>CM057449.1:207757500-210157500 GCA_016271365.2 Neoceratodus forsteri | reverse complement strand
ATACTGAAGAGAAGAGGCCCTAGTATGGATACCTGAGGCACTCTAGAATGGACAAGCTTCCTTTCGGAGTGGACATTGGTTATCTTGACCTGCTGCGAATGGTCTTCTAAGTAGCTTTTCAACCAGCTGACAGCATCATTTGACACCCCTGTGAGTGATAATTTCCCGAGTAGCAGTGAGTGGTTCACAGATTCAAAGACCTTCATCAGTTTCATAAAGGCAGCCCCTACCAGATGGCCTTGGTTGACTGCATTATGTATGAAACCAATGTATTCTAACAGTGCAGTGGTAATACTATAACCTTTACAAAATCCATGCTGCTGGGGACATTAAATATTGTATTTGTCCAGGTATTCCACAAGCTGATCTGCAATTATATGCTCTAGTGCTTTCAATAGAGGAGATAGAATGGAGATTGGCCTGTAGTTTGTGTGGTGTGCCCTATCTGTACCTTTGTGCACCAGGGTTACTAGGGCCTGTTTCTATTTTTGGAGGAATTGCCCAAGTCTTAGAGAAAGGTTCAGAATCTTGGTAAGAGGTGTAAGAGTTTCCTCGTAGGTGAGGGCAAGAAATTTGAAATGTAGATTGTCCTCACTGAATCTTGATTTACCGAGTACTTTGCATATGTACCTTCTAGCCTCATGCTTAGTAACCTCTTTGAAGTAAAAAGGGGGGGGGAAGCCTACTGCTCAGCATCACAGACTGGGGACTGGGGGGGTGGCAGGGGCAGAGACCATGAACAAATCATGGGGGAGGACATGCTGAGGTCTGTAAAAGCATTATTAAAAATATTGGCTATGGCCATAGGGTCAAGAGTTGGGCTTCCATCAATGTTAAGCATGGTGGGTGCCCTCTTGGAGTCTTTGCCAGTGACATCCTTTATGTTGCTCCAGAAATTTTTACTGTCACCCCAGGAGTTGGAGAGTGCCTCCCTAAAGTATTGATTTTTGCAAAATGGATGGCTCTGGTATAAACATTTCTGGATTTTTTATAAATCTGAATATCTACTTGCTTGCCTGTGGCTTTCACCTGGTGACAGAGGTGGTCCCTAGTCTTCATAAGTCCCAATAGTTCAAGTGTTATCCAAGGGTTGCACACCCCTTAACTTTCCATCTTTTAGAGGGCATGGATGTGCATGCAGCATTGAAGTGGTCGATGAAGAAATCAAGTGCCTTGTCCATGTTATTGGTAGAGTCCAGCTGTGACCAATCCTGGCTTCAAGGTGTGAAATAGTAGCAGGGTGTTCACAAAGCATTGAATTAGAAGTATACCAAAATGGAATTTTTCTAGAAAGCATTTAAATTCTTTTTCTGAGTCACAAAAACATAGAAATTGCTGACAGATAAGGACCACTAGGTCCATCCAGTCTGCCTGTAAGCCTTACACTTGTTTACGGCCTCTGATCCTACTTGGTCAACGGCTTTTCACCTCTCCTTCCCACCTCTAAGGTTCCCTAATGCCTTTCCCACACATGTTTAAATTCCTCCACTGTGCTTGCTCCCACCACTTCCTGTGGCAGACTATTCCATGTGTCCACCACACTCTCTGTGAAAAAAAAACTTCCTCACATTTCCTCTTAACCTGCCACCTTCAAATTTCAAATCATGCCTCCTGGTTCTTGTACTCCTCCTGTATTGGAAGATAGCTCCCCCCTGCACATTGTTTATGCCCTTAAGGTACTTAAAAGTTTTTATCATGATACCAGCATCCCTCATCTCCTCCAGCAAATACATATTGAGGTCCTTCAGTCTCTCCTTATATGTTTTCTGGTGCATGCCATGTGCCATCTTTATCGCTCTTCTCTGGATCGCCTCCACCCTGTCAATGTCCTTATGAAGGTGTGGTCTCCAGAACTGCACACAGTACTCTAGGTGAGACCTCACTAGTGTTTTATACAATGGCATCACTACCTTCCACCTTCTGCTAGTGATACTTCTGCCTATGCACCCCAGCATGCCTCTGACCCTCCCTGCAGCCTTTGTCCTCTGATTAGACACCTTTAGATCATCCAAAATGACAACCCCCAGGTCCCTTTATTCCTTGGTGATCATCAGCAACTCCACCCATCCCATAGCTCTCCTCAGGGTTCCCTCACCCCAGCTGCATTATTTTGCACTTCATTGAATTGAGCATCTATTGCCACACCTCAGACCATTTTTCAAGCTTCACCATGTCCCTCCTCATTTTCTCTACCATGTCTAGAGTATTCACCCTGTTGCAGATCTTGGTGTCATCTGCAAACAGGCAGTCCTTTCCATCCACAATGTTACTAATGAAGACATTAAACAGGACTTGCCCAAGGACTGATCCCTGAGGTACCCTATGTGGTAAGCTGCCCAGCTGCTAGCCCTTATATGGAGATATAATTATGTTTTATATGTTTTTTTTTTTATGTAGTTACATGGACATGCCAGTGTAACCATAAATTCACCTAGGGAAAAGACTAGATTTATTTAAAAAAAAAAGGTTTGATCTTCTTTTGACCTGAATGCAGCTGTTTGCCAGGAACTGGAATTTCAGTTTCAGGTTTTTTTTTTTTAACAGGGATATGCCAAAATCCAATTGTATTATGTCATAAAACAATGAACACAGGAGCGGAATGCTTTGATCTAAGGAAGCTGTTATAATATGCTACATTTTATGAGGTAACAGGAGTGGAACATGCTTCCTCGAGAACCTGTGTGAACTTTATCTTATGGGTGTCAGTGGTGTACAAGGGACTTCAAAGGGCTTAACTCTGAAATGTCAATTTTGGAAACAGCACAACAGTGCCATCCTCTGTCTTAAAAAGAGACATCTCGTGGTCAAATGGAGAAGTTGTGTAAACTGGGAACTGATGACACTGCAAGATAACAGAAGGGTATTTAAACCCCCAGCTCAGAGCATTAGTACATGTTCTCTTTTAGTTGTAACTGCATTTATTTAAGTATTTTTGTAAAACATTTGTTTTCCTAAAGAAATTCTGCCTGTGTGAGAGTCATATGCTGTATGTATATATATATTAGAGGCAAAAAACTCCATTTAATGCATTAGTTAGGGTTGTTCCACAGTGACAAACGTGAGGAAACTCGCTGTTAGGGTTGAAAACCCTAACTCCAAATTCACCCCACCCAGCACCACACACACAGACACACACACACATGCAAGTATGGGGGAGGACCAAGTCAACACAACCAATGACAGACATCCAGCAGCAGGTGACAGAAATAACAAACAATTGTCTAAATGTACTACGAGACATCCCCACCCACCTGACCAGGTACTGCATGCTCAGTGGAGATCAACAGCAAAACTGAGGCCATGTACACCAAACGTACACATCCCTGATTGCAGCTGCACACAACGTACCACACTTAGTAGTTGCATGGCCTTACCTACCGATGCCCCACACCACAACTGGTACTGTGCCGTTAGTCAATATAAATGCTGAAGGTGCATGATGACAGTTGTAGAAAGGTTTTAACACTAGTGAGTATACATTAATTAAGAGAAGTACATAAATTAACTACAAGACACTAGCATGCTCAAGATAAAAGTAGTGTTGCATTTAGTATGTGATTTACATAGTAGTACATTTACTGCAACTGTTTACTCAAGATAGAGAGGCTGATATAAATGTATGGAAAAGCATTGCCTGTTCAACGCTGTGAAATTTGTACTGCCAGTATCAGATGCATTCTTACTGATGAAGGTGTACTGCTGATGTACATACATCTGTTTTTGCACCCATAGCTTCACTGTCCTGTTCCCCGACCTCTCCGTCTCTCTTGCCGACTCCCGGTTCCACCGTCCCAGCCACAGGTGGTAACCTTCTCCCGTTAATGCCGCACTTGGCGCCTTAACCTCCCTCCTGTGCCCTACCACCCCCGGTCTCCTTCTCTCCTGCCCTACCCTTACACCTGTCCTCGACCACCTCTCCCCCTAGTTCTCAACAACTGAATACATGTAATTCTATCCTTATTGCTATGCTTGACTACACTGTGTGACTTTGTCCTTTGCAAATGTATCCTGCTCTGTGTAATTTCTTTGTATCCTGCAAATGTATCCTGCTTTGTGTAATCTCTTATATATCTATGTGTTCTGTAACTGTACCTCCCGGGTCGTGCCTGAAAATAGTCACTTGTTGGCTAGCGCACTTACCCGGTCAACAAAAACTAAATAAAAATAAAATAAAAAAATACATAGACCTTCAGTGTGTTTCAATACTAAAGATGCAGTAAGTATTCTTTGTAAGAAACAGTGTAATTGCATGGATCAGGCCAAGCAACTTCTAAATATCATAGCACTACTGAGCCAACAATGACGTACCTGTATCAGAGATGTCTATAGAATAGATTTTCCTGTAGGCACTTACTGAGTATGTTGTACCTGAGAAAGAAAATCTCATTGGATCTGCGATGACTAACTTATTCAAATAGTGATACATTTACTATTGTTGCAATGAGTGATCTATGCCACTTATGGACACAGTGTAATTTTTTAACAGTTGTTTCATACTCAGGCTGTATGCCTAGTGTTTGGGTTGCCACACTTCTGTCACTGATGCTATCAAAGTGATAACTATGTTAATTGTAGTACAACAGGAATCAAGTAGGTATAGTGTAGATATAAACAGAATGTCTTTTAGTATTGATTTAACTCACAATGAGATAAGTGTACTAGGACAGCAGGGGTTATTCTCTATCACTGACTCTGTCAGTTATAATCACACTAAGGGTTCGATGACTGTAATGATCAAGTTACACTGTTCACCTTCATGAGTTCATATTCACAGCCATTCTCCAGTAACTAGACAGTGTATGGTGTAACTGGGGTGACACTGTGTTGCAAAGCTGCTGCAGTGCCTAGTAGAGGGACAGTATCTACTCATAAAGACAATTAAGCAATAAGGCATGACCAACAGTTATGTTAAATGGTCTGTTAATCACCCTGTAGGGGTTTAATGTTGAATGAGGCGTAGCCGAGTGCCACATGTCACTAGACAGTGATAAACTGACCATTAACATAATACCTGGGAGTGGCTTATTGCTATCATAATAAAACTGTTTTTTTAAACAACATTAAGCCATGCTCATGATATGGTTAGGCTCTACATGTATCTTAATAAAAACTAAACATAAGGCTGTTACAATGTTTACAGTCAATTAGAAAGCTGCATTTCTCAAACCCTTGTTATAATCAGAGATATTATACCTGTACAACTCCTTGGTTTTGCTCAACTCTATTGTACTAGATGGCCCACCACATGTGGTGTGGTCTGGTGTGGGGCATCGGGTAGGTAAGGCCATGCAACTACTAAGTGTGGTACGCGTGCAGCTGCAATCAGGGATGTGTACGCTTGGTGTACATGGCCTCAGTTTTGCTGTTGATCTCCACTGAGCATGCAGTACCTGGTCAGGTGGGTGGGGATGTCTTGTACTACATTTAGACAATTGTTTGTTATTTCTGTCACCTGCTGCTGGATGTCTGTCATTGGTTGTGTTGACTTGGTCCTCCCCCATACTTGCATATGTGTGTGTGTGTGTCTGTGTGTGTGTGTGGTGCTGGGTGGGGTGAATTCAGAGTTAGGGTTTTCAACCCTAACAGCGAATTTCCTCACTTTTGTCGCTTTGGAACAACCCTAACTAATGCATTAAATGGAGTTTTTTGCCCCTAATTTCCCTTCTTTTTGAGAATGATAACGAGAAATAGTGAATGTAATGCGGTGGTGGGATCGGGCCCTGCGCTCCCACTACATGATGTCTTGTGGCATAGTAACAGGAACAGCAATGCAAACAGAAGCGCTAATAGTGGCGCACATGGTAACGCAAGCATGAATGAGAACAGAAAGGGTAACGCACACAGTGGCATAGACAAGAATGGTCTGCCATGTGATGTGTTGTCACATAGTAACATGGTGCTTGCAAATGGAAATGTCAATGGGCATGGTGACGCAAGGTGAAACATAAAGAGAAACAGTACTGTAGACACAAATGGCAAAAAATAACAGAAACGCAAGCGCAAATGAAAACCAAAGGATAACGCACATGGTGGCGTAGACGTCAACGGTAAGTGAAACGGGCACGGAACCGCAAGCGGAAAGGGCAACGGTAACAGTAATGTAAGCACACAGGCTGGTTTTCCCCAAAAGCTGCATAGAGAAAGACAGTGAGTACAAGGAATGTATGCATAATAATGGGTATCGGAGCAGAAAATGAGGACTTGGAATACTAAATAGGTTATATCTCAGGAACCGTACAACGTAGAAAAAAAATTTAAAAGTCATATGATTTATGATTGTCCTGACTAGTTTAGTACTTAGCCCTAAGTGCTTTTCCAACGAAAAGTCCGTATCTCGCACCGTTTCCGAGATACGGGCCCTGAAAGGCGCGGCGAACGCCGTAATGTTATCCTATGGGAAAAAAAGAGAAGTTCAGAGTGCCATAACTTTGCCTCCCTATAATATGTGTTCACCAAACCACTGAAAGGCACATCTGTGGGCTGTTGGCTTTTTTCCCTCCAAATTTCAGGAAAAAAGACCAAACCGTTATTTTGCAGCAGGGTGCCAAAGGATTCCTGTAATGCGTCAGGCACTGCAATGTTATCCTATGGGAAAACCGTCACCTTTGGAGTGCCGTAACTTTGGCTTGTGTAATATTTTTTCAGCAATAACACTGAAAGGCACATCTGTGAGATGTCAGCTGCTTTCCTCCAAATTTCAGCCCAAAACTCCCAACCGTTCTTTTGCAGTGCAGTGCCAAAGAATTGCTGTCATTTTCCCAAAGACTAGAAAACTACTGTCACACGAAAGTAATTTGCGAAAGTACCTTTTCCAGAAATTTGAAAAACATATTTCTGGGGTGTTTTACCCCGAAATAAAGACATGGCTAGCATCCTCAGGGTCCGACTAGGTGAATACAAAAAGAATTAGGTTGCTAGAGGGTCCCAAATTTAAATGCCAAGCATTTTTCTGATCACCAACTGAAAACAAAATGGTGGATTTGCGAAAGTAACAGGCCCATTTGCGAAAGTAAATATGCATTTGTGAAAGTGTTGAACTTTTTGTTAACTTTTCCCATTGACTTATAATGGGACATTGTTTTTTGAATAACTTTTGAACCGTTTAATATTTTTTCACCAAATCTTTGAAAGGCACATTGGGGACCCCAGCTGCACGTTCCTTGAAGATTTCATGCTGGTCGCGCAAACCGTGCGACCGTAGAATTCCAGAAAAATCGTAAACACGTGCGCAAATCACGCTTAATAACTCTGCAGCCATGTATCCGACAGGTACAAAACTAGGTAGATGCCAAGGCCTATGATTCTTGATCATGTATTCCAAATTTCAGGCAAATCCATCAAACAGTTGCAAAGTTATTAAGGTGCAAAATGTTGGGGTTTAACATAGAAATGGCTCCTCAACCCTAACTATGGTAGCACTACCGTGCTACCATAATATATATATGTATGTGTGTATTCATGGCAAAAAAACTCCTTTTAATGCATCAGTTAGGGTTGTCCCACAGTGACAAAAGTGAGAAATTTGGTATTAGGTTGCCACCCTTGCACCAAGCCCACCCCGTCCCCAACAACAGGCATCGGGTGTGCATTAGTCATCAGTCCTAATTCTCACCCTATCCCATATGTAAACAAGCTGAGGTGGTGCAGTATAGGAGAATGGGGTGAGAGTTAGGACCAATGACCCCAATGCACACCCCGATGCCTGCTGGTGGGGATGGGGTTGGCTTGGAGTGCCAGGGGTGGCAAACCTGACACCAAATTTCCTCACTTTTGTCACTGTGGAACAACCCTAACTGATACATTAAAAGGATTTTTTTGCCATGAATTTCCCTTCTTTTTGAGAATGAGCACTATAAATAGTAAAGGGCCCCACGCTCTCACCATGTGATTTTTTGTCACATAGTAACGCTAATGGTAATGCAAATGCAAGCACAAATGGTAACACACATGGTGATGCAAACATAAACGATAACATCAAATGGTAATAGAAACGCAAGCACAAATGTTAATGAAAACAGAAATGGTAATGCAAATGGTAATGGAAATGCTAACATCAACAGAAATGCAAATAGTAACAAAAACAGTAACGTAAACGCTAACAACAACGGAAACGCAAACGGTAAGAAAAATGCAAATGGTAACACAATTGCAAACAGAAATGTAAACAGTAAAGGCAATGGCACTGCAGAAGGAAACAGTAATGCAATCAACAATGGAAATGCAACCAAAAATGCAAACGCTAAGGCCAACAGAAACGCAAATGGTGATGAACACACAAACAGTAATGGTAATGGAATTGGAAATGCAAACAGTTACAGTAGCAGCAACGATGACGCCAAAGCGAACAGTAACACAAACAGAAACGCAAACGCATACAGAAATGCAAATGGTAACACGCATGGTCTCGGTACCGCTATTGGAAATGCAAATGCTAACGGTAACACCAACGATGACGCCAAAGGAAACATAAACACAAATGGAAATGCAAACGGAGGCATGTACGCAAACGCAAATGGTAATACACATGGTGATGCAAAACAAAATGCAAACAGAAACAGTAATGGAAACACAAATGGTAACAGTAATGCAAATGCAAGAGCAAACAAAAATGCAAAGGGTAACGCACATGGTGGCATAGATGGGAACACTAACGTAAACGGTTACGGAAACGCAAGTGGAAACGCTAACTGTAACAGTAATGAAAGCACACACTTTTTCCCCAAAAGCTGCACTGAGAAACACAGTGAATACAAAGAATGTATGCATTATAATGGGCCTCGGAGCAGAAAATGAGCACTTGGAATACTAAATTGCTTATATCTCAGGAACTGTACGATGTAGAAAAAAAATCACAATTTCATATAATTTATGACTTTCCTGGCTAATTTTGTACTTAGCTCCCCTAGTGGGGGGGGGCTAAGCACTTTTATGATGAAAAGACCGTATCTCGAAGCGTTTCTGAGATACAGGCCCCGAAAGGTGGGGCGAACACCATAATGTTAGTCTATGGGAAAAAATAGTCAAATTCAGAGTACTGTAACTTTGCAGCCCTCTAATATTTTGTCACCAAACCACCAAAAGGCACATCTGTGGCATCTTGGCTTTCTTCCTTCTAAATTTCAGCCCAAAAGACCAAACCATTCTTTTGCAGCAGGGTGGCAAAGATTTCCTATTCTTTTCAGGACATAGTATACATAAAAGTAGTATTTTAAATCAACACTTTCAAGAAAAAAATCACAAAAGTGTCGCAAGTGCGACACTACTTTGCAACACTAGAGTTTACAAAAATTTGAAAAACATATTTCTGGAGTGTTTAACCCTTCAAAAAAGACATGGCTAGCATCCTCAGGGCTCGACTAGGTGAACACAAACAGAATTGTATCCCTAGAGGGTCTCAAACTTAAATGCCAAGCATTTCTGTGACCGGTAACTGAAAACAAAATGGCTGACTCGCGACACTACAGGGGTCATTTGTGACACTAAAACTGCATTTGTGACACTGTCAAACTTTTTGTTAACTTTTCCATTGACTATAATGGGAAACTTGTTTTTGAATAATTTTGAACTGTTTAATATTTTTTAGAAATTTTCAAAAGACACATCGGGGACCCTGTCTGCATGTTCTCTGAAAGTTTTGGACTGGTTGCACAAATTGTGCAACATGTGGGCATGAGCAAAAGAATGCACAAAAAGCGTAAATATGACTTTATATTGATTTTATAGCTCCACACAGAGTAACGATTCATTACAAAGCTTGGCAGATCCAGAGATCTATGGTACTGCTCCATGGCTGCCAAATTTCAGGCAATTCTGTCATATGGTGACAAAGTTATTAAGCTGCAGAATTTCACACTTTAACCATAAATGGGGTTCTCAACCATAACTATAGTGGCACGGTAATATATATATATATATATATATATATATATATATATATATATATATATTTTTGTCTGTGTGTGAATTAGAAAACAGTATTAATAATCTGTGACAACTGTTACTTGCTTAGAGGGCCACCATAGGCAACCAGATTGAGAAAAGGGTCTGTAAAGAGCATCTGTAAGGATCGGAGAATACCAGAGTCTACAAGATTTTGAGCCAGTCTGTTGCATGTCCTGTAGTGAGAAGGCCAAATACAGTGTTGTGCTGCTATCCTGAACAGAGTGTAATGCCTGGGTCTTCATCCTTTGTGTAATAGCCAAGGAAAGGTTCATATTTGGCCACAAGACTTGAGACTGGTATTATGCCCTTATCCAGAGTTAGAAGGATGCGCTGGATCCTCATGACAGAGGTGCAGTGGTGAAGTCGACAATCAAAATAAAAGCATAAGGAAGGTATCCCTGTTCCTCCTCCATCATGGATTGCACTTAAGGGTGGGCACTGTGAGCCTCAGTGGGCCTGAGCCCCAGGTGGAGGGTCATGACAGATCTAGTGTGCAGCTTTGGGATCCGAGAGACTTGGTTGCATAGTGTTGTGATTTGAGAGATTGGTGGCACAGGCATAACATTGGATTCGAGCCCAGTCTATCAGATTGATAAACTGTAAACAGTCTACACACAATCAAGAAACATAGAATCATAGAATTTGATGGCAGATAAGGACCACTTGGCACACCTAGTCTGCCCATTTCCCTACATTTTGGATAAGCTACAGATCCAGGTTAACCAGCAGCCTACTTCCTCCTCACCCTCATACCCACACTATAATTCCCTTATGTCTGTCTCATGCTTTCTTGAATTTCCCACTGTTTTAGACTCCATGACCTCCTCAGAAAGGCTGTTCCATGCATCCATCACCCTCTCCAAGAGAAAATACTTCCTAACATTACCCCTGAGCTTATCCCACTCTATCTTCAAATAGTGCCCCTTTGTTCTTGCACATCTCTTTTCTGAAATATGCTACACTCTTGGTCTTTCTAGATTCCCTTGAGGTACTTGAAAGTTTCTATCATGTCCTCCCTCTCCATCCTTTACTCCATGGGTGATATACATATTAAAGCTATTTTAATCTCTTCATATGGCTTCTGGTGCAGACACTGCACCATTTTGGTTCCCTCCTCTGGACTGCCTCCATCCTGTCTATGTCCTTGTGAAGATGGGTCTCCAGAACTGCATGCAGTACTCCAGATGGGGGTCTCACCAACTGTCTGCATAGAGGATAATAACTTCCTGCTTTCTACTGGTGATGCCTCTCCTATTCATCCCAAAATCCCCCCAGCCCTCCTTACTGCCTTCTCCCATTTGCTTGCCTACCTTAAGGTTGTCTGATATGAGTGCCCCAGGTCTCTTTCCATTTTGTTGTTGTTAGTACCTCCCTCCATTGTGTACTTTTCCCTGGGTTTTGTTTCCCAGGTGCATTACTTTGCACTTCTTTGCATTGAAACTAAGTGCCATACTCTTGACCATTGCTCCAACTCGCATGCCCCTTCTCATCATTTCCACTCCCTCCTTGTGTATCAACCCTGTTGCAGATCTTGTGTCATCTGCAAAGAGGCATACTTTTCCTTACAGACACTCTAAAATGTCTCCTAAAAAGACATTAAAGAGTACCGGTCCCAGTACTGAACCCTGTGGTACCCCACTAGTAACTCCCCTTTCTTCACAGTGTGCTCTGTTTACTATTACCCTCTGCATCCTGTTGTCCAGCCAATTTGCTACCTAGGCTACAACCCTGGGACACACTCCCAGGCTGGCTAACTTATTTATTATTCATTTTTGTGGTACTGTGTCAAATGGCTTGCTAAAGTCTAAGTAGGCCATATCTACAGCCCATCCCTAGTCTACTACTTTGGTCACCCAGTCAAATAAATCTATTAGATTCATCTGACATTCCATTCCCATTGTGAATCCATGCTACCTTGGGTCCTGTGCACTGCTGGCCTCTAGGTACTTCACATTTTTTTCTTTCAGAAGTGATTCTATCATTTTCCCTACCACTGAGGTAAAAATAAAAGGTCTGTAGTTTCCTGCCTCTGCCTTGCTGCCACTCTTGTGAAGGGGTATCACGTCCACCTTCCTCCAGTCCTCGGTACCAAGGTAGAGATTTAAAAAAAAAGAAAGAAAAAAAGAAATATATAATTTGGTTACAGTTTAAAGTTCACAACCTGTTTTGTTTTTTTCCCCCTCAGGTGCAAGCTAGTGTAGCAGTAGTTAGGGAAGAAAATGGCTTCCATCTATAGCACATACACTGCAGAATACCTAAAGCAGTTGTGTCAAGAAAGAGGAGTCCAGTGCAAGGGGCAAACCAAAAAGCACCTTGTGAAGGCTCATGTGGCAACTAATGAGCAAATGACTGCCCAGGACATTGAGTCACTGTCAGTGACTGAAAGGGACCAGACATTGAGTGTGAGGGTGTCAAGAGACATTGCAGAGTCCAGTCCCAGGGAGGAGGACAGCGAGACCAGAGGGAACCCACAGCCACAGCGCCAGGTGAAAGTTACCTCAATACTTGAGCCAGAAGGGATCAGGCTACAGCTAGAGTTGAGACTGGAGCTGGAATTTGAGCAGAGGAAGTTCCAGATGGATCTGGAGATGCAGAAAAAGGAAACCAGCATCAGAGAGAGGCAGAGGAAAAAGAAAACCAGTGTCAGAGAGAGGCCAAGGAAAAGGAATGTCAGCTTCAGAGACAGGCCGAGAGAGGCTGAGAGAGATGAAAAAGACTGCCAGAGGGAATTCAGACTGGTGAAGCTAAGACTCTAATGACCAGCGCCAGAAGAGGTAAGTGGCAGGGGTGAACTTGGAACTCCAGGACTGGGGAATAAATACAATGGTAAATAAATAGCTGAATTTAAAGAGGGAGAGGATATGGATGAATTTTTAAATTCATTTGAAAAGTTCTGTATCCAGGTTAAAATACCCAGGGAGTCCTGGAGCTTTCAGCTATCCCCTCTACTTACTGATAAAGGGTGTGAAGCACTAGGCCAAATAGACAATCAGGACAGTAGTAATTATGAGAAACTTAAAGCTACATTGCTTAAAAAGTATGAATTAATGCCTGAAGCATACAGGGTTAAGTTTTGTAAGCTTTGGAGAAGCCCTCATGAGTTATGAGGAACGCACCACAATGCAACATCAGTTTTGAAATGTTGGTGGGAGGGAGTGGTAGCAAACTCTGTATAGAAAATTGAGGAAGTTGTACTTCTGGTGCAATGCTTTAGGCTTGCCCAGCAGAGCTTAAAACCTGGTTGGAGGACCAAGATCCCAAAACAGCTCAGGGGCTGCTGAGCTCTCGGATCACTATGCCAGAACAGGCCTGCTCTGAAAGAGAGAGAGGGCATGGCAGTGCAAAAGGGGAAAAGTACACCTTCAGGGTAGCAAAAGCTCTCACTGTCTGCACAGAAAGGGGAAAACCCCAGGTAACAAAAAACAGATTTATCGGATAAAAGAAATGATGATTGTTGGTTTTGCAAACAGCCAGGGCATCTTGCTAGACAGTGTCGTAAAAAAGCACAGACTGGACAAAGTGGTGCTTGCACAGAGTTGGGTGCACTGTGTATCCCTGAAAACATGCTTTAAAACATGAAGGAACACATACACTCAGTTACTGTAAATGGGGTGCACACCCCTGGGTAGGGATACGGGGTTGTCTCTTACCTTTGTAAAAGGGGATTTGGTTGAGACTGAACAGCTTATACCTAATCAGTTCATAACAGTAAGGGGATTCACTGAGGAGGAGAAAACTATTCCACTTGCTAGCATTCTCCTGGACTGGGGTGAAACAGAAGAGAGGGTGCAAAAAGTGGCTGTAGCAGATAACTTTTGCCCTGGATGTGATTCTAAAGAACATTCTCCAGAAGGGAGTGGTGTGTGTGGTTACCTGCAGTCAGATGGCAAAGGCCAATTGTAGTTCCCTGGACCCCATAGAAGCCATTGTAGAAAGCAATGAGAGGCTGATTCCCCAGCCTGTGTCTTCTGAAATGGACAGTACTGGTAGGACTTCCCGAAGTAGCAGTACACAAAACAGCTACAGAAGGTTACTCTGAGGAGGGAGGGATAAACAATGGTCAGAAGGTTAAGGATGGCAGTAACCCTGGATGATTTAACACTAGAGCTATGGAGCTATGGATCCCAGTTTAGGAGACTGAAGGGGACATGTCACATGCCTTAGGAAACTGTGAAGAATTTGCCACTGCTCAGAGGACTGATCCTAGTTTGGAGAAGTTGAGGGCTTGTGCAGAATCTGATGGGACACAGGGAGGTGACATGAGACATAGAGCATTTTGGGACAATGGACTGTTGTATATGCAGGACATAAGGACAGAGGGAGGGATGATGGGCAGGCATCTGTTTGTTCCCCAGGGGTATCGGGAGTGGTTGCTTAAGACTGCTCATGACATCCCCATGTCTGGACATGTGGGAGTCATTCACACCGTGCAGCAATTGGCCCAGAATTTCTATTGGCCCAAGTTCACCCAGCAGGTGAAGGAATATTCAGATCTTGTCACCGGTGCCAACAAATAGGGAAGGCAGGTAGTAAAACCAGAACTGCCCTAATTCCTTTGCCCATTGTGGAGGATTCATTCCAAAGGGTAGGAATGGATACTGTGGGACCCTACTGAATTAAAAATAATTTGCCTGCTGAAGATAATAGAGACAAATTGACTGATTTTAGACCAATAGTTAGATAAACATGGGCAAAATGGATCATATGTATTAGGGTACCTGATGTTGCACAACGGGGACATTTATCTGAAATATTAGAATTGAATAGATGTGATTTATATGGTGTATAATAAATCCTTTGAATTGTATTAAATTGTATTTGTTGTATTCTGTTTGAATATTATCAGTATAAGCATCTAAAATTTCATGCCATAATTCGGATGGTATACATATTCCTAAATCTCTTTGCTATTTTAATCTAAGTTTGTATAGAGTAAAGTCTGAGTTATTGCTCACCAAGTGCTATAGAGCAGAAATAAGTTTCTTCCCTTCTTTATTATTCCTCAAGGTGGCCAACAGTGATGGTAATTTTGTTATTCTAATTAAATTATTATTTTAACCAAAAAGGTTTCAGTTGAATATATTGAAACTCTTGAGAATGTGTTATTTTGTTTTCCTTTATCAGTTGAGCAAAGGATTTTAACTTTCTATCAGTAAAGGTCACCCATCTGGGTCTGCCCAGTTTTGCCACTTTAGGAAAGATTTGTCTGTTACAGAGGGAGGAAACTTATAATTTTTATAAATAGGAGTGTATTCTAAAATTACCTCGATGTCCCCTACTTTTTTTTTTGTAATTCTAGCCTGCAATTATATAAAGTTTTGGTAGTAATAGGTATTGACCCTGGTAGTTTTCTTATAGGGGTTACAGAAAATAAAAAAATCATAAGCTTCTCGTATGGCTGAGACCTTGTCTCTATTTGTGTTGAAGTCTTTTGTGTATAAAGTTGCAACCAATCTCAAACTTGAGTAATTTGAGTTACTAGATGGTATAGCTTAAAATCCGGCAATGATAGGCATCCACATTCTTTAGATAATTCTAGTGTCTTCAATGCTATCCTGGCTTTATTATGTTTCCAAAGAAACTTAGATACCAAATTATTCAGACTCTTAAATAAACTATATGGAATTTGAATAGTTAGGGCCTGGAACAGTAATAAAATTGTGGGAGTATTAGCATTTTGATTAAATTAATCCTCCTAATTAAGGTTAAATATAAAAGAATTCCACTTAATCAAGTCCCTCTCAATGTCTCTTAATACATCCTCAAAATTTGCCTGATAGAGATCTTCAGTTCTTGGGGTAAGCCTTATCCACAAATATTTTATACTTCTCTTCATTGCCTGTAATTTATGACCCATTATTTGAAAATCCCCTGGGTTAATATCAGGGTTTAAACTCGGAAGTTTTGTTTTAAACCAGTTAATTCTATACTCTGAAAAAGAGCCAAATGTATAAGTAGTTTGTATTAAACATGTGATTAAGGGATTTCCGTTTGTAATGTAAAGTAAGATATCATTTGTAAACAAACACATTTTTTCTTGAGTTTGCCCTACAGTAATGCCTGTAATAACCAGGATGGGTTCTTATAGCAATGGCTAGTGGTTCTATTGTCAGTGCGAATATGAGTGGGGATAGAGGACATCCCTGTCTAGTTCCTCTTGCTATTGTGAACTGAAACTAAGCCATTAATTCTAATGAACGCAGCAGGTCAGTTATATATACATTTTAACTACCTGCTGAGCTGTGCATCCAAGCCCAATGTCTGAATTACTGATAGTATATAAGGCCATTCAACCCCATCAAAGCCTCTCTCATTGCCTCCCTCAATTTGTCTCTTAAATGAAATGTGCAAATGCTTTCTGTTGTAAATTTGTGTGTGACCCACTCATCCTGGGGTTCGTTACCTCAGTGGATATAAGTTGTATTATGTCCGTATATATCCCCTGGACTATGTTACTATCCCAATCATGTTGTTAAGCTGTACTTACTCGCTACTGTATACAATTGTCTGTATCCTTATGTTGTACTCTCCCGGGTCGTTCCTGAAAATAGGCATAATACTTGTCTAGTGTACTTACCCGGTTAACAAAAGCTAAAATAAATAAATAAAGGCTTTTTATTCATCAATCACCAAGAGGGCAGTGTCTTTTTCTTGATTTAGCACCATGATGTTAATTGTATGTCTAATATTCTCCATCAAAGATCTATTCTTAATTAAACCATTTTGATCCTGGTGGATAATCTCAGGCAGTATACTTTCTAACCCTGCTTGCTATTATTTTGGTAAAAATGTTATAGTCTGTATTTAATAGAGAAATAGAGTGACAGGATCACAGCTCAGCGGTCTTTTCCTTTCTTGAGAAATACTTGGGAGCTGCCTTGTGCAAAAGACCTTGGTAAAGTTTTGGTCTGAATGAATGAATTAAATAGCTGTTCTAATATGGGTATTAGAGTATCTTTTATATTTTTTAAAAATTCATTCCCTAGGCCATCAGATCCTGGTGATTTGTTCATTACTAAGTTTTTATAACTTTATTTATTTCCTCACCAGAGATAGGCATCTCTAATGACTCTCTGACATGGTCTGCTGCAACTGGAATTTGAATAGAATCCAGAAGGCATTAATTTCTTCTGTATTGCCACTAAATCATGAGGAATAAAGGTTTTTATAGTATTTGGTAAATTGATTCAAAATTTCTTTGGGATTACTAATCAATGAACTTTTGTCACCTCTTAAATAAATTATGAAATTCTCCTGCTGGGGTTTCTTCATTTGCCAGGTTAGCAATTTTAGAGGTTTATCTGTAGAGAAGTAGTAGTTTGATCTTGTACTTATTATTTGCTTTTCTGCTTTTTTATTACTAATCAATTATGGAGATCCTTTTTTGGAGTAATTTCTTAAATTTCTCAGAATCGAATGAAGAGCTATGAATATTGGGCTATAAACATCTTGTTCCATTTGCTTGATTAATTTATCTCATACTTTTCTATCAATAGCTGTTATGGTCATTATAGTACCCCTTATACATACTTTGAAAGCTTCCCATACAATATCTATACTTAGGCCCAAATTGCTGTTATATAGAAAATATTCCTCACAAGCTAATTTCATTTTCTCCCTAGACTGCATTTTAGATAGAAGTGTTGCATTTCTTCTCCAACTTTTAGGTTGTGTTACCTGTACATTACATTTAATAACCAAAAGACATGGAGAGTGATCAGATATAAAAATCCCAGGATACTGTATATCTTGTATTATACAGAGCAACGATTTCGAGGTTAGAAAGTAATCTATCCTGCAGTATGTTTGGTGCAATGTGGAAAAGAAAGAGTACACCCTTTTTGTCCCTATTTCTTTCTCTCCAGTGGTCTATCAGACCCAGATCTGCCCCCAAAACTTTGTACTCTATTCCTAGAAGGTCTATGAGATCTATCTAGCCCCAAGTATTTGTCAGTTTTCTGAAGGGCAAGGTTGAAGTCTCCTCCAATTATGAACAGGGCTTCATTGTTACACAGCTCTGAAAAAAACTCTGAAAAGAATCTTGGGTTGTTTTTTGTTGGGAGCATACAGTGCTACCAATGTAAACTTTAGCTCATATAGCCTTAACTGAACCAAAACATATCTGCCCAAAGGGTCTACCAAATATCTGTCTATAGCTGGCATTATATTTTTCCTATGGAAAGCTATAAGCACCCATCTAGATTTATTTGAGAATTCCAAGAAGTAATAATTATAATAGGTATTTACCCAGTTGACAACACCTTAGATTTATATCAGAGGAAGCTATTAACACTTATTGTATGGGAAGCAAAAAATGTATATTGCAGAGATGGAAGGATCCTAACCCCCTACTTTCAAAACTTGGCTAAATGCAATGATTGATATATCTAAATTAGAAAATGCATGGCATTATAAATTGGATTTGAAAGAATAATATGAAAGAATGTGACTGCCATTCCAGCTGGCCCTATCTCAGATAGTTATTTAAAAATAGTTGAAACCTGTAAGAAAATTTCTATAAGAAAGGATAATATTTTGAAATAGGAATTAACTAGGAAACCATGCTCTCCACCCCTATTTACATGATGATGAACCTCAGTCTGGACATGCCTGAAAAATATATCTATGATGTTATCAGGCCACTGAGCTCACTCCAAAGGGGTAGACCAAAAACAAAGATATTGTGGGACACTTCAGCACCTCCTCTGGGAAGAGGTTTATCCTGATGATGGTAGATTATGCCACCGGATACCCAGAGGTGGTCGCGCTTTTGTCACTTAGGACAGACAACGTGGCAGACACCTTGCTAGGGATTTTCTCCCATGTTGGGTTTCTGCAGGAGGTTATCACTGATCAAGGGGGTACCTTCATGTCTGACCTGATGACGTGTTTCTGGCAGAAGTGTGGGGTGGTGCAGAGATACACACATCTTATCACCCGCAAGCCAATGGGCTGGTGGAAAGGTTTAATGGTACCCTAAAACAATGTTCCAAGCATTTGATGAGCAGCATAGGAGGTACTTAGAGAATACATTCTCATCCTGTTGCTCACATACAGGAGGTGCCCAAGAGTCAACAGGGTTTTCCCCTACAAACTCTTATAGGGAAGTAGGTGCATGGGCCCCTAGACTTGATCCAGGAAGACTGGGAAGGCAAGCACACCACCCAGGCAACTCCCATAGTGGAGTATGTCCTAAAGTTTAGGGAAAAGCTGAAGGAGCTTATGGAAGCAGCCCAGAGCAACATGTCAGCAGCCCAGCAGAAACAAAAGGTCTGGTATGATCGCAGAGCCAGAGCTCGCTCATACAGTTTAGGTCAGAAAGTCATGGTCCTAATTCTGGTCCGGAAGTATAAGCTGCAGTCTGAGTGGGTGGGACCATACAAGGTAGTCCAGCAGATAGATAACATGAACTATATTGCAGAACTGCCCTGACAGGAGACATTTTTATTTATTTATCTATTATAATCTGGATACACCTTTGAGAATGAGCTCATTTCATAGGCTCCACTTCAGATGATAAAACAAATTGGTAAAAGTATGAAACAAGGCAAACACCACAATGACTTATACAATTATACTAGAGGGAATAACTAGAGGAATTACAATACATTTAGCATTTACAAAGAGGGTTGCCCAATTAAAGGGAAGACCCCATTGCCCAGAGGCCCAGACCAAAGGAAGGTAGTGGGCTGTGGTTTGAGCAGGGTGACTAAGTGGGGAAGGAGGAGAGAAAGAAAAGGGGTAGTGGAGAGTAGGGGGTAAGTGAGTCAGAAAGGGGGGGAGTCATGAGATCATAGCTGTGGTGAGGTAGGAATAAGTGATTGGCCAGTAGAGAGAGAGAGAGTAGATGGAGCAGCAAGGTTATTTAAAATCATGCACAGGCCTGGGAGCTCACAATTTTGCTTTAAGAGAATTTCTCTGAAAAGCACTTCTGTGTTGACAATTTTCTGGGTACTTATTTGATTTTGGCTAGTTATAGTGGTAGACAGTTGATGTTAATTAACACAAATGCTTTCTTTAAAAAGGAATTAGTGATTAATAGTAGAAGGGTAAGCAGGAGTGGGACTGAGACCATTTGCAAGTGAGTATTTCAAGAGTGTTTTCCTATTTAAAGGTAAATGAGGTTTGTTTTTTTTAAAAAAGGAGGTTTTTGAAGCATTGTTAGAGAGGTGCTAAGAGCTTGTAGCAAGGGGACAGCCACTATAGGGATGCAATGCAAGTAGTGCTGTGGCAAAATTATGTATGATGAGGTTCATGTTGAAGAAATATGATTGCATTTCATCACAGGGCTGGGAAGAGCCACTGGATAGGAAGGTGCAGGGCTGGCTTGGCTTTTATAGTCAAGAAAAGGCTGCTTGAGGTGATGGCTCTGCAAAGCATGCTATCCCAGTTGAATGTGAAAGAGTTTTAAGTTTTTTAGCTACAGTGGGAGCAGGCACTGCTAAGCGATGGGCTGGTTTCCTGCATGCAAGATTAAGACTGACTTCACGGAAAATAAGAAAGAAGTCAGTTGTTGAGGCAGGGGTGTGCTAGTGGGGGCAGAGCCAGAACATTGCAGGTGAGACTTGAGCGGCCAGTGAGGAGTCAGGATCAGGCCGTGGTGATGGCATTTGACATCATCACCATATGGCTAGCTGACATGAGCATCAATAGAATGAGGAAAACATTTTTTTCCAGGCGCGAAGGAGGGTCATTTTTTTATTACAGGAGCAAGAAGGAGGCCATGAGCAGCCTAGCTATTTTCAAGGAGCTGACTGGCTGAAGGCACAACAGGAGACCACGTGGCACGTGATGGCGTCTGATGTCATCGCTATGCGGTCAGGTCAGTAGAAACTGACCTTGCAATTCAGCCAATTGGAACATTGGGGAAGGCCAGGTAGCTCAGTGCAGATTTTAGGGTAAAATGGGATTTGTTTTGTGGTCCACCCATGAATGGACATCAAAGTGGCAGCACTCAAGGAAATCTACTGGATCTAGAGGAAATTTGGCAAATATAAGGGCCATGAGCAGTCTATGGGGGGGCAAAAGGAAACCACAAGGCTTATGGCATCGGGCATCAGCACCATGTGGTAGGGGGCATGGCCTTACAAGCTGGAGCACCCCAGGTGAGAAAAAAAGCAAAAAAAAGAGAAAAGGGCAGGTTACAGAAAATGAACAGCAACAAGTGGGAGGTGGAACAGATTACAAGGGAACAGGACAAGAGAGTCCTGGGCAAAGATTTGGGGCCCTGGGTATGGGATTTCAGGGCCAAGTAAGATCAGGCCCATTTTGGGTTGAAAAAAAAAGAGAGAAACTTTTAATTTTAATAAGGAACAAGGGGATCGAAGGAAAGGGAGATGCTGTGACATGGGGGGGAGAGGGGACCTCAACACCTGAAACTAAGGATGATAGCAGATATTTTAACCATGTGTTTGTCATCCCCACAGGTACCTGCAAGAGTGTATTATGGCCCTAGGAGGACTAGGCCAAGCAAAGACAACTGTTACCAGGCAGTAATGGGGCTGGTAAGCAAGGTTAATAGGTTGTTGGAGGCTGTGGACCCACCCAGCCCGCACAAGGATGAGAAACAGAATGGGGACACAACTGCGGGAAGGACAGAAAGAAGGTGCTGTGGGCACCATCAGAACCTAGGCCCATGTATCTCATCCTGGTTGACCTAGTGCCAGCTGAGCCGGTCCCGCCACCATCTCCGTTGCCCCTCAGTGCCATTCCCAACACCTTTGCTTCTGTTAATCCACCAGTCACCCTGGTTCCAACTCCTCCTGCACCGATGGAACCTCAGGCTCTGGCACCAGCAACAGAAACCAATCAGATGGCCCCACCTGCAGGGCATAGCACACAGATGGACTCCCAGCCAGATAATAAGGAGATCACACTAGAAAGCAGTACAAGGGAGTATGTTGAAAAGATTCTAAAACTAATGGGGTACACAGGTTTGGGGAGAGCTAGAAAGAGCACTCAGGGAAATCAGGAACAAAGAAACTAGGGGGACCAGGGGTATAGTGAGCGGGCAGTTAGCGACAAGGTGCTAGGGGCCAAGACTGGGGCACCAGGTGTTCGTATAGGTGATCACATCCCATTGGCTACAAAACAGAAAATCTGGAAGGGTGTATATGTAGACATATTTGCATTGGCCAATGTTAATAACATGGACAAATATGAGGAGAAGGAGAGTTTTGAGAAGAAGGAAATGGTGGCAGTGGTGGTACTGTTGGGGAAAGGGGAGGAGGATAAGACAATGAAGGGTAAGGACTGGGATAATTGGTTGATGGGTTTTACTTATTACACACTTATAGTCATTGAAAAGAAACCAGAGCAAAATCAGTGGGTAGAGGGGACAAACCTTCTACAGGTACATAAGTGAAAAAAGAAAGACAAAGGGAGGGATAGTGAAACTGAAGGGGGAGGATGGGGGTCGCGTGGAGGATGACAACAGTAAAGCTGACAAATTGAACAGGTATTTCTGTTCAGTCTTTACTGAGGAAGAGGAGGGTAATGGGTCTGAAGGGTACAAGGGTGAGAATGGTGCAGAAATGGACATGGGAGCCGTTACGAGGCGAAAGGTCCTGAAGGAACTGGGTAATAAGAGTTGATAAAGCAATGGGCCCAGATGGGGTGCACCCCAGGGTCCTTAAAGAACTAAGAGAGGTGGTGGCTGAACCTCTGGCTATCCTGTTTAGCCGATCACTGGAAACAGGGAGGTACCCAAAGACTGGAGGACAGCAGATGTAGTCCCTTATACAAAAGTGGGAACAAAGAGGAAGCAGGGAACTACAGACCAGTCAGCCTCACCTCAGTAGTGGGGAAGATGATGGAAGCACTACTGAAGGAGAGATTGTGAACATCTGGTTGTCAATGGACTACAGGACCCAAGGCAGCATGGTTTCACCAGGGGATGTCATGTCAGACCAACCTCGTTGAATTTTTGACTGGGTGACTAGGGAGGTGGATCAGGGGAGGGCAGTGGACATGGCCTATCTGGACTTCAGCAAGGCTTTGACACTGTGCCACACAGAAGACTATTACACAAACTGGGGAATATGAGTGTGGGCAGGACAGTAGTGTGGTGGGTAGGTAACTGGCTGGGTGGAGGACACAGAGGGTGGTGGTAAATGGCTGTCACTCCACAGAGGGAAGAGTGACCAGTGGGCACCACAGGGATCAGTGCTGGGACCGGTCCTATTCAACATCTTCATCAGTGACATTGCAGAGGACCTAGAAGGCAGAATTTCACTGTTCGCTGATGACACAAAGCTCTGTAATAGAGTAGACACACCAGAGGTGTAGACAGAATGAGAAGTGACCTGCAGAAACTTGAAGAATGGTCAGGGTTTGGCAGTTGAAATTCAATGCAAAGAAGTGCAAGATAATGCATATGGGGCGCAAAACCTGGCACAATATAATCAGTTGGGGGTGAGGATATAGCATGCACCAAGCAGGAAGGGATCTTGGGGTTGTCTCATCTCTGATGACCTCAAGAGATGAGAGAAACAGTGTGACAAGGCAGCAGGTAAAGCAAATAGGATGCTGGTATGTATAGGCAGGGGCATCACTAGCAGGAAAAGGGAGGTCATAATTCTGCTATACAAGACACTAGTGAGGCCCCACCTGGGAGTACAGTGTACAGTCTGGGAGACCATACCTCACGTAGACATAGACAGGGTAGTGAAGGTTCAGAGGAGGGCAACAAAGATGGTGCATGGATTGCATCACAAGTCCTATGAAGACAGGTTGAAGGAACTGAACATGTACCCTGGAGGAGAGGAGGGAGAGAGGGATATGATAGAGACATACAAGTATCTTACAGGGAGGAATAGGGTGCAGGAAAACACTATTTTAAGCAAAAAAGATGTTCCAGGACTAGAGGCATGGGATGAAGTTGGAGGAGGAGGATTCAGAGGAAACATGAGAAAGAATTTCTTCACAGAACGGGTGGTGGACAGAGTGGAACACCCTGCCAGAGGAAGTGGTGGGGGCTGAAACAATCACGGGATTTAAGAATGCATGGGATAGACATAAAGGAATTCTGGAGGTCAGGGGTAAGGGGCAACAGACTTCTAGGAAAACAAACTGAACTTACAAGTTCAAATGGGCAGACTGGGTGGGCCATAGGCCCTTATCTGTTGACACTGTCTATGTATCTATGTATCTATGAGCTGGTCACCCCCTTGTTAACTTATTACTTCATTATAAAAAGAGCCTACAAGAAAGGGGGGTATAGCTGGTTGAGGTATGATGAAACATTTAGGAAAATAATGGCTCATTTTGGGGATGTCAAATGGGACACAGGGAAGATTAACCTGTGGCTAGAGATTTGCACAGGCACTACAAGTGGAAACATTGAAGGAGACAAGAAGACAGGGACAAGGCAAAAATGCTGCTGGGGCTACAACCGGGCTTTCTGCTCCTGGCCAAATTGCTGATTTCAGCATGCCTGCTTGAAATGTGGAGGTAGCCACCTTGCATCCAAATGTAGGTACAGCTGGGAAAAGGGAGTAGGAATCATACAATCAGTCCTTTCAGGGTAGCCAAATGGGGCATAGGGGACAGCAGTGGGGGTTGGGAGCTTGAGGCAGGGGGTCAGGTGGGGACAGGGGGCAGGTCTTTTAAGGCGGCCACTGAGATAGTTCAGGACCACACAGATGGAGCATTTTGGCTGGCTACAACCCCTATTAAAATTGAAGTTTTAACAGACTGGACAAGACTGTACCCAGATAGGGAGGCAGCCCACATTCTGATAGATGGTTTTAAGGGGGGTTTCAGCCTGCATTTTCAAGGGGGCAGAAAAGGGACCAGGCCAAAGAACTTGAAATCAGTGCAGGATAGAGAAATGATGTTGAAACAGAAGATTCAGAAAGCGATAGCAGCAGGGAGGGTTGAAAGCCCTTCAGCCACCCACTGCTACCAGAGTTGAGGATATCTCCCTTAGGGCTAGTACCCAAGAAACAGCCAGGGGAATTCAGGGTGATACACCACCTGTCTTATCCGGACGGCAACTCAGTCAATGATTATATCAAGGAAGAGGATAGTAAGGTGACTTACTCCACCTTAGAGGAGGCAGTAAGATTAATTAGGGCAACGTGAGGTGCATGGTTGGCAAAAACATACATAGAGGCGGCATTCTGCTTACTGCTGGTATGACCAGAGGATTGGGACCTACTGGGATTCCAGACTGGGAGAGATATTATATTGATAAGGCCATGCCCATGGGTTGTTCAGTTGCATGTGCCACATTTGAGTTGTTCAGCACATGACTGCAATAGGCCTTCCAGATAAGATATGAGTACAGGTCGGTGATTCACTATCTGAATGATTTTCTCTTGATAGGGGATGGGAGGCAACAGATGGAAGAGATGTTGAGGATTTGGAAGCCATTGTGTAAGGATCTCAAGGTGCTATTATCTCTGGACAAGACAGAGGGGCCCAGTCAGACAATAGAATTTCTAGGCGTTGAGATAGATACCACTGGGGAGCTTTTTAGGCGCCCAAGGTCAAGGTAAATAAGTTAAGAACCCTGCTATGGGATGTCAAAGCCCAGCACAGTGTGCAGCTTCAGCAAGTTCAGCAATTGTTGGGGCATTTGAACTTCATATGTCAGGCCATAGCACCCGGGCGCACGTTTACACGATGCTTGGCTAGGGCTAACCAAGGGGTCACTAGGCCTCATCACTGGATAGGCATAGCCAGGGGAATAAAAGAAGACCTCCAGGTGTGGGAGATTTTTCTGGGAGATTACAATGGGTAGACTTTTCGGCAGGAAGAATGGGTCTTTAACACTGACCTACAGCTTTATACGGATGCAGCAGGGGGCATCAGAACGGGGCCTTATTTTGAGGGAAGGTGGTTTGCAAAGACATGGCCCAGTGCCTGTGCACTGATGGAGGTGACATGGGATATCACCTTTTTGGAGATATTCCCCATATGTTTAGTGAAGGAGGTGTGGGGAGAAGCACTTAGAAACCAGAAGGTCACTTCTTAAAGTGACAACAGTGTTGTTGTAGATGTGTTTAACAAATGGATGGTGATGGCTGAAAGGGTCATGAGCATACTGAGGTAATAGGTTTTAAGGAGTTTGAAGTTGAATCTGTCATTTAGGGCTAGACAAATTGATGGTGTAGATAACATGATAGTTGATTGCCTCTCCCACCTGCAGCTGGACAAGTTTTGAGCCATCATGCCACAGCAGAATTAGGGCAGACAGCAATCTCAGACTACATCTGGAAGATTTGATTGATGGAGCTAAGCAGTTTTCACAACTCCTGTTCCCCTAGAATGCTAAAAGCATATGAAACCTCATGGAGGGCATTCCAGACCTTTCAACCACAAAATGGCTGTGTGGTAAGTGGGGCGGTATCAGTGGATCAGGTAGCACAATTTATGGTAGCGGGATTGAGAAATAAATTGTCACCAGCGACCTTGAGGGTTCATTTGGCAGCCATAGGACAGGTGTGTATACTAAAGGGGTGGGTCGACCCTACAAAGCACAATGTTATAAAATGTATGATGCAAGGCTAGATTCAGGGGGCAGGAAGCATGCAGGATCACCAGAGACTGCATACAGAGGCGCTGATGGAAAAGCTGATTGGGGTATTGCACAGTGTATGTACCTCCAGTAGTGAGGCTATCTTGTTTCAGGCAGTGAACGCCACCGTGTACAGATGGGCCTTTCGAGTTAGCGAGGTGATAGGGCACGGGGAAACAGATAGTTTGTCAGGACTTCAGTGGGGAGACATGATATGGACTGAGAAAGACATCTTAGTGCTCCTTAGGCAGTCTAAGACTGACTAGTCAGGAAGAGGGCACAGGGTGCTGCTGCAGAGGCATAAGAATGGGGCAATATATCAAGTGGGGGCTTTGCACATGTTCACAGCAGGGAGACCGTGGGATAAGAACCCCTTGATGTTTTTCCATGGGGATGGCACTCCAGTCACATGGTCACAGGTTGTGGCAGTATTTAAAAAGGGGCTGAATTTTTTAAGGGAGGACCCAAGTTGATATTCCTCACATTCATTTTGCATTGGGGCAGCATCGTACTGGCAGCCTAGGGTGGCACCACTGTGGACATCAAACAAGAAGGTAGGTGGTCTTCCAGGTGATTTAAAAGATGTGTCCAGATTGTGGAAAAACTGAAATAATGATGTTTTCTTTTCTCCAACCAAGCAGGTGGGACTGGTACCAGGAATAGTGGGTGGGGGTACTTGATTTAAGGTGATAAGGACCTCAGACAAGGATGGAAAGAGGTAACTAATTTTCTCACATTTCTGATTTTATACAGGACAGACAAGGAGGCTGGAGGCCTGGATTTGCCAACACTCCTTCATCCATTGGGCTGAGTGGTGTGCATCCAGGAGGATCAGGGGAAAGCAGTTATATTTGGACCTTAATCAGATCAAGCTAACCTGGAGAGGCATTCAGGGGATGAGGTGGTCTCAGCTGCTGCCACTGCTGAGGGAGATGAGAAAGATCACAGTCGCCTGGACCTTTTAATTATCCATTTGGGGGGAAAGACCTGGGGACCAGACCCTGGCTGGACATTTATTATAACATTAAAGAGGACATTAATAAGATAAGAGAATGGTGGCCAAAGATTACTCTGGTATGGTCGGACATAGTTCCAAGGAGGGTATGGAGACACGCCAAAAGCACAAGATTATGGATAATGCCAGAAAATGCATGAATGCCAGAGTGGGCAGGATATTTATGGAGAAGGGTGATAAGGTCTTTACGCAGGGGCATGATAGAACATGTGGCAGATATTCATAGGGGGACAGGTATACCTCTCCAGGCTAAGCCTGGCTCTTTTTATTCTGAGATCGGGATACAATCAAGCCCTGAATGCAGGAAAAAATCAGCTAAGAAGGGTGAAGTCCACCGTCCATCACAAGTGGGAGGTGGACTAGTGGGAAAGTGTGGAGGGAGGACACATGCTGGTCTGGTGTTTTTCTTTGGGGATCTGGGATAAAAGGGTTGCCAAATAAAAGGTAGACCCCATTGTCCACAGGCCCAGACAAAAGAAATAGTGTGGGCTGTTGTTGAGCAGGGTGACCGGGGAGGGGGAGGGAGAGAAAGAAAAGGGGGAGGGGAGAGTAAGAGGGGTAAGTGAGGTCAGAAAGAGGGAGGAGTCATGAGGTCAGAGCTGTGGTGAGGTGGGAATAAGTGATTGGCTGGTAAGGGAGAGAGAGAGGGTGGAGCAACCAGAGTATTTAAAGCCATGCACAGACCTCACAATTTTGCTGTAAGAGAATTTCTCACCCACCCACCCTGAGTTAAGGGAAGAAAGAAGGCATGGTCACTGCTGTAGGTGGACAGCAGTGGAACAGGGACTGCTGCAAGTGGATGGCAGGGATGAGAAGAAGTGAATGCAGAATAAAAAAATGGGAACATGGAAAATTGAGAAAATTGGGGAGGGGAGGATAGGCTGGGGAAAAAAGGAGGGAAAATAAATAAGACATTAAGACAACACTACAAGAAGCAGGGGTACAGTGTGTACATTCGTACCCCTTGGACAGAAGAAGAAAAGAACAAGGAGGTCCACAGGATGTGCATATGGGGGGGGGAGAAGAAGAAGAAGATAAGAGAGGAAAATAATCAATTGACTGTAATTGTGACAAATGAAATGATGGCATGACTTAAATAGATTGAAGTAAGCAATGTTTATATGGATTATGTACAATGTATGTGGATATATGGATTTGTTTGAAATGGAGTGAAATCATAAGAAGTTAAGTAAAATAATTGCCAATTCTAAGCACCCACACAAGCTGTTCTGGTGTTTTTCTTTGGGGGTATCTGAGGACAATATATGCCAAGGTACTCAGTTGTTTAAAACCAAGAAATACAAACTATTTAGAGGAAGGAGAACAGAACCAAGTCTTAAAACTAAGGGGGAAATAATCAAAATCAATTAGATCAGTAGAGGTATCAGCCCAGGGGCCTTGTCAGAGGTGAGTAGAATTAGAGTAAAGCATTTTAAGGTGATCATGGAAGCTCAGGATAAATAAACAAGGGGTGATGAGGGATGGGGACCATACCCATAGAATGTATCATGTCAACATGATGATGCCATATGCAAACAGGGCTGACATGATATTGTCAGTGTGTAATCCTGGGGAAGGGACTGACAAAGAAGATCCCCTACTGGGCTTACTGGAGGAAAGCAAGCAGGAGTTCTCTCTGGAGGAAATCAAACTGTCACCCCAATTGATCCCAGAACAGACCCAGGAAGTAAGGGATGTTTTAACGGACTTTGCCCCTTTGTTTATGGCCAAGTCTGGACTAGCCCCCTTAGCCATACACAATGTAGACACGGGGACGCAAGCACCCATATGGCAAGCAGCCTATCAGGTGTCTGAGGCCATCCTAAAGAACATTAGGAGGGAGATGGAGGAGATGCTGAATTTAGGGGTAACTCAGAAATCCCACAGCCCCAGGCCTCACCCATAGTACTTGTTCCCAAGCTGGATGGATCTACTCATTTTTGTGTAGACTATCATGGACTCAGTGTAGTCATGAAGTCTGACGACTACCCAATGCCATGGACAGATGAACTATTAGACAAGTTGGGAAGGGTGACATACCTTACCACCATTGACTTGACAAAAGGATATTGGCAGGTGGAGTTAACTGGCAGCACTATGGAGATGTCAGCCTTCATCACTCTAATAGGATTATTTAAGTTCAAGATAATGCCTTTTGGATTGAAGAATGCTCCTGCCACCTTCCAAAGGTTGGTCAATCAAGTGTTGCATGGTACTGAAGAGTACGCAGTGGTGTATCTGGATGATATTGCCATCTTTAGTACCAACTGGAAGGAACACCTGTCCCACCTGAGGGAAGTGTTGGTCAGTATATAGAGGGTAGGGTTCACTGTCAAGGCTGAAAAGTGCAATGGCAGAGGTGTAGAGCAGTGCAGAACATAAAATTCTGCCTGTGGAATGCCCATGGAATGACCATTCTGATTCAACAGTATTCCATGGAATTTTCACAAAAATTCTGAGGAATCTTGCAAAATTTTAAAATTCAGTTATTGGGCTGTAATTTTAAAAGTACACATCAAAATAACACCAAAGGTGGTACATAGATAGTGCCATATGGCTTACAAGCAAATAGCAAATCTCAGCATTGTAGATTAAAAGGGGTGAAGTTATGGGTGGCCAAACATTTTCAGTTATTTTGTGATAAGTTTAACATTTCTATCCAAATTTCAACAATATCAAGATTTGGTGACGCACCTAGAATGTGTATATGCACCATGTTTTAAGTCTCAAGCTTCAATAGGAACTGAGTTATATGTAGCCAAATATTTTGCCAAAATTTGGATTTCTGTAATATTAGTCTAATTTTGAAAGTATTCATTGAAATGTTACAACTTAACAGGTATGCAGGTTATCACTGCATTTGGATATGCACATAGTTTCAGATTTCTAGCCTTAAATGGACCTGAGTTATAGCCTGCCAAACATGTCATCAAAATTTAAATTTTAGTTAGTTCTATCTAATTTTAAAATTACATATAAAAATTTAACCAGAGTTGAAACATTTAAACTATTGTACCATATGGTCATTTCTGCAAAAGTTCATATTTCAGCTTTAAATGGGATTGAATTAAAAGTAGTCAAACTTTCACAACATTTAAAAATTTAATTTTGCAAGAATGTAAACTACAAATGTATAGACCCCTGAAACTTTTAAACTAATTAATGCAATACCATTAAATTTGTCAGGTTCTTATACCTTACAAGGAGACTGTGCGCCAATTTTATTAATTGCTTGCTGTGAGAAATTGCAAAATAACACATGTACTTAAAGACAAATCCCATGAGTCTATGTGAAAATTGTATAATTTTATCAAAAATTCCATAAAACTGGAATTTTCTAATTTGACTCAGCCTTATCTGGGGGATTCTAATTAAAAGATGGGGTAATAGAGGCAGATAGCACAGGGGGTCACCAGGTTCTGGAGGTAGAGGCACAGTTTCACCACAAAATGGAAAGCTGAGCTGGGTAGCTCAACAGTGGCAGACCCCCAGGTTGGAGCAAGAAAGCACAGTGCTAACAATTACAACCTGAATGCAGAATATTTAAGAATCACATCCAGTAAATTTATGATCCAGGGAGTCTGGTGTACATGCAAGTCTAGGACTTAGAGGTACTCAAAAAGATGTAGTGGGGAATACAATGTCTTGGGCAGCAGGAAGAAAGAATTCTAGTTATTCCAACAGGGTAGGTTGATAGGAAAAGGAGTAGGTAACTCAAGTTTTAAGGGAGTTTGTCACTGTAAAGAACAAAGAGGATATCAGTGTGAGCAGTAGTCCTACTGAATCAATCTGGCTACACCAAAAGAGAAGGGGGAGGATAGTCACCCAGAGAGGAAGAGCAGGACTGTAAAAAGCTCAGCCCAACTTTCAAATACCTCAAGGGCATAGACAAGGGGCAAGTGAGGGACCTTTTCCAACGTAGAAAAAATACTAGAACAATGAAATATTACTAGATACTAGAAACATACTAGAAATATGAAATTGGAAAGGGGGAGATTAAGATGTAATGTGAGGAAGTTGTTTTACACAGAAAGGGTAGTTGATGCTTGGAATAGTCTGCCACATGAGGTAGTGGGGGCAAGCATGGTGGAGGGGTTTAAGCATGCCTGGGACAGGCACAAGGGACACTTGAAAGGGGAGGGAGTGATGAAAAGTGATTGATCACATAGAGTCAGTGGCCACATACAATGTATAGGGCCTACTGCAGAGACTGGCTGGGCCTAGCTGTCCTTATCTGCCAACAATTTCTATGTTTCTGTGTATCAAAAGAAGTAGTGATATGTGCATTGTTAATGTTAAATTCAAAAAAAACATTCTTCATCTACAGTGTATGCTTTCATAAATATGTGAGAAAATGTTACTATTCATTATTTTTCTTCTGAAAAAATTAAAACTGCGTACCAAATTTATCCAGTTGTGTTAGACACTATGATACACTATCTATGGATATGCATGTCAAATGTTTACCCTATGCATGCAAGAGCAGAGATTTTACAAATTGATGGTTTTCACAAAGTTTTGCAAATATTTACATAGCAAAGTTTTGAACCCCTGTAACTTACAGTAAAAATCTCTTACCTAATTCTGTCCATATTTAGATCATTCTACAAGCAATACAAAAAGGTTATCCTTACTAATTTACACATGCATAGCTCCAAAGGTGCCTGAGTTATATGCAGATTAAATATTTTCATGAAATCTCCTGCAAAAAATAAAATGATAGATTATGATCGAATATAATTTTGAGACAATGTGTTATATTGTCATGAAATCTGGTACATTGTTAGAACACCTATCCTCAAGAAATCATACCAAATTTAAGATCTCTGACCCAATAGACGGTTAAGGTATGTGCAGATAAAAATTTTCATAACATTTTGCACAAACAATAAAATTACAATATTTGAGCACCTATACTTTTGAAACTACCCATTCTATGTTCATGATATTTAGCATGTTAGTGTCCCATGGCAGAAAGAGTATACATTCTAAATGTCAGAGCTCTAGCTTGAAAGGTATGTTATAACCAAATTACTAAATGGAACTCTGCAAAATTTCATTGAAATTCCAGGGATTCAGAATTTTCAGATTCTGCACAGCTGTACAGAGGTGGTGTACCTAGACCATGTAGTAGGGCGAGGCAGCTCTGTCCCAAATCAAGCCAAGATTGAGGTGATAGAGGCATTGCCCAGACATGAAACCCAGAAGCAGGTTTGGCATTTCCATGGACCGCTGGGTACTATCAAACATTTGCACCAAATTACGGTGCCCTGGTAGCTCTCCTGTCTGGCCTGTTAAAGAAAAGAATGCCCATAAAGATAAAATGGGAGCCAGCCTGTGAGCAAGCCTTTGCACAGCAAAAGGAGGCACTCTGCAGTGCCCCTGTGTTGGCTAGTCTAGATTACAGTAAGCCATGTGTAATCCAGATAGATCCCTCAGATGTGGGGATTGGAGCAGTCAGACCTCTAACCAAGGGAAAGATCACCCAATAGTGTACCTTAGCAAAAGCTTGCTTCCCTTGGAGAAGGACTATTCCACAGATGAAAAAGAAAGCTTTGTGCTGGTATGGGCCCTGAAGAAATGGAGGTGTACCTCTATGGAGGCACTTTGAGGTACAGATCAATCATAACCCCATGGTGTGGTTGACACAGATGGGGAAATGAAAGGTCGCTCTTAAGGTGGAGTACTGCTTTGCAGGGCTACACATCATATCAACCATTATCCACAGGACCAGATCAACCAATGCCAATGCAGACAGGCTATCTCACTGGTTAAGGCAGTGAACAGAATTTGTGAAAATCATACCAAGCCTAGGGATGGATTCTCACAAATTCAGTCTAGGAGGGAGGGATGGTGGACTGCCCAGCTGCCAGCCCATATATGTGAAGAACAGTGGTGGCTTCTCAGAGCTGCAAAGAGGGGAGAAACAGGTGGCATCTTCCAACATTAAGGATGAGGGCAGCAGATCCCAGAGCAATGGCATCTTTTGGCAGCAGCGGTGGTATCTTTGGCCACAAGGGAGGGTACTGGACCAGACAGTGAGAGAAACAGCAGCAGAAAGGAGGATTTCATCCTGCCTGCCTGCCTATACTGGCCTTGACCTCTATGAAATGCCCACAGGGAGGGGTCAGCAAAAAGAGGAACTCATTGGTAATCTCAAGTGACAGAATGACGGATTTAAAGGGCAGATCACTCAAACTTCTGCAAACCCAAGAAGGAAATCATAGTAATCTTAAAGTACCAGAAAAGGGATGATCACTTGAAACTCTTCCTGATCACGTGAAACTGTTCAGAAAAGCAACTGGAAAGTTCTATTGCTTCTGGGGCTGATCAATTGAGAAATAAGGGTACAAATGTCTGCTTATTGAATTAATTATGGTAGTCTGTTAATTGGCTAATTGGGGGGTCAGTACATGTGGATCACTTGAAACTGATCTGAAAAGGGGGCTGGGGAAAAGAGGTTGTTATTGCTTCTTGGGCCATTCAAGCCAGCAGGAAATGACTGGTCACTTGAGCAACAGGGGGAAAAACAACTGCTTGTTTAAAACTGATCTGAAAAGGGGGCTGGAGAAAATAGTTTTTTATTGTTTCTGTGGCCACTCAGGTTGGCAGGAAGGGCTGGTCACTTGAACAACACTGGGAAAAACTACCACTTGTTGAAATATTTATGGTTGCCTGCAAACTGGGAAGCTCTAAGCTTTGGCAGAGCCTTGTGTTGTTATATGAGGTTGGATGAACAAATGGCTGTTCCAAGCTGGGGGTATGTAAGAGGATGTAGGTATGAGGAAGGAATAGAGTCCCACTAACATTTGAGGATGAGGTCAGCAGGGGCAGGTTTACCACTATAAGGGTAGAGGAGCTGCAGCCTCAGGATGGAGGTGGGGCAGACTGATGGGATGCAGTGGATGTGGTGCTGCAATGGCCATGAACATGCTGTGGTGGCTGAGATATTGCCCAACATGTGCTATGCTAATGGAACTAGTGGCAGAGGTTAACTGGCTCAGGGAGGAGCTGAGTAAGTGGACAAATTGCATGCATGCAGGGTAGAGAAGGATTGTGGACACTACGGATGGGAGATCAAAGAACATTGTTATAGGGGGTGAGGAGAGGTTGGAATCATGAAAGGGCATGCCAAGATCGGAGTTAAACAGGGTAGGAGGAGTGGTTGGACAGAAGGGACAGAGCTGGTTGGCAGAGAGTGGGCCTGCTAGTGGCACTGGTAAAAGACCATAAGGATACAGGAAGGAACAAACTCACTGAAAGGGAAGCTGGTAGGCAGCCTGCAGGGGTGTTACAGGTCTTGAATAGGTATGAGTCATTATTGGACACCAGGAAGAGGGCCAAGGTGAAACAGTAATTGGGGTAGGGATGGTAGGCTTGAGTGAAGGAGGGGATGTGAAGGGGGCTACAGAGTCAACTAAGGGTTAAGGGTAGAAAGGGGGACATGTTGCTGTGAGTGGGGTACAGCCGGTAGGAAAGGATTAGAGAGAGAAAAGACTGGGGCAAGAAGGAGCCCTGGGAGTAGGAGGGTCATCAGGGAGTCTGAGTAGAGGGAAAAAGGGAGGGTGGGAAGGATGGGGGCAGAGAAACACTGTGTGCAGAAGGGGATGAATGAAGGCTATGGCTCAGGTGCTCAAATAGTAAATGAAATGGTTGAGGCAACTGGCTCGAGGTTGAATGGTATCAAACTGGCTGATGTCAACATATCTTTAGAAAAAAGCATGAATGAGCTCACAGAAAAAGTGTCAGAGGTGGTTAGTACAGCACTGTCAGGTGAAAGCCCATCTATAGGCTATGGGGGGCAGATGCTCGAAGATAGGGCAAAAGAACTGGGGGCAGGGCATTCATGGTAGGTGGAGCTGAGGTAGGGGAGGGACTGGCAGGAAGTTGGGCAAGTGACAGGATAGTAGAACAGACACAGAAAGCTAGGGAGAGAAGGACAGCTTCACAGGTTACCCAGAAGAGGAGGGAAGGCAAGGTGCTACTGACCGAGGATTCCATCATTAGGGGGTTTAAGTGGGGGAGTAGGAACAGTGCAGTTTGGGTGACATGCATGCCAGGGATGACAGCACTGGACGTAATCCCCCACATACGCTCATGGAGGATGGAGCAGGATAAGGAGACGCACCTGGTTGTCCATCTGTGAACCAATGATCTAGATGGGAACAGCATCATAGAGGTGCCAGCAAGAGTTAAGGCCCTGGCTATGTTCTGTGCAAATCTTAGCTTCAAATCCCTGGCCTTCCCTGAGGTGCTACCAGTGCCCAGAGATATTACAGAGAGGAAACTAAAAATTAAGGACTTCAACAGATGGCTAGCAAAGCAGTGTAGGGAGATAGGATATGGGATGGTAGGGGACTGGGGAGTGACATCGGACAGTGTGAGCCCCTATGCCTCTGACAGACTCCATCTAAATAAAGAGGGTGCAGCTGTAGTAAAATGCAGGTTGGGGGATTACTTTGAAAGTGAGTACCATTTAAACTAGAAAATGGGGGGGGGTGAAAAATTGGCCATGCAACAAAGAGGCTGATAAGGGGGACCCACGATCACCCCCCCATGTGATGAAAAAGTGGATTGTGATCCAGGCATACCGTCTAGGAAAGATGGAGTGGGTTAGCAATGGTGGAGGGATTGATGGTGAATGTCAACAGTCTAACAAATAAGATGGATGAGCTGATGGCTATCATGGAGTATGACAGCCTAAACATAATTGCATGACTACAGAGACCTGGTGGACACAGCATAATATGTGGAAACATCACTACCTGGATTCTGATTTTTAGGAAGGACAGGAGAGCTAGAAGCAGGGGAGTTGCCTTATATGTTAGGGAGGACATTAAGGCAAGGGAGGGGAAGGAGGGGAATGGGGACACTGAACTCCTCTGGTTCACACTAGGGCAGAAAGACAGGAGAATCCTTAAGACTTGGGTTCTGTACAGACCTCTGGACCAGGGTTGATGAACAGGATGGGGCTATGTTGGAGGACATTGCAAGGGTAGCTCTAAAAGGGGAAACACCACTGGTGGGTGACTTAAACATCCTGGACATAGATTGGGCCATCCCAGATGCAGTGTCGGCCAGGATCAGGGGATCCTGGAGGCATTGCAGGGGATGTTCCTCCAGCAGCTGATCCAAGACCCAAATAGGGGGCATAACCTGCTAGATGTGATCCTGACAAATGGGAATATTGTAGAAGGGATGGAGGTGGGAGAAAGATTAGGGAACAGTGATCACTGAACCATCAGTTTCAGAGTTAAGGCAGGTAGGGATGGATGGATGTCGAACCAGCACAAATCTACTGGAATTCAGGAGCGCAGACTTTGGTAGGATTAGGCAGATGGAGGGAGAGGCACTGGAAGCCATGGGAGAAATAAGCAAAGTGGAAGGGCTTTGGAGAGCTTTCAGAGATACAGTAAAGGAGGTGACCTTTATGTGCATTAGGACGGTAAGCAAAGGAACAAGGAGCAGGAGGCCCCTTTGGTTTGGAATGTATGTGGCGAAGGCAGTTGGGTACAGGAAGAGGGCATTCAAGAAATACAAAAGAACTCAGGACTGCATGGATAAGGATGTTTATAGGGAAATGAGGAGGCTAGCAAGGAGGGTAATCAGGAGAACAAAGGCAACCACAGAGAAGAGGACAGCATTATAGGTAAAGGGACGGAATAAAAAAAATGTTTAGGTATGTGGAGGATAGGAAGAAGGTTGGTCAAGGAATCTCAAGGCTGATGGGAGAAGTTGGGGTCTTTTAGAAGCGGACTTGGAGAAAGCAGAAGAAATAAATAAGTAGAGGGGAGGAGGGACCAGAACTAAGGGGAGGGTGGGGAACATTGGGGTGGAAATGAGACCTTTAGTATGGAGAGTCAGGGAGGAGCTAGGCTGGCTAAGGGTGGACAAGGCTATGGGGCCAGATGGACTGCACCCAAGAGTGATCCGGGAACTAAAAGATGAGTTGGCGGCTCCACTAGTGAAGCTGTTCAACCTGTCTCTTGACTCTGGTAGGGTGCTGAAGGACTGGAGTAGAGCGGCTGTGGCTCCAATACATAAGGGGTTGGAGCAGGGAGCTGAGGGAGAACTACTGCCTGGTTAGCCTCACTACCGTGGTGGGCAAGGTCATGAAGTCACTCATAAGGGAAAGGGTGATGGACTACCTGGAAGCAAATGGGCTGGTAGATGATAAGCAACACAGATTTATTAAGGGGAGGTCATGCCAGACCAATTTAATAAAATTCTTTGACTGGGTGACACAAGTACTGGATCAAGGGGGTGCAGTGGATGTGGCCTATCTGGTTTTCATCAAGGTCTTCAACACACTGCCACACAGATGGTTTGTCTATAAACTGGAAAGCCTAGTAGTAGGAGATAAAATAACCAGATGGGTGGAAATCTGGCTATCAGATAGGACCCCATGGGTGGTGGTGAATGGGGTACACTCAGGGACAAGAGATGTGATGAGTGGGATCCCCCAGGGGTCAGTGCTGGGGCCACTTCTGTTCAATATCTACATAACAAACACAGTGGACAACCTCAGGGGATATGTGGCCCTATTTGTGGATGACCTGAAAATCTGCAATAGAATGGATACAGCAGGTGGTTCAGAAGATATGAGACAGGACCAGAGGACTTTGGAACAGTGGGCAGATGCCTGGAGCTGAATTTCAATACAAAGAAGTGTGTAGGGATGCACATGGACAGCAGGAATCCAAGTTAGATTACACATTTGGGGGGGAATCAGGATCACCGATCAAGAAAGGAACCTGGGGATAACAGTCACCAGCAACCTAAGGGTGGGGAAGCAGTGCACTAGGACCATGGGAAGGGCATATGGAATGCTGGCAAATATAAGCAGGGGAATAACAAGCAGGACAAAGGAAATCCTGACACCCCTGTACCAAGCCTTAGTGAGGCCACACCTCGAGTACGGTGTCCAGTTCTGGAGGTCTTTCCTCCAGAAGGACATAGAGTTGGTGGAACGGGTTTACAGAAGAGTGACCAAGATGATGCTGGGGATGGATGACAAGCCCTATGAACAGAGATGTAGGAAATTGGAGCTCTACACATTGGCTAATAGAAGGGAAAGGGGGAACATGATAGACAGCTTCAAGTGCATCGAAGTAGTCCATAACGTGGAGGTGAGGCATTTATTTCACAGGAAGGTAGGCTCCATAATGCAAGGGCACAGCCTGAGACTACAGGGAGGAAACTTTAGGGATATCATGCAGGGACAGTTCTTCACTAAGAGAGTGGTGGAATCCTGGAACAGGCTTCCAGAGGAGGTGGTGGAGGCTGAGACTGTGTCTGGTTTCAAGAAAGCATGGGGCAAGCACATGGGGTTATGGGGAGGATCCCAAAGAGGGAGGAGGGTGGTCTAAGGAGGGGTGAGGGGAAGACATGATGGGCTGGAGGGTCCTTTTCTGCTGTCAATTTCTATGATTCTATGATTCTATGTAGATATAATTATGTTGTATATATATTTTTTATGTAATTATATGGACATGCCAGTGCTATCACAAAGGCACCTAAGGAAAAGACTAGATTTAAAAAAAAAAAAGGTCTTGACCTTCTTTTGCCCTGAAGGCATCTGTTTGCCAGGAATTGAAATTGCATTCCCAGTTTTTTTTTAACAGGAATATGCAAAAATCCATTTGTATGTCATAAATCCATGCACTCAGGAGCAGAATGCTTTGATCTCAGTAAGCTGTTATAATATGTTACATTTTATGAGGTAACTGGACTGGAACATGCTTCCTCGAGAACCTGTGTGAATTTTATCTTACAGGTGCCAATGATCTACAGGGGACTTCAAAGGGCTTAACTCTGAAATGTCATATCTATGCTAATTATACGTCTCAGAATCTGATTCTTAATATGCTTGGAAATTTTGGAAACAGCACAACAGTGCCATTTTCTGGTCAAAAAGAGACATCTCCTGGCCAAATAGAGTAGTTGCTCTGAACTGGGAATTGATGACACTGCAAGATAACAGTAGGATATTTAAACCCCCAGCTCAGGGCATTTGGATGTACATTTTCATCTTGACACTCTGCTTGACACAAACACACATTTTGCTTGAACTCTCCTGACCACAGAGAACATCTGTCAGCACAGAGACTGCCTAAGAATCAAAGGCTGCTACACAAAGACTGAAATATTTTTGCAAATCAGTGATTCTCTGGGCTTTGAAATCTTCATACCCAAGGTAGACTTAGACATGTTTTAATGCATTTTTCTGTATATTTTTCCCATTCTGTTTCTTGTACTATAACCTAAATTAGTATATGTTCTCTTTTGCAACTGCATTTGAAACTATATTTATTTCTTTTTAGTAAAACATTTGTTTTCCTAATGAAATTCTGCCTGCGTGAGATTCATATATATATATTTGTGTGTGATTTGTGAAAATAGTACAGTATTAATAATCTGTGACAACTGTTACTTGCTTAGAGGGGCCATGGTAAGAAATCAAACTGAGAAAATGGTCTGTAAGGGATATCTGTAAGGATAGGGAGAATACCAGATTCTACAATGATTTTGAACCAGGCTGTTGAATGTCCTGTAGGGGAGAAGGCCAAATCAGGTGTTACGCTGCTACCCCAAAGAGACTATGATGCCTGGGTCTTCCTCCTTTGTGTAATAGCCAAGGAAAGGTTCATATTTGGCTATAAGACTAAAGACTAGTATTTTGCCCTTATCCAGAGTTAGAGGGATGCCCTGGATCCTTGTGGCAGAGGTGCAATCATGACCTCGGCAAGCATTCTTAAAGCACGAGGAGGGTATCATTGTTCCCACCGTCATGGATTGCACTTAAGTGTGGGAACTGTGAGCTCAGTGGGTCTGACCCCCATGAGTAGGTCATGACACCATGCTGGTTACCCCCTCTCCCTAGATTGGATCCCATTTACTACCACCCTCTGCCTCCTGTTTGTTAGCCAGTTCCTAACCCAGTTTACCACCTTGTGCCCCATACCCAGACTACCCATCTTGTTAACCAGCATTTTATGTGGATGGTGTCACCCAGTCAACAAAATCTATCAGATTTATCCGACATGACCTTCCTGCTGTGAATCCATTCTGCCTTGGATCCTTGGCATGGTTGGATGCCAAGTGTGCCACTATTCTTTCCTTAAGCAGTGCCTCCACGATCTTACCCACTACTAAGGTGAGACTGACCGCCCATAGTTTCTGTCTCCTCCCTACTCCATTTTTGTGTAGAGGGACTACATGTGCCCTCTTCCATTCCTCTGGAACCACTCCTGCATTGAGTGATTCGGTGAACATAGCTGCCAGTGGTGCTCCTAGCTCCTTCACAGCTCCCTTAATTTCCTTGGGTGTATGCCATCTGGCCCAATTGCTTCATCCACCTTTAGTTTTGTGAGCTCCTCTAGGACTGTCTCCACTGTGAATGGACTTGTGTTGACGCCCCCTTTCATGTCTGATACCCAGCTGTGGTCTCTGACCCTTTCACTCTTCAGTGAATACTGAACAGCAGTATTTATGCCTCTTCCAGGTCTCCTTCCTTACAATCCCCTGTATCCCCTTTGAGCCTTATAACACCCCCCCAGCTTTCCATTTTTTGCTGATGTACCTATAGAATGCATTGTTCCCTTTCCTCACTGTCTGCACTAATCTTTCCTCAGTCTGTGCCTTTGCTCTCCTAACAGCCTTTCCTGTGTCCCCTAGATTTACTAGGTATACCTCTCTGTCTTCCTCCGTTTGAGTCTCCTTATACAGTATTTCCTGAAACATGCCCTTTTGGCCCTTATCTTGTCTGCCACTTCTCTTGAGATGGTGGTTTCCTCCTTCTCTTGCCTTTGTCTACCAGCCTGATGCATTGGTTTGTCACCTCCTCTATGGTTCACTTCAGGTGTTGCCACTGCTTAACTCCCTTTCCTATCTTACTCCTCTCCAGGGTCTCTTTGATACACCTCCCCATTTTAATAAAATCCACCCTCCTAAAATCTAAGACCTTTGCCTTTGTATGACTAGACTGTGTCTCTGTCCTAATGCTAAACCACACTATGTGGTGATCACTGGGTCCCAGTTGACCTTCCACCTGGATGTCTGTGATGCTGTCCCCATTGGTCTGTACTTGGTCCAGAATCTCACTGTCTCTGGTGGGATCAATCACAAGTTGTCTGAGGCCTACCCCCTGTATGGGAGCCAGAATTTCCTGGCACCTGGTTGAAACAGCTGCTGGGATGATCCAATCCATCTCTGGAATATTGAAATCCCCCAGCAGTAATACCTCACCTATTGTTGCCATCTCATAAATTTGTTCCACTAGATCCCTATTCACCTCTTCCCCCTGTACTGGAGGTCTGTAGATCACCCTTGTGTGGATTGCTGTGCCATTGCCTGGCTCAAGTGTGACCTACAGTGCCCCAGCTTCCCCCAGTCTAGCCTGTATTTTTGTTGCTTGTATACCTTCTTTAATGTACAGGGCCACTCCCCCCCCCTTTTGTTACTCCCTATCTCTTCTGACTAGAGTATAACCTGGAACATTGGTGTCCCAGTCATGATGTGTGGTGTACCAGGTCTCTGGTATTGCCACTATGTCCAGGTCTGCCTCTAATATAAAGGCCTCCAGGTTTGGGGTTTTATTTCCCAGGTTGTGGGCATTTGTAACCATGGCCTTCCAACTTTTGCTGCCTGCCCACCCGCTAATTCTGGGTTTGCCCTCCTGCTTCTTTCTCCCAACCCAGTTTTCCTTTTTATGCTGCCTTCCTACCCCTGTCTTTCTCTTTTTATCTGGTTCTGGTGTCCCTGCCCGCAACCAGCATTTATGTTCCTCATTTCTGCCTACTCTAACCTGTAGGGGTGGACTGCTGGAGTCTCCCTGCTGCTGTTGACCTCCCCCTGGCTAGTTTAAACATTCGTAAAGGAAGCATTTAAATCATTCACTGAGGAATGCCATCCCCCTCTTGAAAGGATACAGTCTGTCACCTTTGAACAGAGCTGCATTGTTCCAGGTGGGCTCCCAGTCTCCAATGAATCTATACCCCTTCTCATTGCACCAGCCCTTCAACCACTTGTTGAAGCTGCTGATATGAAGATTCCTATCCAACCCCATACCATGGACTGGCAGCACCTCTGAAAAAGTCATGGAGCATATTACCTTCCCCAGGCACCCTCCCAACCCTCTGAAGTCCTCCTTCACCTGCTCCATGCTTGCTGTCTCCTTGGATATGTCATTCATTCTCAGGTGGATGACGACCTCCAGCCCCCCTCTCCTTGCCTTTGATTTAGTGATCCTCAGGGTCTGCTCCCCCTCCCTCCAAGTGGTGCCTTCTGGAAGGCATTTTACCTTTCTCTTCTCCCTGCTATCTGTGCCCAGAGCCATCCCACAGACAATCGAGTCCCCCAGCAGGATTAACAGTCCATCCCTTCCTCTGCCCGGGTAGCTGCTTTGGCAGTGGCAGGGGACATTGTGGCCTCTTGGTGGGGGTGATGGTTCCCAGTACTACTGCCAACTCGGCCTGGAGACTGGCAGTCTCTGCCCTCAGCCCAGAGAGGTGCCTGCAAATTGGGGAAAGCACCAAGATTCCCAGAAAGTTCTCTTGAAGACTGCTGCCTCACACCCAGTGCACTGCACCACGCCCTGCATCTTCCTGTTCTTGTTTATTCCTTGTGGATAGTACACTAGCTTAATGTTTTTTTATTTTGTTTTTGGTTTTCTTCTACTCCTCTCTCTCCCTCCTTACTGTGGCCCCTTAGGCCTGCCCATTCCTGTCTGTAGGCAGAATATGTGTATAACTCCTGTACCATACAAATGAGGATGCGCTTGGGGTGGGTGGAATGTGGGAAGGGTGGGGCTAGGGCCCTAGCTCTTGGTACTCTAAAGAACAATCAGCAACCCTCCATTGGAATTCCCAAACAAATGAGCAGCTATAGAGCACTCCAAGCCACCGGTCAGGTAAAGATTCCTGAATACAGCCTCTCCACACCTAAAAGAAAGTTAAAAACTTCTCTGCACCAAAAATAAAGTCATTTTGTATTTTATTGTAATGGTCTTTTGACCAAACAAATACATTTATACTACTACTAGTGAGCAGACTGGCCTGGGGAGGAGGGTTATAGAGAGGAGGGAGAACAATAAGCTGAATAAAATTATAATTTCAGCCAAGTTCTTAAAGGAATTTCATGTTATTCCTGGTGTATTGTGCAAAGTGTGATATTTTTCCATGAGGAGGCCCAATATTTCTTCCATATGTGGGGGAGGCTCAAGACCTCTTACACAACTTTGGGGAGGCTCACTATAACAATGTCTGGGAACTAATGTGTTAGTACATCACATACGATAGCACAGTGGTGATTTATGTAGCCATCTGTATGTGGGGTACCTACTACGTAGGAAAAACAAAATGGAAATGCAAACAGAGAGTCAGGGAACACTGCAGAGCGATACAAAATCATGATGTTAAATATACAACAACACAACACATTGCTTGCTATGGTAGTGCAGGGGAGCACTGTTTTAAGTTTAGAGCTATAGATACAGTCTATAAAAATCTGAGGGGGGGACTACAATCAGCTAGTGCTACAATGATAAAGTTTTTGGATCCACACCCTGGGAACAGTTAAGTATTCAGGGATTAATGTGGAATTTGATTTATCTCCATTTCTAAAGAACAAGAAAAGTAAATGAGTTTTTGATACTTTAATATTGTGAGATTTGATTTGTTTCTGTTTTCAAAAAACATAAACAGATAAAGCAAATGAGACTTGGATATTTGATATTTTATTTTGCAGATAAGTTGTATAGAGAACCGACTCTGCTGTATTGCACTTTAACATATATATGTTTTATTTATTGTGTTGCTTGCACACATGTGCAAGAAATACATTGCTTCAGTGGGACCAGTAAATGAGATGCCTTTATGCTCAAAGAAACTCACGTCACAATCAGCTGTGTTCAGTAAACACATTCATCTGCAGCTGTTATCTCCCATGGCCTCCCCCCACATCTCTCTCTCTCTCTCTCTCTTTCCCTCACACACACACACACACACACACACACACACACACATATGCATAGAGGGGACAGCTGCATTTTTTACAGTGGGGTCAGCTCTGAACTGACAGAGCTAGAGATTTACAATTCTCATTTAATTACTAAGTGTTTGGGAGCAGGAAGTGAGTGATCACAAAGCCACCAAAGACCCACCATCCTAGAAGAGCAAGAGCAAGAGTAGCTCTCTGGCCCCCTCTACCTGCTGGAGGTCTGCCTCTGAGCAAGTAAGGAGTCTACTGAGAAATATAGGATATTTTTGTCTCAGAACAGGACAATCAGGAGCTTAAAGGGCATACAGGCAGAAAGTAAGGAGAGAGAGGAAAAAAAAACAGAGGAAAGAGTAAGGATTGCAAACAGTTAAGGGGCCAGAAATAAGACATGATGGGAGTGGTGTAGTGCAGTGGCTGTGGAGCAGTAGTCTTCCGGGAGACGTTATGGAGGATGCAGTGTTGTCCCATCTGCAGGCATCTCTCTGGGCTGAGGGAGGAGGTCGCTCATCTCCAGGTTGAGTTGGCCAGGATTTGTGGGACCTCCTCTTCCATCCAGGGACCACCAGTGCCACTGCCGTTGCCTCAGAGGCTGCCAAGAAGAGGGCGGTTGGACCACAGAGGGCTCAGGGAGGGTGAGGGTGGTGGAACAGAGGCACATACCTCCAGTTGTACCCTCACAATTCCTATGCCATTCTGGCAAAGTGCAGTTCCTCTATGGAGGCACCTGCAGTGGAGACCAAGGAGGATGCTGAGAACCTCCACAAAGGAGACCCACAGGAGGGTGGCAGGGGACTCCACAGGAGAAGGAAACAACTCCTGGTGGGGGACTCCATTTTTAGGAAGGTAGAACTGGGGGAAGAAGGGGAGAGGGAGGTAAGGTGCCTGCCTGGTGCCATGGCTTGGAGGGACAGGGAGCGAATCCTCAGGATTGCCACAGCAGCTGCACAGGGGAGGGAGCTGGATGTCATTGTTCACCAAGGGACAAATGACCTGGCTAAGAAAGGGATTAGAGAAGTGAAGGAAGAGTTTGTGGAATTGGGGAGGGGCCTTAAACAAGTAGCATGCACGGTAACCTTCTCGGAAGTGCTGCCCATCTATGGTGTAGGAGAGGCTAGGGTGTTCCACACCATGGGATTCAATCAGTGGTTGAAAAACTGGTGTGGAGCTCAGGGATTTGGCTTCATTGGGGACTGGAGGTCCACCTGGAGTGATGCAAGCCCATAGTGGCATGATGGGCTGCATCTGTCCAGGAGGGGAACCAGGATCCTAGGTGATAGGTTTAAATGCTTCATTGGCAAGCATTTAAACTAGCCAAGGGGGGAAGCACTGGAAAGGGCAGGAAATCCTAGCCCCAAAAATCATGGTAGTAAGTGCAGGTAAACACCAACATAGAGGTGTCGATAGGAGAAGGGTAGGGTAAATGGAGAAAGTGAGAAGGCAAGAAGGACAGGGATGGGGCAAAAGGAGTAAGGCCATCAGGAAATGGAGGTAGTGAGTACCAGTGCCATAGTCTGGGCAACAAGCTCCCTGAGCTGGTGGCCTTGATGGAAGAGGGATGCCTGGATATCGTAGCAGTCACAGAAACATGGTACACAGAGAACCATGACTGGGATGTTAACATACCAGGGTACATAACCTACAGGAGAGACAGGCAGGGGAGAAGAGGGGGAGGAGTAGCTCTCTATGTAAAGGAAGGGATAAAAGCAACTGAACAAAAGAGTAAACAGGGAGGAGAGGAGGCACTGTGGGTCACCTTGGAGACTGGAAAGGGCACCACAATCCACACAGGGGCTGTGTACAGACCTCCATGTCAGGGGGAGGGAATGGACAAGGATATGATAGAAGGCATTCTTAGAATGGCAGAGAAAGGGGAGATACTGTTGATGGGAGACCTGAATATGCCAGATGTTAACTGGAGAACATTTGCTGCAGCCACATCCAAGAACAGGGCCATTCTTGATGCCCTACAGGTGGCAGGCTTCAGACAGCTAGTTTCGGAACCCACTCATGAGCGAGCAATCTTAGACCTCATACACTCAAATGGGGGCAGTGAGAGGATCTCAGATCTAGAAGTGGTTTGCCATCTGGGAACAAGTGACAATCAAACAGTGTGTTTCACGTTAAACTCAGCTACAGAGTCAAGCCATACAAAAGTGAGGGTTCTGGACTTCAGGAGGGCTGACTTTGGCAAGATGGGAGAGTACCTCAGAAAAGCACTAGCAAACAGGCTAGAAGGAGGTGTGGAGCAACAATGAGGAATCATCAAAACTGCCATCACAGAGGCAACAAGCCTTTGTGTGAAGCAAATAAGCAAATTAAAATGAAAGAAAAAGCCACTATGGTTCTCAAAAGAGGTGGCTATGAAAGTCAGAAAGAAAAAGATAACATTCCGGAAGTATAAGGAAACATAGAAGAAGCAGGACAGAGAGCTGTACCAGTTAAGGCAGAAGGAAGCAGGGAGGGAAGTCAGAATAGCAAAGGCCTAAACTGAGGAAAAGATAGCCAACTCAGTTAAGAAGGGGATAAAACCTTTATAGGTACATCAGCAGTGTAGAAAGACAAAGGGAGGGATAGTGAGGCTGAATAGAATGAACAGTGGGTGGGCAGAGGGACAGTGAAAAGCAGGGATACTGAATGAATATTTCTGCTCAGTATTCACAAAGAGGAGGGAAGTGCCTAATCCAATTAACAGAAGCACTCTTGATAGAGGGTCGATCCCAGTCCTTTCACAGAAGAAGGGTTCTGCAAGAACTCCTAAAACTGAAGGTGGACAAAGCAATGGGGTCTGATGGAATTCACTCCAGAATTCTAAAAAGAACTAAGGGGAACTAGAGAAACCACTGGCTACTCTTTTAATAAATCATGGGAGGATGGTGTGGTACCCGAGGACTGAGGTGGCAGATGTGATTCCCCTTCACAAAGTGGGACCAAGACAGAGGCAGGAAACTACAGACCTGTCAGTTTGACCTCTGTTGTAGGAAAGTGATGGAGTCACTTCTGAAGGAAAGAATAGTTGAGTACCTAGAGGCCAGTGGGGCACAGGACCCAAGGCAGCATGGGTTCACAGTGGGAAGGTCATGTCAGATGAATCTAATAGATTTCTTTGACAGGGTGACCAAAGTAGTTGACCAGGGAAGGGCTGTGGACATGGCCTACCTAGACTTTAGCAAGGCATTTGACACAGTCCCACACAAAAGATTAATAGTCAAATTAACCAGCCTTGGAGTGGGTCCCAGGGTGGTAGCCTGGGTAAAACATTGGCTGGACAACAGACACATAAGGTAATTGTAAATGGAGTCCACTCTGAAGAAAGAGGGGTTACTAGTGGGGTACCGCAGGGTTCAGTATTGGGTCCAGTCATTTTTAATGTCTTCATAAGTGACATTGCAGAGGGACTGGAAGGAAAAGTATGCCTCTTTGCAGATGACACAATGATCTGCAACTGGGTTGATACTCAAGAAGGCGTGGAAAGGATGAGAAGGGACTTGGCAAGGTTGGAGGAATGGTCAGAAGTATGGCAGCTAGGATTCAATGCAAAGAAGTGCAAAATAATGCACCTGGGAAACAAGAACCCTGGGGAAGAATACACAATGGGGGGAGGTAGTAACAACAACAAAAAAGGAAAGGGACCTGGGGGTAATCATATCAGACGACTTTAAGGTTAGCTAGCAATGTGAAAAGGCAGTAGGGAGGGCTAAGGGTATACTGGGATGCATAGGGAGAGGCATCAGCAGCAGAAAACAGGAAGTTGTTATCCCTCTGTACAGACAGTTGGTGAGACCCCATCTGGAGTACTGCGTCCAGTTCTGGAGACCCCATCGCTGCAAGGACATAGACAGGATAGAGGCAGTCCAGAGGAGGGCAACTAAAATGGTGCAGGGTCTGCAAGAGAAGCCGTATGAGGAAAGATTAAAGGAGCTTAACATGTATACCCTTGAGGAAAGAAGGGGGGGGGCATGATAGACACTTTTAAGTACCTCAGTGGAATCAACAAAGTCCAAGAGGGTAGCATCTTTCAGAAAAAGAGACGTGCAAGAACAAGGGGAGACAATTTAAAGATGGGGGCGCAGTTCAGGGGCAATGTGAGGAAGTATTATTTCACAGAGAGGGTAGTGGATGCATAGAACAGCCTTCCTGAGGAGGTTGTGGGGTCTAAAACTGTAGGATAATTCAAGAATGCATGGGACAGACATAAGGCAATTCTTGTGGGGGGATAGGAAGAAATAGGCTGTTGGTTAACTTGGATCTGATGCCTATCCTGTAGGTAGGGAAATGGGCAGATTAGATGGGCCAAGCGGTCCTTATCTGCCATCAAAGTCTGTGTTTTCTATGTTTCTAAGTGGTCCAGCACTCCACTTATGTGTTCCTCACATGCAGGAAGTGTGAACAGTTGATCAGCTGGACCAATCAGTACAGATCATTATGGCTTCAAGAATGTTGATTTTTTCTTAATTCCCACCCCCGTGACTTGACAAAGAAGTTATACTCAAAAGATAGCTCTATATGCAGTCAACTGGTGGAAAAAGTTAACAGGCATCTGGATTTCTTTTACTTTTACCTCTGCAGTGGAAAACTGAAAATGATTCTCTTCAAACTGGGAAAAGTCCTATGAGGCATTGTTCAGTACAGGTACTGCCCTACTGGAACTGAGAAAAATGTAAATTTGTTTTAGTATGCAATGCTTTTAAGTAATTGTTTCTTAGAAACATAGGCAGAAGAGTTAACCCCTGGTAATACTACATCTGACACAATTATATATTGGCTACATCTTGAGATTTCAGAAGTTAAAATAAATCACATAAGGGCTTATATTACCTTATTATTATTATATTAGGATGGACTTCCTTGTAAATGAGTGTGTTCAATTGTGTTTTCCTGCAAATAAACTGGAAACTTGAAATTGAAACTTATATTAAGAGTACACGGTGATCCTGTGTATGTAGTAACTTGACTTCCCTACCTTAAAGTATTGATGCTGTGTAAGGCATTCATCAAAATATTTTAATAAAATCATTAAACAATACAATCATTTAAACACCCTAATGTTATTATCCTCAGCGCCAGATAACGTTTTTTCAATGTTGGTGCATATCTCAGGCATCTTGGGGAATTTTGCAACCAAATTTTCAACATGGGGTTTTTGGGAATCCTCCTCATGAATTCAGCCACTGTCATGGAGTTATTCAGTCTCAAAAGGTGATTTCGCTGTCACTGCATGGAATCACTTTTTGTGCACGATTAACCAAATTACAGTGCCACTGTTCATGAGGTGGGCTCTCAAAAAGCCTATGTTGCTAAGCTGGTGAAAAAATCAAGAAAATAACTGTTTTACGAGCGTGCGTAGCACTGTTTCCATGCACGATTGTAACTTCGCGAATCTGTAATATTTTCTCTCAAGATTTTCAACATTGGCATTTTTCCACACCTTCTTATGAACAGTATAGCTGTCATTTTTCATGTCCTGGCCAAAATGTGTTTTCACAGTTCCGGTGCAGAATAGCATGGTCGCTGTGGGAAATCAGTATTTGGGACACATTAAGAAAATCACAGTGACACTGTTCATGAGCAGAGGTCCTAAAATGCCTATGTTGAAAATCTGCTGTAAAAAATCCCCAAACTAATTACATTACAGGTGTAAGTTGTTCAGTTTCTATGCACACTTGTGACTTCACTAGTTTTTTTTATATTTTCACTCCAGATTTTCAACATTGCCATATTTTACACCTCCTCATGAACAGTATAGCTGTCATTTTTCACATCCTGTTTAAAATGTGTTTTCACACCTGTGGCACCAAATGGAGCAGTTGCTGTGCAAAATAGCCTTTCGGCTAACGAATTGATAGTGCCACTGTTCATGCGGTGGGGTCAGAAAAAGCCCATGTTCAAAACTTGGAGTAAAAATACCAAGAAACGCCCAGGATGTTAGGGTTTCCGACCATAATGCCCTACCCTGTAGGGACTGACAGACATGAGAGGTGTGACTTGGGATTGTCAACAGTAATGCTCATGCCATTCCACCCCCACCCTGCAGCCAGTGACAGGCATCGAGGTGCACCTTGGACCCTTTGACCTAGAGTTCACCCCATTCTCCTATACTGCACCCATTTCAGTATATTTCCTTATGGAATGAGGTGAGTGTAAAGCCTGAACACCCCAAAGCACACCTCGACACTTGTAAATGTCTGCAGGGTAGGGTGAGGTGAAATGTCATGACTGTTATGGGTGATGACCCAAAGGCACACCCCAATGCCTGTCCATCTCTGCAGAGTGGGGGTGGAGCTGGCATCAATTCAATACTTCACTGCCATTCCTATACTGCATCTGTCTAACTCCTGCACTTCCACTGCTAATGCCAGCAAGCAACATTCAGCATTGACAAATGCTTGTTTTACAGGTGTGACTCAAGCATTTATATCTGTATACCACCCATATGAATGTAAAAGAAACAGCTGTCTGAAATAGAAGATAGGCAAAAGCAACCTTGTGTTTGTCTGGTATCAGTTTTCTGAAACATTTATAGTTCTGTGTACATCTCCTCTTTAGATAAATGAATAGAAAAATATCCTTGTTCTATTTTCCATTAGAAGGGATAGTTCGATTCAGTATATGGATCAAAACTGTTTAAATGAGAACACTGACATTTGAAGACACATAGAAGCAAAGTGCACTGTATGTTCCCTGGACCAGAAAGAAAAATATAAAGATATAGGAGATAATATAACATGTACAGTAGAAACAAGACTAGAAGATTTGTTTCAGCAGCTATCTGCATAAGGAACACTGAATTTTGAAGAAACAACAGGAAATAATAATTAATAACATGCCTGTACACAGTGATTGCAATGTGATGTGGGGAGCCTGCAATTTGCATGTAGTTTCTGGGAGAAGATTATGCACATAGTGATTGTTTTCAAAAGGCTACAATCTCATGCCTCTTTATTCCATTTTAGGATATACAAGAATAATATACTGTACTGAGAACTAGGATCCTGCAGATTTGTAATCAAGACTCCAGATGCCACTAATGTAGAAACGTAGAAACATAGAAACATAGACTTTGACGGCAGATAAGGACTGTTTGGCCCAGCCTTATGTCTGTCCCATGCATTCTTGAATTCTCCCAGAGTTTTAGACCCCACAACCTCCTCAGGAAGGCTGTTCCATGCATCCACCACCCTCTCTGTGTAAAAACACTTCCTCACATTGCCCTGAGCCATCCCCCCCTTTATCTTCAAATTATGTCCCCTTGTTCTTGCACATCTCTTTTTCTGAAATATGCTACTCTCTTGGACTTTGTTGATTCCACTGAGGTACTTAAACATTTCTATCATACTTCTCCTCTCCATCCTTTCATCAAGGGTATACATATTAAGCTCCTTTAGTATCTCCTCGTATGGCTTCTCTTGCAGACCCTGTACGATTTTAGATGCCCTCCTCTGAACTGCCTCCATCCTGTCTATGTCCTTATGGAGATGGGGTCTCCAGAACTGGATGCAGCACTCAAGATGGGGTCTCAACAACTGTCTGTACAGGGGACATACCAACTTCCTGTTTTCTGCTGGTGATGCCTCTCCCTATACATCCCATTATTCCCCCAGCCCTCCCTACCATCTTCTCACATTGCTTGCCAACCTTAAGGTCATTTGATATGATTACCTCTAGATCCCTTTCCATTTTTGTTGTTGTTACTACCTCCCTCCCACTGTGTATTCTTCCCCTGGGTTTTTGTTTCCCAGGTACATTATTTTGCACTTCTTTGAATTGAATCGAAGCTGCCATACTTCTGACCATTCCTCCAACCTTGCCAAGTCCCTTCTCATCCTCTCCACACCTCCTTGTGTATCAACCCTTTTGCAGATCTTTGTGTCATCTGCAAAGAGGCATACTTTTCCTTCCAGTCTTTCTGCAATGTCACTTATAAAGACATTACAAAGGACTGGACCCAGTACTAAACCCTGCAGTACCTCACTAGTAACCCTTCTTTCTTCAGAGTGGACTCCATTTACAATTACCTTCTGTGTCCTGTTGTTCAGCTAATGTTTTACCCAAGCTACCACCCTGGGACACACTCCCAGGCTGGTTAATTTGACTACTAATCTTTTGTGTGGGACTGTGTCAAATGCCTTGCCATAGTCTAGGTAGACCATGTCCACAGCCCCTCCCTGGTCTACTACTTTGGTCACCCAGTCAAATAAATCAATTAGATTCATCTGACATGACCTTCCCACTGTGAGCCCATGCTGCCTTGGGTCCTGTGCCCCACTGGCCTCTAGGTACTCAACTATTCTTTCCTTCAGAAGTGACTCCATCACTTTCCCTACCACAGAGGTCAGACTGACAGGTCTGTAGTTTCCTGCCTCTGTCTTGGTTCCACTTTGTGAAGGGAATCACATCAGCCTTCTTCCAGTCCTCGGTACCACACCATCCTCCCATGATTTGTTAAAAGGGTAGTCAGTGGTGTCACTAGTTCTCTGCTTAATTCTTTTAGAATTCTGGGGTGAATTCCATCTGGCCCCATTGCTTTGTCCTCCTTCAGTTTTAGGAGTTCTTTCAGAACCCTTTTTCTGTGAAAGGACTGGGATCGACCCCCCCTCTCCAGAGTGCTTCTGTTAATTGGATTAGGCACCTCCAACACTTCTTCTTTTGTGAGTACTGAACAGAAGTATTCATTCAGTATCCCTGCTTTTTCACTGTCAATCTCTGCCCACCCACCATCCATTCTATTCAGCCTCACTATCCCTCCCTTTGTCTTTCTACGATCCCTGATATACTTATAAAAGGTTTTATCCCCCTTCTTAACCAGGTTGGCTATCTTTTCCTCAGTTTGTGCCTTTGCTATTCTGACTACCCTCCTGCTTCCTTGTGCCTTAACTGGTACAGTTCTCTGTCTTGCTCCTTCTATGTTTCCTTATACTTCTTAAATGCTATCTTTTTCTCCCTAACCTTCACCGCCACCTCTTTTGAGAACCATAGTGGTTTTTCTTTCATTTTGATTTGTTTATTTGCTTCACACAATGGCTTGTTGCCTCTGTGATGGCAGTTTTGATATTTCCCATTGTTGCTCCAGCCCTCCTTCTAGCCTGTTTGCCAGTGCTTTTCTAAGGCACGCTCCCATCTTGCCAAAGTCAGCCCTCCTGAAGTCCAGAACCCTCACTTTTGTATGGCTTGACTCTGTTGCTAAGTTTATCATGAACCACACTGTTTGGTGGTCACTTGTTCCCCAATGGCTATCCAATTCTAGATCTGAGATCCTCTCACTGTCCCCATTTGACAGTACAAGGTCTAAGATTGCTCCCTCATGAGTAGGTTCCAAAACTAGCTGTCTGAGGCATGCCACCTGAAGGGCATCAAGAATGGCCTTCCTTTTGGATGTGGCTGCAGCAAAGGTGCTCCAGTTAACATCTGGCATATTAAGTTCCCCCATCAACAGTATCTCCCCTTTCTCTGTCATCCTAAGTATTCCTTCTATCATATCCTTGTTCATTCCCTCCCACTGACATGGGGGTCTGTATAGAACCCCTGTGTGGATTGTGGTGCCATTTTCAGTCTCCAAGGTGACCCACAGTGCCTCCTCTCTTCCCTGTTTACTCTTTTGTTCAGTTGCTTTTATCCCTTCCCTTACATAGAGAGCTACTCCCCCTTCTTCTTCCCCCTATCTCTCCTGTAGGTTGTGTTCCCTGGTATGTTAACATCCCAGTCATGGTTCTCTGTGTACCATGTTTCTGTGACTGCTACGATATCCAGGCATCCCTCTTCCATCAAGGCCACCAGTTCAGGGAGCTTGTTGCCCAGACTATGGGCATTGGAACTCATTACCCTTCATTTCTTGATGGCCTTACCCCCTTTTTCCCCCATCCCTGTCCTTATTGCATTTGTCACTTTCTCCATTTACCCCTGCACTTCTCCCAATTGACATCGCTATGTTGCTGTCTACCACACTAAGTACCCTGATTTTTTTGGGAGGAGCTAGGATTTTCCTGATCCTTTCCAGTGCCTCCCCCCTTATCTAGTTTAAATGCTTGCTGATGAAGTATTTAAACCTATCACCTAGGATCCTGGTTCCCCTCCTGGACAGATGCAGACCATCATGCCAGTATAGGCCTGCATCCCTCCAGGTAGACCCCCAGTCCCCAATGAAGCCAAGTCCCTGAGCTCTACACTGGTTTTTCAACCACTGATTGAATCCCATGGTGTGGAGCACCCTAGCCTCACCCATGCCATAGACAGGCAGCACCTCCGAGAAGGTCACCGTGCGTGCTTTTTGTCTAAGGCCCCTCCCCATCTCCACAAATGCTTCTTGCACTGCTCTGATACCTTTCTTAGCCAGGTCATCTGTCCCTAGGTGGACAATGACATCCAGCTCCCTCCCCTGTGCAGATGCTCCAGTGATCCTGAGGATTCGCTCCCTGTCCCTCTAAGCCATGATGCCAGGCAGGTACCTTACATCCCTCTCCCCTTCCTCCCCCAGTTCTACCTTCTTAACAATGGAGTCCCCCACCAGGAGTTGTTTCCTTCTCCTGTGGGGTCCCATGCCACCATCCTGTGGGCCTCCTTTGTGGAGGTTCCCAGCATCCTCCTTGGTCTCCACTGTGGGTGCCTCCATAGAGGAACCACACTTTTCCAGAATGGCATAGAAATTGTGGAGAGGTACAACTGGAGGGATGCACCTTTGTTCCACTACTCTCACCCTTCCTGAGCCCACTGTGGTCCAACCGCTCCTCTTTCTTGGCAACCTCTGAGGCAATGGCAATGACACTGGTGGTCCCTGGGTGAGAGAGGCGGTCCCACAGATCCTGGTCAACTCAGCCTGAAGATGAGCAACCTCCTCCCTCAGTCCAGAGAGGTGCCTGCAGATGGGACAACATTGCATCATCCAGAATGTCTCCCGGAAGACTGCTGCTCCACAGCCACTGCACTGCACTGCACCACACCCATCATGTCTTTTTTATGGCCCCCTAACTGTTGTTTGCAATACTTACTCTTTCCTCTGTTTGTTTATTACTTTTTTCTCTCCCGACTTACTTACTGCCTCTGTGCTCTTTTAGGTCCTGATCTTCCTGTTCTGAGACAAGAAGTTCCTGTATTTCTCAGTAGTCTCCTTACCTGCTCAGAGTCAGACCTCCAGCAGCTAGGGGGTGAGAGCTACTCTTGCCCTTCTAGGATGGTGAGTCTTTGGTGGCTCTGTGATCACTCACTTCCTGCTCCCAAACAGGAAGTTCCTGTTGTCAGTTAAATCCTGTGCCTATAAAAGTAGAACTGGTTTAGGGTGGGGGTTGAGGGGAGGGAAGGAGGGCAATATAGACCCAGTAGAGAAGTTTTAGTTATACCAATAGCTCCTTCCTCCTGGTGTTCTGTCTGTTCTCTGGTAGAAGCTATCTAGGGCAGTGTTTAAATTTGGTTTTAACCTGGCTACTTCTAGCTAAGCCACTCCCCCTACTTTGCAAATCTTTCTACATTTAGTAAATTTCACAGATAACAATTCCCTTCTGACACCTGTGACAAGCACCTAAATAAGTACAGAGATAACACAGATAACAGACAACAATTTACTTCAACTATCTCTGACAAACACACTAACTCTGTTTTTTTTACCCTAAATTGAAGGTCTCAGTACAAGAGTTCCAGTTCTTTGTCCCAGTAGAGAAGTTTTAATTATACCAGTAGTTCCTTCCTCCTGGTGTTCTGTCTGTTCTCTGGTAGAAGCTATCTAGGGCAGTGTTTAAATCTGGTTTTAACCTGGCTCCTTTTAGCTAAGCCACTACCCCTACTTTGCAAATCGTTCTACACTTAGTTAATTTCACAGATAACAATTCCCTTCTGACACCTGTGACAAGCACCTAGATAAGTACACAGATAACAGACAACAATTTATTTCAACTATCTCTGACAAACACACTAACTCTTTTTTTTTTTACCCTAAATTGAAGGTCCCAGTACAAGAGTTCTAGTTCTTAGTCCCAGTAGAGGGATTTTAGTTATATCAGTAGCTCCTTCCTCCTGGTGTTCTGTCTGTTCTCTGGTAGAAAAAAAAATGACAGTAAAAATTCTATTATATAAATAAATAAATATATATATAAAGTTGATAATATGCAGCTTTTAATATTTGATTATGTGAGGTATTTTTTTTAAATAAATAAAAGGTTAGATGATATTTTGCACATTTTGTATATGGTAATTTGTAACCTATTTACAGTTTTAATCCTTAGGCTGACGACAGAATTAGAACATATAGGAATTTTAGATTGATATACTAGTCCATGACCACGCTAGAATTAAATGTGAATGTGTTTGTAATGTTTCACTGTCTATACCTTGTTCATGATATCACTGAGAAAGTCACTATGACTGGAATAAAAGGCAACTGTTTTCTGTGTGTAACATGCCTTTTGAGGAAGGAATTTATTCCAAAATGCATCAAGGTGTGTTTGCTGTGTTTTTACCTGCACCTAAATAAATGGGCATCTATTTAAAATGCTTAGAGCTGTGTTCTGCTTTATCTACTCGGTGGTGAGCACATGACTTCTTGTTTGCTACTTTGGAATCTTTATCATAGCATCCCAACCTTATGTGCCACCTTATATGTTGTGGATACCCTTTTTTAACCCACTGCATGAACAGTGCAGGTGTAGCCTCTCAAATACCCTCTGAAACATGTTTTCACATATGCTCTATGACGTCACCTTTCAGATGGGATTTTAAAACTTCCGCTTGTCTTGATAATAAGGTAGGGTTATATAAAGACTGTGTTGAACATTTTGTTTTAAAATGCCCAAAAAATTGCATTATAACTTTGCTATTTTTCCTGACTTTGACCCTAACATTTTAAACATAGTACTTTTTTACCCCACCTCATGAACCTGATAGGTATAATTTTCCAAAACCTGCCCAAAGCATCTTTTCACACTTATACTGCAAAATGACATTTTGGCCAGGATTGCGTAAATATCACCTGTCATGTTCATAAGGTTGGGTCATAAAAATAATATGTTGAAAATCTGGCGTCAAAATCTCAAAAAAAAATATACCAATAAAGTTTTAAATAAACATTGAGCATTTTCAATGTTTACTCATAGTGTTGCAACTTTGTAAGATTTTGAACCCTCATTTGCAACAGTTAGTTTTTTGTGCATCTCATGCACACAGTAGGTGTCATTTTCAAATTCCACTTCCAAACCTGTTTTCATGGGGTTCACTCACATTGGTGCGACTGTAAGCCAACACAGATAAGAGTGCAACCATGAGGCCAACAGCACAAACAGCACTAGAGGAATATGCTGTCCAATACCAGGAGTGAAAACCATAGTGACAAAATATAACAGAAAACAAAATAAATATTATAAAACCAACAGAAGAGTACCACAGCACTTGAACACTCACCTATGTACCTACCATTTATCTTTTGCAGGGGACTTCACCCCCTGCATCCCCTGATTAGGGGGCTTCATATCTCGTATTCCCTACAATAAATATAATATATTGTAGTTACTTTGAAAAACAACATTAATGGTGAGAATGTGAATAATCTAGATGCACAGTGAAGAAAACACATCAGGCACAGTCTGTGAATGTTCACAATTTATTACGGACATGCAGCTATGATACAGAAAGCAAAATTTGTCAGTATACACCACAAAACTACCTTGCGTGACAGTACAGAAAAAGGACATCAAACATGAACACCAAGCCACACTAAACTAAGAAAAGACCCACGAGTAATCATGAATAAATAGACTATCCCACTTACAGTAACCATGAACACATGCAGCACCATGACGAGGAACACAGGCACACATGCAACTAAATTCACAGTCCATTACAAGTATGACACGCACCTGTCAACATCACCACACTATTGTAGTCAGCAGCATTCTAGGTAGACCATGCTCAACCATACCAAACAGCAACCATGATCAAAACAAACAGTGCTATACCATCCTAATCAAAACAATACAATAACATGTAACCTCATTGATTCGTCCACATCACGGTGACATAATTGCATTGCCTAGAAAACAGTAGCTTTTTATGGCCATTTTGCAAAATCACATTTTAGGTTGAATTTCTTAAATGGCACCTGTCATGTTGGTATGCTGGTACAATAAAAATATTACGCTGAAAATTCTGGGTCTCAATCTAAGAAAATAGCAACATTATGTGCGTGAGCCTAATCATTTCCTAATCATTACAGTTTCCATATTATAACTCACATTATCAATTTATTAATTTTAACTGTTGCGCTATATATGCCCAAAAACTACAGAGCAAGTACAAGACAGTGAATATGGCTGGTATCAGCCATTGCTTATGTAAGCCACCCCTCTAGGGGCTGGCTTACTATGACATATTCTTTCCTTAGATTAGGTTCCCTTTAATGGGCATTTTCATGTTCCACCTCCAAGGGGGCGTTGCTCTGGGCTGGGTTTAAAAAGGGGGGTTTCAAAAGGGAATGGGAGCCAGTGGGCTGGATGTAGGGCAAGTAAGGCTGGGGTTTCAAACCCCCCCAGCCTGGGAGGTGCCTGCAGGTGCTAGCATTGATGACTATGTGTTTTCAACTCCAATGGGGAGGGTGATAGAAGTATGGTGACCATTGGGAATAGGGGTTCTAGTGAAATCAGTGGCTGGGTGGACAGCAGCCTAAAGGTAAGCCCATTGTTATCTGGCTTCAAGAGTCCTGGTGCCCTTGAAAAAAGTATGGCAATGAGGCTGTTGCAGCAGTGGTTCTCCCATGGCAGGGCCCCATGGAGTTGGCAGCTCTAAGGTGGTCATTCTCCCAGTGTGGCACATTGCCGAGGTGAGTTGGGTGGATTGCATTTTGGGATCTTGTTTTCTCAAGCCTGCCATGCCCATGTCAGGGGCAAGTCCTGTGTTAGGCCCATTAAAGAAATGCAAAGGAAGAGTAACTGCAAGGAAGGAGCTGAGTCACACATGCTATAGTTTAAGCTAGCATCCTGTCTCTGTTGGAAGAGGGTTACAAACTGGTTTACTGGCAAGGTTCTTCAGGGCGGCCGTGGTGAGTTAAAGGCCGCATATCCAGTTTGGTTTACTGCGAGGTGGGGAGTAAGGCACTCTCCAAGCACTGGTTTAGGTCATACATTGTACCCTCTAAGGTTTGAGCTTTATTCTGGCTCACTGTTATCTGAATGGAGTCTGTGCCTGGTCTATGGCTTTAGTCCTGTTCTATGCATTTTTATCAGCTGGTACTGTTTGTACCTCCCATGTTTGCCCTCTGGCGTGTCTGTGTCTCAACACACTCAATTTATTTATTCATTAGTTTTAATAGAATCAAAAATTTAATTTCTTTATTTGCTCTTTTACTTCATGTGTGCTGGGATTATTTAGATGAATTAACTATATTCTTCCTCTAAAGAAACAATCCATCCTCTGCCCACCCAGGCCCAGTCTGAAGTTGCAGCTGTTGGTAAGCTATAGCCCGATGGGTGAGAATTGAGACTGCACTACGCTGCTAGAGATCTGTGCATGATCTGTAAGTGAGGTAAGGCCTTGTTTTTCCTTGAACTGTAGGTCTTATGCCTGGAAGGTTTCCTGTTTGTACTCTCCCAACGCCACCGTGTTATCATCAGGACCCCTAATCATTAATAGGGAGTTACTCTTAAGAAATGTTTTATACTGCCAGTGCCACTCATTTGTTGTTGTGTTGCATTGCTTTATGTTTTGTTGCATTCCAGTTTGGAGGTCTATTTTGTGCCTGTGTGGTTTGTAAAATTTCTTTCTGTTAGTGCTGTGCTAGTCATTTTTGTGCCAGTCCCATTTCGTTTATCTTTTGTAAGTTACAGGTCTGTGTTCTATATCTGTAGTATGCACACTATCACTATTTTGCATATTTTTCACATTATTATCTTGTATACAGCATATTTATGTGGCATTTCTTTAGTGCATGTGTTCTTGTGTTGACATCATATTGTGCACATTTTTGGGGGTTGCTAGGCACTAAAATCATTAAAAAGGTGGGTTGCTGAAATAGATGGTTGGTGGCCCCTATTGTCAGTGGTCAGAACCTCATGGGAGTTGGCTTTGGGGGTAGGGAAGAAGGAGGCAAAGAGAAGGGAGAAAGGAGCATGGGAGGCAGCTCATTAGGAAAGGGCTGGAAGGCATAAAGATGATAAGGATTGGCTGGGGAAAGCCTGCCAAAAGGGGCTATTTAAGGCACAGAAGGGCTAGGTATGATCTATTTTGGTGCTACCTGAAGTTGCAGCACATCACATTCAGCAGTTCAGCAAGAAACTTGGGAGTAGTGGGCAGTAGCAGGGGTATGTATTAGCAAGGGCACAGGAGAATAGGAAGGGGGAGTAGATGGAGAAGAAGGGAGGCAGGAGGTTTGAATGAGCAATGGACGGGTTCTCCGGTACCACTGTGCAGTTGGAACATTGAGCTGAAAAGTGGTGCCCTCCTACAATAGGGCAGCCTGTCCACCGACATTTAGAGGTACACTCACCGCACAGAAAAAGGTAAACCATCTTCTGAGTTAGGCCTTATCCACACAGCAGCAGTCTGCCTATCCTGAGAGTGAAAGTATAGTACTGAGAAAGTCCAAGCAGCTTGCCATGCCACAAAGAAGCACCTGCTACAGATATTGTGCTGATAAAGTTCCTGCCTCTTGCCCACGTCCAGCACTGTGAGCAGCCTCACCCTCACACATTCTGACATATGGATGCAGCTGTGTAAAAACACATCACACTGGGAAACAGGACCAGGTCTAAGAGGTCCACCCTCCAAGGGAGCAGGTGCCGTTATTGGGAGTGGATTGACCAAGAGGTAAATCAGGGAAGGAGGCACCCATCAAAGAGCAAATGTTGAATGAAGTCAGGCTCAGAAACAGCTTACCTGCACAGTGGAGACCAAATCCAGGCTGTACGATAAACAGAACACTTTATTTTTTTGTACTCCATAAACAGCAAATGCACCACCCCATGCCAATGTCTTGTGCATGTGCAGAATATAGTTTTTCTTTCTTTGGAAAAGTGCATTCTGCACATGTGTGAAATGTTGATATCTAGTGGTGCATTTGCTGTTTAGAGAGTATGGCTTCACAGTGCTGGTAAGCAGTTTCCAAGCCTGACTTCACTGAACATTTGTACTGCTTTTATGTCATGGCCTCAGCTGTAATCCTATGACATGCCTTCCATCTGGCTACGCAAGAGAAAGTACCACCCAATTCATGAGGTTGGGATCAGGCCATGCTCTCCACTCATGTGGCCTTGGGGATGATCAAGACAAAAAGGTAAGATCAAGTATGAGGAGCTCCAGTCAGCTGTGGTGCCAGCCCCCCTCCCCCCATTTAGAGTTACAAATAACAAACCTGCAGAAACATGGAGGGAAATAAATCATGTTTGTTGAGATAAAAATAGGTATATTTAATTACAAAAGAATATTTGTAATACGAAACTATAAATAGATTGCAGAGAACAAGGGGTTATATGGAGAATTTATAACAGGAGAAGGGCAGGGTTGAGGGTATAGCATTTCATCAAGGGGATTTGGTGGGTGAGTTTCCCAAAATGCTGAAAGGGGCATTACAGTAGCATGTTGGGGAGGAGACTACAGCAGCAGTTATTGGGGGTTATGGAAGGATTCCCATGCCATTGGCCAGCAGGGACACCACTCACCCCAGCAGCAAAAAGAGATAGAAAAGAAAACAAATACAAAATAGGAAACGGGGCTCACCAAGGGTTGCTGTTTTCATTTGAGTTGGTAGGCATGACACCAAGCAAGCAGAAGGAGGAAAGAGGTGGTGGGAATGAGTGGTGCAGACAAGGATGCCATACAGAAGGCCATGGCCATAATACTGGAGGTGAAAACACAGTGGGAGAAAGCCAGGTTTACAGTGGTACTGCAGTCAAAGAGCAGTGGGAAGAGAAAGGTGCAAAAATTGGTGAAGCAGAAACTGGCAAAGAGAAAACTAGAGGTGGTGGCAGACAAGGGAGAGGTGATAACCCAGAATAAGAATGAGACTATTGACCCAATTTTCAAGGCAGTTGAAGGGTTATGTGGAAGAGCTCATTGTGGCACAAGAGGAGGACAGGTTGGAGGAGCTATAAAGGATGTTGCAGGATTTTAAAGGAAAAGGGAATGGGGAGGGCCAGCAGGCAACCACTGGGGATAGAATGACAGACCACGGTGACTGGGAGGGGGCAAGTGCAAATAGAGGGAGGGCAGTCAGGAATGATGGTTGAAGTGATAAACAAGCAATCTGCTTCAACAGTATTGGTCATGAGGGTGATTAGGCAACTAATGCTACAGGGGCCGAGTTTAAATATGTTGTTTAAAGTAAGGTACATTGAGGGTGTTGAGAATCAAGTGGCTGACAGCCTTTTCTATCTCTAGTTTGACAGGTTATAGTCAGTGTTACCCAAGCCATAGAAACATAGAATCTGTCAGCAGATAAGGACCATACTGCCCACCTTGTCTACCCATTTCCATACTCACTGTTGCAGCCCCAGATCATATTTTATATGTGGCTCTCCTGCTCTACACACCTCCTGGGTACACTTATGTCTATGCCATGCACTCTTGAACCCCCATATTGTTTTTTTCCCCCACCACTTCTGCTGAAAGGCTGTTCCAGAGCGCCACCACCCTTTCAGTGAAAAGGTACCACCTAACATTAGCCTTGAGCATTCCACCCTTCAGCCTCAGATAGATAGATAGGCAGACAGACAGACAGACAGAAAGATAGATAAATAGATACTTTATTTGTAAAAGCACCTATTTTCTGGTACTCTGGGCACTGCACAATTCATGCATTATAATCATAAAAACACACAAACCATGCAAATCATAAGCTTACTAAATCCACTGAGAGCACATTTAAAATCACTATCTATCTGAATAAAATCAGAAACATTACTGCAATTAATTCATAAATGCTTGCTGGACAGGTATGTTTTAGGCCCTTCTTAAAGGCTTCTACCAAGAGAGTCTCCCTTAAAAAAACAGGCAAGGAGTTCCACAGGGTAGGTGCAGCCACCGAGAATGCCTGTCCCCGTAATGCTGCAACCTAGCCCCCGGGAACTACCAGGAGGCTTCCCCCAGTAGAATGGAGAGTCCAGGGCAGATGATAGGGGACAATAAGATCTTGCAGAAAGACAGGTCCCCATTCATGAAGGGTCTTGTAGGTAAGGATTCCTACCTTGAAGACAATCCTCCACCTGACTGGCAGCCAGTGCAGTTCCCGGAGGATCAGGGTGATATGTTCACATCTTCTTACCCCAGTTAACAATCTTACTGCCACATTCTGCACCAGCTGCAGCCTGAGGAGGTTGCCTCCAGATAAACCTAAGTGCAGGGCATTACAGTAGTCATATCATGCCCCCTTGTTCTTGTGCAGAGATTTCTCTGAAATATGCTTTCCACCTATACCCTGTTTATTCCCCTAAGGTACTTGAAAGTCTCTATCATATCTCCCCTGTTCCTTCTTTCCTCCAGTGAATAGATATTAAGATCCTTAAGTATCTCCTCATAGGGCTTCTGCTGCAGTCCATGGACCTTCATCATTGCCCTTCTGTGGACTGCCTCTATTTTGTCAATGTCCTTCCAAAGATGTGGTCTCCAGAACTGGACATAGTGATCCAGCTGAGGCCTCACCAGTGATCTCTAAAGTGGCATCACTAACTCTTTCCTCCTGCTTGTTATGCTCCTCCCTATGCACCCCCAACATTCTGTTTGCTCTCCTCATCATCTTTTCGCACTGTTTGGTCACCTTCAGGTCATCAGATATGATAACCTCCAGGTCTCTCTGCTGATTTATGGTGGCCAGAATTTCTCCACCTATCCTGTACACCTCCCTTGGATTCCTATGACCCAGGTGTCCGATCTTGTACTTTTTAGCATTGAAACTCAACTGCCAGACACCCAATCACTCCTCTAATAGGTTTTGGATTGTTCTTATTTTTTCCACTCCCTCAGGTGTGTCCACTCTATTGCAGATCTTGGTGTCATCTGTGAAGCCAGAGGAAAAGAGAACAGAACTCCCACACAACTTGTGGAAGATTAGGTAGAGAGTGCCCTGCTGCTTTTCAGAAGCTCCTGGTCACCTAGTACACTGACAGCATATGATGGGTCCTGCAGGGCATTTCAGGCATTCAGGGATTAAGCAGGAATGGAGGTAAGTGGGCCAGTGACAGAAGGGAAGGTGATGCTATTCATGCTGGTCAAGCATCTCATAGGTTCTCTTAAACTCCTCATCTCCTTACTGCTTTTATTTGCAGGAGATACTGAGCTCAGTTCTAGCCCTTCCATTTTATCACCTGTCAGCAAAGGTTTGATAGTGGCCAATGTCAACATTCACAGCCTTCCCCCTAAGACTGGCCAGTTGTAACCACTCATGCTTAACCTCAAATCTGATGCATTGATGATCACAGAATCTTGGATCTCTCACAGGATCCCTGATTCCTCTGTTGCTATCTGCAGTTTCACCATTATTCGAAGGTACAGTGTAAAGAGGGGTCGTGGAGTAGCTATCAACCTCTCCTCAAACGTAAATAAATTTTCCAGATGTCATTAAAATGCAAGTAAAATCCCACAAAGGAAATCATAGAGTAAATCCTAGCACAATTAATCTCCCAGGTACACACAGTCCAGACCCACCAATTGGCCATTGAGAAAGCACCTTTGTACGTGAAATGCAGCTGATGTCATATCTGTGAGGGGGTTGGAGTAGAGCTATATGGAATATAAAATTCCAACCACAGAATTCCCACAGAACAACCATTCTGATTCTGCAGAATTCTGGGAATTTTCACAAAAATTCGGTGGAATTTTGCAAAATTTTAAATTCCAGTTATTTTGCTATCTTTTTATATGTCTGCATCAAGCTAACACCAAAGTTGGCTTGTAAACAGTACAGTACAGTATGACTTACAATAGTGTGCCAAATTACAGAGTTGTAGATTGAAAGGGGACGGAGTTATTGGTGGCCAAACATTTATTTAAAATTTAATTTTCAGTTATTTTGAGATTTTTTTAAATTTCTTATCCAAATCTCTCCACAAAGTCAGGATTCAGAGAAATGCATAGAATGCATATATGCACCATGTTGTATGTCTCAACCTTCAATGGGAGCTGAGTTTTAGGTAGCCAAATATTTGCCAAAATTTGGATTTCTGTAATTGTAGTATAATTTCAATAGTATTCATTGAAATGTTACAAAAATTGACATGTATACAGGTTATTGCAACATTTGTTTATGCACATAGTTGCAGGTTTCTAACTTTAAATAGGACTGAGTTATAGCCTGCCAAACATGTTGCCAAAATTTAAATTTCAGTTTGTTCCCTCTAATTTTGAAACTAAATATTGAAATTTAACCAGAGTTGAAAGATTTAACTACTATACCACATGGTCATTTTTGAAGACGTTCATATTTGCAGCTTTAAATGGGATTGAATTAAAAGTAGTCAAACTTTCAGTACAATTAAAAATTACATTTTGCAAAAATGTAAACAACAAATTTATAAACCCCTGAAACGTTAAAACTAGAGAATGCAATATCATTAACTTTGGCAGGTTCTTAGACCTTACAAGGAGACTGTGTGTGCCAATTTTATTAATTGCTTTCTGTGAGAAATTGCAAAATAACACATATACTTAAAGTCAAATCCCATGAGTCTCTTTGGGAAAATTGTAGAATTTCATAGCAAATTCCACAAAACTGGAATTTTCTGATTTCACTCAGCCTGATCTGGGGGATTATAATTAAAGGATAGGGGTATAAGAGGCAGGTAGTGCAGGGGTCACCAGGTTCTGTAGTTAGATGCACAGTTTCACCATGAAATGGACAGCTGAGCTGGGTAGCACAACAGTGGTAGACCCCCAGGTTGGAGCAAGAAAGCCCACAGTGTCAACAATTCCAACCTGAATGCAGGATATTTAAGGACCACATCAAGTAAATTTATGATCCAGGGAGCCTGGTGTACATGCAAGTCTAGGACTTAGAGGTACTAAAAAAGATGTAGTAGGGAAAACAATGTCTGGGGCAGCAGGAAGAAAGAAGTGTGGCTATTCCAACAGGGTAGGTTGATAGAAAAAGGAGTAGGTGACTCACATTTTAAGGGAGTTTGTCACTGTAAAAAACAAAGAGGATATCAGTGGGAACAGTAGCTCTACTGAATCAATCTGGCTATGCCAAAAGAGAAGGGGGGATAGTCACCCAGAGAGGAACAGCATGACTTCAAAAAGCTCAGCCCTGCTTATCAAATGAAGTAGTGATATGTGCATTGTTAATGTTAAATTCCACAAAAACAAAATTCTGGATGCTTCATCTACAGTATATGCTATCATAAATATGTGAGAAAATGTTATGAATCATTGTTTTTCTTCTGCAAAATTAAAACTGAATAACCAATTTATTCAGTTGTGTTAGACACCAGGATACACTGACTATGGATATGCATGTCAAAGTCAAATGTTAACTCTATGCATGCAAGAGCAGAGAAGTTACAAACATCCACATTTTTGATAGTTTTCACAAAGTTTTGCAAATATTTACATAGTAACGTTTCAAACCCCTCTAACTTACAAATCTTTTATCTAATTTTCTCCATATTTAGATCATTCTATATGCATTATGAAAAGGTTATCTATACAAATTTATATGTCTATCTCCAAATGTGCCAGAGTTACATGCAGATGATTTTTTTTTCATGAAATTTCCTGAAATAAATAAAATGACAGATTTTGAGCACATATAATTTGAGACTACGCATCATATTGTCATGAAATCTGGCATATTGTTAGAACATATATCATCAAAAATCATGCCAAATTTAAAATCTCTCACCAAATAGATGGTTAAAGTCTATGCAGATAAAAATGTTCATGAAATTTCATACAAACAATAAAATGAATACATTTGAGCAACTATAATTTTGAAACTATCCTTCCAAATTTCATGATATTTGGAAGGATAGTGACCAGTGAAACAATGAGGATATACAGTACGCCCAGTTTCAGAGCTCTAGCTTGAACAATGATTGGGTTTTAACTAAATTATTACATTTTACAAATTCCATGAACTTCTTACAAAATTCCGCAGAATTATGTGAAGTTTTGCCAAATTCCTTGTATTTGGAATTTTTCCATTCTGCACAGGATGGTGTGTACATGGGAGCATAATGGTGTTGTCATTTACTCTGTGTGACTTTACGTGGAATTTAATGACATCTGGTTATTTATTGTGAATAAAGAAGACTTTTTGCACATAATGAAATTGGCCTCCAGTCCCCGTTTTTACATATAAACACAGAAACATAGAATTTGATGGCAGATAAGGACCGCTTGACCCACCCAGTCTGCCCATTTCCCTACCTGATGGATAAGCTGCAGATCCTAGTTAACCAGCAGCCTACTTCTTCCTACCCCCAACCCCTAGAATTTCCTTATGACTGTCCCATGCATGCTTGAATTCCATCATTGTTTTGACTCCACAACCTCCTCTGGAAGGCCGTCCACATCCACAACCTCTCTGTGAAAAATACTTCCTTAAATTACCTCTGAGCCACCCCTTCTATCTTCAGATTGTCCCTTGTTCTTGCACACCTCTTTTTTGAAAGATGCTACCTCTTGGACTTTGTTGATTCCTTGAGATACTTGAAAGTTTCTATCATGCCCCCTCTCCTCCTTTCCTCGATGCTAACATATTAAGCTCCTTAAGTCTCTCTTCATATGTCTTCCGGTGCAGACCCTGCACCATTTTAATTGCTTCTCCTCTGGACAGCTTCCATCCTGTCTATGTCTTTATGAGATTGGGTCTCCAGAACTGCATGCAGTACTCCAGATGTGGTCTCACCAGCTGTCTGTACAGAGGGATAATAACTTCTTGTTTTCTACTAGTGATGCCTCTCCCTATGCATCCCAGTATCCCGCCAGCCCTCCTTGCTGCCCTTTTACATTGCTTGCCCACCTTTAGGTCATCTGATATGACTACCCTCAGGTCCCTTTCCATTTTTGTTGTTGTTAGTATCTCACCCCCCATTGTGTACTCTTCCTCTGGGTTTTTGTTTCCCAGGTGTATTACCTTGCACTTCTTAGCATTGAATCTAAGCTGCCGTACATTTGACCATTCCTCTAACCTTGCCAAGTCCCTTCTCATCCTTTTCACCCCACCTTGTGCATCAACTCTGTTGCAGATCTTTGTGTCATCTGCAAAGAGACATACTTTTCCTTCCAGTCCCTCTGCAATGTCGCTTATAAAGACATTGAAGAGGACCGTCCTAATACTGAACCTCATGCGTACCCCACTACTAACCCCCTTTTTTCAGAGTGGACTCCATTTACTATTACCTCTGTGTCCTATTCTCCAGCCAGTTCTTTACCCAGGCTGTCCTCTTGGGACCCACTCCCAGGCTGGCTAACTTGTATATTAATCTTTGTGTGGGACTGTCAAATGCCTTGCTAAAGTCTAGGTAGCCATGTCCACAGCCCTCCCTGATCTACTACTTTGGTCACCCAGTCAAAGAAATCTATCAGATTTGTCTGGCATGACCTTACCGCTGTGAATCCATGCTGCCTTGGGTCCTGTGCCCCTCTGGCCTCTAGATACTCAACAATTCTTTCCTTCAGAAGTGATTCCATCATTTTCCCTACCACTGAGGTTAAACTAACAGGTCTGTAGTTTCCTGCTTCTGCCTTGCTCCCACTTTTGTGAAGGGAATCACATCTGCCCTCCTGCAGTCCTCAGGTACCACCCCATCCTCCCATGATTTGTTAAAGAGGGTAGTCAGTGGTGTCACTAGTTCTACCTTAGTTCTTTAGAATTCTGGGATGAATCCCATCAGGCCCCATGACTTTGTCCACCTTCAGTTTTAAGAGATCTTTCAGAACCCTTTTCTTCTGTAAATGGCTGCTATCAACTTCTGTATCCAGAGTGTTTCTACTGTTTGTTTTAGGTACCTCCCTCTTCCTTTGTAAATACTGAGCAAAAATATTTGTTTAGTATCTCTGCCTTTTCACAGTCACCCTCTGCCCACCCTCCCTCCTCTTTATTAAGCCTCACTCTCCTCCCTTGATTTTCTTCACTCCTGATGTACCTATAAAGGTTTTATCCCCTTCTTAACTGAGTTGGCTATCTTTTCCTCGGTTTGGGCCTTTGCTGTTCTGACTGCCTTCCAGCTTCCTTTGCTTTAACTGATACAGTTCTCTGTCCTGTTCATTCTGTGATTCCTTGTACTTCCTGAATGCTTTCTTTTCTCTTGAACCTTCACTGCCACTTCCTTTGAAAACCATAGTGGTTTCTTACCTCGTTTCATTTGTTTATTTGCTTTACACAAGGCTTGTTACCTCTGTGATGGCAGTTTTATTATTCCCATTGTTCTTCCACCCCTCCTTCCTGCCCATTTGCTAGTGCATTCCTTAGCACTCACCCATTTTGGCAAAGTCAGCCTCCTAAAATCCAGTACACTTTGTCTTTGTAATGGCTTGACTCTATTGCTGTGTTTATTGTGAACCATACTGTTCGATGGTTGCTAGTTCCCAGATGGCTACCCACTTCTACATCTGTGATCTCTCTTCATCTCCATTTGAGAGAACCAGGTCTAAGATTTCTCCTCTCGAGTGGGCTCCAATACTAGTTGTCTAAGGCATGCCCCTGTAGGGCATCTAGAATAACCCCACTCTTAGAAGTGGCTGCTGCAACTGCACTCCAGTTAACATCTGGCATATTCAGATCACCCATCAGCAATATCTCCCTTTATCTGCCATTCTAGTATACTTTCTATCATTTCCTTGTCCATTTCCTCCCTGAGAGGGGTCTGTGTCTAACCCCTGTGCGGATTGTGGTGCCATTGCCTGCCTCCAAATTGACCCACAGTGCTTCTTCTCCTCCCTGTTTACCCTTTTGTTCTGTTGCTTTGATTTCTTCTCTTATGTAGAGAGCTACTCCTCCTCCTCTTTTACCCTCCTGTCCCTCCTGTAGATAGTGTATCCTGGTATGTTTACATCCCAGTCATGGTTCTGTGTGTACCATGTTTCTGTGACTGCCACGATATCCAGATCTTCCTCCTCCATCAAGGCCACTAATTTAGGAAGCTTGTTACCCAGACTATGGGCATTGATACTCATTGCTCTCCATTTTTTGATGGCTTCACCTTCTGTAGCGGCATCCCCCACTGACCTTTCTACTTTGGTCTTTTTCTCATTTAGTACCCTGTTTTGTAGGGGGAGGCTGGGATTTTCCTGCTGCTTATCAGTGCCTCCCCCCTTGACTAGTTTAAAGGCTTGCCAATGAAGCATTTAAACCGATTGCCCAAAAGACTTGTTCTCTTTCTGGATAGATGCAGACCATCCTGCCAGTATAGGCTGGTGTCCCTCCAGGTGGAACCCCAGTCCCCAATGAAGCCAAACCCCTGCGCTCCACACCATTTTTTCAACCATTTGTTAAACTACATGGTGCAAAGTACCCTCACCTCACCCATGCCACTGACAGGCAGCACCTCTGAGAAGGATACTGTGTGTGCTACTTGTCTTAAGCCCCTACCCAACTCTACAAAGTCCTTCTGCACTGCTCTAATCTCATGATGAGCTAAGTCATTTGTCCCTAGGTGGACAATGATGTCCATCTCAGACTCCCGTGCAACTGTTCTCGTGATCCTAAGGATGTGCTTCCTGTCACCCCAAGCCATGGCACCAGGCAGGCACCTTACTTCAGCTTTCCCTGCTCTCCCAGTTCTATCCCTAATAATGAGTCCCCCACCAGGAGCTGCTTTCTTTCCCTGTGGTGCCCTCTGCCTGCCTCCTTCTGAGGGCCTCCCTTGTGACAGTTGTCTGCACCTCCTTAGTCTCCTCTCAGGGTGCATCCATAGGGGAACTATGCTCCCCAGAATGGTGTATGGATTGTGAGTGGAACAACTGACTGGTGTGCCTCTGTTCCACCACCCTTACCCACCCTGAGCCCACTGTGGTCCAACTGCTGTGCTTTCTTCGCAACCTCTGAGGTAGTGGTGGTGGCTCTGGTGCTCCCTGGATGGGGGAGGTTCCCTTGCCACTGTCCAGTGTGGCCTGAAGATGGGCAACTTCCTCCCTCAGGGCAGATAGTTGTCTGCAAACAGGGCAGCATCTCAGCCTCCAGAAAGACTCCCGGAAGACTGCTGCCACACAGCCATTACATTGTACTACTCCCCACAAAACTGTCTACTTTGTTTAGTTTTTTTTGTGTGTGTGTGTGTGTGATTGGTGCGTTATATAGAAATATATGTATTTATATAATGTGTATGCTTATATTGTCAGTGCAGTGTGCTAGACAGGATATGACAGTGATATGTACCTTGCCCTCTTGAGAATGATGTCAGAACCCCAGGTATAAATGAACTATTTCCAGGGGTGGGTGGGGTGAGGTGGGAAGGGGTGGGCCTAAACTGTGCCTCATGAAACAATCAGCTAAACGCTCTGACCTACTGATGCGATGGTGCCTTCCTGTCAGCAAGATGCCATACACGACAATTTGTAATACTGCTTCAAATCAATTTGACAGAAAAAATACCCTGCTAATCAAACAAAGAAAAATCCAAACATCCAAGTCAGACACAGGTAAACCTCCCCAGCCCTAAAAGAGCCTGGTGACTTGTGCTCTGAAAACAATCAGCCCCAAAACACGTCAGCTGTGCAGAAGCGCAGACACAGAAAACAGTATTCAGCCTATGTGGGTTTAAATTCTTCCTGCACTGAAAACCTTAACACTTGTAACAAAAGTAAAGCAAACTCCACCTCTCTCTGTTGATTGAAAGACTGCCTTTTCTGATAATTCTAAGTTCCTTATTTCACCCTTCAGTTAAAGTATCCTCCACCTGAAGAATATTAACTTTCCTAAGGAATCTGCTTCAAACCAAAGACAATTGTAAATTGTAAGGTTCACCTCCCTCTGTTGTGAGCACTACTCACTTTCTTGCAAATCTTAAGTCCAGTGTTGCAGCTTGCAGCCAGAGGTAGCTTCACCTGAAGACTATGAGGTTATCTGATGAGCCTGCTAAAATTAATACTTTTATCAAGGACTGTAAGATTCTTCCAGAGCTATTGGCTGTTAAGTAGCTGTGATGTAAGCACTTCCTGACACAGTCTGGCTTGGCCTTATAAGGCACACTGAGGTAAACAAAAGAAAAACAGTTTCCACCCCTAGGCACTGTCTGGGTCCAATACACAGCCTATAACCTGCTCTCAATTCAGGGCTTATGACAAATTCTTAGCCCAGTGAATACTCACAGTATTACAAATATTGCAATGCAAACAGTCAATCACTAACTCCAATCAAGTCAGAAGGGCAGAAACACAGAAAACAATAAAATCTTAACAATTGTAACAAGTAAAGCAAACTTCACCTCCCTCTGTTGATTGAAAGACTGCCTTTCTGATAATTCTAAGTTCCTTATTTCACCCTTCAGTTAGAAGTATCCTCCACCTGAAGAATATTAACTTTCCTAAGGAATCTGCTTCAAACCAAAGACAGTTGTAAATTGTAAGGTTCACCTCCCTCTGTTGTGAGCACTACTCGCTTTCTTGCAAATCTTAAGTCTAGTGTTGCAGCTTGCAGCCAGAGATAGCTTCACCTGAAGACTATGAGGTTTTAAAGAGCAACATTATTTAATGGACCTTGTGGTTGGTGCTGGTCTTTTGACTGTTTCTGATTCATATTATTTGACCTGGGCACTACCATTTTCCCTGGTTGTGGTTTGAGTCCTGGATCTTGCTCTCATCAAATATCAAGTTTTAGCCTGTGCTCTCCATTTCTATCCCCTCTGCCATTGAGATGCTCTTTCTCAAACTCACTCTCCCTCTCTCCACCCCCACATTTATTGCCAGTGTTTACTGCTGCCCTGGTATGGCCCCACCTTCAGTAAAGCTGCAAACTACAGTGGCGTGAAAAAGTATTTGCCCCCTTCCTGATTTTCTCTATTATTGCATATTTGTCACACTGGATGTTTTCAGGTCTTTAGACAAAATATAATATTAGATAAAGGGAACCTGAGTGAACAAATAACACTTTTTTTTACTTATTTCATTTATTTAATGAAAAAGTTAACCAACACCAACTGGCACTGTGTGAAAAGTAATTGCCCTAAGTTAAATCAACCCAATTAAAGGAAATTAGAGTCAGCTGATTGAACACAGCCAGGCTTGATTACAGCCAGCCCTGCTCAATATAAACCTCACTTATTTTGACCCTTACCATCAGAGTCACGTTGCCAGCACAAAGATTCAACAAGCACATTATGCCATGATCAAAGGAAGTTCCTGAAAAGATCAGAAAAAAATTGTTGCCCTCTATCAGTCTGGAAAGGATTACAAAGCTATTTCTGAGGCTCTGGGACTCCATCAAACCACAGTGAGAGCCATAATCTCCAAATGGAGAACACTTGGAACAGTAGTGAATCTTCCCAGGAGTGGGCGGCCTGCCAAAATTACTCCAAGGGCGCAGCGTAAAATCATCCAGGAAGTCTCAAAGGATCCTAAAACAACATCCAAAGAACTGCAGGCTTCTCTTGCCTCAGCTAACGTCAGTGTTCATGACTCCACAATCAGAAACAGACTGGGCAAAAATGGGCTTCATGTGAGAGTAGCAAGGCGGAAACCACTGCTAACCAAGAAGAACATAAACGCTCTCTCATTTGCCAAGAAGCACCTGGATGATCCACAAGCCTTTTGGGAAAATGTTCTATGGACAGATGAGTCCAAAGTGGAACTTTTTGGACAACATGGATCCCATAATGTCTCGCGTAAAGCAAACACAGCATTCCACAGTAAGAACACCATACCAACAGTCAAACATGGTGGTGGTAGTGTGATGGTGTGGGGATGCTTTGCTGCCTAAGGACCTGGATAACTTGCCATAATTAAAGGAACCATGAATTCTGCTCTGTACCAGAAAATTCTTAAGGAGAATGTCTGGTCATCCTTCCGTCAGCTGAAGCTGAAGCATAGTTGGGTCATGCAGCAAGACAATGATCCAAAACACAAAAGCAAGTCCACATCAGAATGGCTAAAAAGTAAAATTAAAGTTTTGGAGTGGCCTAGTCAAAGTCCAGACTTAAACCCAATAGAGATGCTGTGTAGGACCTGAAACGAGCAGTTCATGCTCGAAAACCTACCAAATGTTACTGAATTAAAGCAGTTCTGCGAGGAAGAGTGGGTTAAAATTCCTCCACAGCGATGTGAAAGACTGATATTGAATTATAGGAAGTGTTTGGTTGCAGTCATTGCAGCTAAATGTGGCATAACCAGTTATTAAGTGTAAGGGGCAATTACTTTTTCACACAGTGCCAGTTGGTGTTGGTTAACTTTTTTTCATTAAATAAGTGAAATTAAAAAAAAAAACAAGTGTTATTTGTTCACTCAGGTTCCCTTTATCTAATATTAATTTTTCTCTAAAGACCTGAAAACATCCAGTGTGACAAATATGCAATAATAGAGAAAATCAGGAAGGGGGCAAATACTTTTTCACGCCACTGTAGGTGTGCTAGCTACACACTGGAGCAGACTTAAATAGACCGATTGGTCTGTTTTTGCTGGCACATTCATATGTTCATAACTGAGTTACTCACTGCCATATCCTCCCAGGCCTCATCTGGTGAGTTACTCATACTAGGTACAGTCCCCATGGCTTATAATGGGCACGTTTGTACAGAAGCATTTTGCCCATTATAGCAAGTGGTTGGTATAACATCAGGATGTAAAACAGGTAGGAAAAATAGGGACAGTAGTGCAACTCACTTTTTGTGCCGTGAAAGGGGCCTGAAAGGTTGGAGATCCTAGGGGTTAAAAGTTCACACACCGCTTCTGCTCTATTTGGTCAGTGATCACTCTCTCTGTACGTAAAAGTACAGTTGGTATCGGAAGGGGAGCCTTGAGACTACTGCAGTAGGGATCAGAGTGCAAGCACTCTGTATGTATGCTGGATCAGCGATCGGGAGTATGGACAAAGTACAGTCGGTATCGGAAAGGGAGCCTCGAGGGGCTTAAATTGTGTAGAGTTAAGGGATTAGAAGGGATCAGAGAGTGAGCACTGCTTAAGTCTGCTTAAGTCTGAGCAGGTGGAAACACTATTTGGGGAAGATAAGCTGCTAACCAGTGTCACTTCACACTTTGGAAAGCTCTGCAAACTGCTTGCCGAAGTGTGAATTGACAATAACTGACAACTAATCTGCCTGAAATAGCAGGCAGCTAATGATCACTATAACCATCATTTTTTAACATTGGGGTCTATCTGAATGCCATTTGGTTTTGAAGAGTTGCCCGATTTAAGCAGCTGCCTATTTAAAGCGTGGGCGCTATAAGTGGAATGGACTGTATTTAAATTTAAATTGGTCTCCCCCTCTCTTTTTTAAATTTTTCCTTAACATATAGTCCCTCCTTTTAACCCAACTCATCTCTGTCCCCACTCACATTAGTTTCAAATCACTTAATTACTCCCTCTTGGACTGGGTCCTCTCCTCCCTTCACTATCATATTGCAGATGCTAGTGCCCTCCCTAACTCTATAAGTGATCACCATATAGTCTACTGTGTGTGAAAGATATATCATACTGAAGCTCCCCCCAAATTCATCCAGATCTGGTCTTTTTGGTTGTTGGATTTGTCCTGCCTTCATGCTGACCAGATAGCCACCAATTGGACCCCTATTTCTGCAGCTCGCAACATTGACAGTGCCCTTAACTTTTTCATCTCCGGTTCATATCTGTCTAGGATCATCATGACCCCTCTTAGAAGAACCAGGGTAGAAGATCTCAACTCCCTTGGAACTCAGCAGAGTTGCTGACTTGTCACCGTGTGCATGACTTTGTCTGCAGAACCAAGTCCTCTGGTTTTACTTCTGACTTTTCAATTTACTGTACCCTTCATAATGACTGTACTAAAGCTACCAGGCTTGTGAAATCTGAACACTTCACATCCACACTACAGAACAACCTTAATCATCCCTCTAAGTTCTGTAAAGTAATTCATGCCCTTTTCCTTCCTCCAACCCAGTCCCCTCTCCCTGTTCTCAAGAGGAGTAATACTATAGTTACCTCATCATTCAATTCATTTTTTAACTCCTTTGTCCAATCCCTCCTCTCTTCTTCCTCTTCCTCTTCCACCTCCTCCCCTCTCTCTTCTTCTCAGCTGTCTCCTTCTTTGTCTGTCCTGCTGTCTAACGCCTCTCTTTTTTTCTTTCTCGGCTACAATCCCTGCTGCTACTCTTAGGCCTTCTTGGCTCTATACCCACTTAAGGGGGGGGAGCCCTGATAGTTTTGACCCTAGACAGCTATATATCTCTGCTAGAGATGTTGAGAAATTATATTTTGCTGGTGTAATTCCAACAAAATTGGCAATTTCACCACGCAAAATATTTATCAAAATTTTCCCTTTATGCAAAATAATTTGTGGGTTGCAAAATGCAGAATTTTGCCTCTGAAATGAGAAATTTCACCAGAAAAGCAGTGAAGCTTCACCAGCAAAAGCCAAATTTCACCATTTCAGAGGCGAAATTCTGAATTTCACTTCCGCTAAAAATTTCACAAAATGGATGAATTTCTCAAAATGTTTCGCTTAACGAAATCTGCTAGTTCTACATAAATCTCTAATCTCTGCTCATGCCATTGCCTTCCCTATCACCTAGTTTCTTAACCATTTTATCACCTTATCCTATGTCCCTAACTCTTGGAAGTTTACTACTGCCATTCCCCTTCCTAAAGGAGGTGACCTCTCTTCCCCCAGTAAAGTCTGTCCTGTCTCTCTCCTCCCCACACTGGTTATACTCCAGAAACAACTTGTTCTCTCCCAACTCTCCTGTTTTCTTGACTCAACCTACACCTTGTTCACTGTTTCCAGTCGGGCTTCCGGAAGCCCCACTCCACCTCCACCTCTGTCTTCTTGCTCACTGATACTATCCTCTCTGGCAGGGATCAGGGCCGTATCACCTCTGCTATTTTTGTCAATTTAGCCAAAATGTTTTACACTGTTGCTCACCCCATTGTCCTGGAAAAGTGTAAGGTTGCTGGACCCACTGTTTCTGCAGATGAGTGGTTCTTCTCCTACCTTAAGGGCAGGTCACAAACTGTCTGTAGTGGTGACTTCCTCTGCCCACCCATTAGCTCAGGTGTCCCCCATTGGTCTGTTCTTGGCCCAATTCATTTCTCCATTTTTCTTAATGACCTCTCCATTGCTTGCTGCTTTGTGTCCATTCATACATATGAACATACAAAATTTGCCAACAGATAAAGGCCTAGAGGTCTATCAAGTCTGCTTGAATGTGCAGCTAGCACCCCTTACTCTACAGCTGCCCCTCCCTTCCACCCTTCCCCTTCATTGACCCTCCCCCTTGTCCTGTCCCATCCCCTTTTGAAGCAGTCCACTGTTCTACTGCATACCACTTCTACAGGCAACGTGTTTCACCCAGCCACCACCCTCTCTGTAAAAAAGTGTCTCCTCATCTCCCTCCTGAACCTTCCTCCCTCCGGTCTCATATCATGGCCTCTGGTATCCCTCCCCTCCCTTACTTTGAACAGCTCCTCTGTACCTGTCTTGTTTATTCCTTTCATGTACTTAAAGGTTTCAATCATGTCCCCCATGTCCCCCCTCTCCTCCAGCGAGTACATGTTCAACTCCCTCAGTCTCCTCTCGTATGATAAGTCCCCCAGTCCCTTGATCATCTTTGTCACCCTGCGCTGCACCCCCTCCAGTAACTTAATGTCCCTCTTCATATACGGGCACCAGTACTGCATGCAGTATTCTAGGTGAGGTCTAACTAACGACCTATACAGTGGCAGAATCACCTCCTCCCTCCTTGAGGATATACCCCTTGCAATACAACCCAGCATTTTGTTGGCCTTTGCAGCTGCCTTCCTACATTGTGCCGAGTTGTTCATTGTCCCTGTAATGAGCACCCTCAGGTCCTTCTCCTCCTTTGTCTGGGCTAGCTGAACTCCCCCCCCCAGCTGGTAACTTCTCCTTGGGTTCTTCATCCCAAAATGCAGCACCTTGCACTTTTTGGTATTAAAACCCAGTTGCCAGGTGTCTGACCAAGTTTCAAGCTTTGCCAGATCATCCTACAACCCCTGCCATCCCCCTAGGTCATCCACCACTGCTCCTACCTTGGTATCATCAGCAAACAGACTGATCTTGCTATTGATGTCCAATGATATGTCTGCAATGAATATCCCAAACAACACTGGTCCCAACACTGAGCCCTGTGGAACACCACTCATCACTACCCTTGGGTGTGAGAGCTCCCCACCCACCACCACCACCCTCTGTCACCTTCCCTGAAGCCAGTTCCCTACCCATCTCACCAGCTTTGCACCTGCCCCATGCCTTCTAAGTTACTTCCCAGCCTTCCTTGCAGCACTGAGTCGAATGCCTTACTGAAGTCCAGATACAGGACATCCACTGCATGCCCCTTTCCAGTTGCCTAGTTACCCAGTCTTAGAACTCCACCAGGTTGGTTTGGCAGGATCTACCACATATGAAGCCATGCTGTCTGCTATCCTGTAGTCCTTTGGCCTCTAGCAGGGACACCAGCCTCTCCTTCAGGATAGTCTCCATTAGCTTACCCACAATGGATGTGAGGCTCACTGGTCTGTAGTTTCCCGGTTCAACCTTGGGGCCACTCTTGTGGTGGGGCACCACATGAGCCATCCTCCAGTCCTGAGGTACACACCCCAAATGTAGTGAGGCATTAAATAGGTCTGCCAAAGGTACTTCAAGGACCTCTGCCAGCTTCTTCAGTACCCTGGGGTTGATGCCATCTGGGCCTGGTGCCTTGCCCACCCTCAGTGCCTTCAACCCCTCCTGAACTTTGCCCTCCATGATTTCCCCATCTGTCACCCCCTGCCCCCTGTTTCTGCCATTCCTCCCCTGGTGTCACCCCTCTTCCTTAGAAAATACCCAGCAGAAGAATCATTTAGTGCTTCAGCTCATCGCACCCTGCTTCCACCCAACCCCCCTCCTTCCTAATTCTTACTATGTGGTCCTTACAGCTCCTTTTCTCCCTGATGTACCTAAAGAAGTCCTTCTCCCCCTTCTTTATGACTTGTGCCAGCCTGAGTTCCTTAGATGCCTTGGCTCCTCTTACTGCCCTTGTCACCTCCTTCAAGTCCATCAAGTACTCCTCCCTGTCCTCCCCCTCCCTATTTTCTTGTACCTCCTAAAGATAGGTGTTTTCCTCCTTACCTTTTCCATGACCTCCTTGCTCAACCACTCAATTTCCTAGCCATAACCTTCTTGCTCTGGGCCTTGCAGCAGGTTTTGGTTGCCTCCACTGTCCCCAGCTTTATGAGCTCCCACTTCTGGTTAGCATCCATACTAGATTGAATTCTGGCCAGGTACCCTTTTATCACTTCCCCCAAAAGTCAGCCCTCCTGAAGTCCAGCACTCTTGTGCCATATTCCACACCTTCCTTAACCATATCCAATGTGAGCTATACTGAGTGGTGGTCACTCCCTGACAGTGGTTCCTCCACTGTAAGTTCTCTCACAAAGTCCCCATTTGTCAGCACAAGGTCAAGGGTATTCCCTAACCTGGTTGGTTCACTGACCATTTGTAGCAGGATGCTGTCCTGGAAGGCATCCAGCAGTACCTACTCCCTTCTGTTCCTGGTTGTTGGGGTACTCCAGTCCACTCCTGGCATGTTGAAGTCCCCCACAATCACCACACTACCCTTCTCGCAGGTCTTCCTGATCTGTCCCGCTAGTTACCTGTCTAACTCCTCCATCTGAGATGGCAGCCTGTACACCACTCCCATTCTGAGAATCCTATTCTTGGAATCCTGGATTTTCATCCAAAGTGACTCCATACTACCCTTGTCCCCTTCCTCCCTTACACACTTCAGTCCTTCCTTCACATATAGTGCCACACTCCCTCCTTTCCCAATCACCCTGTCCCTACGAAATAACGTGTACCCTGGTACAGACAGGTCCTAGTCATTATTTTGGGTGGGACAGATGATATGGTTCTCTTTACCTCAGGATATATGGCCTCTGACATTATGAACCATCTCCATCTTGATTTTGACAACATCCAACACTGGTTCTGAGAAAACCAATTATGTCTCAATGCACAGAAAATGGTGTCTATGATGTTTGGCATGATGCAGGGACTTGCGAAACACTCTTCCTTTTCTTCCATTCATACCCTAGATGGTGTAAACTATTGAATAAGAATCCTCCTTCAAGTATTTCAGTGTCTAGTTGCCTCACAACCTTGAATTTTCTGTTTATGGGGATGCTACTGTATCAACAAGTGGATACACCCCTAAACTTACAGCACTTTACAGAAATAAGAGATGTAGTCTGCTTCCTGTTTGAAGAGAAATCCACACTAAGATGCTTCTCCCCATTTTTAACAATGGAGACATTGTTTACAGTGCTGCTCCAAAGTTCACATTAGCTGGACTGAACCATCTCTTTTACTCCTTCTGTCAATTTGCCCTTGACAGACCCCTGTGTGCTTGCCACTGTTCCTGACACCTTTCTGACTGTGCCTCATTTACCTCCAAATTTTGGTTTGGTTCTGTCCCATCATATCTTGCTTCTCTCCTGTCTCTCTCCCCTTCTACCTCTTACCCACTTCACAATGCTTGCATTCACTATCTTGCCCTCTGACCAATTAAGTCTACTGCTGGCCAAGCTGCCTTCTCATTCCACTACCCTAAAATCTAGGGCTCTCCCTCCCTTTCTCTTTGCTCTGCTCCTTCCCTTCTCACTCTGAAATCTCTCCATCATTTCTCTACTCACCCATGCAGCTGCTTCTAATACTGTGGAGGACTTTTGTCACCAGCCTCCTCCCTACACTGACACTATCTTTTCCACTCTACCCCATTTAAACAGTCACTACTCCCTATTACTCAAATTATTGTTTTATTGCTCAAAGTTTATTGTTCTTTTGCCTGTTCTGAAATTTACTGTATGGTAAGTTACTGTATGGTGATTTTTATTTGGAAGAGTTTTCTTGTAATTTGTGTATATTATTTTACTTTTTCCATATTGCTATATTATTTTGTGTGTTGCATCTTGGATTGTTTCTTTTCTCCTCTCTTCCCCCTCCCTCCAGGATGCGTCTGAAAATGAGCATATACTAACACAGTATGAGTTTCCTGGTAAAACTTTTGAAATAAATAAAACAAAGGATAAGGGGAAAGAGAAAGTACAGCAGATGACTCTTCAAGAAAGTTTGTAGTTCAGCCATTTTAGCCATTACAATTTTACAGAAACATAAGGGATATAGTTAAAATATACAATAAAACTAATTGTTGCAATAAGAAACAGTGCATGGCAGCAGACACAACAATAAATATCAACAGCAGCGGAATAGTATATTATTGCATATCAAACAGTGATCCATTAAGCACAATATACTGTAAGTTCAGTGCTAGTTATATCTTAACACTGTCACTAGCTAAAGCAATTAGACCCCACATTCAATTGCCATGAGTCAAGATCAGTTGCCCAGTAGTCTACTTGAGTTGATGCACTTTGAATATTTTATCCAAAATATTCAAACTTTTTCTTGCCAAATCTCATTAATATTTAAATGATTATTCACCATAATTGTAATTTGTTAAAATCACGTATTTAAAGAGGTGGGGGACAAGCTTTGAAAACCTTAGCTAAGTGATTTATTGAGGGGGCGGAGTGGCAAGATGGCCATGATGCTGCTCCACTCCTCACAGCTCCTCATGGCTTTAGATTCTATAGTTGTTTTCAGCCACTAACGTTTGCTAAACCCATTTTTCTGAATGAATCTGTAGATATTTTAACAAACAGCACTTTTTTATTTGGCAATTTTAGTCTTCCTCAGAGCTTTTGACTGAAACAAGCAGCAGAGCTCACCTATTACAGCTTTTAGGCTTGAGGAATTGATTGACTTTATCTTCTATTCCCCAAACACCTTTTCATCATTTTTCCCCAAAATTGGGGCTCCCATATTGGAGTAAGAAAAGTGCATCCAGAAGCCATACCGAGACAGACTAAAGGAGCTTAATAAAATATACCCTCGAGGAAAGGAGGGAGAGGGGGACATGATAAAAACATTGTAATACCTCAAGGGAATCAACAAAGTCTAAGAGGGTAGCATCTTTCAGAAAAACACATGTGCAAGAACAAGGGGGCACAATTTGAAGACATGGAGGATGGCTCAGGGGCAATGTGAGGAAGTATTTTTTCACAGAGAGGGTGATGGATGCATGACATGCCCTTCCTGAGGAGGTGGTGGGGTCAAAAACAGTGGGGGAATTCAAGAATGCATGGGACAGACATAAAGAAATTCTAGTGGGGGGGTAGGAAGAAGTAGGCTGTTGGTTAACTAGGATCTGCAGCTTATCCAATAAGTAGGGACATGGGCAGACTCAGTGGGCCAAGTGGTCCTTATCTGCTGTCAAAGTCTGTGTTTCTATGTATTTTCTGCTGTCTGCTTGGAGGTTATGATGCTGAGGAGATGAGTAAAAGATTAACGTACTTGGCCTACCAAGAGTGAGAGATGGCAGACCATGGCGGGCAGCAGTCAGTTTGCCCTTTCTGAGGTTTAGTCTAGTGGGGATTCTAAAAAGTGAAGAAGACATTTGGAAATCACAGAGGCACTTGTAGTGCCAATAGGCTAAGACAGCCTTTATTAAAGGTATGATATTGTTGCCTGGGTGTTTGGACTTCCTGAGCTCATGATTTGTATTTACTGAACTTACAGAGCATATTTTTCCTTATGTCAAGCTACAGGTGGCCACATTTCTAAAAAGCAGAAAAAGAGTGAGGCACCTGATGAAGAAATGATTAGGAGAAGCTACGTTTATATTTAAATGCCTAAAAATGCACTCACTAAAGGTGTGCCACTGTTGCCTAAGGGGTATGAGGGGTTTTACCTGAACTTAAAAAGCTATTGACACCTCAAAGGAAACTTTGAAAAACATCATAACTAGATTCAATTCAGGTTGCATTCTATATATGTTCTATATATTTCTCTTCCCCTTTATTGTTACTAAGTAAACTTGCATGAATAGATCATTTTCATCCTTTAGAGTTTGTCTGCCTCTTTTGCTTACTCCCTACTTCAAGTCATAATCCTCTGTTGTGACATCACAGTCTGTTGCCATGAGAGTAACTGTGATGTCACAAGCAGTGCATAATGGCTTCAGGTAGGGAAAAAGCAATACAAATAGATAGTCATCAGGAACAAAGGTTCTGTTTTAATACAAATGACCTCAATAATAAATAATGGGAAGGGGGAATACAGAAATGATGTGAACTACAAGCTGAACTGTGTCTAAATATTATATTTTGTAACGTTGTCCTGAAGGTGTCAGCTGCTCTTTAATTACTATGCATAGAGGAGCGTTTTTCTCTTTCTTTCTTTGTAGTGCCACTGTACCTGGAAAGAGGAGAGAACAGTGGAGATGGAAAATATGAAAAAAGATTAATGGTCGATTCTGGTCAAGCTTGGAAATTTGGTACTGTAGTATTGAACTCCTTTAAGAGAAATGAAAACAGAAGTAATTTTTCCTGAGAGGTGTTTTGACTAAAAATTCAGGAAATATGTACATATTGAATGTGAAGCTACACAAGAGCTATTTTCTCCACCAGGTATAATTGAAAAGGTCTGCCTAAAAGGAAATTAAAGGAATGTTTTACATTTTAAGAACTGAGGAAGATATACATATAATACAGACTGATAAGGGCGATTCAAGGCTGAGCCAAAACTGTGATAACATTTTTTTCTTTTTTTTCCATAGTGTGCTGAATGTGTAAGTTTCTTAATTGATTATAGCAACATTAGTATTTTATTATTGTGTTAGGTGTCAGTTGTTATTGTGTTAGGGGTAGTATAGTCTATCAATATATTAAGTTACTGAAGGTGACAACCTAATTGTAAGTAATTGGCTTGTTAGAAGACCCCTGAGTGGGCCACTGGGACGTGTTGAAATGAGGACTCATACAATAGTGGGACCTAGAAATTATGTTACATGGCACAGATATTTGATTGTTTAGACCTCTGGGATCTTTTGCACTGCATTATGAGGTTGAGTGAGAAATACAGGCTGGTGAGGGCAGGCACCTGAATGGATATAGTCCTCAAAAGGCCATTCCTAAATGTTTAGACAGATAAAGTTTGGTTGTAACAAAGCAATAAGTGAGCCACAAGTAAGTTTGATGGTGATTACATAAACTGAAGTGTCTTACCAGAATTTGTAACCTCAGTTCTTTTTAAGTATTGCCTGTGAGTATAGAGAGGCCTTATGGACAGACCTGTTGGTCCTGGTAACGATAGGCCACTGTAGTATGGGAAGCAGAAGCATAATAGGAGACAAGAACAGAAGAGGTGGAATGGAAGCAGTTGAGGAAGCAAGGCATGAAGGGGGTAATGTGGCATGAGGGGGAGAGAGGAAGTTTCAGGTGGAAACAAAGGTAGGAAAGCGGGTTGCAGTTAGAGTAGGAGCAAGATGTGGTGAGTCATGTGTACCAACGCAAGGAGTCTTGCAAATAAAATTTCAGTTCTGGAGGCCATTATGGTGGAGAGACCTAGATCTTGTGGCCATTATTGAGTCATGGTGCACAGGGAGCCATGACTGGGACATGACCATACCAGGCTACACTCAGTTCAGAAAAAGATAGGGAGGGAAGGAAGGTGCAGGATTGTGCTGTATGTGAGGGAGGGTATCAGAGTGATGGAAATGCAAGGAAACCAAGGGGTAAAGGATGGTTGAGGTGCTAGGTTCACTCTAGATATAGAAATTGGAGACACTATTCACACTGGAGTGGCATACAGGCCTCCAACACAGGGGAAGAATTGTATAAGGCAATGGGGGAGGCCATCATTGTGATGGCAAGAAAAGGAGAGGTGCTGCTGGTGGAGGTCTTCAGTCTTTCAGATGTAGATAGGAGCCTCCTAGCCATAGTCTTGGCTAGAATCAGGGCCATCCTAGACTCCCCGCACAGAGTGATTCTCAGGCATTTAGTCTGATAGCCCACTAGAGACAAGGCGATACTGGACGTGGTGATCAAAAACAGGGACAGTACTGCAAACATAGCAGTGCAATGCCACCTCAGGACCTGTGATCACTGTTAGGAATCATATATGTATTACCATACTATAATGCAGACAAGGGTTTAATTTAGAAACAGTGAATTCAGAAAACATAAGAAATTGTGGTAGACTATTGGCCATAATGGAGTATAATGTCTCTGAATAACTTTTATCACTATTATGAATGTTACCAGACCATCTGGTGCTAAGCAGTGCTAGCCTTGAAGGTAATGCAAAAGAGAATGTTGTGTTAGTGGGGAAAAGATGTGCTGGGCACTTTGTGCAAATTCGTCCACACAGTTTAAACTTCCAAGCTGAAGACAGATGTTAGAGAGGATGTTATTGTGAAGGGGTCACCAGAAGCAAGTTAGATATACTGTGTGGGATCACCTAGAGCAAGACAACTGATTGGGTAGTACAGGAAGAGAAGACCTCCAGTTTGAGTAAGAAAGCATAGAGCAATGAGCATTTTGTATAATAATCACAGCAGCAACATTGACTAGTCAGAGATCCTGAAGCACAAAGGTCCAAGAGTTAAGATACTCAAAGTGATCTAGTGTTGGAAGACAATTACTGAAACACCAAGAAAGAAAAGTTACTCACTGTAATGGTAGATCTTCAAGAGAATCTCCTCCATTGGGCCACACTTTTGGAACTGTAAGCCACCGAAATCAGGACTGCTCAGAAGCATTTGCTAGCTAAAGGCCACCCACAATGACATACAACATTGGCACATATAAAATGGGCAACTTATTTGTTCCTTAGTTCCCTACCAGAGATAAGCTTGGAGGGCCTCTTACTGGCCCCTATGCACAAATGGGGTGTAGGTATGTAAGAAATGAACATACCCTGCCCGTGACCCTGTGCCCCATGGACAGGTGCGCCAATACCGGCATTCACCAATGCCAGCCACCTGTCCATGGCTTCTCCCACCCCAGCATGCAGGAGTCTGCAGGGCAGCTGGGAGAGGAGTCATCATCCTGGGCAGTCATCCAGTGGGATGCCCCTCTGGGACCCATAGTGGATCCCACATGTAAGGTGGTGCAGATCCAGGGCTGTGCATGCCAGCTGCATGCACCAGACCAACATGACACCCTCCAGTCCTGGTGCTGCCACTCAAGAAATTTCCAGGTGCTCACCAGTCCAGCCACCTCTGCTGCCTCTGGCACTCAGGGCAGCACAGTCTGCCTGGTCCCAGTCCCTCAGTGACCCAGACCTGATACCATGGGGGCAGTGGTGCGGCAGCATCTCCCTGGCATGCTCTGCACCATGCTCTATCTCCATGAGGCCAGTACTATGTGAGTTAGTGAATACCACGTAGTGCTGGCACACCCCCAGAACACCCCAGTGCAGAGCTATCCATGGATGTTGGGGATTGGGTGCTTGGGTCTCAGCCCCCTTCTTGCATGCCACATGGGGCACAGTGGGGTGGAGTGGCTACATGCCCCAGATACACGCACGAGCCATTCTACACCAGTAGTGCATAGGTTCTGCTGTGAGTAACTGGAGGTTAAACTAGCACCAAGCACACAAGAAGAAGCATGGCACTGGAAACATAACATTTATAAGGCACTTGGACACCTATAGTTAAAGTACCAGTTCCTCTCTCTCCAACCCATTTTGCTGCATTAAAGTCTACAATTTTATGTTTGCTTGTGCGCATGCTCAAGAAACATTATGCAGCAGCTTAGGAGAGAAGCGGTTGTGTAGGTGCAGCAGTGTGTCAGCCAATGCCAACACAGCATTTGTGGGCTTGGTGTGCACCCAGTGCATGCCCAGTGTCCTGATGACTCTGGTTCTGCAGAAGTGCCACCAACCTGAAATGATTTGGCTGCTGCAATGAGGAGCCACCTTGTCACTGCAGCATCATCAATTCCGCTGCAATAAGGGAACGACCCATCATTGCAGGGCAGTACCTTGCCTGGTGTAACATTTGTGAACATGGCATCCCCGATGTCAGCATGCCAACACCCAATTCATTTGCAGATGGGGGAGCCCACTCCGCATTGACCTAATGTACCCCTCCATTTGTTGTGCGCCGATGGTGTGCCCAATCCCCCTTGGCATCATGCACCCCCCAAACAGTCTTTCTTTGGCAATGGGGGGGCCAATCCCTGTCGGCTTCAGTCCCCCCTTCCCAGTTCAATTTGCTGATGGTAGAACCCACTCATCGGCATAATGTCCCCACCCCCAATTTATGTTGTGTGCCTAGGGGGTGCCAAATCCCTTTCGGCATCATATGTCCCCCCACCAGTTTCTGTGCCAATGGGGGGTTCAATCCCCATCAGTTTCAGTCCCCCTCCCCACAAATACAGGTGGCACACTGGGAGCCCACCCCAGTGTACCAAACACACCTGTGAAAGAAGAAAAGTGACCCACATCTTTTTTTTACCTGTGAAATGAGAAAACAGTCCCTCAACATGCCCAGTGTCCCTCACCAAACCTGTGCCCACCTTCTGCCTCCCTCACCTCCTCACACCCCTCACCCCATACTTACCTCTGGAGCCCAGTGTGGTGATCCTCAGGGACCCAGAGCACATCTGCACTCTTCAAAGCCGACTGCGAACTGAAGAAATGCCAGTAAGCTGTATAATGGCATAAATAGGTTTTTTCAGCTTTGGTGCATATCTCGGGCATTTTGGGAATATTGGTACTAAATTTTCAACATGGGATTATTAGACCCTCCTCATGAATTCAGTCACTGTCATTGAGTTATTCATTCCCAAAGATGCTTTCATGGTCACTACACGGAATCACCTTTGGGACAGACTAATGAAATGACAGTGCCACTGTTCATGAGGTGGTCTCTCAAAAGCATATGTTGCAAATTTGGTGAAATAAATCCAAAACAAGCATTTGTCAATGCCGAATGTTGTCTCCTGGCATTGGCATTGGTAGTGCCAAGTTCGAGATGCATAATAGGAATGGCAGTGAAGAACTGAAGTGATGCCAACCCACCCCATAGTGTAGGAGACCATTAGGCACTGGGGTGTGCCTTTGGGTTGTCAGCTATAACACTTAAGCCATTGTACCTCACCCCACCCTGTAGACACTGACAAGTGTTGTGGTGTGCTTTGGGCATTATACTTACCCCATTCCATAAGAAAATACACTGAAGTGGATGCAGTATAGAGAATGTGGTGAACTTTGTGGCTGAACAGTGCAAGGCACAACACAATGCCTGTCACTGGCTGCAGGGTGAGGTTGGGGGTGGAATGGCATGAGCATTACAGCCGATGATCCCAAGTCACACCCCTGATGCCTGTCAGTCTGTACATGGTGGTGTGCTACAGTTGGAAACCCTAACACCGTAGGCGTCTGTTGGTATTTTCACTCCAAATTTTAAACATGGGCTGTTTGTGAGACCACTTCATGAAAAGCAGCACAATCAGTTTGTTAGCTGAAAGGTGGTTTTGCACAGTGGCTAAGCCATTTACGGCTAATAGGATGAAAACACATTTTGTACAGGATGTGGAAAATAACAACTGTCTTGTTCATGAGGAGCTGTAAAAATGGCAATGTTGAAAATCTGGAGTGAAAATATGAAAATTGGTGAAGTCGTGAGCATGCATAGAAACTGTGAAACACACGTGCATAACATAATTATTCTGGGGCTTTTTTAACCACATGTTTAACATAGGCATTTTGGGACCTTCCTCATGAACGGTGGCACTGTGATTTTGTTAATTTGTCCAAACATTGCTTTCAATTGAGACTATGCCATTTTGCGCCACAGGTGCAAAAACACATTTAGGGCAGGATGTGAAAAATGACAGCTGTACTGTTCATAAGGAGGTGTGAAAAAATGCCAGTGTTGAAAATCTGGCATGAAAATATTGCAAATTTTCGAAGTTACAAGGGTGCGTGGTAACTGCGCAATGCACACTTGTAACACAGTCATTTTATGGAATTTCATCACCAAATTTTCAACATAGGCATTTTAGGACTTATGCTCATGAACAGTGTCACCGTCATTTCCTCAAACTGTTCTGAAAACTGATTTCGCACAGCGATTGTGCTATTCTGCACTGGACGTGGAAACACATTTTGGCCTGATATGTAAAATGACTGCTGTACTGTTCATATGAGTGTGGTGACTGCAATGGCACCACAATCGCACAGGGGTTGTATACAGACCCCCTTCTCAGGGGGAGGAAATGGACAAGGAAATGATAGAAAGTATACTTAGAATGGCAGAAAAAGGGGAGATATTGCTGATGGGTGATCTGAATATGCCAGATGTTAACTGGAGTGCAGTTGCAGCAGCCACTTTGAAGAGTGAGATTATTCTAGATGCCCTACAGGGGGCATGCTTTAGACAACTAGTATTGGAGATGACTCAAGAGGGAGCAATCTTAGACCTGGTTCTCTCAAATGGAGATGAAGAGAGGATCACAGATGTAAAGTGGGTAGCCATCTGGGAACTAGTGACCATCGAACAGTATGGTTCACAATAAACACAGCAATAGAGTCAAGCCATACAAAGGCAAAAGTACTGGACTTTAGGAGGGCTGACTTTGCCAAAATAGGTGACTGCCTAAGGAATGCACTAGCAAATGGACAGGAAAGATGGGTGAAAGAACAATGGGGAATAAAAAAAAAACTGCCATCACAGAGCTAACAAGCCTTTGTTTGAAGCAAATAAACAAAATAAAATGATGTAAGAAACCACTATGGTTCTCAAAGGAAGTGGCAGTGAAGGTTCAAGACAAAAAGAAAGCATTCAGGAAGTACAAGGAATCACAGAAGGAGCAAAACAGAGAACTTTATCAGTTAAAGCAAAAGGAAGCTGGGAAGGCAGTCAGAACAGCAAAGGCCCAAACTGAGGAAAAGATAGCCAACTCAGTTAAGAAGCGGGATAAGACCTTTTATAGGTACATCAGGGAGCGAAGGAAGACCAAGGGAGGGATAGTGAGGCTTAATAAAGGGGGGGGTAGGGTGGCCAGAGGGTGACTGTGAAAAGGCAGAGATACTAAACAAATATTTTTGCTCAGTATTTACAAAGGAAGAGGGGGAGGTACCTAAAAAAAACAGTAGAAACACTCTGGATACAGAAGTTGATACCAGCCCATTTACAGAAGAAAGGGTTCTGAAATAACTCTTAAAACTGAAGGTGGACAAAGCAATGGGGCCTGATGGGATTCATCCCAGAATTCTAAAAGAACTAAGGGTAGAACTAGTGACACTACTGACTAACCTCTTTAACAAATCATAGGAGGATGGGGTGGTACCCGAGGACTGGAGGAGGGCAGATGTGATTCCCCTTCACAAAAGTGGGAGCAAGGCAGAAGCAGGAAACTACAGACCTGTTAGTTTAACCTCAGTGGTAGGGAAAATGATGGAATCACTTCTGAAGGAAAGAACTGTCAAGTATCTAGAGGCCAGAGGGGCACAGGACCCAAGGCAGCATGGATTCACAGTGGGAAGTTCATGTCAGACAAATCTGATAGATTTCTTTGACTGGGTGACCAAAGTAGTAGATCAGGTAGGGGCTGTGGACATGGCCTACCTAGACTTTAGCAAGGCATTTGACACAGTCCCACACAAAAGATTAATATACAAGTTAGCCAGCCTGGGAGTGGGTCCCAAGATGACAGCCCTCAAAGAATTGGCTGGAGAATAGGACACAGAGGGTAATAGTAAATGGAGTCCACTTGAAGAAAGGGGGCTACTAGTGGGTACCACAGGGTTCAGTAATTAGACCGGTCCTCTTCAATGTCTTCATAAGCGACATTGCAGAGGGACTGCAAGGAAAAGTATGTCTCTTTGCAGATGACTCAAAGATCTGCAACAGAGTTGATGCACAATGTGGGTGGAAAGGATGAGAAGGAAGGCAAGATTAGAGGAATGGTCAAATGTATGGCAGCTTAGATTCAATGCTAAGAAGTGAAGGTAATGCCCTGGGAAACAAAACCCAGGGAAGAGTACACAATGGGGGTGAGATACTAACAACAACAAAATGGAAAGGGGCCAGGGGTAGTCATATCAGATGACCTAAAGGTGGGCAAGCAATGTGAGAGGGCAGCAAGGAGGGTTGGGGAATACTGGGATGCATAGGAAAGGCATCACCAGTAGAAAACAGGAAGTAATTATCCCTCTGTACAGACAGCTGGTGAGACTCCATCTGGAGTACTTCGTGCAGTTCTGGAGACCCAATCTCCCAAAGACATAGACAGGATGGAAGCTGTCCAGAGGAGGGCAACTAAAATGGTGCAGGGTCTGCACCAGACATATGAAGAGAGACTTAAGGAGCTTAATATGTACAGCCTCGAGGAAAGGAGGGAGAGGGGGGACATGATAGAAACTTTCAAGTACCTCAAGGGAATCAACAAAGTCCAAGAGGTAGCACCTTTCAAAAAGAGGTGTGCAAGAACAAGGGGCACAATTTGAAGATGGGGGTGGCTCAGAGGTAATTTAAGGAAGTATTTTTCACAGAGGTTGTGTGGATGCATGGAACGGCCTCCGGGGAAGTTGTGGAGTCAAAAACAGTGGTGGAATTCAAGCATGCATGGGACAGTCATAAGGCAATTCTAGGGGGTTGGGGTAGGAAGAAGTAGGCTGCTGGTTAACTAGGATCTGCAGCTTATCCATTAGGTAGGGAAATGGGCAGACTGGGTGGGCCAAGTGGTCCTTATCTGCCGTCAAATTCTATTTTTCTATGTTTCTATGGTGGGAAAGTGCCAATTGTGAAAATCTGGAGTGAAAATATTACAAATTCACGAAGTTACCAGTGTGCACTGAAACTGCACAATGCATGCTCATAAAGCAGCTATTTTTGAGATTTTTTCCACCAAATTTTCAACATAGGCTTTTTGACAGTCCCCCTCATCAACAGTGGCACTGTCATTTTGTTAATCCGTCCCAAAAGGTGATTCTGCACAGTGACTGCGAAATCACCTTTCGGGACTGAATAACACCATGACAGTGCCTGATTTTATGAGGAGGGGTCTAAAAAACACCATGTTGAAAATTTGGTGTTGAAATTCCCAAAAATGCCTGAGATATGCAACAAAGTTGAACAAACCCTATTTATGCCATTATACAGCTTACCAGCATTTCTTCAGTTCACGGTCGGCTTTGAAGAGTGCAGACATGTTCCCGTCCACCAAAGATCATTAGGAGACTCCAGAGGTAAATATGGGGTGGGGGTGTGGGGAGGCAGGGTGTGCAGTGGGTGGGCATGGGTTATGGGAGGGGCAGGAGAGAGTGAGGATCATTTTTGAAAATGAAAAAAATTGCGGGACTTCTTTTTTTCAGGGTATTTGGCATGCTGGGTGGGCTCCCAGCATGCCACTCAAGTGTTTTTTTTTCAGGGGATGCAGAAACTGATGGGGAATTGGGCACCCTATCGGCACATAATGGAAGGAGAGGGGACACAAGCCGAGGGGATTGGGCACCTCCCTCAGCACACAACAAAGGGGAGGACATCATGACAATGAGGAGTGGAGTCCCCCATCAGCAGACTGAACTAGGAAGAGGGACTGAAACCGATGGGGACTGGGCTCCCCATCGGCAAAGAAAGGTGTTTTTTTTGGAGGGACGCATGTTGCCAAGGGGGTTGGGCAACCCCTCAGTACACAGTAGAAATGGGGGGGAATTATACAGATGGGGAGTGGGCTGTCCCATCGGCATTGTGACAGGCCACAGCAGCAGTCACTGCCTCCATGTTGCCTGCACATCTGGAGGTGTGTTGTGGTCCCACTGCATGAGAGCTTTGCTCTCATTGCAGCGGTCCTTTTCTCAGATCTGGTGGCCACATTAGATATGCAGGGTTTTGGCCCCTGCTGCTGGCTGATTGCGGAATGAGGGACGCACCTACTGACGTGTGCCCTATATTCTCCCAACAGTGACCGTGCCTCCAAATCTGCTACTACCGCAATATGTTGGCTGCGCATGAGCGAGCCAACATAAAAATGACTGTTTTACGATTGTGCATTGCACAGTGTCCATGCATGCTTGTAACTTCACGAATTTGTAATATTTTCCCAGATTTTCAGCATTGGCATTTTCCACTTCTTCTTATGAACAGTAGATATTCATTTTATACATTCTGGCTGAAATGTGTTTTCACACTTCTGTCGCAGAATAGTGCGGTCACTGTGGGAAATCAATTTTCGGGACAGATTAAGAAAATGGCAGTGACACTGTTCATGTGCAGATGTCCTAAAATGCCTATGTTGAAAATCTGGTAATGAAAGTCCATAAAATGACTGTGTTACAAGCATGCTGTGCAGTTTCCTCCACTTTGTGTAACTTCGCAAATTTGCAATATATTCATGACAGATTTTCAACACTGCATTTTGTCACACCTCCTTATGAACAGTACAGATGTCATTTTTCACATTCTGGCCGAAATGTGTTTTTGCACTTCCAGAGCAGAATAGCATGGTCACTATGGGAAATTTTGGGACAGATTAAGAACAAGTGAATGAGAGAGGGGGAATGAGCAAGCTCAGCTGAGCTCTGTTGGGACTGCTGCAGATTTCTTTGTGGACAGAAAAAGGCACCAATGCAGGCAGGATCCCAGTACAGAAGGGCAGCCTGCAGTTCTGGAGAAACAGAACGAGCGAGTGAGAGAGGGGCAGTGAGCGAGCTCAGCTGAGCTTTGTCGGGAATTTAGAGTTACCCACCCTGCTGCCCAGGGTCCTGTGTGGTCCTAGATTACAGCAGGGTCTCTGGGGTGGAGATAAAGCAATGACTGGATACTTTTAGGATTGCTGTAATAATACAGATTTAGTTGCTCAGTTTATTTCTCTAACTGAGCTGAGTAATACTTGGAGTGCAATAGGATTTCTAACTGGGCTAAGTGAAACTGTATGAGGGCTGGGAACAAAAAGTATGGTAGCAGAGTGGTGAAAAATGGACAAGGAGGCTTTAGGATTGCTACAGTGATACAGTATCTAACGGATGAGATTTGAGACTGAATTAACCTGGTCAGCAAGGGGGCAGTAGGCAGACTAGTGTGGGGGAACAGGAATTTGAGTAACTAGGGGCCTAACACTTGTAGTAGGGTACAGAAACCGGGAGTAAGAGCCCACAATGTAAGATGGGGCCAAAATGGAGCAATTGCCGCATGTCATTAGGGCAGGAATCTTTGGAAGGGTGGTGGAGTTTACAGGGTGTGGGTCCGACATGATCCTGGACTAGACTTGGAGGATGGTGGGGGTATGGTCTGTAGACAACTGGGGTTAAGGGAGGAACTGTGGAGATTAGGGAAGAGTCTAAGTGGCAGGGCAGATGAGTATGGAAGGCATCCTGGCTGGGGGGACAACTAGGGACTGAAACCGACCCCAGTATCAGAGGCACTAGCAGAAATGAGAGGAGAAGGAAGGGTGCCTGACTTGAGCGGGGCCTCCTGATGGGGAGGAGGAGACCACGAGGAGTACCAGGGACAGAGCAGATGACTGCAGGTAGGGAGGGACCAGGGTGGGACTAGGGGGCACAGAGGGAACAAGTAGGAGGGGAACCGACAGGGGAAAGATGTAGGAGGGGTGTTGACTAGGAATGTATTTGAGCCTCTGCTATGGGAGAGAAAGGGGAGCAGGAACATACTGAAGGGGAGGACAAGTGGGCATGAAAGGGATGGCAACAGGTAGGGGATGAGGTAGCTAGGATGAAAGGGTAGAAGGGGGGCTAGTAAGGAAGGAGGGAAGGGGTGACTGGAGGAGAGAAGGCTACGGGAAGGTGGAAGGATGAGAGGGTCATCCGTATCAGGGTCGAAGGGAATGGGTGCTCTAAATCAACAACAAGGTGGATAGGAGAGAGGTTGGAAATCAGCAGGGGAGGAAGGGAGGTCGACTTTGGAAGCCCAGTATGAAGTAATCAGGCTGAGAAGGGGTTCAAGGTTCATGGGTGAAATAAGGCAGAGAAAAGCAGTGAGGTGGAAGTAGGGGGTGCAGATACAGAAGTCACAGAGGGTGCTGCTGGTGGGGGTAAGGGGCAGGGAAGAACAAATACCGGGGTGGTGGAAGGGGCATTAGAATGTAAAGGGGGTAAGGGACAGGGGAGTACTCATCTTGGGAAATTCTATACTGAAAGGGGTGAGATGGGGCAGAAGGGGGGAAGGCACAGCCATATTTAGGTTGAAGCTATCCCCGGGTTGACTGCAGGAGGGGCAGGGCAGGCAGTGCTGAAGTGTGCAGTGATGGGGAGGATGAAACCTCATTTACTGTTGCATGTGGGTTCAAACAACTTGGCGGGGAAGACTTTGGAAGTAGTGAGGGGGAGATTCGAGGAGTTGGGTAGGCAGTTTGAGGTGGTGGGGGAGTCGGTGGCATTCTCGGAGGTAATCCCAGAACCATGTGCAAGCACAGGGAGGAAGGGTAGGATCAATGAGTTCAACGAGTAGCTGAGGGATTGATGTCACACCACAAATTATGGGTGAGTGACTAACTGGGGTAGGGTCTGGGGAATAGTGCCTTGTACGCTGGGGACAGGCTACACTTGAGCAGATAGGGGAAGGGAGTATTAAAGAAACAACATAGAAACATAGAAACATAGAATTTGACGGCAGATAAGGACCGCTTGGCTCACCTAGTCTGCCCATTTTCCTATCTAACAGATAAGCTGCAGATCCTAGTTAACCAACAGCTTACTTCCTCCTACCCCCCACTAGGACTGCCTTATGCCTGTCCCATGCATTCTTGAATTCCCCCACTGTTCTTGACTCCATGACCTCCTTAGAGAGGCTGTTCCATGCATCCACAACCCTCTCTGTGAAAAAATACTTCCTCACATTACCTCTGAGCCGTCCCCATCTATCTTCAAATTGTGCCCCCTTGTTCTTGCACATCTCTTTTTCTGGAAGATGCTACCCTCTTGGACTTTGTTGATTCCCTTGAGGTACATGAAAGTTTCTATCATGTCCCCTCCTTCTTTCCTCAAGGGTATACATATTAAGCTCCTTTAGTCTTTCTTCATGTGTCTTCTGGTGCAGACCCTACACCATTTTGTTGCCCTCCTCTGGACAGCCTCCACTCTGTCTATGTCTTTGTGGAGATGGGGTCTCCAGAACTGCACACAGTAATCCAGATGGGTCTCACCAACTGTCTGTAGAGAGGGAAAACAACTTCCTGTTTTCTACTATTGATGCCTCTTCCTATGCATCCCAGTATCCCTCAGCCTTCCTTACTGCCTTCTCACATTGCTTGCCCACCTTTAGGTCATCTGATATAATTACCCCCAGGTTCCTTTCTATTTTTACTGTTGTTAGTATCTCACCCCCCATTGTGTACGCTTCCCCTGGGTTTTTGTTTCCCAGGTGCATTACCTTGCACTTCTTTGCATTGAATCTGAGCTGCCATACATTTGACCTTTCCTCCAACCTTGCCAATTCCCTTCTCATCCTTTCCACTCCATCTTGTGTATCAACCGTGTTGCAGATCTTTGTGTCATCTGCAAAGAGACATACTTTTCCTTCCAGTTCCTCTTTAATGTCACATATAAAGACATTAAACAGGACCGGTCCCAGTACTGAACCCTGTGGTACCCCACTAGTTACCCTCCTTTCTTCACTGTGTACTCCATTTACTACTACCCTTGCATCCTGTTGTCTAGCCAATTTTTATCCAGGCTACCACCTTGGGACCCACCAAGGCTGGCTATCTTTGTATTAATCTTTTGTGTGGGACTGTATCAAATGCCTTACTAAAATCTGAGTAGGCCATGTCCACAACCCCTCCCTGGTCTACTACTTTGGTCACCCAGTCAAAGAAATCTATTAGATTCATCTGACACGACCTTCCCATCGTGAATCCATGCTGCCTTGGGTCCTGTGCCCTACTGGCCTCTAGGTACTCAACAATTCTTTCCTTCAGAAGTGATTCCATCATTTTCCCTACCACTGAGGTCAAACTAACTGGTCTGTAGTTTCCTGCCTCTGTCCTGCTCCCACTTTTGTGAAGAGGAATCACATCTGCCCTCCTCCAGTCCTGGGATACCACCCTATCCTCCCATGATTTTTTAAAGAGAGTAGTCAGCGGTGTCACTAGTTCTACCCTTAGTTATTTTAGAATCCTTGGGTGAATCCCATCAGGCCCCATTGCTTTGTCCACCTTCAATTTTATTAGTTCTTTCAGAACCCTTTCTTCTGTAAATGGACTGGTATCGACCCCCGTCTTCAGAGTGTTTCTCTTGTTTGCTTTAGGTAACTCCCCTCCTCTTCCTTTTGAATACTGAGCAGAAATATTCGTTCAGTATCCCTGCTTTTCACTGTCACCTCTACCCACATCCTCCCTTTATTAAGCTTCAGTATCCCTCCTTTGGTCTTTCTTCATCTCTAATGTACCTATAAAAGGTCTTATCCCCCTTCTTAACAGAATTGGCTATCCTTTCTCGGTTTGGGCCTTTGCTATTCTGACTGCCTTCCAGCCTTTTCTGCTTTAACTGATAAAGTTCTCTGTCCTGCTCCTTCTGTGTTTCCTTATATTTCCTGAATGCTGTCCTTTTCTCCTTAACCTTCCTGCCACCTCTTTTGACAACCATAGCGTTTTTTCCTTAAATTGTGTTTTATTGATTTGCTTTACACAAGGCTTGTTGCCTCTGTGATGGCTGTTTTGATCACTCCCCATTGTTCCTCCACCCCTCCTTCTTGCCTGTGTGCTAGTGTTTTTCTGAGGCACTCTCTCATTTTCCCAAAGTCAGCCCTCCTAAAGTCCAGTGCCCTTGCTTTTGTATGGCTGTGCTTATCGTGAACCACACTGTTTGGTGGTCGCTTGTTCCCAGATGGCTACCCACTTCTAAATCTGAGATTCTTTCTCCATCCCCATTTGAGAGTACCAGGTCTAAGATTGCTCCCTCCCGAGTGGGTTCCAATACTAGCTGTCTGAGGCATGCCCCCTGTAGGGCATCAAGAATGACCCTGCTCTTGGATGTGCCTGCAGCAAAGGTGCTCCAATTAACATCTGGCATATTCAGGTCCCCATCCACAATATCTCCCTTTTCTGCCATTCTAAGAAAGCCTTCTATCATTTCCTTGTCCATTCCTTTCCCTGGAGATGGGGTCTGTATACAACCCCATGTGGATTGTGGTGCCATTTCCTGTCTCCAGGGTCACCCAAAGTGCCTCATCTGCTCCCTGTTTACTCTTTAGTTCTGTTGCTTTGATCCCTTCCTTTACATAGAGAGCTACTCCTCCTGCTCTTTTACCCTCCCTGTCCCTCCTGTAGATTGTGTATCCTGGTATGTTGACATCCCAGTCATGGTTCTGTGTGTACCATGTTTCTATGACTGCCACAATATCCAGGCAACCCTCTTCCATCAAGGCCACTAGTTCAGGAGCTTGTTACACAGGCTAGGGCATTGGTACTCATCACCTCCACTTTTGATAGCCTTATCCCTTTTAGCCCCATTTCTGTCCTTACTGCCTTTGCCTTTTTTACATTTAAATCTGTTCTGCTCTCTAATAACTTCTATACCTTGGTGTTTACCTCACTAATCACCATGTTTTGTGGGGGGAGGCTGGGATTTTCCTGCTCCTTTTCAGTGCCTCCCCCCTTGGCTAGTTTAAATGCTTGCCAATGAAGCATTTAAACCTCTCACCTAGGATTCTGGTTCCCTCCCCCGGACAGATGCAGACCATCACACCAGTATAGGTCTGTATCCCTCCAGTTGGCTCCCCAGTCCCCAATGAAGCTAAAACCCTGAAGCGCCACACCAGTTTTTCAACCACTCATTGAATTCCCTGTGAGGCGTGCTTCTAGATCTCCCTTGCCATAGACAGGCAGCACCTCTGAGAAGGTTACCGTATGTGCTACTTGTCTAAGGCCCTTCCCAACTCTACAAACTCCTCTTGCACTGCTCTGATCCCATTCCTAGCCAGGTCATTTGTCCCTAGGTGGACAATGACATCCACTCCCTCCCTCATGCAGCTCTTCCCACGATCCTGAGGATTCTCCTGTCCCTCAAGCTGTGGCGCCAGGAAGGCACCTTACCTCCCTCTCCTTCCCCATTTCTACCCCCTAATGATTGAGTCCCCACCAGGAGTTGTTTCCTTCCCTGTGGGTCCCAGCCACCCTCCTGTGGGTCTCCTTGTGAAGGTTCCCAGCATCCTTCTTGGTCTCCACTGCAGGTGCCTCCATAGAGGAACCACTATCCACCAGAAGAGTGAATGAATTGTGGAGAGGTACAGCTGGAGGGATGCAACTCTGTTCCACCACCCTCTCCCTTCCTGAACCCACCCTGGTCCAGCCTCTCCTCTTTCTTGGCAACCTCTGAGATAGTGGCAAAAGGTGGGATTAGAGGGGTATATCTCTACTGAGGTGGATTTAAGCTAGTTGGAGGGGTGGCCAAAAGACTAAGGTTGGCAGAAAGATCTGGACAGGGGAGTCTAATGAGCTCACCCCCGTAGATATAGATAAGATAGAGGCTTAGTAGCCTCAGGAGGGGCCGGTAGGGTGGTCTGAGTATAATACAGAAGGCACCACCACACAGTAAGAATAAGGAGGAGAAAGGGTGAGGACTACTGGGAGGAGGGACATAGGCCAAGGAGAAGAGTGAGGAGAAGGAGGGGCACGGGTGGAAGGTAGTATCTCTCAATGCAAGAAGTCTGGGGAACAAAACTGTGGAGCTTCAGGTGCTCCTTTCAGAGGGGAAGGTGGACATTGCTGCAGTGACAGAGACCTGGGCCACAGAGTACCATGATTGGGACTTGTTAATCCTGGGATACAAGATATACAGGAGGGACTGGGGGTTGGAGGGGGGGTTGTACTCTATGTGGGGGAAGGGATCAAATGCATAAGTGGCAAGAGAGAAGAGGAGAGGACAGAGGCACTTTGGGTGCAGCTCCTAGACTCCAAGGGCAGAAAGCTGGGGCTAGAAGTGGTGTACAGACCACAAGCCCAATCAAAGGAACTGGATGGGGATTTGGCAGAGCAGATAAGGAGGGTGTGTAGAAGGGGGAGTGTGGTGATAGTGGGGGATTTTAACCTACCAGGGGTTGACTGGAGCACCCCGACTACTAGCAGTACCAGGGAACAGGTGATCCTTGATGCATTCCAGGATGGCCTTATGACATAATTGGTAAGTGGGCCTACAAGGCTTGGTAGCACTCTGGACCTAGTAATGGCAAATGGGGAGGCAGTGAGGGAGGAAAGGGTGGAGGACCAACTAGCATGTAGCACCACCAAATAGTGTGGTTTTCTCAATCTGGGCAGAGAGACAGGAGGCATGGGCACTAAGGTGGTGGACTTTAGTAGGGTGGACTTTGGAAGAATGGAACAATACTGCAAGGGCGACTCCAGGATATAAGGCTGGGGATGGATGCAGAACAAAGTGGTGAGTCATAAAGACTGAGCTAACAGAGGCCACAGTAGCCTGCACCCACCATGGCCAGGAGTAAGAAGAGCAGAGCCAAGAAACCATGCTGGCTGAACAAGGAATTGCTGCAAGGGTAAGGGCAAAGACAGCTGCATACCAGAAGTACAGGAGAAAAAGGAAGAGAGGGATAAGGAGGCTTATGGGAGTTGGTCAAGGGAGATGGCCAGCAGGGTTAAAAAAGTTAAGGCCTCCAGGGAATTAAAGTTAGCACAGAACATAAAGGGACGGGAAAAGGACTTTTTTTACGTATGTCAGGGAAAAGAGGAAGTGCAAGGAACATACTGTGAGAATAAAGCAGGGAGGAGATTTGGTGGAAAAGGGGGAGGAGCAAATGGAAATTCTAAATGAGTACTTCTGCTCCATTTTCACTAAGGAGAGGGATGGTCCACTGCCAGCATGGGCTGGGGTCATGAGGAAAGGGTGGAGGAGAGTAGGGTGCTAGAGGGGCTGAGGGTAGTAAGGGTGGACAAGACACCAGGTCCCGATGGCATCCACCCCATGGTCCTGAGGGAGATGGCAGAGCTGCTGGCTGAACCACTGGCAGATCTGTTCAACACCTCCCTGGAAATGAGGTGTGTGCCCCAGGACTGGAGGGTGGCCCATGTGGTGCCCATACACAAGAGTGAGCCTGGGAGGAGCCAGGAAATTTTCGGCAAATTAGTCTCACGTCCATAGTGGGTAAGCTTATGGAGGTGATACTGAAGGAGGGGCTGGTGGCATTCCTAGAGAGTAATGGCCTCCAACATGGGTGGCAATACAGATTCATCTCAGGGAGGTCTTGTCAAACCAACCTAATAAAGTATTATGACTGGGTGACAAGGGAGTTGGACAGCAGCCAAGCAGTACATGTCCTGTACTTGGACTTCATTAAGACCTTTGATACAGTGCCTCATGGTAGACTGGGGGGAAGCTGAAGGCAGTGGTGGTTGTGGAAAAAGCTGACTAAATGGATAAAGAACTGGATACAGGTGAGGGTCCTGAGGTTGGTGGTGGGGGAGAGCTCTCAGCATCCAGATCAGTGACAAGCAGGGTGCCGCAGGGGTCAGTGCTGGGCCCGGTGCTATTTGGGCTCTTTATCTCCAATACAGCACATGGAGTGGGGAGCAGGGTTAGTCTGTTGGCAGATGATACCAAATTGGGGGCAGTGGTGGGCAAAGATGATGGATGGGGAAAACTGCAGGGGGACCTAATCAAACTACAGACATGGTTGGTGGAGTGGCAGCTAAGATTCAACGCAAAGAAGTGTAAGGTGATGTACTTTGGGGCTACGGTCCAGAAGAGGGAGTATTGGTTGAGGGGGTGAGGCTGAAAAATCACAGAGGAGGAGGAGAAGGACCTAGTGCTGTTGGTAACTGGAAGCATGAACAACTCAGCCCAGTGCAGGAGAGCAGCATCAAAGTGTTATTTGAGACCCAATTGTACAGATTCCTGGTTGGTAATTCTCAGTAATTCAATAAAGCCAGCACACCATTTCTTGCCAGTTAATTTGTACTTTATTATGATTGTGTTAATCAGATTAATCAGAAAAACACACCCTGACAGGATGAATAGTGGTAATACATAAAAAGAATAAAAAGAATACATGCACTCTAGCATAATTTGTAGACCCAAGGTTCAATTAACTGTTATTTACCCAATACACAAAAAGAAATCAGAACAATCCTATTTTAACAATAAGAATGCATCCTGTCATGATTAATAATCCTAGTTTACAAAAGGGAATACATGCTAACATTATTTCTAAACATCAGGTAGCCCGCCACTACCTGGGAGTTCCTATTACAATTTAGTTCTAAACAGCCAAAGGGGCATTCCCAATGGGGTGTTCCTAACATGCAATCTAGATAGCTAGTAATATTTGCATTACAGGGCTACAGCCTTAACATAGAATATGAAATCATACTCAGCTTCCCTGGATTTCTGAGTGTCCATGGGCGGTTGAGATCCCCAACCTCTGTCCTCTCGAAGACATTAGATCTGACAATTAGGTCTCATTTATAACTAACCTGTTTTCATTAAAGAGGAAGAACTGGAATTTGCCAAAACTACCTCAGCAGTTTTAAACACAGACAATATGTCATTCGAAGTCATAAGACTCGGGTTCAAAATACTCACTAGATACCTCAGTCATAAGATCGTTTGACATTCTGCCAAGACATTCGGTCATTCTGTAATGGAAAAACAAATAATCAGGGATTTTATTTGTCAAAAATATGTTACTTTAGGATACAGAGAAAACATGCGAGGGATGTGACTGTTCCAAAATAATTAGCCTACAGATGAAACCAGGCAGTGGCCAAATTGCATCCTAATCACAAGATAATAGAGGAACTTTAAGCTCCAAGGCCGACTGCGGTTATTAGCAGCTGCGCTCTTATCTCAGCTGTAACCTTTTAAAAAGACATGTTTTGCTAAACTGCATTGCTGAATAAGACAATTTCAAAATTAGACCTTGGCTATGCTTTACAATGTATTTTATTTTCTTCAGTTTAACCATTAACCATTTAAAGCCTTCACATACATGCACTGACATGATGGTATCATTCATTTGCTTAGCCACTGGCAGTCATAGGCTAGCTAGCCATATCAGCCTGTATGTGGGCCACATTCAGTCATCTATTGTCCATTTGCATTTTATCTGCAAGCCTTTTACACCTTGCCATAGTCAACTGTGTATATAGAGATGGCCATCAGCAATTTCATATAGCTGAACTTGTATATACCTAGGCCTTGGGTCCCCTGGGCAAATTCAACAAAAGGCAAACATGATGCTGGAGTGCATCACAAGGGGGTTCACATCCAGACACAGGGATGTGATCCTTCCTCTCTACAGATCATTGGTAAGACCACACCTGGAGTACTGTGTGCAATATTGGAGGCCATACCTAAGGAGATATATACAGTTACTGGAGGGTGTGCAAAGGAGGGCAACACAAATGTTAAAGGGGAGGGAAGGAAAGGAATATGAAGTTAGGCTGAAGGAGCTGAACATGTACAATTCAATTCATCTTTATTTTTAGAAGGCGCTTTTCTTAAAATCAAAGTGCCTGTACAAATTCACAAAACAATAAATACAATAAAATTAAAGCTAATATAAATCCTTAAAAGCTATGCTAAAAAGGTGGGTTTTCAAAGCTCCCTTAAAACTAAGGACGGTCAGCACCCTGCACCTGACGAGGTAGAGAATTCCACAGGGTTGGTGCCACAAACTAAACGATCTAGCACCTGATGTTTTCAACGAACCCTGGGAATCTCTAGCAATCCCTAGTCAGTGGATCGGAGGGACCGGATGGATTATGAGACAAGGAGCTCTTTCAGGTAGGTAGGTCCCAGATCATGTAGGGCTTTATAGGTCAGTAAACCGACCTTGAAGGTGATCCGCCAAAACACTGGCAGCCAGTGCAGTCTGCGAAGCACAGGCATTATATGGCTGGATCTAGAAGATCCAGTCAACAACCTGGCTGCTGCATTCTGCACTAGCTGCAGACGGCAAAGTTCAACCCCCGATAGCCCTAGGTATAAGGAATTACAGTAGTCAAGACAGGAGGTAACGAAGGCGTGGATCAATGTTGGAAGGTCCTCTGGAGGAACCAGGTGCTTCACCCTGGCAATATTACTCAGATGAAAAAAGGAAGTTTTGACGACCGCTGACACATGGGATTTAAGTGTCAGGCGGTCGTCAATTATTACGCCAAGATTCCGCACCTGATCTGAGGTCGCCAGTTGAACACCTCTAAGCCATAAGCCTGAGGGTGATCCGGCAGACCCGCCTCACAGCGACCTTTGTCCACAACCAACACCTCAGTTTTCTCCGGTTTAACCTCAGCCAACTCCCATTCATCCAGTCTTGGATTTCTTCAAGGCAGTTATTAAATACCGACAAGGCAGCGTCCTGGCGGGCACAAAAGACATATACAGCTGGGTATCATCTCAGTAGCAGTGAAACCCAAACCGTGATTGTCTAATAATCACCCCTAACGGTAGCATATACACCGAAACAACATAGGTGTTAAAATAGAACCCGCGGCACTGCAGGGTAGAGTGATGCTGAGGAAAAAATTCCAACACCACCTCTGAGTCCTACCCTCGAGGTAAGATTGAAACCATCTGAGGACCATACCAGACAGTCCACAGACTAACCGCAGACGCCTAACAGCACACCATGGTCAATGGTGTCAAGCGCAGAGAATCCGTGGTACCAAGATGGATCGGGTCCTCACGATCTCTACTATGCTATGGAAGGTCATTTAGTACCCACGTCCAGTGCCTGTCTCGGTACTATGCCTTTTCCTAAATCCAGACTGGAGAGAATCGTAGATATTGTTGTTGGTCAGATGATCCTCCAACTGCGCTGCGACCACTTTCTCAATAACTTTACCCACAAAGGATAAGTTTATTTATTTATTTTATTTTATTTAAACAGCAGTTTGGAAAACCTTTGAGCCATAGGCTCATTTACAAAGGTACCTTGTCACAGTAAGACAAACAAAAATACACAGTATAGCAGTACATCACATAAGTATAACAGTAAAATTAAGACATAGATACAAACAAGCTGGTACAGGTAGGATGGATGCAAACAATACCAGAGTTATGTCGTCCTTAGCAGCTTAGTAATAAGCTTTGAGTTAGAGACTGGCCTGTAATTTGCTAGACAATCTGGATCTAAGGAGGATTTCTTTAATAGAGGCTTAACTATAGCCTCTTTAAGGGGATCTGGAAAAATCTCCATCTCCAAAAACTTCCAGACGATCAAAGCTAGGACTAGGCCAGTCTTATCCACACAACCCACTAAAGGCGTGGGGGCCAGGGGTCCAAATCACAGCTAGTCGGTCGCAGTGCTCGAATGATCATCACAACATCATCGATTGTGGGAAGGCTGAAGTCAGACCATCTAAACTGGGTGTTCGACATCTCCTGCCGACCACCGTTGCTCCCACTGGGGAGGGAAGAGCGGATATCCGATCTGATTTTGACAACCTTATCTGCAAAGAAAAGAGCAAGCTCCTCACACCATTCTTCACTGAGATGATGGTGGTGTCTAGTTGGAATGCACTGCCAGAGGGGGTGGTAACATGTAGGGCTGTCAATAGTTTTAGGAAGGAGTGGGATAAAGCAAGAGGAAGATTCAGTGGGGGAGGGGCTGGGAATCACAAGCGCGGGGAGGAACTGAGGGGGATAAGGCTGGGGAAGCTGCAATCTAGGCTGCTAGTTGCACACTCGGGCAGAATTAGATAGACTGGTTGGTCTGTTCTGCTGGCAGATTTGTATGTTCGTATGTTCATATGTATGTTTGTAGGTAAAATCACAGTGGCTCTGTTCATGAGCAGAGGTCCTAAAATGCCTATGTTGAAAATTTGGTGACAAGCGTTCATAAAATGACTGTCTTACAAGTGTGCATTGTGCAGTTTCCATGTACCCTCATAACTTCAGAAATTTGTAGTATTTTCACTCCAGATTTTCAACATTGCCATTTTTTCAGGCCTTCTTATGATCAGTACAGCTGTCATTTTTCACATCCTGCCCGACATGCATTTACACATCTGGCGCAGAATAGTGCAGTTGGTGTGAGAAATCAATGTTTGGGACAGGTTAAGAAAATCATAGTGACAGTGTTCATGAGCAGAGGTCACAAAATGCATATGTTGAAAATTTGGTGAAATAGTTCCACTAAATGACTGTGTTACGCGCATGCGTTGCACAGTTTTTACGTATGCTCTGAAGTTTGAGCATTTTTAACATTTTCATTGCAGATTTTCAACATTGGCATTTTCCCACACCTCCTTAAGTAGTACAGATGTCATTTTTCACATCCTGGCCGAAATGTGTTTTCGCACTTCCAGCGCAGAATTGCATGGTCTCTGTAAGAAGTCGATGTTTGGGACAGATTAAGAAAATCGCAGTGAGTCTGTTCATGAGCAGAGGTTCTAAAATGCCTATGTTGAAAATTTGCTGACAAATGTCCATAAAATGAATGTTTTATGAGTGTACATTGTGCAGTTTCCACACACCCTCGTAACTTCACAAATCTGTAGTATTTCCACTCCAGATTTTCAACATTGGCATTTTTTCACACCTCCTTATGAACAGAACAGCTGCCATTTTTCACATCCTGGCCAAAACTTGTTTTCACACTTCTGGCACACAATAGCGCAGTCGCTGTGGGAAGTCAGTGTTTGAGAAAGATTAAGAAAATGACAATGACACTGTTCATGAGTAAAGGTGCTAAAATGCCTATGCTGAAAATGTAGTGACAAAAGTCTATGAAATGACTGTGTTATGAGTGTAAGTTGTGCAGTTTCAATGCACCCTCTTAAATTTGTGCATTTGTAATATTTTCACTCCAGATTTTCAACACTGGCATTTTTTCACACCTCTTTATGAACAGTACAGCTGTCATTTTTCATATCCTGCCCAAAATATGCATTTACACATCTGGCACAGAATAGCACAGTCGCTGTGGGAAATTAATGTTTGGGACAGGTTAAGAAAATCATAGTGACAGTGTTCATGAGCAGAGGTCACAAAATGTCTATGTTGAAAATTTGGTGAAATAATTCCACTAAATGACTGTGTTACATGCATGTGTTGCGCAGTTTCCACGTACGCTCTGAAGTTCAAGCATTTTTAATATTTTCACTACAGATTCTCAATGTAGCCATCTCTTCACACCTCCTTATGAATGGTACAACTGTCATTCTTCACATCCTGCCCAATGTGAGTTTTCATACATCTGGCGCAGAATGGCATGGTCGCTGTGGGAACTCAAAGTTTGGGACATATTAACAAAATAACAGTGCCACTGTTCATGAGAAAGAGTTTCCAAATGCTTTCATGAGGTGTGGGTCACAAAAAGGCTATGATGAAAATTTGTAGTGCAAATACCAACAAACACCTGGGTGTGTACTGCAGACCAGAGTCTGATAAAGGCAGGAGGTAGGCCAATACGTATTACCAGGGCACGTAAACAGGTCCTGAGAATGGGAAGTACATCATATGAATAAATGCTTTCATTTTGAGAATAGGTGTGTCTTGTGGAAGGCTTTCTAGCCGAAAGTAAAACACAAGCCACCATGAGGTGAGAGTGTGGTTGTCATATCTAATGACCTCAAGGTGGCAGGACAGTGTGACAAGGCAGTAGGCAGGGCCAGTGAGTACTGGGGTACATAAGGAGGGGAATCACAAGCAAAAGGAGAGCGGTGGTCTTACTATTGTATAGATTGTTGGTGAGATCGCAACTAGAGTTCTGTGTCCAGTACTGAGGACTATATCTCAGGAAAGACATAGATGTCATGAGCGCGGGCAGCTGAGGTGAATGGCAGCATAGTTGAGTAGCTCCCTGTCACCCAGCTCTTTAGTTGATGCTTATTCATTCATTTTGCTGGCTTTTGACACCAAACTAACATCCTCAAAAGGGATAAATCCCCATCTAATGAATTCTGAGCCATTTAAATGAAATTCCACTCTCAGATCAAGTTTCTTGTCAGAATATTGGTGGTTCCTGGCAGCTCTTGACATCTTAAGTGGCTACGGGCTTGCAGAACAATTGTACCAGTGCCCAAGGAGGCGTGCACCCCCGACCGATACTGGCACACTTCCTCTATTATACCAACAGCTTGGGACCATGGCCCCCTGTCCTGGCAGGGTCACAGGATTCATATTTTCACTGACTTCTCAGCCAAGCTGGGACAGAAATGTGAGGGATATACTGCCACCAAAAAAAGTCCTTCATGATCACGGCATTCCTTACAAACATCTATACCCTGCCAAACTAGAAGCCACCCAGAATGGGGTCTCCCACATTTTCTACAGCCCAGATGAAGCTTGGGGATTTGTAACCAAGAACTGCCCATCTGCAGCTCAAGCTATACAACAACCCCCAGATACATGGGATGGTGGAAATGCCTCACCCAAACTCGGGGAGAGTGACAGCAGCAAACAGATGACCACGCAGAACAGAAGGACATGGATTAGTGTGTAAGTGGATCTGTGTGGGTGGCTGTTTGTATTTGTGTGGGTCTATAGGTTAGTTTTTGCGGATTTATATGGTTTTCAACATGGAGTAACTACACCATTCTTGCTCACAACACCTGTGAAAGTCTCATAGACTGGATTTCTGAAAAACGTCACCACCAAGTATCTGCATTTTCATTTTAAAATCAACTTTTTGGAAGCCATCCCAAGCAAAAATAAGTCAAACAACTAAGTCTGACAAACTCAGTGATTCTGGGTCCTGCTCTAAAGCCACATTTTTGTCTGACCTGCTCCTAAAGGAACTGTATGTGGGTTGTTAAATAACCTCTTTGAAGAAAAAAGAAAGCATATAGACAAAAGGATATTACATCCTGCATATACACAGGCACAATTCATCACCTTCAGGAATTTTAATACATTCTGTGACTCTGGAACTCAGCAGTTCATCATTTCTTCTCACTTTTGACTCACCACCAGGTATCAGCCTTTTCAATTGGAATCAACTTTAAATGTACTTGTCCCTAAGGGCTATCTATGCAACAACCATTTTGAAGAGCAAAGGAAACATATAGACAAAGTTTTCACATCCTGCAAATGCCCAGGCCACAGTTCAGCATCTCAGGCATTTAACATACTCTGTGACACTGGGCCTTAGCAGTTCACCATTTCCTCTGGGTTTGACTTTTTCTTAACTCTGTAATTGAGCTTGCAGAATATGACCTGTCTATGGTGCCACTATTTAGCGGTCTCATAATCTACGTAGAACACACAAAAGTCAGAGCAACCAGCAAAAGGCTGCAGCTCATCTATAAAAAAAATAATACAGGAACATCTCCTCCATCTACTTATACTGCTCCTACTAATAATGTCTGGCAATGTGCATCCCAGCTCTGGTCCTACTCCAAACCACAATGCTCCTTCATGGAAAACCCCTGGGCTTGTGCTTGCCTCACTAAACATCTGCAGCCTGCTCCTCAAACTAGACTGCCTGAAGGCCTGGGTCGCTCAGCAAAACCCTGATGTGCTATCCATTGTGGAAACCTGGATATCCTCGAAGATACCCGACATCGCCGCCACCCTGCCTGGCTACACCCTTTACAGACAGGATCCACAATCTAAAAGAGGAGTATTTTAAACCAATGGGGAATTTTTTCTGTTTTTCTCTGCATTATCTAGCTGTTATAAGTATTGTATTTTCTAAACAACTGCCATGAGCTTCTGAAGAAGGACTGGTTGGTCCGATAGCTAGAGAACTTTGTTCTTGTTGTTACATCTATGTTGGTCCATTAAAAGGTATCAAATCATTTGCTTCTGGATCTATTCTTGCAAGGACCAATACGGGCAACTACAAAATCTAGATTTCAACATGGAAGATACTGGAATTCACCGTAGAATATGGCAGTTACATAACATCAAGAAGAAATTGGCACAGCTAGACAGTGACATCTATTTTCTAACACAGTGCAAGAGGAGAAACATTATCCCTAAAGGTCTTACTATTTGGAATCCATTAAGAAATACAAACAATTCTACATATGCAGAACAACTTTGTCATAGGACCTCTGAGAAACTGAGAAATCACAGGATTCGCATGTCATATGCCCAAAAAGTTGTTCTTAACAAAGAGGTTTGCTGAAATTGTTACCACTCTGGAAAGGGTGTCTGGGGAACCTATTCAGGACATCTTGCGAGAGATACACATTAACTACCAAAGGACCTTAAGAAAAGCCATGCTTATGAAAAATAGGAAATTGGATGCCCTTCAACATACCATACTTCCTAACAACCATGAAGAACATAATGGAGTCACTGAACAACAACACAATACTGATGGGCACCTTTCAGTTGTTAATTTGTCCAACCACACACTGACTACTGGAGAACTAAATGTACTTTCAAAGGGCCTCACTTTCTGCCCAACAAAACCAGTGGATACCATACTGTTTTGTGGTGAACTGGAGGAGTACTTCCATAGATTGAGACTTAAAGAATTCTTTCATGGCAGGGAAGAAATCACTGGTAGTGAAGACAGTGCAAACAGCAATAATGTAATGGATAAGAAGAAGGAACCTGATTTTACCCCCTCAAGTGGGCGTAACAAAAAACTAGACAACTACATTAATTGTTTCCGCCAACAAGTCAGTGGTCAGATCCTTACTAGGCAAAAACAAACCCATTATAACCTTTCTCCACTGGAACGGAGAGATATAGGGACACTGAAATCAAACCACAACATTGTCATCAAAAAAGCTGATAAGGCTCTGCAGTGGTGATTTTAAACAGAGAGGATTATATTACTGAAGCTAATAGACAGCTAACAGATCTTACTTACTACAGAAAACTGGAAAGTGACCCCCACTACAAGATATAAAGATGAACTACGTGACTTAATTAAAACTTTTCCTGACCATGTCCGAGAGAAACTAACTCGCCTCATCCCTGATGAATCCAGGCCAGGGACATTCTACATGCTGCCTAAAATACATAAACCTGGCAATCCAGGGAGACCCATAGTCTCTGGTAATGGTACCTTGCCTGAGGGGATCTCAGGGTTTGTAGAGACCATTTTGAAACCGCTGGTTATGGAAAGAGACAGTTATATCCAGGACACTACGCACTTTTTGCGTGTACTTTCTGGTTATAAGGATTTACCACCTGATACCATTTTAGTGACAATGGATGTAACATCCTCTACACTAATATTCCACACACAGATGGCATTGCAGCATGCCTTAAATACATACATGAGAAAGGACCGAACAAGACATCAACCCTGGAGTGGTGGGGAACTTATGGAATTCATTTTGACACGTAACAACTTCAACTTCAATGGTAAACATTATGTTCAAACTATAGGAACAGCAATGGGCACCAAAATGGCTCCACAGTATGCTAACCTCTTTATGGCTGACTTGGAGGAGGATTTTTAAGGCAGTATCCCCACAAACCACTAGCTTATTTCCGTTACATTGATGATTTGTTTATCATCTGGACGGAAGGCACAGATGCACTCAAGATTTTCATCACAAACTTAATAATCTCCACCCTACCATAAAGCTTACCCTGAGTACTCTACCACCAAGGTTAACTTTCTGGACACCACAGTCATCATTAAGGATGGAACCTTACATGCATGTATTTACAGGAAGCCAACAGACAGACAGAGATACCTGCACAAGAAAAGTAACCACCCAAACCAAACAAAAAAATTCTGTCATATAGTCAGCACTCCGTTGTCACCGTATTTGTTCAAATGAGGATGACAGAGATACACATTTGGCTATGTTGAAAAACACCTTTATTGAGCAGGACACTCTTCCAGGGAAATTGACAGGATAACAGAACGGCAATGCAAGTACCAAGACAACAACTACTCAATATAAAGAAAAGACAGCTACAGACAGAATACCCTTGGTAGTCACATATCATCCAGACTTTGAGCGTCTCGTAAGATTATTAAAGATCTCCACCCAATATTTAGTGAGGATGAAACCCTTAATTGTATTTTTAGGAACTCCCACTACTATCTTTTAAACAACCACCAAATTTATCCAGCCTAATTATTAGAGCAAACTTTCACCGAACAGAATACCATGTCACACAATGGCACACGCCTGCAATCAAAGCCCCTGTAAGACTTGTGGGCTCATTTCTACCTCAGACTGTGTGGTTACATCACAAAACAGACAATTCCAGGTGCATGGGAGTTATACATGCATAATCAGCAACAGGACTCCCCACAAGAGCTCCCTCCTGGAGCTGGGACACGTGGCGCTAAGATTTAATAAACTACTCCATATCATAGCACCCTTGTGAAGGGGGACGTTTCTTTCATTTTGTTTTACAAGTTTCTACTGTTAATTTCAATGAATGGGGGTTTATTTAATGATATACTCGCTAAGTTGCTGTAATTGGTACTTGCTGCATGTCTATACAGCTCACATCTGCGTTTAGGCTGTAGCATTGGTTCGGGGGGGGGTACAAGCTCTAGCTACACCGGGCAATTTGTAACGGTGTCCCTGTCATAACTGTAGCATATAGTGTGCGATTTAAGATTGTCTGCATTGCTTAGCTGCTTACCTGCCTGAATTCTGTTTCTCCCTTTCTGAAGCCTGATTTGAACCAGGATTTCATTCACGCTTGCACTGTGCAGTTCAGCCTCCTGCTGCATAGTAATTGCCTCCTTTGTTCCTTTCATCTTCATAGAGCCTGCCAACGAAACACTCTTCCAGATCAGCAACAGGACTCCCCCAACAAGAGCTCCCTCCTGAGCTGGGACATGGGGTGCTGGGAGACAATAAACTCCATATCATAGCACCCTTGTGAAGGGTTAGCTCATCGACGCTGCCTGCACGCCGACTGCCCCCACCTACCCACCCACCCTGACTCAGCATTTCCTTTATAGGCTCTTTTAGTGATGTCACATCCTGTTATTCATTTTAATGAAGTCCTCATTTCTCCATTTGCAGGTTATACCTGCTAGCCACTAGAGGGACCCTCTGTCCTTCTCTCCTCTACCCCCTCTTCCTGTATTAACCTCACACTAATGCTTACCCCTCTACCAGCTTGGCCACTTCTCCCCCTTCCCCAACCCCTGCCTCCGCCCACACTCCTTCCTTGCCCAGCCTCCTGGCTAACCCTACGCACTACCCTAGTCATATTGCCTGACCCCCCACCCTGCCTGCTGCTTACCCCCAGTGACCACTAGGAGCCGCTTTTTTACCCCATTCTCTGGCCCAAACCTAGCCCACTGCAAGCCTCCTAGAACCTGGATCCCTGCACCCAGCTAGGTCTAAGCCCTGTTGCCCAACCAGGGTCTTGAACCCTGCACCCTGCTTACCAGAGTCCGTGACAGTACCACTACTCCAAAGCGGCATCTACGCTGTCTGAAGGGCAATAACGACACTCATACTTCCCCACTCGGCTTTAACAGGGTACAATGGTGGGTCACCTCTTCCTCAAATCTGGTATAATGACCCCTCCTACAAACCTGATACTACTGTTCTCCTTCATTTTACTATCCCTTCCCACACCTACTCCCCCCGATGTCCCTATCCTTCCCCACCACCTCCACCGTCTATTCTGCTACTCCTTTCTTTTGCCCCCTATAAATCCACATCTTCCCTCCCAGCTATCTCCTGGTCCCATTTCCTCACTCCCCCTTCCTCCCCAGCCTATTCCTTGGCTGCCTCCTTCCCCTCTCTCCCGCACTTGCTCCCTCACCCAGCCCCCCCACTGCCCCCCACCTGCCGGATGCCCAAATCCCGCCCTCCACTCACACAACTGCACACCTTCCTTCACTACTCCTTCTGGCAGCAGGGATATGACACTTAACCCTGGCCCAACCCTTACTCCGCCCTGACCACCCCATATCGAACCCCAGCCAGTGCAAACTCTGTCTCCCATCCTAGCTTCCTCCCCCGGGACCTGCGTCTTCTCCACCTAAATATTCGTAGCCTAGACCCAAAGCTAGATCAGCTCCAGGTTCTAGCCGCCATTACACCCCTGATATAATCATCCTATCTGAGACCTGGCTAAACCCTAGCCTACCCAATAAAAATTTCACTATCCCTGGGTTCAACATCACACGGCAAGACTGGCCCACCAGAGGTGGTGGGATGGCTATCTACATCAGATCAGCCTCCACTTCACTGTCTCAATTACAAAATCTGTACCCAAATCCTACGAGCTTCTGATGGTAAAACTGTACCCCCACTCTACCTATCTTCGTGGCTGGTATTTACTGCTGCCCAGGCACGCCAACCTCAATAGTCACCGACCTCCTGAGCCAGCTCTCTCCTTGCCCAGTCGGGTGAACTATATGCTATGGGTGACTTTAACCACAATTGGCTAGCACCCACTTTTAACAAAACCAAACTGAGTTAACTGCTCTTAACTCAGCCAAACCATTACTGACCCCTCTCAGCCTAACCTTAAGTCCGGTAATCACTCATCTCGACTGAGCACACTTCCCACCCACACCGCATCGTTAGCTCAGGTCCTCCCCGATTCCAATAGCGACCACCAACTAATCTACTTAGTCCGCAAAATCCACAGAGTCAAATCCCTCCCAAATTCATATTCCAACGTTCTTACAAATCTCTCAACCTCCCCTTCTAGATGATCTTCACCACTCCTAATTGGGTCCCAAGCTTAAAACCACTCTAATATGGATTCAGCCTCACGACTTTAGGAACACCTTCCTCTCTGCCTGGGACAAACACGCCCCTATGTCGGCCAGAGTCCGTGGTCTCACCTACCTGGATCACCCCTGAGCTGATTGCTTGTCAAAAGCCCATGATAAGGGCCTGCTAATCTACAAATCCTCCCTCCTCCCAGGCGCACTTACATTCTCCCATCGATGCTCCGCACAGGTGCACTAAGGCCATCCGTCTAGTCAAGTCTGAATATTTTAACAACACTCTTAATGCAAACTCGAAGACCTTCCAAATTCTGGAAAGTCATTAACTCCCTTTCTCCCCTAAATCAGCTAGCCCTCCACTTCTCCTTGCCCAAGGGTCTCTATCATATCTGACCGGAAGTCGCCACCGAGTTTAATTCCTATTTCACTACCTGTGCCTGGGCCTCATGAAGCCCTCCCTGCCTGGTAACACTCCACCTCCTCAGTTTCCTGCCCCCTACTATCCGCATGAACCCCTTCTCCTTTAGACACATTTCCCCATGAAACTTTTAGATGCCCATCTGCCCTAAACCCTCCAAAGGCAAATCCCCTGATGGTCTTGACAACAAGCTTCTTCTTCCTATCTGCTCCCACCATCGCTACCCCCCTTGCAGCCCTACTAAATCTTTCCTTCTCTACCGAGTCTCTCCCCTCTGAATGGAAGCATGCCACGGTTCTACCCCTCCCTAAAGGCGGTGACTCTACCTCTGCATCTAACTACTGCCCCATCTCCCTCCTCCCCACCCTCGCAAAACTCCAGGAACACCTTGTGCTATCCCAACTCTTCCCCCTTCCTCGACGAAACTAACTTCTTCACCCCTTTCCAGTCTGGGTTCAGAAAACACCACTCCATTACCACCTCCCTGCTCAGACTCACAGATCACAACCTCACTGGGATGGACAAAGGGCTAATTACCGCTGCTATTTTCATTGACCTAGCAAAAGCCTTTGACACTGTTTCCCATTCTCTCCTACTATCCTGCCTTTCTGTAGCTGGGTTGGCTGAATCTGCCATAAACTGGCTCAGCGCCTAACTTCTAAATAGAACCCAATCTACTCTAATAGCTGACCACATCTCCCCCCCCTCCCAATCACCACGGGTGTTCCCCAAGGCTCAGTTCTCGGCCCCATCCTCTTCTCCATCCTGCTAAACGACCTGCCAAACTCCTGCTCCTCTTCCTCTATCCACATGTACGCAGACAACATAGTCCTCTTCACCTCCGGCCGGACCCATGAAGAAGTCACCTCTAATCTTCAAAACGACTTCAACAAAATCCAACACTGGTTCAATATCAACCAACTCTCCTAACGCTAAGAAAACCAACTCAATGTCTTTCAGCACCAGACAGCGCCTATCCAAACTCGCCTCCCTCTGAGATTCCACACCCTAAATAACACCATCCTCGAAGAAGTACCCTCCTTCAGGTATCTTAGGGTTTGGCTGACCGCCACCTCTCCTTTTCCACTCACGTCGATGCCATCATTTCCAAACTGCGCCCAAACTTGGAGCCCTCTACAGAAACCATACTAGTCTCTCACTTCCTGTTAGACAAGATATTATCCTGAAAATGATCCTACCCTTCGACTACTGTGATGTGGTTTACAGTTCCGCCAGACCACCCAGCCAGACTAGACCCCTCTTCAATGCTTTCTGTCGCTTTGCCCTCAATGCCCCCGCAGCCGATCACATCACTGCACGCTTTTATCGCTCCTCGTCCCTAACCTCCCTGAGCAACTGCCGCCTAATTCATATAGTACAAAATTCACTTCTAACATCTGGCCTGCTCCCTCCCTCCCTACCTCTAATCTGCCTTATCCTCCCTCCTACCCCTCACACGCCCTCAGGTCCACTGACCCTAGACTACTATTCATCCCTCACACGTAGGACCACCACTGGCCAATCTGCATTCTTTCACTCTTCCCTAAACTCTGGAACTGCCTGCCCACCCAGATCCGCCATTCTTCATCCAAACTCTCCCTTTCCTATGCCCCTCTCTAACTTCCTTGCACCTAATTGCATCTGCCTCCCGACCACCCCCGCTAGCTCGTCCTCCCCACTCCCTTCTGCACCTGACCAGAGGGCCTGGCCATCACCCAAATTGTCTGGCATATATCACCCTGTGCACTTATACCCTCTATACTCTTCAGCACCTCAATTTCTCCTCCTTTCCTAAGCAACCTTGCTCCCCATCCCCTTCCTCCCCTATACACCTACACTCCTACCCTTCTTCTCTCCTCCCTCCTAGCTCTCCAAATCCTTCCTTTCTACTTGACACATCTCTCTGAAGCTCAACCTCTGCTACTGGCACTCAAGTTCTGCCACTCCACCCCTGTTCTGTAAACTGCACTTATGTATCTCATGTATTACCTTGATGTGTACCTTGTTTTGTACTCATGCCCCACGATCATGTTCTGTACTGTTCTTACCTTGGTGGGTAACCATGATTTGTATAACCTGTACTTGCTGATCTGTTGCTGTCTTCTGCTCTGCCTAGGCAACAAGTTCATTTGTAATCCCTCCCATCTATGTACATTATCCATTGACTACTGTAAGTTCAAATACTGTTTGTATACCTGCCTGCTGATCTGGTGCGGTTTTGTACTGCTCTGCCTATACAACAAGTTCAATTGTAATCCCTCCCATCTATGTGCTTGATCCGTTGCTACCCGAAGGTCAAATACTGTATGTATACCTGCCTCTTTCTGTAACCCCCCCAGGTCGCACCGTGAGACGAGCATCTTTTTGCTCAGTGTGCCTTTCCTGGTGAAACATTTTCAATAAATAAATAAAAATGTCATGACATGTTGTTTATTTCATTCAGTGCAAGAGATGTCCACAAACAGGTTATGTTGGAGAGACATGCCAACAGCTCCGCACTAGGATGAACTCACACAGACATACTATTACAGCAAGGAAGACTGAAAAACCAGCGGAGCACCACTTCTCCCAGCCTGACCACTCAATCTCAGATATGTCAATAATGGTCTTAAAAGGAAATCTCAAAAACACACAACAGAGACGAGCTTTTGAGATTAAACTTATTTTATATCTCAATATGGTAGCAGATGGGATGAACGTTGATCTTGGCTTTATGGGACACTACAGAAACTAACATCCACAGACCTTTTCTTCTTCAAACTGACATATTATAGGACTTCAGCATGTGTGGGATGTGGGTGCGTGTGTGTATGTATGTGTGTGGGTATGTGTTGTGAGGTATGTGATATAACAGATGTGGGGCTTGCTGTCACATTGAGGTAAGTTTCAATTCAGATATATGGAGTTATAATGTATTATTATTCTTATTTCACACACATAATGAATATTAATTCCTCCTTACTTTTTATCTTTGCTGGGGGGGGGTTGATTCCATTGTACCATATTCAGATTACCTAGCCTAGTCTGCTAGTGTACATACAGGAGTGTTATCACATACAGTTACATATAATTTTTGTAACTCTGTACATATTGGGGTGCGTGATCTCATTTGCATGGGGGTCCTGCACAGATCTTTTTACATTAGGCTAATATTGTAGTAATTTGTGGATATGTAGGTATGTTAGACCTCTGGTCTTACACGTATAATTTATATTTACTTCTAGTTACCTTATCCTGGGGAGGGTGGCAGGTTTATTTCATGGTAGTTCTACCTAGTATCCTTGGAAATGTTACTATGCAGATAGTAGTACAGTTAAATAGTGTTACATTTTTGCTTTGTAGGTATTAGGAGACATAAGCCCTTTTACTCAGGATTTCATGACAAGTTGAATTCCTTTGGGGAACAATTGCAATGACTGAAGTTAATATAGGTTCACTAGGAGAGAGAGTGTGTGTGTGTGTGTGTCTGTGGGAGAGAGAGAGAGAGAGAGACAACATCTCCTTTAAGCTATGTATCTCCCCCACCCACATTATGGTGATGTGGGTGGTTAGGTTGTATTGTTTGTATGAAGAGGAGGAAAGAAATTACATTTTTATCTCTTTTCAGATTCCTTAGACACTTGTGGTACATCAAGTTGTTACATTCTCAGTATATATTGACATCAGTACATATCAGGCTACATGGTCTTAATTCCTTGAGGTTTCTCGACTAGAGTTTTTGTTTGACACTAATATTATCTATTTATATTGAAATTATCATTTATATAGTCCTGAGGTTTTTGACATTTTTTGGGCCTTATATCTAGCTTGAGAGTACAGCTGGGTGACAGGTCCAGCTAGGTTTTACACGTCACACAGTGTGCACTGATGTTTTTAAGACAACTTTACTGGTAAAATCTTGTCTATAATGCAAACACTGAAACTTCATGAGCCCTATAACAATCTTAGTTTGTCTTTAATCTGGGTGGGGGTTTCTCAGTAATCACATCCTTATACTAACTGTGACACTCATAGCTTGATTTAGGAGTTTTCTGCTTCAGCAGTGTTATTCTTATGTCAATTAAATTTATATGCAGTAGGATTCTTTGTATGTGTGTTCCACTGCACGTCTGACCCAAGGTTCTTTCTGGCTGAAGGCAGTATGGTACTGTTAAACTTCTCTGACACCATCTTCTGTTTTTTTTGAATGAGTATTTTAAACCAATGGGGATTGTTTTCTGTTTTTCTCTGCATTATCTAGCTGTTATACGTATTGTATTTTCTAAACAACTGCCATGAGTTTCTGAAGAAGGACTGGTTGGTCCGAAAGCTAGAGCACTTTGTTCTTGTTGTTACATCTATGTTGGTCCATTAAAAGGTATCAAATCATTTGCTTCTGGATCTGGACTATATTAGCACACTGAGCCTAAACTCTGAAATAGTACTACTAAGAGACTTTATTATTAACTGGCAATCACCAGCATCTACTGTTATAAAGGATTCCCTCTCCACAATCCATTTCTCCCAAATAGGGAATACTCCGACTAGAATCAACTATAAGACTGGCACCAGCACACTCCTGGACTGGGTCTTCATAAACCACCAGGTGCACATCTCCGATCTTACCATTCTCCTTGATGGCATGAGCGACCACTCCCCTGTCAAATGCCTATGGAACAGTAACTACTGCAAGCCCCCAACCAGAACCATAAAAAAAATGAATCCTCTTAAAGGGCCACCTGCCTCTGCTAAAGGCTGACCTTAAACTCATCAACTGGTCAGACCTCAGAGAATCCAAAGATGTGGACACAGTGCTCAACCTCTTTATATCAAAATTTAACATGGTCTGCAACAAACATGCCCCTGTCAAAACAAGGAAAGCTAAAGGATCCATTAACCCATGGATTGCCCCTGAACTCCTGGCACTTCTTGACCTAAGAGACCAATACTGGCTAAAAGCATGATCACAGGGTTCTGCAGTTAATGTTCAGTGATATAAAAAGGCCCATAATGACTGCAGAAAAGCGATCAGACAGGCGAAGAGTAAATACTACAAAGAAGAACAGACTGGAGGTGGAGGTTTCAGGAGGAGCAGGGGGAGGATGGAAGTATAAGGAATCTGGGTGGGGTTCGACGTAAAGGATCAGGGATAAGGGGTGGGGGTTAGTGTTAGTAAATGCCAGGAGTTTGGGAAACAAGTTGCCAGAGTTCCAGGCCATGCTGTTCGAGGGAGGGGTGGATGTGGCGGCAGTCACGGAAACGTGGGCCAACAAAAATCATGACTGGGACCTAAATGTACGGGGGTACACTATGCTTAGGAAGGATAGAAAGGAGGGCAGAGGGGGTGGAGTGGCTATGTTCATTAGAGATGACATAGAAATTGCTATGGTAGAAGAGGCAGAGGGAAACGTGGAGGCCTTATGGGTCACCTTACAATCCCAGCAGGAGATAAGGTCAAGCTGGGTGTAGCATACTCGACCCCAGGATAGTGATGTTCTAGAGGATGGTTTGCTGGACAACATCATTGCCCAGTGTGGTCCAAAAGGAAGGAGTGGTGTTGATGGGGACCTTATTATGCCAGGTACTAACTGGGAACCATGTCCTCTAAGGTGGCCAAGGAGCAGAGGCTGCTGGATGGCTTCCAGGATGTGTTCTAACACAGCATGTGATGGAGCCACAAGGGAGGGGCATGTCCTGGATGTGGTTCTGGCAGATGGGGATCTGGTAAGGGACATGGTTGTACAGGACCCCCGACTGGGAGTGACCACAAACTGTCTGGTTTCAAATAAGCATTGGGAGAGTGGGGGTGAGATCTAGGACACTGGCAGTGGACTTCAGGGGGGCAGACTTTATGGGCATGGGAAATATTCTCAAGGATCACTTGAAGGGATTACCTCAACAACAAGTGTGGAAAGGAGATGGGAGGTCATAAACGGGGACTTCATGAGGCAGTCAGGATCTGCGCTAAGTTGAAACGTAAGGGGAGCAAGGTCACATAAACCATGCTGGTGGTCCAGTGAGGTCCAGGTAGCAGTCAGAGAAAAGAGGCGGCTTCAAAAAATATAAAACAACAAGAGGGATAGGATAAGGAAATGTACCAGCTTGCATCTAGAAAAGTCACCCGATGGTGAGGGGAGCAAAGTCCAGTAAAGAGCATCGGCTGGCACAGGGATACATGGAGGGAAAAGGGTTCTTCCGTACATTGGGAGCGGAGAAAACTAAGGCCATCTCAGCAGATTGAGATCAGAAGGAGGGTGGGTGGAAGAGGCGAGGGACCAGGCAGAGGTATTTATGAGTACTTTGCCTCTGTGTTCACTAGGAGGGATGGGATATCTACAAAGCAAGGCACAAAGGGATAGAAGCGCAGGAGTGGGACTAGGGAGCAGCAGAAATGGAGCAAAAGGAGGGAAAGGTACCCCAGGGTGTCGCATCTGGATAAGGATAAAAGACCAGTAAGGTGGAGGGGACGGATGATGCCATCCCACCAAAGGGTGTGGTTTGCCCTCAAGGCCCTAAAGAAAGACAAATCTCCTGGGCCAGATGGCATTCACCCGAGAGTACTATGGGAATTGGCGGACATACTGGCTGCACCCTAGGCGGTTTTCAACAGGTCACTTGAGACAGGGAGGGTACCTAGGATTGGCGAGAGCATGGTACCAATCCATAGAGGGGGTCCAAGGAAGTACCAGGAAACTATAGACCCATCAGTTTAACCTCGGTGGTGGGAAAATTAATGGAGAGTATACTAAAGGAACGATTGGGGTTTACTTGGAGGAGGTGGGAGGTCTGGATAGTCATGGCAGCATGGGTTTGTGCCAGGTAGATCATGTCAAACCAACCTTGTAGAGTTCTATGAATGGGTAACATCAGAACTGGATAGGGTAAGCCTGTGGATGTATTATTCTTGGACTTCAGCAAGGCGTTTGACTCTGTCCCCTACAATGGTCTGGTGGAGAAACTGATGGGGTTAGGAGTAGGCCTTTGATGGTCAGATGGATTGAAAACTGGATAGCTGGGCGCACTCAGGAGAGTAGTGGTCTGTGGGGAGCTCTCAACCCTACAGAGGTTGGTAGTGGGTACCACAGGGCTCGGTCCTGGGTCCAATCCTGTTTAATGCATACATATCAGACATCAGGGATGGTATAGGGTGTGAAATGAGTCTCTTCGGATGACTCCAAGATGGAGCAGTAGTTGAGGGAGAAGAGGGAGGTTGGCCTGCAAGGGACCTGGACACCCTGGAAAGCTAGGCTCACACATGGAAATTAATTTCAATATCACCAAGTGCAAGGGTGTTGCATCTTGGTAGGGGAAGCTTAGCTTACACAGGTACACCCTGGGAGGAGGTGCTGGAAGCCTCAATAGGGAAAAAGACCTAGGGGTCATGGTGGATACATGTATGAATAACACTGAGCAGTGTAGGAGAGCAGCTAGCAAGGCAAACAGGATGTTGGGATGCATCGCAGGGGATCACCTCTAGGAGCAAGGAAGTGATTCTGCCACTGTACAATGGACTGGTTAGACCACACCTTGAGTACTGTGTACAGTACTGGAGACCACACTTGAAGAGGGACATACAGCTCCTGGAGAGGGTACAGAGGAGGGCAACAAAGATGATCAGGAGGCTAGGATTTGACTTACGAGGGACAGACTTGAGGAGCTCTGCCTGTTTTCATTGGAGGAGAGGAGAGACAGGGGACATGATTGAGGTCTTCAAGTACCTCAAGGAATAAATAGGATAAACATGGAGGGATCTTAGACTAAAGCAGGAGGCATCACCAGAGGGCATGGTTTGAAGTTGGAAGGTGGAAGGGTGAGGGGAAAAGAGGAGGAGGTTTTCACTGAGAGGTGGTGGACCCTTGGATGCTCTGCCTGGTGAGCTAGTTCAGAGATCCACAGTGGAGAGCTTTAAGAAAGGGTGGGACAGACACAGAAAGTGGATGTATCAGATGATGGCCTGTCCCGGGGGTGGGGATGGATGATAGGGGTTTCTGGAGCACAAGGGATGGGAGGGTCTCGGCACCCAACTAAGGATCTAGGTTCGAGCAGACTTGATAGACCATAAGGCCTAATCTGCTGGCAAATAGTATGTTAGTATGTAAGTCCTCACCGACTCATGGAACAGCAGCAAATCCTTCTGGGCAAACCTACAGGATATTACAGGGAAGGATCTCAAAACACCCTCTGCTATGCTCACTGTTGAGGGTGTCCCTCCCATAAACCCCTTACTCATAGCCAACTCACTGAATCAGGCTTTTACTAACCTCAGCAGTGTTCTACCAGCTAACTTCTTCAATGCCCCAACCCACGAGTTACTACAAGGGCACCTACACTGCCTCCTGACTGTCCGCCTTTCTGCTTCAAAATAGTTTCTTAAACTGACACATGCAAATATGTAGTGAAGGTCCTAGGAAAGTCAAGGCATAGCGGGGACACACTGGACCTTAAACTCGTATATCTGGTACTGGATGAAATAATTGGATAGCTAACAAAAATAATTAACCTCTCCCTCTGCCACTCCCAATTCCCACTAAGATGGAAATCCGCCACATAATCCCTGTCCATAAAAATCAGAACCGAACAGCACACAACAATTATGTGCCAATCTCCATACTCCCACAGCTCTCCAAGGCTCTGGAATGGATAGTGGCTGACCAGATGGTGGAGTATATTAACCAACACAAACTTCCATTCCCAGAACAATATGGATTCTGTAGCGGCCACAGTACCATCACGGCCCTTCTAGAATTCACCAGGTTCATCAATAATGCCCTGGACAAAGGCCACCTAGTAGGGGCATCCTTCATTGACCTATGAAAGGCATTTGATATGGTTCATCATGCCTCCTCCTACAGCAAGTCTCTGAAATTGGACTCACAACAGAAACCGTGGATTGGTTTAGCAGCTATCTTAGTCTCCGATCCCAACAAGTCAGGTTTGGGGAGGACCTATCTGACAGCCGACCTGTCAGATCTGGAGTACTGCAAGGGTCTATACTGGGGCTGCTGCTATTCAGTGTCTTCCAAAACAACCTCCCGGCAGCTTGCCAATGCCACATGCTCTTATATGCAGATAACACGGTAATCTTCGCCTGCAACCAGCTCCCAGAACTCCTCAAAATGGACCTCAAAAGTGTCTTTGCAACAGCTAAAAAATGGTTTGAAGAACAAAAACTGGTCTTGAATTATAAAAAAAACAAAAACATGCTCTATGAATATCCCAGATGTTAACTGGAGCACATTTCCTGCAGCCACATCCAAGAACAGGGCCATTCTCGATGCCCTACAGGTGGCATGCCTCAGACAGCTAGTTTTGAAAATCACATGTGAGGGAGCAATCTTAGACCTTGTACTCTCAAATGGGGACAGTGAGAGGATCTCAGATCTAGAAGTTGGTAGCCATCTGAGAACAAGTGACCACCAAACAGTGTGGTTCATGATAAACTCAGCTACAGAGTCAAGCCATATAAAAGTGAGGGCACTGAACTTCAGGAGGGCTGACTTCGGCAAGATGGGAGAGTGCCTTAGAAAAGCACTAGAAAATGGACTAGAAGGAGAGGAGGAGCAACAATGGTAAAACAAAAAACTGCCATCACAGAGGTGACAAGCCTTTGTGTGAAGCAAATAAACAAATCAAAATGAAAGAAAAAGCCACTATGGTTCTCAAAAGAGGTGGCAGGGAAGGTCAGGGAGAAAAAGATAGTATTCAGAATGTGTAAGAAAACACAGAAGGAGCAGGACAGACAGCTGTACCAGTTAAGGCAGAAGGAAGCAGGGAAGGAAGTCAGAATAGCAAAGGCCCAAACTGAGGAAAAGATAGCCAACTTGGTTAAGAAGGGGGATAAAACCTGTTATAGGTACATCAGGGAATGTTGAAAGACAAAGGGAGGGATAGTGAGGCTGAATAGAATGGATGGTGGGTGGGTGGGCAGAGAGAGACAGTGAAGAAGCAGGGATACTGAACAAATATTTCTGCTCAGTATTCACAAAAGAGGTGGAGGGGGAGGTGCCTAATCCAATTAACAGAAGCAATCTGGATGGGGGGTCAATCCCAGTCCTTTCACAGAAGAAAGGGTTCTGAAAGAACTCCTAAAACTGAAGGTGGACAAAGCAATGGGGCCTGATGGAATTCACTCCAGAATTCTAAAAGAATTAAGGGAAGAACTAGTGAAATCACTAACTACCCTTTTTAACAAATCATGGGAGGATGGTGTGGTACTTGAGGACTGGAGGAAGGTGGATGTGATTCCTTTTCACAAAAGTGGGACCGGGACAGAGGCAGGAAACTACAGACCTGTCAGTTTGATCTCTGTGGTAGGGTAAGTGATGGAATCACTTCTGAAGGAATGAATTGTTGAGTACCTAGAGGCTAGTGGGGCACAGAACCCAAGGCAGCATGGGTTCACAGTGGGAAGATCATGTCAGACGCATCTAATTGATTTCTTTGACTTGGTGACCAAAGTAGTAGACCAGGGAAGGGCTGTGGACTTGGCCTACCTAGACTTTAGCATGGCATTTGACACAGTCTCACACAAAAGATCAATACTCAAATTAACCAGCCTGGGATTGGGTCCCAGGGTGGTTGCCTGGGTAAAACATTGGCTAGACAACAGAACACAGAAGGTAATTGTAAATGGAGTCCACTCTGAAGGAAGAGGGGTTGCCAGTGGGGTACCGCAGGGTTCCGTACTGGGTCCAGTCCTTTTTAATGTCTTTATAAGTGACATTGAAGAGGGACTAGAAGGAAAAGTATGCCTCTTTGCAGATGACACAAAGATCTACAACAGTGTTGATACACAAGGAGGTGTGGAAAGGATGAGAAAGGACTTGGCAAGGATGGAGGAATGGTCAGAAGTATGGCAGCTTGGATTCAATGCAAAGAAGTGCAACATAATGTACCTGGGAAACAAATCCCAAGGGAAGATTACACAGTAGTGGGTGGAGGTAGTAACAACAACATAAATGGAAAGGGACCTGAGGATAATCATATCAGATGACTTTAAGGTTAGCAAGTGCGGTGCTCTGAAGGTGCTCTGTTGGGGAGAGAGTGCTTTACTCTAAGGTGGTGAAAAGAGATGAGCAAGGCACCAAGGTCTGAATTATGAGGATAGGATAACTGCTATCCAGACAAGGAGAGGCTGGAGTCAACTTAGTATTTCGATGCCCGCAGGGTGTTTATTTTGCACCAAGGGTAGACAGACACAGTCACAAGAAGGAGGAGAGGTTGCCTGAGAACAATAGGGCAATGGAACAGGGAAATACTTTTATCTACCACTTCTACGGTTATTACTACAAGAATAAACTCTAGGCCTACTGCCACTCTTATTCTGACACTAGTCTATACTGTACTTCTATACTCTAAATGAGAATTAGGTTACATAGGCTACTCAGCACTGCATTAGGGTGATCAGCATCACACATTTCCATAACAGTCCAAATATTACAAGAGTCCAGAGATCCGGCGTCTTCGTGTATACCATCATTCTTCGTTGGTAGCTACAAGGGAAATAAAACAGAACTGTAGAACCCTAATCTCAATTCCCAGCAAGGACCTAGATAAGGCCACTGGGGTGGTGAGAAGTTTGGTAAACAGACCATATATCTTCGGCAAAAGCCCACTCTCTCCAAGGCTGCAGGAATGTAGAACCAAAGCAACTGGTTCCTGAAATAACACACTGAGACAAGAGGTTCCTCGGCCAAAACTCACTTCTAGGGTTGCCAAGGATGAAGAAAGATCAAGATCTGTGTGGCGATGAATCCAATGGAGGACTACCACGACCTGACTGATGCTGTGGCACTCCAAGGGCCAGTTGGACTCGGAAGGAACTCTGACAGGACCAGGAACCATAAGAATCTGAAGAGATGATGGTTGACTCTGCAATCCTAGGATCAGGAACTAACACAGAACAAAGAAACAGCGGACGCGTCCCGTACTGGGCTTCGACGGACTCGACTTTCGGCGAACAACCAGGTGGGGCACAGAACAGGTTCTCCAGGATGAGCTCTCTCTTCTGTAGAGGGCGACCAACTTCGGGACATCTGGAACAGGAACCATACAGAACAACACTGGCACGGCTGTCGTGATGCGTTTCGGCTGACGTACATTCAAGCTGTGAAAACAAGAAAACGGTGGGTACGACTTATACGACTGACGACAGACTCAACTTCGGCGGATGACACAAATGGACAGGATGAGCTGATGGATGATCTCCCAGGAGTGAAGAATGCTGAAAGGACGTCTTCTTCTGAATGGAGACTGATTCTGCATACGTGGTGTTACAGATCACACTATGAGACTGCAGTGTGGTAGAAGATTGAGACTGTCTTCGTACAGTAGTAAACATATAACTGAAAGATGCCCAAAGAACTGTGGAATGATACAATAATTTGCCGGAGGAGGGCAAGTTATAACTTCAGGGGTAATTGTTACTGATAAGAGCCAATGTCCAGGTGCTTAGAGCAATAGTTCAAGTACTTAGGACAATAGTTCAGCTACTTAGGGCAATAGTTCGGGTACTTAGGGCAATAGTTCAGGTACTTCGGACAATAGTTCAGGTACTTAGGGCAATAGTTCAGGTACTTCGAACAATAGTTCAGGTACTTAGGACAATAGTTCAGGTACTTAGGGCAATAGTTGAGCATAAGCAGTACAGTAATCACAATAGTTTCACAGTATAGGCAAATCAAACACTCTCAAATGAACCCCTGTTTCTATAGGTAGGGTATTCTGGGATAGGATCCCTTTCTGTACGTTGTGGCTAGGGAATCCTTTAGTACCACTAGGCTGGTTTGCCCGATTCCGCTAGGCCGGGACCTCCCTTTAGTACCACTAGGCTGGCTTGCCCTATTCCGCTAGGCCGGGGCCTCCCTTTAGACCAGGCTTTACCTCGGGCCTAATGCCCTACCTTTACCTTGGGCCTGATGCCCTATGTTAGCTTGGGCCTGGTGCCCCACCTTAGATTGGGCCTGGTGCCGCCCACTTCACAATGGGCCTGGTGCCCCGCTTTGTACTGGGCCTGGTGCCCCTCGTTGCATTGGGCCTGGTGCCCCACTCTGTACTGGGCCTGGTGCCCCATGTTAGATTGGGCCTGGTGCCCTAATTTATAATGGGCCTAATGCCCCTCTAAACTTTGGGCCTGATGCCCCACTTTATACTGGGCCTAATGCCCTACTTTGCAGCAGGGCCTGAATTGCCCTTTTAAATGCATTGCCCTTTTAAATTTCCAGCTCACTGAGAGCTGCTGTCATTTATCTTGGCAAACCCCGCCTGAGTTCCACCCCTTGATGAATATTTATAGGCCTTTGAACTGGCCTTAATACACTGGCCCCTCCTCGTGGGCGTTGCTAGCCCCGCCTCCACAATACATATTAAAATAGAGGGTCTTAATGACCCAATGCCCCTGCGATGCTCGGCCGCCTGCAAGCGCTCACTGTGCTTTTCCAAACAATGCAGTCCCCTTTAATACAGGCGGCCAGCACTCAGTGTGCTGTCATGACTCACCGCCTGTGGTCTCTGGGAGTTTGTTGCTGTCACTGGGAGGCGGGAGGAGAGCTAGCAGTGGGAGGGAAGGATCAGGCAGCAAGAGGGACGGCTCGGGGGGGGCCTCTGATGGCCGAAAATGATGCAGCTTGCTTGCTGCTGATGTGGGACCGCAGAAAATTTTGGAAACACCTCGGGGAGGCAAAAATAAATAAACAGAGGGCATAAAAGCCCTTAAAACATGGCGGAAATGGCGTTGCTTCGCCATGGTGCCCCAATGGCACCACCGACCACAGCACTACAGCAGCAGGAGGGATCTTCAGGCAGTGGAGGCAGAGCAGGCACACAGCTAAGTCCTCAGGGATGGCTTCAACCCCCAGGTAAGCCCTTTCCTTGTCCCTTTGACTTACTGTGTCCTCTCTCCTCAACAGCTGCCCAGGAACTGCCCAACTGACTAACTGTGGAATTGTATTGTAAAGTTAAACCTGCCTGGGTTCTAGAATGGCTGGATTGGAATGCTGTGCATGAGCCACTCAGCACAACATTCCATCCAGACCATTATGACATATAATGCTTTACAAAATCTGTCTTTTGACCAGCTGTAAGTGCACAGGGGCACTTTTCTATTATTTATAGTATTTTCTGTGTGTCAGGATGTTGACTCTTCATGTCTAGGGGCCCCTTAGTACAGTACCCTGCTACCTTACACCTGCAGCAGGTACCCTGAGCACCTGTGTACTCTGTGTTTATTTATTTATTTTATTTCTTTCTGGAATGACCAACTTTGGGGCATTACATTCGGGCCCGCCTTAAAATACATGTCCCCATGTATTCCCTTAACATTTTATAAAATCTATCATCTTAACAACCTCTAAAATTTTACTTAATACTCTATGAAGTCTTACGCTAATAAAACACTCTTAAGATCTCTAAAATATTCTTACTAAGCCACTCCAACTTTGGACTCCTCGGATAAATTATCTCTATCCTGCCGACTACGCCAGAAAAATTTATGTGGTGCTCTGAAGGTGCTTTATTGGAGAGAGAGTGCTCTACTCTAAGGTGGTGAAAAGAGATGAGCAAGGCACCAAGGTCCGAATTATGTGGATAGGATAACTGCTATCCAGACAAGGAGAGGCAAGAGTCAACTTAGTATTTTGATGCCCACAGGGCGTTTATTTTGCACCAAGTGTAAACAAACACAGTCACAAGAAGGAGGAGGGGTTGCCTGAGAACAATAGGGCAATGGAACAGGGAAATACTTTTATCTACCACTTCTACGGTTATTACTACAAGAATAAACTCTAGGCCTACTGCCACTCTTATTCTGACACTAGTCTATACTGTACTTCAATACTCTAAATGAGAATCAGGTTACATAGGCTACTCAGCACTGCATTAGGGTGATCAGCATCACACATTTCCATAAGAGTCCAGATATTACAAGAGTCCAGAGATCCGACGTCTTCGTGTACACCGTCATTCTTCCTTGGTAGCTACAAGGGAAATAAAACAGAACTGTAGAACCCTAATCTCAATTCCCAGCAAGGACCTAGATAAGGTCACTGGGGTGGTGAGAGGTTTGGTAAACAAACCATATATCTTCGGCAAAAGCCCACTCTTTCCAAGGCTGCCGGAATGTAGAACCAAAGCAACTGGTTCCTGAAATAACATACTGAGGCAAGACATTCCTCAGCCAAAACCCACTTCTAGGGTTGCCAACGATGAAGAAAGATCAAGATCTGTGTGGCGATGAATCCAATGGAGGACTACCATGACCTGACTGATGCTGCGGCACTCTAAGGGCCAGTTGGACTCGGAAGGAACTCTGACAGGACCAGGAACCATAAGAATCTGAAGAGATGATGGTTGACTCTGCAATTCTAGGATCAGGAACTAACACAAAACAAAGAAAAGGCGGACACGTCCCGTACTGGGCTTCGACGGACTCGACTTTCAGCGAACGACCAGGTGGGGGTGCAGAACAGGTTCTCCAGGATGAGCTCACTCTTCTGTAGAGGGCGACCAACTTCGGGACATCTGGAACAGGAACCATATGGAGCGACACTGGCTACGGCTGTCGTGATGCTTTCTCAGGGACGGACTGCGTTCAAGCTGTGAAAACAAGAAAACGGCGGGTACGACTTGTACAACTGACAATGGACTCGACTTCGGCGGACAACACAAACGGACGGGATGAGCTGAAGGATGATCTCCCAGGAGTGAAGTATGCTGAAAGGACGTCTTCTTCTGAGTGGAGACTGATTCTGCGTACGTGGTGTTACAGACCACGCTATGAGACTGCAGTGTGGTAGAAGATTGAGACTGTTTTCGTACAGTAGTAAACATATAACTGAAAGATGCCCAAAGAACTGTGGAATGATACAATAATTTGCCGGAGGAGGGCAAATTATAACTTCAGGGGTAATTGTTACTGATAAGGGCCAATGTCCAGGTGCTTAGAGCAATAGTTCAGGTACTTGGACCAATAGTTCACGTACTTAGGACAATAGTTCAGGTATTTAGGGCAATAGTTCAGGTACTTAGGGCAATAGTTCAGGTACTTAGGACAATAGTTCAGGTACTTAGGGCAATAATTCAGCATAAGCAGTATAGTAATCACAGTAGTTTCACAGTATAGGCAAATCAAACACTCTCAAATGAACCCCTGTTTCTATAGGTAGGGTATTCTGGGATAGGATCCCTTTCTGTACGTTGTGGCTAGGGAATCCTTTAGTACCACTAGGCTGGTTTGCCCGATTCCGCTAGGCCGGGGCCTCCCTTTAGACCAGGCTTTACCTTGGGCCTAATGCCCTACCTTTACCTTGGGCCTGATGCCCTACGTTAGCTTGGGCCTGGTGCCCTACCTTAGATTGGGCCTGGTGCCCCCCACTTCACAATGGGTCTGGTGCCCCATGTTGCTTTGGGTCTGATGCCCCACTTTGTACTGGGTCTGGTGCCCCTCGTTGCATTGGGACTGGTGCCCCACTCTGTACTGGGCCTGGTGCCCCATGTTAGATTGGGCCTGGTGCCCCAATTTATAATGGGCCTAATGCCCCTCTAAACGTTGGGCCTGATGCCCCACTTTATACTGGGCCTAATGACCTACTTTGCAGCTGTGCCTGAATTGCCCTTTTAAATGCGTTGCCCTTTTAAATTTCCAGCTCTCTGAGAGCTGCTGTCATTTATCTTGGCAAACCCCGCCTGAGTTCCACCCCTTGATGAATATTTATAGGCCTTTGAACTGGCCTTAATACACTGGCCCCTGCCCGTGGGCGTCGCTAGTCCCGCCTCCACAATACATATTAAAATCGAGGGTCTTAATGACCCGATGCCCCTGCGGCACTCGGCCACCTTCTGCAAGCGCCTACTGCACTTTTCCCAAATGATGCAGTCCCCTTTTAAACACAGGTGGCCAGCACTGCATGTGCTGCCGCCGACTCACCGCTCTGCGGTCTCCGGGAGTTCGTTGCTGTCACTGGGAGGCTGTAGGAGAGCTGGCAGTGGGAGGGAAGGATCAGGCAGTGAGAGGAACAGCTCAGGGGGGGCCTCCGACAGTCAAAAATGATGTGGCTTGCTTGCTGCCGACGTGGGACAGGAGAAAACTTGGGAAACACCTCAGGGGGCAAAAATAAATAAACAGAGGGCATAAAAGCCCTTAAAACGTGACTGAAATGGCGTTGCTTCTTCATGGTGCCCCGATGGCACCACCGACCACAGCACTACAGCAGCAGGAGGGATCTTCAGGCAGTGGAGGCAGAGCAGGCACACAGCTAAGTCCTCAGGGATGGCTTCAACCCCCAGGTAAGCCCTTTCCTTGTCCCTTTGATTTACTGTGTTCTCTCTCCTCAACTGCTGCCCAGGAACTGCCCAACTGACTAACTGTGGAATTGTATTGTAAAGTTAAACCTGCCTGGGTTCTAGAATGGCTGGATTGGAATGCTGTGCATAAGCCACTCAGCACAACATTCCATCTAGACCATTATGACATATAATGCTTTATAAAATCTGTCTTTTGACCAGCTGTAAGTGCACAGGGGCACTTTTCTATTATTTATAATATTTTCTGTGTGTCAGAAGGTTGACTCTTTATGTCTAGGGGCCTCTTAGTACAGTACCCTGCTGCCTTACACCTGCAGCAGGTACCCTGAGCACCTGTGTACTCTACGTTTATTTATTTATTTTATTTCTTTCTGGAATGACCAACTTTGGGACATTACAAAAGCAACGTGAGAAGGCAGTCAGGAGGGCTGGGGGGATTCTGGGATGTATAGGGAGAGGCATCACCAGCAGAAAACAGGAAGTTGTTATTCCTCTGTACAGACAGTTGGTGAGACCCCATCTGGAGTACTGCATCCAGTTCTGGAGACCCAATCTCCACATGGACATAGACAGGATAGAGGCAGTCCAAAGGAGGGGAACTAAAATGGTGCAGGGTCCGCAAGAGAAGCCATACGAGGAGAGACTAAAGGAGCTTAATATGTATACCCTTGAGGAAAGGAGGGAGAGGGGGAACATGATAGAAACTTTTAAGTACCTCAATGGAATCAACCAAGTCCAAAAGGGTAGTATGTTTCAGAAAAAGAGATGTGCAAAAACAAGGGGACACAATTTGAAGATAGAAGGGGGGCGGTTCAGGGGCAATGTGAGGAAGTATTTTTTCACAGAGGGGGTGGTGGACGCATGGAACAGCCTTCCTGAGGAGGTTGTGGGGTCTAAAACTGTGGGAGAATTCAAGAATACATGGGACAGACATAAGGCAATTCTTGTGGGGGGGTAGGAAGAAATAGTCTGTTGGTTAACTAGAATCTGCAGCTTATCCTGTAGGTAGGGTAGTGGGCAGACTAGGTGGGCCAAGTGGTCCTTAACTGTCGTTAAAATCTATGTTTCTATGTTCTATGTTATGCATCAACCCACAACAAACATAAAAGCTACCCCTTGGCCATATGGAATGACAGTATGCTAAGCATCAGCCAGCAGCTTCACTTTGGCCTCCTACTGACCATACTGCTCTCTCTGAGGAGTGATTTCTAGAAATAATGCAGCTATAACAGGCTGCAATCTCCACAATCTCCGAAGATATGCAGCAAATCAGATCCTCGGTGGCAAGCCTAACAATTAGGACCAGGGACCTGGAGGTGCGCACGGTATACCTAGAAAAGAAGAAAGAAAAAACAGACCAAGCAATGACAAACATAAATTGTAAAGTCAAGAAAATGGAGGAGAAACTAAAAGACCTTGAAGGGCGCAGCAGAAGAAGAAGGATTTTTTGGAAAGGCCGTGCCATCCGTAGTTCTTACTTTAAACTTGCAGCACCAAAATTAGTGGGTGGTTTGCACCTCCCCAATATATTTTTATGCTACTGTGCCCTTCTTGGCAGCACATTTTACCAATGGAGTATTCTCGAAAAGACTGATGCAACTCGGCCTAGTTCCCTCTCTGGCTTGAAACAGAATGGGTTTTATGTCAACGCGTTGGTGTTCATACAGTATTATCAGCTTGTTATACACTAAACTGTCCAAAATCCCTTCTGTGCTTCATACCACTCCAATTGGTTGGTCTGTGAAGGCACATCGTCAGCTTAGCCTTTACTTGGGCTTTATGTGGGCTAAATATATGACATAGCCCATTTTTGGCAATCCCAACATTTGTATTACTGGCCACCCTGTTCCACTCTCCTTTTGTCCTATTCAGGATGCTTCCCTCACCACTTTACTAAAGGATGATACATTTGTGCTCTTCTCCAATATGTGTGAACAATTTCTACTCCCTGTGACTTTTAGTTTCAAATACTTTCAACTGGCCCACGTGGTATCTTCGTATTTTGGGCCCGACCCTGGATTTCGATAGATTCTTCCATTCCTGAGTGTTTTTTCAGGTGACTTTACAATCTCATCCAGTGTCTCGATTATACCATTTATTTCAGTCTTTGGATATCAATACTCTGTCTGGAATCTGTTATTATTGGACACAATCCCTTCATATTCCAGAGGACCCCAAATATGGCTCATTGTTTGGCATGATTTATACAAATATATTAAGCAGGATAGATGGGTCTAACCCAATTCTGAGTCCTTCATAATATATGTTACACTCCATTTAAACACCATAAAATGGGTAGACTTATGACCCCCTTGTGTTTTCACTGTGGTTTAGTTGACGGACACTTAAAACACATATTGTGGGAATTCCCTAAAGTGGTTCTATTCTGGTCAGCTGTAAGGGCATATCTCGACCCTCTTTTGTGGTTTGAGGATCTTTTTAGACCTAATATTTGTCTGGTGGGCTTATATCCTGAGGATATAATTTGCACCCGTAAAGGCCCATATTACCTTAATAGTGGCTACTGCCAAGTTAATCATTTGATACCACTGGACTGATGATGTAACTGCCTCTTACAGGGAATGGCATCATGAGATTTGAACTGCTTTAATGTTAAAGAAACAGATCACATTTTTGCACTGATGCGCACAGCAGTTTCATGATAGATGGTAACCTTTATATGTGCTTCTGTCCTTAACTTCAGTGAGAGCATAATCCTGGGTTCTATCATTTTTCCCCAGAGATGCCTGCTTTTGTGGCTAGTAATAGATTTTTGCCTGAGGTTCCATTCATGGGTCGCTGAGCTTACAGGTGGGGAGTTGGGTTGGGTGGGGGTTCTGTTGTGTTTGTTATTAGTGTCTGGTTAGTGTTTGTTTACTGTTCTTTATCTGTTCTTGTTATGCATATTGTTCTTAAATAATAAATAAAGCATACTGAATAACAAAAAAAGGAAGGGACAACACTTCTTGAGTCCCTAAACTGCCCCTACTTCACAAGCCCAACATGCTGGGGTGGTGGATAGAGGCTTCGCTCCCCCCAATCTCTGCATACTACTTAATTACTGTTTGGTGCCCAGTGCAGGGTGACTGCCATCATGTAGACACACACAGGTGGCACACACATCATTCCAATGCTATGTTTGCTGTATTATTAGCATGGTGATGTATAGCACATGCCATGGGTCTGAGGGACAGGCAATTTAAGGGGCTTTACTCTCATGTAGCCATTGCCCTCCCTACCCCATCAAAAGTGTACTGCTTTGTGTTTGCAATAATGTATTTTCAGCTAGACAGATTTTATTTTTAGTTGCATACTTTGAAATGTTACTAATTTGCACCTTGCATTGTTTTACATAGAAACATAGAAACATAGAATTTGACGGCAGATAAGGACCGCTTGGCCCACCCAGTCTGCCCAACTCCCTACCTGATGGATAAGCTGCAGATCCTAGTTAACCAGCAGCCTACTTCTTCCTACCCCCAACCCCTAGAATTGCCTTATGACTGTCCCATGCATGCTTGAATTCCACCACTGTTTTTGACTCCACAACCTCCTCCGGAAGGCCCTTTCATGCATCCACAACCCTCTCTGTGAAAAATACTTCCTTAAATTACCTCTGAGCCTCCCCCCTTCTATCTTCAAATTGTGCCCCCTTGTTCTTGCACACCTCTTTTTTTGAAAGGTGCTACCCTCTTGGACTTTGTTGATTCCCTTGAGGTACTTGAAAGTTTCTATCATGTCCCCCCTCTCCTCCTTTCCTTGAGGCTATACATATTCAGCTCCTTAAGTCTCTCTTCATATGTCTTCCGGTGCAGACCCTGCACCATTTTAGTTGCCCTCCTCTGGACAGCTTCCATCCTGTCTATGTCTTTGCGGAGATTGGGTCTCCAGGAGCTGCACGCAGTACTCAGATGTGGTCTCACCAGCTGTCTGTACAGAGGGATAATAACTTCTTGTTTTCTACTGGTGATGCCTCTCCTATGCATCCCAGCATCCCCCAGCCCTCCTTGCTGCCCTCTCACATTGCTTGCCCACCTTTAGGTCATCTGATATGACTACCCCCAGGTCCCTTTCCATTTTTGTTGTTGTTAGTATCTCACCCCCATTGTGTACTCTTCCCCTGGGTTTTTGTTTCCCAGGTGCATTACCTGCACTTCTTTGCATTGAATCTAAGCTGCCATACATTTGACCATTCCTCTAACCTTGCCAAGTCCCTTCTCATCCTTTCCACCCCACCTTGTGCATCAACTCTGTTGCAGATCTTTGTGTCATCTGCAAAGGAGACATACTTTTCCTTCCAGTCCCTCTGCAATGTCGCTTATAAAGACATTGAAGAGATCAGTCCTAATACTGAACCCTGTGGTACCCCACTGCTAACCCCTTTTTTCAGAGTGGACTCCATTTACTATTACTCTCTGTGTCCTATTCTCCAGCCAATTCTTTACCCAGGCTGTCATCTTGGGACCCACTCCCAGGCTGGCTAACTTGTATATTAATCTTTTGTGTGGGACTGTGTCAAATGCCTTGCTAAATTCTATTTAGGCCATGTCCACAGCCCCTCCCTGATCAACTACTTTGGTCACCCAGCCAAAGAAATCTATCAGATTTGTCTGGCATGACCTTCCCACTGTGAATCCATGCTGCCTTGGGTCCTGTGCCCCTCTGGCCTCTAGATACGCAGCAATTCTTTCCTTCAGAAGTGATTCCATCATTTTCCCTACCACTGAGGTTAAACTAACAGGTCTGTAGTTTCCTGCTTCTGCCTTGCTCCCACTTTTGTGAAGGGGAATCACATCTGCCCTCCTCCAGTCCTCAGGTACCACCCCATCCTCCCATGATTTGTTAAAGAGGGTAGTCAGTGGTGTCACTAGTTCTATCCTTAGTTCTTTTAGAATTCTGGGATGAATCCCATCAGGCCCCATTGCTTTGCCCACCTTCATTTTTAAGAGCTCTTTCAGAACTTTTTCTTCTGTAAATGGGCTGGTATCAATATGCTTATTTGTTACCCAATGCCTGCTACAGGGTCTGCATCACTTCATAGAATGTATCTTGGGCAGTCCGACCGAGTGGTCAACATATCTAGGAGGGTCATGGCCTGCAGCCTGCTACAATTTGGTTGCAACCCTTATGTTTTGGTTATAGTACTTGGCAGGCACTGTACATGGAAAGTCAGATAATCTTCCATTTACCCAGTCTCTTTTACCACAAAGTCCCCTAATGACAGCACCACTCAAATTAATATATTGGAATGTTAAAGGGATTCATTGTCCTTTTAAGAGAAGGAAATTGCTGGACCACCTTAGTAGAGAGGGTACTGGGGTGACCTTCTTACAAGAAACTCACCAGACACCACCTGAAATGGATAAACTCAAAATGGGGTGGGTGTCCCAGGTCAATAGAAGCTTCTACATCTCCAAAGGTAGAGAGGTGTATACTGATACACAAAAATGTTTCCAACACCTGCCATAAGGTGGCTGTGGACAACAAAGGTAGATATGTAGCTGTTCAAGGTATGCTAAGTAGCCCTGAGATTACCTTATGCAATATATACACCCCACATTGCACAGACGCAGCCCTCTTCTTGAAACTCGCCCAATTACTCAGAGAAAACCCATGTGACAGCATTATTCTTGGGGGAGATGCTAGTGTTGTGATGGATGAATTCCTAGATAGATCTCTGCCCCTCAAAATCACCATCTCTGCAGTGGGAAAGGCAACTGGACAATTAAAAGATGAAATGGGCTTTATTGATATCTGGTGCCTAGTAAATCCTATGGCCCATGACTACACTTTCTTCTCCCCTCCACATCAGTCCTATACGAGAATAAACTTTTGGCTGATCATAGCTCTCTGGTCCCTGAAGTCATGGAGGCAAATATCAGGCAGATCTTCATCTTGGACCATGCTCTGGTCTCCTTTACCTGGCTTCCTGCTGGAGTGACTGTCCCTTCACGTGGACAATGGAGGTTTAATACTTCCCTTCTTAAGGACACCTCATTCATGTTTTCCCTCAAAGAAGACATAGAGTGTTACCTAGAGCTTAATAAGAGAGGTGATATCTCAGCAGCAAATTGGTGGGACAAGCTCAGGGCCTACATATTGGGCCAATGTATTAGCTATGCCTCTCCTGTTAAGAAAGCTAAAGCCCAAGAGTTACTTTAAAGCCCCTAAGCCTATGTACGCCTGGCTATGTAGGCTCAAAGACCTGGAGACTCAATATAGGGATACCAATCACCGCATGCCCGAACTACTGGTGAAAATTATAGGGACAATGTACAAGATTACTACTTAACTCCATCAAAAGGCAAAGTATGTGCTTTTCCATCACAGTCAATACTTCCAGAAGGCAGAGGAGAAACCAGGAAGACTGCTAGCCTATCAGCTTAAAAAAAGGCAAGAGAGATCCCGAATCATAGGTATAAAGGTACCTAATGGAGCTTTAAAGATAGATCCAATAAACATTAATGTAGCCTTCCTATACTTCCAAAAAAAACTTTATGCTAGGGAGAAGATCCCCCACCTCCACTGATCTTGATAACTTTATTGCCCCACTTGCCTTATCCCACCATTCCTCACAACTTAAAGAGCACCTGGAAAAACCCTCCATGCTTGAGGAGCTGAATGATGCCCTGTAAGATGCCTGCAGGGAAGACATCTGGTGGAGATGGGCTACCTGCAGAGTTCCTGTCTGCCTTCTCCAAGCAACTCCTACCAACCCTGATGGAGGCCTTGGAGGAGGCCTGAACTGTGGGATAGCTCCCAGCATCCATGCATACAGCTACAAAAGCACTAATTCCTAAGCCAGTAAAGAATCATATGGCATGTGGCAGTTACCTTCCGATCTCCTTCATATGTGTAAACTGCAAACTCTTTGCCAAGCTCCTGGCAGTACGGTTGCAAGTGGTACTCCATAACTTGATAGACAGGGACCATGTGGCTCAGAGAAAGGGATCAGATAATACTTGACATCTTTTGAATAGTATTTGGCAGATCCCCAGGCTAAATAGATCTGCATTTTTGGTATCACTGGAAGCAGAAAAATATTTGACAGGGTAGAATGGGATTACTTCTTTCACACTCTAAAAGTCTTTGGCACTGGGGACACATTTAACAAGTAGGTATGGACACTGTACCAAGGTGCTCAAGCCAAAGTCCTTACTAATTTAATGGAGTTTGAAGTGTTCCCTCTGGGGAGTGGGACCTGTCAAGGATGCCCCCATCCCCATTGCTATTTAGTTTAGCCTTGGAACCATTGCTGCAGACTATTTGACAAGATAAAAACATTGTGGGAATCTTGATGGTGCAAGAATATAAGGCCCTGACTTACACAGATGACATCTTGCTTACATTATCTTAGCCTGAAACATCAATCCCTGTGATTTTTTCCCTGCTACAGCAATATGGCCAGCTATCAGGATACAAAGCAAATGCTGCCAAGTCTCTTCTGCTACTTTATGGTCAGGAGACCTTGAAATCTCCAGTCTTGCCTTGGCGGTTACTCCCAGTAAAGGAGATCAGGTATCTGGGCATCAACTTCTCCTGGTCTATGGGGAAGATGATTCAACTTAACTTCCCCCCTCTCTCAGCATCCCTTGCTTTGGGCTTAGAGAGATGGAGAAAACTTCACTTATCTAACTGGGGTAGATTGTACGCATATAAAATGATGACTGTCACCAGATTACTCTATCATTTGGTTTATTTCCCCATCACTCTGAAACCTGAGCTCTTTAAATCCTTGCACAACAACATGCTCTGATATCTTTAGGCCACTTGGCCCAGGCACCTCAACTTTCAGAAGCTGGTTAGGCCTGGATGTAAAGGTGGCCTTTGCCTAACTAAGTTTGCCCTTAAACATGATCTCCATATGCTCCTCCAACTATCCCAAACCGTTGGAAGTGGATCAGACTCCTATCATCCCAAGTGGGTTGATGATGAGAAAGCTGTGTTGAGGACCACTATCGACAAGGCCATCAGATTTAGTAAAATCTCCAAGGAAATAATACAACACCCTACAATTGCTGCATCATGGCAGGCATGGAAACAGTGGGAGAATAGAACCCGCTGGGATCCTCATCTCGCTCTCTCCCTCTCTCTGGATTTTCCCCTCTGAGGAAAGAGAAGCTTACCATACATAATCAACCAGTTAAATGGTCAAATTGGATTTCAAAGGGGATCCTTTACTTGGGCCAATTGCTGGTGCCTGATTCGGGTCTCCTCAAAACTTTCACCCAGCTACACAGTGAATTCTTCTTGGAGGAGAGCTAATACTGGCAGTACCCTCAGCTGAGGCACACCTTGAGGGGTATCCTGGGACCCAATCTCCAGATAAGAGAGGAAATTTGTTAGATGACTTTCTATACCCATGGGATGAACCCCGCCGTAGCAGTATGATATACCTCACCCTAGCAAACTCTGGAAGGGATCCCACAGACTCCCTCTAACAAAAATGGGAAGCAGAACTAGGGTGTGTTATAGAAAACAGTTTATGGCAACAGATTTGGACACAACTTTGCACAGTCACTAAAGACACAAGAAACCGCTTCATGCAATTTGAGGTCCTCCACTGCAGGCACATAATCCTGCAAAGGCTGTATAAATGGAGTCTTATGGACTTAGATAACTGCTGGCACTGCAGGACAGAGACATAGACCATAATCCATATTCTCTGGAGCTGCACAAAGCTATGTCAAGTCTGACAATCTGTCCAAGCAGTCCATACCTCTGTTCTGGGGCCCCAATTCCATTTTCAGCTCTCCTGGTAATGTTGGGACTTGTGCAGCATCCTCTCTCACCTGACCTCATCTCAAAGGCTTACATTCACTCATTGTTAGGTACACTTATATCTGCAAAACTGGTTATATTGAAGCATTGGAGGTTATAACAGCTACAAGATATCTTGGAATGGCTTCAGAAACTAGACATCATGGCCAGTTTTGAGAGAGTCCATTACTCGAATATGAGATGAGTAGACCTTTACCTTGAACTTTTGGGGACATACTTGGACTTCTCATTCTGAAAAATCCCAGAAGGAATCAAATGCCCTCAGATTATGCCAGTAGTTATATATACGATTATTTCAGACCCTTCTCCACAAGAAGATTTTACCTGACTCCACATGTAGGATGGTTGCTGACTTCCCACTTTAACTTTTGTTATTATTCTTGTACATTCTTACATTTATACTAGTGACCCTTAATATAGTAGATTGTTGGTAGCTGATTTCATGCTTACTGTTATGATACCAAACATAAATTATGCTTTGATCATTCTTTAGTCTGTACATCCAAGGGATTACTTTCCAAATCCCAGCTAAGCTAAGTGTGTCATGATTACTGTCTTTATTTTGTAACTTGTTCAAATGTATTTCATCTTATAAAAGCAATAAAGAATTCACTATAAAAAAGGAAGGACATAGACAGGGTGGAGGGACTCCAGAGGAGGGCACCTAAAATGGTACAGAGGCTGCAGCATAAGCCATATGAGAAGAGACTGAAGGTTCTCAGTACGTACACCCTGGAGGAGAGGAGTAGTAGTAGTAAAACATTTTATTCATTATATGAACTGGATATTCAATTGAACAAAGCTAATTTTCAATGAGGTTACATGCATATAATACTTCAAGTACATATTGTATGAAGAGGGAGATAGGGTGTGTAATAGAGGCTGTGTGTATCCTGGAATGAGCACGCTTTCTCTTTAAATCAAATCTGTTGCAACAGTAATTCTTTGTCTTGTACTATTCTGATTCTTCTCCCTATGTTCCCCAACTATCAGGAAGGTCAGCTGTAGTTGTTCTGTGTATCCCTATTTTATTTCCTCCTTTCATTTCTTCTTGCTCTTCCACATTTGCACTGTGCCCCTGATTACACCTTTAAATCATTTAGCTAGGACAAACCCAATGAAAGTAGCCCTTATTTGCCTTCTTGTATAGCTTAGGGGTTGAACCTACAAGGTGAAATGAAAGACAAGCTGAGTGTCTCTCTGGCTGCTTCTGTCACCCTCCTAGCAAAATAAACTGCAGAGATGATTTTTTTTAAACAAAATAGAATGTGTGCTCAAGGTAACCTGTAGTTTGGTTCTTAAGTTAATGTTACCTGCAGTTTAAAGTTCAGTGCTAAAATGAGGCTGCTTGGTGCTTGCTATTTTCTGTGTGATAGACTGAAAATGAGCATGTTTATCTCCTCAGGCTATTGCAGCCCATTTTATTTTGTTTCTTTTTAAAACAACACATTTCTTTCTGAAAAGTGACTCTTCTATGTTAACAGACTTATGATTTGTATACTGTGTTTTAGGTAAAGGAAAACTTGTACTGCTGTGCTAGAAAATATTGTCTTACCTATTTTAGCCTTTCTTGCAGCCAGGGCTCTACTCCATCCATCTGACTCTGCTATAGGGCCAAGCAGCCATTTCCTCAGTTTGTTTATAGTCAGAAGTGATGGGAGGAGTCTGACTGTTTGGAAGTGCACACATAGAAAGGATTTGCCTTATTATTATTACTACTAGCTTATGTCATTGTGTTTCTAACAACCTATTGTAGGTTTTCTTTAACTCTAAACTAAAAAGTAAGTGTTCTGAGAGATTTTAGTCTTTAGTTATAAAAAGGGGTGGAGCCTAATTGATCACCTGATCCTACTCCTGTATAAAAGGACCAGGTCTGGGAGCATTTTTTTTAGTTGGTGATAGGGTGCTGACCCTATCAGACCCCTAGCTCTTTTCTAGGTGGGATTTTGTTTCCGTTTGAAGCTATACTGAACCATTGTGCCTTTATATGATGTCTTCTTGTTTATGATTATTTTCTTTTGACGAAATCAGTCCACTTTTGTTTATTTCCATTGCATGAATAAATACTTATTTTATTTGGCAACCTGACACTGTGTTGGACTTCCTTACTATCCACGTTTACACTTGGTGTTAGAAGTGGGATAGCAGTGGATATTCTCCAAAAATATCCAGAAGGTGCCAGATGCAGTGGGACAAGGCGGAAGATTCCATGGCCAGTGGTGTTCTGACAAGGACAATGGCAGAGCAGCTACAGATTTCACTGAACCCTGGCCTAGGGGATGTAAGAAGATGAGAGGCCAAGACCGAGAAACAAGAGGAAGGAGCTACAGGAGGGGAAGATGTATCTAGTGGTTCTGAAGAAGAAGAGACTCCCCCCAGTAAGATGGAGGACTTGTTGAGATGGTTTCCACATTTACAGGGGGACATAGTGAAGTCCAATAAGTACCTCACATGGGTGAATACCATACAGGAGGGCAGTATTTTTCAGAAAAGAAAATGTATGAGAACAAGGGGGCATGCAATGAAGCTTGAAAACGGGAATTTAGGAGGGATGTGAGGAAGTTCTTTACTGAAGGAATGGTAGATGCCTGGAACAGTCTTCTAGCAGAGGTGGTAGGAGTAAAAACAGTTGGAAGACTTCAATCATGTATGGGACAGGCACAAAGGAATCTTAGGAGGAAAGCAAGGGTATAGGTGGAAGTAGCTGGAGCTCAGGTAGGGTTTGCAGTGGAAATGTAGGCAAGCACAAATTGGGCAGAGTGGGTGGGCCAAGCAGTCCTTATCTGCCAAACAATTCTATGTTTCCATGTTTCTATGGGGGAAACCCAAAATGTGCAATGGGTATGTCCTTGGGAACCATGGTGCTACAGTAACCTTAGGCACAGGTGTATCATGGAACCTTTGTCCTGGGATAGCAGACCCCGACAGAAGGGCAATTCAACAGAAGGTTCTATTGCCAGATACTGCAGTAGTGAAAACCATATCTGGTGAGGTCAGAGAGGGGTCAACAGTATAAGATGGCCCTTTCTGCCCACAGTTTGAGTAGAATCCTCCGAATGAGAGAGATCAGAGGGAGTACACATAAAGAAACCTCCCTCTCCATGAGATGGACAATATGCCTTGCCAAAACATCCAGACCCTGAAGTGAGCAAGCAGAAATGTAGCAGTTTTGCATTGTGTGGGAACGCAAAAAGGTCCAGCTCAGGATGACTCCATCTTGCAAAGACGTCATTTACCACAGAGGTCAGCAGTTCCCTTTTGGGTATCCAAGACTGGGACCAATGTAGCCTGTCTGCCAGGATGTTATGAGTGCCTGGGATAAAAACAGCTGTCAAGTGATTGCTGTGAGATAGTGCCTAATGCCACAGTCTCATTGCTTTTCTGCACAGAGGGTATGAGTGAGTGCCCTTTTGCTTGTTGATACAGTGCATCACATTGACATTGTTTGTTCTTATCAACAGAGGGTCCAGACTGAGGTGTTCTGCAAAGGCCTGGAGGCCAACAAGAACAGCTCTCATCTCCAGAACATTGATTTGGAATCCAAATCTTGGTAAGTTCTTAACTTCTGGGTCTGGTGCTGTTCCAGGTGTGTACCCCATCCTAACCTGGAGGCATCCAATGTGAGGATCTGTGTCAGTGTTGGAGAAAAGAATAGAACACCCTGCAATAAGTGCAGGGGTTCCATCCACCACAGCAGCAAGTTTCACAGAGAAGGTGTAACAAGAATCATCTGTTTCAATTCATCCATCAATTGAACCCATTGTACCTGAAGTATCCATTGTGTATTTGCATACATAGCAAGTCAAAGAGATGGCTACAATGGCAGCTGCCATAAATCCCAGGAGGTGAAGCATTGTCTTGGTGGACACATAGTGACTCCTGTGAACCAGATGGACCTGGGCAACTAGGGCCTCGTCTCTGTCTATGGGCAGGAATGTACCACCCACTGCCATGTCTAGTACTGCTCCAGTGTACATGAGACATTGGCAGGGAATGAGGATGGATTTTAGTACACTGACCATGACAACCAAGACTTTGTTTGAACAGTTGCTGACTTCTCGGTACTGTATATTGGACCTCTTCCCTGGATGGGTCCTGCAAGAGTCAATCATCAAGATAAGGGAAGACATAAAGCCCTTCTTTCCAAAGGTCTGCTGCCACAACTGTGAAGCATTTGTTATATACTTGAGGTGCCAAGGATAAACCACAGGCAAGACTCAGAATTGATAGTGGCTGTCCACCAGAAGAGAGTAGAGGTATTGCCTGTGATATGTTCAGATTTTGACATGAAAGTAAGCATCCTCCATGTCCATAGCACTGAGACAATCTCTTTGTGCAGTAGGGGGATGAGAGCCTGAGATGACACCATTTGAAATTTTTTGTATTTAATGAATTAGTTCAAGTCTCTGAGGTCCAATACAGGATGTAGGTGATTTGTGGTTTTGGGGACTGGAACGTGTCTTGAAAAAATTCCATTCCATTCTTTGGGAGGGACAGGTTTGATTACCTTTTTCAAAAGGAATGACTGCATGTCTTCTCTAAATAGGGACAAATGGCTCACAGGATAATGAGAAGGAACTGGATGGTGCACTGAAGTTTTGGACAGTAGTTCCATTGCATTTCCTTTCTCTACTATTTCCAGGCCTCACTTGCCTTTGTTGATCTCCCCCCATTTTGGCAGGTAAAGGGTGATCCTTCACCTCAGTTGTACCCATGGAAGCAAAACTGAGAGGAGGCAGTAGGGAGTCAGCATGTGCCAGGGGTGACTAGGCTGACAGAGCTGGAAATTTTGGTTGCCTTGAAACGGCCACTGATGGCAGTAGAACCTGCAGGAGGACTGCATCCAATACAGTATCAAGATATTATGGATAGTAGCCACATCCAATGGGTCTTTGAAAACTATCGCTACCCTATCCTCTGGTATTTTGCAGGGTCGAAGACTTCACAGACCTCAGAGTCATTTTACATAATTAAAGATCTTTTAGTGCATTATCCACATGAGGCCCAAATAATCTGGAGCCCCTAAAAGGTGTATTCAGTAAAGCCAGCTGCACATCAACCACAAAACCTGCTACCCAGAGCCAGGAATATCTCCACAGGCAGATGCCAGAGGCAGAAGATCTGGCAGCAGCATCTGCTGCATCATATGTCAATCGTAAAAGCATGACTCTAGAGGTCTAGAGCAATCATGAGTAGACATGATTGCCACAGAGTCGTTTTTTTTGTCTGGCAAGCATAATATGGCTTGACAGACAGAGCATGGTACTGTCTGTCAGATTTGCTCAGGACTGCAAGTAAAGTTCTAGGCCTGTGCTAGGCAGCAAACTTAGCATCCTCCAATGCAGGGTAAACAGGAGGCACTGCAATAGGAGGTGCTGTAGTAATTCCAAAAATTCCAATAAATTCCTTTTACTGGAGTCTTCTTCATTATCAAATCTCATTACCTCCTGGATGTGCTTGAATAACGTTTGAAAGGAGGGCTCTTCAAAAGATATGGGGTTGTAAACACAGAGTCTTCACTGCAAGAAGATAACGTAGAGCTGGAAGGAAAACACTATTCATAGGGATGTTCTTCCATTCCTTCATCCTCCAAATCCAGGAATTCTGGATTGTATTCTACTTCATTGTCATCCTGAATGATGACAGGAGCAACTGATGGTGCTGGTAATGGAGGCAGTGGCTCCACTGAAGGAACAATAGCCATGCTTTTAGGTCTGGTCAGTGATGATGGTGCTGGGGGGGTGGTCTTCTTGACAGGACTGACACTGACACTGTCAACTGCAGAAACAGGTAAGTTAACATTTTTGAAAATGATCCCAGAAAAACCTGAAAGTCAACAACACCTGGGTGCAGGTTTGTGACTGCCATTGTCTCTGGGACAGAACCCAATAACAGAAACATAGAAACATAGAAGTTAATGGCAGATAAGGACCACAAGGCCCATTCAGTCTGCCCATTTCTTTTTCTACCTTATGAATGTGCCATCTGCCTTTGCTCTGTCAATGGCCTATCTATTCTTACTCATCTGTATTGCTCCCTTATGCCTATCCCATGCCAATTTGAAGCCCTGTACTGTATTCATATCCACCACTTCCTGAGGTAGGCCATTCCATGCATTCACCACCCTTTCTGTGAAATAGAACTTGCTCACATTACCCCTTAATCGGCATCCCTCTAATCTCATGCTGTGTCCTCTTGTCCTGCTATTTTTCTTATATTGAAACATGTTAGACTCTTTTGCCCAGTAAATGCCCTTAAGGTGTTTTAATGTTTCGATCATATCACCTCTCTCCCTCCTTTGCTCTAGGATATACATATTGAGCTCCGTTAATCTGTTCTCATATGTTTTCTGATGCAGTCCCTGCACCATTTTGGTTGCCCTTCTCTGGACTGCCTCAATTTGGTTACTGTTATTTTGTGAAGGTGTGTCCTCCAGTACTGCATGCAGTACTCCAGACGGGGCCTAACCAGTGTCTTGTAAAGAGGTATTATTACCTCCCTCTTCCGACTTGTGATACCCCTAGTAATACACCCCAACATCTCCCTAGCCTTACCTACTGCATTAGTGGTCTGCTTGAATGATATCAGGTCATTGGTGATGATTGAGGTAGCATACCATCCATAGCAGGACTGCCAGTGCTGGGAACATGCACCAACCTTGATGTTTCAACAATGGTAGGGGGGCTGTAGTCAACACCTTTGGAGAGGATGACCAAAAAGACTTACCCTCCCTTAATGGAGGCCTCAACCTCACCAGCGAAGCATGTTTGTCTCTATGCTTATGGTGGCTAGAAGGGAAGAGTGTGAATAATGATCTTTCTATTTGGATTTCTGTGTCATGTTTCCTGACCTCAGCAGTGATAGGTCACAAACCACCTGGGTTTCTCCTTCCCTGTGGTGGCCCGTCATGAGGGAGATGTCTGCATGGAGCTCCTGATCTTCACTTGTGATTCAATGGCCTTAATGGCAATGAAGGTTTCTAAGGCCTTCTTACAGAGTTTCCTTATGGCCTGGTTAAATCCTTGGAAGATCTCACAGACCAGCATGTTGTGGAACAAACCCAAATAGTACACATAAAGTGTGAGTGTCATTCTTCTAGAACTTAAAACTGCAGATGCAAAACTTAAATAAAGGTTCTTTCGACAGCAGCATGCAGGGACGATGTCGATAAGAAATAAAGTTAATTTAGAAATTAGCAGACACCACACTGAAGAAATGACAGCATTGTTTCTCTTATTTATTTTATTTTTTATTTTAAGAAATAATCAGAATTACATCCCTTTGAGTCACTGACTCCTTTACAAAGGCTCCTCATCAGGAAGACAAATACATTAATAGCAAGCAACAGAAAATAAAGTAAATGAGCTCAAATAAAAGCAAACAGTCAAAATTATGGGCTGGTTACAAAGGCCCCACATCAAGATAGATTAGCAATAATAAACAGACATAATAATGTGGGCTATAATGAGTCAAATGAAGGGCAAAATCAAAAATAGGAAGACTGAGAGGAGTAAAGGCAGGGAAAAACTCAGCCAGGGCAGTCACTGCGGCAGGAGGAGAGCAGGTGGTTCTTGAGAGCAGTTTTAAGAGGCTCCAATCTTGGTAGGGAGGCAATAGCTACAGGCAGGAAATTGCACCAGGGCAGGGCACAGTAATGGAATGACCTCTGTGCAAAGGAGGTCCTAACTCTGGGGACTTGCAGAGGGGAGCAGACAGGGCTATGGGTAGAGAGTGAGGGGGTAGATAGGCTTATGATAGAAGACAGACCGGGGGAGTCAAACCTGCAGTGATTTTTTTTGGTCAAGAGGCAAGATTGATAGTTAAGCCTTTACTCCAGATTAAGGAAGTTAGAGAGGGAATACAGTGTGCAAGTATGGGTAAGACGTGGGGAACCTGTAAAGAGCCAGCAGGTCTTATTGAGGGATAACTTAATTTTGTGCAGAGTAGTTTTGTCAGCGGCATGATAAATAAGCAGACCATAGTCCACGAGGGACAGTACCAAGGATTATATGGCCAGCCTTAGTGCTTCAGTGGGGAGACAGTCATGATGGCGATACAGTAGGCTTATTCTAGAGGTGGTGGAGCAAAGGGAGCAGATGTGGTCATGAAAAGATAGGGAGGGATCATAGAGAATGCCAAGATATTTGAAGGAGGAGGTTTGTTCAAGGTAGAAGAGAGTACTAGATAAAACCCAGAGTGGATAATCTTTACGTTTACTCTGGTTATGTGCAGAAAGTAAGGTTTTAGTCTTCTTTAAGTTCAAAACCAGCCAGTGATCTGAGACCCAGCGTTCAGCTTGAATGAAGGAGTCCTGCAGGGAGTTTTGTAGGAGGAGAGGGTCAGCTTGTGAGTCAAACAGGACAGTGTCATCTGCATAAAGTAGAAAGTGTCCATTACAAGTGGAAGGGAGAGAATTCAGATAGAGTCTGAAAAGCAAGGGCCCTAGGATGGAGCCCTGGGGAACACTAGAATGAACCTGTTGGGGGCAGGAGATGGTAGACCCAATTTTGACACACTTGGTGCTGGAGGAAAGGTAGCTAGAGAACCAATTCAACACACCCTGTGAGAGGCCGAGGGGTTGGAGAGAAGAGAGGATAAGGGAGTGGTGGACAGTGTCGAAAGCTTTTGACAAGTCAATGAAAACAGAACCAGCAACATGAACTTTGTCAAGAGCAGTGTGAAGGAAATTGGAAAATTCAATAAGGGTGGTAGTGGTGCTGTGTGCGCAATGAAAACCATGTTGTTCATGGCAGAGGAGGTTATAGGTGAAGAGGTAGTCAGAGAACTGATCGGCCATGATTTTTTCCAGAGCCTTGGAGAGTCGGGGGAGGATGGAAATCGAGCGATAGTTGCTGGGGGAGGTTCAGTCAGCAGATTTATGAAGAGGGACAATCACTGCTGTTTTCCAGGCAAGGGGAATATGACTGAGACAGAGGGAGCAGTTCAGCAATTTGGAAAGGGGGCTGAGGACAGCATTTAGGATCCTTTTAAGCAGTTTGGTGTCGAGGAAGTCACTGCTATGACCCATGCCCTTAGGTGATCTGAACAGGTAAGGCCTTGCTTCAAGAGGGAGAGGGCCTTGAAGTAGAATGGGATGAGCAACTGATCTGGGGTGGGACTGGGTCGAAAACATTTTGAGAGAGGACTGCTGAGAGGTCAGAGAAGGAATTATTTAGGCAGTCAGCAACAGCCAGAGGATCAATAGACAAGGCACCATTAACAAAGAGATGGGCGGGTGGGGAGGGGTTACAGCCTGCAATTAAGTTCCTTGATATTGATCCAGAAATTATGGGACAAGCCCCAGGAGGAGGCAAGAGTAGACCTGTAATGTTCAGCTTTGGCTTTACGGATAGCCTGGGTACATTTATTTCTAGTGGTACAGTAAGCTTGCCTGACCACAGTCCTACCAGATTCAACAGCCCTGTGCCAAAGGTTGTCTCTGTGATGCATAAAACCAAGCAGAGATGGAGTGGCCCAGGTCCAAGGAGTGGTTAAAAGTGGAAGAAAGAATTATGGATCAGGGGGACAGCCCACATTTTATATATGCCAGTGTTGTATGTCATCTTGGGATGTCCCCAGCTAGCAAAAGTTTTCATGAGGTCCTGATGCCAATGGACTGTACTTACAAATGTGTGAGCCAATAGGGGAGATATCCTTTATAAAGATGGAGGAATTCCAGCTCTTCCAATAGTATAGGTATTTCAGGAAAAGAAGTAGGTGGCTGTCTTTTTAAAGAAGTATTTCACTTTGAAAATGTAGGATTTCAAGTAGGCAAGTAGTTCCACTGAATTCATCTGGCTGAGCTAAGAAAAAAGGTAGAAAAAATAGTCACCCTGAAACTCCAGAAGGAATTAAAGGACTTCAAACTGTTCAGCTAAACATACCAAATGCATGTGTGATACATGCTCTGCAAAAGATAAATTCCACAAGTGTAAGTCTGGTGGCATTACCTGTTACACTATCATTACGTTTTAGGGAAAATTTTGCCAGTCAATGCTTTATTATATTTTCACTGCAAGTTTTAGAATACTAAACCACATTTCTCCAGCTTTGTTCTATTCCAGGGCCCACGGACATTAGGCATGCATACCAACTTTCAGGTGTATATCTACATTAGCAGTTGAGCTACAGTACTAGCATTTTTGGACAATATTTACAGAATTTCACAAATGATTACACTGTGAAATTATGAACACCTATAACTTAAAATATGCTTAACCAAATCTGTTCATATGAGCAGTTTTAAAGATTCTTCTAAGCAGAATATCTAGGCAAATATTCAGGTATGTGGCTCCAAAAGTAGTTGCATTGTAAGCAGAGAAATAATTTCAGAAATGTTGGCAAAAAATAAATTTCCAGACTTTGAGCCCCTATAAATTCAATCCTGCTAATTCAAATGTAATAAATTGTGATGATCCCTTGGACTTAAAAGAAGTAGAGATGCTTATTTTCAGGTCTATAACTACAAGAACCACTGACGTATGACCATATAAAACAACATCTGAAAATGTCATTAGATTTCACACAATTTAGCAAAATTAATGCAGTTTCACAAAGCAATACACAAAAATGGTGTTTGCTGCTTGCAACCAGTCCACGTGTATTCCCAAACAACACACAATGTTGTGATTTGTACTCTTTCAGAATGGCTGGACACTTGAATTGTCAGTTCCTTTTATTATTTAACACAATTTAAGAATGTACAACAAATGTATTTTGCAAAATTTTAAACCCATTATGAATCACATATTCTATGTGCCTAATGGGGATCTGCTGTAATAGTTCTGATGTGAACTTTCTTTGGATAATGCAACACTGGAATGTACTTCTATTGTAATGGACAGGGGAACTCTGTCTAAGTATAAGGACACCATAGTTAACAACCTCATAAATGGTATTGCCAACAATATCAATTTATATAATAGAACTTGCCCCTATTGTTCTCTTTTTATTCCATACTCCGCAGATTAGTTCCTTCGGCAAAAGATGGATTGCACTTACATGCCATTGTTCCCCTTCCTGTAAATATCCAGTTTAACCAATCAGACTATTTTAACTTTTTAAACGGATGATGAGGGTAGATATACTGTAATATTTTTTTTCCAGATGACAGCAATAGCATTTTAGATAGAAGACATGGTAAATGAAGTAACTGAAGAAAAGATCAAAAATATGACTATGCTTACACATTTAATTTCCCAAGACTTTATTCAAGTGAATGGACTCTGTGCATAACAAAAGGGATTGCCTATGCACCACGTATCTGAGGCACATAGGCAATGCTAAGTGGGAATGCTGTGTAGCAGGGGTCCTGCGGACACCCGGTGGCATTCACAGACAGTGCACCAGCCAGTGGCACAGTGGATCCCCCAGCTGCATGGACAACTAAATGCCAGTTGTGGTTGGGGGAGTGTTGGGGGTGTGCTTGCACTACTTGCCATTCCCTAAGGTACATAGTGTCAGGCCCAGGGGGGCACAAGGTACGGCAGTCAGGATCCTCCTATAACCCAGTGTGTCCCCCCATGGTTAACACCCGCAAGCCAGGGCAGGACCATAAAACAATCATTCCTGTTGCCCCAGTCCACTAGGCTGATTGGGAGGGCCTGGGGCAGCCATTCAAATGAGTGCCCATAATTTTTTGTCAAATGTGGGATCCACGCCTTCAGACCTACCCAGACTGCCAGGGTACAAGGGATCCACTATGGGACCCAGGTCGGGCATCCAACTGAATGTTTGCCCGGGTCCACCCCATCACACCTGGCCACCCCCCGTGAACATGCACACTGAGGGGGCCATGGACAGGTGCCCTGTGGGTGCTTGCGGAAGTGCATACCCGTCTTGTTTATTCCTTTCATGTATTTAAAGGTTTCAATCATGTCACCCCTGTCCCTCCTCTCCTCCAGTGAGTACATGTTCAACTCCTTCAACCTCCTCTCATATGATAAGTCCCCCAGCCCCTTGATCATCTTTGTCGCCCTGCGCTGCACCCCCTCCAGTAACTTAATGTCCCTCTTCAGATACAGACGCCAGTACTGCACGCAGTACTCCAGGTGTGGTCTAACTAATGACCGTTACAGTGGCAGAATCACCTCCTCCCTCCTTGAGGATATACCCCTTCCAATACAACCCAGCATTTTGCTGGCCTTTGCAGCTGCCTTCCTACATTGTACCGAGTTGTTCATTGACCCTGTAATGAGCACCCCCAGATCCTTCTCCTCCTCTGTCTGGGCTAGCTGCACTCCCCCAGCTGGTAACTCCTCCTAGGGTTCTTCATCCCAAAATGCAGCACCTTGCACTTTTTGGCATTAAACCCCAGTTGCCAGGTGTCTGACCAGGTTTCAAGCTTTGCCAGATCATCCTGCAACCCCTGCCATCCCCCTAGGTCATCCACCACCACGCCTACCTTGGTATCATCAGCAAACAGACTGATCTTGCTCTTGATGTTTCATGATATGTCTGCAATGAATATCCCAAACAACACTGGTCCCAACACCGAGCCCTGTGGAACACCGCTCGTCACTGCCCTTGGGTGTGAGAGCTCCCCACCCACCACCACCCTCTGTTGCCTTCCCTGAAGCCAGTTTCCTACCCATCTCACCAGCTTTGCACCCTTCCCTGTGCCTACTAACTTCTTCCCAGCCTTCCATGTGGCAACCGAGTCGCATACCTTACTGAAGTCCAGATACAGGACATCCACTGCATGGCCCCTGTCCAGTTGCCTAGTTACCTAGTCATAGAACTCCACCAGGTTGGTTTGGCAGGATCTGCCATGTATGAAGCCATGCTGTCTGCTGTCCTGTAGTCCTTTGGCCTCTAGGAGGGCCACCAGCCTCTCCTTCAGGATAATCTCCATTAGCTTACCCACGATGGATGTGAGTCTCACTGGTCTGTAGTTTCCCGGTTCATCCTTGGGGCCACTCTTGTGGAGGGGCACCACATGAGCCATCCTCCAGTCCTGAGGTACACACCCCAAATGTAGTGAGGCATTAAATAGGTCTGCCAAAGGTCCTGCAAGAACCTCTGCCAGCTCCTTCAGTACCCTGGGTGGATGCCATCTGGGCCTGGCGCCTTGTCCACCCTCAGTGCCTTCAAACCTCTCGAACTCTGCCTCCATGATTTCCCATCTGTCACCATTTCCTGCTTCTGCTATTTCTCCCACCTTGGGTGTCACCCCCTCTTCTCTTTAGTAAATACTGAGCAGAAGTACTCATTTAGTGCTTCTGCCTTATCGCACCCTGCTTCCACCCAACCGCCCCTCCTTTCTAATCCTTACTATGTGGTCCTTACAGCTCCTTTTCTCCCTGATGTGCTTAAAGAAGTCCTTCTCCCCTTCTTAATGCCTTGTGCCAGCCTGAGTTCCATAGATGCTTTGGCTCCCCTTACTGCCCTTGTCACCTTCTTCGATTCTGTCAAGTACTCCTCCCTGTCCTCCCCCCACCCTGTTTTCTTGTACTTCCTAAAGGCAGCTCTTTTCCTCCTTACCTTTTCCATGACCTCCTTGCTCAACCAGCTTGGTTTATTTATTTATTTATTTAGTTTTTGTTGACCGGGTAAGTGCACTAGATAAATCCTGCCTATTTTCAGGCACGACCCGAGGGAGGGGTCGTTATTAGCCCTAACCTTCTTGCTCTGGGCTTTGCTGCAGGTTTTGGTTGCCTCCACTATCCCCAGCTTTATGAGCTCCCACTTCTGGTTAGTGTCCATACTAGATTGAATTCTGGCCAGGTACCCTTTTACCCCATTAGTGCATAGGTACTGATATTTGTACTGTCTTAGTAGGAAGAGGACTTGCAAGGCAGAAGGCTGGTGAAACATTCAGCTTCAAAATGTCATGGGGCCTAGGCTGCCTTAAGTAAACCCTGCTGTCAAACCTGAATGGGGTAGGAAGGTTCCTGGTCTGGGATGCAGAACAGGCAAGCCTACTGGACAGAAGCAGAATTGAAAAGCAGGCAACAGATTAAAACATCAAAGCAGAGAGAAACTGAAAGAGAGACTGAAGAGTTGCAAAACTGCTACAGGGAAAGGGAAGATGCAGTGAATACAAAAAGTCAGGGTGCTGGATTTCTTCAGATAAAAGGTATGAGTGAAGGAAGTAGCAGGGAGCAGTATTGTTGTTAAGAAAATAAAATGTTAAAGTCCTTTGGTGCCTCCTTGCCATCACCCCCATAGTAGACATGCCCGTATCTGTTACCCAAAACCTCTTGTACAGCCGTATTATACTTCAGAAAGTACATTATACGAGGTAAGAAGGACAGCAGCATTCATGTTTCATTTAAACAGTACACAACAGAGTGAGTTTGGTACAACCCCCCCCCCCATTCTACCGTTGCAACCTCCCCCTCCCACTAAGGCACTGCAAATATTGACTTGACTAAGGTCTTGAGAAATAAAAAAAAATGTATGCTGCTTTGCTGCAAACCCCGTTCCTTGCCACTCCTCTCCCCCACTCCTCTGCTGGGCAATCTGCCTTCTCCTATCAACTTCCCTTACTCTGGAATCAACTCCCCCTTTTCTCTCTGACTCTTCCCATACCTTGGCTCCCTCTGGCAGCTGTAGAAACTCCAACCCCTTCTCACCTGTCCCTATGCTTCAACCACCTGTTCCTGTTACGCTTTCTCCTGACACCTCCCAGGCCAAGCCTTAACCATCCTAGCAATCAGCCAGCAGTGTCCCTGCTCCTGCATTGGATTTGATACTATACCACTACAGTTTTCTCCACCAGTATGAGGTCAGGCATTAACTCGCCTGATAGGTCAATCACCTGCTGACAATTTTGTTCTTGTTCACTGTGTTTTGCTGCCACTTCTGAATATGTGCTTGTTTGGTGTTCTTATTGAGTTGTACAGCACTTTATTCTCTGCACATACAATTTTGTATTTTAAGTTGTACACATTTTTACCAAATGTTGTGCCAGTGTTTCGCATTTATGCATTGTGCTTCTGTTCTCCCATTTTTCCCCTCCCCTGGGTCACACCTGGAAATGAGCCTTGGCGCAGTGTGCCTCTGCTGGTTATCAAGTTTCAAATAAATAAACAAATAACAAAAATACATTATCCCAAAAGTTGGGGTGAATATCAGACAGAAATAACTACAATCAGTGGTCAGAACAGAGTGCTGCCCTCTCTCCAACCAACTTGTAAGAAACAGCTTACTTGGACAATGCATTCCTATACCCATGCCAGAGAGAGGTCTCAGAGAAATGTAAGGGCTGTGAGAGAGACAAAGACAGCAATGTTTTAAAATAGAGGAGAATCCTAAGTAACATAAAACATATCAGCTTAGGAAACTATGCTCACATTTTAAAGTAGCAGTATCTGTTAGTAACCATATAGTTCATATCTGCAATTATGTTCATCTGGCAACATATTGAAATACATATTTTTCTTTTTGTTGTCATTCATTCTTGACCCAGGATACAGGATTTTTAAATTTTTAAAGGTTATCAGCCCTGTGTCATACCAGCAGTGAAAAATGTAAATATCCTGGTACAATGTTGTGTAGTTTACTGTCCGATACATAGGGTAGCACAATTGTTAGATTTACAGAAGACATGCAAGCTTTTCGTATGGCATTGTCAGAACTTACCCATCGTGTTAGTGATATAGAGACCAGAATAAGTTCCGTCAAGGATTGGCAGGCTAAAGTCACCCCTGCTATCACTAGAATGTGGCAAAAGATTGTAAAGTTGGAAGCTCGCATTGAAGACCAAGAGGGTCATTCATGCTGCAATAATTTGGTATTTCTGGTTTTGCCTGAAAGAGTGGAGGGGAAGGAGGTCCTGGCATTTGTGCAGAGGCTGTGTAAAACTGTAGCTGGACCATCTCTGAACAACCCTCAGTACATTATTGAATGGGCACAGAGCGTTAAGATCTATGCCAGCCAAGGTGACCCCCTTGTCCCATAATATTTCGGATTCTCAACTATCTAGATAAGTTACATATCCTTCAAGCAGAATGCATTAAGAAAGCCTTGCTGTGGGAAGGAGTTTCCATTTCAATCTTTCAAGACTTGGCCCTAAGAAACCCATCAGAAATGGAGTGCATACCGGCAATATATTACGAAACTCATTACCACTGGGTTTCAGTTTAAGTTATTGTGTCCTGCTTGCCTTCAAATTACACAGGATGGCCAGCATCACACCTTTGATTCACAGAGCAAGCTAAAAATGAACTGCCCAGATTGTTGCCCAACATGTTTAAAGCTGCTACTTGAATTAAGAATCTCTTTTTTGTTCAGGTTCTTTGGCTCATACAAGGTACCGGTAATTTTATTTGGACTTGGTGGTTCAAAGGAAAGAATGACACACTGATGGACTACTCCATTTTTATGTTTGCTTGCATGCATGTGCAAGAAACATAGTACCATCATCCGAGTTTTCGGAGGTGTGTCACCCTCTTCAATTCAGTCAATGTGTTGGCAGGCGCGACTGATCCTCAATGCATGCTGGGCTGTCTTGACAGCTCCAAAATGCAGTCAGGAAGTACAGTTGAAAGGGAGCTATGCTTCGCGAGCAGCGATAAGATATCGCCACCTGGGCGCGCGCCTCCCCACACACAAACACACACACACACACACACGCACGCACGCATACTCGCATGCTGCCTCCCCACACGCACACACACTGTACAGCCGGGGTGCCCAATCCCCGCCGGCTGTGCTGCACTCCCCAAAAGCCTTCCACATGCCACACTGGGTGCCCCCAGCATGGCAACTCATTGTACAGCCGACAGGGGTGCCCAATCCCCCGTTGGCTCCACTGTCCAACACCCCCTCCAGAGAGTACAGGGTGCCACACTGGGAGCCCACCCCAGCGTGGCAACTGATGCTATGGCTGACAGGGGTGCCCAATCCCCCGTCGGCTCCACGCCCCCCCCAGTTGTCCTTCTGCCATGCTGGGGCCCACACCAGCGTGGCAAATGTCCCGCGTCGTCATTTTACAAACAAAAAAACCTGAAAATCAAAATTGTCCTCGCCACTTCTCCTGCCCCTCCCACAACCCGCACCCACCCACTGTGCACCCTGCCTCCCACACACCCCCTCACCCCATACTTACCTCCAGACCTCAGCGCGATGATCTTCGGTGGACCGGGAACACGTCTGCACTCTTCAAAGCCGACCGCGAACTGAGGAAATGCTGGTAAGCTGTATAATGGGATAGATAGGATTTTTCAACTTTATTGCATATCTCAGGCATTTTTTGGAATTTTTGCACCAAATTTTCAACATGGGGTTTTTGGGACCCCTTCTCATGAATGCTGTCACTGTCATGGCGTTACTCTGGCCCAAAGGGTGATTTCACAGCCACTGTGCAAAATCACCTTTCGAATGATTAATGAAACGACACTGCCAGTTTTCATAAGGTGGGCTCTCAAGAAGCCTATTTTGAAAATTTGGTGGAAAAATTCCAAAAAATGACTGTTTTACGAGCGTGCGTTGCGCAGTTCCTACGCAGGCTCATAAGTTCACGAATTTTCAATATTTTCACTACAGATTTTCAACACTGTCATTTTACCACACCTTCTTATGAATAGTAGTACATGTCATTTTTCACATCTCACCCAAAACGTGTTTTCGCCCATGTAGCGTACAATGGCACAGTCGGTGTGCGAAATCAATGTATGGGACACATTAAGAAAATCACAGTGACACTGTTCATGAGCAGAGGTCTTAAAATGGCTATGTTGAAAATTTGGTGAAAAAATTCCTAAAAATGACTGTTTTACGAGCATGTGTTGCGCAGTTCCTACACACGCTTGTAAGTTTGCGAATTTTCAATATTTTCACTCCAGATTTTCAACTTTGCCATTTTATTACACTTCCTTATGAGCAGTACAGCTGCCATTTTTCACATGTCACCTATAATGTAAGTCAGACATGAAGCGCATAATGGTGCAGTCGATAAAGAAAGCAATGTTTGGGATAGATTAAGAAAATCACAGTTACACTGTTCATGAGCAGAGGTCTTAAATGGCTATGTTGAAAAATTTGGTGACAAAAGTCCATAAATGACTGTGTTATGAGTGAGCATTCGCGAGTTTCCATGCACCCTCGTAAGTTCATGACTTTGTAATATTTTCAGTCTAGATTTTCACCAGTGGCATTTTCCACACTTCCTTATGAACAGTACAGCTGTCATTTTCACAACATGGCTGAAATGTGTTTTCACACTTTCAGTGCAGAGATGCGTGGTCGCTGTGGGAAATCATTGTTCGAAGAGATAAAGAAAATCACAGTGACACTGTTCTCATGATCGGAGGTCCCAAAATGCCTGTGTTGACAGTCTGCTGTAAAAAATTCCCAAACTAATTACACTACGGGTGTGCGTTGCACAGTTTCTATGCACGCTCGTGACTTCACCAGTTTTTTAAATATTTTTACTGCAGATTTACAACATTGCCATTTTTTTACACCTCTCCATGAACAGTACAGCTGTATTTTTTTACATCCTGTTCGGAATGTTTTTGCACCTGTGGTGCTAAATGCCGTAGTCGCTGTGCATAAGCAGCTTTCAGCTAACAAACTGATATTGCCACTGTTCATGAGGTGGGGTCACAAAAAAACCATGTTGAAAATTTGCAGTGAAAATACCAACGAATGCCTGAGGTATTAGGGTTTCCAACCATAACTCCCCACCCTGTAGAGAATGACAGGCATCAGGGATGTGACTTGGGATTCTTGCCTGTAATGCTCATACCATTCCACACTGTGCAGCCAGTGAGAGGCATCGAGGTATGCCTTGGACTCTTCGGCCCCAAAGTTCACCCCATTCTCCTATACCACACCCATCTCACCATACTTCCTGATGGAATGGGGTGCACATAAGGGCCAAAGACCCCAAGGCACACCGTGACACTTGTCAGTGTCTGCAGGGTGGGGTGTGGTGAAATGGCGTGGCCGTTATGCCTGATGACCCAAAGGCACACCCCAATGCCTGTCACTCTCTGCAGTGTGGTGGTGGGGTTAGCTTCAGTTCAATACTTCACTGCCATTCCTATTACGCAGCTCTGTAACTTCTACACTACCACTGCCAATGCCAGCAAGCAAACATTCGGCATTGACAAATGCTTGTTTTATGTTGATTGTGCGCATGCGCAAGAAACATGTTGCGTCAGCTTTCTCCAGAAGCAGGTTGAGGAGGCATGGCATTGTTGTGCCCAATGCCCCCACAGCCTGCAAAAGGCTGTCTCGCTTCCCAATGCTGTGGCACACTGCTGCTGACACTAGTTCAGCCAGCATGACACAACTTTCTAAAAAATCAGTGGCTGCAATCAGGGGCCGCTTCGTCATTGCAGCGTCAGCCATCCGCTGCAATGAGGGAGCGACTGGTCATAGCAGGGCGGGATGTAGGATCTCTGATATCGTTTGTGAACATGGCGGCAGCTTGCCGCTGTATTCACAAACAATATCTAACCCCCCCATGGTTATTTGCCGACGGAAGAGCCCACTCCCCGTCGGCATAATGTAACACTCCCACCCATTTAATTGTGTGCCAATGGGGTGTCCAATCCCCGTCGGCAGAAAGGAATTCCCCCCCTTTTGTTGTTTGCCGATGGGGGTGCGCAATCCCTGTTGGCAGAAATAAATCCCCCCATTTTGTTGTTTGATGACAGGGGTGCCCAATCCCCCATCGGCTACAGCTGTCCCCCCAGACTCCGGTGGCATGCTGGGAGCCCACCCCAGTGTGCCACATGCCCCTGTAATGTTGACAGTGGTCCCACGACATTTTCTTGCTGTTGTTGTACCTGAAAGAAAGGAAACGGTCCCTCGTAGTCTCCCGCCTCCCTCCCACCACACACCACCCACCATGTGCACCCAGCCTCCTCACACACCTTCCCCATACTTACCTCCGAGCTCGGTGCCTGATCTTGCTGGACCAGGAACATGTCTGCACTCTTCAAAGCTGACCGCGAACTGAGGAAATGCCGGTAAGCTGTATAATGTAATGAACAGGGTTTTTTCAACTTTAGTGCATATCTCGGGCATTGTTGGGAATTTTTTCACCAAATTTTTAACATGGGGTTTTTGGGACCCCTCCTCATGAATTCTTGAACTGTCATGGCATTAATTGACCCCAAAAGGTGGTTTTGCGGTCACTGCGTGGAATCACCCTTCGGGGCCAATTAATGAAACGACAGTGCCAGTGTTCATGAGGTGGTCTCTCAAAAAGCCTATGTTGCAAATTTGGTGGAAAATAAAAAATGACTGTTTTACTAGCGATAGTGTTGCTACGACGCTGTAACTCTTGCAAAATTTGCAGATTTTCATGCAAGATTTTCAACATTGGCATTTTGTCACACCTCCTTGTGAGCTGTACAGCTGTCATTGTTCACATCCTGGCCGAATGTGTTTTCACACTTCCGTGCAGAATAGCACGGTCGCTGTGGGAAATCGGTGTTTGGGACAGATTAAGAAAATGACAATGATACTGTTCATGAGCAGAGGTCCTAAAATGCATATGTTGAAAATTTGGTAACGATACTCCATAAAATGACTGTGTTACGAGCGTGCATTGTGCAGTTTGCACGCACGCTCGTAACTTTGCGAATTTATAATATTTTCACTCCAGATTTTCAACATTGCCATTTTCCCAAACCTACTTATGAACACTATAGCTGTCATTTTTCCCATCCTGTCCGAAATGTGTTTTTGCACTTCCGGTGCAGAATAGAGCGGTTGCTGTGGGAAATCACTGTTTGGGACAGATTAAGAAAATGACAATGATACTGTTCATGAGCAGAGGTCCTAAAATGCCTATGTTGAAAATTTGGTGATGATAGCCCATCAATTGACAGTGTTACAAGTGTGCTTTGCACACTTTCCAAGCACCCTTGTAACTTCGCAGATTTGTGATATTGTCACACCAGATTTTCAACACTGGCATTTTTCACACCTCCTCATAAGCAGTACAGCTGTCATTTTTCACATCCTAACCAAAATGTGTTTTCACAGTTCCGGCGCAGAATAACGTGGTCACTGTGGGAAACCAGTGTTTGGGACAGATTAAGAAAATGACAGTGGCACTGTTCATGAGCAGAGGTCTTAAAATCCCTATGTTGAAAATTTGGTGATGAAACTCCATAACATGGCTCTATTACAAGCGTGCGTTGAACTGTTTCCACGCACCCTTGTAACTTTATAAATTGTAATATTGTCAAGCCACATTTTCAACAGTGGCATTTTCTCAACTTCCTATATGAACACTACAGCTGTCATTTTCACATCCTGGCTTATGTTTTGCACTCCTGCCGGAGAATAGCACGGTCACTCTGGGAAATCAGTGTTTGGGACAGATTAAGATCGACGAGTGAGAGGGGCGAGTGACCGAGATCAACTGAGCTCTGTCGGAACTGCCGCGGATTTGTTTGTGGGCAGACAAAGGCCCCAACACAAAAGCCCAGTACAAAAGGGCAGCCTGCAGCACTGGGAATACAACGAGAGAGCAACTGAGGGAGGGGGAGTAAGCAAACTCACCAAAGTGCTGTCAGGTTGCTGCGGATTTCTTGTGGGCAGAAAGGTGCCAATGCAGGCAGGGGCCCAGTACAAAAGGCCAGCCTGCAGTGGTGGGAGAAAAGGTATGAGCGAGTGAAACAGGGCGACTTAGTGAGCTCAACGGCGGTCTAGCAGGACTGCTGCAGATTTCTTTGTGGTAGAAAAAGGCACCAATGCAGGCAGGAGCACCGTACAAAAGGGCAGCTTGCAGCGCCAGGACAAACAGGATGAGCGCATGAGAGAAAGGGAGACTGAGCGACCTCAATGGAGCTCTGTCAGCACAGCTGCGGATTTCTTTGTGCACAGACAAAGGTGCCAATGCAGCCAGGAGCCCCACACAAAAGCGCAGTCTGCAGCGCCAAGAGAAACAGAAAGAGCGAGTGACAGAGCAGTGGTGAGCAAGCTCAACGGAGCTCTGTTGTGACTGCTGCGGATTTCTTTGTGTGCAAAAAATGCGGCAACGCAGGCAGGATCCTAGTACAAAGGCCAGCTTGCAGCACCGGCAGAAATGGAATGCATGTGGAGGGGAGGAGCAAGCTCAATGGAGCTGTGTCAGGACTCCTTCAGTTTTCTTTCTGGCCAGAAAAAGCCACCACTGCAGGCAGGAGCCCAGTACAAAAGGGCAGCCTACGGCACCAAGAGAAACAGAATGAGCGAGTGAGGGAGGGGGAGTGAATCACCTCAATGGAGCTTTGTCAGGACAGCTGCGGATTTCTTCCTCAGCAGAACAAGGTGCCAACGCTGGCAGCAGCCCCGTACAAAAGAGCAGCCTGCAACACCGGGACAAACAGACTGAGCAAGTGACAGAGGTCCACTGAGTGAGCTCAGCAGACCAGCGCAATCAACATTCGGCATTGACAAATGCTTGTTTCTGTTAGAACTCCTTAGTGAAGCACATGCATAATTGTGAATTGGTATTGGTTGAGATTTTGTTTTATATGTTTACGATGTGCCTTATTCAGATTTCCTTTCTCTTTAATGCCTGGTGCTAAAAACAAACTGCCTAGGCTGCTCTTCGACTGGTTTAAAGCTACCACTTGAGTTAAGATTATCCTTTCTGTTACGGTTCTTCGCTTATAGAAGGTACCTTTTAATTAGTACAGACTTGGTGGTTCAAAGGAAAGAATGATTACACCGATGGACTATTCTGTATTTTTTTACTAGAACTCCTTAGTGAAGCCGGGCATAACTGAGAACCAGCATTTGTTTAGTCATTGTTTGCTGTATTTACGGAGTGACTTCTTATGATTTACTTTCTTTTCTAATGCCTGGAACTAAAGAGGATGTCTAGATTGTTGTCCATCTTGTTTAAATTAATACTTGAATCAAGAATGTTCCTGTTGTCCGGGCTCTTTGCACAACGAAGATACCAATAATTTTGAATAGGCTTGGTGGTTGAATGGGAAGAATGATCATATCGATGGACTGCCTCATATTTCCTATTGCAACTCTTTAGTGCAGCCCAGGCATAACCGGAACTAGTATCGGTTAAGTTTTTGTTTCACAAATTCATGGAATGACTCACTCTGATTTACATTCTTTCTAATGTCTGGTGCTGTAACTGTTTTTGGGATTTATTAAGTTATTTATGGAGCACATTAATGTACAGCTTAGTTAATTTTCGGTAGTGAGAGATTAATCTTGTTGTTTTTAAAGCCAGGATGGATGATAATTTTTGGTTTTCCTCCCTCCCCCCTTTTTCTGTTTCTTAATTATTTGATAATTTATCTTGTTATATCTAAGGGAGTTTATTCTGTTTACTGTTGGGTATATCATAGGCATTGCAAGCTCGATTTTTATATCAGGGTTATTTTTCTTTTTGTTGGGGGAAGGGATACTTTTTTTAACCTGTTAGTTCAGTATATTTTTTTTCCAGGATTCATTTCTTAGTTTATTAGTCGTTTATCACCATCTAGTGATCATTATTGGGATTCTTCTCTTGGTATGGAGGTACTGTATTATTTTTCTTAGACGAGAACGGATTGTTTTCTTTTATCTTTAGTACTGGAGATATTCTCTACCGGGGTAGGAATGTTATTACAATTTTGCTCGGATTTTTGCTCTGTGGGGAGGAGGGGAGGGTAGTTATAGTGCTTTGATTTTATAATAATTTTGGAGACATCCCTTTGGGTTAAGCATGCTTGTTAAGCAGGATCATTGGCAACTGGAATTGCTAAATTACTTAACCTCTCTTTTTCTTTCTTTTTGTTTACTTCTTTCTCCCTCCCTTCCCAAATCTGGGTGCTTAGTTTTCTGATTGTCTTTTTTCTATGTTGATTTTGGGCTTTTTTTTTTTTACTTTTTTCTTTTTTTGCTGTTACTCAAGAGGGGGATGGAGTCTGGGTTGTATTGGAAATTCAGGCTGGGATGGATCACAGGCCAAGTGGCATAGGAGTTTGGGTCCTGAAGAACCAGGTGGAGTGCTGATTATTTGTGGGGATGGAAGGGTCCCAAGTTACTGGTTTGTCTGCTTCTGTCTGTTTTCCTTGTTTCATTTTTTTCTTAGACGTCTTTATGCTTTTGTGGATTTGTTTTTCTAATAAGTCTAATATTATTGAGGGTGAGTGTTTATGTTCTGGGGAGGGGATTGGGAGGTTACTCTTTATGGCATCTTATATTTTGGGTTTGTCCACCTACAGGTATATAAGGTTTACTTACTGCTATGTGTACATCATATAAGTTGGAACATTAAGGGCACTCAGGATGCTCATAAAAGATATCAGATTTTAAAGCATCTGAGACTATTAAAGGCTGATGTGGCATTTATTCAGGAGTCCCACTTGCCAAAGAAGGATGTTTCCCTTTTTCATAGGAATGGGTAGGATATGTTTATAGGTCTGGCAGTAGTTCCAAGAGGAACAGTGTATGTATTTTAATACCCAGACATTTGCCATTCCTACTAATTTTCAAGATTGGAGATGAGGAGGGTCAGTATATCTTTCTCCAGGACAAGAAATGGCGCCAGGAGGTGCTGTTAGGATCTGTCTATGGCCCTATTCCTGAATCTACACAAGTTTTACTTGTTTAGTGACTCTTTTAGCCTCGTCTATTCATGTACCCTAAATAACAGGGGTGACTGGAACATTGTGTATTAGTCAGAGATTGCTGGATCAACCTGGGCTTGGAAAGGGCTTTCTCCAGTGCAGCATGGCCTCTGGGGCATGCTTGATAGTTTTAGTAGATCGCTGGAGGCTGCTTCATCCCTCTGATAGGTCTTATACTTTTTACTCTCTCCCCCGCACAGATCTGTTTCTCATATTGACTTTTTTTTGCTATCCCAAGAACAGATACTGTATCTGGAATGGTTCATTGTGATATCAAGGAAAGGGTTATTTCTAACCACTCCCCAGTTTGTTTAATATATAGTATTTTGGGTAGTATTTCAAAAGATTTTTTATGGTACCTGAATGTTCAATTGCTACGAGGCAAAGCTGTGGTTGATACTTTGCGACAATTGATTATGATTTTTTTTGCTATTAATTTGGAGTCAGGTGTCTCCTTGGACATGATATGGGGTGCTGCTAAAGCAGCATTTTATGGTAAGTGTATTAGATTGACAACCATAATGGCCAAAATACGTCGGCAGAAACACACTGACCTTTTACAAAATATTCATGCTATATAGGCCACTTTATCCTCTAATACCTCAGAGTCCACATTGATGCAACTCCATGCATTGCATTGCAAGTATTTATCATTGTTAAATGAGAGGGTGGAATTGGCCATTTTGCAAACTAAGTGTCGTTGTCTGAAACAAGGTGAGAGGGCGGGTAAATTATTAATGCTTCTCCTTCATCAACAGGAATCCTCAAGAGTTGTTTTGGATCTTTACAAACCAGGTACAAATACATTAATTACTTATACCAGAGAAATAGTTGATGTTTTTAAGGAATATTTTGTTGAGATTTATTCTGCCTCACTGGCGGTATCCACTGACCCAGAAGATATCTTGCAATTCTTATGGGGGTGGCTCTCCCCAGTTAAGTCAAGTTCAAAGAGATTCCCTTGGGGTCCCTATTACAGCGGAAGAAATACAGTCAGCTACTTCCTGTCTTACTTTAGACCATACCCCTGGTCATGATGAGTTCCCAGTCAACTTTTTAAAGTCTTTGCAACAGAACTTATTCCAATTTTTGTTAAAGTTTTCAATTATTTACTTGAACACATGCTTTCTGACCAGTCCGTTACTTGTGCCTGTATTGTTTTGTTGCTTAAATCTGGAAATGATGGCTCCTTTCCTACGAACTATAGGCCGATTTTACTTATTAACACTGATTTTAAAATACTGACAACGGTCTTAGTTTTGTGTTTAGAGTCAGTGTGGGAACAACTCATTAGCCAAAGCAAGTTGGTTTTATGAAAGGCTGGCATTCTAGCAACCACACCTGGAAACACAATTATTTAATGGTGGTATCTGGGGGAACCAGGGAAGCTGCTGTCCTGGTCTCCTTAGATGCCGAGAAATAATTTGATAGTGTTCCATGGCCATATTTATTGTTGAAGGTGATGGGGAACCCTCAGATCAGATGCATAATGTTAGGTGAATTGGAATATAAGTTATCTGTATACACAGACGATATTGTTGCACCTTTCAGATCCAATTCACTCTGTCTCCATTGCACTGGAGGAAATTCGAACATTTGGTTCCATTTCAACTGATAAATTAAACCTAGGTAAAACCAACGTGTTGCCCTTGAAGATGTTTGTGGAAAGGCTCATATCACATATATGGGTTTGCAATGGGAATCTAGAGCACTAACCTATGTGGGAATTCAAATCCCATTCTGCCTTTCACTTTAGTTGAAACTTAAAATAGACCCTTAGTTAAATATAATAAAATGTGATTTAAAACAGTGGATTCACTTGTCACACTCTAATTGGGGACAGGCTAGTATGATAAAAATGAATATACTCCCCCACTGCCCCGTATAGTATATCCTTTGGGAATGCTTAACATCATTTTGCCATGTAAATGGTTTACACAGCTCCACTCTATACTCTTCTCATTCCTTTGGAAGAGTGGCACTATTAGAAGGGCTTATTTCAAGGGCCTATTTCAAGCTGACATTTCCTACCTCACAAGGAGGTCTTCAATTATCCATTTTTTTATATATTACTTAGCATTACATGGTGCTAAATATTTTCGTTGGGGGGATCGTTGCACAGAGACAATGTGCTGCTCTGGTTGTCTTTGGAATGAGAAAACTGTCTTAGAGAGAAAATATCACTGCAAGCATCATTGTACATCCATGTCACTTTCACCTCAACTTAAATCTACCCCTATATACTGGTCCTTTTAGGCACATACACAGGTATGTCGCTATTTTGGGTTCAAACCTAAGCAGTGTACATCTCAGCAGTTATTTTACAATCCTAATATTAAAATTGTGCAGTGGCCTATTACACCCTCTTTTTTATCATTAAATACCTTAATCTTGGTTTGTGAACTTCTTGCTGATTACCATTTGATAGATTTCCCATCCCTACAGGAGAAATGTAATTTGGCTCCCAGTTCCTTTTTTAAATATTTACAGTTATGTAGGCCATTAATAACTTATTTTGGGCCTCCTCTGTGGATGGATTTCTTGGCCTTACACTTTGAAGTTTTTGTCCTGATGGCTGCAATGCAACATGCTGTCTCACACTTTTACAGCATATACCAGTCATTAGATCCTTCTAGGCCCACTGTGATTGCTTATTATTTTTTTTATTTTGGGGGGGAACTCACCTTCCTCCTGTTCACCTCTCCCCATCCTCTGGGACCTTTCATCACTCCCCGCCAACGTTCACCCAAGATTGCCCCCCAGGCAGGGCCACTGGCTGGGGCACCCCCAAGTACCCCTCCAAATGGTGCCGTGTTGTCTAGTCCAGTGGTTTGTGAATCTCTGGGCTCAGCTTGATGGGGACATGGCTGCTGAATTCTGGTGCATCCATTTTGTCCCCTTAGGTGGGAGATGTTGTGTGCAATAATGTACTGGTGCATGCATCCATGTCCGGCATACCTCCTGGAACTGCTAAGCCTCACCTGCACTGGTCTCTAGCCTTTTCTAGGGGCCAGTCACTGAGCAAATGCTTCCCCACCCTCCACCCTGAAGGAAGAGAACAGTCAGTTGGATGCTCAGTCCTTCTCGATGCTCAGTCCTTCTCCCCCCCTGACTGGACCTCCAGCACGCCAGTCCATTCCCAAACCCGGGTTACCAGTATTGGAAGCAGAAATCCAATCACTGTACTGGTAGGCCAGCTACAGGATTGCTTATTATTGCCAATCTTCTCTTTCTTTATTGTAGGAAGCTTCGGAGAGGATAATGGTCTGGAAAGACTTTTATAAACTGATAAAACAGGATAGATATTGACAACTGCAGTTTAAAATGTTGCACAATTTATATTTTACCCCTTTTAAACTATGCAGAATGGGATGATTGGAACATCATCGATGTCTGAGATGCAATAAGGTAGATGGCTCTCTTTTGCATAAATGTGGCAGTGGGAAAAGATTGAGCCATTTTGGAAGCTATTAAAACCAAGCTTGATCCCACATTTGATCTTGCCACTCTCTTTACTCCTGAAACAGAGACTCACATCGCTTGGGAGCTGTAAGGACATATAGTGTGTTTGTGAGGTGGAGAACACAGTCGCTGGATCACAGGGAGCAACTGATTGCAGCAGGGATGACAGACGCTTACAATTTCTTTTGAAAAGGTATGCCACCATTGCCACAGTAAAAATAAGTGGATAGTGTTGTTCTTTCCAGGCCGCCTTTGATATTTTTCACCTTAAGGAGAGAAGAAGGCAAGAACAGAGAGAAGTTAGGGGCTAGACCCCTGGACATCATGGAAAGCAGTGGAGAGTTCCTGGCGGTGGAGAGAAGCTGACCACTCCTGGAGAAAATGATCCAGTAAAGCCCGCAGGGGCTTACAGACCTACCCCTTCTGAGACAGTGTCTTCTCTCTCTCTGATATTGGATTAATTTTTCAATATTGCAGAAGTTGGAGTTTTGTGGGAGCCTGTGGACTTATAGAATTTAGAAGAAAGTCCACTCATTAGTCCCCATTTATTTTAATTTTATTTTATTGTTCAAATTTCTTGCCTACATTTAATTGCACTCTTAAATTATTGTATTAATACACTGTTGTATTGGGTCTGCTATCTATCTTTCTACATTCATGTAAGTGTGCTGTAGTAGCAAAGTAGTAATAAAGAACACTTAGGAAGAGTTAAAGTGTTATAAAGTTAGAAAGTTAGAAATTAAGATTTTTAGGGCTGTGCTGTATTGTACTGTGACTCAGGGAACCAGTGTAGAAAACCAAAAAATAAGCAAAGTTGCTACTAAAGTACTTGAGTGGGCAGGAGAGCTTAGTGCACTTTTATGAGTATATACATTAGGGGAAATTGGATTTTATGCACATACTTGTGAGTTTAAGACATTTAATTAAATTAATAATAACACCTAGGTACTTTCTGGTTATGCTCTGACAAACTTGTGATTGGGGAACTGTAGTCACCTGATGCTTCCATAATAAAGGACATGTGCTAGCTGGGGAAATCAGATCACCAGTCAAGGAGGAGCTCAGGAGACTGTAGAAGCAGAAGAAAATGGGTGCAAAGAAAAGTGAGAGAAAGAGATTGACATGTACAGCAGTTTATGTCTTCTGCTCTTGCACTTGCTAATATATAGAGTCTAGCAGTGTGATTTAGCGTATTGTGCTTTGTTTTAATATACTCTCCCACATTGTGCATTGTTGGAGACATGGATGCTTGTGCTGAGCTACAAGGGATAGAGTTTGATGAAATTGCAGCACTAATATGAGGGAAACCAAGAAATTTTACATAAAGTACCAGGATTTAAATCTTATAAGTAAGTTTCTAAATTAGTTATTAATAATATTTAAAAAGGTCAGCGTTTCCTCTATGGAATTTATCTATGGTTCAGATATTGTTTTACTGGTGTAGTGTATTTTAATGTTTTTGCAGTGATTGGACTCTACGCCGAGCCATCTTTGAAGCTGAACATAAATTGAAAGTTTAACTGAAACTTAAATTACCTACAGGATAATACAGCAAAGCAAAAGGATAGAACTATTGCTAGTAAAGTGTCAGTTGGAACATTTTCTTCAGAAAAACAGGTGATGATTGGGATTGGGACTCTAAGAGAAGTTTGTCATCTTTTATATTTAGCTATATTCAACATTTAACTAAAAAGAAGACCGGAGAAGGAGAAGGAGAGGAGTAAGAGGTGAAAGTTTAAAATTTAGGACTGAAGACTTTCTCTCCTTTCTCAGCAATAATAAATAATGAATATAAGAAACTGAATGTCTCTGTTAGAGTGACCGTTCTCTAGTGTTTATATTTAAATATTTAAACACTCTGCTATCCCCCTTTGAATAGGTGTTTTTGCATAGATAAGAACACACTTAAGATATACTCCCTTTTAGAGTGCAGGAGCAGATTATTTAAAGTGTGTAATTGCAAGCATTTTTAGAAATCCAGTGGAAAAGTGCAATTAAGCAATTCAAGGAAAGGAGGCTATATGCTATAGGGTATGTAGGAAATAATTCTGCTATTTTTTTCTTTCAAGTTTTGTAGACTAAGAGAAAAGGTTTTTGAAATGAACTTGATGAACTTAACAAAAGCATGATTAGTTAACTTTGATAAATAAGCTGTTTAAAGTTTGTTTAATATTATCTAGCTCTAGCCACTAAATTGATTGTTTATTGAAACTGCGAAACAAGGCTCTCTTTTGATGGTCCTAGCGAGCAACTTGTTACCCAGATAACATATTCAAAAATTTAATAAGCCTAATTAAAAACAACTATAGGTAATATAAGGTTATAGAGAGGGGATTTAAAGAAGAGGAGATAATTGCAATTAAATTAGTGGAATTGAATTACAGAATTAAGTCCCAAAATTGGAACTGGGTCTTGAGAGATTTTGATTACCCCTAACCAATTGGTACTATTAAAAGCAGACTCTTGTTACTATACAGAAATTGTGTTTCTTGTTAAACAGAGTAAATAATGACAATTGAAACAAGAAGTGGAAAAAAATGTGGTGATTAGTAAGAAAGTAGAGATGACCAGGATGGAGTTAGAAAATAAGCATAAATTAACTCAAAAAAATAGCAACAAAAGGAAACAAAAAAACAAGAGAGAATGTGAGAACAGAAAGAAATGAAGAAAGCTTATTAGGAAAGAATAAGGATAGAATGATGGAGAACAGATTAAAGAGATCAATTGATACTGAACAAATTATTTGCAATTATGATGAATCAATTTTAAAGAGCAACTTACCCCCAAATGAAACAACTATTAATATGGGAAGTATTGGACAAGTAATTTCAAATGAAGAAACATGGAGGATAAACAGAAAGAATGCAACAATTTAACACAAAGGGATTTAACTGATTTAATGAAACATAGTACACTGGTCTCCCTTGACAGAGACATAATGAAAAGGGATGAAGCTAAAGGCTTAGATGAAGACCTATTGGAAAGGGTAAATAGAGAGGTGACAAAAGCAATTGATAGAATAAAATAAACTATTGAAACAAATAATAGACTTGAACAGAAAATAAAAGAGTTTAATGAATTAAGGATTGAGAAAACCAACCTTTTATCAGCTTTTGGATTAGATCATGTAAGTAAAGACATGGAAGATATGGGAGATAGTATGGATGTTGAAAGGGAAGTTGAAGTGGGGGAAATACATTAACAATGAGCCCATAAGAAATGGAGACTCCCCCTTTAGATATTCTAACAAGAGAATGTGTAAATGCATTGAGAGATCCATTCCTGGCTAATGCAATGATATATGAGCAATTGCTAATGTTTAAAAGGAATTATCATATCTAAAAGGAATTGGAATAGAGAATAAAAACAATATATAAAAAATTACAAATTGGATTCATAAAAGGAATGGCCATCCCAAGGAAAGAGATTTTGAAAAGTATTCCTTGGAGGAGCCAGAACCATCTCTCTTGATTTCTTCAAGCAATAGAGATCAAGAAAGTAAGGATGTTAATCAATTTAAATTAGGGACAACTAATATAGAGGAAGATTTAGAACTGGTAATGCTACCAGAAAACTATACTGAACAGAACAGTGTTATTATAGAAATGAGAGCAAGGCACCCTAACTTATGGGAGAAAGGAATTAAACAAAAGGATAAAGAACTGCATAGGTGCTCTTATACAGAAAGGATTAATACTGTGATAGAAAGTAGTACAGGAAGTGTGGATAAGGAACAAGATGTGGTTATCATGGATGACAGTTTAGAAAGTGAACAAGGAAAGAGGGAAAGAAGTATGGTAGCTAAGGAAGGTGAGGACATAAAGAAAATACAAAAAAATAGATTAGCTGTCTTTAACAACACAACTGAGAATTAATAGTGTGGAAATGAAGAATGAAAGAGAGAAAGAGAGGTGTAATAATAAGGAAGGAAAGAAAAAAGTATTAAAAAAACAATAAAAAATGTGGAGAGGAGAAACTGATAAAAGGAACAAGAAAGATAAAATCAAATAATAAAAAGTATTTGAGAAATGTGGGAAAATGATGGAAGGTTAAAGAGCAAGGAAAGGATATTAAGATGAGGATGTCAAAAAGTAATTGAACAAATGAAAGAGGGAACAGAGAGAAAATGTTCAGACACAAAAAGAAAGAAAGTAATGAAAGAAACACTAGAGGTTTCAGTAAGGGAGTGTGAGGGAAATAATATAAATATGGATTCATTTGAGTAGGAAATAGTAAAGAAAAAAGAAGGAAGAAGTAAATGACTTAAGGAAGGTGCTGAAAAGGACTTTGGGGATTGATTATGCACTTCCAATGTATAACATAAATGTGTTACCAGAAGAGACTGAAGGTAGGTTGAATTTACACATAAAACAGTTTTTGGTATTTATATTAGATGGGAATAAGAATAGGGATAACATGTTACAGAACTTAAGTATTATTAGACCATATGACAATTTGGAGATGGTATTAATAATCTCTGATCAATTTCTTATATTAAAGGTAATAGAAAATAAGAAGGAAGAATTAAGAGCTTTAGGCTTTCAGATGGAAAGTGTTGTAAGCATGAAACCCTATTTGCAGATTATTATCAAAAGGAAGGGAAAATAGAAAAGGAAAAGCCAAAAAGAGTATGTGATCTCATTATATGGGATAGGAAACTTTATAAATGAGACTAGGACAAACATCAAAGGTAAAATCTTGGATCTTCCCCAAAACATATTGAAAGTTAATCATCTAAATAAAATGATTATGAAAGTTAGAAGATGGAAGAAAGATGGACAAGTATCAGTTTGGGTAAAAAACAAAGAGCAATATCTTCAGATTTTGGCATTTGCAGAAAATTTGGATAAGCTAAAAATATATATGGTGGAAGAAGAACCAAGAAAACAAACAGAGGAAGAAATTACCTATAGTGACAATTGGATAAGTCTGATAAAAACAGCAAACAGATACCAAGCTTTACAAGATATAAGGGAAGATTGACGTAGTATAAGTATAAACACACAAGGAAAGGAGGAACAAACAAAGTTAGGGTCTGAAGTAAAAGTATTATCCTGGAATGTAACAGGTTTAAAGGAAAGATTACCAGACCCTACTTTCTTAAAATATATAACTGAATATGACTATATCTGTTTACAGGAAACTTGGATGGACATTGAAATCAACATAAATGGTTATAGATCATTTAGTAAGAAGGTGAGAAGCACAATCACATTTGGTAGACTCTCAGGTGGGATGATTACATGCAAAATAAAGAGAATACAGAATATGTTGAAGAGAATATTGGGGCAGAACATATTTTAGTGGTTAGAATAAAACAGAGAGAGAATATTTTCTATATCATTAACATACCTTCCTCCAAAAGGATTAAAGTATATAGAAAAAATGAGATAAATATTTTAATTGGTTTAATGGCACAATATGTTACCAATGATCCAGACTGTGGTATTATTTTATTGGGAGACATGAATGCCAGGGTGGGACATGGCCTTGAGCCATCTGAGGAATTAACTTGGGCATATGCAGCCCGGGATGGTTTATATGTTAAAATGGAGATAAATACAGCTGATAAAAAAAAACAATTGTGAAAACCGGAAAGAACTGATAAAGATAATGAATAACCAGAAAATTTTATTAATCAATGGAAGGACTAAAGGAGATTCCATGGGGGCATTCACATATATAGGACCTAGGGGATCATCGGTAATTGAACTATGTTGGTGTACAGAGAATATGTTACCCCAGATTAAAAATTTGAAAATAGGATGTAGAGGGGAAAGTGAACATTGTCTGGTGGAAATCATGTTGGAGACATATACACCAACTTTGAATAAAAAGGACAGATTAAATATAATAAAAGTAAATAAAGGGGTCAAATGGCATTTAATAGATCCATACAGACGTTAAATAAAATAGGTGCCAGACAAGAATTGATAGATTTGATCCAAAATAAGGAAGAAACACATTATATTGATACATTTGAGGACATAATGGAAATTATTTCCTAGCGTTTGCTGAAGAGTTACAATTAGTAAGCGTAAAACAGGCAGTAGATGGTATGATAAAGAATGTAAAAATCATAAATGAGGATTAAACAAACTGGTTAAACATTTAAAAAAATAGAGATCAAGAGAGGAAGAAATTATTAAACAGATTACAGAAAGACTATAAAAAGATAATGGAGGAAAAAAGGAAAATTATAGAGCACAATTATGGAAGGAATTTTAAAGCATAGTAAAGCAGAATAATAATATACAATTCTGGAAAATGGTAAGTAAAGGATGGGATAACTATAATGAAGAGATAGAAAATTACATTACTCCAGAAATATGAAACTATACTATAAAAAGCTATTTTATAATCAAGATTTAAATAGTGAACAAATTGCCTCTACACCAGTAACACATTTTTCATTTTCAGTGAAAGAAATTCTAGAAGTCATACAAGAATGAAAATGACATATGGCCCCTGATCCTGATGGGATACCCAAAGATATTGTGAAAGATTATCCAGAATTATGGTCCAATGTATTAAATGGAGTGTGTAAGATTGTACTGGAGAAGGGTATTGTACCACAAACATGGAAACCAAATATAATAATACCTGTATATAAAAAGGGGGATAAAGCTGACCCTGGGAATTACAGATCCATAAGTCTTTTAGATAATGCACAGAAAATGTTCACTAAATTACTTCAACAAAAAATAATGGACTAGATAAAAACATATGATCTAATAGATGAGGCACAGGCTGGCTTTATGCCAAACCATTCTACAATAGATCAATGCTTTACATTAATGCATCTAATCCATAAATATTTATACATAAAGAAACAAACATTATACTGTGTCTTTTTAGACCTAAAGGCAGCTTTTGATAAAGTCTCAAGAACAAAACTATGGGAAGTAATGGGGAATTATGGATTAGATGTAGAGGTACTTATCATTCTGAAAGTACTAAATAAGGATACTATTACATTAATAGGATATGATAGAGAAGGATTATACCAAGGAATGTGGATCCAATATAGGTCTAAGGCAAGGTTGTGTTCTCTCCCAATCTTATTTAATTTATTCTTAAATATGGTATTGAAAGATATGTATGACCCCAGCTGCACATGCCCAGGGTGGGCTCTAGGCCTTGTCCATACCTGGCATACACAGATGATATAGTACTGATCTCAACTAGCTTTCTAGGAATTAAGAGAAGTATACATAAATTAAATAAGAGTTGCAAGAAAGCAGCATTGGAGTTCAATTTTGGAAAAAATAAATTTGTGATTTATATTAAACAAATGATTAAGAAAGGGAAAATAAGAGAGCTATACTGCAATAACAACAACATTGAAATGGTGAGATCATTTTGCTACCTAGGAATTACTTTCAGTTATAATTTAAACTGGAATGAGCATATACATTGTATAAAAGAAAAAAGAAAAAGATTTGATCCGGCTCTGCAAAGATTCTCATACAAGTATGGAGGTCAATCGGTTAATGGATGTCTAGTAGTTATAAATGCAAAATTAAAATCACAGGTACTGTATGGAGCAGAAATTTGGGGTACACAGAATAATAATAAATTAGAGAGGGTTCTTAATAAGGTATACAAAATAATGCTGGGATTACCTAACTGTGCTCCATTGGGTTTAGCTTGGGGCATACTTCTATTCAACAAGTTATAGAATGGAGCAATGCAATTATTGGGTAAAGGCATATAATAAACAAGATAAAGTTTCCCAAGAATTTGTACAGAAGAATCATTGAATTATAGAAATGGGGTTTGTATGCCCAAGCACATATATTTTGAAACAATAATAAAACCATATGGCCTTATAGAATACATAACTGAATCTATTAGTCAACCATGGAAACTGATAGAAGAAAAATGAAAATAAAAATTCAGGATATTCATTTATAACTAAGAAATTAGTGCTATTAAAAGTACAAAAGTCAGTAGGTGGCTGGCAGAAAACAGAAAAGAAATGGGGATTGGAATATTATTTAAACAAAATTTCCAACCCAATCAATAGAAAAGCAATAACTCGGTTTAGGTTTGGATATGTTAGTTCACAAACTTTAATGAAACACTATAAAAAAATAATTCAGCAAAGGTGTGCCTGTGAAGGAGGAGAAGATACTCCTTTCCATTTACTGAATCTGTGTCCACTATATAAATTTGAAAGAGAAATGATTCTTACAAATATTCTCAAAGAATTAGATATGGAGCCTCAATACCAGTTTAGTGCACTATTGACATCCAAGGATATTTCTTGGTTGGAAAGGATAGCCAGACTCTGCAGGGTAATAATGAGGAAACAGAAGCATCTTTGCAATGAGATTAGGTGATTACTGTGTACTTATTTTTGCAAGATATTGTGGAAATTGTATAAACTATATGTGACATTTATGATATGTGAAAACTTAATGTATTGCTCTGTTTTACATTTTTGTACAAATTCTAAAAACACATTGAAAATTTTGTTATACAGTACACTGAACTTGAACTACTCCTGAAACATGTTTATTGGGAATAGTTTGGGATATTCCCCTTTTCTTATCAATGATGCTATATAATTCTTATAGTTACCACAGCAAAAATGGTTATCTTAAGTCACTGGTTAGATGATCTTTTACTATCTTAGACTGAATGGCATAAGGATGTCCTTAGCACCCTTACTTTGGAATTGCATATTGCAAACAATCAACAAGGAAGAATGTCTTTTTTTTTTTTTTTTGCAAAATGGGGAGCATTGTATGCTTGGTCAATAACTGTATTAAAGGATCTTGCTATATTAACTATATGAGTAGTACAATTTTGCAATGCCTTTTCTGTTTATCAGATAATGTTTGCCATGGTTGAATAACAGGGGTGGGGGTGGGAGGAATTGGGGTATTTGATTTTTTTGTTTTGTTTTATCTTTGTTAATATGTGTATTTTTGGATCTTGTTTTTCTATTTTGTATTTTTATTTTTTCTTTATCAGAAAACAAATTAAGTATATTAAAAAAAAGAAACTTAGGGTAGCACATTACTACTAGATCTACAGTATAAATCTATCATGTACATTTAACAGTTAATAATAAAACAAGTCTGTAAAGACTGCCATCTACATATAGGGGCGTAACAAAATATACAGCTCACTGGAGAGATGGAGTCAACACAGTGGGATTCTTCTTAAAAACACAAATCTTTATTCAGTCGTAGTTTAAAAAATTCCTTTTCTTAGACTATACAGTGCAATCCAAAGTCTTCCAAAAGACTGCTGCTAAAAAGACAACCCCACACTGGGCTGCTGCCTCCTAAGACATGTCACACCATATGGTGCTTTATAAAAGTATAGCAACCACTACACCTATTCCCACTTATAAATAAAGGGTTAAAGTGACAGTATTTTACAATATGCATTCATGTAATGAGTATAAAGTGCTCAACTGTGGTAAAAACATACATAAAAACAAAAACATAAAGAAGAAGAAGAATCAGCATTTATATAGCACTTTTCATACACAGTATCCCAAAGCGCTTTACAAGCAATGCTAGACTGGTAGTGAAGTTACTGAATGTGTGGTGGCGGTGGCCATATCGCACATCATCACCCACACACAGCCTGGATAATTGCATGAACCAGTTTATGGGAAGGGGAATGTTGGCCAGCACACCAGGAATGCTCCCTACACTTTGCTAAGAGTGCCCTGAGTTCTTTTATTTCCACCTGGACACCCACCAGGACAACATCAGGATGGGTAGAAGGGACCTCGGTTTAACATCTCATCCGAAGGATGGCACACCCCAGCAGCACAGCACACCCCAATACTGCACTCAGATGCCAGTGATTTTTAGATGCAAGTCCAATCCTGGTGTGGGACAAGAACCCATGACCTTCTGGTCCAGAGGCGGGTGTGCTATCAACTGAGCCACGCTGACACCCTAAAGTTGAAAGTTGAAAACAGTACAATAACTGTGCTGCTGACAGGGAGATTTATTTATTAGTGCTACTGCATTTTTTACTGTTGGTGCAGCAGACTGAAACATAAAGACTTCGAATAGAGGGTGCACTACACAAATGGATAGTAAGTATTCTTGTTTTGTCATGCATATCACCAGCAGCACACAAGTTACTTGCTCAGCTAGTAAACTCACAAGAAGTGAGATAATCTCAAGTGTACCCTGCAACAAGAGAACAAGGAATACTTAAATAGCTAGTGTACTGCCTAAAACTAATATTTAAGCAATAAGGCATGACCAAGGGTTATTTTAATGGTCTGTTAATCACCTCTAGGGTGTACTGTGGCACCAGGTGCAACCATGCCACTGCCCCTAGAGGGTGATTAAATGACCATTAACATAATCTCTGGGAGTGCCTTATTGCTATTATAATAAAACATATTTTTAAACAGTGTTAGACCTTGTTCAGCATATGGTTAAGCTTCTACATATATGTTAATAAAAGATTAACATAAGGCTGTTAGAATGTTTGCAGCCAATCAGAAAGCTCCATTTCTAAGACCCTTTTATAATAGATTTTAAAAGCAACCACTGCCTTTTATATCTGAGGTACTTTTTCTTTTCCCTTTGTTTAATTAGAAGTGTGTTTACCTGTTAGTAGGTGTGATGTATGGAATAGCACTCTGCCTGGCAGCCGACATATCTGGTTCAATTGCTCCGCACGGCATCATAAACATTGTGACCTCACTGACTGTGACATCACTGCTGCTTAGGAAGAGCCACTCAGTGACTGCCTAGTCATTCACCTGTGATGTCACTGTCGATGAGATCACAATGCTGATGATGTAGTGGGGGTGATAGAGATAGATATGACAGCTGTCAGGCTAAGAGCTATTCCACACATCCAGCACAATATTATCACATAGAAAACTTTTTAATGAGCAAAAGGAAAAAGAAAAATACTTCAGAAATAAAAAGTTACAGCTGAATACTTCTTAAAATTTGTATTATTTTTCTGTCTGTCTGTTTTGACTTTACTAACTCTTCAAAATAATAAATAAAGCTCAACTTAAGATCTACAGAGTGTACCCCCACAAGTGACCCCCCAAAAGCATGCTGCACAAACTGATGTAAAGAAGGTTATTACTGCAAAAGAGAGGCAGAATCAGATAAGGATAAGGCAGGGGGTCGCTGGTATGTATCATTAGGTTATATGTGTGATGAAACAAGCAAACTTACTATCCATTAGTGTAGTGCACCATCTATATGGAGTATGGATGTCTGAACCTAGTGCATCAACAGGAAAATGCAGTAGCACTAATAAATAATTTCCCTGTTGGTAGCACAGTTACTGTCCCGGATTCCCCTTTTCCCTCACAAAGACAGAGACCATTGTTTGTTGTTGTTCTCAGATTGGCAATTAATTTATTTATATTCATAATCCAATATTCCATTTCCATTTCTTTATCATATTTCCAGAAATTTCATTTATTTCTATCCACATATCAATCTCTGATTATCCCTCCCCAGTTGAAAACCTTGGTGCCTTCTGTTTCTCCTTTTCCGCTAGGTAACAGTGGAAACCGAGACCATTTCTTCTTCCTCTTCTTGTGTTATTCCTTTTTTCCACCTCCCCTCCCCTCCCCCGCCATCCACCTTCGCAGTCCACAACCATATCATTACCTGCCATCCACCTTTGGCAGTCCAAACTGTCCAACCGGACTCGTCTGTCATCCACCTTGACACACCCACCATACAGTCCCCCTTTGACTGTCTTTCCTCTTGCTGTGTCTATTAGGGTGGGTGGGAGGAATCAAAAACTCCAGTAAAAAGTGGCTGAGGCCCCCTTGTGCTGTCCCTTATGTACCACCCTTCGCCCCCCCTTCCCTGTTACCTGTCCTTTGTTCTGGTCCTTAGCCCCTCCCCTTCCTTCCCCCCTTCCCTCCTGAGCACTACCATTCCATGACAGAGGGAAGGGGTGCACCAGGACAACCTGGTCTGCCCCGTAAAGAGCAAACTCCATTGTCCCGGATTCCCCCCTTTTCCCCTCACAAAAGACAGAGACCATTGTTTGTTGTTGTGCTCAGATTAGCAATTAATTTATTTATATTCATAATCCAATATTCCATTTCTTTATTATCATATTTCCAGAAATTTCATTTATTTCCATCCTCATATCAATCTCTGATTATCCCTCCCCCAGGTGAAAACCTGGGTGCCTTCTGTTTCTCCTTTTCTGCTAGGTAAGGGTGAAAACCGAGACCGCTTTCTTCTTTTTCTTCCTCTTCTTGTGTTATTCCTTTTTCTTCCCCCATCCCCCTTTTTCCTCACTAGCCAGTCTCCAGCTTGTGCTGGATGGCTGGCTTCCCATACCTAGGTATCACCCTCCTTACCTCAGGGACTGATCCTTTCTACCCTTTTCCTTTTTTTTTATGTACCAGCTTTTTCCTGTTTCTCCATTCCTCTATGAAACCCATTGTTTCTGTGTTGAACATGTCTATGGCTAGATCTGACAGGTGCACACCATCTGACCTGTAGAAATCCTCCACCCATTCTTCTACCCCTGCAGTATCACCTGTCCCCCCATCTGCCTTATCAATGTCCCCACCCTTCTATTCATCTTTCTCCTGGCCTTCTCCATCACCCTGTGGCTGTGCTCCTGTCTCCATACCCTTCTTGGTATCATATCTGACCAGGCGAGGTACACCTGAGGCCACCACTGTCGTAGTGCCACTAGATCCCTTTTTATCTGTAAGTATGTGTGTACCTACGGTCTTCCCACCAGGTCGTTGCCCCCTAGATGTATAATGATTAGGTATGGACTGGGCCGCTGTCCCTTGAGTTCCTTCAACGAGGGAAGGAGCTATGACCATCTCATTCCCCTTATGCCATGCCATACCAACCTACACTGTCTTACATCCTGGTACAGCTGATTTCCCCCAGCTTTCTTCTCTACTTTCTTTCCAGCTCAATAAATATAGGAATGGCTGCAGATCCAGACTTCCGTGATCCTCCCTCTACCTATGGGGTGCAAAGAAAATTAATTCATTTACACATACTCTTAGTGCCCTCACTGTATTATCCCCCCTGCCTCTTTCCTTTCTTTGCCCCCCCACTCCCCCCTTATCAGTGCTCCCCCGTAGGAGCACCACCTTCTATGCCACACTTTTTCTTTTGTCTTTCTTTTTTTTTTTTACTTCAGCGCCTGTTGTATCTATTATAACTGCTGACTGCCAGTGCTCTTTTTCAAAAATGTCCTTCACGGGTTCCCCATTGCTGCCCACTGCAGAGGCAGCCCCAATCCGTAGGGAATGGGATGAGTAATTAGCTGGTTCTCCCTAAAATTGCATGCCCTTTTTCAGCACTGCTGTGACTTGATAGCGGTGACCCTTTTCCCGCCACCATGTACAAATAGCTTTCCAGTCCTGGTCACCTGCTCTGTGGTGAAAACCCACAGAGCCTGCACTGGGCATATCACAATCTCTGATTGCCCTTTCAGTGTTACCATGCAACCTTGCACTTTTTGGTCTGTTTTTGACCTCCTAAGCTTGATCTGTATCTCTTTCACCCCCCAAATCACATCGTCCCATTCCAAACCTCCTTCCTTGTCCTCTTTCCCATGGCCTACCACCTCACTCACTCTCATAGCCCCCGCAAACATTATCACATAAATCATGTGAAATAGCTGGGCCACAGCCTTTGATCTGCATAATACTGGGAGCACCTCTTTTAGCCTTATTAGCCACTGCTCCCCTATTGGCCTCCTATTATCTCCTGGCCCACGTTTCAACCTGCCCCATCCCTGCATCATTCTCCTGATGAGCAGTGATTTTGTTAGGTCATTCCACCCTTTTAGGCTGCAGATAACACTAATCCCTGCAACATAAACCCCCATTGTGGCGTAGGTGGTCCCTTTCTGCCATTGCTCCACAGTGAACATTCCCAACTGTTCCTCTGTGAGTGGCCCACTTACCTCCATCTGATGCTCTGCCCTGAATGTTTGAAACACTCGCCAGGTCCCATCGTAGGCCCTCAGAGTCCAAGGCACCCATAAGCTGCGAAACAGCAGTTCTGCTCCTTCTTTCCAATGTCCCAGATGTTCGTTGGTATGGGCGTTTTTTGTTCCTCCACTGCTGGTGCCAGCCTCCGGAAATGGTCCAGCTGCAGATGGGAAAGGCTGTCAGCCAGGGTATTGTGTACCCCTTCGATGTGTTTTGCTCTGAATGACATGTTTAGCTGCATATCCCTTAACACTAAACATCGTAATACCTGCATGACTGTATCTGACCTAGCTCCCCTGTTGTTTAGCACATCCACCACTGCTGTATTGTCACACCAAAATGTCACTTTCTGATCCCGTAATTCCTCCCCCCAGACCAAGGTACATGCCCATATGGGCATGATCTATAGTAGTGTTATATCTCTCACTTTTCCATTCCTCACCCAGCTGGCAGACCATGGTTCTGCAAACCACCTGCACCTCAGGTAACCCCCCATGCCTAGCCCCCCAGCAGTGTCTGTGTAGAGGTCGAGGTCTGTGTTGTACAGCCACTCCTCTTGCCAGAAAGAGCACCCGTTATACTCCTTAAGGAATTCTTCCCATATTTTAAAATCCTCCCTGACACCTTGTTTCAAGTCCACCCAGTGATGTGGTCTGTTGACCCCTGCTGTAGCCCTAGCTAACCTCCTTGTGAATGCCCTTCCTGGTCCGATGGCCCTGCAGGCAAAATTCAGATGCCCCAGTACCTGCTGCACTAGTTTTAGTTGTACCCTTCTCCTACTGGTGTGTACTTGAATCAGTTCCTTCAATTTACTTACTTTTTTGTCCGGTAGTCTAAATATTTCATTCAGGGCATCTACCTCAATCCCCAGGAACTCCATCACCCTGTTGGGCCCTTCTGTTTTTTTCTGGTGCCAGTGGAAACCCTAGCTCCCGGCACAACTCCTGAAACTTACCCAGCATACTCTGTGTCTCTCTCTTTTTCTCCTCCCAATGAACAGAAAATCTTCCAAATAATGGATGACCATCCTATAACCTGTTTTTTCTTGGAATATCCACTGCAAACAGGTGCTGAATGCCTCGAATGTCGCACATGCTAGGAACATCCATTGACATTGCTTTGTCAAATAATACTGCCCCCAATTGTAAAACCCAATAGATCTCAGTCTTCTTCCTAACTGGCAGCAGTCTGAAAGTGGACTCAATGTCTGTTTTGCCATCCATGCATCCTCTGTGGCATGGATTATCCAGACTGCATCCTCTAGTGTCACATAGGTCACCCTACTATGCTCCTCACTGATGAAATCATTCACCGAGTCTCCTTCCAGATAGGACAGGTGGTGGATCACCCTGTATTCCCCTTCTTGTTTCTTGGGTACCAAACCTAATGGTGAAATCCGCATGTTCCGTAATGGGGGGGTGTTAAATGGGCCCTCTACCCTCCCTGCTGCCTTTTCTTTATCTATCTGCTGTCTTAACATCCCTTCCTTTCCTTTCACTGACCCCAGGTTGCTCTCCTCTCTGCTTGTCTGAGCCCCCCACACTGCAGTGAAAACCCTGTGTTAACACCTCCTATAATCATATCCTGTACGGTTGTGTTCAGATATCCATCTAAACAGGCTGTTCATGCCTCCAAATTGATGGGGGTTCTGGCCATCCCAAACTGGTCCCTGTCATGTCCCTGTTACTCCTCCCTGGCCCCTCTCCCTCATTTTGTGCAATGTTTCTTCTCTCAGTGATTCTGACCCCCTCTACGCGTGTTCCCCCCTCACCTCCCTCCCCTGTTCCATGTCTGCCCTCTAAACCCCTGGCCTTCCTGAAAAAACTGCTGACCTGAACCTTGATCCCCATGTCCCTGTGCCCCTTGGGCCCATGTCGTTCTACATCTACTTGCTGGGTGCCCTCCCCCACATTTTGAACAGGCATACTGGAAACAACATTGAGGCCATGAGCAAAAAGCCCTGTTGCAAGCCCCAGCAGCATCTCTGGGGCGTAGCCACCTTTTTTCCCCATTCACCTTCTGGTGTGGACTGATCTGTTACATAATTGGTCCATAAATCTAGCTGCTTGGTGTCCCATCTCATGTCCCCGAATGTTGCCATTCTCTGCCGAAAAAACTCATCATAGTATAACCACCCCACCCCGGCCTTTGCTTTTGCCCTCCGTATTATCAAGGAATAAGTGATGAGCAGGATGCCTAGCTCTGGCTTTTTTTCCAGTATGATGGCTGAGAAAGTGGCAAAATCTATGAACCACCCAGCCCAAGTCTTACCTTTTAAGAACTTGTCATCCTCCTTCTTCCCTAACAGCACTATTGCTGCTGCCATTTCACTCTACCTATGCCCTCAGTTCTCATACTTGGCTGCCGCTTCCCAGCTCACCAAAGCGAATATATCCACATACTCCCCTTTCCATATTTTTTCCTTTGTGGCCAGTGGCACATGCTCGCCTATCCTCATCCCAGGTGCACCTATCTCCCTTGTACCTTTCCTTCTCTCTCTGTACACCCTTCATTTTTGCCCGGCACCTCCTTCTCTGCCCTAATCTCTTCCAAGGCCGATTCCATCTGCCCTAGACCTCCTGTTCCCAGTGCCAACACAATTTGACCTATGTATTCTTTTACACTGTCCCCCACTGCACTGGATGTGTTACCTGTAACCTTGTCCGGACCTTGCTGCCTGGAGTTTTCCTAGTGTCTCCTTGTTTCTCCCTGAGGTTGAGGAGGAGGGTGAAATACTAGGGGTTGCGGAGGAAACACCACGTTCTGGGGATCTGGTCCGGGTTCAGCCAGGGAGATCCCACCTTGATTGGGGGAGGTACTGGTGTCACCAAGTCTATAGGCTGCAGAGGTACTGGATCAGCCACCTTGGTGGGTCCCACTACCAACGGTGGCACCCTAGCGGGACTGCGGGGCCCCTCGGCTGGTCGTTTCCCTCTGCCACCTTTTTCTGGGCCCGCTTTTCTCTTCTCCCTGGGTCTCCTGGTTCCTCCCCCTCCACCAGTTCCCATATTCTGTTGGCTTTTTCTGCCAATTCAATTATAGCCCTGTAAGTGTCTTCCTTTGATGGCCTGCTCTTCCTTGGCACCATGTCCTTCTTTTCCTTTGCTCTGTGAAGACAACTACAGGAAGAGAAAAACAGGATTAATTGTATATATACACCTGTCTGTAATGCCTTCCCTTTGTCCCTCACACCACACGCCCACATGACCATTCGGGCCCGTAAAAGCCTCCATCATACCGATAGATGCTTGGATCCCTTAGCTGCTCTCTGCTTTCCATTGGGAAAGACCCAATGCTACTCAGGCCACTCCCCCTTTGGCCTCTTCATCATCCTCTAAGCCTTCTGGCATGTGCCCCCCTCTCTTGCGCTCATGCTCCTGTTCAGGTGAGCCAGTCTCCTGCCCTCTCCTATCCCACCCCACTGCTCTTCTGTTTGTATCCCTCCCCCACCCTTGTGCCCTGATGCCACGCGGGTCGCGATGTGCTTCTGCTCCCCTTGCTACTGGACTCCCCTGCTGGTCCCTGTCTCACCACCAATTCGTTCCCCCCCCTTTGCAGCCACTCAAGAGCCTCCACTTTTTTTAAACTGTCTTTTGAGCCTCTAAAAACATCCTGCTGCTGTTCCCCAGAAATTCTGAGCCATGCTGGCCTCCCCCAGAGCTTCCTACCAGTGGATGATAAAGATTTTGTTATTATTATTGTTATTATTTTTTACATCACTTCCCAGCCTGCACTGGGCTAAATCCCACCATGGCATCACGTGGTCAGCACCCCCAAACCAGAGGGAATGGTCAGCTACGTGGTCACCAAATTTTTGGTCTCCTTGCCATTCTTCAGGCCTCTGCTCGCCTCTTCTCTCTTGCACCAACCCCCACCCAACAAGGGGGAGGAGGGCCTAACCCAACAAGCAGCCCCACAAAAAGGGGCACAGCTTCCACTGCAGCCACTTCGCGGCGTGTGACATCACACCGCGAGGTCCAGGGTCACCCTCTCTCTACCTCTGCCTCAGGGTCTCTCCCAGGCCCCCTACTTATCCCCATTATGCCTAAAAAATGGCCAACAAGCCACAGAACAGCACCACACAACAGGAAAAGCTTCCCTCCAACTCCCACATGGCATGTGACATCACGCCACTTGGTCCCGCATCGCGCTTTCTCTCCCCTGCCTCAGGGGCCTCTTCAAGTCCTCCTATCCTTACCAGGGAGCCAAAAATGTCCACAAACAGCCACAACAGCCCCAAAACAAAGGAAAGGGTTTTTTTTAACCAACCCCTATGTGGTGTGTGGCGTCACGCCACACGGTCTCAGATCGCGCTCTCTCTCCTCTGCCTCCAAGCCTCTTTCAGGCCTACCATTCCCACCAGGCCACACAAAGAATGGCACAAAATGCCACAAAAGCACAGAGAAAACCAGGAAAGGTTTTCCATAACCCCACACAGTGTGTGACATCACGCCACCTGGTCCTGCATTGCGCCCTCTCTTCCTTGCCTCAGGGGCCCTTCAAGGCCTCCTATCCTTACCAGAAAGCCAAAACAGCCCCAGTCAGCCACAACAGTCCCAAAACAGAGGAAAGGGCTTTTTTACCAACCCCTACATGGCGTGTGGCGTCAGACCACACTGTGTCAGATCGCGATCTCTCTCCTCTGCCTTCAAGCCTCTTCCAGGCCTACCATTCCCTCCAGAACACATAAAAACAGCACAAAAACAATGCAAAACAACACAGAGAAACCAGGAAAGGCTTTTTCATACCCCCACGTGGCGTGTGGTGTCACGCCACGCAGTCTCAGATTGTGCTCTCTCTCCCCTGCCTCAGGGCCTCTTCCAGGCCCACTATTTTTACCAGGCAACCAAAAAAAAAAAAAACAGCCACAAACAGCCGGAAAAGCACCTGAAGCAAAGGAAAGGCTCCTGCCATCCAACCAAAAAACCCACAATTTTTGTTATCAGTGGCAAAACATCTACTCCTTTGAGCCACTAGCATTGCTTGTCCTGCAAATCCTACCATCAAACTTAACAATCATGTCCCAAATTCCCTCATCTGATCCCCATCGCTATGCAGGAACCCCCCTATTTTCCTCTGTTATATACTGTAACATATTTAGTCTTATTTTTACATATATTATCCTCCCTCTTTATATATTTTTTTTTAAAACAACTTCACATCTCCTCCTGCAAATCAATTGTCTGTTTCCTTACCTCTCTTTCCTGGTGAACAAACCTCAAAGAAATTGTCAAATCAACGTCCTGTAGTTGATGTAAATCAAAAACTACAGCAAAAAGTGGCTAGAGGCCCCTTGTGCTGTCCTAACAACTACCACCACTCCCCTCCTTTCCTGTTACCTGTCCTTTGTTCTGGTCCTTAGCCCTCCCCTTCCTTTCCTCCTCCCCTTCTGAGCACTACCATTCCATGACAGAGGGAAGGGGTGCACCAGGACAACCTGGTCTGCCCCTTAAAGGGCAAACTCCATTGTACTGTTTTTAACTTTATGCATTTGTTTTTATGTATGTTTTTATTTCAGTTGAGTATTTTATACTCATTACATGAATGTATCAATTAAATTACTGTCACTTTAACGCTTTCACCTATAAGTGGGAACAGGTGTAGTGGCTGCTGTCCTTTGATAAAGCACCATTTGGTGTGAAATGCTTTAGAAGGCAGCAGCCCAGTGTGGGATTGTCTTTTTAGCAACAGTCTTTTTGGAAAAGTTTGGATTGCACTGTATGATGGAAGAAAATGAATGTTTTCAACCATGATTGAATAAAGATTTGAGTTTTAGGAAGAATCCAATGTATTGACTCCATCTCTCCAGTGAGCTGCATATATTGTTATGGCCCTGTAAGTACTGTAGGTGCCAATTTCTATGGACTTGCTTTGTCATTAACTCTTCTGTCTCATGCACTACTAATCCTAGATTGCGGTCTGACATCCAAGTTCTGCAGCTGTACTATTTTTTGTCAGTGACCTGCATGGGTTTTTTGAGAAAAGAACAGGGAGCTCTGTGTTTGCTCGAGACTGTTGCTCATTTCCACTCTGTATGCCCCTGCATATATGCACCCTGCTGAATGTCAGGTGAAAGCAATACAGCATGGCAGGTGCAGCATGCAGATGAAACACACACATTAAAACAACTTGTGTTAAGACACACGGCTGTGAATACAAAATATAGTGAACTAGTTAATGAAAATCCTACAAGTATCCCGGGACTCCTAAATGTGCAACAAGCCTTCTCACAGTTAAAAAAACAGCCTTTAAACTCAGAAACTACAATGGAAGGAGATATCCCTCAGAGTATATTTGGAAGTTGATAGGGTACCTCGTGGATTATGAATCTTGAAAAATCCTACAAGTGACCTAAATCATGTGGGATTCTTAGAAAAATGGAGGGAGATAAGTGACAGGGCTAGTCGGGTGTACAATGAATTGATTTTGAAGGAAAATGCAATGCTCCAAAAAAATGTAAGGGTGGAATCATTCAATAAATACAAGAGAATATCACAAGTTGATCAATTGCAATACCAGTTCCTAGAAAACCTGAGAAGGAACATAGTAAAAATAAAAGCAACAAAGAAAACCAAATTTGAGAGGACACTAATGATTTTATAAGTGATCAAGTGTCTAATTGGAGTAAGCAGAATAAGGGTACTGCAGAATCAATACAAACAAAATCCATACACAAAAAGAACGGTGGAATACTAGACTATGGGAGTCTGGGACAGAGAATAGTGGGAGTAAGAGTGGCAACTCTGACACTGATGTTTTTTCATGGGAGGAAGAACAGTAGGAGATGAAACCTACACACTTCCACAACTACCGGAAGGAGCATACTATCAAACAATTACAACCGAGGACACAGAAATGGACCTGCAGAGGGAACAAGAGGAGAGACTGAAAAGGAGGAACTTTACAAGGAGGAACATGGAGAGGGAGAAGTTGGAGGGAGAGGTACCCCTGATACAACCTGAATAGAACATAATAAACCTGTCAAGATGCAGTTTAAGTGGCTTTGACAGTTCAGTATTAAACAGGGGCTTGTCTTTTACCCCCACTAATAAGTTTATCACCTTTGAAACTGTAATTGATATCCACAAAATGGTACATAACTTGGGCTTGAAGTTATTTTTTTCTAGAAAAAATACAGAGAATTCTGAGGGTTTAATCAATCCAGAGGAGGTGAATGACACCACTGTTTTGACTTACCCTTGACAATTTAAAGCCAGGTCACACTTCTGACCACCCTTCACATCCGCTCTGCAGACATAGTCGGGATGCTGAAAAATGATATTAGGCAAGCAGAAAATAAAAGAAACAGACAACAGTGTTATGATCTTAGTAATGCTGAACAGCAGGCATTCACTAATTTGGATGATAATAAAAGTATTGCCATAAAATCTGCAGACAAGGGTGGGGTGGTAGTGATACAGGATAGTGAAAGCTATGACAGGGAAGTACTGAGACAGCTTAATGACAGCTTCTACTGAGAAAAACTTAAATAAAACTATGGAATTTAAAGCTGTCAATGACTCTTACTTGAAACTGGCAAAGGAACAAAACTGGCTGCCCATGTAAGTGATTGATTACCTCCCAGTTAAACATCTGGTTAAAGTAGCTTTTAACTGCCTCCCCAAGGTTCAAAAAGATTTAGCAAACCCACTGGGCAAACCGATTGTTTCCAGGATACATTCTTTAAATGAACCACTTGCTAAATTTATGGACTTTCACATTTTTGATCTAGCTCAGGGACATCCCCCCTACTGTACATAAAAGACAAGGTGTGGCAAATGAGGTTGAGAGTTGGCTAGTAACACTTGATGTGGCCTCTCTACTCCAACATTCCACACACTGAGGGCTTGAACTCCATGAAATTTTATCTTGACCAACACTGTTATAGGTCTTCCCACTGAGGTGTTCCTACAACTGGCTACATTTGTACTAGAATACAATACTTTTTGTTATAAGGATGTATTTTACCTACAAAAAAGGGTACAGCAATGGGTGCAAGTTTCACACCCAACTATGTAAATTTGTTTTTGGGGATGCGGGAGCATGACATTGTCCAGAATGAAAGCGTTAAAGAGCTGGTGACACAGCTTGCTGAACTTTGCATAGTACAGTAGTTTATAACAAACAATAAAGTGCTACTTATCAATTTGTGTGCTTATATACTTCTAAAAGTTATTTTTTTTTCCATTTTTGCCTTTGCTGTTCACATGCGTGTTCCTTCAGATCTCAAACTGCCTCTCAGCATTCCAGGACTCGATGACATCAGGTTTGGATGTCCAACTCTGTCTTGAGTGAGGAAGCACAGTTCTTAGTATTGGTCCTGTGACATGTGTGTGTGGAGGCAATATCAAGAGATCATTTTGCTGTTGATTCATCAGATGAATTACAAACTACTAAATTTGCTGTCCAAGTTTCTGTCACTGTTCATTTCAATTTCAGTTCATCCTGTCCCGTCAAACCAAACTAAATCTGCATTTCAACAGTACCCCAATTCACAGCACAGTACCTTCACCAATAATTTTCAACCCTGAAATCTCTCCTTGCAATCAATATTGTACTGTGTTCACTGTTTGTTTTACTATGTGGCCAGTAGTAATGCATCTCTGGTTGCATCCCTCCCCGCCTAAGACACACACCACAAACGACTCTTGCCTCATACATCTTGTTGCCAAGTAATATGTATATATGTATTGTTTTTATCCTATATCTTATGTTTCTTCCCAGACTCAGTGCTTGAAACAGTAGCCACCAATGAGCTAGACAGGCAAACGTTGCTAAACAGATACACAGTTGGACAGCAGTAACTCACCCTTTTTCTGCTGTGCCTGGATGTCCCACCTCACAACAGAATAACTCTGTGTCAGTCTACTATCATGTGCACCTATTCAGGATTGGCATTGCTGCCCCAGGAGTCATCAACCTACCCTGCCACAAGCGACATCTCTGTGAATGCAGTAATTGCAGCAATGGCTCTTTGTTATCACTACACCTCAGCCTCACAATGCACCCTCTGCTTAGTTGTCTAGTCTCCTATTGGACCCGACACACAATTCATCTGATGTACACCTAACTGCTCATTGTAGTCCCTCAACATTTTATGGTTATGATTCATGCCTTGATGGTGTTGGCACTTTATGTATTACCTATCCATAGATGCCCCCCCAACACACACACACAAACAGCATTCCTGCTCACAGTCTAAATTGCTGTGTCACACCCTGTCTGATACTCTGATAGTCTGGTGCCATAAATACAATACAATGCAAAAAATGACACAGGTGCTTGTACCACACAGTAACCCAGTTTTCATATGCTCAACCAACAATGGTTGTTGACCGTTCGTTGTTGTGGGAGTGTGGTGACTACTAAGTTGGTTGTGTTCAGGCGGTGGTGGTGGATGTATTTGGTTAGGGGAGGGGATTCAGCAGGTAGGTGATGCTTCCCTTTCTTTGGCAGACTGGACTGATCTGAAGTACATGCAATAACTATTCATAAAGTCACCTGAACATGCACACAAATCCATAGCTAGCTGCTGAGAGAGCTGTTGTGTGCTCCTAATTGCTGAGTCGTGGACACCTGAATGTGTTCCATGTCTTGCGTGTAGCAACAGTCAGATTCACAATCATGTTATTAAAATTTCATGGGCAGCCAGGTCAGATGCCTTCAGTAGAATCACTGTCTGGGACAGCACCATTGGGGAAAGCAGTTGTAGAGAAGGGCAAGGGATGAGCACAGACTGCCAAGGTGATGGGTTAGTGGTGTTTTGAGCAAATTTATGATAAGTGGAAGCAAAGGAAAATGAGAGAAAAAAAGCAGTCAATATAACACTGCATTGCTAATTTTTTACTAGTGCCAAAGGTGATACCAATATGAACAGCCATTACACAGAAACTTAAATATAAACTCTTGACATGCCAGAGAATGTCAAATACACAAATGTATAAATTATGTTGAGCACATTAAACTCTGCAGATTGCTCAAGGTGCAATACTTGATTATCAGTGCAGGTAGGGACGGCCTGAGTAAGGAGGCAGCATTTCTTCACTAAGAGGGTGGTGAGTCGCTGGACTGATCCTCTGGATGTGGTAGTCAACCTATCCATGCAAAGTGCCCAAAGCCTGCACCCTTTCTTGCCTATCTCTGCCATGCACTAGTGAATACCACGCATGCAGCATCACCATTACCCACCCGACAATGCCCTGCAGATTGTATGTGAAACAAACAAAAAAAAGAAATACACTTTGAAAGGTTAAGGGTCATGTAGCATCAGGTTTGTGCACTGTTTCCTCTGAGTTCATGAAAGGATAAGATGTTAGCATTAGGGAAGAGAATGTTCAAATCAATACTTTTGTGGCCGCTCTATATAATAAACTGTCCTAAAACATTATATTTCCAACAGCCCCTAGGTTTGTGTGGTACTCTCTAATACATAAACAATATTTCTAGATGGGCCTGTGGCTCACCTGATACTGTATTACAAGTGCCAGAAGAGCCAGTTACAGACTAACAACGGGGAGATGGCTGAGAGTGTTTGTCTGTGCCTGACTTGATTGGCCAGATGATGTTGGCTATTGTTTGTAAAGAGTTGATAGTACTAGATTGAACATCTGCTGTTGTGGTACCCTATGGCTCAAGGTTGGGGGGCCCTACCTGTATTTTACAATGTGGCCGACATGGCCTAGTATTGCATGGTCTAGCATACCTCCCAACTATTGCATGCTCCCAGTACATTGTATGAGGGATAAAGAAGAAGCTGGGGGGGCAGAATTCAAGTGCTGTTGGTGGATAACTGGATACATCTTAACTTTTCCATGCTTGTGAATCAAACGTTTACCATGTTCCTCCCAAAGTGTGTGTTTGTGAGCCTTAACACTATGGACTGGACTCAGGAAGTGATATAAAACATCAGGGTCACATTTTTTTTGGAGTTGAACATCCACTCACAGTCAGGCTAGGGGCCCGATTCCAAGACTTATGTCTCAAATTGCTGGCGCTTGTGAGTTGCAACATATGCCGCTACACCGGGAACCCTGTACCAGATTCCAGTACAGGCAGGATCCCAGTGACTATGTCCTGCAACTTGCAACACCTCCAGCATTGTGTCACATGAAGGGTGGGCCTTCACAGGGTGCCACAAGCTGCATTACTGCCCACCAACAGGGCACTGGTCTCTCATGGCATGGCTCCCAATGCTCCACTCCCCAACACCATAACAATACCTCACAATTCTGGATGGGTGGTGATCAATCACAGGACTACCATGAAGTGCTTTGCATGCATGCCAATAGTGTCATGTTGGTGCACCGGTTACGTGAACTGCCCTGCAGGACAATACCCAGTGATGGGGATGTAGGAGTGCCAGCAGCCCTCAGAGGGCTGCCCTGACACAGGTGGATGGGTGGGAGCCTATGTGGGACCATAGAGGGGCGACTGTTGGGGCACCAGGCACAGAGATGCATCCCCGGTGGATGTAGGGTACAATTAGAACAGCTAATAGCTGTTCTAACTGTATTTAGACCACTGTCTTCTGGGGCCATCTTGGAATAGCACATTTGCTATTCCATCTGCCACCTTACTGGAATCGGGCGTAACTGCTGCCACAAACCCCCTTGCACCATATCACAGGCAGTTTATGGCATACCTGGTGGTGTAGCACACCTTTAGTGCAGGCAGCCTGCGTCATGTTGCAGGCTGCCTTCTGGAATACCAGTCAGCATAACGCATGGTGCAAAGTGCTATTTGCACCATTAGGTTTGTTGTAAGTCACTTTGCGACATGCATAACCCATTCTGGAATCGGGCCACAGGTCACATTGTTGTAGGTACTGAAATGGATAGTAACACTTCTGAAGCTGTGTACTGCCTGCCCAATTATTTTATATTCATCTACAAAATAAAAGTGAAAGCCATTCTCAGTAAGCCTATATCTGGTGATAGGTACTGGAATGAAAATGAATAACACCACTTGTGAAGTAGTGATTCCCCAGTTCTTGTTTGTCCAGTCCCTTATTGTTATACATGTGGTCAGAATGTTCAGAAGTATGATCAATCCATGGAACAAACTGTATGTGCCTTATGTGTAACGTGTCAAACACAAAGCTGTGTCCATAAGCGCTGCACACAGAATGCCATGAAAATTGTTTTGGGTGGAGTGGGGGTGGATGGAAACTGAATACAAGGGATTCCTGTCAGTAATGAATGACAACAAATATAAGACAAATATAGAAAGGCAATTTTTTTTTTGACAAAACAATAACAGCATGTGACAGGGAGCTTCTGCCACTCTTGAGGACCAGCCTTTTCTTAAATCTGTTGCAACAGTTATTCTGTTTCTTAGCCTAATCTGTTCTTTACAATTTCTAGTCCATAAGGTTGGCCACCTATGGGCACCCCCTTCCTTTCTTGACTATGCTACAATGTCCTCTTTAATTTTCCTTTTCCCTCTCAGGTTCTCGTACAGGAGGTTATTTTTGTGACCTCGAGCTGATTTAAAACAACAGGCCATTTTCCTTATTGTTAGATTTAGTATGCAATCACACTATGTCTTAAAATACTTCTGTGTATATATCTTATGTGTCTAAAACCTGTAAATGTTGAAAATACCATGGCACTATGTGTTTTTGATAAAGGTAAAAAGTTACTAGGGGACTATGATAAAAATTAAGTTAGTTGTGCTATTTAAAATGCATGTAAATTGCTGTAAATTGAACAAGTCTGAAATGTCATGGTGATTTGCATATATTCCATGATGCTTTGCATTATGGAAGTATGTGTGATGTTGTGTTTCTTTGAAACTTGGCTTCTTGTCAATGCCCTTTGGGGTAACCCTTGGTTCAGTGCTTCTGCACTGAGGTTCTTTGTCATTGGCTTGTTTTTTGTTTTTTTTATTTGAGTCCCCACCGCCAAAGCAAACAAGGCCCACATAGAGGAGGCTAAATTTCAATAGATAAGTTAGATCATAAATCAGTGAGTCAGTAGGTGCTGGCTAAGTGTAGATGAAAGACTTGCATAATCTGTTGATTCAAACTGATGAACTGAAGAATGGATATACCATTGTTGAAGGTTATCTGCTGCATTTTGAATAAACATCACAGAGATTGTGTATTGAACTTGAAGTTTGGTGTCTGATCTATCTGTTATCCCACAACCCCTCTACAGACTTGGTGTCACAAGTGGGATAACTTGATGGAAGCATCTGGACTTGCCAAAAAGGGACATTTTCCAGTGGCTATCACCCAGATATCGCAGGTGGACTGATGCAGCAGGAGTTGCCTGAGGAGAACCCGGAGAAGAAAGCCTGGGAGTTTTGACCAGAACCATGGCTGGCAGATGGAGAGAAACTGCTCCTGGATTGGACCTCAGAGCTCTGAGGAAGGCCAAGGATGAAGACAAAGAGATGCAAAGGGATGAGGAACTACCATGGGGTCAAGGCAGACCAGAAGTGGAGACCCTGATGAGGGTGATCCACTGGATGAATGGCAATGACTGGAGGCACACCGACTATGCAGAGGGGTGGAACACCAGTGCCAGTCACTAAAGAGGTCACTGCTGGAGAGTTTTAATAAGGAATTGGAGGAGGATTTTTCATGGGCTCAGCTAGAGGATGACTCCCTGTCTGAGCAGGTTATTCCTTTGTTGTCTGTGTTCCCAGGATGTTGCCTATTGGAGGTCAGAGATGCAAGTATGGAACTTGAATGTGAGACCCCAGGTAAGACTGTGCTTAGTGATATTGTGCTGGGGTTAAATACTTCAAGAAAACAAGAAGAAGCCTATGAGGTTGAAGGAACCTTTTCTTCTATTGATACAGCTAAATCTATTAACAGTATTGACTAGGGGTATACTGCAGGCTAAAGATGCTAATGTTGCCAAACTGTTACAGTATTGTAAGGTCAAAGAGGGTACCCAGATTAATGGTGATGTGGGGGCAAAACAATGTTGGTGATACAAACTGAAGAAAGGTGTTCCATACCTTATGAGGCCCAAACTCTGTACAAAAAGTGTGGATGCCCAGGTAGTGGTGCTTGAGGCCTACAGATAAGTGATGGAGGCTACTTACTTTAGTTCCTGTGGGCATCTGAGACATGGTAGGGTATTAGCTCGATTAACCCCATGTTATTACTGGCGAGAAAAGTACAGACAGGTGACAGCCTATCTTAAGACCTGTCTTATGTGCAACCAGATAGAGGTACCTGTTGGGCACAGCAGAGGAGCTAGTATCCGGGCTATGGAAAGAGTGTCCTAAAGGGTAGAAGTCATCAAAGAACAAAAATGGCACCCTTGTGAAAAGGGAAAACTCTCACATAGGTCACAAGGTACTAGATGGTAACAGATGGCTGAAAATACCACAGTGATTATAAGGATGTTTATTAAGACAACACAAAGTTAAAAGGTTTAGGAACCTGCTGTTTAACATTACAGGGTATTCAGTATGGGAGGTTCCTTGGTTTCCTGTTGGTTTCTGTAGAGATCTGTGTGGGATAGGATGACCAAAGTTTTGGGGTCCTCTATTATCACAGGTTGAAATGGGAGAATAGAAGCTACTGTTGCTCCTTTCATATTACTGAGGACACTTTGTGTAAGACAGAGGGGTCAAGGTAGTTGCAGGCAAGGCCAGATGTGGCTCTGCAATGGTCCCTGTAGGCAAAAGTGTAGCATGTTTGGTCAGGGGCTGGGCCTGCTGTCAAAGAAAGAGGTACCAAAGGGCAGACAAGGATTCTAAGGTGGTACATGTGGCAATGGGACCTGATGGCATACATCCCAGGGTACTTAAGGAGCTAAGGGTGGAACTAGCAGAGCCATTAGCAGAACTGTTTAGTGAGTCTCTGAGCACAGGACAGGTCCCAGAAGACTGGAAAAGGGCTCATGTGATCCCGCTTCACAAGAGTGGTAGCAGGGAGGAGGCAGGGAACTACAGACCAGTCAGTCTTACCTCAGTACTGGGCAAGATTATGGAGGCACTCCTTAAGGAAAGGCTAGTGCAACACCTGGAATCCATAGGGGCACAGGATCCAAGACAGCATGGGTTTACAAAGGAAGGTCTTGTCAAACTAATCTCATAGATTTCTTTGACTGGGTAACCAGAGTGGTGGACCAAGGGGAGCAGTTGATGTCGCTTACCTTGACTTCAGCAAAGCTTTGACACTGTTCCACATAGAAGATTGGTAAATAAGCTGGGTAGGCTTGGGGTAGGTCAGAAGTTGGTCAACTGGGTGGCAAACTGGTTGACGGGCAGAAAACAGAGAGTGGTGGTAAATGGTATACAGTCAGAAGAGATGCAAGCCACAAGTGGGATACCTCAGGGATAAGTCCTGGGGCCAGTCCTCTTCAATATCTTCATTAGTGACCTTGCAGATGGACTAGAGGGTAAGGCTTGTTGGTTTGCAGATGACACCAAGATCTACAACAGAGTAGATGATCCAGATGGGGTGGGAAGAATGAGAAGAGATCTGGATAAACTAGCAAAATGGTCAGAAGAGTGGCAACTGGGATTTAATGCAAAGAAGTGCAAGATCATGCACATAGGGAAGAGAAACCCTGAAGCCACCTATAGGCTGGGAGAGGAGTTGCTAGCAGTCACAAAGTAAGAAAGAGACTTGGGCATCATCATCACTGATGACCTGAAATCATCCAAGCAGACCTCTAAAGCAGTAGGTAAGGCTAGGGAATGTTAAGGTGTATTAGTAGGGTATCAAGTTGTAAGAGGGAAGCAATAATCCCTCTTTACAAGACAATGGTTAGGCCCCATTTGGAGTACTGCGTGCAGTACTGGAGGCCACACCTTCACAAGGACATTAACTAAATTGAGGCAGTCCAGGGAAGGGCAACCAAAATGGTGCAGGGACTGCATCAGAAGACATATGAGGACAGATTAACGGAGCTCAATATGTATACCCTTGAGCAAAGGAGGGAGAGAGGTGATATGATCGAGACATTCAAACACCTTAAGGGCATTAACAAGGTGAAAGAGTCTAACATGTTTAAATATAAGAAAAATAGCAGGACAAGAGGACACAGCATGAGATTAGAGGGAGGCCAATTAAGGGGAAATGTGAGGAAATTATTTTCACTGAAAGGGTGGTGGATGCATGGAATGGCCTACCTCAGAAAGTGGTGGCTATGAATACAGTGCAGGGCTTCAAACAGGCATGGGATAGGCATAAGGGAGCAATACAGATGAGTATGAATAGATAGGGCCACTGACAGAGCAAAGGCTGATGGCACATTTATAAGGCAGAAAAGAAATGGGCAGACTAGATGGGCCTTCTGGTCCTTATCTTCCATCAACTTCTATGTTTCTATGTTTCTATTATTATTTTTTCTGAAGGTAAACCAACCAAGGAGGAGGTGGGTGGAAAATGGATTGGAACCTGTGTTGAGTAACACCAAAAGAGTGTCTACCCTCAGGTGTCTGTATCAGTAACAAGTGAAATGAATGAATCAAGAGACATAGTGAGTTTACATGGAGGGGTTGTAACTAGGAATGGGCCACTGCTTAAAACTGACATGTCGGATGGGGTTGGAGCAGGTAATTACTTACTCCTGAGAAAGTCTTTCTATGGTACTGGACTTTACAGCTGTCCAGATTTTTGGTTAACAAATATGACAGAATTTCCCTAAAAGGGGATAGGAAGGTACTGTTAGTCTCTGTTGAGAAATGTGTTAATGCCTCAGGGTAAAGAATGATGATATACACTAAGTTTATGATGGAATGTTTATTGTTAATAGGGACCCTGAGACATAGCTTCCGAAGATGGATGGGTGGAAGTTTCATCCTTTCCTGGGACAGGAAGGTGGTAAGCAGTCTGCAATAATTGCTTCCCTCTTAAGGTGGGGGATATGTGACAGGGAGCTCCTGCTACTCTTGAGGGTCGACCTTTTCTTAAATCTGGTGTAACAGTCCTTCTATTTCTTAGCCTAATCTATTCTTTACAATTTCTAGTCCATAAAGTTGGCTACCTATGGGCACCCCCTTCCTATTCTTGACTATGCTATAATGTCCTCTTTAATTTTCCTTTTCCTTCTCAGGTCCTCGTACAGGAGGTTGCTGTTGTTGTGACTTCAGCTGATATAAAACAATAGGCTGTGTTCCTCACTGTTGGATTTAGTATGCAATGGCACTACAGTATGTCATAAAATACTTTAATGTGTATACCTTATGGCCCAATATTCAAACTGCACCAGTTTTGAGCAAGCCTGTGCACCGCTTAAAATAGTTGTGAGGGTGTGGGCCAGGGCGATATTCCAATGGAGCGCCATGGCCAGCACCTGCTTGGAATATCGCCCCCATGCCACCCCCACTGTGCATGGCGCAGTGGAACTGCGCCAGCACAAGTGGTCAGAGTGGAGCATTGAGATGCGGTGGTGCAAGTTCCATTGCGCCATGCACAGCACCTGCGACATTCAAAGGGTGACATGCAAATGGGGCCATAATTTATGCAAGGTGCATGGAGGGCCATTTGCATCTGATTATGGCCCCATTTGCATGCCATTAGCATGCAGGTGCGCCGATCCCTGAGGACTTGCACCTGGCGCCCTGCCAGGCAGCAGCCATCGGGGACCGACGCCCCCTGCAGCCCGATCGCAGGACATCCCATAAGGGACAATACATGTCTCCAATCCCTAGTGGTCCAGTGGACCATGAGTAGCCTGATCGCGGGCATAACCATATTTCCCCACCCCCCCAGTAGTCCGATCTTGGGAATAACCGTATTTCCCCACCCCCAGTAGCCCGATAGTGGGCATAACCATATTTCCTCACCCCAGTAGCCGATTGTGGGCATAACCATATATCCCCACCCCATTAGCCAGATCGTAGGCATCAGTAACCCCCAAAGTCCAATCTCCCTGGTGGTCCAGTGGACCAAGCGGAACCTGATCGCGGGTGGCATTCCTCACCCCCAAGTCCAAAATCCCTGGTGATCTAGTGGACCCCCACCCCACCCACCCACAGGCCCTGCCCCACTCCCCCCCTCAGCCGGGTGAGTGGCACACCTCACCTGCCGCCCCCCGCCCCTCTTCTGACTGACAGCTCAGGGTATGGCTGCCGCCCATTGGTTCAGATCATGAGCCAATGGGCATGCAGCTCATACCGCATTAGTCATTCAGATATGTGAATGAATTCATTCACATATCTGACTGACTAGGGAAGAGGGCTGCACGCCCATTGGCTCATGCTCTGAACCAATGGGCGTGCAGCCACCGAGCTGTCAGTCAGCAGATGGCGGGCGACAGGCAGGTGGGCTGCCACCCACTGGCTGAGAGGGGGAGCAGGGTGGTGGGGCTCTGTGGGCAGGTGGGGTGGGGTCCACTAGATCACCAGGGATGTTGGACTTGGGGGTGAGGAATGCTGCTCGTGATCGGTTCGGTTCAACCACTGACCACCAGGGATATTGGACTTGGGGGTTACTGATGCCCGTGATCAGGCTAATGGGGGTGGGGATATACAGTTATGCCCACAATCAGGCTACTTGCAGTCCACTGACCACCAGAGATATTGGACTTGGGAGGGGATACGCCCATGATCGGGGCATGGGGGCTGCTGCTATAAGGCTGAACAGTTCAGGCCACCCACAGGTGGCAGCTGCCGTGTTGCACCCTCAATGCGGCAGCTCACCTGTGGGTGGCCCCTCGACTTGTTCCTTTTTTTTTTGCATAACTTTGTGTAGGCGCAGTAAGTTATGCTTGCACAACTCTGCACGGCCCGGCTGAATATTGGCCGTGCAGTTTATGCATGGTTCCTCCCTTCGGTTGTACTGCGCCTTCATTATCATTGTGCTGTTGCTCAGCATGGTTTCGGGGGCGCAACTGCCTCCTTCTGAATATCGCAGAATGGTGCAATTTCCGACTTGCACAGGTGCAACCCTATTGCGCATGGCTCAACTCTTTTGAATATCTGGGCCTATGTGTATTAATCCTGTAAATGTTAAACATACCATGGCATTAGGTATTTTTATAAAGATACAAAGTTACTAGGGGACTACAATACAAATTAAGTTAGTTGTACTATTTAAAATGTGTGTAAATTGCTGTGAACCGAACAAGTCTGAAATTTCATGGTGATTTACATATATCCCATGATGCTTTGCATTATGGAAGTATGTGTGATGTTGTGTTTCTTTGAAACTTGGCTTCTTGTCAATGCCCTTTGGGGTAACCCTTGGTTCAGTGCTTCTGCACTGAGGTTCTTTGTCTTTAGCTTGTTTTCTTTTTGTTTTGGTTTTTTATTTGAGCCTCTACAACTGTAAGCAAACAAGGCCTGCATAGGGGAGGATAATCTCAACAGATAAGTTAGATCAGAGATCAGTGAGTCGGTAGGTGCTGGTTAAGTGTAGAGGAAACACTTGCATAATCTTTTTTTCTACAAACTGATGTTCTGAAGAAGGGATATGCCATTGTTGAAGGTTATCTCCTGCATTTTGAATAAACATCACACAACAATTGTGTATGGGCTATTGTAGTGCCATTGACTTGCCAGGAAGAGGGTGATGATGTGCATAACTGATGGGTCTGGTTGGCAATTGAACACCAGGGATCGTTGTCGGTAATGAAGCATCATACAGCTAGGCAGGCATTCATGTATTCACTGCAGCCAGCCTGTCATGGGGTAGGTGTTAGACAGCACGGAATGGTGTCTAGCAGTAAACAGTGACAGTGTACTGCACCAGATTGCCATTTACTTATATAGTGGCACACACCACACAACAGCAAATATGGGGCAGTAAACAGTGCAGAAAGTAATTTAAAATGCCGACACTGCCACTGCCTTGGCAAGTTATATCCCCCACTAGCCTGACCAGCTCACTAGCATCCCAACAATTATCAGTTTATGGAACCAGGGTCATTCTGTATGTGGTGGACAGTTTTGCTCTGTGGCACTTGGATATCATAGAAACATTGACTTTGACTGCAGATAAGGACTGCTTGGCCACCTAGTTTGCTTGTTTCCTACCTGTTGGATAAGCTGCAGATCCAAGTTAACCAGCAGCCTACTTACCCTCCTACCCCAATATAATTCCTTTATGTTGGTCCAATGCATTCTTGAATTCCCCCACTGATTTTAACCCCATAACCTCCTCAGGAAGGCTGTTCCATGCATCCACCACCTGCTTTGAGAAAAAATGCTTCCTCACATTGCCCCTGAGCCGCCCCCCCATTATCTTCAAATAGTGCCCCCTTGTTCTTGTGCATTTGTTTTTTCTGAAATATGCCACCCTCTTGACTTTGTTGATTCCCTTGAGGTACTTGAAGGTTTCTATCATGTCCCCCCTCTCCCACCTTTCCTCAAGGGTATACATATTAAGCTCCTTTAGTCTCTCTTCAAATGGCTTCTGGTGCAGAACCTGCACCATTTCGGTTGCCGTCTTCTGGACTGCCACCATCCTGTCTATATCCTTGCGGAGATGGTGATTCCAGAACAGTACGCAGTACTCCAGATGGGCTCTCACCAACTGTCTGTACAGAGGATAATAACTTCCTGCTTTCTACTGGTGATGTCTCTCCTGTGCATCCCAGAATCCCCCCAGCCCTCCTTACTGCCTTCTCACATTGCTTGCCTATCTTAAGGTCATCGGATATGAGTACACCCAGGTCCCTTTCCATTTTTGTTGTTGTTAGTGCCTCCCCCCCATTGTGTAGACTTCCTCTGGGGTTTTGTTTCCCGGGTGCATTACTTTGCACTTCTTTGCATTGAAACTAAGCTGTCATACTCTTGACCATTGCTACAACTTTGCCAAGTCCCTTTTCATCCTTTCCACTGTTTCTTGTGAATCAACCCTGTTTCAGATCTTTGTGTCATCTTCAAAGAGGCATACTTTTTCTTTCAGCCCCTATCCATAGCTTTGCAAAATATAGGAAAACAGCTGTGGATGTGGAGGGGAGGGGTTGGGTAAGAGAGTAACATCACACATACACAGAGAGGTAAAGTACTGGGTATATGGATAAACACAATCCCCCCCTCCTGCAACACAGGCAACTCTGGTAACCTGCCACAGTATGCACAGAAAAGCTTAGGCAGGGTTAAGAAAGCCACAACCAGAGTATTCAATCTGTGTACAGCCTGGTAGGTGGCAGCCTACTTCAGCTCCTGACATGGACAAGAGATCGATGTGTCCTCATGTGTGATGTCTACTACACTAGGACAGTAGCAGGAAACCTGCAGCCTGTGGGCCACATGCAGCCCCCAACATGCTTACAGCTCGAGATCGTTTGAGTTGAAGAAAAAATGTTTTTCTTGCTATACCTTAAATTCCCTAAGCCAGAGCTTAATTCTCCCTCATACATTCTGCTTCGAGACCCTGCACTAACTGCTTCCTTTGGTTAATGATCGGGCATACACATACTGTGGGAATGTAATGTTAATCCAGAGTTGAATTCACTTAATTGGGAGCTTCCTGCTTCTGATCAGGTCCATAATGCGGGCAGCTTATACCCAGAGTTATTTTTCTAAATGAGGTCACAGTTTGATCTGTTTTAATCTATATCGGGCTGCTGCAAGACAGCACATGCAGTTGAATTTGGTATTTGTGTTGGTAGGTGACTTTTTATGGCCGCAGTGTGTGGAGCCTGCAGATGTTTTGCATGTACAAAAGGGTTGATATCATATTTTCTTTCCATGGAACTGGCTGAAGGTGTAAATAGTCTCCTTTGCCTTACCCTCTTACAAGAAATGCTTTCCACCCTCAAATAAATATGCTTTCATGTTAGTCAATGGTTGCAGAGCACTATTTTCTTTCTTAAATGGGAGGTACAAGAACTGGAACCTAAGTATTGGGAGTCAGCAATAGTTTTTTGGAGGGTAAGATCCATCCCCACCTCCACTAGAGAAACTCCTAAAGATCCACCCCTACCTTTTTTTTTGGCTCAAGGTGAGAGGGCATGAGGTGGATCTATCATGTTGGAACCACTGACTATCAGGGCTGCCTGGGGCACCAGAGCTTAAGGTTCAGAAGGAAAGTAATTAAAACATGCCTAACACTGCATTCTTATACAGCACTTGTGAAACTGCATCCTGAAATTACAGCACTTGAGGGAAAGCAAGCACTTGCAACACAAAATGACAGTTAAGGTATATGACCCAAAGGAGTAAACATGTGACCCAAAGAAGACTCTCATGTTGGATAATAGAGTGTCTGTTTCTTAAAAACTTTTTATATGCCCCCCGCAAATGCACACACAGCTGAAGCACCCACCCAAATAGCTAGGGGAAGCTCTACATTTTTATGTCACTGGGACCTGAAGTTAAGCAATAATGTGTACAGAGAATAAAGTCTTCTGTTTTGTGCATTTGAATAGGTTTAGTCCTTTGAAGTTAAAAGTTATTTATATTGTGACAAGGCGCAACTTCACCACTGGATTCAGGATCAGCTTTGCAGTGGTTAAGGAGTCTCAGGAAGACCAGTTTGTTAACATCAAGCCAACCAGGTATATTTTTATTTTCTTAATATGGTTGGTGACACAGAACTTTGGGCTTCTTTTCCTTTTTAAGCCCCACCAGGGAAAATGAAACAAAAACAGAAACAAAGAGGCCTAGCCCTGGGTGGGAGCGCTGACTAAACAATCCCTCGACCCTAACTAGAACCCCCCCCCCCTTTTCCAGAAGGCTAGACCTTCTGGAAGAACACAAACAGCAAAATGGAAAACTCACATTGGAAATAACTTTTTTCCTTTTGGCCTAATTCAGGAGACCAATCTCCTGAGGGTTGCTTAAGGGACTCCTGTTCTGGAACACATCCAAGGAGCTTGTCAGCCCTCTACCCCTGCAACAACTGCCTGCTGGCTTTTCCTTCCTGTTTTTAAAGCTCTTCTGTCTGTGCAGCTGCAGCTAATCAGCCAAATCAGCTGTAGCTGTACCATGACTATCTTATTCAGGAAACCCCCTCTCCTCCAGTGCCTGAGTTTACCACTATATATATATATATATATATATATACACACACACACACACACACACACACACACACACACACAGTGTCATGGGCACCTGAAAAGGAAGGAGATACTACTCAAATAAATGTTATTCTGATGATTTATTTATGTGAAAGATTTTAAGTATAGTTCTGCCTGCGTCACAGACACATAAGCTGTAAAAAGTACATTTAGGGATGAATGTATTAGTCAAAGCTTGTAGAAGCAAAATAAAGCAAGAAAATTAATATATTGCATTTTTTTTTCTTTCAATTGTTTAACCAGAAATGGCACACTAAGCAGAAAGCTTGTTTACAGGAGCAACCTGGGAGCACATGGAAGTTATGTGACTAGCTCAGGGTCACCCAGTATGCAAGTGGGGGCTGTGGGATTCAAACCCAGATCTCCAGATTTGCAGCTCAGAGCCTTAAACCACTGTGCTATACTGCCTCCTTAGTTATAGCACTCATCTGTTTTATGATTCATGATGTTAGTGTAGTAAGCAGCAGTACACTGCATAGCAGGTGTAAAATGTCAATAAGTAGGTCATGCAATAGATGTACTCAGCAGTTACTGAAGCAAGAAATGCATTTAGGATATTAAAATATTCCTGTTAGAAAACTGATAAATGTGTGACATTTTCATCTCAATTTGAAGGAGGTCTTTATGGGTGTCAATTTACAATATAAAGTAGTTATAGTTTCAAGATGTTTGGGTAATTGCTTTGTACTACCACTGTTACTAAATTTAAATTATTCTATAAAGAAAATTAAGTTTATGTAACTGTCTGTAAATGTATTAAAAACATTTAGTTGTCCTTATAATGTAATGCATTAAATGCTGTTGCTAGGTTAAGAAGTCACATAACAACACCAAGGGCATTAGGGTTTCTGACCATAACACCCTGCCATGTAGGGACTGACAGGCATCATGGGTATGACTTGGAATTATCAACAGTAATGCTCAAGTCATTCCACCCCCATTCGCACCCTGCAGCCAGTGACAGGTATCGAAGTGTGCCTTTAACTCTTCAGACCCAAAGTTCACTCCATTTTCTTATACAGTACTGTACCCATTTCAGTGTATTTCCTTATGGAATGGGGTAGTTGTGATAGGGTGGGTGACCCTACCCAGTTGGAAAACTGTAGTGATGGTTAAAGCAGCTCAGCTTCAACAAAGTTTACCCTATGATGCTAAATTAGGATATGTATATGCAGTAGACCCTGGAAGTAAAAATAAAGTTGTAGTTACCTTTTCCTTCCTCTATGTAAGTCAGTTGTACTTTTATATTTTGTTGTTTATCTTTGAGCCTTGCTAGTGGCCACTACCAGGGTAGTCTTCAATCTAATTTGTGTTCTGCAATCCCCCCAACAAGGAATGTGGCAAGCTGGTATATAGAGATCACCATAAGAAGCATTACATGAGGGCCTTGCTTTTAAATATGAGTAAAGAAACTGTCAAAGGGTGTAATCTGCCAGCTACCAAATGAATAAAGCTCTCCTTGCTGTAGAAACTCTGAGCATGGCAGTTTGGCTATTTAATGGAAGGATGCAACCCCCAGTACAAGTGTAACAAAGTGCTGAGCAGTAAATCCAGGCAAATATACCTGTGCTAAATAGTTTGCTATTTGCAGGCAGCTGCTGATTTTAGGAAACAGTTCAGACTATATTTCTGTGAAACAAAACATGATATAAGGAAGCATTTATAGCTTTAGAAAAGAGATGTGTATAAACTATAAAAGTACATTCAGGATAACAGTTAAAGGTTGAGTTCATCTCTAGAAGAATCTATGCTTTTTAAAGGTAGTTTGTACCTGGAAGCTGGGAGTTCAGAAGCTCCTGGTCTGTTTCTGCTGCTGCTATCTCAGCAGCTGCAGCCATTTTAGAAAGATGTTCCTTAGGGAAGGGCTGGCTCCTCATTGCATTAGTATATGGGGAAGGCGGGTTTTGTCCTGCCAAGAAGTGACTAATTTAGAGGGATGAACTTTCTGAAAAGATATTTGTTTGTATTTTCTTGTGTTTATGCTTTGTAAGGGGTTTAGCATTGTGTAACAATTCCCCCTATATATGTATCCTGTACATTTCCTTGAAAATAATGCAGTTGTGTGAATTATAAATCTGGTATTCCTCTAATTGTTTAATAGAACATGACTGATAAATCACATGACACCTGAGCTGTATATAAGGGATGCTCAGGTAACCTACTGTTTTTTTTTTTTACTTTGGGCTGAGAAGCAAAGAGGAACCCTCAGGGAGAAGCAGTGTGGAACCAGAGAAGCAGCCAAATGTGAGGGAGACATGGAGGTTGAATTACTGAGATCCTGGTTACCCAAAGGAGAAGGTGAGGCAAGCTTAAGGTGGAGCTCAGGTTGAAAGTCCTGTAATGCCTAAAAGCAAGGAGGAATCACTGTGGCCTGGGATTGGCCCTGGACCTCCAAAGGTCAGGTTTGGGCTACCTGGATGCTAGAAGCTGCTCACCTGGAATTTATCAAAAGGGAGAGGACTCAGACTGGTGAGAAGCTGCAGATGCCTGAGTGGGCAGATACTCAGACTGCAGAGGAACTTGCAGAAACCCAGGGGGTATTGGCAGGGTGACCATACCATGTGATGGGTTCAGTTCCTGGTCTCTAGAGGGTATTGTAAGGTCCAACTGCAGTGTTCTAGTGAGAGGTCTCCTAGCTAAACTCCCAGCCCATATTTTTTATTGTTTTTCTTACAGTAACCTGACAAAAGTTTACATCTGAAAATGCCATCTGTGCAAACCTGGCAAAACAGCACCTCAGGGTGTTTTATATGATATTTTATGATTCCTGCTGTCTTCTTGAATTGAACCCCACGGCAGTAGTGTAAAGCTTGAACAACCCAAGGCACACCTTGACACTTGTCTGTGTCTGCAGGGTAGGGTGAGGTGAAATTTCAACAGCATTATGGGCAACGACCCAAAGGCACACTTCAATGCCTGTCCATCTCTGAATGGTATGGGTAGGATTGGTGTCACTTCAATACTTCACTGTCATTCCTAGCTCTATATGTCTATGTAATTATCTATCTTTCTATTAATTGCATGTATCGCTATTTTTACCTATTTCTAAAACAAACCTGCATATCACATTTGCCTGCACATACTTATGAAATTGTGCATATGTGTACTCCACTTCTGCATAGACCTCATACTTTCCTAATATTCCCATTATCACAAGCATAACTACCCTCCACTTAGCAAAAGCACCCCCTCTGAAAGTTACTATCACATTTTTGTCTGCTAACAGTCCATCATTAATACACCTAACTTCCTGACATCAACACATTGCTTAAATATAACTTACATCACCTCTTGACAAAACCCTGTTTCTCTAAAAACAAAAAACTGTAAATAATCCCAAGGCTGAACATATGCCAGCCATTACTTTTTCATGTACTGCCACCTTCTGTACCATATTATGGGGATTTGCATATGTTTCCATGATGCTTTGCATTATTGGGTATGTGCAATTGTGGTTTCTTTAAAATTTGGCTGTCCAGCCAATATCATCTGGGATAACACATACCTCAGTAGCATTTGCTCTGGGGTTCATTTGTAAACCTATATTACTTTCTGTTCCTTCCATTAAAATGTACACCTCCATATATTTTCTAATAATGTGTATGCCTTCCTTAGAACAGAAACTAAAACAAATCTTACTACTTACAAATCATTGTGTTGTTTCTCCATACCTCCTTAATAATTCCACACAACTTCATTAACGCCATTATGCAGCCGTGGTGGATCTAACCAGATTTTGTTTTCTCTTGTTATGGTCATACTGGCTACTTGTAATTCTCCTTTAAGTCTCCTTCTAAATGGTGTCCATTTCAGCAATTACAGATAAAGAGGTGTCAAGATCACATTTTAGAAATGATCAGCCAGGTGAAAGCTAAATTAATGAGTGAGAAATGCTTTTAATTCTGACACTGTTGTTGAAGCTTTGTTTGCAGTCCCCCACACACACTTCTTTGGTCATGAGGGTTAAATGCTTGTAATTCTATCATTGGGTGCTAATGCAGCCCTCAAGCTGGTTGAGGGCCACTGTAGGCCCTCAGGCAATTTCAGGTTGCCCACCACTGCACTAGGAGACACTTCATAATGGTATAGACTGGATGGAGCTGTACAACATCATTTCTGGCAAGCATTTCCTAATTTGTTAGCTTACTGCTGGTCAGGGACTTGGAACTGGGATAGGGAACCACTGTCTATCAAGTCAGGACCCTTTGACTGCCTTTGGGATGGTATAGACTGAAAGGGCTGTATAACGATATTTCTGGCAAGCATTTCCTAATTTGCTATTTTACTGCTGTGGTCAGGGATATGGACCTGGCACGGGGAACCACTGTCCATCAGAATGGGACCCTCCGACTGCCTCCAGGATGATATAGACAGATGGAGCTATACAACAGCATTTCTGGCAAGCATTTCCTAATTTACTATTTAACTGCTGGGATCAGGGACAGGAAGCTGGGATGGGGGACCACTGTCCATCAAAATGGGATCCTCCAACTGCCTTGTAAATGTATTCGAATTCTGATGGTGTTACCATTTACTGCCACAAACACTCGGTAGTTTTGAATAAAGCAGCTTTATAAACATATATATGGAATCATGCAGTGTAACTGTGAGAGGAGCATAGTAATCATAGGGGAGGTCCCAACTCTGGAAAATATGAGAGAGACTAACTACTGCAGATACCTGCTTGGTAAAGCACAACTGTATTTCAATCTACAAATGCAACACGATGGTCGGTATGAGAAAAAAAAACACAAACACCACTTTAGTTCAGCCTTATGCAGAGAGATGAAGAAAAACAGTGAAACATAGAAACATAGACTTTGACAGCAGATAAGGACCACTTGGCCCACCTAGTCTACCCATTTCCCTACCTAGAGGATAAGCTGCAGATCCTATTTAACCAACAGCCTATTTCTTCCTACCCCCCACAAAAATAGCCTTATGTCTACCCCATGCATTCTTGAATTCTCCCACAGTTTTAGACCCCACAACCTCCTCAGGAAGGCTGTTCCATGCATCCACCACCCTCTCTGTGAAAAAATACTTCCTCACATTGCCCCTGAGCCGTCCCCTCTCTATCTTCAAATTGTGTTCCCTTGTTCTTGTACATCTCTTTTTCTGAAAGATGCTACCCTCTTTGACTTTGTTGATTCCACTGAGGTACTTAAAGATTTCTATCATGTCCCCTCCCTCCTTTCCTCAAGGGTATACATTAAGCTCCTTTAGTTTTTCCTCATATGGCTTCTCTTGCAGACCCTGCACCATTTTAGTTGCCCTCCTCTGAACTGCCTCCATCCTGTCTGTGTCCTGCATGGAGATGGGGTCTGCAGAACTGGACACAGTACTCCAGATGGGGTCTTACCAACTGTCTGTACAGGGGGATAACAACTTCTGTTTTCTGCTGGTGATGCCTCTCCCTATGCATCCCAGTATCCCCCCAGCCCTCCCTACTGCCTTCTCACATTGTTTGCCAACCTTAAGGTCATCTGATATGATTACCTCAGGTCCCTTTCCATTGTTGTTGTTGTTACTACCTCCCCCCCATTGTGTAATCTTCCCCGGGTTTTTGTTTCCCAGGTGCATTATTTGCACTTCTTTGCATTGAATCCAAGCTGCCATACTGTTGACCATTCCTCCAACCTTGCCAAGTCCCTTCTCATCATTTCCACAACTCTGTGTATCAACCCTGTGGCAGATCTTTGTGTCATCTGCAAAGAGGCATACTTTTCTTCCAGTCCCTCTGCAATGTCACTTATAAAGACATTAAAAGGTCTGAACCTGTACTGAACCCTGCGGTACCCCACTAGTAACCCCTCTTTCTTCAGAGTGGACTCCATTTACAATTACATTCTGTGTTCTGTTGTCCAACCAATGTTTTATCCAAGCTACCACCCTGGGGCCAATCCCAGGCTGGTTAATTTGAATATTAATCTTTTGTGTGGGACTGTGTCAAATGCCTTGCTAAAGTCTAGGTAGGCCATGTCCGCAGCCCCTCTCTAGTCTACTACTTTGGTCACGCAGTCAAAGAAATCAATTAGATTCATCTGACATGACCTTCCCGCTGTGAACCCATGCTGCCTTGGGTCCCAGCCCTACTGGCCTCTAGGTACTCAACAATTTTTTCCTTCAGAAGTGATTCCATCACTTTCCTTACCACAGAGGTCAAACTGACAGGTCTGTAGTTTTCGCCTCTGTCTTGGTCCCACTTTGTGAAGGGAATCACATCTGCCTTCCTCCAGTCCTCAGGTACCACACCATCCTCCCATGATCTGTTAAAAAGGGCAGTCAGTGGTGTCACTAGTTCTCTGCTTAATTCTTTTAGAATTCTGGGGTGAATTCCATCAGACCCCATTACTTTGTCCACCTTCAGTTTTAGGAGTTCTTTCTGAACCCTTTCTTCTGTGAAAGTACTAGGATCGACCCCCACTATCCAGAGTGCTTTTGTTAATTGGATTAGGCACCTCCCCCACCTCCTCTTCTGTGAATACTGAACAGAAGTATTCCTTCAGTATCCCTGCTTTATCACTCTTCCTCTCTGCCCACCCACCGTCCATTCGATTCAGCCTCACTATCCCTCCCTTTGTCTTTCTACACTCCCTGATATACCTATAAAAGGTTTTATCCCCCTTCTTAACTGATTTGGCTATCTTTTCCTCAGTTTGAGCCTTTGCTATTCTGACTACCCTCCCTGCTTTCTTCTGCCTTAACTGGTAGAGTTCTCTGTCCTGCTCCTTCTGTGTTTCCTTATACTTCCTAAATGCTATCTTTATCTCCGTAACCTTCACTGCCACCTCTTTTGAGAACCATAGTGGCTTTTTCTTTCATTTTGATTTGTTTATTTGCTTCACACAAAGGCTTGTTGCCTCTGTGATGGCAGTTTTGATATTTCCCCATTGTTGCTCCACCCCTTCTAGCCTGTTTGCTAGTACTTTTCTAAGGCACTCTCCCATCTTGCCAAAGTCAGTCCTCCTGAAGTTCAGAATCCTCACTTTTGTGTGGCTTGACTCTGTAGCTGAGTTTATCATGAACCACACTGTTTGGTGGTCACTTGTTCCCAAATGACTATCCACTTCTAGATCTAAGATCCTCTCACTGTCCCCATTTGAGAGTATGAGGTCTAAGATTGCTCCCTCATGAGTAGGTTCCAAAACTAGCAGTCTGAGGCATGCCACCTGATGGGCATTGAGAATGGCCCTGCTTTTGGATGTGGCCTCACAAAGGTGCTCCAGTTGACATCCAGCATATTAAGGCCCCCCATCAACTGTATCTCCCCTTTCTCTGCCATCCTATGTATGCCTTCTATCATATCCTTGTCCATTCCTTCCCCCTGACATAGGGGTATGTATACAATCCCTGTGTGGATTGTAGTGCCATTTCCAGTCTCTAAGGTGACCCACAGTGCCTCCTTGCCTCCCTGTTTACTATTTTGTTCAGATGCTTTTATCTCTTCTCTTACATAGAGAGCTACTCCACCCCCTTTTCTCCCTTCCCTGTCTCTCCTGAAGGGTTTGTACCCTGGTATGTTAACATCCCAGTCATGGTTCTCTGTGTACCATGTTTCTGTGACTGCTACGATATCCAGGCATCCCTCTTCCATCAAGGCCAACAGTTCAGGAAGCTTGTTGCCCAAACTATGGGCATTGGTACTCATTACCCTCCATTTCTTGATGGTCTTTCCCCTTTTTGCCCCATCCCTGTCCTTACTGTGTTTGTCACTTTCTCCATTTACCCTTGTGCTTCTCCCTATTGACATCTCTGTGTTGGTGTCTACCTCACTTAGTACCCTGATTTTTGGGGGGGACTAGGATTTCCCTGCTCCTTTCCATTGCCTCCCCCCTTGGCTAGTTTAAATGTTTGGCAATGAAGCATTGAAACCTATCACCTAGGATCCTGGTTCCCCTCCTGGACAGATGAAGACCATCATGCCAGTATAGGCCTGCATCCCTCCAAGTGGACCCCCAGTCCCCAATGAAGCCAAATACCTGAGCTCTGCACCAGTTTTTCAACCAGTGATTGAATCCCATGGTGTGGAGCACCCTAGCCTCACCCATGACATAGACAGGTAGCACCTCTGAGAAGGTTACTGTGCATGCTATATGTCTAAGGCCTCCCAGCTCCACAAACACTTCTTGCACTGCTCTGATCCCTTTCTTAGCCAGGTCATTTGTCCCTAGGTGGACAATGACATCCAGCTCCCTCCCTGTGCAACTGCTCCTGCGATCCTGAGGATTCGCTCCTGTCCCTCCAAGCCATGGTGCCAGGCAGGCACCTACCTCCTCTCCCTTTCTCCCCAGTTCTACCTTCCTAACAATGGAGTCCCCACCAGGGATTGCTTCCTTCCCTGTGGGGTCCCACGCCACCCTCCTGTGGGTCTCCTTTGTGGAGGTTTCCAGCATCCTCCTTGGTCTCCACTGTGGGTGCCTCCCTAGAGGAACCACAATTTTCCAGAATGGAATAGAAATTGTGGAGAGGTACAACTGGAGGATGTGCCTCTGTTCCACCACCCTCACCCTCCCTGAGCCCATTGTAGTCCAACCACTCTTTTTCTTGGCAACCTCCAAGACAATGGCAGTGACCCCAGGCCCCTGGGTGGAGAGGAGGTCCCACAAATCCTGGCCAACTCAGCCTGGAGATGAGCAACCTCCTCCCTCAGCCCAGAGAGGTGTCTGCAGATGGGACAACTCCGCATCCTCCAGAACGTCTCCCAGAAGATTGCTGCACCACAGCTACTGCACTGCACTACTCCTATCATGTCTTATTTCTGGCCCCCTAATTGTTGTTTGGAATACTTACTCTTTCCTCTGTTTGTTTAATTCTTTTTTTTCTGTCCCTACTCTGTGCTCTTTTAGCTCCTGATCTTCCTGTTCTGAGACAAGAAGTTCCCATATTTCTCAGTAGTCTCCTTACTTGCTCAGAGTCAGACCTCCAGCAGCTGGGGGGATGGAGAGCTACTCTTGCCCTTTTAGGATGGTGAGTCTTTGGTGGCTCTGTGATCACTCACTTCCTGCTCCCAAACAAGAAGTTCCTGTTGTCAGTTAAATCCTGTGCCTATAAAAGTAGAACTGCCTTTCAGTAGGTGGGGGGGTGGAGGAGAGGGAAGGAGGGCAATATTGTCCCAGTAGAGAAGTTTAGTTATACCAGCAGGTCCTTCCTTCTGGTGCTCTGCTTGTTCTCTGGCAGAAGCTATCTAGGGCAGTGTTTAAATCTGGTTTTAACCTGGCTCCTTCTAACTAAGCCACTCCCCCTACTTTGCAAATCTTTCTACACTTGGTTAATTCCACAGATAATTCCCTTCAGCCACCTGTGACAAGCACCTAGATAACTACACAGATAACAGATAACAATTGACTTCAACTAACTCTGACAAATACACTAACTTTTTTTTACCCTAAATTGAAGGTCCCAGTACAAGAGTTCTAGTTCTTAGTCTCAGTAGAGAAGTTTAGTTATACCAGCAGGTTCTTCCTCCTGGTGCTCTTCTTGCTGTCTGCAGAGTTCAGTATTTGGCGATGATCATCAGGTAGAACACTGGCTGGGACTGTGGCATCGTGTATGTATTCCAAACTTGAAGTCACCACAAACAGATGAATCCCATAGCCATTCAGCTGAGAGAGAGAGCAAGATAAGCATCTTCATGATTGCCTGGAAAAATTCAAATTTTGCATAGAATACAGATATAAAGATACATGCAAACTAGGCAGCAACCTCTCAATACACCCACTGGACTACAAACAAGAGTTGGAGAATGAGGGGTAAATCATGTCACCAGCTCCTTAAGCCTCACCTCCATAAGACTGATCTGTGGAGACATTTTATTGATGATGTCATACTCATCTGGAAGGGGACAGAGGAGGAGCTGCTAGATTTTGGAGACCAGTAATTGTAATCTAACATTCAGTATGAATTTCAGTGAAACACAGATCAGCTTTCTAGTTCTAATTATCAGTAAAGATGGTGCAGGTGAGCTTTCCACAGATCTTTTTAGAAAGTCCACTGACAGAAATACCCTTCTTCTGGCCAGCAGCAACCACCCCTGACACACTATTAGAGCTATACCGAAGGGGCAGTTCATTAGGACAAAGCATAATGTAATGAATATTCTTAAAAAGCAATGGCACCTGGTGAAAAAAGATCCAGGTCTTATGGAATTGGAGAACATAGGTCCTAGGATGACTTGTAGAGAGGCAAAAATGTAAGATACCTTTGTCCATACTGTACAAAACCAACAAGTTACACCAAGAATGTGGCTTCCTAGCTGGAATGATGGCTGCCAAAGATGTGGCAACTGTAAGTTCTGTGACCACGTAAGGACAGGTAATAGTTTCCCAAGCCCCATTACAGAGAGGACAATTAAAATAAGAGGTTTTATAACTTTTGTCACCTGTGGTGTAATTTATTTGATGCAGTGTGCCTTTGGGAGCTATTACACTGGAAAAACAAAATGAAATTTTAAAATCTGAGTTGGAGAGGTGACAGCACTACTGCCCTTGCAATACATGTGTGGAAATCGAGGGATAGAAGTAACTTTCTTTTAAATTTATGGGAACTGAAAAACCACTAAATCCAACTAAAGGGGGCAATTATAGCAATGTTTTGTTAAAACGTGAACAGTACTGGATATACTACCTCAGGGCGACGGAGGGTGTGGGTCTTAATGAGAAATTAGAAATTTGTCTGTTTCTGGCAAAAAGGGATGTCCACATGTGATTCTGCCTCTTTTTTGCACAAATAACCTGCTTTATATCAGTTTGTGCAGCATGCCTTTTTTTTGGGGGGGGCACTTGTGCGGATTTGCTCTGTAGATGTGAAGTTGTGGTTCATTTCTTAATTTAAGTATTCTTTATTCTCATTATGCAGGATGCCCTTGAGATTATCACACTTCATGTGAGTTCACTAGCTGGACAAGTAACTTGTGTGCTGCAGGTGATATGCATGACAAAATAAGCATACTTACTATCCATTTGTGTAGTGCACCCTCTATATGGAGTCTTTATGTTTGAACCTGTCACACTGACAGTAAACAGTGCAGTAGCACTAGTAAATAATTCTCGGTACCACAGTTATTGTACTGTTTTTAACTTTATATTTTTATTTTTATGTATGTTTTTATCACAGTTGAGCACTTCATACAAATGTATAAATTAAAGTACTGTCGCTTTAAGGCTTTCATTTATAAGTGGGAATAGGTGTAGTGACTGTTATCCTTTGATAAAGCACCATTTGGTGTGAAATGCATTAGGAGGCAGTAGCCCAGTGTGGGGCTGTCCTTTAGCAATAGTCTTTGGAAGAGTTTGAATTGCACTGTATGATGGAAAAAGGAATTATTTAAACTACAACTGAATAAAGATTTGAGTTTTAAGAAGAATCCACTGTGTTGACTCCATCTCCACAGTGAGCTGCATATATTGTTATGCCCTCTGTAGTAGGCCAGTCTCTATGGACTTCCTGTGTTATTTACTCTTCTGTCTCAGGCACTTCTAATCCCAGGTTGTGGTCCAACATTAAAGCTTTACCTTTAACAGCTAACCTCAGCAGAAGGAACTTTAAAAATTGTGAGTGGTGGCTATCTTTTATGATGTGCATCATTAAATACAAAATTAGCTGTAAAAGATGTTTTAATGATATCTGAGAAATATAAAAATATATTGAGGATGAATCTTAGGATGTCAGAAATACACGTTTGCTAAATAAACTTTTTGATAACATTTTTAGCCAACTAAAAAATTCTACTGCTTTAAATCATAACCACCAACACTGTCTTCCAGTGTTTGAGTAGACTTTACTAACCTGCTATATCTTTTTACTGCACTGATTGAAATGTGTTTTCAGTGGATTTGTATTATTAGCATCTTCATTTGTTTTATTATACAGGCACAGTGAACTGTTGTGGGTTGGGGAAAGATGCACTTCTAGAAGAATTAGGTGGTGATTGTGAGATGATTTCTCTTTTTTTGGTCACTGTGGAATGACATGCCTTTGGATAATATGGAGTAGGACATCAGACATGATATAGGCGAAGATAATATCATATGACATAATATGATATACAACAAGATAATATAATCTGGTATGATACACATGAGAAAATATAACATGACTTAAAATGACATGAAACATGAGATGATAGCTGATATAAGCGGACATAATATGATGACAGATGAGACGGTAATGTATTCTGACATAAAATGATATGGTGAAATAAAGATAAGTAAAGTGAAGTAAAGATAATCTGATATAAGCTGGCATGTAATGATAGAATATAAAGTATTTTAATGTATGATCATGTATATTATTTTATTATTTATTATTCTTATTTATTTATACACCAAGAAAATGTGAATCATGAAGTTAAACTGATGATCTGGACTTGGCATTTGACTTTTGTCATGCTGTTTTCAGATACCATTGTGACAATGGGGGTGGGGTTGGGGGACTTTGACAAAATGAGCAGTGAGTGCAAGATGAGTTTTCTCATGAACTGGACTTTATCATACTTGATGATTCATTTCTATCCCAAGTAGGGGACTGGAAGCAGTTGAAGAAGGAAGAGGGGAAACTTGTGTCCATCTGTATTGCTCAGGAAAGTGTATTCACCTGATGCACTGGATGACCGACAGAGGAGCTACTTGCAATGTTATGAGAATGGAACCAATGTATCGCTGGGCACTATTAAACTGTGTTTTCTGGTTGTACTATTTTGAATTGTTATGTCCTTTGTGTTTCAATTGCATCTTGTATGATTTTGTTTTATTTTCAACCTCATTGAATTTTTAAATTAGTAATTTTGTGATTATTCTATTTTCTCACCAGACCTGGGACCCTGGCAGACATCCGTGTGCATGTGCGTGGAGGCACACATGCATGCCGGTACCAGCTCGCCCCTTCCACCCCACCCCAGGCAATCGCCACTGCCCCTTTCACCTACACTTTCCATCGGACAGCCACCCGATGGGAATGGAACTATGGGGCAGCCACCCCGGGAGAAGAGAGCTGTCTTTCAGCTGCTCAGTCCCACTCCTTCCCTCCCCCATGCTGGCTCCTAGATGACCAGAGGTTGATTCCAAACCCAGGTCACCAGTGTGGCACGAGGTAAGGTGTCCAGCTCCTTAGCCCTCTGCATCACCGGGATGAACATCATTGTATTTTGTATCCTGCTATGCATATTGTATCCCATTCTCCCCTCTCCCCTCTCCCCCAGGACACATCTGAAATGACCTATTTGTAGCTCTAGTATGCCTTTCCTGGGAAACTTTTTTTCAAATACATTCAAATAAAAAAATCTATCTATCTATCTATCTATCTATCTATCTATCTTTTTATCTATCGTAACTACTGTATCTGTCTGTCTGTCTATCTATCATCTGTTTTTTTATTTATTTAAAATTTGTTGACCGGGAAAGGAGCACTGAGCCAAGGCTCTTTTCCAGGCGTGACCCGAGTACAGAGAAGTACATAGAAGTTACAGGGGAGAATTAGTACAACAAATACATTCAAGTCCAATACTGGCCGGCTTGTACACAGAGTGCTGGTAACAGGGAGCAGATAACATACAGTGCTTACAAAAATAGGAGCAACTTGGTTTTTACAATATGTTAAAGGCAGATACAGGAGTGGTACACTAGTGATATAGGAAACTGTGTAATAACTGTGGTAAGACATGGGCAGAGAAAGCAACCAGCTAGGAAATTTAAAAATGTAGTGGTTTAGGGACCTGTATAGGGGCGGGTCCCTGAATTCCACTTTTTAGGCAAGGTGTGGCTGGGAGGAGTCACTAAATCTTGGGAGGAGGAGGTCTGGCGAGTGATGGGTGGGAGGTTGTTCCATAGGAAGGGTAAGAGAAAGCAGCTTGGCGAGGCAGTGTGAAGGTGAGGGAGGTCAAAAGTGCGGGCATCTCTGTGGTGGAGGGAGTAGCCTGGGGCATTAGCTGGTGCAGGCAGGAAGTAAGGTAAGAGGTTAGGAGTGCAGCCAGTATTTAGCTATGAGGGGAGGCACTATGGATGATTCTCCTGTGGAGAGAAGCTAGGAGAGAGAGTGACATAGTGCAGTGGTGAGCAAGGAGAGGATGCAGTGGCAAATGATCGGAATGCACTTAGAAGGATGTCGAGTTTGGAGAGGGATGAAGTTGGTGCAGTGCAATATATAATGTCTGCATAGTATAGTATTGGTAGGATTGTTTTATGTATGATTTCACTCGGGTGGGAAGGGAAGACTGTCTTTGTGTCGATAGAGGATGGCAAGTTTGGGCGGAGTTTGGAACAGGTGGACTCTATGTGAGTAGAGAAATTTAGGTGGTTGTCGAGACACCCTAGGTATTTGAACATGGGGACAAGGTATAGGAGAGAGCCATCCAGGGTGGAGATCACTGGGGTGAAGGAGGAATTAAACTTTTTTCTAGATCCAAAGATCATGGTGACTGTCTTTTTGTCATTTAGTTTAAGCTGATTTTTCAGGAACCAGGCTTGTACTCCATTGAAGTTGGTTTGGAGACCCAGGAGGACTCTATCATGGGAGGGACTCGAGACAAAAATGATTGCATCATCAGCATACAGATGCACATTAGCATGAGACAGGTGGAGGGGAGGTCATTTATAAATAAGGAGACTAGGATGGGGCCAAGGATTGAACCTTGAGGGACGCCAGAGAGGATGGGAAGGGGGGAGAGGGTATCCCTTATTTGAATGGATTGCTGTCTGTTCTGAAGGTAAGAGTGGAACCAGTTTATGGTGGGTTGGGTGAGGCCGAAGAAGCTGAGTTTATGGAGCAACAGGGTGTGGGAGACAGAGTCAAAAGCTTTTGCCATATCGATAAAAATGGTGGTGGTGGTCAGACTGTTGTCTATAGCTGATAGGATAGAGACTGTAACACTCAGCAAGGCAGTGATGGTGGAGTGGTGCTTTCTAAAGCCTGACTGATAGGGTGAGAAGGAGCTGTTTAAGGAGAGATAGTCAGACAGTTTGGACAGGGTAAGGGATTCTTGGATTTTGGTGAGAGAGGGAAGGAGCGAGATGGGTCTGTAATTTCCCAGTGAAGAGGCATCACCGCCTTTGTGCAGGGATAGGATCTTGGCTAATTTCCAAGCCGAAGGAACCGTAGCAGTGGAGAGGGAGAGGGAGAGGTTTAGTATGTGTCAAAGGTGCTGTGATGGCAGAGGCCGAGATGCGGAGAAGTCTGGGGTGCAATCCGTCAGGGCTGGTTTTGGCCTGGTTGAGAGAGATGATTGCATTGTAGACTTCTTGGGCTGTGAAAGGAGGAAAGAGGAAACCATGGGAAGAGGGGGGATGTTCAGTAGGGTCAGTGTATGGGGGGAAGACGGGTAGGGTGCATGAGACAAAGAATGAGTTGAAAGTAGCAGCTACAGAGACAGGATCAGAAACTTGTCTGCCATCAATGTTAAGGACAAGGCAGGGGTTTGATCATGGAGTTGATCACTTACCAGAAGGACGCCGGGGAGTTTTGGTGCTGGGTGAATTGTGCTTGGAAGTAGGAAGACTTAGATTGACAGATAGCTGAGGTGCATTTGTTTCTGAGGTGCTTGTAGGATTGGAGGTCGCGGGTGGTCTAGGTGGCTTTGTAAAGCCACCATGCCTTGTCCCTGACTTGGCACAGGGTGATGAGGTCGGATGTGATCCAAGGGTGGTGGTGCCTTTTTACTCTAACTTTTCTGAGGGGGGCGTGGTGGTCCCAGGTATGTTGGAAGGTGTCGCAGAAGTGTGATAGGGCGGTCTTGACATCTGGCATGAAAAAGACTGGACTCCAGTCTGCATTTGTCAGGTCATGCTGCAGGGCAGATTCGTTTAGGAGGTGAAGTGGGCGGGACAAAATAAATGTGGGGTGCAAATTTTGCGGATGCAGTAAGTGGTGCAGTGGTCACTGAGAGCACTGGAGAGGGTGCCAGCTGACACAATCCTATGAGGATGGGAGGATAAGATCCAGTCCATTAGGGTATGATTTGAGGACCGGTGGGTAAGGCGGGTTGGTTTCTGGATTAGCTGGGAGAGCTTTAGGGCTTCAACCCTTAGTGCAGTGGGTTTTATGGAGGGAGAGAGCAAGTTGAGACTGAAATCGCCTAGTAGTATGAGTTCCCCATTTGATGTTTTAGTTGAAATTTCAGAGATGACTTTGACCAGGAAGTTGGGGAGGTCTTTAGTGGGGCATATAGAACCTCTATAGAGGGATTTGATGATGGAAAGGTAAGGTACGCAATAATGGTTTCATGGGAGGAGAGGCAGGACTCCCTGAATAAAATGGAGTAAGGGATGGTGTCCCTGATGTACAGAGCTACCCCCCCACCTCACTTACTCCTGTCTTGGCGGGAAGGGACGTAGTTAGGGATGGTCAGTTGTGGGGGGGGGATTTTGGGAGAAAGCCAAGTTTCTGTGATGCAGAGTATATCCGGGTTGTACTGGGTGACCCAAGTGGAGAGGGCATCCAATTTGGGGAGGAGGCTCCTGATGTTGAGGTGGATTATGTGGAGGCCCTTGGGAGAGTGACAGAGGGCAGGCTGGAAGAGGTGGAGGTGCAGATGAGAAATTATTTGGTACTGAAGGGCCGTGGTTAGGTGAACATCTCCAGCTAGGAGCAGTAAAAAGAGAGGGTGTGAAAAGGGGATTGCTTTTTCTGCGAGGCTCTTCTTTGGAGGACAGCTCGGAGGTTTAGGCACGGAGGAGAGCTTCAGGTTTAGGTAGTGCGAGTGGAGCAGTGCTGGGTGAATGGTAGGGGATGGTTGGAGGGACTGGTTTAGAGGAGGAGAGGAAAGGAATGACTAGGGAGAGAGAGAGGGAGGGATATGATTGGGGTTGGTGAGGCATGGGTGGTTATAGGTGGCTCTTGGGACATGGTAAGGTAGAAGAGTGAGTGGCAGGGAGGAGAGGGTTCACCAGAGGGTGACTGGAGAGAAGGGATGAGGGAGAGAGGAGAGGGAAATTTTATGAGGAGGCATAGTGGCAGGGACAGCAGCATTGTGGCTTACTGGGGCAGGAGTATAACTGGGTTTAGGACTGCAGCAGGCCACCTAGATCTGAGGTTTGTATCAAGTAGCGGCCTCTAGTGGCAAACCAAGATAACCTGCTAATGGATAAATTGACTGATTGTTTTTGTCAATCACCTGATTTCAGACACTGCTATTTATTGCAATGCTGACCAAAGGTGGTGGAGGGGGCAGTGGGGAACTGAAGAGGAGCATTGGTGGGGTCACCCTTCCATTGTTTAAAGTAAAAGGCGCCAAGGAGTCCTCACGCTGTGTGGAGAACTGTTGGTAAATGGATTCATACCTGTGGGCTTCTGTGGAGGAGGGCTTCCTCCGCTGGCCCTTGCAACTCTGGGGGAGCCACCGGCCAGAATGACTGCTCTGTGGAGGAGGAGAGAGGAACAAATTTAAGCTACAGGTAGGAGAAGGAGGGGCTTGAAAACAAATGGGGGGATGCACGCTCAAGCCTCGGGTTCGTGGCCACAATGCAGGAGGTCAGGGGCTCAATTGTTCTTAAAATACTGTGCAAACACATAGCATAGTGAGATATTTAAAGTCTGGCATAGAAATCAGCATGCATTTACCAACAGTCACCTTAAAGCACTACAAGAAAGCAGCTTTCAGAGTAAATAGAAGGCTTAATTAACTAAGTCTGGGAAGAGAAAAACACTATCAAACAGACGAATTTTGTGGTAAACACTATCAAACAGACTCTATCTTCATTGCTGTGGTGACTGTAAATCTGTTTAAAGGTGCTCAGTCACCCTTCCATTGTTTAAAGTAAAAGGCACCAAAGAGTCCTCACACTGCAATGAGAGCTGTTAGGAAATGGATTCGTACCTGTGGGCTTCTGTGGGGGAGGGCTTTCTTCGCTGGCCCTCGTGACCTGAGGGAGCCACCGGCCAGAATGATATTTATAAATATATATATATAATATATATATATATATATATATATATATATATATATGATATGGATTGTTGTTCTTTTACAACACACATGCTTAGTTAAAAATAAATTGTTAAATAAGTGCTTCAAAACTTCTGCCAGCACCTTTTTCAGTCTGCTTAATTCACTCTGCCCTAATCCTGTAGCAGGGCCCACAGCTTCTAGTGCAGGCTTACACTGTCCATCCTCTCTCCTCTCCTCTCCTCTGCAGCTCTATATTTCTATCCTGCCTGCCTGAAGTTAAATGTAGTGACAATAAGTAACTGGAGTGATAATGCACAATTTTCTGATGGTTTCAAAAGTTTTCAAATCAGTCACTCTATTTTACATAAATATTTAGTCATTACCACAATTCCTTTCCATGTGAGAAAGAGCTCAAAATGGCTTTGAGAATGTGTGTAGCATGAGGAGTTCACAATCTCCTGTGTCACTGATTGATTTCTGTAGGTCATGTAGCTTGCCAATAACTTGACATGCTCAGTGTGTCCCCACTCCTGTAAAAATGCTGCGCCAGGGCAGTGAAATGTGAAGTGCAAAAGGAAAACAAATTCTTTCAGCCATGCTTCACGGGTTCCAAAACACTGTATTTTGTTACATTCACTGAATGCAAACTCAGCATAAGTACATCCGTATTTAGTAATGTAACAGCCTCCAAAAGCCATTTGAAGCAGCAAGTCATGTCCTGTAAGGGAGTCCTCATGGAGTTCAAATAAATCTCTACTACTTAAGTGAAAAACATTTTGTGTACAGTGATGTTTATAATCATTTTATTTGTCCCATGGTTCCACAAAACATGTTAGTAACCCCAGACAGCCCCTCTCATGCTAGAGGAACCCTACTACCTAACTACCAGGGGTTGGTGTTACAGATATACATTTCACATAAATAAATATAGTAAATATGTTTAAAAATATGTGTTAAACATGTACTGCTGCTTTAAGCTGAGTGCTGAAGTTAAAGTTATAAGGACTGTGAATGTATACTGTTTGCTATCACTCTCCCTCAGCCATTCTGTCTGTCACCTGCTTATTCAACCTTAGCCTCCTGCATAAAATAATGTGTCAGGGATTCGGCACAGGACAGAGAGGCTGGAGTACCTACTGAGCTCCTTTCATTTCTTTTTTTTATGCTCGCCTACTCTTAAAACATAGAAAGGAGATATTTACCTCTTGAAGAAATTGGTCATAACAAATCTGTGAGAAAGGTGCCCTCCAGGGAAAAACGCAAAATAGATTGCTTCTTCAAGCTAGTCCAATATATGTTCAGCAGCTCTCTTTATGCCCTGACCAATCCAATTTCTCTCTCTCTCTCAGGTGTTATATGGAGCCTTCTTGAATATAAAATGTTTTTCTGAAGTCAGTCTGTCACAGTTACAGAATGTAACAGTGACACGCTGACTACAGAAAAACATTTGATTGTCAAAGGGATTACTTTTCTTGTCTAACTGCTTTTAAAGATGCAGTGACAAACATGTATGCACATATTCTTGCAGATGTCACTAATTTACAAATTAAGCTGACTAATGTGAGGTGCAGATATTTTATACACTTCTGACAGTGTTAAATGAATAACTGATCAATTACATTATTACTTAAATTGTTAAGAAAATAAAAGCAACCAAGAAAATGCAGACTTCATTCATAGTCAAGGCCCCAGTAATGCCCTGTCTAAACTAGACACACTTAATCACAGGGCTTTAAGATTTATAACCGATACCCCTACAATACACACCACTGCTCCCTCTATTCCTTGGAGGGCTGGGACTCCTTAAAAAAGAGAAAGCTAAAAAACGCTGCCATTTGGACACTCAGAGCCCTAACTCGTAAACTTCCTGATTATATCTGTAACCTTCTTTCTGTTACACAGGGAAATACTTGCTTACAAAATGTGTCTATGTAACATTAGCAACTCCAAGAATCAGAACACAGCATGGAGCTAGATCGATATGTTATGCCCTCCCCTATGCCTGGAATCTTGTACAAAAAAACTTTCGAGCTTGCGCAACTGATCAGCGTATCTGACTTCAAATCTCTCCTTAGAAGTTCTCTACTTGACCAATGTAACTGTCTTAGATAATCTTTTTTTTTTGTTCATCCTGCCATCGATATTCCTATAAGAAATATTTACCCCTCACTTTTGAACCCCCTCCTACCACTCCCTTAGATAGCTATATGAAAAACCTTATCCCTTTCTTCAGGAATTTTCTCTTCTTTTTAGCTTGTTCGCCAGTTAACATGATCATAGCTGTAACTGTCTGTGGATATTTCTACTGGGTACCTAGACCACACCTGCAACGTACCATGCACAATCATGATTGCACTTAGTAAGCTAGACAATATATTTTCCGCACTTATCATTGAATGTATCTTTATGGTATTACTGTTGTAATATTCTCTTTTTTGCCACGTACTCTTTGCTTGTTGTGAATCACTGTTGTTGATCTATTTGTATTATGTTCCAGGCCCAGCTTGTAAATGAGCTTTGCTCAGAGTTGTTTCACCTGGTTAAATAAAGATTGATTGGTTGATTGATTTGAAGAGAACTTTGGCATTGCTATAAGACACAGACTTAGAAAGGAAGCCACAGTGCAGCACTGCAACAAATAAAGAAAATAAACTCCTTGTTTCCAAAATGTTTTTATTATATCAAGAAATGTATTAATTTTTGCCCAGTCAAGTTAGCGTGATAAGATCAAATTGGTAGTGGTCCAAAGTGAGCCATCATGCTGCACCCCATCACAATGTCTACAAGCAGCCATTGTGCACCACGTGAACAGGCACCCTGGCATGCAAAGTTAGACCAATGATATCATACTAAACAGGGTGGAGTATCACCACCCAGGAGCTGACAAAATCTCAGTTATTCAATCCTAGGTTACTGATAGTCGGACTGAATGACCTGTCCTCAGGTGGTGGAGGGGCAAGTACAAACTAGGATCTGACAGTTGAGCCTAAATAAGTGTCAAAAAGAAGAGACAGAGTGCAGTAATTCCTGGCGGAACTGAAAGCTCTGTTTTATTGACAGCAGAGTGAGACTGGATCACCAGGATACATGGAAGTTTGCAGATGGGCACCTTTATTTGGTTCCTGGCCACATTCTAAACTTTGAGAATCTTTGGTTTTATAATCTATTTCTTAATGAAATAGGCCCTGTAGGGGTGTGGCTAGCTTGAGAAAGATGGATGTCTGAGCTTTAATCTCCTCACCACCAAATTCACAACCTATGGACATCCGTTATCCCAGGTGCATTTTCAGCTGTAAAAAATTAGCCATCTGCTAAAGAACAGTTATACATCATGTAGAGTGACTTATGACCATCAGCGACGAGGAAATAGGAACATACACGACTTTAAAAAGTTAGATCTAAAACAGACTTCAGCTTGTCACACAGGTCGACTGAATCTTGGCATCAGCATGGCATCCAAATATCAACCGAACAGAATGGATCAAATGGACAAAATAGAACATATGCTCGGTCAGGTCCTAAATGAAATATAAAATCTTAAACTGAATGCAGCTAAACAAAACAAACAGATACAGAACTTAAATACCAAAACATAAGCAAATGAAAAATGGAGCATAAAAAATAAAGAAATGTGTCAGGATCTTAAGCATGTTCTCGAGAGCAATCACAGATCACACAAGCCCTACAATCCAAGCTAGATGATCTGGAAAACTAGAATCACTGGAATAATCTTAATTTCTCAGGCTACCAGAAAAAGCCGAGCTAGAGACTGCATAGCATTCTTACAACACATCCTGCCATCTGTAGTAAGGAAAAATGGCATGTACAATACAAAATTGAGCAGGTGCACGCTCACTAGCACTAATGCCTAAACCTAAAGAAAACCTCTGACCGATAATTGCTGAGTTCCTGAGGTTAAAGATAAAAGAAAGTATTTTGCAAAGAGTCAGGGAACTGGTCACTCAAAGTGGCAAGGATATAAAATCATGATATTTCAGGATTATTCAAAAGAACTCACAGCCTGATGGAAGAATTTACAGTTGCAAGACAGGCTCTGCACAGAGCAGGAATCACCATTTCACTCCAATACTTGGCTACTCTGTGGATCTCAAATAACGGAACTTTTGTGCCCTATCAATCACCCAGCAGCAGCTATGGGTTCTACACAAAGATACTGCCTGAAGTCAATCCTGCCTCCTAAAACCAGGTTTTGTCCCAGCAAGGATGTGAAGCTTCCCACAGAAGGCATGAACATTGCCACCTCAAACAACACTGAACCACTGGCAGCTCACACCACCCAATCTACTTTAGAGGACCTTTGGATGTTACCGCCAAAGCACAAAAGAAGAAATAAACAACAAGAGAGCCCCCTATTTTCTCCCATCAGAAGTAGATCCTGCAGCTGAAGCTGTAGTGGCCAATCAGAAAAGGTGGACAAAGTGCATTTCATAGCACTATCTGTGAACTGCTATGTACCACTACTGAATTTGGAGGATCCTGAAACTGCCTGCTCTGCACCCATAGCCATCGGCTCCAAACCAACCAGCTCATTACCGGCCAACCCTCAACTCAAACCCCCGAGGCAAGAAAGCAAAACATGGGCAGAGGCAGTAGCAGACAAAAACCCTCTTGCTACATTGGACGCAGACAAGGCCCATGAGATGGCAGTGCATCAGTTGGTAAATGCAGAAGGCTCCCTGGCAAGGTCAATATCTGATACCTGAACATTAAGGACAATAAAAGGTACTAAGGTAATGGAGATCAAGGTTTCCACTGGACAGGCTATCTACAATGTAAAGACATGAGAAAATAGAGGTAAACATCCTAGTTCACTTGGACAACCTGTTGCAAATAAACATTAGTTTGGTATGTACTGTATGGGATTTTAGGGATTTAGTGTCCATATGGATTCCTGTATCCACAAGTTTTAATGGTCCAGGAATCATAGCTTGGGCTCAAAAATGCTGCCCTGTTCAAAGAGGAGACAGAATTAGGCCACCATTCACTTTGATCTGGGCCCTTTCTAATAGTCTAACTGTGTAGCTCACAGTGCAGTGTCCTGTGTTTGCATCCCACTGAAACAATACTAAGATCAGAAGCAAACGAAAGGATGTGCACAGCAGGAAAAAGTAAAGTTGGCCCAGATGCAGCAGCTCCCACCTTGATCCCAAGGGCATATTCCTCTGTGCCCTCATTTAACAGAGCAAACAAACAAAGCCCAGTAGTAATCACAGAAATCAGACACTGAGCTGTCACCTTGGGAATGGCATGAGCTATGGGACAGGTACTTACCTCGTAGACTCTAGTATGATTTGGCTGTACGAGGTCCCAGTCAGATCCCAAACCTGGAGCAGATGCAGCAGAAAAACAGAAGGAATACTCTGACATCTCTGGCAATATAATATACATTTTCTGATTTATAGTTAGAAATACTGCATGGCCCAGATGTGACGTAGTACCTTAATTAATGTGTGGGGACCTGTAGCTGGAGATGTCCCAGAGGTACAGATCCATTACACTGTCAAACACTGGCCTTTGATTTTAAATGTGGATGCAGGAGATGCTAAGGAAGGTGAAGTTCTCCATTCATTCAAAATTCTGGGTAAGACTAACTGGAGATTTCATGGGGAACAAAGATAATGAAAATATTATAATTGTGTGCACAGGGATTATTGCGAACTCAAAGGGGAATTTGTTAGTGCTCTATACAAATATAACTGAGAACATCATGTGGCTCTCCTAGACAGCCAGACAGCATGATTGTAAATGAATGCTTCCACCTGCTGGCCAATACAAGGCAGTACAGCCTGACATAATCACAGATGACAGAAATCCACCCAATGAGGACCCCTACCCTCTTTATTAATTTTTTACCTGTCTGAGTTTATTTATGTAGTGAAGTTACAACCTCAGTAGGACTCCCTGCTCCCAACAAGGACAACCCTCATATATGACAAAGTAGGAGGCATTAAAGGGAAAGAAACCTTGCTGAACTAAACCCCAGAGATACTGCGGTCACTGAACAAACCCCTACATAAAGACACAACCAGCAAAAAGGCTCCTTAGGGCATTTTTTCCCTTTCAAACTGAGTGGGTTTCAGAATGTGAGGATTGATGGCTTAGATTTCCCAATGTAAACTCATACCCCAACACTACCAATAAGCACTCCCTTACAAGAGGTATACCAGCTTAACCCTTTGTGGGGGTGCCAGATTTGTTTCGGTACACCCCCCGACTGGAATTGGGGTGAACCTAGGATAATCTTTTATCAAGTTCCTATCCCTTACTCAGCTTAAGTTTAAACATCACAATTTCATATTAATCTCTATACAAAATAAAGTTCTGCAAGGTTATTAAATATATGTGTTTACTATATTGTTATATGTTGTTTTATTCTAAGAAAGAATTGCACGCCTTAAAGGAGACAGGAGGGCTATTCCTAGAGTACATCAAGGCTCCCTTTTAATGCATATATCAATAGGGGAACATTTCTGTTAAACCAGTGTCAGTATCTGCTTGTTATTCTCACCACAGTACCCTTCCACCACACTAAGCCACTCCCTACTGACCATGGTTGAAGTTAAGTGACATAGTTGGAACATCAGGGGCCTAAACTCCCTATCAAATGCAACCAGGTCCTGACCCATTTATGCAAGCTAAAGTCCCAAATGTTACTCCTACAGTGGACTAAACTAAACAACATAGAAGCCCAAAAACTAAAAAGTGGGTGGGTGGGAATGGAAGTGTATAGTGTTGCCACCTTATAAAAAAGAGACCTCTCAGTTCTTGTCCACAAAAATCTGCACTGGACCTTACAAAACTCATCCCATGATAAAGAGAGTAAAGGGATTCTTGCACACTTTAAGATGCTGCAAGGCCTCTTTACCATACTGAATTTGTATGCCCCAAAGACGGATTCTCACAGTTTTTCCATGCTCTAGCCACCCATCTTAATGACCTTAAAGACAAACAAGCCCCCTGTACTGAAAAGAGGAGATTTCAATCTAACCCTGAACCCTACTCTAGATAGAAGCCATGGGAAACAAGAATCTCACACACACGCTCTCCAAGAGGTGTTACTATGGCTTCAGGAGTGAGAACACACGGACGTATGGAGGCGGCACCACCCTAGTGAAAAAGACTTCATGTACCACTCCCCAACTTATGGGTCTCTCACCTAAATAGATATTTGGATCACATCATAGGATCTTACCCCCTCTTGTAACAGCTGTTGAAATTAAACCATTGATTATATCCAATCACGCTCTCCTACAAATAGATATCCTACTTGGAAGTAATCCAAAAGAATCCACTAACTGGAGATTAGACCCCACCCTATTAATTGAATCCTGGCTATGAAAAGCCACTGCTGAATATTTCACAGACAATGATAATGGAGCCACCTTGACAACAGTACTGTGGGAGGCCTTCAAAGCTACTATCAGAGGTAGAATAATTAGTTACTCAACTTACCAGTGAAAGGAGAGAAAGAAGCACCTAGTGACCCTGAAAGAGCAATTAATAGTAAAAGAAACAGTTCTGAAAGCCACCAACACAAACATGTGATGTAGTCACCCCTATAAAAAGAGATTATCACCATGAGACAAGCAATAATTATCATTACAGCAAGGAAAGCCGAACTTGCATTATTAAGACTAAAACAAAGATACTGGGAAAGTGGAGAAAAAAACTGGAAAATTATTAGCATACCAGCTAAAAAAACAGCAATCAGAGAGATATATATTCCATCCCTCCTAACCAATAATGGTATCTACAGCACCAACCCATCAGAAATCAATGCTAGCATGTCAGATTTTTATCGACATCTATATGCCTCCATGACCTCCCATACTGTTGTTTAAACACTTGGTTGGTCTTGGTTGCCAAAAAACTCTGGTTTGATTTGTTTTTTTACGGCAGCAATCACAGGTCCCTGTGACTGCAGGATCAAATCTCCATGCGATTGTGGTCGGCCATTTTGGATTACCTCATGGGCATTATGGGTTACTGTGCAATCACCATTATGTAGTTTAAATACTCTTGGTGTGTAGGGTAAACAATGAAAATAAATAATACAGATTCTGTGTGTCGGAGTTTGCCAAGAAACATTCAGAAACAAGCAAGGAGTACTAATAAAGTTTATTATGCTACTTACAAGCATGTGACAAAGAAAATCACAAGGGAGATGGGTTTCTCACCATTCCTGAAGAATGTACAGTAATCTAGAATTGTAGATCTTAGGTTCTTTAAGATCTTGTTCTAGCTCTTCCCGCACTCCAGCTCTCTGCCCTTCTAGAGAAGCTACAGTAGTGTGTTACTGTGCAATCACCATTATGTTGTTTAAACACTCTTGGTGTGTAGGGTAAACAATGAAAATAATAATAATGATAATACAGATTCTTGTGTGTCGGAGTTTGCCAAGAAACATTCGTAAACAAGCAAGGAGTACTAATAATGTTTATTATGCTACTTACGCCAAGCATGTGACAAAGAAAATCACAAGGTAGATGGGTTTCTCACCACTCCTGAAGAATGTACATAATCTCCAGAACTGTAGATCTTAGGTTCTTTAAGATTTTGTTCTAGCTCTCCCCATGCTCCAGCTCTCTGCCCTTCTAGAGAAGCTACAGTAGTGGCTCCAGAGGCTGCCACAAGTTGCAGACAGCTAAATACTACAGATAACAGCATAGCAACAGAGATTACAACATAGTTACAGATATGAGAAATAGTATGTTTTGGTCCTAAGTCATTCTCTATTGGATAATGACTTAGGAGACAGAATTACTAATGAGTATCATATGAGACAGAATATGCTTCCATTAGCATTATAGCTTAGACAAAAGAAATGATGACAAGTTCAAATGGCATGCGCATTTCTTGCTTACACCAGTTATAAAACATAAAGACATAAAAAGCCTTCTGTCTCTGTCAGCTTGTTTAGACAAAGAACTGCTGACAGGCCTATTACATGGCATATCTGAGTGTAAAATACACTACATATAATTATATGAGAATATGAGTATACAATAACCACTGATGATCCCTCTGAGTCATCTTATCAGTGATTAGGTAGATAATATATAGAATATATATAAAATACAAATTAATCTAGATAAATGTATTATAGTGAGGTATAATAAATCATGCATGACAATATTAGCATATTTTAGCAGCAATGCACATTCCAAGCACCCATGCTTATATGACCGGTGTTCATATCTATATATAAGTGCAAAATAGCAGTATCATAGTACAATAGACCATGAATACAGTGTGAGGTGTATGTGGGACAGTAGGGGGCATAACCAAGCATAACAATAACACCCAACAACTTACAGCATTCCTTAATAAAATCTCACTATCTAAACTATTACCTGAGCAACAAACTTCTCAAGACCAACCATTTACAGCCCAAGAAATTCAAAGTGTGATAAAGGCTTAAACTCTGAAAGGCACCTGGCAATGATGGCCTTCCTATCAACCTATACCAATTGCTAATCCCAGAACTAAGCCCCATATTATCAAAACTGCATGCAGAAATTTTGTAACCGGAACATTCACACCTTCTACTGTACGTCCACAGCTACTATGTTATTCATGCTCAAACCCTGCAAAGATCCACAACTCCCAGGAAGTTACAGGCCCATATCCCTAATCACTGCTGATAATAAAATCTATGACAGAATATTGGCCTCCCATCTAGATACTTATCTCCCATTATTAATCCACCCATCTCAAGTTGGATTTGTACAAGGCAGACATAGCTCTGACCATATTAGAACTCTAATAGATCGTATGCATATCGCCTCCTCCTACAAAACCCCAACAGCTGCAATGGCTATAGACTTCTAAAAAGTCTTTTACTCTGTCGATTGATCGTAACTATTCTCTGTACTCACCCATATGGGAATTAGTCCCTCTTTTCTTTCGGCAGTAAAATCCATGTACTCAGCCACAAAAGCCCAAATACTCACAAATGCAAATCTTCCCCCCTTCCTTTCCACTAAACAGGGGCACTAGGCAAGGGTGCCAGCTATCACCATTTCTATTTGTATTAGCTATAGAACCCCTTGTGGCAACCATCAAGCAACACCCAGATATCTTGGGTATCACTTCCAGGAATCAGGCATATAAAACTTCATTTAATGCCAACAACCTTTAGTACTAATGGACAAAGCAAAATACTCTATCACCTTTCTACTAAATACTTAAATAGTTTTATCACTCTTCTGGAGGGAAAATTAACTAATCAAAATCTGAAATTCTCCTCCTAAATAAGCTAACCACCCCTCAAAATTCTCAACCCTCCATCTACGATGGGCACTGACCCCGATGTATCTAGGTATAAAGATAATGCCCTAAAATAAAGGGAGTTACCATTTCAGAGTGACCTAGATTGTTAGAGGTATCCTGGCCTTGAATGAGATGATGGGAGGGAGAGAGAGAGAGAGAGTGAGCTAAGGGAGGTAAGGTAGAGTGAGGGGGGCAGGGTTCAGGAGTCAGTCAGGGCCGGGTGCTCTGTGATTGGTGTTATGAAAATAGGGGAGGGTTTCTGGAGTAAATGAGGGGCTTCAGGCAGTACCCTGCCACGTTTCTGCTGACATTTTGAGATTTGGATCATATAGTAGATCATCAAGGCTCAAAATAACAGCAAATCGATTAGTATGTTTTTGCAAAGATTTTATCAACATGGTAAAGTTTTTTATCACAGGCATTCATCAGAGGTAATGTAGTAAATGTATTAATGAAATAGGTGGAGGTGAAGAGGGCTCACCACTGAGGTGGGGCGAGCAGGGTAATGCAGGTTACATATGGCAGGGGCTTGCCTGGAGGTAAGTGGATGAGCAGGTTATAAAAAAAAAAAACACTAACTAACAAAAAGGAAGAAGAAAGATAAGGGTTGTGGTGAGTTGGTTTAGCGGATGACAGCAGAGGTTCGGAGTACCCGCTATAGGTTAAAGAGGCTGATCGAATGGTGGGAGGAACTGGTGCTGATCAGGATCACTGGGGACTACATGGCAGAGGCTACAGAGTGCTACATGTAGGCACTGAAAAGGTGGATTGGTGGGGAACACTTGCTTCCTGAAAAGTTAGGCATTCACCAGTTGGTCAGGGTAGGCAGGAAGCAGATAGTATAGAATGGCTGAAAGTTGTTGGTTTGTGGCCTGGAGTAGAGGGGTGCTGGCACCGTGCAGGCAAGTCCATACGGCAGCTTGAAGTGACTGGTCAATCGGAAGAAGGTACACCGTGGGATGAGGAGTAGGCTTGCACTGGTGGTCCTGTCCTTTTAGTGGCCTGAAGTAGCCTGTACAACTGAGTGTGAACCAGGCCTGCACTGGTGGGAAAATCCATGCAGTGGCCTGAAGTGACTGATCATTTAGGAGGAAGTGCACACTGGAGGGCATGGAGTAGGCCTACACCAGTGGCCTGGTCTATTCAGAAGTCTGAAGTAGCCTTTTAAACCAAATGGGTACCAGGCCTGCATTGGTGGGCAAGTCCATGCGGCTGCCTGAAGTGAATGGTCAATTGGGAGGGAAGGCAATTTAGGGGGCGAGGAGTAGGCCTGCACGGATGGCCCAGTCCATTCAGTGGCTTTAAGTATCCTGTACAACCAAGGTGGGACTGGATTGCAAAGCGAGGGTGGCCTGATGGCAAGGAAGCAGTAAAAGCAATGGCCTGCAGCATGGGGATCCACGAGGAGTGGCCGGAAAGGGCCACAGACACAGCAGGGGTTATCGCCAAGGGTGGAAAGGAGGTGAAGGACAAGGGTATTGATTGGAGTTGGACACCATGCAGGACAGTGGCATGTGACATTGGGGGGTCTGAGTGGAGCAGGGACGAACAGGGGGGTTGTTCACCAAGCAAAGGGGGAAACGTACAATAAAAGTAAATTAAGGAAGCTAGACAAAAAGAGGTGGGAATGCCAGATAACTGGTGAGGAGAGCTGGGGGATGATGTAATGAAAGAGAAGCGGTGCCCATCGCTGCGAGTGTTGCTGCCATTTTGTGAGGAGAGGAGGCCGCTGTCATTTTGTATGCAAGGCAAGATGCAAAGCGGTGGTGAAACCACAATGAGGGGGGGATACAAAGAGGATCTTCCATGGAATGGTGCCCTGGGGATGCAGGGGTTTAATTAAGGAACTGCTGATGCCTTAAAAAAACTTTGAAAAACATAATAATTAGGTATAATTCAGATTCCATTCCATATATATTCTAAAGATTATTCCTTCCAGTATTTATTACTAAGAACATTTGCAAGAATATATGATTTGTATCACTCAGGGTTCATCTGCCTTTATAGCTGACTCCCTACTGGGGAGAGATAGAGAAGGATAGTGGGGGAAGCAATGGGTGGTATAGGGAATATAAGGGAAGTGTAGGACCTATGGGGGCTAGTAGAGACAAGGTCAAGGAGGCCACACACAGGAGCATAAGAAGGGAATGGAAGGGAGCAAAAAGCAGGAGGTTTCTGTGATTCAACGGGAGTGTAGTGAGGGTGGTAGGGGGCAGGCGAAGGGCATTTAGGAAATACAAGAAAACACAGAAGGAGGAGGACAGAGAAACCTACAGAGAATTGAGGAGGATAGCAAGGAAAGAAATTAGGAAGACAAAAGCTAACACAAAGGAACAAATTGAGAGACAGGCAAGGGGGGGCAAAAGACATTTTTAGGTACGTGAGGGAAAGGAGGAAGACTAGTCAAGGGATCACAAGGCTCTGGAGGGAAGGGGGCCACTGGAGGATGACTACATGAAAGCAGAAGAGTTGAACAGATACTTCTGCTCAAAGTTTACAAAGGAAGGGGAGGGCTGAGGCTGAGGAAGAAGGGGGAAGGGAGGAGATGGGTTCATTTAGTATAGAGAGAGAGTCAGGGAAGAACTAGGTAGAGTGAAAGTGGACAAGGCCATGGGACCAGATGGACTGCATCTGAGGGTGATCTGGGAGCTAAGGGAAGAGTTAGCTGCCCCACTGGCAAGCCTATTTAACCTATCCGTGGACTCTTGGAAAGTGCCAGAGGACTGGAAAAGTGCCACAGCTGTGCCAATACACAAGGGGGGAGGTAGAGAGGGGCAAAGGGGAACTATCGTCCAGTCAGCCTTACTGCAGTGGTGTGGAGGGTCATGAAGGCATTCATCAAGGAGAGGGTGGCACAGTACCTAGAGGGGAATGGATTGCTGAACAACAACCAGCACTGGTTCACGAGGGGGAAGTCATGCCAGTCCAATCTTACTGAATTCTTCGACATGACATGAAAATCTGCAATAAGGTGGACACTGAGGGTGGGGTGGAGGATATGCAGCAGGACCTAAGGGCACTAGAAGGGTGGGCAGAGACCTGGAAACTAAAATTTAACATCAGGAAGTGTGCAGTTATGCTCTGGGACATGGCAACCCTCGGACAGAGTACAAAATGGGAAGAGAGGGAATCAGGGCAACAGAGCAGGAGAAGGATCTGGGTATAGTAGTCTCTGGTGACCTTAAGGTGGGGAAAAAGTGTACTACAGTGGTAGGGAAGGCCTATGGGATGCTGGTTAGTATTGGCAGGGGGGTTAAGGGGGGAAGGGATCTTTTAGAGCCAGCACAAGTAGTTAAAGAATTGGAAAGGGGCAGGGGCACAAGGTGAGGCAAGGGGTTTCCAGCAAACACTTATGCCCATTGATTAGGCAACCCTATGGGAGTGGACTGAAGGATACCTGGACAGTTCAGCAAAAGTAAGACTTAGGAGGGTTTCACAAAGGGTTTCAATTTACACTATGATGGATCACAGGTGGCCATGGACAAACAAATTGGGGTCTATAAAGGGAAGGACGGATAGTAAAGAAAAGATAGAAATGGAGATAGCCACAGGGAGAGCTGAAGGACTGTTCTCAAAGCCACTGTATCAGGAGCTGAGGGTGTCCCATTGGACCTAGTGCTCAAGAAGAAACCCAGGAACTACAGGCTCATACACCACCTATCTTACCCCTAGGGGGACTCAGTGAATGACACCATTCCTGAGAAGGACAGAGTAGTATCATACACCATGCTAGATCAAGTCATAGAGCTGATCAGGGCACTGGATGGGGCCTGGCTAGCAAAGACAGATACTGAGTCTGCCTTCCGCCTGCTACCAGTGAGAGTGGAAGACTGGACTCTACTAGGGTTTCAATGTTAGGGGAAATAATATTCGAGAAGGCCATGCCCATGGGTTGCTCAATCACATGTGCAGCTTTCTAGGCGTCCAGTACTTAGTTACACTAGGTCGTCAGGTATAGGTGGGGTTACAAGCTGGTAGTGCATTAATTGGCTGACTTCCTTATAATAATCCATGGAGATTTCAATATGGACTGGCTTAACCCTAAATCACACAGCCTGAAATCTCTCTGTGACAAGTTTGGCCTCGTACAGCTAGTTAGTGAACCTACAAGGAACAATACATTTAACACTGCCAACAGTTCACTCCAAGATGTTATATTAACCACTCATCTGCATAAAATGTTATGCTCTGCAGTGTTCCATAACGATATGAACAACCATGTGGTTGTTGTATGCATAAGATCACATGCCAAGAATCGACACCAGCCCAAGATCATAACTAAATGGTCTTTTCATAAATTTCAGGCAGTAAATTACCTGTCTGACTTAGACAAGGTTAGATGGCAAGATCTCTATCTTGCCAAAGCAGACAATGGGGCTGTCTCTGTCCTCAACAACAACCTTGTCACATTGGCAAATAAGCATGCCCCTTTATCAAGGTTAGGGTGCATCACACCTCTCACCCGTGGTTTACTCCAAGTCTTAAGGCTGCACTCACTAACAGGGACAAGTACTGTGCTCTGGCCAGGCATACCAAAAGCCCTGCAGATTGACAGGCTTTTAGAACAGCTAGGAATGCGTGTGTAAAAAGCATTCGCTCTGCCAAAGCAAACTACTATGTTTCCACTCTAGAACAGGCTAACGGGAATTCTCATAAAATTTGGAGGACACTTAAATCCATCAAAGGACGGCCTAGTGCCCCCTCCATTCCAGCCAAGATCCTTACCATAGTCAGGATCATTGAAAGTAATTCCCAAATCCTTGAAGAACTCAACTCCCATTTTGTCACTGCTGGCTTAGCCTTTGACTCCTCACCTTATGCAGGCCGAGGGATTAATCAAGCCAGTTCTATCCCCACTCCCCTTACCTTGACTTGTCCCTTCCAGCTGTGTACACTTAACTACAAAGAAGTGGAAGACTCGCTACTTAACCCCGATACCAAGAAAAGCGCTGGGGATGATGGACTTGGACCATTTTTCCTATAACTAGGCTATGCCCATCTCATGGCCCCCATTCTTCATATTTTAAATCTCTCCATCTCCTCTGCCACAGTTCCATCTTGTTGGAAATCCGCCCACATCCTTCCCTTATTCAAATCAGAGGACCCATGTGATCTAAATAATTACAGGCCTATCTCAGTCTTGCCCATTCTTTCTAAAGTTTTTAAAAAACTGACTTACAATCAATTAAAACTTCATATCTAAACCTTCTCACTTTTAAACTCAGCACAGTCCGACTTCCGCCTAAGCACAGCACTATCACAGCACTGGCTAAAGTCACTAATGACTGGATCTCTGCTATGGATACTAAGAAGATCACTGGTGCAGTCTTCTTAGATCTTAGTAAAGCATTTGACACCGTTGACCACAATTTACTTGTCACCAGCCTTACTAAACTAGGTGCCACTCCTTCCACCACTCAATGGTTTACCAGTTTCCTAGCAGGGAGGACTCAGAAAGTTAAAGCAGATGGCCTATTCTCAGCCTCCTTGCCAATTGACAGGGGAGTCCTGCAAGGCTCCATCCTAGGCCCTATCCTTTTTTCCTTGTACCTCAATGATCTTGACTCTTATATAACCAAATCCAACTTACACTGCTTTGCGGACTACACAGTACTGTATACCACTGGCTCAACGTTGTCTGAAGTAAGGGACGTGCTGCAAGATGACTTTGTTCAGCTGGAAACTAATTTTATTAATGCTAAGCTTCTTCTTAATGCCAAGAAAACTAAGGTTATGATCTTTACTCTTGGTAACTCATCTACCACTCCCTGGCCTACCGAAGATTTTGTTGTCACCTCTCTAGGCTAACCTTGGAAGTTGTCCTAAACCTTTAAATATCTTGGCATTTGGTTAGACAACAAACTCTCTTTCAATGACCATCTTGAGGACCTATCCATAAGGCTAAAGCCAGATTAGGTTTCTTTTTCAGAAATAAGTCTCTCTTCCGATTGAAACTAGAAGCAAGCTTGTACAGGCCACATTCCTTCCCTTACTTGATTATGGGGATCTAATTTACACCTCCTCTGCAATCTCAAACTTAAATAAGTTGGACATCCTTTACCACCATGCCCTGTGGTTTATTACCAAATCTCCATACCGAACCCACCACTGTGACCTTTACGCAGCTGTTGGCTGGACATCACTTACCACTAGACGTTTGCTCCATGCTGGTATTTGGACTCTCAAGTTACTCCTGAACAAACTTCTGAGCTACCTAACATCTCTGATCTGCATTTCCCACTGTGCATACCTCTTAGAAATCTGACTTCATCTTCCTTGATGTGCCTAGTACTTGCACCATCTTTGGCAAATGCACCATCTCACATGCTCTTCCAACAATTTGAACCGACTCCAATCCACCCTGAAACTATCCAGCATGGTCTCGGTTAATTTCTACAAAGAGTTAGCCACATCTAAAATAAAAGATATTTGTAGCTGTTTTTATGCCTCTTCCCTGTCCCTATGTCCATACGACACTCCCCCATCCACCTGGAATTAGCTCTTGTCAGGACAAGAAATTATCTAAACGATCTCTCCAGTTATTTTCAAAACCTTCTCCTACCCTTGTCGTCTTTATCTAGATCTTGTTCCCCCTACTTTCTTCAGCCCTCTTCCTCCTCCACTCACCACTCATTTTCAGCCCCTCCTTCTTATTTAACTACTTTGTCCTGTCACTGTACACTCCCCACATTTATTGCTTCTCACCACTTATGCTAATAATCCCTATCTTGTCCTGTCTTAATTGAGTGCTATGTATTATATGAACCTTAACTGTACCTCATTTTACTACGATGTACTTCAATGTATTGGTGCACATTAATCTTATTTGTATATTGTTTCATTTTGATTTTTCTATGTTGCCTTTTTATGCAATGTCTCCTTGACCATTTACATGATTTAGGACCTCCTTGTGAATGAGCTTGCTCAATAGAGTTTTCCTGCAATAAACTTGAACTTGAACTTCTTGCTGGTAGACAAAGGGGAGACAGGGATGGGCATGATGTTGAGGGAGTTTCAGAGTATGTGCTGGACACTTGGGGTACCATGGGCCAGGGGTAAAATGGAGGCCGGGAGGAAGTAGGAATTTTGGGCATGAGATACATGCAGAGCTAGGGTTTTCACCTTCCTCTGGATAAGATCAAGAGGTTGAAGAAACTATTGTCCCTGGAGAAGTCCAGGAGTAGGATGCAGTTATCGGTGGTACAGCATTTGTGAACTTTGCATACCCAGAAGCGGTGGCCCCTAGAGGTTTGTATGCCTAGGCTGGCCAGGACTATGGGCCAGGCTAGGCACTTTTATCACTGGATGGACATCACAAAAGGGTTTAGACAGGACCTGGTGGTGTGAAACAGTTTTGGATGAGTACAATGGGGTCATGTTCTGGCAGGATGATTGGCTGTATAATACAGACTTGGAGCTGTACATTGATTAGTGGGAGCACTGGGTATGAGGGCATATACTTCAGGGGAATGGATATCTGAGGCATGGCCAGACAGATGGGATAGGAAGGTATGCTGAAGGACATCACATTCCTTGAGATTGTTCCCATTTGGCTGGTAGTGATGATGTGGGGGAGCAGTTTTGGAATAAAAACATTTTTGGTGTGACAACATGGCAGTAGTGGAGATACTGACTAGATAGCAGGGTTCCACTGATAGGGTTATGCAGGTAGTGAAACAGCTGGTTTTAGTGGATTTGCAACTGAATTTGTCATTCAAAGCCAATAACATAGAAGGCAATCACAACAAAGTGGCTGATAGCCTTTCCTGTCTTCAGTTCCACAGGTTCAGGGAGGTGGCACCCACAGCAGTGGCCAGGAGGACCATGGTACCTCCCAATCTATGGGAGATTGGATGGAGAGAGCGAGCATATTGCATTGGAGCTCCCGGTCAAGGAACACATTAAGGACATATGAGGGGGCATGGAAATTGTTCCAAGAGTTCCGACAGCAACATGGGTTGGAGGTAAGTGGAAGAGTCACACAACACCAGGTGAAAAGGTTCATGGTAGAAAAGTGGGATGAAGGCTTAGCACATTCCACGATGGGCACATATTTGGCAGGAATGGGGTGGTCTGTGCGGCATGAGGATGGGTGGCTCCCATCAGGGCACCAGCAGTTAGGAGGATGATGCAGGGGTGGCAGAGGGTCAAATGGAAGACACTGGACAGAAAAGCTGAATTGAAGGGAGGCTGTTGATAAAGTTATTGGGCAGTTTCAAGTGCATTTGCAGTTCTGCATATGAAAAGGTCTTATTCAGGGCAGTATTCTTGGTGATGCAACAGGGGCATTCAGGGTTAGTGAGGTAGTAGTGGGCAATCTCAAGGATGAACAAGAGGGGCTGCACTGTGACGATATACAATGGAATAGTAAGGCAACCATAATCAGCTTGAGATGGTCAGAAACAGACCTGGTGGCGGCTGGAGTTAGGATCAGGTTGCCCAGAACCACCAATAAGGACATGTGTGTGGTAAATGCATTGAGGAATATTGGGGTGAGACTGGTGGGTGGCCCTTTTTGTACAGGGAATGGGCCTTACTGTTGGCCTATCAGGTTACAGTGGTGGTTAAGAAAGGTATGGCTTTTGTAGGGGAGGATGCCATGATATTTTCCTCACACTCCTTCAGAATTGTGGCTGTATCAGAAGCCAGAAGTCAGAAGGGAAAGGAAATAGATTCATGTCAGTGCTTTACAGTAATTGTACATTGCTATTTTTGTTTTAAACTTAGATTGTGGGTTTTTAGTGACACTGTAATTTCTTTGTTGTCTTTATTTAGAATTGTTTTTGGGCTGGTGAACATTTAAAACCTAGTTTATTGTGCTTGTAGTGGTGGTGTATTTCTTTGCTGTCTTTAATTGTTGCAAATTTTGTCTTGTCTTGTCTGACTTGCCCTGTAGTTTGGGTAAGGGTGCTAATTGTCTAGCCTCTGACCTCAGCTACATGATAATTGGAGGTGGGGCTTAGTCAGAGTTGAGGTAGTAAGTGATTTTTGTTTTCTCAGAAGAAACCAGAGCCAGAAGGGAAGGAAACAGATTCATGTCAGTGCTTTACAGTAATTGTACATTGCTATTTTTGTTTTAAACTTAGATTGTGGGTTTTTAGTGACACTGTAATTTCTTTGCTGTCTTTATTTAGAATTGTTTTTGGGCTATTGAAAATTTAAAACCTAGTTTGTTGTGCTTGTAGTGGTGGTGTATTTCTTTGTTGTCTTTAATTGCTGCAAATTTTGTCTTGGCTTGTCTGACTTGCCCTGTAGGTTGGGTGAGGGGTGATAATTGTCTGGCCTCTGACCTCAGCTATGTGATAATTGGAGGTGGGGCTTAGTCAGAATTGAGGTAGGAAGTAATTTTTGTTTTCTCAGAAGAAGCCAGAAGGGGAAGGAAACAGATTAATTTCAGTGCTTTACAGTAATTGTACATTGCTATTTTTGTTTTAAACTTAGATTGTGGGCTTTTAGTGACACTGTAATTTCTTTGCTGTCTTTATTTAAAATTGTTTTTGAGCTGTTGAAAATTTAAAACCTAGTTTATTGTGCTTGTAGTGGTGGTGTATTTCTTTGCTGTCTTTAATTGCTTCAAATTTTGTCTTGGCTTGTCTGACTTTCCCTGTAGTTTGGGTGAGGGGTGCTAATTGTCTGGCCTCTGACCTCAGCTATGTGATAATTGGAGGTGGGGCTTAGTCAGAGTTAAGGGAGCAAGCGATTTTTGTTTTCTCAGAAGAAGCCAGAAGCCAGAAGAGAAAAGAAACAGATTCATTTCATTGCTTTACAGTAATTGCACATTGCTATTTTTGTTTTAAACTTAGATTGTGGGCTTTTAGTGACACTGTAATTTCTTTGCTGTCTTTATTTAGAATTGTTTTTGGGCTGTTGAAAATTTAAGACCTAGTTTGTTATGCTTGTAGTGGTGGTGTATTTCTTTGCTGCCCTTAATTGCTGCAAATTTTGTCTTGGCTTGTCTGACTTGCCCTGTAGTTTGAGTGAGGGATGCCAATTGTCTGGCCTCTGACCTCAGCTACATGATAATTGGAGGTGGGGCTTAGTCAGAGTTGAGGTAGCAAGTGAATTTTGTTTTCTCTGAAGAAGCCAGAAGGGAAAAGAAACAGATTCATGTCAGTGTTTTACAGTAATTGTACATTGCTGTTTTTGTTTTAAACTTAGACTGTGGGCTTTTAGTGACACTGCAATTTCTTTGCTATCTTTATTTAGAATTGTTTTTGGGCTGTTGAAAATTTAAAACCTAGTTTGTTGTGCTTGTAGTGGTGGTGTATTTCTTTGCTGTCTTTAATTGCTGTAAATATTCACCCCCCTCCCTCCCCTGTCCCAACTCTTAATTATATGCCATGTTAAATATGATTGACAGGAGCTAGCACATGATATAGAAGGGTTGTGAGCATGAGGGCATAAGGGGGAGAAGCCGCCTCAGCACAACAAGTGTTTTGACCTTTTTATTCATTTTTTTCTTTTTAAAGAAAAGTATCTGAGGAGCACTGGCAGGGTTTTTAGGAGACTAAATTAATAAAAAGAGAACTAGGAGACCTTCAGTAATAGACAAGTATTAGAACAGCAGTATAAGTGTAGTATAATGTGGGGAGTGGTGCAATGCAGTGGCTGTGGGGCAGCCATATTCAGACAGAATGGACGCTGAGGTGCTGCCCTCTCTGCATGCATCTCTCTGGACTGCAGGGTGAGGTAGCCAGACTCAGAGCAGAAGTAAACTGGGTCAGGAGTACCATCACCCCTATCCAGAGACCACCCAGTCCAATGCCGCTGCTGCAAAGGATGCCAAGAATGAGGAGCACTTGAATGACAGTGGGCTCAGGAAGGGTTAGGGTTGTCAGGCAGAGGCACATCCCAGATCCTTTTCCACTCAAGAACTCATATGCCACACTGGCAAATGGGGACAACCAAATAGAAGTACCCAGAGAAGTGGAAGGAAAGGATGTGGAGGTTAGCCAAGGAGGTGACCTCAGTATGGAGAGCAGTGGATCCCAGAGGAGGAGGAAGTGAATCCTGGTGGGGGACTCCATCATAAGAGGGATCCAGTTAGGAACACAGGAGGGGAGGAGAGGGAGATGAGGTGCCTACCAGGTGCCATGGCATGGAGGGATGGAAGGAAGATCCTGGGGATCACTGGGAAGGCAAGATGGGAGGGTGAGCTGGATGTCATTATCCACCTAGGTATTAATGACCTGGAAAATGGGAGCCAAAGGAAGTTCAGAATGAGTTTAGGAATTTGGGGAGGGGTCTCAAGCACGTAGTTACTTCTGTCACCTTCTCAGAAGTACTACCTCTGAGAGGCATGGGACAGCATAGGAGTGCATGCACCAGGAGCTTTAACTCATTATTGAAGAACTGGTGCTGTAAGGAAGGGTTTGGATTCATTGGTAACTGAGGACCCACCTGGAGGGATGGAGACTTGTTCAAGCCTGACAGCTGCATCCATCCTGGAGGGGAATCCAAGCACTAAATGACAAGTTTAAATGCTACATTGACAAGCATTTAAACTAGCCAAGGGAGGTAGCAGGCCAGCAAGGAGGGTTCCTAATTGCCCACCCATCACAGCTAGCAGAGGAACCAGTGAACTGGAGGAGTGGATATCTCTACAAAGCAGTGTGCAAAAGATGGAGATAAGTGCCCAAGATGTGGATAGGCAGAAAAGGGGCAAAATTCAACAGAAGGTCAGACAGCAAGGAGAACTAGGGATAAAGGACAATCAGGGAAGGGGCTGGAGTAGAACAGCGAAGCAGTCTAGGGAGATCAACTCATGGAAAGCCATGTGTGCCAATTCCAGGAGCCTTAGCAACAAGATGGAGAATCTGGAGGCTGTCATGGTGCAGTCAGACCTGGACATTGTGGCCATCACAGAAACCTGGTGTACTGATAACCATGACTGGGAGATGTCCATACCGGGCTACAACATATTCAGAAGAAACAGAGCAGGTAGGAAGGGAGGAGGAGTGGCACTGTAGTGAAAATGACATAAGGGCCACTGAGATCCAGGGGAACAAAATGGGAGAGAGATACTGTGGGTTAGGCTAGAAAGGAAAATGGGGCCAGCCATCCACACAGGTGTGGTCTATAGACCGCCAGCCCAGGAGGAAGAAACAGACAGGGAGTTGATGCTAGCCATCCAAAGGATGGCAGACAAGGGGAGGTAGTGCTGGTTGGAGACCCCATATTTCAGACGTGGACTGGAGCATCCCAGCAGCATCATCATCTAGGAGCAGAATTATCCTGGACTACTCTTAAGGGTGCCTTCCTCAAGCAACTGGTCATGGAACCAACTCAGCAGAAGGCAATACTGGACCTTGTGCTCACAAACAGGAACAGTGTGATGGGGGTAACAGTGGGGAAGCACCTGGGGAACAGTGATCACCAGTCATTGTGGTTTGAAATCACAGATGGAGCAGAGCCAAACACACAAAAACATGTATCCTGGATTTTATGGGGACAGACTTTGGGAAAATGGGGAGATGCTTGAAGGAGGCATTAAGGGGATGGGTCAGAATCAGGGGTTGAAGAACAGTGGGCAGTATTAAAATGGGGATTACAAGAACAACAGAATTATGCATTATGCAGGTTAGCAAGGGGAAAGGGAAGAAGAGGCCATTATGGTTTTCCAAGGAGGTATCGGTAAAAGTGAAAGCCAAAAAGATTGCATTCAGGCAATACAAAAAGGCACAGGCAGAAGGGGACAGGGAGAAGTACCAGGAGAAGCAAAGGGAGGCAGGGAAGTCAGTAAGGGAAGCCAAAGCTCAGACAGAGGAGCACATTGCAGAATCAGTGGGTAGAGGGGACAAAACCTTTTACAGGTACATAAGTGAAAAAAGAAAGGCAAAGGGAAGGATAGTGAGACTGAAAAGGGAGGATGGGGGCCACGTAGAGGATGATAGCAGTAAAGCTGACATATTGAACAGGTATTTCTGCTCAGTCTTTACTGAGGAGGAGGAGGTAATGGGTCTGAAGGAGTACAGGGGTGGGAATGGTGAAGAATGGACAAGTCCCTTTACAGAAAGGGTCCTGAAGGAACTGGAAGTAATAAGAGTTGATAAAGCAATGGGGCCAGATGGGTTTGCACCTCAGGGTAATTAAAGAACTAAGAGAGGTGGTGGCTGAGCCTCTGGCAATCCTGTTTAGCTGATCACTGGAAATAGGGAAGTACCCAAAGACTGGAGGACAGCAGATGTAGTCCCTTATACAAAAGTGGGAACAAAGAGGAGGCGGAGAACTACAGACCAGTCAGCCTCACTCGTAGTGGGAAGATCATGGAAGCACTACTGAAGGAGAGATTGGTGAACATCTGGTTATCAATGGACCACAGGACCCAAGGCAGCATGGTTTCACCAGGGGAGGTCATGTCAGACCAACCTCATTGAATTTTTTGACTGGGTGACTAGGGAGGTGGATCAGGGGAGGGCAGTAGACATGGCCTATCTGGACTTCAGCAAGGCCTTTGACACTGTGCCACATAGAAGATTATTACACAAACTAGGGAATATGGGTGTGGTCAGGACAGTAGTGCAGTGGGAAGGTAACTGGCTGGGCGGCAGGACATAGAGGGTGATGGTAAATGGCTGTCACTCCACAGAGGGAAGAGTGACCAGTTGGATACCACAGGGATCAGTGCTGGGACTGGTCCTATGCAACATCTTCATCAGTGACAAGGCGCAGGACCTAGAAGGTAAAATTTCCCTGTTTGCTGATGACACAAAGCTCTGTAACAGAGTAGACACACCCAAGGGTGTAGACAGAATGAGAAGGGACCTTCAGACACTTGAAGAATGGTCAGGGGTTTGGCAGTTGAAATTCAATGCAAAGAAGTGCAAGATAATGCATATGGGGCACAAAAACCCTAGCACAATTTATCAGCTGGGAGGTGAGGATATAGCATGCACCAAGCAGGAAAGGGATCTTAGGGTTATCATCTCTGATGACCTCAAGGTAGGGAAACAGTGTGACAAGGCAGCAGGTAAAGCAAATAGGATGCTGGGATGCATAGGCAGAGGCATCACCAGCAAGAAAAGGGAGGTCATAATTCCACTATACAAGACACTAGTGAGGCCCCACCTGGAGTACAGTGTACAGTTCTGGAGACCTTACTTACGTAAGGACATAGACATTGTAGAGAAGGTTCAGAGGAGGGCAACAAAGATGGTACATAGATTGCATCACAAGTCCTATGAGGACAGGTTGAAGGAATTGAACATGTACTCGCTGGAGGAGAGGAGGGAGAGAGGGGATATGATAGAGACATACAAGTACCTTACAGGGAGGAACAGGATGCAGGAATACACTATTTTTAACCAAGAAAGATGTTCCAGGACTAGAGTGCATGGAATGAAGTTGGAGGGAGGGTAATTCAGAGGAAACGTGAGGAAGAATTTCTTCAAAGAACGGGTGGTGGATAAGTGGAACACCCTGCCAGAGGAAGTGGCGGGGGCTGAAACAATCACAGGATTTAAGAATGAATGGGATAGACATAAAGGAATTCTGGAGGTGAGGGTTAAGGGGCAACAGACTTCTAGGAAAACATAAAGTAAACTTACAAGCTCAAATGGGCAGACTGGTTGGGCCGTAGGCCCTTATCTGCCAACACTGTCTATGTATCTATGTATCAGAGGCAGCCACTCGGGGTGTACCAGAGGAAGAGATTAAAGTAAGAGGGAGATGGAAATCAGACTGTTAGAGGAAATATGTAAGTGAGTCATTGGTTGATTTACTCTGTTTTTATTCCAGGTGCAGGGTGCAGAAGGATGGTTTAGATCATGGGGCACTCTCATTTACTGGGCTGAGAGACAATCAGCAAATATGCCAGGTGGGAGACAGCTTTAGTGAGTAGCAGATTCTGTTAGGCTGCACTGGAAAGACATATAGCACGTGCACTGGGGTCAACATTTACCACTTTTGGAGGAACAAAAAACCAGAGTAAATTAACCAGATTTGCCTTTTTTGCATTTGGGGGCTAACGATTTGTGTGAACGGTCTTGGGTAGATTTATTATTGGAGATGCAGAGGGACATAGGAGTAGTGAAGGCATGGTGGCCTGGGATTATGTCAGCATGGGATTATGTTAGCCTGGGATTATGGTAGCCTGATCAGAGATCATCCCAAGAAGACAATGGAGACAGGCTAGGGATGCTAAGGCTATTGAATGGGCTAGGAAGAGGCTGAACAGGAGGATGGCAGCATTTATTAAAGTTATAGGGGGAATTTACATAACACATACCATCGTTTACGACTCCCCTGGGGATTACAGACAGAATGGGTTGCACCTTTCAGAGGTGGGCATTGCCTTGTTTACTGATGACGCAATAGAAGAGTGGGAGGTCGGGAGTGGAGGTTTGGGGGGAAGAGCACCTTCCATTGCAGAGTGGGAGATGCGTTAGTGGAAATAAAGGGGGGAGGCACAAGGGATGGAGGGCCACTAATGGCAAGCATGGACTGGGTCAACACCCAGCTGGGTTGGGCACCTCTGGAAATTATTCCTTCAGGGTGGGAGAGGAACAGAGATGCGCATCAGGTGCGACACCCTAGCCCCAACAAGCACAGAGGCCAACGGACCTCGGAATGCAGAAGGGCATTGGGTTACACACCTGAGCACAAGACGGCAAGACCAGAACAAATGGATGGTTGGCTGGAGGAGGTGGAGTTGGTTCAGATATGTTATAATATAAATATAGGAATGTAAGGTGAAAGTTCAGTTCCAATGTAGTAGGGGTTTGAATGCAAAATAAATTTGTCAATCGAGCACCCACAGACTGTGTTTTGAGTATCATTTCAGGTCCAGGATATCCCATTGACAAACACCTTTTATGATTTAAACTTTAGTACCCTGCTCCCAAAAAATAAAATAGAACTTGAATGGTGGAAAACATTACAACTCTCTATGGTGGGTAAAATAGAAGCTTTGAAAATGATAACAGCACCAAAAAAATCTTTCACATATTATCGTACATGCCTATCTCCATCTCTAATAAATTGTTTGACAAACTGGACAAAATCATGAAACAATACTTAGGGGGAGGCCGTACACCATGCTATAGTAGAAATAAACTTCTGGTGAGTTGGAGGTTAGAGGGGTGGAATCTTCCATGGTTCAAAGGCTACTACTGGGCATTCACAAACACTTAGAGCATCAGATGGATCACTACACCAGGACCTGCTCCACCCTTATGGACACAAATTGAACCCAGTCTTTGTGGACAAAGTAAACCCTATAATCTGTCTAGCCACAGAATGTAAAGTACCTCTACATATCCCTCTTACTGGGAGGTCTTCCTATTGAGCATGGAAACAATCCGAAAAATTGATGCAAGTGGATATATGACATAAATCACTAACCCTCCTATGGTGCAATCACACCATAAAAATCACAGGAACCCCAATATACAGGGCCAATTGGGAAAGTAAGGGTATGCACAACCTGTGTGATATACTGATCCCAAACACTAATACTTTAGAATCTTTTCTGAATCTGAAGTCTAGAATCCAGCTTCCATAATCAGATTTCTGGAAATAATTACAGCTACATAGCTCCCTAACTCAGCATTTTAAGAGACTGAGGATCCTATCCACACCCACATAAAGTAACCCACTAATCACATGGACTACGGCTAAAAGAGGGCGAGCTTGCTTAATTTATGCCCATATTAGAGACAACATACCTGACCAGACTAATCCAGCCAAATGATACTGGACATCGGCCTTACAACTCCCTATAGCTGAGGAGCAGTGGCATCAGTGCTGGCTCTCAGCCCATCAGCTTCTAAAATTCCCTAAGAGTCACTTAATTCATAGTAAAATGTTACATTGCTGGTACCACATGCCTGAAGTGTTATACTTAGCTAAGATTATCCCCACACACAATTGCCGGAGATGTGCTCTACCTCTTGCTATTCAATAAAGGCACCCCTTTAGAATTTCCCACCCCTGATGCTACTCTCAAATTCCAACCCCTTCCCCTCACCTTTTGAAATTCCTCCACCCTGGGCTTCCTATTCCTTTGAGGAAGAGCTACTCCTGTATACTGGGTGCTCCTCCCCACTCCCATCCCTTGCCTGATGCTGTCTTTCTCCTGGGCATCATCCCTCTGCCATTCCCTCCACTTCTTTGCTCCTCTGACTTCCCACACCATCCTCCCCATCTCCCATCTGAGCAGCCTTATTTCAGCTCGTAGCAACTCCAAGCATTAACACACAGGACATCCCCCTTTACTCCACATCACCCCCAGAAAGACTGCTGCCCCACAGCTATTGCAGTGTACCACTCTCCTGTTACCCATACATGTACCTATTCCCCCACTTCCTCCAAGTCCAGCTTCTCCTACTCCTATATCAATAACAAATATACCTACAGTTAACTCGACACAGCTTAAATAACCACACAACGCCTACATCATGGACATGATGCCTGGGACTACTTCTATGCCAAAAGATGCATCTAATACAGAATCTGACTAAACCAAAGCCATGAATGAAGACAGCAGCAGCAAACAAGTTGAACTTTCAGCACCAAAATGTAGAATATAAAAATAAAAGAACCACATCCAAGCAAGAACTACAGCACAGTAAAAGAACACCAGAACACAAAGAAATACAAACCCCCATGAAAGACATGGAAAAAAAACAAAAATAAAATTACATGTAATAAATGTCCCAGAAAATAAACCAAAAGAGAAAGTGCCTCCGGTAAAACAAACCAGAGGCCACAAAGTCACAGAAACAAAATATCCAGCAATATTACACAACCCAAAAATAAACTTGTAAGAAATCACAAATAACAGAGTCAGATGTTCACCGCTACAGTACGAATTACAGCAGCAGTGCAAGAATAGCATTTCTTGATCAAGACTATTATTTTATACTATGGCATAATCTCCTGCCTAGTACAATGTTATAATTTACCTTTAGTTGCAGGATTTGTATTAGTGGGTTCATGTCGGGTGTCTGTTTTGCATGGAGGAGATAACAAACCTCAGTCAGGACCGCCATCTTCAAATTTGCCGCTGCAGACGATAGCTGCACATGCATATAGTCTGGCAATACTTACTCTCCAATCTGATTTCACACTGTCCCATGTAAGGATAGTAGTGCGTCCTAGTGTCCGTGAGAGTCAGTGTGTGCACTGTGCGCTCTGTTAATTGTATTTTTTTCTGTCAGCTGTTTAGTGCTGTCACCGATAGACAATCGAGAGAGAAAGAGAGTGGGAAGCTGAAGAACAAGAGATAAAGTAGACTGACAGAATGAGTACAAGTCCCAGTTCCAGTGACAGTGTCACAACATTGTCAGGGTGATTAATTATTATTAGCTGAACAGTGCTTTATTATCATTTTTTTTTCAGCAGAATTAATTGAAATGTATTTATGTGTTGATTGGGGGGGTGTTGTGGCTGCTAGCATTTTTTTATATGTCAAATAATAATAAAAATGAAAATAAAACTTCTGTACAAATGAGGTTTATTCTTGTTTACAGTACAATCCTTTGCAATACTGATGACCGTGTGTGCATGTGTCGGTGGTGTCTCAGTTGCATTCCATGTGATCCTGCTGTAAAATCCAGTTCTGTGTCACACAAGCATAAGCCATCTCAGTATTGGTGCATGCCATAATATCCCTATATGAGTTTTTTGATAGACCCGTCTTTCTAATCAATTAAGTAGAACCAACATATAGTAGAACCACAGAAATTTGTCTGCCTCTCACTCCCACAGTCCACTCTCCTCCCTCTGTGAGTTCCTCTCAATAACCACATGTGCTAGTATCCTGATCTCTTGAAGTCAGACACAGTCTCAGCCCCCACCACCTCCTCTGGCAGCCTGTTTCAGCATTCCACCACTCTCTCAGTGGAGAATCATCCCCCAATGTTACCCATAAAGTTCCCTCCATGTAGTCTCAGGCTGTGCCCTCACATTATGGAGCATACCTTCATGTGAAATAAAAACCATGTCTCCACTTTATGGATCCATTTGACGTACTTAAAGGTATATATCATATCACCCCTCTCCATTCTTGTCTCCAACGTGTAGAGACCCAATTCCTGTCCCCCTCCATCCTCTCTGTTGCCTTTATGTCTTCCCTAACATATAACACAATTAGCTCCCCACATCCTATTTCTGCTCTCCTTCCTAAAAAATCAGAATCAATATAGTGATGTTTCCTATGTATGATGATGTGTCCACCATATCTCCATGATGACAATTATGTCCAGGTTGTCATACTGGGTGTTAGCCATCAGCTCATCCCTCTTATTTGTCAGACTACTGCCATTCACCACCAACCCTGTCCACCAATGCTTACCCATGCCATTCTTCCCTAATTGTATGCCTAGAACACAAACCATTTTTATGTTGGCTCACTCTTGCGCCGCCAACATACTGCAGTAGTAGCAGATTTGGAGGTGCGGTCACTGTGGGCGAATGCAGGGCACGCATCAGTAGGTGCATCCCTCAATAAGGCAGCTGCAGGCGCTGACACCAGCAACACGTACACTGGCCACCAGATCAAAGAAAAGGTCTGCTGAAATGAGAGTCAAGCTTCTCATGCAGTGGCGTGCCCTTCCTGGTGACCAGTTTACAAAACATGGCAGCATGCCACTGCAGAGTGCCACGACCCACTTAATTTGCCAATGGGGGAGCCAACTCCCCGTTGGCATAATGCAACCCCCCCTCATATTTAACGTGTGTGCCGAGGGGGTGCCCAATCACCCTCGGCATCATGTCCCCCATTCCCAGTTTACTTTGCCGATGGGGAAGTCCATTCCCCATCGGGCATAATGTCCCCCTTGTGTTAGTTCCCAACGGGTGCCCAATCCCCCATCAGCTACAGGACCCCCCCAATAAAACACTCAGGTGGCATGCTGGGAGCCCACCCCAATGTGCCAAATGCCCCTGTAAAAAAAAACTGTCCTGCAATGTTTATTTTTGTTTACACCTGCAAAGCAGAAAACATTCCCTCATTGACTCCGGTGGTCCCCCAGCAACCCACACCCACCATCTGCGCACCTGCCTCCCCACACCTTCCCTTCACCCCATACTTACCTCCGGAGCCTGGCACGATGATCTTCGGTGGACCTGGAACACGTCTGCACTCTTCACAGTCGATCACAAACTGAAGAAATGCTGGTAAGCTGTTTAATGGCACAAATAGGATTTTTTCAACTTTGGTGCATATCTCTGGCATTGTTGGGAATTTTGGCACCAAATTTTCAACATGTGGTTATTGGGACCCCTCTCTATGAATTCAGTCACTGTCATGACATTATTCGGTCACTAAAGGTGATTTCATGGTCACTGCACAGAATCACCTTTTGGAACCGATTAACAAAATGACAGTGCCACTGTTCATGAGGTGGGCTCTCAAAAATTTGGAGAAAAAAATTCCAAAAATTGCTGTTTCATGAGTGTGCATTGTACAGTTTCCATGCATGCTTGTAACTTCATGAATTTGTAATATTTTTACTCTAGATTTTCAATATTGGCATTTCCCATACCTTCTTATGAACAGTACAGCTGTCATTTTACATGTCCTGGCCAAAATGTTTTCACACGTCCAGCGCAGAATAGCGTGGTCGCTGTGCGAAATCAGTTTTCAGAACAGGTTGAGAAAATGATGGTGGCACTGTTCATGAACAGAGGTTCCAAAATGCCTATATTGAAAATTTGGTGATGAAAGTCCATAAAAAGACTGTGCTACAAGCATGCGTTGCGCAGTTTCCGCTCACTCTTGTAACTTCGCAAATTTGCAATATTTTCATACCAGATTTTCAGCACTGGCATTTTTTCACATCTCCTCATGAAAAATACAGCTGTCATTTTTCACATCCTGCCCAAAATGTGTTTTTGCACCTGTGGTGCAGAATGGCATGATCTTTGTGGGAAATCACCTTTTGGGACAGATTAATAAAATCACAGTGCCACTGTTCATGAGGGGAGGTCCCAAAATGCCTATGTTGAAAATGTGTCTCTTCAGGGTGGGGGTGAGGTTGGCATCAGTTCAATACTTCACTGCCATTCTTATTATGAGTCTCTAACTCCTGCACTACCAATGCCAATGCTAGCGAGACAAAAGTCGGCATTGACAAATGCTTGTTACATCCTGGGTTGGTGACCTTGAGACCCCCCTTTTAGCCTCTGCGATGCAAGTCTGATTTTTCAGTCTCCCCCACCCACTCCCCTTTTCTAGTTGAAATGGAACTCACTTTCTAGGTTTCCACCCAACCTGCTTTCAACACAGCTTCATCCTCTTTATTGGGGTGGAGTGTGCCAGAAGCGATGAGGCACACATTGTTCCATGTCACTACCCAATAACCTAACATCCCATATCCCATCTCACTACACTATCATGCTAGCCACCTGCTGAAGTCTTAATTATTTGTTCCTCTCTGTAATATCTCTGGGAACTGGTAGCACCTCAGAGAAAGACAGGCATGTGAAGCTACGACTTTCATAGAAACTATCCAATGCCTTAAATATTGCCTGTATCTCCATGGCACTGTTCTCATCCATATCATTGTTTCCCAGATTGAAAACTTTGTGCGTCTCCCTGTCCTGTACCATTCCTCATTTTGGGTATACAAAAATATGAACATACGAAGAAGCCAGCAGAAGTCCATTTGGTCTATCAAGTCTGCTCATATTGCAGGGACCACAGCTTGAGCTAATGTCCCTGCCCTCTCTCCCCTCTCTTCCCATCCTCCCTACCCATGATCCTTACCTTCCCCCTATGCCTTTCTCAGCCTCTTTTAAAGCTGCCCACTGTCTTCAATGAGATGACCTCTTCTGGCAGCACATTCCAAATGTCCACCACCCTCTCTGTGAAGAAGTGCTTCCTGGCCTCCCTCCTAAACCTCCCACCCTCCAGCTTAAGACTGTGCCCCCTTGTGTTATGGTTGCCACTCAGCTTAAAGAGACTCTCTTTATTAACCTGATTTATCTCTTTTAAGTACTGAAAGGTACCAATCAAGTCCTCCCCTCTCTCTCTCTCTCCTGTCTTATTTATTTATTTAGCTTTTGTTTACCGGGTAAGTACACTAGACAAGTATTATGCCTATTTTCAGGAACGACCCAGGAGAATACAACAAAGGGATACAGATAACTGTACATAAAGGTTGCAGGTACATCATGACAAATATAACGAGACATATGGGAAATAAGGTACATCATTGGCTAATAAGAGTAACATACAGGAGCAGAACACTATCCAAAGGAATGGTAGGTCATAATATAACTTATCACTTGAACTTATAACTATATAGTCTAGCACCCCAGGGCACGGAGGTTCATAGACAATCTTCCACTAAGTCACCATGCATTAAGACATATAGATTAAGGCAGGACCAGGATGCATGGGAGTGGACAGTCCAACTTATGATCATGGTGCAATACTGTGGACAAAAAAGGTATACCCAACAGTCAGAAACCCAGGGAACTGAAAAGAGTTTAATGGGATTATTGTGGTCCGTAAGAAGTATCAAGCAGCTTCAGCGAAGGCAGCTAGGGCAAGTATGACAAATAGTTTTGTATTCCCCTAGGGAGGTTTGGGGCAGTCACACACAGAGGCTAGTTTCAGGTAGCCCCACAGGGAGTTGCGAAAACTCTGATAGGAGGGGGGGGCCGAGTGGATGTCACCAGGGAGGGAGGGAGGAGTTCCAAAGTCTGGTGCACTGGCTGCAAAATCCCGATCCCCCATGAGGGTATGGGTGGAGGGGACTTTGAGCATCTCTGAGGTCTGAGACCTGAGATGGTAGGGGGTAGCGTCCATTTATGGTAGGAGCAGAGCTAGCCCCTGGGGGATGCCAGTTCTGATCACTTTCCCTGAGATGCACCCAACCCCGAAATCAAGGTATCTGGCTGGGAAGAGCCAGCAAAGTTGATCATATAGCTCACATCGGTGGGTGAGATGGGGGGCAGCCAGAGCGAAATGGCAGATGCTGTTATATACTGTGTACCACCGTGTGAGACGAGTTTTTGGGGAGCGAACAAATAGGCGCATATCATAGCTGAACGAGGGAAGAAGTACTCCTCTTGCAAGGGCAAGTCTGGCCGCTGGTGTAAGGTTGTACTTGGCCCTGTAGACCAGGCCTAGTTTACAGTTCACTGCCCTGCAGATACTAAGGATATGACTCCCCATGTCAAGTTGGGGGTCAAGTGTTACCCCTAGGTATTAGATAGAGGTCACTACCGGTAGTGGGGCTCCATCAGCACTGGTGATGTTTAGCAAGGCCGACAAGGCTTTGATTTTGGCCTTGGAGACAAAGAGCATAGCCTGGGTTTTTTTCAGGTTCAGGACCAGTTTATGATTGGTAACCCAGGACCAGATATTGTTAAAGTCATGGGACAAGCACTGGTTTAGAGTGGCGGCATCCTGGGAGTGAGCCAGTATCACCAAGTCATCTGCATACAAGGTGGCACTACAGCTGGTTGTCACCTTGGGTAGTTGATTGATAAAGAGAGAGAGAACAGGAGGGGGCCCAGTACCAAACCTTGGGGGACTCCAGAGGTCACTGGTTGGGGCTTGGACAGGATTTTATTAAAGCAGGTCCATTGCTTTTGACCATGCAGGTAGCCCGTAAACCATTGCATAGCATGGGGGGAGAGGCCAAGTGACCACAACTGTGAGTTAAGCAGTTTATGATCAACGAGGTCGAAGGCTTTGGACAAGTCAATGAATATGGCACCAGAGAGTTTACCCTGGTCCATGGCTGTTCTGATGCTTGATGTTACAGAGATCAAGGCTGTGGTGGTGCTATGCCCTTTTCTAAATCTGTGTTGGGCCGGGGACAGCAGCTCATGGGAGTGGATGTACTCTGAGAGCTGCTCAGCCACTATCTTTTCAAGAAGCTTGCTAAGGGATGAGAGAATAGCAATCGGACGGTAGTTATCCAGTGATTTAGGATTGCCCTGCTTCAGAACAGGGGCAATCCTCGCCTCTCTCCAGATATCGGGTATGATCCCCGATCCAAGGGATAGGTTGAAGATGTGGGCTACTGGGAAGGCAATATGTGCAGCACCGAGCTTTAGAAGCTTGGACTCCAGGTTGTCTAAGCTGGGGCTAGAGTACTGGGAGAGGCCTGCTAGGCATTGCTGTGTGTCCATGACTGGCACGGACCTAAGGCAAAACATTTGCCTAGTAGGGAGATCCACCTGTCGAGTGGGGGGTGGGGTGGAGCAAGCTCTCGCCATTTTTGGAAGAGGCAGTGAAAGCCGGAAGGTGGAGAAATGTGAATTTAGAGAGTTAGCGATGGTATGGGGATTATTGCAGGAAACCCCATTTATAACCATGTCCATTACCCCAGGATGGGAGGACCCACTGACGAGGGTTTTATATTTCTCCAGAACCTCCTAGGATCGCTGGCAGTACTGAGAAGAGCGGTCTTGCAAAAGTCACTCTTCGCAACACTAATGGCCTTTTTACACTTATTTCTAAGGTATCTGTATTTTTGAAAAATGGTGGGATCAGTGGAATCTTTGAAATGGGCCCAACACTTATCTCTCTCCTGCATTTGGGCTAAGAGACTCCCATTTAGCCAGAGGGTAGCAGACCCCTGCACCCTATGGGTGACCTTGGGAGCGTGCTTGTCTTGCAGGGCCCCAAAGGTGGGTAGCCACTGTAGGGTCAGTGGCTCCAAGCACCCCAGACCAGTCAGTAAGCCTTAAGTCCTCCAGGAACCCCCCGGGATCAAATCTGGAGTAGTTTCTGACATGCATAATTTTGTGAGAAATTTTGGGGTAGGGAATTTTCCATACGAAGAAGACTGGAGAGTGGTCAGATATGGAGTCAGACAGCGTGCCTGCAGATGAAATCCTGTCCGGGCAGTTGGACATGATCCAGTCCAGAAGGGTGCAGGAGGACCCATTTGCCGACTACCTAGTTGGCTCCTGGATAAGGTGGGTCAGGCTAAGGTTAGTGAGTAGGGACTCGAAATGCTTCACATTGCCACCTTCCCAGTTAAGGTTAGTATCACCCAGGATAATAAGTTTGTTTTCCCCCACTCTGGGACTGACTGAGTCCATGAGGTGAGTTAATCCAGACAGCCCACCCTTTGGAGGGTTGTAGGTTCACACTAGGTGCAGTTTCTTTGTGTCCCCAAGTAGGAGTAGCACATGCAGAAACTCACAGGTGGACACACTGGATTGTTGGTGGGCAACTAGGGAGATTTTCAAATGACTCCGGTAGTAGATCAATATACCACCCCCCCTTTTATTCCCAGCTCTGTCCAGTCGTGTGAATTCATACCCAGTAAGTACACAGGCTGAATTGGGGACAGAGGTTTTAAGCCAGGTCTCGGTCACTCCAAGGATGTCGGGCTTATATAGGTGCCACCCATGCTACTAGCTCATCACGGTTTGGCAGCAGGCTGCTAATATTGAGATGAGCTACTTTTAGGCCCCTACCCGTGCCCCATACAGGAGAGATATTGTGGGCTGGGTTGATTGGGCCAGGGTTGGATTCAATATCTCCAGCTGTAAGTAGCATTAGGAGGAGGAGCCAGGGGAGATACCACTTCATGTGGGATTGGTCAGCTGGGAGATTCCGAGCTCGGATGCGCTTGACCCTGGTTGTGCACATTAGGCACCAAAGGTCTAGGCAGCAGGTAATGCAGTGGTGGGCCTTGTTGCTCACAAGGGAATTTGAGAAGGTGAAATCAGTTGTCTCACAGGAGGGAGACCATCTCCAGTTTTCATCCAGAGACATCGGAAGGGTGGCGACCATTTGGAGCAAGGTAAGCCCCAGTGCAAGACCTTCCAGGGAGTACATGTTCAGTGCCCTCAGCCTCTCCTCATATGCCTTACCCTGCTGACAATCATCTTTGTAGCCCTCCTTTAGATCTTCTCCAGGAGGTTAATATTCTTTTTGAGGTGTGGGTACCAGTACTGAACTCCACATGATAGATGCAGCCTTACCATATTAAAATACTTTTTTTTTTTTTTGAATGCAGCATGACCTCTAATAGTGATTCTTCTGTCACAATGGCTAATAAGAGTGCACCTCATTTTGCTGTGACAAATCACCAACGATCTCTTGGCATGACCAAATGTGGCAGAGTTTGGGTGAGAGGAATAGCAAGACATTCAGTTAAAACTAGAAGGGTGCAATGTCATGTTTTCAGAGCAAGAGTGATAGACTCAGAAAGAACTAATATTGTGCAGGATCAGGCTGCCGAAATCCTAGTAAATATATTTAATTTTAAGAAAATAAAAAAAATAAAATAAAATAGTATGCATGTTACATATCAACATTTTCCCTACTACTGAGATTAAGCTAACAGGTCTGTAGTTTCCTGCCTCTGCTTTACTCAAACATTTTGTGAAGGGGACTCACATCTGCCCTCCTCCAATCCTTAGGTACCACATCCTCTTCCCATGATTTGTTAAAAGGGTAGTAATTGGTGTCACTAGTTCTATCCTTAGTTATTTTAGAATTATGGGGTGAATCTTGTCCGGACCCATTGCCTTGTCCACCTTCAGTTTTAGTATTCCTTTTAGGACATTTTCTTATGTGAATGGACTGTTATCGACCCCCCCTTCTTGAGTTATTCTACTGACTGGATTCAGTAACTCCCCATCATATTCTTTTATGTATACTGAGCAGAGGTATTCATTCAGCATCCCTGCTTTTTCATTGTTACTATCTGCCCAGCCACCCTTCCCTTTATTAAGTCTCACTATTATTCCCTTGGTCTTTCTTTGCTCCCTATTGTAAGTATACAAGGTTTTATTCCCCTTCTTAACAAAGTTGGCTATCTTTTCCCTGATTTGGACCTTTGCTAATCTGACTGTCTTCCCCACATCCTTCTGGTTAAACTGGTACAGTTTGTTCTCCTGCTCATTCTATGTTTCCTTATATTTCATGAATGCTAGATTGTTCTTCCTAACCTTCACCTCCATCTGTTGTGAGGACATATTGTTTTTTTCTTTCATTTTGTTTATTTGCTTACATAAAGGCTTGTTACCTCTGTGATGGCAGTTTTGATGTTTCACCATTGTTCCTCTACCCCTATTCTTACTTGTTTGCTATTGCTTTTCTGAAGCACTCTCCCATTTTGACAAAGTCATCCATCTTAAAAGTCCAGTACCCTACATTTTGTATGGCTCAACTCTGCGGCTGTGTTTATCGTGAAAAACACTGCTTGGCGGTCACTTGTTCCCATATGACTACCCACTTCTACATCTGAGATCCTCTCTCCACCCCCATTTGAGAGTACCAGGTCTATGATTGCTCCCTCAGTGAGTTCCAACAATAGCTGTCTGAGGCATGCCTCCTGCAGGACTTCGAGAATGACACTGATCTTGGATGTAGCTGCAACAAAGGTGCTCCGGTTAACATTTGGCATATTCAGGTGCCACATCAACAATATCTCCCCTTTTTCTGCCATCTTAAGGATGCCTTCAATAATTTCTTTGTCAGTTTACTCCCTCTGAGATGGGGGTATGTATATAAGACCCTTGTGGATTGTGGTGCCATTTCTAGTCCTAAGGGTAACCCACATCACCTCATCTCTTCACTGTTTACCATTTAGGTCTGTTGCTTTGAACCCTTCTTTTATATAGAGAGCTACTCATCCTCCTCTTCTACTCTCCCTGTCTCTCATGTATATTGTGTACCCTGGTATGTTGACATCCCAGTCATGGTTCTATGTGTACCATGTTTCTATGACTACCATGATATCCAGGTGTCCATCTTCCATCAAGGGCACTGGTTCAGGGATCTTGTTACATAGACTACGGGCATTGGTACTCATTGTCCTCCATTTTTTTTGATGGTGTTAACTTTTCTAGCCTTATCCCTGTCCTCTTTGACTTTGCCCTTTTCTCCATGTAACCATGCCCTTCTCCATTTCAGTCCCAGTGAGCCATTTCTGTAGCAGTTGCATATTTAATGACTTTGAGTGTCTATCAACAGGTATTCAGTGGAGGGGGGTGGGCAAAGAATTATAAAACAAACAGCACTAAAAACATTAATGCTCTTTACTGGCCAGCACAGCGACTATTTTTCAATACAATCAAGCAATATAAACCCTCCATCAATATACAGCTATGCCCTTCATCATTTGTGCCATAAACAAATACGAAACTGCATGTGGTCAATGCAGTGAAGTTAATGGACTTGTGCCACACATTGAACATACTGGGGATGCCTGGAGTTTACAAAAGTTTCATGTATAAAAGAGTGTACACTTGCTTGAAAATAGTAGAGAAGTTCTAGTTCCTATCAGAGAGAGTGACTAATTCTAAATCTTTTATGAAGGTCCATGTTATAAGTGTTATAATGAACTCCATGATGTTTCAAGGAGTTTGCTGCACATCTCAGGGGTGTAATGACAATTGTCATTCATCCTCTTGCATTACTACACATCTGAGGCATGCATTCCTATCTTTGAAATGCACACCATGACATGGATTATTACTTACTTAGAAAATGGTCTGAAAAAATGCCAGGCTCTGATTGGCTGATAGCCATGGCAAGGTGGGCATCTATCAGACAACAGAGCCCAGCTTTTAAAAGTGCCAGTGACAAGAACTGCATTGCCATTATTGATGGGTACAAGCAATTTTCAAATGCCATAGCCAACATGTTTTCCCTGGTAAAGGAGATTTAAAGAAACAGGTCACAGTGCATTCTTGCCCCCCCCGCCCCAGCAAAACCCTCCACAGAGTAGACAAGCACATAAGTAATACAAAAAAGAGAAAGTATTGAGTGACAGCAAAGTGCTTAAATGTGACATACTCTAGCCTGTATCATCTCATGGTCCCTGAAAGCCGGACTATAAATTGCCCACTCTAAGCCAGCAGTGCATCTCTATGTATGGAGAGTGGAACCTGCCAAAGTCCCTTAACCACTCCTTCCCTGATAGTCACACTCCATACATTTTTTAAATTATACCCCTGTTGTAATGGAACACTAATCAGCTTAAAAACACAGAAATAAGCCAATGTTTACCCAATAAGGTAACTTTTTCTGGCACCACGTAAATATACCTTTTGTACATTGTCAGCAGTTTCATATTGTGGCCGTCTCCATGTGGTCAGCATGATTCCTCCGGTTGATTCAACTGCCCTATTGTGCAGCTTTCATGAATTTAACCCTGCTTTGTACCACTACCCAGCTGCAATAACACCCCAAAACAGAGCAAATGCTCAGCTCCAAGTCAAAATTGAAACTATTTTTTAACACCGTAGTTTAAAAGTTTCTGTCAGCAAGCAGAATGGCAGGATGAGAGAGGAACATTCCTAATTGTAGCTACAGGTATTTTGCAGCAAGCAGCAGCATTGTCAACTTCCTTCCCAGCTCATCCCCCTGCCTCCCATGTAAGCCCATCATAATCTACCCCCCACAACAGAAATCTTATCTGCAAACTGAACCATAGTCATGGCAGTTCCATGCCCGATCCACTGAGCTGCCATCTCCCTGCAGACCATTTACATTCTTGAATACACTGCAGTGTGGTGCGGTCTCCCAGTCAAACTAAAGTCAACAAAACAAGCAAAATGTACCACCATTGAATCGGGGGGAAGGAGATCATGGTTCAAGAATGGTGGTGGTGGGTGGGGTAAACACATAGCAGTGAATTAGATCAAGATTGAAAAGAAAAGCAACTTGTAATGCACTTAAGTGCCCTTCACTGGCAGATATGCCAGTAGAGGAATTACTTTACCAAGAATATCACTTTAAAGTGGCTTGTAGTAACTTTTTTATTTTTTTTATTTTTGTTTTTTTGTAGTACATAAAAGTATCACAATTATATCGTTTTCTAAGCGCAATAATACCCCACAGGGTGGGCAGTATTGTGCTTTACCAGACATTCCAGGGGCTCTAAGGCCCTCCGCCTGTGGCATCAGGCCTCATCACGCCCCTGGACGGTCTGGTATAGCACAATACCGCCCACCCTGTCAGGTAATATTGCTTACTTATTCTAACCTGTAGTTATGCATTCTAGCTTAGTTTAGTCCACACATATGTAGTGTAGTATAACAATTATAAAGTATGAATAACAGTTAGAAATCTTATTCCCTGGCAGTTTTGTATTGTTCTGATTACTAAAACATTAATTGAACTGCACCAAAATTATGATGTACATTCTTTTTCCAAAATAGAATTTAGTCAAATGAAAGAATCGAGATTCAATGAACACTCTGGTTCATCAGATGTTTGGTAGACAGCTGAGAGTGATTTTTGATATATCTGTGTCAGGAATACTGCCCTAACAGTTGTAAGCAACAATCCTGCCTGATGCACATGCGATTTGTGTAAAAAGATGCCAACTCAGCAGGAGCTAGTATGCTGTGGAATGGACATGGATATGTGTCTCAGTACAACACATACATTTCAACTGATTTCTTTAAATGAGACTGTATTATCTATTGCTAGAACCTATAGGAATCCGGCTCATCGCATATATGATGACAACAGCAAACTACGTTGGTTCATAGCTTATAGGCAGTTTATATTATGTCAGTATGGTCGCCTTGGTATGGGAAACAGAAAAGTAATACCTTCTTGTTGTGTGTGGGGAATTAGGAATAAGTACCCAGACACAGTTGGTTAGTATGTTGTTTTTTTACCTCACCGCCTTTCTTAATTATAGTGTGATTTTAGTTTTGCAGGCGAGACATAATAATTACAGCTGCATTTCAATAAAAATAAATGAATTTTCTTGACAATTATTTCACTGTGATCCGTTTATCACTTTTTTGATAATCATTTCCTGATTTAATTTGATAATTCCCATACATATCATAATTTCTGATTTGATGATGTTTATCTGAATGCCACTTGCCTTTTTATGTTGGCTCGCGCATACGCAGCCAGCATACTGCGGTAGTTGCAGATTTGGAGTTGCGGTCACTGTTGGGTGAATGCAGGGCACACATCAGTAGGTGCGTCCCTCATTCCCCAATAAGCCTGCATGCCAGCGCTACACTATGCATACATAATGTGGTGAACACATCTAAGGAAAGGTCCGCTGCAATGCGAGCAAAGCTTTTCATATGCAGCGGACCTCCTGACGTGCTTTCCCTGGTGAAAAAAAGTTTAACATGGCGGCTCACTGCCTGCCATAATGCCAACTTTGGGGGTGCCCAATGCCCCTGTTGGCATGCCCTGCTGCAATGTATGTGCCAATGGGGGAGCCCTCCCCGCCGGCATAATGCAGCCCCATTTGTTATGTGCGAGGAGGTGCCAATCCTGCTGTTTCTTTCTAACTTTCATTGTGTGCTGTGAGGGTGCCCAAAACCCTGTCAGCTCACAGCACCCCCAAAACACTTTTATGGCATGCTGGAGCCACCCCAGCATGACAAATCTGAAAAATAAAACAGTCCTGCAATTTTTTTTACCCTTTGAAAGAAGAAAACGGTCCCTTGCTGTCTCCTGCCCCTCCCACAACCCGTGCCCACCCTCTGCACCCTGCCTCCCCACACCCCCCACCCCATAGTTACCTCCAGAGTCCAGTGCGACAATCTTCAGTGGACTGGGAACACGTCTACACTCTTCAAAGCTGACCGTGAACTGAAGAAATGCCAATAAGCTGTGTAATGGCATAAATAGGTTTTTTTAAACTTTGGTGCATATCTCGGGCATTTTTTGGAATTTATGCACTACATTTTCAACATGGGGTTATTGGGACCCCTCCTCATGAATTCAGTCACTGTCATGGCGTTATGTGGTCTCAAAATGTGATTTCATAGTCACTGCATGGAATCATCTTTCAGGACCAAGTAACAAGACAACAGTGCAACTGTTCATGAGGAGGGCTCTAAAACTCTCTCCCGGGCCGGCCGGGGCTTCGGATCCCCCTCCACCCAGGACCAGGATTTCCAGGACTACTGCCCAGACGACCTCAGGGGTGCCTGCTCAGCGGGCGCTTCAGGAAGAAAACGCTCCTCCAGAGCATCTGTTGCCAGGGGCATGGCTTACCCTTGAATCAGCCGAGAAAGGAACCAGGAGCTCGGCGCCCCGGTACCTTGTCTGCCGGGCGCGCTTAGCTCACAAGGACTCTCCTGGGCCCATGGGGCTTGGATCCCCTCCACCCAGGACCAAGATTTCCAGGACTACTGCCCAGATGACCTCAGGGATGCCTGCTCCAGCGGCGCAGGAAGAAAACCGCGCTCCTCCAGAGCATCTGTTGCCAGGGGCCGCCGCTTACCGTGAATCAGCCGAGGAAGGGAACCAGGAGCTCGGCCGCTCCCTGGTACCTTGTGCTGCCAAAGGCGCTAGCCCACAAGGTACGTCCCTTCAACCTCCCTGCCGCCGGCTCTCTTCTGCTGGGTCGGGACTCTAAACCTGTACCTTCCCTCACAGAAAGCGGCTGTAGTTGCTTCCTTTTTTCAAGGCTAGCTTCTACTTTTGCACCATTTTGGGGACTGTGAGCAAGCGCTGCCGCCGCGGCTTTGTGACACAGCTCTTCCTTTGGACACTTTCCGCCCTCCCCCCACCTCCCCACCCCTGGTCGACCCCTTAGCTTTATAGCCGCCAGTCTGTCATATGACTAAGTGTCTATTTCTCCATTGGCTCGTTATATTCCGCTCCCACTAGGGGCGTTATCTTATCCCCATATTGTCTTTGTACTAAACTGTTCCTAACAGCAGTGCTACGCCACTAGTAGGCTTCTTTCCTGCTGTATATTTGAGCTGTGGTCTCTCTCCATGATCCCGGCCTCTGTCATCCACCCTTCAAGAATGGTGTCGAACCCTGGTCTCCCCAAAATGAACCTACTCTGCACCACTAACCCTACGAAACTTATACCTCTTATCTGCCTGTCTCTCCTGTTTTGTCTGAACTGGCTAACAATTTCTCTATCACCTACCGTGGATCCCTGCACTCAGAATACTAATGACTTTAGATTCTCAAACATTCTCCTGTCCTCTCACTGGAATTCTCCCCCTGTTCACCTTATTCCCATCAAACAGGGCTGTATTTATCTATCTCTCCACTCCTATCTCTTGAGATATCATAAACCTAAACGTCTGTTAGGTATTTTTTCTGCCAAGCTAATTATTCACCTGGCCCGGCTGCTCCTTATGCTAGCTGGAGATATTGAACCCAACCCTGGTCCTAAGGCTTGCACCTTAACCCCCACCACGGTTGGCACAAAAAAGGGACTGGTGATAGCCCATATGAATATTCGAAGCCTCACGAATCACCTGGCTGAGCTCGAAACCTGGACTAAGCTGATTGCCCCTGACATATTATTCCTCTCAGAAACTTGGCTGAAGCCTTCTGTACCTGATGCTTCATGCCTTATACCTGGGTATAATATTCTATGGAGAGACGTTCTGGATCTAAGGGGGTTGCTATTATTTATAAAAATCATTTGTCCCTCAACATCCTACCCAGCCCAGATTCCCTCATACCATGTGAAACGCTGCATGCTACCCTGGCACTGGGTTCGAAACTGCTACACATCGTATGTGTATACAACCCACCAACCAGTGGGCTGAGTGGTCTCCAGAACCTACTACAGTATGTCTCTCTGAATATAAAATCAAATGAAGCGCTCCTTCTTGGGGACCTGAACCTTAACTGGCTGGGTCCACAGCACAATATTCTTGCATCTCTGATCCAGAAGTACAATCTCCATCAAATTATTACAGACTGTACCAGAGCTACGACTCCTCACTCAGGGTCGCTACTTGATTGGATCCTCACTAATAGACCGGATCACGTCTCAAGTGCTTCGGTTTTGGCTGACTCAATTACTGATCACTCACCTACGCTCTGTCACTGGCGCTCATGTCCACCACCTCCTCCTCAACCACGACTGATCACTTTTACGAACTATGCAGCCTTGGATAAACAAGCCTTCCTATTGGATATCTCCTGTATTGACTGGACTGGCATTTTCACCACAACCAATGTTGATACTGCCTTCAACTTATTTCTAACCAAGTTTGGTAATGTACAAAAGAAGCACCTTCCAAAAGCCAAAAGGAGAGTTAGAGGCCAGCACTCTAGATGGCTGAAAAAAGACCTTCTGTTAAAAGTCAGAGATAAGCAGTGGAGGAAATACAAACAAACTGGACTTCAGCCTGATCTCATTCTGTACAAACAATACAGAAATGACTGCAAAAGGTGCATCAGGCAGGCCAAAAGTGAATACTGCCAAAACCTGCTGGTTAATTCCTCCCATGACCCTTGTAAGTTTTGGGGTCACATTAAGTCCTTCTTAGGATCTGCAAAGGTGTCACTCCCTCTGAAATGGTTCTGCATGGCACACTGCAATGACTCTACCACTATTGCTAATACATTTAATCAACAGTTTTGGACTTATCTGCCTACACAGCTTCCTTCAATCACAATCTCCTGCCTCACAACTTAACTTCTCAGCACCTGGCGAACCATCTAACCTACCTAACCCTTCTACTTCAGGGCAGTGTCCAGGCATCAAGTTTCAAGTTGCTTAAAGCCCTCTCGGACAACACCAGTACTGGCTCCGATGGCTTGGAACCAAGGTTACTAAAGATGGCTTCTCACTACATCTCTGGCCCCCTAGCAAGTATATTCACCCTCTCCCTCTCCAATGGCATTGTCCCTGAAGTCTGGAAAGCAGCCAGAATCACTCCAGTATTCAAGAAAGGGAGCAAAAATGATACATCTAACTACCGGCCTATTGCTATTTTATCTGTCCTGAACAAAATCCTGGAAAAGATAGTATCAACTCAAATCACAGAATACATTGAGAACTTCAATCTGCTCAGTCCAGCCCAACATGGCTTTAGAAAGCATCACAGTACCATGACTGCACTTGTAAAATTCTCTTCTGACATTGTCACAAACATGGATGAGGGGAAGTTAACAGGGGCAGTCTTCATTGACCTAACCAAAGCTTTCGACCTTGTTGATCATACATTACTACTCTCTACCCTCAGTACTTTGGGTTTCTCCCTTCCAGTAACTACCTGATTTGAAAGCTACCTCACCAACAGGACCCAGGCTGTGACGTTTAATTCAGCGATTTCAGACAGTGCTGTCATCAACACTGGTGTCCCTCAGGGGTCCATACTTGGCCCTCTCCTATTTTCACTATTCGTAAATAATCTCCCAGAGATGGTAACCACTGGCCACTCACTGCTATATCACGGATGATCTGGTCATATATGCTCACTCTGACAAAGTCCTGCAATTGAATGCTGCCCTCACCTGCTGATTTTCACTCGGTACAACGCTGGCTGAACTCTCAACGCCTTTGTTTTAAACACAAACAAAACCAAAGTCATGTTATTTGGCTCCACTCACAAACTCAGATCCTGTCTTTGACTATCTCTGTTCCTGACATTGATGGGAACCCACTAGAACCTGTCATTTCTTTTTCGTTACCTGGGCATCCACCTCGACCAATCCTCTTGGACCTAAAAACACACATCCAGGATACTGCAAGTCAGTCAATTACAAGTTAGGGGCTGCTTACAGAACCAACTACCTCCTTACCCTGCAGCTAAACTAGCAATAGCTAGAGGCATACTGTTGCCAACCCTTATCTATGGTGGTCCCATTCTGACATTGGCCAATAAATCTGCACTACATCTATGGACACTACTTTCAATAATGTCTGCAGGTATGCAACAAAGCACCACGACTGCAGCATCACTGCCAACTATATCATGACCTTGGCTGGCTCTCTCCTTCCTCTACCAGGCAATACTACCTGTACAATCTATCAGATACCATCATAAGGACATCCAAACCTGCTATCCTATCAGAACTCCTCAGACCAGCTATTCCACACGGAACCTTTGATCTGCAATTATCTCTTATTATCTATCCCCCTCTGTCGGACGAAAAAGGGCATGGGCTCCTTCCATTATGCTGTGCCTCACCTGTGGAACTTGCTGCCTCAGGAATTAAGGGATGCCCCAACTCATGCAACTTTTAAGAGCAAACTCAGGACTTTTCTTACTGCTATGGACAAATGTGTTTGCTTTGATCCTACCTAATCCCCTTGCTCCTAACCTGTTTTCCCCACTTCCTTATTGCTAGCACTTGTGCATTTCCCAAAGGTTGTTTTCTGCTGTGTTTTGTTATAATTGCTGCTTGAATCTGTTTGATTGTATGCCAAATGTTAAGCTTTTGCCAATTGCAAGTTGCTGTTTACTGCCTGCCACCACTTGGCTTCCCCTTGATCCTTGTTCTCTTCTCCCCTCACCTCTCACCTTCCTTCACTCAACTCCCTGCTCCTCTCTTCTTGACCATCTCCTGCACTCTCCTTTCTCCCCTCCCTTCTGCTTCCCCTTCTTTTCTCTGCCTGCTTGCCTCACCTTTACCTGCCCCTGACTCACCCCTGCCCGTCTCTCGTCCCCACCTTCCCTGCTGAGCATTGTTTCCCATTTACCACCACTTGCCGTAAACTTCCGCCTCCTACCGACCTCTTCTTCCCTGCCCTGCCGTCTCTCGGTTCCACTGGGTCGGCTTGGCGTTGTTACCTTTTCCGCTATTGCCGTAACTTATCGCTTCTCTCCTCCTCTTACCGACATCATCACCCTTGCCCTGCCGTCTATCGGTTCCACCAGTCCGGCCGCTGGCTGCTACCTTTTCTCGCTGTTGCCGTCTTTTACCGTTACCCCCTGTCACCCTTTCTCCGCTTGCCGTCTTTCAGCTCCACCGACCCGGCCGCAGGTTGGATCTTTGTACCACCGTTGCCGTAGTTGCAGTATTTGCCGGCTATCTTTTAACCCTCTCTGCCCTCCTTCCCCTTCCCCTGCCATCCCTCCTCTCCTCCTTCCTACCTCATTTTCCTGCTACCGCCTCTCTCCATATATTCTAAGCCATTTCTTATAGCCTCTGCTTGGCCCTTGCCTCTATCCTTTCCTCACCTCCTTACCTTCCACCCTTTTGTCTTTTTCCATCTTGCTACCCCACACCTATCCTCTCCCTTTCCTAGGTCCTTATCACTATGCACTTATACATGCGCCCATGGATTAATGTCCTTGAAATGTATTATTGCCTTGTATTTTCCTTTGTTATGCATTGTATCCTGTCACATGTATCTTCCTGTATTTTTATGTATTAAGTATTTTTTGTTATCCTGACTGTATCATTATGTTCTGTAATTGTACCTCCCGGGTCGTGCCTGAAAATAGTCACTTGCTGGCTAGTGCACTTACCAGGTTAACAAAAACTAAATAAAATAAATAAAAAAAATTAAAAAGCCTATGTTGTAAATTTGGTGAAACAAATCCCCAAAATGGCTGTTTTACGAGTGTGCATTTCCACACACACTCGTAACTTTGTGAATTTGTAATATTTTCACTCCAGATTTTCAAAATTGCCATTTTTCCACACCTCCTGATGAATAGCACAGCTGTCATTTTACATATCCTGGCTGAAATGTGTTTTTGCACATCTGGAGCAGAAAAGCCGGTCACTGTGCAAAATCAGTTTTCGGGACAGTTTGAGAAAATGATGGCGACACTATTCATGAGCACAGGTCCTAAAATGCCTAAGTTGAAAATTTGGTGCCAAAAGTCCATAAAATGACTGTGTTGCAAGCATATGTTGCACAGTTTCCACGCACCCTTGTAACATCAATACTTCACTGCCATTCCTATTATGCATCTCTAACTCCTGCACTACCAATGCCAGTGCCAGCAAGACAACATTCGGCATAGACAAATGATTGTTTAAAGAAGTAATACTCGTTGTCACAGGACCCCCCTGAAATCAGCCACACCCACACACTCTTTAAATGGTTCAACATTCAAAGTTTATTTTAGGTAATTTCTCACAAACCATATATTACATTTAACCAAAACCATCACACAATATATTTATATTCACAATTTCAGGGAGTTTCTATATTTATGATTCAATCATATTACAATCATGTCCATTTTGTACTTCTTCTAGGCCCAGGTGTGAAGTCCCAATGCCTCTTCCTTCATCTTCTTTCTGGGCTCAGATGTCCTACCTGACCCCCCCTGCCCTTTTTCCCCTTGAGGCAAATACCCCATAAGGGATGCCCTCCCTTTCCTACCATACTCCATCCAGATGGGCCTCCCTTTTTGTTTTCGTCATAATACTCCCTCTGTTGCTCTCAACCAGCAACCCAAAACCCTGACACCACCAGTGTCCCTGTTGCCCTCACCCAGCAACCCTTCCTCCAGTACCTTCTCCCAAATGGTATGCTCTCCCCAGTTATGATTGCTTCAGGGTGGGTGGGTGTGCAATTGAAAGTTCCAAGCTGCAGTAGAGAGGGCTCCTTCTCTCTCTCTCTCTGCAGCAACTTTCTACCCTGCTTCAGCCCCTCCCTCTTGTTCTTGCCCCAATCAGTTTATGTGGGCATACCATGTATACACAGCGCAACCCGATTCACAGTGCAAATCCATGGCACAACCATTGGGCATTTCCAGTGCAAAGGCAAGATCGCCATAGAAAGATAAGTACGAAAGAAGGGAGATTAAGTCTAGCCCACCTTCAGGTCGTTGACTGAACTGCAGCAGCAGCACACTGCCTGATCCAGGGGAGAGTGGAAGACAGCGAGACAGAGAGAGAGAGAGAGAGGAGAGAGACAGCCAGGCAGCACCGCAAGCCAGAGAGACTGGGCCAGAGGGTCGGACTGAGTACCCCTGCAGCAGTATGAACCCAGCAGCAGTGGCCATTGCAGTTGCACTAATAAGAAGAAGGAGACAGGGTGGTGGAAAGCACTGTAGCCATCTGGCCCCATGGCGGTATAGTGCCAGGCTGTCATTTGAGCAACTGACCAAGGTGGAGACAGTAGGCTGATACTGTCTGAACAGGGCCATGCTGAGGCATCTCTTCGAGCTGTGCCATGATGTGATGCAGGCACCCACTGCATGAGATCATGCCATTCCTGTAAAGACCAAGGTGACAATGGTCATGTGCCTGCTCGCCACAGGAACCTTCCAGAGGCCTACTGGGGACACCACTGGCATCTCACAGGCCTCTATGTCCCGCCTCCCCACATAGTTCCTCACCGCACTGCTACCGCAAGCTTCAGAATATATCCATTTCCCCAGCATGCAGTTGGAAAGGACAGAAGCTATGCAGATGTTCTACAGGGTGGCACGCATGCCAGGCATCATAGGGGCCATAGACTGCACCCATGTGGCAATCCATGCACCACCTGGTGAGGATGCCACCGCCTACATAAACCAGAACGATACCACTCTGTGAATTGCCAGGTGGTGTGCAACGCCACAGGACACATCACCAGTGTCTGCACCACACACACCCCTGGGAGCCACATGACTCATCTATATGGCACCTGCTTGGCACTGTGCATGAGGTGCGCAGGATGGAGACATACCAAGTGTCCACCTAATAGGTGCATGTGACAGGAAACCAACAGCACAGGAAGGGTACCAAGGCCAGGACACAGGGGTGGGCCATGAGCACCAGAGCAAGTGCTACGCATGTGCATGGGCCATTGGGCAGCAGGGGTGCAAGGCACACAGGTGGACACCAGGGGACATGCAACCACTGTGCACCACAATGGACAGGGGCATGAAGGCGCAGCTGGGGTGGGATGCAGGACTGCTCATGGTGGGGATGCACGGGCAGGAGAGCAGAACAGGCACACACACTGCTGAGGCCAGGGATGAGGACAGGGCGATGGCAAGGAGTATCCCAACATACTAATGGACACACATCTACCCCACAGGTGACGCCAGATATCCGCTGAGGCCCTGGCTCCTCACCTCCTTCCAACAACCTGGAACAGAGGCAGTGGAGCGCCAATGAGGAACACATCGCGCATACGCGCCATCATAGAGTGTGTCTTTGGCATGCTGAAGATGCACTTCCGGTGCCTGTGTTGGCCAGGTGGTGCCCTACAGTATAGCCCTGAGAATGCCTGTGGCATATTCCTGGGCTACTGTATGCTACACAACATGGCCCTAGACTGAGGAATACCTGCCGAGGCCGGTGAGGGCGACAGTTCTGGGGAGGTAGAGAGGGTGAGAGAGGGAGGGAGGGGCCAGAGCACCTCCAGAGGGCCACAGCAGTGACACTGGACTGGGTTGGAGGGACCCGAGACTGATGGCCAGGGCAAGGGAACACTGCAGGTGTGTGGTGGAGGAACACTTTGGGCCACGCAGGTGAGTAAGCAGGTATGTGAGTATGTGTGCAGGGTGTGCACCAAGGTGTGGAGAATGTATACCGTGGGCACAGCGGACAATGGACAATACACAGAGTGCACAGGCATACACATGGTGAGGAACACACAGACACAGAGACACACACACACCAGGCATGCATGAGCCGTGCACCACATGGGCCATGTCGCAGATGTCATGGGTCAGCGTGCACAGTGGCCTACAAAAGGGCACAGTGGACACCTGAACGCACTCATCATACCCATGACACATGGCACAACAGTGGCACATACAGATACGCAGGTGGCCCTGCACAGGTAGCACGGAGTGGTGACAGGGCCGCTGTGGGGCGGGTTTGTGCCACACACACCGCCACTGGCACCACACACAGGGCGTCTAGTGCACACAGGTGTGCGAGCCTGCCACTGCAGGCCCGGGATGGCATCACAGGCGCACCCTGGCCACCATGGACACAGGGGCAGCCTCTCATGACTGGTGGTGGTGGTGGGCATGCCACCACCGGCCAGAGGGGTGTCATCTGGGACCCTGCAGGGTGCTGCACCAGGACCATGAATGGGCGCCCAGTGGAGTGGCTAACCCACGGTCACCGCCTAGCCATGGACAGTGGGCATGGAGGCCAGTGACGCATGGAGTCAGCAGAAGAGGGCTCACATGGCTCTGCCACCGGGGTGTGCGGGACGTGCTCCATGGCATCCGACTGGACGCACGATGTCCACAGCATATTGTGGTGGCAGCCACCACCTCTGCAGCAGCTGCAATCTGCTCCAGAGCTGCAGTCATGCCCACCCGCATGATGCCTGCCTCTGCCAGCATCTGTGCATGCCACGCAGCCATGGACTCATGCTTCTGGACCATCACAGTCCTGTGGTTACGGAACTTTGCAAGGAGGGCCTCCTGCCCCTCCATAGTCGCCCACAGGAGGGCGAGGTAGGCCCCCATGTCATCGGTGGGTGATGCTTCATGGTGGTGTCAACCACATGCAGGGGATGGTGCAGCCTGTCCTGGTGTGTCCATGGGAGGTGGATGAACCCTGTCAGGCTGGGACATGGGTGGAGCTTGGTTGGGCAATGGCACTGTTTGCCCATGGGTGGTGTCCTCCAGGACCAATGGGGCTGATGCGTGCACCGCAGCACCCTGGCCAGATGCCACCGACGTCAACAGCACTGCACATGACAGTGGCACAGGGGGCACAGCACCTTCAGCCGTGGGCAGCTGTGCCACATCTGCAGCCTCACCACACACAGTGTGGCCATCAGTGGCAACCGGGGCCATGTGCACAGGCATCCCCATGTCGGGTGCACCTCCATCTGCCATGACTGCACTGGTGGTGGTGGTGCTGACCGTGGTGGCACCAAGACCCCCACTGCATGCCACTGGGAGGGCATCAGCAATGTCCACCATGTCATCCTCGTCATTGTCAGATAACCCGGACAGGATCCCCAGCCATGTGATGTGCCCACTGGCTATCCTGCCAGCGCCAGCTATGGGGCCCGCAGGGCCCGCCTGCACCAGGTCCATGACCGGTGTCACCCGGGATGTGGATGGTGCAGCTGCAGGGTCATCCACGGTGGCGTGGATGGCCCCATGAGATGGTCCCACATCATCGCCCATGAGGGCTATGGCTGCACTCTGGAGGTGTGATGGTGTTGTGGAGGGAAGAAGGGGGTAGATGGTTAATGCACAGTACACATACATCACATTGTTGATGCACAACAGTAAATGGCCATCCACATGGCACCAAGGCCACAGGTCTGACCACGGTGGTGCCTTGGATTAACATGGCTGGTCATGCCATGGCATAGTCGCCCCGTCGACATCCCATCAAGCACACTGCATGGCAGTGGTGGCACATGCCACGTGATGCACAGCAGCACAGGCCCCCGTGCAGTGACATGGCAGCTGCAGCACCACAGGGCAAGTCACGGCTGGCCAGTGGTGACTTACCCTACAGTATGTTGCTGTGCCTGAGAGTACAGGGGCAGGTGTGGCAGCCTTGGCACATGGGTAGCGGCCATGTCCAGGTCACACAGTTGCTCACAATGCTGCAATGGGCTGCCACTGGTCTGGAACCCACAACCGGGGATGCCCTGCATGGGTGTCTGGGACACACTGGTGGCCAGGAGGGCCTCATTAGGGCTCAGCTGTTTGGCCATGCTTGGTCCACCCCCTGTCCACTGCAGGGAGGCCTGGATGTTGGCAACCTTCTCCTTGGCCCTCCTGCACCCATCCTAGTGCTTTCTGCACTCTGTGACCATGCGGTTATACAATGCCATAGCGGACACCTGCCAGGCCACTTCCTCCCAGCCCACTGCCTGCACAGTCTGGCTGCCTCCCCTGCCGGTGAGGATGGCCAGGTGTAGACGGCATGCCTCAAAGAGCACCCTCTCCTCATCATGCATGAAGTTCGGTCACTGCCTTGTGGCAGCACTCACATCCTCCAACATTATGGCTACTGTGGGGAAGCATCTGGGTGTTAGGCATGCTTGTGGCTACACATGTTCCCGCCCCACCTGCCTCAGTCCGTTGACCCCACCTGGACCCCTGCAGCAGGTGGTCTGGGCAATGGTTTGCATGTGGGTGACTTGGTATGGTGTGCAGCACACCACGGTACAGGGACTGTTGGGACAGTGCACCTGCCTTGCTCATCCACCGGTCCACAGTTCAGGTGCATGTCCTGCCCCCCAGAGGGGCACATGGTGCTGTCCACCATGGACATGTCCTGGTGCCTCAGCAGTGCATGTGTGGCCGCAGTGTTACCACACCTGACCAGGGTCCCACCTGTGCTGTGCTGGGGGTGGGGCACAGCCTGGTGGACCACACCCATGGGGCAGCTGGCTGCAACGTGTGTGGCATGGTGACACTATCGTGTTGCCTGCACAGGCACCGCTGTGTGTTTCAGACTTACAGGTAGCACATTGCTGCGCCCACCACACATGGCCAGTAACATCCAGTTACATATACCTCTCCACAGTACCACTATACAGGGCACAGTACCACCATCTGCCACACTGCATGGTCAAGGCCCACTGCAAACCATACCTGTGTACAGCAGTGCCCTATCCTAGATGCCACCATGGGTGCACCATGGTACTGTGACAGGTGGTCTGCACATAGCAGCGACCTGTCTACCAGTGTCCTGTGCATCCAGTGTACTGCACAGGTTCAGTGTTCAACATTATGGGCATTCGATCCACATTCTGTGCATGTTGGGTGGCACTGTTCCCCATGTGGTGGCCGTGGATGTTCAGAGGCTTGCATGCACCTGTGCATTCCCCCCAGAGTGTTCAGTAGACCATGTCAATATAGCTGTGTACTCACCTTCAAGGCTCAGTTTCCTCTCAGTCACCTGATCTGAGCCTGCAGCTTTGGGAGCATTTATGGCTCAGAGCATGCAAATGAGGTCTGGGCCTCTAATAATGAGATGCTAATCGGCTGAGATGCCCATGCATGTGGACTGAGGCGGTTTAGGGCTCATTGTCTGTGAATTGCATAATTGCCCCCAGCTCATCTCACTTTACTAGGGAGCATCTCCGAGATGCGCCAATGACATTATGGTGCATCTGTCATGCATACAAGATCACCGTGTGCAATGGCACATCTTCCGATATGTGCCGTTACACTGCTTGCATGATGTGCCACTGCAGGGATGTTGGCTATTGCGCTGTGTCCTGTATCGCACTTTGTACACCCACATGCACAGGATGTGTGGTACTGGGTGATCCTAGTGGCCATGGATCGCCGCGTTGTACCGTAGCTCATGCAGTGCACAACACGGCAGCCGCACGCATCGTGCATTCATGTCGCGACCTCGCCACGCCTTAGCGGTTGGCATTGTGCATGCCATGCTTCTTTGACCTATCATGCTTCATGCACTGTGTGCGTTATATTGCATGTGGCTCTGTGTTTCATGTGTTGCATATCGGGACCTCGATCATGCTTCATTGCATTGCGCCTGTGTGACAGTTACTGTCAAGCGCGGAAATGCCTAGAGTTGGTAGACAATCCCCAGGGCCATGAACTGTCCCAGGTGGAGCTGCTGCATCTGGTGGCATTTTGTATGCTGGTGGAGGGGCAGCTGTTTGGGCAGAAGGACCTCCATGTGCCCAGGGCAGAGATGTGGGCCTCTATTTCCTGGAGGCTGGTACAGCACCCTGGGCTGCCAAGCACTTCCAACCCTGCAATCCCATGACCTTTGTAGTGGGAAGACAGGGTCTTTTGGACCCTGCACTCTGACGAATTTTGAGGTAGGATCACAGTCACATTTTGTGGTGGGTGCACAGGATTGTGTGAGATAAAAGTCCATTGCATCATGTGTTCCCATGCATTTTGTTATAGGACTGCCAGTGCTATTTCTACAGCATGACATCATATTTTTCATTGGTGTCTATGGTACCACCCACACTGCAATTCTTACCCCTCCAAAATGTATGGTGTCTACTGACCAATGTGTCACATTGTAAAAGCTTGTAAAAAATCCTTTTTCAAGAATCAGAATAATTTTTCACGACCACAACAAAGGATTATTGGAAAAGGAATCCTTTTTTGCGACACATTCCTTTTTCGCAAACTCACAGAGAAGGAATTGGCTCACGAAAAAGGAATCCATTTTTGCAAACTCGTGAAAAAGGAATCAGCTCACGAAAAAGGAGTCCTTTTCTGTGAGAAGTTCTTTTTTTGTGAACTCATGAAAAAGGAACTGGCTCGTGAAAAGGAACCTTTTCACAAACTCATGAAAAAGGATTCAGCCTGTGAAAAGGAATTGGCTCGTGAAGAAGAAACTGTGTTATGAAAAAGGATAAAAAATGCTAAAAAGTGCCTTTCAAGGTTGTTCTTCCACCAAATAACTTCAGATTCCACCTAATGGAGTCCTGGTGACCAAAATACATGAGTTGGTGTCTCTGTAAGACTTCATTTTTTGTGGGTTTTCAAATTTATTTTTGAAAAAGTGGAAAACAAGATGGTGGCATAAAAAAAAGGATTTTTTTCTCATGAAAAAGGATTGGCCCCTCGTAAAAAGGAATCCTTTTTCGTGAAGCCAAATCATTTGCAGATCTTTTTACCTCTATCCTGGAGAGTGATCTTCCCATTGAAAATAATGGGAACTTAAAAACTGAATGACTCTGCAGCAGATTAATATTTTTTCACCAATGCAAGGCAGTTATATGACCCAAACTGCATCAGCCATAAAAATTCGCACCAAAATTCCACACCATCTGGACACAAGGTGATGAGGAGATATCTGCAAAAAAAGGTGACTTTTATGTTTTTTGCACTATCCAGATCACAGAATCCACAAATCCAACATGAAGAAAACTTGCCACATCAAGAGATTTGCCTCACAGGACAGTGCCTGCCAAATTTTGTGCAAAACAATTGATTGGTTGCAAAGTTCTTAAAGTGCAAAATTTGAGGTTTAACTTTCAACATGCTACTCAACCTTAACTATAGGGGCATGGCCGTGCTCCTATAATAACAGCAATCTAACCCCTGACCTAACTGCACTAAAACCAGCCCGACTACTCAACCAACTCAAGATATGTTAAAAAGCAATTCAATGCAGTAGAATTGCTCTTCGATACCCATTGAGAAACAGAGTCATGAGCAGGCGGGGGACGGAGGATAGCATTTGAAAACAGATGATGAAAGAAAAAAATGTGTCTTGTACAACTGTTTTGCAGTATGCAGCACAACAAGAACCTTTTTTGTGGGGACTGTAGTGGCATTAATGAGCATCCTCAGAGATAGCAAGCAAGTGATGGGGAGCAGCGGGATGGGAGAGCTGGGAACACAGTTACGTTACATAAACAGGCTAAAATATTAGAAAAGGAAAAAGAAAGAGTAGTAAGAGTTTGTTATTTTTATAACACACACTGCAGATAATGCATGTCATGTATTTTAATTGTGTTCAGCTTGGCTACTAACTTTTCTGTTTCTCCTCACTAACACAAGAGGAAAAATGGCAGCAGTTCAAAAGCTGAGTGTTCTGATGGCATAGTGATTTTCTCCTTTTTACTTTGTTTGAGGTTATGCAATCTTGTATTTTTGTACTTGTTTTTACCTGTGCATCAAATGGATTTGATGCACAGGTAAAAAACAATCAAAACAAAGGATTTTCTCTCTGCATTTTATAAATTCTGTTCTTCTCCATGAAGAAACTGCAGGCCTGCAAAAACCTCTATAAGTCTGACCTGGTCATGTGATACTTCTATTCACTGGATTGATAAAAGACACTGTGGTCTCCATCTGTTAGTTGTTCAAACCTGCATAGTCCATATCTATTCCAAGTTTTGAACCCAGGGTCTATGAGTCCTGGCTGGAAGTCCAGATGCCCTGTTATTAAGGTAAGGAGGCTTATGTCATTAGAGGTTTTTGTGACTGCCCTCAACTTTATCACTGTATGCAGACAGTGTTTTGCCCACTGATTTAACACCATTTATTTCAATTCAGGGATCACCTTAGCCGTCAATAATGCATAGTGGTGCATAGGTAGGTAGCAGTCATTTAAGCAATCAGTCACGAGTGGGTGTGGGTTATTGGGGGATTTACCACGGCTGGAGTGGTTTGCCCACGAGGCACAGCCGAGTAAATCCTCGCCGATGTGGTAATCTGAGTAACCCACATCCCCGAGTGGGTTATTGCATTATTCCATGATTTCATGGTACTTTTTTTTTTTAGATAAAATAAAGAGTTTATTTTAGGGTTTTCATTTCAATTTTACTGTATTTGTAGCATGCTAAAAAATAGTTCCGTCTTGAATGTGCAGCATGTTTTTGCCCATTGTGTTGTCATCATACAGTTTCCGGGTTACTGTTTGCGTGCTGAAAATGGAATCATAGAAACACAGAAACATAGAATTTGATGGCAGATAAGAACCGCTTGGCCCACCTAGTCTGCCCATTTACATAGAAACATAGAATTTTATGGCAGATAAGGACCGCTTGGCCCACCCAGTCTGCCCATTTCCCTACCTGATGGATAAGCTGCAGATCCTAGTTAACCAGCAGCCTACTTCTTCCTACCCCCAACCCCTAGAATTGCCTTATGACTGTCCCATGCATGCTTGAATTCCACCACTGTTTTTGACTCCACAACCTCCTCTGGAAGGCTGTTCCATACATCCACAACCCTCTCTGAAAAATACTTCCTTAAATTACCTCTGAGCCACCCCCTTCTATCTTCAAATTGTGCCCCTTGTTCTTGCACACCTCTTTTTGAAAGATGCTACCCTCTTGGACTTTGTTGATTCCTTGAGGTACTTTAAAGTTTCTATCATGTCCCCCTCTTCCTCCTTCCTCGAGGCTATACATATTAAGCTCCTTAAGTCTCTCTTCATATGTCTTCCAGTGCAGACCCTGCACCATTTTAGGTTGCCCTCCTCTGGACAGCTTCCATCCTGTCTATGTCTTTAGAGATTGGGTCTCCAGAACTGCATGCAGTACTCAGATGTGGTCTCACCAGCTGTCTGTACAGAGGGATAATAACTTCTTGTTTTCTACTGGTGATGCCTCCTCATGCATCCCAGTATTTCCCAGCCCTCCTTGCTGCCCTCTCACATTGCTTGCCCACCTTGGGTCATCTGATATGACTACCCCCAGGTCCCTTTCCGTTTTTGTTGTTGTTAGTATCTCACCCCCATTGTGTACTCTTCCCTGGGTTTTGTTTCCAGGTGCATTACCTTGCACTTCTTAGCATTGAATCTAAGCTGCCATACATTTGACCATTCCTCTAACCTTGCCAAGTCCCTTCTCATCCTTTCCACCCCACCTTGTGCATCAACTCTGTTGCAGATCTTTGTGTCATCTGCAAAGAGACATACTTTTCCTTCCAGTCCCTCTGCAATGTCGCTTATAAAGACATTGAAGAGGACCGGTCCTAATACTGAACCCTGCGGTACCCCACTACTAACCCCCTTTTTTCAGAGTGGACTCCATTTACTATTACCTCTGTGTCCTATTCTCCAGCCAATTCTTTACCCAGGCTATCACCTTGGGACCCACTCCCAGGCTGGCTAACTTGTATATTAATCTTTCATGTGGGACTGTGTCAAATGCCTTGCTAAAGTCTAGGTAGGCCATGTCCACAGCCCCTCCCTGATCAACTACTTTGGTCACCCAGTCAAAGAAATCTATCAGATTTGTCTGGCATGACCTTCCCGCTGTGAATCCATGCTGCCTTGGGTCCTGTGCCCCTCTGGCCTCCAGATACTCAACAATTCTTTCCTTCAGAAGTGATTCCATCATTTTCCCTACCACTGAGGTTAAACTAACAGGTCTGTAGTTTCCTTCTTCTGCCTTGCTCCCACTTTTGTGAAGGGGAATCACATCTGCCCTCCTCCAGTCCTCAGGTACCACCCCATCCTCCCATGATTTGTTAAAGAGGGTAGTCAGTGGTGTCACTAGTTCTACCCTTAGTTCTTTTAGAATTCTGGGATGAATCCCATCAGGCCCCATTGCTTTGTCCACCTTCAGTTTTAAGAGCTCTTTCAGAACCCTTTCTTCTGTAAATGGGCTGGTATCAACTTCTGTATCCAGAGTGTTTCTACTGTTTGTTTTAGGTACCTCCCCTCTTCCTTTGTAAATACTGAACAAAATATTTGTTTAGTATCTCTGCCTTTCACAGTCACCCTCTGCCCACCCCTCCCTTTATTAAGCCTCACTATCCTCCCTTGGTCTTCCTTCGCTCCCTGATGTACCTATAAAAGGTTTTATCCCCTTCTTAACTGAGTTGGCTATCTTTTCCTCGGTTTGGGCCTTTGCTGTTCTGACTGCCTTCCAGCTTCCTTTTGCTTTAACTGATACAGTTCTCTGTCCTGTTCCTTCTGTGATTCCTTGTACTTCTTGAATGCTTTCTTTTTCTCTTGAACCTTCACTGCCACTTCCTTGAGAACCATAGTGGTTTCTACCTTGTTCATTTTGTTTATTTGTTTTACACAAACGCTTGTTACCTCTGTGATGGCAGTTTTATTATTCCCATTGTTCTTCCACCCTCCTTCCTGCCCATTTGCTAGTGCATTCCTTAGACACTCACCCATTTTGGGCAAAGTCAGCCTCCTAAAATCTAGTACTTTTGTCTTTGTATGGCTTGACTCTATTGCTGTGTTTATTGTGAACCATACTGTTCGATGGTCGCTAGTTCCCAGATGGCTACCCACTTCTACATCTGTGATCCTCTCTTCATCTCCATTTGAGAGAACCAGATCTAAGATTGCTCCCTCTCGAGGGCTCCAATACTAGTTGTTCAAGGCATGCCCCTGTAGGGCATCTAGAATAACCCCACTCTTAGAAGTGGCTGCTGCAACTGCACTCAGTTAACATCTGGCATATTCAGATCACCCATCAGCAATATCTCCCTTTATCTGCCATTCTAAGTATACTTTCTATCATTTCCTTGTCCATTTCCTCCCCTGAGAGGGGGTCTGTATACAACCCTCAGCGGATTGTGGTGCCATTGCCTGCCTCCAAATTGACCCACAGTGCTTCTTTCTCCTCCCTGTTTACCCTTTGTTCTGTTGCTTTGATTTCTTCTCTTATGTAGAGAGCTACTCCTCCTCCTCTTTACCCTCCCTGTCCCTCCTGTAGATAGTGTATCCTGGTATGTTTACGTCCCAGTCATGGTTCTGTGTGTACCATGTTTCTGTGACTGCACTATATCCAGATCTTCCTCCTCCATCAAGGCCACTAATTCAGGAAGCTTGTTACCCAGACTACGGGCATTGGTACTATTGCTCTCCATTTTTGATGGCTTTACCTTCTGTAGCGCCATCCCCACTGACCTTTCTACCTTGGTCTTTTTCTCATTTAGTACCCTGTTTTGTAGGGGAGGCTGGGATTTTCCTTCTGCTTATCAGTGCCTCCCCTTGACTAGTTTAAAAGCTTGCCAGATGAAGCATTTGAAAACCGATTGCCTCCACAATTCTACAAAGTCCTTCTGCACTGCTCTAATCTCATGATGAGCCAAGTCATTTGTCCCTAGGTGGACAATGACATGCAGCTCAGACTCCCGTGCAGCTGTTCTCGTGATCCTGAGGATGCGCTTCCTGTCCCTCCAAGCCATGGCACCAGGCAGGCACCTTACTTCAGTTTTCCCTGCTCCCCCAGTTCTATCCCCCTAATAATTGAGTCCCCCACCAGGAGCTGCTTCCTTTCCTTGTGGTGTCCTCTGCCTCCTTCCTGTGGGCCTCCCTTGTGACAGTTGTCCTCAGCCTCCTTAGTCTCCTCTGCGGGTGCATCCATAGGGGAACTATGCTCCCCCAGAATGGTGTATGGATTGTGGAGTGGAACAACTGACTGGGTGTGCCTCTGTTCCACCATCCTCACCCTCCCTGAGCCCACTGTGGTCCAACTGCTGTGCTTTCTTCGCAACCTCTGAGGTAGTGGTGGTGGCTGTGGTGCTCCCTGGATGGGGAGGTTCCTTCACTACTGTCCAATGTGGCCTGAAGATGGGCAACTTCCTCCCTCAGGGCAGAGAGTTGTCTGCAAACAGGGCAGCATCTCAGCCTCAGAAAGACTCCCGGAAGACTGCTGCCCCACAGCCATTACATTGCACTACCCCCACATGTCTGTCTACCTTGTTTATTTTTTGTTTTTGTTTGTTTGTTTTGTTTGTTTTGTTTTGTGTGTGTGTGTGTGTGTGTGTGTGTGTGTGTGTGTGTGATTGGCTTGTTATATAGAAATATATATATATATATATTATATAATGTGTATGCTTATATTGTCAGTGCAGTGTGCTAGAGAGGATATGACAATGATATGCACCTTGCCCTCTTGAGGAAATGATGTCAGAACCCCAGGTATAAGGAACTATTTCCAGGGGTGGGTGGGGTGAGGATGGGAAGGGTTTAGGCCTAAACTGTGCCCTCTAGAAATAATCAGTTAAAAGCTCTTACCTATCCTGCGAAGAGGTGCCTTCCTGTCAGCAAGATGCCTACACGACAATTTGACAGAGAAATACCCTGCTAATCAAACAGAGAAAAACCAAACATCCAAGTCAGACACAGGTAATCCTCCCCAGCCCCAAAACAGCCTGGTGACTTGTGCTCTGAAAGCAGTCAGCCCCAAAACATGTCAGCTGTGCACAAGGACAGACACAGTAAACAGTATTCAGTCCCTGTGGGTTTAAACTCTTCCTGCAGTGAAAATCTTAACAATTGTAACAAAAGTAAAGCAAGGTCCATCTCCCTCTGTTGATTGAAAACTGCCTTTTCTGATAATTCTAAATTCCTTATTTCACCTTTCAGTTAGAAGTAGCCTCCACCTAAAGAATATTAACTTTCCTAAGAAATCTGCTTCAAACCAAAGACAATTTTATTTTTCACAGAGAGAGTAGTGAATGCATAGAACAGACTTCCTGAGGAGGTTGTGGGGTGAAAAACAATGAAATTCAAGAATGCATGGGACAGATACAGAGGAATTCCTGTGGAGGTAGGAAGAAGTAGGCTTTTGGTTAACTAGGATCTGTAGCTTATCCAATAGATTGGGAAATGGGCAGACTGGGTAGGCCAAGCAGTCCTTATCTGCCATCAAAGTCTATGTAACTTCCTGTTACATCACATGCAGAGTACTCACACACCTCTGCATAACACTTTGTTCAGAAACCAGTCAGGACCGTGTACCAATAATAGGCCTGCAGATAAGCAGTCGGGCAGTAACAAACATCACAGGTAACGGTCTCAAAGAGGAGAGAGCTAGAGGGAGAGGAGATAAATATAAACCAAAAAGAGAAGAACAAAAGACATGTGCAGGGGAACTTGGGGAGTATTTGAGTACACAATAGGCTAAAGTAGGGTGACACATGGAGTGGTGCAGTGCAGTGGGTGCAATGTAGCAGTCTTCTGGAGCACATTCTGGAAGCTGAGGTTCTACCCCATCTGTAGGCACCTCTCTGGGCTATGGGCAGAGGTGACTAGGCTCCAGGCTGAGCTTACAGGAGTGTGGCAACATTCACCCCCACCCAGAGACTACCATGTTCCCAGACAATGCCACATTGGATACCGAGGCAATGATCTGGATGGACTACAGTGGGTTCAGGGAGGGTTAGGGAGATGGGACAGTCACACATCCCCCAATCATCCAACTACAGAACAAATATGCTGTTCTTGAGGAGCAGGAGTGCCCCACAGGGAATACAGAGGTTGAGACCAGGGAGAAGGAGCAGACCAACAGGGAGGAGGACACACGAGCAAAACCCAGAGAACACCAGAAGAGAAAGAAGTTTATCCTAGTGGGGGACTCAACTGTTCGACACATGGAGCTAGGGATGGTTAGCAGAGTAGAGAGGGAGGTTAAGTGTTTCCCTGGAGGCACAGCTTTGAGGGAGGATGAGCATATCTACAGGATCACTAGGGCAGTGGCAAAGAAGAGAGGGATAGATGTCATCATCCACCTGGAGACAAATGACTGAGTCAGGAAGAGAGCAAGCATAAAGACAGTACAGGAGTTCAGGGGATGGGTAGTCGACTTGGGGAAATGGCAAACTCTGCAACATTTTCAGAGGTTCTGCTTGTCCTGGAAGGGGAAGGATAGAAACACATCAAGAGCTTCAACAATTGGTTGGAGGGTTGGTGCAGGGAAATGGGCTTTGGTTACATTGGAGATTGGAGAACCACCTGGAGGGATGAGCACTTGTACAAGCAGGATAGCCTGCATCCTTCTAGTGAAGGAAATATAGTCCATAATGGATGGTTTAAATGCTTCCTTAGATAGCATTTAAATTAGCCAGGAGGGCACCAGGTGCAGGGAGATTCAGACAACCCACCCCCACAGGTTACACAAGACAGACCAGAAGACCAGGAAGGAATGCATTTGGCAAATGCACTCAATATGATGGTAACGGGCATGGTAAGAATGGGAAATCAGCACTTCAATGACACAAGAGCTTATGGTAAGAGACCAGAACATGAACTCATAAACAGGGAGAAGGGGGCAGCAATACATGGAAAATCGTGCACACAAATTCCTGCAGTCTGGGAAACAAGGTCCCAGACCTAATGGCAGTAATGATGGAGGAGGATCTATACATTGTGGCCATAACGAGACATGGCTCACCAGTAACCACAGTTGGAAGATGAACATACAAGGTTATGCACTGTTCAGAAGGGACAGAATAGGCAGGAAGTGGGGGAGCCTTTTATGTCAGGGAGAACATCAAAGCAATCACAATACAGGGCAAATGTGAGGAAGCAGGGGAAATATAGGTCACCCTCGAGATAGGAAAGGGAACAATGATTCAGGCAGGGGTAGTCTACAGACCCCCAGCTTAGGGGAGGGGAGCAGACAAGATATTGCTAGACAGTATACATGATAGATGGAAAAGGTGGAGAACTTGGAATTCCTTTGTGCTTTGTCTTTTTTCTTTTTGAATCAAGAAGGAACTTGCAGAACTGCTACTCTTGTGAATTTAACTCAGAAGAATTGAAATACTGCACAATTGTTTTCCCCTAGTGTTTTGCTGGATTATTTATCTACTATTATTTTATGACAGGTTGCATCAAACTATTTTTTGTTGCAGTGAACTATTTACTGGTGGCAGAGGATGTTTTCTTTGTGAACCCTGCAGTATGTGTATTCTACCCAGACAGGGCCTCAGGCTATGGAAACTGGTTCCTCTGATTGTCTTCAGAGCACAGAACATCAGCTTGTATTGAGTTGGGGAGGCTTACATCATAGGTATTGGGCCCAACTGCTTTATTTCTCTGACTGTAAATATTTTGTGCTGGTATATTCTCTGGTAGATTGTTGTACAGGTTGTCTTGCTGAAAGGAAGGTCAACACTCACCAGAGTGGTGTGTCAGAGCTGTAGCTTATTGTTTCAAGAGGGCACAGGCTTGGGCCCCCAGCCTGCCTCTCACCCCACCCCAAGGTGTCATTTCCTTTATACCATGGGTTCTGATGTCACTTCCCTAAGAGGGCACAGGGCATACAACTGTCATATCCTTACCAGTCCAGCACACTGTATTGAAGGTAAATGCATGCACACACTAACAACAACAAAAAAATACAAAACAAAACAAAAAATTAAATAAACAGGAAGAAAGACAGATATGTGGGAGTTGTGCAATGCACTAGCTGTGAGGTAGCAGCCTTCTGGGAGACATTCTTGAGGCTGCGATGTTGCCCTATTTGCAGTCAACTCTCTGCTGTGAGGGAGGATGTTGCCCATCTTCAGGACGAATTGGACAAGAGTAGGGAAACCTCCTCTACCCAGGGAACACCAGGACTACCACCTCTGCCTTAGAGGTTGCCAAGAAAGAGGAGCAGTTGGAACATGGTGAGCACAGGGAGAGTGAGGGTGGTAGAACAGAGGTGCATCCCTCCAGTTGCAATTCTCCACAATTCTCATGCTGTTCTGGTGGAGCATAGTTCCCCTATGGAGGCACCCACAGTGAGACCAAGGAGGTTGCTGGGAACCACCACAAGGAAGGCCCACAGGAGGGTGGCACAATACATGACAGGGGAAAGAAGCAGCTCCTTATGGGAGACTCTGTTATTAGGGGGGTAGAACTGGGGGAAGAAGTGGAGAGAGAGATAAGGTGCCTGCCCAGTGTCATGGCTTGGAGGGACGGAAGCAAATCCTCAGGATTGCAAGAGCATCTGCATGGGAGGGGAGCTGGACATCATTGTCCACCTAGGGACAAATTATTTTGCTGGGCTTGGGATCAGAGCAGTGCAAGAGGAGTTTGTGGAGTTGGGGAGGGGCCTTAGCCAAGTAGCACATATGGTAACATTCTTGGAGGTGCTGCCTGCCTATGGCATGGGTGAGGCTAGGGTACAGCGCACCATACGATTCAATGAATGGTTGAAAAACTGGTGCGAGAACAGGATTGTGGCTTCATTGGAGGCTGGGGTTCCACCTGAAGGAATACACGCCTATACTGGCAAGTTGGTCTGAATCTGTCCAGGAGGGGAAGCAAGCCCCTAGGTGTAATGTTTAAATGCTTCATTGGCAAATGTTTAAACTAGCCAAGGGGCGGAGGCACTGATGAGAAGCAGGGAATTACCAGTCTCCCCCCCACAAAACATGGTCATTTGTGAGGTAAACACAAAGGTAGAGAGGTCGATAGGGAGCAGGACAGGGTAAACAGAGAAAAAGCCAAAGACAATAAGGGCAGGGATTGTGGTAAAAGAGGTAAGGCCATCTAAAAATAGAGGGTGATGAGTACCAATGCCAGTAGTCTTGGTAACAAGCTTCCAGATCTAGTGGCCTTGATGGAAGAGGGACACCCGGATATTGTGGCAGTCATAGAAACATGGCACCCAGAGAACCATGACTGGGATGTAAACATACCAGTATATGCAATCTAAAGCAGGGACAGGGAGAAAAAAGAGGAGGTAGCTCTCTACATAAGGGAAGGATCAAATCAACAGAACTAAAGGGTAAATGGGGAAAAGAGGAGGCACTGTGGGTCACCTTGGAGACAGGTAATGGCATCACAATCCACACGGGGGTTGTATACAGATCTCCATTTCAGGGGAAGGAAATGGACAAAGAAATGATAGAAGGCATCCTTAGATTGGCAGAAAAAGGAGAGATATTGTTGATGAGGGACCTGAATATGCCAGTTGTTAACTGGAGCACATGTGCTGCAGCCATGTCCAAGAGCAGGGTCAATCTCGATGCCTTGCAGTGGGCATGCTTCAGACAGCTAGTGTTGTAACCCACTTGGGAGGGAACGATCTTAGACTTGGTACTCTCAAATGGAGATGGTGAGAGGATCACAGATTTAGAAGTGGGTAGCCATCAGAGAACTAGCAACCACCAAACAGTGTGGTTCACGATAAACACATTTATAGAGTCAAGCCATACAGAGACAAAAGTACTGGACTTTGGGAGGGCTGACTTTGGCAAAATGGGTGAGTGCCTAAGGAATGCACTAGCAAATGGGCAGGAAGAGAGGTGGAAGAACAATGGGAGAAAATCAAAACTGCCATCACAGAGGCAACAAGCCTTTGTGTGAAGCAAATAAACAAAAAAACAAAGTACAAAACCACTATGGTTCTCAAAAGAGGTAGTGGGGAAGGTTAGAGAGAAAAAAATAGCATTCGGGAAGTATAAGGAATCATAGAATGAGCAGGACAGAGAACTGTATCAGTTAAAGCAGTAGGAAGCAGGGAAGGCAGTCAAAATAGCGAAGGCCCAAACTGAGGAAAAGATAGCCAACTCAGTTAAGAAGGGGATAAAACCTTTATATGTAAAACAGGAGTGAAGGAAGACCAAGGTAGGGATAGTGAGGCTTAATAAAGGGAGGGAGGTGGGTAAGGATGACAGTGGAAAAGCAGAGATACTGAATAAATACTTTGCTCAGTATTCACAAAAGAAGAAGGGGGATTACCTAAACCAAGCAGTAGAAGCAATCTGGACAGGAGTCAACAACAGTCCATTCACAGAAGAAAGGGTCCTGGGTCACGTGATGCGGTGTGCTGTGTAGGACTCTCTTTGTTCCTCCGACCTTCTGCCTGCTAAATTTCTTAAAAACCCTGCTTTACAGTGTAATTTACCACAGATCACTTGATTTCCACCTTCTTAAACGATCGCACCTCTGTTATAAGAAGTCGATGGATGAGGAGATCGGAAAATTGCTTCCAAGCATACGCCTCCTGCTACACCCGAGAAGGCCTCTAAAAAAGCCAGGGCCTCTCTTTGCAATCCTCGCTGCCTGTCACTAAAGAGAGCCCTGATGCGGAACTCCTTACCCTTTTGAAGTTTTTAGAGAGTTTCAGCCTTTTAAGGCTGAAATGCAGAATATGGAGGAAAATAAAGGCATCTCAAGTACCCTGGAGGAGCTCTCCAAGAAAACAGGTGATAATGAAGCACGTATACGCTCTGTTGAGAGGAAACAGGACAAAGCTGAATTGGATTTAGCGGCCATGAGGCAAAGGCTAGTGAAGATGGAGAATAAAGTGGAAGATCTGGAGGGTTGTAGTCACTGCAACAATGCGGTAATTATAGGTTTGCCCAAAGGTGAAGAGGACTCAGACCTCATTAAGTTCATTAAGAAGTTCATGGAGAAGGTGGCAGACCCTTTCCCCTTTGAAGCAAACTAGCTCATCGTGCACTATGCCCCCCTCTCCCGGTTGGAGCCCCTCCCAGGTCATTCATATTTCGCTTCTTAAATTTCCAGGAATGACAGCATTTCTTAAATAAAGCTAAGGAGACTCAAGATTTGCAATGGGAAGGTAAAAAGCTGAGGGTGGTGCAAGATTTGCCTTTATCTATGCATCAGAAATGAGCCATGTTTCACAAATTGGTCCTCAAGCTGATTGCCGCAGGAATCAAGTTTCGGATGGGCTTCCCAGCAAGGCTTCATGTTTTCCTGAATGGCTTCTGGGTGACCTATGAGGAAGTGGATTTGGCAACTGCAGGGCTCAAAGAAGCGCTTCCTGACCTATTCAAGTCTACATGAGAATCGACCTGGTGTAGTGTGCTATGCTGAGTTATCCTTTGGTGGAGTTGTCTAGCTGCTGCTAATCTACAATTCTCAATAAACTCTCTGGGCTATTTTGGCGACAAGTCGCATTGTCTGGTTATCTAACTCTATGCTGCAACTCTCATGAAGGGTCCTTTCTGATCTAAAATGGACATTTTGCTCCTGATCCGGTTCTCACCCCCAGGACTGCCTAATATTTTGTTGACTCTTTTGTTTTAGCTTTGGCTAAGCCCAGCATCGTCTTTGGGTTTACAAGCTAGGTGTTAATGGGCTCCTGTAGTTTTCCCCTCTGGATCTAAATAATGTATGTCTGGGCAGGGTCAATGTGTTCAAGTCAAGTTTCATTCTGACAGAATTGGCAGCTCATTTCCGTAGGGGCGATGTTCTGATTTTCTAGCAATGGGAGGGCAATGCTCAGTTCTCTCGGAGCTTATAATGAGACCCTGTCCTCAACCGCGGTCCTTTTCTGGTCCTTTTAGCAAGGTCAGGTCTCTTCTTGGCTTCCCCTCCTTTCGCTTCTAAATGCCACCAGGCATTAGAAATGGTTAGCCTGAACGCCAGACGGGGACCCTGTAATTGCAGACAGGTGGAGATATCAGGGTTCCTGTGTGCCTTAATCAGGCGTTTGTCTGTCCCCTCTCTTATAACCCTGTTAGAGCGCTGTTCTTGGAGGGCTCCCTTTTCATATCTGCCCTGCAAGAGCGAGGTAGTCACTGTTTCTGGTCCAAGTAATGCAGTCTGGACAGTGACCTTGGAGCTCACAGACTCTCCCTTATTTCAAAGAGGACAGTAATGGCCTGCACATTCTTGGTTTCTTATGCCTGTTGTTTGTGGCTGTCCACAAGAGGTGTCTAAGATTAATATTTCCACCTATGCTGTGGGTGTTTACACACTTCACTCACCGTGGACCATGTCGGTGCATGGTTCGTGAGGTTTCAGCAGGGAGGGTTATTTTCTCTAAGGGACTCGTGTATCTAATTCCCCTGAATTGTTAAGGGGTGATGTTAAGCAGTAAGAAATGGGGATATGTTATTCTTTATGGAGTGTTCTGGATATAAAGGGATATTCATGTTCTTGTTTCTTGGTTCATGAGAGCAGGGAGGTTGGAGGGAGAGGGACTTTTCAGACTGCCGTTCATCATGTACCATGCAAAAGAGGGGTGGGTGTGGGAGGAGGGATGGTTAGGGTTTATGGGGTGTTTTGTGTGTGGGGGGTTTCAGGGGGCGGTTGGGGGAAAGGATTCAGCACTGGTAGGGTTGAGGGGAGGGTAGAACAACCCAGCACATATCATGTTTGAAGTAATACTGATGTGAAATATAAATACAAGCAGTGCTTCGGAGGTTTTTGACGGGCAACAAGGGTGATGGCTAGAAGCATTCAATTTATTAGTTGGAACGTTAAAGGGGTGAGGCATAAAACTTAGCAATATAAAATCCTGAAGCATTTAAACCATCTGAAGGCAGAAATTATGTTTTTGCAGGAGACGCACCTGTTCAAGAGGGAGGCTGATAAAGTGAGACGGCAACAGATTGGGCAGATGTTTGCAGTGGAGGGCATGACCCATAGTAGAGGGGTCATGATCCTTCTGCATAGGTAGGTTCCGTTCAAACCTCTCCAAGTTATATCTAATCCTCTGGGCAGATTTCTGTTTTTGAAAGGTAGATTGCACACCCTGGACATTATCTTGGGTGCTATCTATGTCCCTAATGCAGACTCCCCTAGTATTTTTGTTCGGATAATCAAAGCCTTAACTCTATTTTTGGATACCCCCATGGTCATAGGGGGTGACTTTAATCTTATTTTTGATCAGGCTGTAGACAGATCAGGTCAATCCCATCAAAGTCTCTCTCCAGCACAAAGAACTTTTAGGGATTTGATGGACTCTGCAGGTCTTTGTGATATCTGGCATGTATTGAATCCCAATACATGGGAGTACACTTTTATTTCCCTGGTGCATGCAACTTCCTCACGGATTGATTACTTCCTCATTTCTCAAACTCTTTACCGGGTTATAAGCTGTAGCATTGTCTCAGAGCCCCATCAGATCACTCTGTGGTTACCTGCCTAATATTCTTAGCTTTCTTGCCAAATAATGGGAGAAGGTGGAAGTTGAATAGCCAAATTTTGAAGGAGCCAAGACGGTTCAATATATAATATCCCAAATAGAGCAGTTTACTGCTACCAATTCTAACTCCATAGGGAAGCCTGATATGGTATGGGGTCCTTGTAAAGCATATTTAAGGGGGGTTATAATTGGCCTAACATCAAAAAGGAAAAGAGAGAGGGCATCTTGGATTTCTGATCTTCTCTCTCAGATTAGGGGTATGGAGACTGCTCTCTCTCCATCTTCCTTAGAGACTTTTAAACAAGATTTAATGAAATTGAGAGCCTACCTAGCTATGTTTATGGAGCAAGTCGAATTTGCAATTTTGAAAAAAAAAAGCTGTATATATCAATCAGGGTGAGAAGGCGGGTAGAATGTTAGCGTTGCACATTAAACAGCAGGAATCCGCCAGATTAATTTCTGCAGTCCACTCCCCCAAAGACAACTCCCTAAAAGTCTTACCCTCAGAGATAGCAGATGAGTTTACAAATTATTTCAGGGATTTATATGGCCCTATGGCTAACCCCCCATCTAAGGACAGACTTTGAATATCTGAGTGATTTACAATTGCCATCTCTTACACAATCCCAGCAGAAAGTTTTGGAGTCTCCTATCTCTGAGGGTGAGATAGAAAGGGTGATTAACTCTCTTCCATCTGATAAATCTCTGGGCCCAGATGGGTTTACCTCCAACTTTTACAAAGCTTTTCTAAGCAATTGACTCCCATTCTTTGCCACTTTTCAGGCTATCCTCTCCCGGTCAAGTACCCAATCCCTTCCTTTTTGAGGCATTGATTGTTCTGCTGCCCAAGCCGGACAGACCGTCTGACCAGGTCTCAAGTTATAGGCTGATCTCCCTTCTCAACCATGATATTAAAATTCTGGCAAGATTACTAGCCGACTGTTTGGAGGCAGTACTTCCCTTTCTAATAGGGGCAGAACAGGTTGGTTTTATGAAAGGGAGAACATCGGTGGATCATCTGAGGACCCTGTCTCACGTCATCTTGGCATCCAGGGATGCTTCTCATCCAATGGTCCTGATTTCATTGGATGCTGAGAAGGCATTTGACAGAGTCCACTGGGTCTATTTGTTTGCTACGATGGAGGTTTTTGGTTTCCCCATGAAATTCCGGAATTGAGTTAGCTGCTATACAAATTCCCGTCTGCCAGAATCTCATGTAATGGGGTTCTTCAGTCCCTTTAAATTGCATGTGGGACTAGACAAGGTGTCCCTATCTCCCTTCTTTTAATATTTACTTAGAGCCTTTTATTAGGATGTTATCAGGTGCCCAGGGCATTTCGGGTATTTCTCTAGGTGAGCATGTGGTTAAAGTTGCGGCCTATGCAGATGATCTCTTGCTGCAAGTAACATACCCACTCACATCTATTCCCACTATTTTGAAGTTAATAGATGACTTCAGCAAGGTCTCAAACTATAAACTTAATGTAGGAATGACTGTAGTTTTTCCTCTTAATCATAGGGTATACAAACAGGACATTATCGCGTTTGGGCTCACTTGGAAGTCTGACTATATTAAATATCTGGGACTCCTTTTAACTCGGAATGCAACTCGGCTTAGATAACTAAATTTTGATACCCTGGTACATAAAATAAAGCTAGACCTTCGCAGATGGACCCTACTTCCCCTTTCTCTTTGGGGCAGAATTAATTTAATCAAAATGAACATATTCCCTCATTTGTTCTACCCCCTCAACATGCTAAACATATGGCTCCCTCTGTCCTGGGTCAAAAAAGTGCACAGTATGATCTCTACTTTTATATGGGGGGATAAGAAGGCTAGAATGGCATTCCATAAATTAGCTGCTCCAAGCTAAAGGAGGATTAAGGCTTCCCATATTGGACTATATTATTGGGCCAGCCAGGCCAACAAGTATTTCAGATGGCTGACCTCAGATCAATTGTCCCACGGTGGCAGCATTACACCCCTGACCTGGTTAGCCGTCGAGTCTGCTTCCATAAAAAAAATGGCCTCTCCCCTGCTGCTGTATATACCAAATTTAGTTCCCTACCTGAATCTCTACACAGATCCCTATAGCAGTTTCTATTAGGGTTCATACTCAATTGTGCGCATTTCTGAGATATGAGAATCTCAAGGAGTTATTTCAACCCTTGAGAGGTAACCCTAATTTTTTACTAGACGGTAAGCCCCTCCCAGCTAGTTGGCTCCCTCAGATAAGAGATTGCCATCTAGATGAGCTTATAACACCCAACAGTCAATGGTGTTCTTCAGCTGACATTATGCACAAGTTTGCAATACCTCACATAAGTATTTTCAAGATTTTCCAGCTTCGTCATCTCCTGGTTAAGATAATGGGCTCGACTCCCCCTTCCCCGGTTACCCATATCAGCTTCCAAGCTACCTTAACGGAGTTGACAGGGTTCGCCATGCTGTATCAAAATATACAGTGCTCTTTACCTGGGCCTATCCTGATAACTACGCTCCCGTCCTCTTGGTCTCTCTTCCAGGGAGCAGAGACCTGGGCTGGCCTCTCCTGTGGCAAAGTTGTCATAAGTTCCTCAAACAGGACAGACTTAGATTAATGCAATTCAAAAATTTTGCACAATATTTACTATTCTCCGCAGAGGCTGGCCAGACTGGGTTTGGTGTCCTCTCCTCTTTGCACAAGATGTCAGTCGCAAGAAGGAGACCTTCTTCATATTTTCTGAAGCTGTTCTAAAGTTGTCCCACTCTGGACTATGATTAAACAGCGTGTTGACCCTCTTTTAGGGCTCTCAGACTTGTTCACCCCTGAAATATGTTTTCTTGGGGATTTCTTTTCCATTTCGGTGGTGAACAGGAAGTATTATATAGCTTTAATATCGTTGTCTGTCAAAAAAGTGGTGTTAAGACACTGGAAAGATATGGAGGTACCAACTTATGTTGAGTGGCTTCAGGAGTTACTCTTGAATCTTAGAACAGAAAGGACTATTGCAGGTCTATACAACAAAATTAAGAAGTTTGATAGGATTTGGGGCCCATTACAAATCCTCTATGCATTACAGGTTTAAGCATCATTAGGCCATATCTATAGGTACGGTGCTAAATGTAAAAGGAGACGCTGGGTTGTTCGGGATGGGCATTGGGCAGGGTGGGGAGGGGAGAGTGCGTCATCCTGTACTTTGTATCTGATGTGTGGGGATTATGTTCTATACTGTTATGAATCGTTCTCCATATTGGAAACTTCAATAAAATTTGAATTGAAAAAAAAAAGAAGAAAGGGTCCTGAGAGAACCCCTAAAAATCGGGCTGGACAAAGCAATGGGGCCTGATGGGATTCACCCCAGAATTCTAAAAGAACTAAGGAGAGACATAGTGACATGACTGCCTACCCTTTTTTAACAAATCATGGGAGAATGGTGTGGTACCTGAGGATTGGAGGAGGGCAGATGTGATCCCTCTTCACAAAAGTGGGAGCAAGGCAGAAGCAGGAAACTACAGACCTGTTAGTTTACCCTCTGTGGTAAAGAAAATGATGGAATCACTTCTGAAAGAAATAATTGTTGAGTACCTAGAGGCCAGCGGGGCACAGGATCCGAGGCAGCACGGATTCACAGCAGGAAGGTCATGTCAGACAAATCTAATAGATTTCTTTGATTGGATGACCAAAATAGTAGACCAGGGAAGGGCTGTAGATGTGGCCTACCTAGACTTTAGCAAGGCATTTGACACAGCCCCACACAAAAGATTAATTAGCAAGTTAGCCAGCTGGGGGTGTGTCTTGGACCAGACGGTGATGGCTGCTTAAGACTTTTGCTCTGTCCGAGCCTGGCGCCTAATCACATGTAATCTAATGATATGCCAGACTGATCTGCCTCTGTTCCAACTGAAACCCTTCTCTTCCCCTGTCACTCTAGCTTGATGGGTTTTTCACGAGGTCATCACTCACCACGTGTAGTGGAGCTGAATAGTTACTGTGGGTTGTGTAACCAAGTTAGGCCACACAGGCCTGGGAACACGGGCCCCAGCAAGATTGCCAGTATGCTCGCCTGTTGACTTTGCACCCGAGACATAACCTGATGGGCCGTGATCACCATTAACCACGAGCACACCGAAGCAGCCAGCAAGCAAACCCCTCCATCACTGTCCTGAATTTCTACTACTCTGGTGGGGGCGATGGTTGCTACAGCAAGCAGCGACCCATGGCCTTCCCTACAGGACACTCAGTCCCCCTCTGACCAGGCTCACTTGGGGGATACATTGTCACATATAACGCAGATGCTTGAAGCTCTTTTAACCAGGGTGGACAAAATTGGGCCTCCCTAGTGGGAAATGTGGTGAATGTATGCCGGTTAGAAGACAAGCAAAATATATTGGAGCAGAGCACTGAGGAGTTGGAGAGACAGCACATTATGATGTTGCAACACATTAGGGAGCATGATGCAAAACTTGCTAAGCTCTGGTATAGGACAGAAGACCAGGAGAATAGGAGTCGGAGGAATAACATCAGATTCCTGGGGTCCCAGAGGGATCTGAAGGCCTGAGTATGGAACACTTTCTTAGTGAGTGGCTGCCACAGCTGCTTAGAGAGAGAGATGGAGGGAGCCAATTGATGTGGAGAGAGCTCACAAAGTGAACGGTAGATTGGATGTACCGAATACCCCCAGAACCATAATAGCATACCTCGTAAGGTACTCCATAAAGGAAAAACTGCTATGAGTAACTAGAAACATGGGGGAGATTACATGAAGGGGCACCACTATATCCATGTACAGAGATTTCCCACAGGAGGTAGCTGCTAGAAAGAAAGCATTTGGACCTCTTAAAAAAATACTACAAGCAAACTCCTTCCAATATCATTTTAAAAAACTCACAGCCCTGCAGATTTCCAAGGATGGGAAGACTTTTCTTGCTGAATTTCTAGAGAAGCTGAAGCATGGATCAACAATAAATGGCTGGGCCTTATGTCTCGGACTCCATCTCCCAGACGCCTCTGGGTCCCTGGGGATAGTATTGGCAGAGGAAAGGAAAAGAAGGAGCAGTGGCTACAGGGAGGAAACAGATATAACCGGACTGGTCCACCTGTAAAAGCATTCCTTATGGAGCATGCTTGAGATCTCCAATACACAGGAAAACCAGGATCTCACCCAGATGAGAAGCTGCTAGCTGCTACTAATCCATCCATTAATGAATCAAGATAGTAGAGAAGCTAGATCAATCAAAATATGCAGCTTCCAATTGATGCAAAATGCTCCAGAAGTCCAGACCATACTGGCAAATACTTCCTCAGCCCCACCCCTGCCAAGCTTCTATGAGCAGATGTGCCTCAGCAGTCAAACTTGAAACCTGGAGCTGCTAGCCACGAAGGTAACGAACCTATGGAGGACATTGTGACATTGGACTGGGCATCACTGTGGAAGATTATGAAGAGGAATGGCATCCATGGCAGGCTAACTGAAACTGGGGACTAAATCATTCACAGAGGCCCTGTCTGCTTCACTGCTACCTAGCAGAGCAGAAGGAATGCAATCGGATGTCCCGGGATTTCTTGGCAAAGATGGATGAAGAGCAGGACCTCTGCAACTTGGCTAAGACTTTTGATTTTACTAATACACTAGTGTGTTTGCTGTGAACCGTGTCCCTGCATGGACTATTCTCTCAGTATGCTTGGGTGGCATGCGAGGTGTAAGGGACCTGCTGCTGTGCCTGCCCCCGCCCCCCATCCCCGAGTTTTTTAGCTCACCTCCTGCTCAAATGACCATTAAGTGGGCTGCAACTGCTGACCTGGACAGATTAGTAAATATTAGAAAAGGAGCCCCCCCTCCTTCTGACCCTTTACTAATGAGTCCTGCTTATATTCATGACCCTGTCTCAGCTGAAGATGAATAGCCCCCCCCTTCCCTTCTCCTTTTTCATCCCTGGCTCCTTCAGTGCAAATATAGTCCACAGTATTTATGACTTGATTTAGGAGGACCTATTGGAAGGGGTGCTGTGGGCACAATCTTTCATTATTAGAATCCGCATGTCTCCCTTACATCCACCTCTTGTATGGAGCCTTAATTTTGTGGGTGGCACATAAAGGTTCTTCCCTCCCATTCCCCACCTTTTCGTTTCAACACTCATGTTGGGGAGAGTACCCCCCGGTTTTCTCCCTTCCTGTTGTGAATGTCTTTTTATGCCCCCTGTTGGCCTAAATGCCGACAGGACTACCCAGACCCTCCAGACCTGGTATTATTTTGGTTTTTGGAGGTCAGGTTGGGACAGGTCATCTTGTGGTTATTTGTGATTTTTCCCCTTTATTGGTGTCTGAAGCAGTGTGGCCCAGAGTGTCCCTTAGCTCCCCTCACACGTTCACCTCAGCACCATTAAAATTTTGATATTGTTCTGTATTACATTTACTGTTACAGTTTTCTCATAAACAAGCATTGTTTTATGATGTTTTCTTATAACACTTTTGTGTAATTTGTTATTCATTTAATAGACCAGATTATTTTTCTATTGGTGTCAACTCATACCCAAGGGGTAGGGTGTTGTTAGCCAACATATATGGCCATAATACTGACTCTGAGGAAATCTACCCAGCTATCAGCCAAGCCCTAACTGATCTCACAAATGAATATTCGCATATTCCTGTCCTGCTGGAGTTGACCATAATTTCATCCTCAATATCTTCCTAGACAAGTCCCTCCCTACCGTCAGACCCATCTCAGAGACCTGGTTGACCTTCAAGAACTTATGCCGAGTGGAACCTCTGTGACCCCTGGATAAGGGATAATCTACAAGGTAGATTACTCTTTTATTCAGTGGTCCACCACCACCATACAACAGGATGAGCTTCTGGTTGGCCAACCATATGGCCTCACCTGGAATCCCGAATCCTACTATTGGTAACATCATAATTTCTGACTATGCTCCCATGTCCATTTTATTCTCCACCTCACGAGGTGGAGGTTTAACCCCCTACTGAGGCAGTATTGTGAATTCTAGGCATTTGTTGCACAGGAGGTTCACTCCTACTTCTCTATCAATGCGACAGAGGAGGTTTCAGCATCCACAATCTGGGAAGTTTTAAGGCTGTCATCAGGGGGAGGATTATCTCCTATACTGCAGCCAAGAACAAAGCTTGTGCTAAACGTTGCAACAATGCAGGCTGAAATGGCAACTCTAGAGAGGCAATTTAGCTGTTGAATCAGAACCCTCTTAATTCCCCCTTTTACCCAGAATTGTGGGCCTAAAATATCAAATAAATACCCTGCTTAGTAAGAAGGCAGAATGGCAGCTTCTCCGATCCAAGCATAAAGCTGGGGTGGCAATAAAGGGAGTAAGCTACCAGCTTACTACCTATGCAAACAGCAAGCCACATCCTGAATACTGGTGCTTAAGAACCAAGAGGGAAAAGTGGTCTCGGCTCCTAAAGATATTAATGAACGATGAAACTGTTTTATCAAACCCATTATAGGTCCACTCAAGGCCTCACCAACTGAACTCCTCAGGCATGTTGGAGTTCTGTAAAGGGTTTCTCTCCCAAACTTTCTCAGGCGGCCTGTAATGATCTGAAGGCTCCACCACTACCAGCGAACTTCAGACTGCTCTCTCCCAAATGACAAAGGGTAAGTCCCTGGGACCAGATGGGACAATGGTTGAATTTTACCAATTGCTCAAAACTGAGAAGACCATCCCACTGTTGAGAGCCTTACATGAGGTCCAGAGCAAAGTCTCACTACCACCCACCATGTGAGAAGCAATTACAACTTTAATTCTCAAAAGTCATCTGATGTGAAGGACTGTGCCAACTTCCAGCCCATCTCACTTCTCTCGGTGGACACTAAATTGCTGGCAAAGCTTTTGCAAACAAGCTGACACAGGTTCTTCCACCTTAATCCACCCCTTTCAGTCTGGTTTTCGAAGGGCAAGTCTGTGGCATCATTTCACCTAGTCCTCAATCTTAAATGGCTGGCGCTTCACCCTCAACCCTATGGCAGCCTTAGCCATCAACTTCTCAAGGCCTTTGATTCCCTTGAGTGGGACTATCTTCAAAATGTCCTTCATCTCTACAGTTTCTGTGACCACTTTCACTCCTGGGTTTCAACCCTATACCATCTCCCAACAGCCAGGATACTTGTCAACTGGAACATCTTCTCTCCATTCCCTCTACAAAGGGGCACCAGGCCGGACTGCACCCTTTCATCTCTCCTTTTCCTCATAGTCCTTGACCTATTGATCAGGAAGCTTCAGCAGACAACTGGCATTACTGGGATCCCTGTCAGCAACAAGGTTTTTCTGGTTAATGCATATGCTGATGACATGCTACTTACGTTATCCAACCCTGACTTCTCCTTACTGTTAGTGCTACCAGTATTACAAGAATTCACCTCTCTGGCTTACTAACCAACAAGAAGAAAACACTTCTCTCCCCGCTCAACTCAAGGTGCAACAGACACTGCTTGAAGGGCAACGACATCACCTGGGCCCCTCAGGGCTTCCCATACCTGGGAATCTTCATTTCATTGGCATGGTCTGATCTTGAGAAGGTCAATTTCTCTCCTTTAATATCAACTCTGACTGCTGAAGTACAGACTTGGTGTAGGCTACAGCTGTCCCTCAAAGGTAAAGTAGCAGCAATGCGTATGTTCACACTTCTGAGAGTTTCATACTTACTGAACAACCTCTCGATCCCCTTGTTCCACAAACCATTTTCCTCTATGGTTAAACTGGTTTCTTCCTTTATCTGGGAAGGTAAAGCAGCTCATTGGGGGCCTACAAAACTGAGAGCCCATTGGTCCAATGGTGAACTTAGGCTTCCCTGGTTGGTTGGCTACCACTTAGCCTTTTGTGTGGCTCAAGCCACTGCTTGGTTCGTTCCAAGACCGACCCCCCGCAATGGGTACTTTTGGAATCTGCCCTTCTGCTGGGATATTCTCTCTTCTCGTTGTTGGTCAGCACAAAATATCCAGGGACTAAGCCTACCCCAATCATGATTGAGACCTGTAAAGCATGGCATCGGGCTATGACACTTACTGGCATCCCGAACTCAGCTGGCCTCCCCCCCCGATTCTATATGCCCCCTTGGAATAACAGGCTTATCATGGTGGATCACAAACCTCTTTCTTGGCAGCGCAGGGCAGACAAAGGGATCCACAAAGTGGGAGATCTACTCCTCCTGGATGATAAAACTTTAATGTCATTTGAACAGCTGCAGGGGCGGTTAGACCTGAGGGCACAAGACTTTTGGAGGCATCTCCAAATAAGGAGTGTGCTTCATCCCCTCCTGGCCAAGTACACTGTTGAGAGTGGGTGGAGTTTCCTGGCCACACTACATAAACCCAGACACTGTCAGGGGCTAGTGGGAACCATTTACAGGACATTGAGAGCTTATCAGCTGGATACTACCTCCAACTGCTGGTTAGCGTGGGAGACAGAGATTCAACGCCCCCTTCCCCTACAACAATGGCTCACCTGTCTAAGGGTAGCTCACACAGCATATGAAGACATCAAGAGACAGCTGATACAGCTGAAAATTCTTCTTCGACGTATAGGACACCTGCCATGCTTCATAAACTGAAAGTGCAGAATCATGACAGATGCAGGAGGTGTCCGGCCTCTCCGGCCCATCTCTTTCATATCCTGTGGTCCTGCCCCATTCTTCATCAATTGTGGACTCTGGTACTGAAGGACTGCTCCAAGATTGTGGGCAAGGAGATCCTACACTCCCATGACAATTTTTTATTGGGAGATATCGCAACACTGGACCCACTACCTGCCTCACTTAAAGCATGGCTCCTGGCAGTGGTCATGGAAGCTAAGGGAGCCATTTTGATGTGATGGAAGCAGCTTTTCCCCTTCAAGCCTCTCCTGGTATGTGGCCCTGGCTAGGCTTGGCATCTTTGAAAGAATCACGGAAAAAGTGAAGGGCCGTCTCCCTAAATATCATAAGAAATGGGAGGCATATCTACATTTGCACATATGTGTGATTCCATCTCCTCCCCACAGCCCTCCTTTATTATGATCTCTCCCTCCATTATACCCCTCTTCCTACCCGTACTCTCATCTGTCAGAAATGGAGTCCTCACCTCACCTTGCTACAAATACTTCTCACTTTTTTTTTTTATTTATTGTTTAACCAGGTATAGCACACTAAGCTGAAAGCTTTTTTACAGGAGCGACCTGGGAGCACTTTACCTTAACTGTTCTTCTCTACATGTCCTCTTCCCTAATTTCTGCTATAAGGAATAATGTAACTGCTCAGAAAACCATAAGTAGAGCCTTGTTAGTTGTAGAACTGATTCAGTGCAATATCATACTCTGATTTTGCTTAGAACCTATAGATTTATTTTTCATTAATTAGATGCTCATAGTTGAAATTGGACAGTATATGCAACTGATGTTTCTTATGGAATACACCAATGATGTATGCTTACTAACACGTGGATGTGAGAATGCTGTTATCTAGTAATTGACAGGAGACATGCTGCGTGTGTAAGCATAGTGGAATAGTATTGTGTATTTGACACCTATGTTCCTACCTTTGTATTTTTGTCTCTTCTTGAAAAAGATAAAACACAATAAAATCTTACATGATAAAAAAACAACAACAATTTAGCCAGCCTGGGAGTGGGTCCCAGGATGGTAGCCTGGGTAACAAATTGGTTTACCAACAGGGCACAGAGGGTAATAGTAAATGGAGTACACTCTGAAGAAAGGGCGGTTACTAGTGGTGTACTGCAGGGTTCAGTACTGGGACCGGTCCTCTTTAAAGTCTTCATAGGAGACATTGCAGAGGGGGCTGGAAAGAAAAGTATGCCTCTTTGCGGACAACACAAAGATCTGCAACAGGGTTGCTACACAAGGAGGAGTGGAAAGGATGAGAAAGAACTTGGCAAGGTTGGAGGGGTGGTCAAAAATATGGCAGCTTAGATTCAATGCAAAAAAGTGCAAAGTAATGCCCCTTGGAAACAAAAACACAGGAGAAGAGTATGAAATGTGAGGAAAGGTATTAACAACAACAAAAATGGAAAGGGACATTGGGGTAGTCATATCAGATGGTCTTAAGGTAGGCAAGCAATGTAAGAAGGCAGTAAGGAGGGCTGGGGGATACTGGGCTGCACAGGGAGAAGCATCACAAGTAGAAAACAAGAAGTTGTTATCCCTCTATACAGACAGTTGGTGAGACCCCATTTACAGTACTGTGTGCAGTTCTGGAGACCTCATCTCTGCAAGGACATAGACATAATGGAGGGGGTCTAGAGGAGTGCAACTAAAATGTGCAGGGTCTGCAACAGAAGTCACTTAGAGAGCTTAATATGTATACCCTTGAAGGAAGGAGGGAGATGGAGGACATGATAGAAACTTTCGAGTACCTCAAGGGAATCAAAAAAGTCCAAGATGGGAACATCTTTGAAAGAAAGAGATGTGCAAGAACAAGGGGGCACAATTTGAAGATGGGGGACAGCTTAGGGACAATGACAGAAAGTATTTTTCACAGGGAGGGTAGTGGACACATGGAATTGCCTTCCTAGAAGTCATCAGGGGTCAAAAACAGTGGGGGAATTCAAGAATGTATTTGACAGACATAAGGCAAATATAGTAGAGGGTAGGAGGAAGTAGACTGTTGGTTAACTAGAATCTGCAGCTTATCCAATAGGTAGGGAATGGGCAGACTAGGTGGGCCAAGCGGTCCTTATCTGCTGTCTAAGTCTATGTTTCTCTGTTTTTATGTAACAAATCTGATTGATTTGTTTGACTGGATGACCAAGGTAGTGGACTAAGGAGGAGCAATAAATGTCACCTACCTAGATTTCAGCAAATCCTTTGAAACTGTTCCACATAGAAGGCTGGTCAACAAGATGGGTAGTCTGGGGTTGGGCTGCAAAGTTGTGAACTTGGTTGTAACAGGCTGTGGGATAGAAGGCAAGGGGTTATAGTTAATACATAGATACATACATAGATACATAGATACATACATAGACAGTGTCGGCAGATGAGACCTATGGCCCACCTAGTCTTCCATTTGAGCTTGTAAGTTCAGTTTGTTTTCCTAGAAGTCTGTTGCCCTTACCCCTGCCCTCTAGAATTCCTTTATGTCTATCCCATGCATTCTTAAATCCTGTGATTGTTTCAGCCCCCACCACTTCCTCTGGCAGGGTGTTCCACTTGTCCACCACCCGTTCTGTGAAGAAATTCTTTCTCATGTTTCCTCTGAATCGTCCTCCCTCCAACTTCATCCCATGCCCTCTAGTCCTGAAACATCTTTTTCGCTTAAAAATAGTGTTTTCCTGCACCCTGTTCCTCCCTGTAAGATACTTGTATGTCTTTATCATATCCCCTCTCTCCCTCCTCTCCTCCAGGGAGTACATGTTCAGTTCCTTCAACCTGTCTTCATAGGACTTGTGATGCAACCCATGCACCATCTTTGTTGCCCTCCTCTGAACCTTCTCTACCCTGTCTATGTCTACGTAGTATGGTCTCCAGAACTGTACACTGTACTCCAGGTGGGTCCTCACTAGTGTCTTAATGGAACCCAGTAAGAGGAAATAGAGGTGACCAGTATAGGTACCTCAGGGATCAGTTCTGGCGCCAGTCCTCTTCCTCAGGGAGGATTAATGGAGAATGCTAGGAAGCATTTTTTTCACAGAGAGGTGGTGGATCCATGCAACAGCCTACTAGCGGAGGTGGTGGAAGCAAAAACAGTACAAGGATTCAAAATGCATGGGATAAGCATAAAGGCACTCTGCTGTACAGCAGAGTGGGGGAAAGGCAGTCCAAATAGGAGTAGGGATTGCCAAACCAAGTAGGGAAATGAACAGACTAGGTGGGCTGTATGGTTCTTATCTGCCAATGGATTCCATGTTTCTATGTTTCTAATAATCCTTGCCCTCTATTTGTCAAGGATTGCCCTGCTCCTCCTTCTCTCAAGTAATGTACATCTGAACCCTGGTCCCCCCAGTTCATCTAACACTCAACTCAACAAATCAGGGTACCTCATCCTAGCCACCATTAATATTCACAGTCTGCTGCCCAAAACTGATGACCTTCAAGTTTTGCTAGAACAGCATAAACCCAATATAGTAGCCCTAAATGAAACCTGGCTGTCACCAAAGGTCCTGGACAATGCTATTGCCATCCCTGACTTTGCCCTCTATAGACTTGATCGCATTGGTAAACGGGGTGGTGGATGTGCCATCTACCTGAAGGATAATCTCACTTGCCAGATTATCTCCCTAACACACCCTTCAAACAACTCTCAAATGCTTGTCATCAAAATACTCCTTGGCCAACATGGAAAATCCCTCACCATCTTATCCATCTATGTACCCTCTTGCGATCAGGTCGTCGGATTTCAAATGGTCACCGATTACTTCGAAAAGCTCAAGCATTATTCTGAAACTGCAGTCATGGAAGACTTTAGTGTGAACTGGCTGGCCCCTGAAGCGGACCTGTTCAAAAATGCCCTTGGAGCTATTGTTGTCACCCTGATGGTACAAGCCCCAACATGTACATATTATAGAACTGACTGCAGCTTCCTCCTGGACTTAATTTTCACCACACATCCCAACAGAATCTCCAACACTCAAGTTCTACCCAACTCCTTGAGTGATCACTCCCCAGTCATCTGCCAATGGTCCAATATGGCTCCCAAAATGAAGGCCAGTTTCTCATACCAGTGCAAGTTAATTAAAGGCAAGCTCCCACAATCTCTGGCCTCACTCTTACAAAATTGACTGGTCCCCCCTAGACTCAATGTACTGTATTGACACGGACCTTAACTACTTCATTGTGCAATTTAATGAAGTATGCGACAGGTTTGCCCTTCTCAGAAAGAAAAAAACTTATGAGATCCTCTAACCCCTGGATTACCCCCACCCTATTAACTTTAATGAAAGAAAGGGATAGTCTCTGGTACTGTGCATTGGCACTGGCTCCAGGCTGATTTACAATGCTACAGAGCTGCAAGAAATCAGTTCACCCAGGCAGTACCGAGAGCAAAGCAAGAATGCTACAAAAGTGAACTCACAAACTCCTGGGAAAATAGCAAACTCATTTGGGAAAATATCAAAACCCTAACTGGGAAACCTAATAAATTCCCTCCATCTGTGCTCGTGGTGAACAGCACCACGATAAAGGACCATAAAACACTTGCTGACACCTTTAATGTAATTTTTACTGATCTTTCAGGTGTTCTCCCCTGATTTTCTCAACAACGAATCCACCCAGCCAGACACCACTGCAAAACCTGGCCCTCCCCTAATACCGCGCCATTCTATCTAAGGAGAATGTTACTTACTGAATCTAGGAAATGTCTCCTTTAGGTGCTAGGAAAATTGAGATTTAGCAGTGACACACTGGATTTAAAACTTCTCTGCCTTTCACTTGAGATCATCCTGGTCACACTCTACCAAACTTCTAAACCTCTTGCTTTCCCTCGACAGTTCCCCAGCTTTGGAAATTTGCCACCATCACTCCTGTGCATAAAAGTGGGGATAGGGCACTTCACATCAATTACCGCCCCATCTCAATCCTCCTCCCACTTTCTAAAGCCCTACAACACATTGTGCAGACCAATTGTCAGAATATCTGGACAAATATAACATCCAGTGTCCACAGCAGCAAGGCTTTAGAAAGGCACACAGCATGACAACCGCTCTACTTGAATTCACCACCTGCATCCAACAGGCCTTGGACTCCGGTCATATATTGGGTGCAGTGTATGTAGATCTGACCAAGGCCTTTGACACCATTAACCATCAGTTACTTTTGTACATCCCCACTCTTGGCCTCTCTAAAGATGTCACTACCTGGTTTGAAAACTATCTTCATGGAAGGGATCAACAAGCCAAGATTAGGGACTCACTTTCCAACCACCTCCCAGTGAAGTCGGGGGTCACCCAATGTTTTATCCTTAGTCTGCTACTCTTCAGTCTTTTCATTAACACTCTTCCAGCAGCCTGTAGTAATAACATGATTCTACATGCAGATGATGCCGTCCTCTTCTTAACCCACACTGACCCAGTCCTCCTATCCTATGATCTTCAGACAAATTTTACCCCTGCTGAATCATGGTTCCATAAGCATAAGTTGCTTATGAACTATAAAGAAAACTAAAATGCTGTTGTTCACTAGTGCCCACAGTAAACACATAACTACAAATTTAACTATCCTGAACAAACTACACCAAATTCTTGATCAAGTACACAAATTCAAATATCTTGAGATTATGCTCGACAGCCCACTCACCTACAGTACAATACACATGTCTGACTCATCTCCAAAGCTATAAATTTTAGGACAGATATTATGTACCGCCACTGACACTGTCTCAACAAAGAGGCAATGTGCCTAGCCGTAACCACTTCAGTTCTGTCTATGAACAACTATGAGATAATTTTCCATGGGTCTGCCACCGACACCACTCTAAAATGCATAAAATCAGCCCTAAATAAGTTCTGACATCTTGTGACTCGTGCAGGGAAAAGAACGCACACCTGCAAACTATACAGACAATCAAACTGGCTCCATCTGCAGGGAGGATAGCCTACCAAATCTGTCTCATTGCCAAGAAAATTTGCCTTCACATCACCCCTCCATCAACACGCTCTTGTGTTACCCACCCACATGTGGTGCACATGTAGTACTAGTAAATTGTCTTTCCTGGTTCCTTTCTGCTGAACATTGATGGCCCAAAGCTCCTTCTATGTCCAGGTCCCAACACTGTTGAATGGGCTTCCTCCTGAGATCTCCAGTGAGGTTACGTTAGGACCATACAAACAATATCTGCAACAACAACACCTCACTAAACTCAGCAGCTGCGACTGTACTCACTAGGTCACGAGGCCTGTCCTCCCTGTCTTACCCCTCATTCCCATCTCTGCTTTTCAAATGTTATGTGAGGGCCCTACACTCAAACTTGCATCCCACTGAACACATTAGACCAACCAGATGTTACACATAATATGCACATGCTATACTAACATATAGGGCACAGATAACTACCGTACAAGAGTAAGTGTCAGGATATATAATGATTATAATACACTTTACTTTCTCTATGCATGGAAACTGCACATAGTAAGCCAAGACATTTATATCTTTGTCATCTTCTGATATTACATAGTCTGCACTGCCATCTTTTGGATTTATGTATAACTACACTACATCCTGTGTTTTTAGCATACTGTGTATACTCTTATTGTTCTTAGAGATAACTGACTTAGGAAATATAGTATAACATTATCCACACTGTGGAGCCACCTTACTTTTAGCAAATAGGGCTTACTAGGTGTAACTAAGAATGTTTGTATTTCCTGGCAACCATAGTAATTATCACAGTATATAATTTAATGTATTACGTTTTCCCCTCGGAGACCTTCTTCACTCCTTGGGGTATTGGGAAATGCTAAGCTCTGGTTCCCAGTGTCTTATGGTAAGAACTGCTTAGGGCAACTGTGATATCCTTTTGTATTAATAAACACATTTATTACTGATATGCAACTTGTTTGTGATTCTTTTGTATCTCTAATTATCACCAGGAACCTGCTCAGTGCTACACACTCTAACAAACTGGCAACCAAGTGCAGACTATTTAGACAGTGCAAAGTTTCACATGTTGCTTGAGAAATTTCCCTTCCTGCTGGTATAGTAGGTGTGCACCACTGCATCAGCTCTTCCATTACTTTTACCTCCATAGTAACTTAGAAGTCTAGCTGCTTACTGCGACAATCGATGCTTTACTCACTGCACACAATGGCAGCTTTGAATTACAAGACCACATGAGTAAGTAGCCCACCTGTCTGCTAGTTTTGCCATCATGGATCGATACATGACACGGGAGCCTCTTACTGGTTCTAATTTTGAGTTTCCCTATTGATTGTTATCAGTAGTACAATGACCACAATGTCAAACATACAGTACAAGTCACATTGAACTGTTCCCTCAACTCACTGGTGTAGCATTGTTCAATGAGTTTCCTGATGTGTGCAATGTTTAATTCAATGAATTAGTAAAAGGTTAGTATTGGTTTGCAACTAGCTGTTATGGACTATAAGCTTTATTTTCAGCTGAGTGCTTATGAGTTTCATTTCAGAAGGCAGACTAAACAACTCTTAAGGAATGCTGTGATATTTTTAACAATGTTCTTAAGGAATGCTGTGATATTTGTAAACAATGCTCTTAAGGAATGCTGTGATATTTATAAAAATGCCATAAAATGCATTGCATAAACACTGCAAAACAGCTACTGCCATTTCACTAAAGAGTTACAAGTGAGTTGAATAGGCACTGAAGGATGGCTGGAAACAGTTGAAAGCTTCAACAGTTCTAGTTGCTACTGCAGTAGCATCACAAAAAAAATGCTTCACTAGTGAGTTGATGGAACATTTTAATGTGACTTGTACTGTATACACAGACTTAAGACTCAACTTCTCTGACTTCCTTGCCTCCCATGGAAGATGGATTGAGTTTGTGCTGGATGCAAGTCAATTTGAAAACCCCATGCTAGGATTTCAACCCAGTACTCAGAGAAAAGACAAAGAGCCAAAAAGTGTGAGGCTAAGGGGCTGTTGGTTGTGGCTCTGTAAGCTGCTTTAGAGGTGTCCGAATCCAGGTTTCACTCCCTTGAACAGCAATTCCCATCTCTTAAGAAAGAGATGGGATTGCAGGCTACTGAAAGTTTGAGAAAGGAGCAAGAACTGGAGACAGAACTTCAGTCCTTGTGAAATGAGAAAGAGACTATTTTGCACTCTTCTGGTGAAAGCAATCAGCAATAAATATGTATGTTGAGAGATGAATGTGAAAGTTTAAAGCAAGATAAGAGACAGGTATTAAAATGAATGATTTGTTAAGTAAAACTAATGATCAACTGTGAGAGGACTTGGACAGACTCCAAGATAATTGAATCAGGCACGTGATGAGCTGGATAGAGAACAACTGCAAACTGAGTGCCATGTATAGAGTGATACAGAAATGGGTTAGGAAAGGTGTGGAGCAGAACATTACAGAAATTAGTCATCAAAAATGTAAAGACGATGGAGAAACTGTGCCATCAGAGAGAGGTTTGACTGGTCACATTAAGGCAATGGGTGGCTAGGCCCTCCTCGACCGCATGTCATTTAGAGATGATGAGTCTGATGATGACATCTCTCAATACAACACCTAGTTATACCCCTACTATGGCAGGAACTCCACCCTGCCACTCACAAGATGGTGGGTCCCTCGCTATAACAGCACATCCCTACATCATTAGCGCAATGATGATTATCATGTGCACTGCGAACATGGTGACCCCCATGATGGGAGGGTGACTTGACCCTACCACTACCCTCTCAAGGCCTAACAGCAGCTGCCCCAACACTGTTATTTTAGTGGATGACAGGGAGGAGATTGAGAAAATGATTGAAAGCGCTCTGTGTGATTCAGATTTACCTGAGAAAAGCAAAGAAACCCTCTGGATGCAGATAAAACAACTGCTGAAGGAGACCGCTACTTAGGAATCTGTGGTCCAGACTGTAGCTGACGCTGCAGCAAAAGCTGCCCTTCACAGTGCATGAAATATTCTTCCTTCCCCAGACCATCCTAGTAATCCCTACAGATGGCCTCTCTGTTCAGCAGATCGTTGACAGCACAGGCTGTTTGAGTCCCACTGACAACCTCAGCTGTCATTTGGAGAAGGTACATTCCAATTGCAAAATGCTTAACCTAGCAGTGGACTACCAAATACAGATCCTCCAGCAGACTATTGATCCCAGCCTATGAGTGAAAATCACAGAAGTAGCCCATCAGGACAATCGGCGACTTTTGAGCAAATTGCAGCTGGACTAATAGCTGACACATAGCCGGTGTGGTTGGGGTAATGTTAGCGTGCCCGTAAAAACAAAACACAAAAGAAAGCCTGCAACTTTCCATCAGAAACTGTGGATAGCCTACCATGCAGGTAAAATCCTTGCTGGAGTAGCTGTAGATACCGATCTTACAGAATACAAGAACTCGTTCCTTTAGAACATGCTCCCAGCTGTCTGTGAGAAAGTGGAACCAATAATTTTCCCCACCACGGACATTTTGCTGACATCCTTCGGAAAATGAAGCAGGTTTACCAGCTCTACATCAGAGACCTCGGCTCCAGTTTGAAAAATATGGCTGCAGTAAAATCTACCAATGAGCCCACAACCCACTAAACTGTGGAGGGCAAGGCCCATGAGAAGAAGCCGGCATCTTCAGACAACTGACAGCATTACCAGTCCTGGGGTGGGAACTGTAACTACAACAAAAACAAATGCAATTGGAATTCCAATTCCAGTTGGGGTTATCAGAACAACCAAACAGACCGCTCATACAGAGAGATCGCCGAGGATAACAGAAACCTCAGAAACCTCCTTGGACAGGTCTGCTCTGCAACAGAGACAGTCCCGGCATGGGCTCTCCCAGCCATAGGCCCAGGAGAACAGGCCATAACAGGCCATGGGGATTCTGGAATGGCAGGGCACCAGGCCACATCAGTCCTGAACCCTGATGCCACTCCATTTATAGCAGCCATCCAGCAGAGGGAATAGGTCCAATGACAACTGGCCCAACTGCTCTCCCAGGAGCACCCTGCTGCTGACAACATGTATTGACAACTACAGGCTCCAGTCTGTATTGTGAACAAGCTGGCACTGGACACAAATGGAAGTCCTTGAACCAAGGCCATGATCGGGGGCTGCCAACTGACAATGCTCTTAGATACAGGTGTGACTGTGTCTGTATTACATGATGATGACCTGGCAAACTCTCCTTGGTGTACCGGTTGGTAGACCAACACCTCAGGTGTGGATGGCACAAAGCTATCTATGTATCATCCTGTAGTACTATCAGTGACTGTGGGTAACCTGAAGGCACACCACACCTTTCAGCGTATGATGTTACATGACCATCCCATCATCATGGGAATAGAGATGCAGTGAATTTAAAATCTGCAAGCAAGTGAGCAAAGTGCCCACTTGGCGTTGGTACTTCACTATGCGGGTGGCCCATAGGAAAGGATTACTTCACATTGTCATTCCACCTTAAACGAGAAGCAAGGCAGAGTGACAACAATATTGGCAGCATCCCACCCACACAGTCACCAGAATGAATGTGCACCCCAAAGTGCTACTGTCGTGTCCAGAAAACTCTGCAGTGCTGATGAAGTGAAATGAGAGTGTAACAAGAAATGCAAAGTCTCCCAGAGTTAATGACACACTCAGTCATGCATGCAGTGGTCAGGTCACACACAGTCACCAGAATTAATGTATATCCCCAAAATGCTACTGTCTTGTGTCCAGAAAATTCCCCAGTGCTGACGAAGTGAAATGAGAGTGTAACAATAAATGCAGTCTCCCAGAATTAATGGTGCCATGCAAATGCACAGACAGATTAAGATCACGCTGCACACTCAAGGGATGCATACGAAAAGGCACAACAACACCTAACCAGTGCTCACAAGTCACAAATCCAAATCTGGAAAGGAATACATTTTGCCAGTTGGGGGATTAGTGCACCGGAGTAACAATCCACTACCAGTAAAGATACCACAAAGCAGTATAAAAAATTCATGCAGGTGCGGTGGATAGCAGGTTCAAACTGCTGCAATTACTCTGTAACACAAAAGGTGTCTGATTTAATGGCACGCATCACACACACACTCACGCACACTCAAGTATTGTGTAGCAAATTGAAAACTTTTGTAATATAACCAAATACTTTAAACAGACAAACTGTACACTGCTGCACCACAACAATCAGCAAAAAATGTCAAAATTACTGAAAATATTACTGTGTGTACATTAACACAGTTATACAAGAAAAATATAACCAAAGCAGAAGACTGCCTTTTTCTCCCCAGTTAATCTACCTACACCACAAATATGCCCCTTCCATAAAGCAGACTTCACAGTGCACAGACTGTCTGTTCTAAATTAACATCCAAAATCCACACACAACAATTAACACTCAATAATATGAGCATAGAAGGGTTTCCTACAATCGATGTACTATATTTTGAGCAAAAAATATTACTAAAAAAGACATTTTAAACAGCTTTTAGAGGTTTTGAATTGCAGAGCTCTAAGAGCAAACTTTCTCAAGCTACCACTGCACACACACTACCCAGGCCAGAACTGAGGCTGTGCTGAACAATCTAGAGCCCATGTGACCTGCAATCCCATGAATAACTACAGAATTTCATTTGGAGCTCAATTACAGGGTGAAGTGAGGTGAATTACATTGAAATCAATGTACTTTGCCTTAAAACTGGTGGAGAAGTGGTTTGGGGAAGGCAGAATAGTGCAAAGTCATTGGTTTCAATGGACTTAGTGTTCCTCATTATGAAGCGAAGTACTCCACTTCATATTGTGGAGTTCTCCTCGGATTCTGCATTATTCAATGAATCACTTCATGGAGCAAATTGGGGCCGTTTCACCTACCACTACTTACAGTACTGTAACTCACATGCTGTACGGGATGGAATGCGAAAGCCTATGGTTGTACTTCCCGGATGAGCTGTAGCACAAAACTCCCCAACATAAAAACGCTCATTAATGAGTACAATGGTGGAGTAGTGAAGCCTCGAGAGATACTACACAACATGCTTACAATACATCCAAGTAACTAGTCAAAAAATTAGTGTTGTGGTTCCTGACATGATCGTGAATCATAATTCGTGACTGCATTTGTGACCATGATGATGAAGAATGTGATTCGGTGTCAACAGTGTGAGATAAACAATATGGAACTGTATTGGGAATGCAAATGCCTATGGCTGTGCTTTCCCATTGAGCTGCAGCACAAACTCCGTGACTTAAAAACACTCATTAATGAGTAAAATGGCAGGGTGGTGAATCCCTGAGAGATACTACAAAACATGCTTACAATGCAACCAAGTAACTAGTCAAAAAATTAGTGTTGTGGTTCCTGACATGATCGTGAATCATGATTTGTAACTGCATTTGTGACCGTAATGATAAAGAACATTATTTGTATCAGAGGAGTGACTCGATGATGTCCTGACTGAAAACGCACATTAATGAGTACAATGTTCATGCAGAATTATGCACCACACCTGTCCAGTACTCTGAAGGGAACCCAAAGAAACAACTGTGACTTAAGTTAGAGATGGGGATTGGGCCCTAAAGAGATGCAAATTCACAGACAGATTAAGATTGTGCTGTGCACTGAAGAGATGCAGACACAAAGGCACAACACCTAACCAGTGCTCACTGTCAGAAATTCAAATCTGGAAAAGAATGTCTTTGCTGGTTGCAGCGGGCCACGGGGGAGGGGCACTGTACTGCACTGCTGCAGTAACAGTCACTAGTACTAGTACCAGTAAAGATACCACAAAGAAGTACAAAAATCACACAGCTGCAGTGGATAGCAGGTTCACATTGCTGAAATTATTATGTGGCACAATAAAAGGTGTCTGATTTGATGATATGCATCACACACATACTCACACTCACACACTAAGTAATGTGTAGCAAATTGAAAACTTCAGTAATGTAACCACATATTTTAAGCAAACTAAAATTATGCACTGCTGCACCACAACAATCAAAAAAAATGGCAAGAATTTTTTAAAATATTACTTTGTGTACAGTAACACAGTTATACAAGAACAATATCACCAAAACAAAAGCACTGTCTTTTCTCAAGTTAATCTACCTACACCACAGATGTACCCCTACCCCAAACCACACTTCCACTGTTTCTCAGTTCACAGACTGAATGTTGTACATTAACATTCAAATCCACACAAAACAATAAGCAGCTCGATGATATGAGCACAGGAGGGTTTCCTATAATCGTTGAACTAAAGTTTCAGCAAAAAAAGACTCAAAAGGCTTTTTAACAGCTTTAGAAGGTTGGAAATGCAGAGAGCTCTTAAAGCAGATTGTCTCTACAGCTTCATACACATGCTACCCCAAACTGAGGCTGTGCAGAACAATCTAGAGCCCATGTGACCTGAAATCCCATGCATCACTGCAAAATTTGCCTTTGGAGCTTAAAAACAAAAAAGTGATACAAGTACATTGTTTTCAATGTACTTAATCTAAAATGGTGAAGTAGTGGTTTGGGAAGGCAGAGTAATGCGAAGTCATTGTTTTCAATGGACTTCGCATTACCCATTATAATGCGAAGTATTCCACTTCGTGTTTCTGAGCACTCTGAGAATTCGCCTTCACTCCACGAATCATTGGGACCACTTCGCCCATCTCTACATGGGAATTGATTTTCTCATGCCACAAGGCTGTGTGGTGGATCTGGCTAACATGCTGCTGATCCAAATCAGAGGATAAAACCATACTGTCACAATTTCGGATTCGCACATTGCAACTATCACCACTAATGACAAGGAATATGCGTCATTGCTCTATTCCAGAACCACGAGTTCTTCAAAGACTCCTCCATATTCTGCAGAAACATTTGGATGCATTTGCTACAAACAAGCATGACTTTGGTAGGATGCAAACTGTCATCAAAATTCCAGGCCCAGCCCATGAATGGCAAAGGCAATACCCTTTTCCTGCTGAGGCCTTGCCGTCACTCAGCAAAACCATTCTGTCACTCCTCAAACAAGGTGTGCTCAGGACTTGTGTCTCTACTGTCAATTCACCTATTTGGCTCGTGAAGAAACCCATGGGAACATGGAGTCTCACAATTGATTACAGGAGACTTAATCAAGTCACTCTTGCTGTTCACCTACAGTAGCATTAGTACCTGATGTGCTCCAATTGCTGACCCTGACCATCAGTAGTTTAGTGCTTTTGACATCTCCAATGGTTTCTGGTCACTGCCACTGGCACTTAAAAGCCAATACAATTTGCCTTCATCCTTGAAGGACGACAGTACACATTGACCTGTTTGCCACAGGGTATTCACAATAACCCCTCCTCTTCCACCTACACATGATGGATGTCCTAGAGAGTGTCTCTCCACAATGAATTCTCAGTATGTGGATGACCTGTTGCTGGCAACTTCCACCAAAGAACTATACTTTGACCTCTTGGATGACCTACTGACCCTCCTGCAGAGGGCAGACCTCAAACACAAACCTGCAAAGGCACAACTTTGCCAAACAAAAGTCATCTTCCTTTGCTTGTGCATAACAGACAAAGGCAGAAGCCCAGTCTGGAAAAAGATCCAAGGCCTCCAAGATTGTCCACTCCCCACCAGTGTGGCAACACTCAGATGTTTCCTGGAAATGGTTAACTATTCCAGGGACTTTATTTGTGACTGCCCAGAAGGCCACTCCTCTGTATGAGCTTCTGAAAAAGGATGTCCCCTGGACTTGGGGTCCTATACATACCCAGGCTGTGACATCACTGAAACAGGTCCTGGCCTCTGCTCCAGCCTCAGTGAACCCAAATCCTGCATTGCCCTTCCATCTGGAATCAGCCACCTCAGACATTGCCATGTCTGCAGTCCTTGCCCAGAAGGTAAATGATACTTTGAGACCTGTTGCATATGCATCTCAGATGTCATTACCAGTAGAACTGAAATGGTGCAGCCTTTGTGAAAAGAACCTTCTGTCCACCTACTGGGCTGTCAAACATTTCTTGTTTATCATTGGGTACTCACCTATCATTATCAACACCAACCACACACCCACAATGTTCCTGCTATCAGACAGGGTGAAAAATGGATAAGTATCCAACACCAGACTGACTCACTGGTCACTTCTTCTCCAGGACTATGACATACAGGTCGAACCTGCCAACATGCCTTCCATTCTGGCTCATGGGAGATCCAAGGAGAACCACATGACTGTATACTGCAACCACTTGACCTGCCTGACTGAGGCCCATTTCTCCCCACTACTCCCAAGCTCCTTAAAGACACTTCCTTGTATCATGTCTTCACAGATGGCTCAGCCTCATACTATCAAGAACAGGTAGATTGGACATGGAGTGATCATCGTATATCCCAATGGCAACACCATTGGAATATCCAAATTTTGCAGTGTGGCATCATCACAGTACGCAGAACTGGCAACTGTGGCCTGTGCCTCAAGTTCATAAAACATGATACCGAGGACAGCATCATCTTTGTAGACTGTAATTGAGTCTGCTGCTCCGTTACTGAATTTCTACCATTCTGGTAGAATAATTCCTTTGTCTCTTCTGATGGCATCCCAGTGAAATATAAAACACTTGTGATTTATATTCATGAATAGGGCCCAACTCTTCCTGTATAAACTCTTCATCAATAAAGTTAAGGCACACTCTAAATCAGACCCCATCACTCTTTCAATGACAAAGCAGATACTCTTGCAAGAGGGTGCTCGAGTGAGGGACACATGGATGATGGACCATACAGACACCATAGCAGCTATCCACATTGCAGTTTTTAGGAAGAAACCAGAACCATTTGATCCATTAGACCTGCCCACTGCAGATCATGAAGACCCCCAACTCAAAGAGGTGTTCTGGCTTCTTGACAAAGGAACTAAACAAGACTTACCTACCCATAGTCCATATAAGAGGCATACAAGTAGAATATATTTGTTACCAGATGACAAACTGATCTGGTATCAGCCAGAGAACCTACTCTATAAAATTGTGAGTGGTCCCCTTAAGCACTGAGATCTGAATTTCTCCACCAGGTGCATGAGACCCCCACTGGTGGACATCAAGGAGTTAAACACACACTCCAGAGACTCAAAACTATTGGTTGGTGGCCTGTCATCACTAAGGATGTCTGGCACTATATTGGCAACTGTCTGATTTGTGCAGAAAACAACCCAATACCAACCAAATGTAACACCAAGTTTCTGCCACAGAGACTTTCAGGCCCTTGGCATGCCATACAGATTGCCTTCATTGGTCCATTGACCAATACCAACAGGAACAACAAGTATGCACTTGTAGTTACTGCTTTTTTTTCCTAAGTGGGTTGAAGCTTTTCCCACTAAAACTTGTAGCACAAAAGCTACTGCAAAAACCCTAGTGGAACAGAATTTTTCCAGGTGGGGCTACTTCTGAAGGTATACTCTAACAAAGGAACCAGCTTTACAGGTGAGTTGATGAAAGAAGCACTTGAACTTCTAGGGGTACACCAAAAGTTCCATATACTGTATCACCCCCAATCTTCAGGTCAAGTAGAAAGAGCCAACAGAAGGATTAAGCTAATACTTTCTAAATTAATTGAGGACAATCCCAAGGCTTGGGATTCCCTGCTGCCTTTACTATTTATGGCAATCAGGGGTACTCCTTCAACCACCACCCAGCTGACACCCTTCGAGGTGGTGACTGGTAGAACTATGAGATTACCTGAACATTTGTTGATTGACCTGAACACCCCTACTGCAGACAGAGTGTCTGTAGATAAGTATGTGGCTAAACTGAGGGAAGTCATTGTTAAAACACATCTGTATGCTGCACACTGTATGGGCAAGGCCCAGCAACAATCCATGATCCAATTTGATAAACACACAAGTAAAGGATTGGCAAGTTGGAGTTCAGGTAATGGTACTCAGATTTTCTAATCCTACACATGCCTTTTCTAACAAATGGGAAGGACCCCACCCCATTGTCAACAAGCTCAGTCCCGTAGTCTATCAAGTTAGACTTTTGCAAAACAAGAAGCTTACTGACAAATGTATCGATTACAGTCCCAAATGGTTGCATGCAAATCAACTAAAGGAATATAATTACTTTTCCTAACCCCATTGGGAGGAATTTTACCAAATGACCTTTTCTTTTTCCTTACAGGTATCCCTGCAAGATGGCTATCTTGCATTAGATTCTCTTCATCTTAGGCGCTATCCCCTGCATCCAATGCATGGTAGATTGCATCCTTCTGCATCTAGTCCATCCTCCTGCTGCCACCCCAGAAGGAGTATCAATTACAGTCCCAAACAAATCGATTACTGTTCAAGAAGGTAAAGATGCCTACCTCACTGCCTTAGTTGTAGCCGCTGACAAATCTACCCAACAAATTGAATGGTAAACACATTTTAATGGATAAACTCACCCAGTGGCCCGCCTGCCAAAAGGAACCTTCTATGGTTGGCCAAATGCCAAAATGTCCCCAAATTATACGTTATCTATTCATCAAACCTATCACCGACATTCAGGTTTATATAATCTTACTGCTCTGATTGACCTTTGCCTATCAAGTAGAGGTTCTCCAAAGACTACCCAAAGAATACTGTACACTCAGTTCTATGGCCTCAGCTACCATGTATTTGTCTGTTATTCCTCCAACGAAGCAAAACTTCTAGAATGTCCCCACGGGACCCTGGCCCACTTAGTGGTCTAACTGCAAATTCAGCACCAGGTACTCTTATCAACAAATTGCAATATATGAATGTCCCCATACTTTTCAATCTCACACATTGGAATATGACAGAATTTGGTATGTGTTTCTCTACTAACACATCAAAGTCTTTCAGTACTATGATATTAGCTAGTTTGGCAGCATTCCAGACATGTACACAAGACCCAGTAGCTAGTTTTAACTCTGTAGAACATCTAGGTTTATTTAGATCTAGACCAAATCTGTCTAAAAAGAATTCTCATTCTTCTAAGAAGAAGCGTGAAACAGCTGATGTCACTTGTGAAACAGGCACCCTAACTGGCATCTTTGGTAGCACTATGTCTATCTGAAACAGGGCAGACATTGGTAGTAGCAAAGATCACTCACAAAAATTCCAGCAAGGTATGAGTAATCAGATCATACCCCCATTGTTACATGGTATGGATGGCCTTAGACAGGAAGAAAAGTACACTGTATACAACATGAAAGAAACTGCTAAAAGTTTTACTGACACTAAGGATAAGTTAAATCAACTCATGGCACAACATAATAGAGAGGCAGACAATTAATATATTGCCAGGGAACTCTTCTGCTCCACTTATGGCTCCTATGTCATAACCACCATCAATGACCTCTTCCATGATCTGGAATCCGGGCATATTCCAGATATCATTCACAACAGAAGCATTTCCAAATGGTATTGCCCACACTGTAAATCCTCTGCATATATTGCAATGTGCATGTCTCAATCTATTTCCATACCAATATCTACTGCTAGAAACTTAGGCTTTGTTACCAGGCATCCTAATAAAGGACCCTGCTTCACTGCTAAAAAAATGTACTATTCTAGACACTATGTTTGTGACGTTTACTGTCTCCTTACCATGTTTTGATCCAAATACAGCTATATTTGATAAACTTGCTATAGTTCACTCCATTGGGCACCCTGAAGATGACAGCTACAGAAAATGAATGGAACTGCCACCTCTTTTGGTCTACCACATGACCCTAGACACATGGATCTCATCACACACAGATTGCTGTGCCAGAAAGGGCTATTCATTATTTGTGTCATTGTGACATTTTTAAAAATTTTATCAAACCAGTTTGTGGATACTCAGCCAACAAAGAAACATAGAAACATAGAAGTTGACGGCAGATAAGGACCGCAAGGCCCGTCCAGTCTGCCCATTTCTTTTTCTACCTTATAAATGTGCCTTCGGCCTTTGCTCTGTCAGTGACCTATCTATTCATAGTCATTTGTATTGCTCCCTTATGCCTATCCCATGCCTGTTTGAAGCCCTGCACTGTATTCATAGCCACCACTTCTTGTGGTAAGCCATTCCATGCATCCACCACCCTTTCTGTGAAAAAGAATTTCCTCACATTCCCCCTTAATCGGCCTCCCTCTAATCTCATGCCGTGTCCTCTTGTCCTGCTATTTTTCTTATATTTAAACATGTTAGACTCTTTCACCTTGTTTATGCCCTTAAGGTGTTTGAATGCCCTCGATCATATCACCTCTCTCCTCCTTTGCTCAAGGTATACATATTGAGCTCCGTTAATCTGTCCTCATATGTCTTCAGATGCAGTCCCTGCACCATTTTGGTTGCCCTTCTCTGGACTGCCTCAATTTTGGTTAATGTCCTTGTGAAGGTGTGGCCTCAATACTGCACACAGTACTCGATGGGGCCTAACCAGTGTCTTGTACAGAGAGTTATTCCTCCCTCTTACGACTTGTGATACCCTACTATACACCCTAACACCCCCTAGCCTTACCTACTGCTTTGGGGTCTGCTTGGATGATTTTAGGTCATCAGTGATGATGATGCCCAAGTCTCTTTCTTCCTTTGTGACTGCTAGCAACTCCTCCCAGCCTATAGGTGGCTTCAGGTTTCTCTTCCCTATGTGCATGATTTTGCACTTCTTTGCATAAATCCAGTTGCCACTCTTCTGACCATTCTGCTAGTTTATCCAGATCTCTTCTCATTCTGCCCACCCATCTGCATCATCTACTCTGTTGCAGATCTTGGTGTCATCTGCAAACAGACAAGCCTTACCCTCTAGTCCATCTGCAAGGTCACTAATGAAGATGTTGAAGAGGACTGGCCCCAGGACTGATCCTGAGGTACCCCACTTGAGCTTGCATCTCTTCTGACTATATACCATTCACCACCACTCTCTGTTTTCTGCCCGTCAACCAGTTTGCCACCCAGTTGACCAACTTCTGACCCACCCTAGGCCTACCCAGCTTATTTATCAATCTTCTATGTGAACAGTGTCAAAAGCTTTGCTGAAGTCAAGGTAGGCGACATCAACTGCCCCCCTTGGTCCACCACTCTGGTTACCCAGTCAAAGAAATATATGAGATTAGTTTGACAGGACCTTCCTTTGTAAACCCATGCTGTCTTGGATCCTGTGCCCTATGGATTCCAGGTGTTGCACTATCCTTTCCTTAAGGAGTGCCTCATAATCTGCCCACTACTGAGGTAAGACTGACCGTCTGTAGTTCCCCGCCTCCTCCCTGCTACCACTCTTGTGGAGCGGGATCACATGAGCCCTTCTCCAGTCTTCTGGGACCTCTCCTGTGCTCAGAGACTCACTAAACAATTCTGCTAATGGCTCTGCTAGTTCCTCCTTTGGCTCCTTAAGCACCCTGGGATGTATGCCATCAGGTCCCATTGCCTTATCCACCCTGAGCTTAGCAAGCTCTTGTAGGACCCCTTTCTTTTGTGAAGGTAGTGCTCACCTCCCTCCCCCTGTGTCCATGATGCTGAGCTGTGGGCCCTGTCCTACCTTCTCTTCAGTAAATACTGAGCAAAAGTATCTATTTAGGATAGATGCCTTTAGGTCCTCCTCCTCACATGCTCCCTTTTCTCCATTAAGCTTAGCAATACCTCCTCTGGACTTTCTCCTTTCACTAATGTATCTATAGAGAAGTCTTGTCACCTTCTTTTACTGTTAGTACTAGTGTTTCTCAGTTTGGGACTTTGCCTGCTTACTGCCTTACCTGCTTCCTTAGGGCAGTTTGGTATGCCTCCCTATCTTCATCCCGCTGTGTTCCCTTATATTTCCTGAAGGCCAGTCTTTTGGCTCTGACCTTTTCTGCTACTGTATTTGAGAACCAAAGTGGTTTCCTTCTTCTTTTGCACTTCCTTTTCTGTCTAACACAATGGGATGTTGCTTAAAGTATTGCATCCTTAATGTTTGCCCACTTTGCCTGTACCCCCTCACCTGTGTTTCTTTTTGCCAGGGCTAGCTTAACTCTGTAGGCCATCTTATCAAAGTCAGCTCCTCTGAAGTCCCATATTTTTGCCTTGGAATGGGATGATTTAGATGTAGTAGCCAAACTGAACCATACCATGTGATGGTCACTGGCCCCCAGGTGACCTTCTACCTGGAGATCTGTGATCCCTTCTTTGTTAGTCAGTACTAGATCTAGGATAGCCCTGTCTCTTGTGGGTTGCCTTACCAGTTGTTTGAGGCCCTCCTGCAGGGAATCCACTATGAGTCTAGTTCTGGCAGATGTTCCTGCTGGTATTGACCAATCTGTATCTGGCATGTTGAAGTCTCCCATTATCAGAACCTCCCTTTAGCTGTCATGTTTTGTATATCTTCTAACAGTAATGTATCTATGTCCTCCTCTGGTCTGGGGCCTGTAGACAACCCCAGTTCTTATGGCTGTCCCATTTCCTGTTTCCAGGGTGACCCACAGTTCTTCTGGCTCCTTATGTGTATTCTGAATTTCTGTAGCTTTGATATTTTCATTAACATACAGGGCCACCTCCCCCCTTTTGCACCTCGGTCTCTTCTGAACAATACATAACCAGGTACTGAAGTCTCCCAAGTGTGGTTACTGGTAAACCACGTCTCACTAATTGCTACTATGTCCAGTTTAGCCTCTGACATTATTGCCTGCAGGTCTGGGATCTTATTTCCCAGGCTGTGAGCATTGTGTACATGATTTTCCATTGGCCAGATTTTGGTGTGTTAGTTGTTAAGTGAAGTTTGGCATTACCCCTGTGCCATAGTGTGGGAGACAAACCTTTTTCTTACCTGGTGATGCAAATGAGCGGCAAACATGCTGAACTCCTGTTTGACCACTAGCTGAGGGGAGGTGTTCTTCCATTCGACGTATAGGTGCTGCACCCTCTCCCCATTTGCTAGTTTAAATATTCTGCAAAGGCGTCAAACTTCTGTCCCAATGCACTGACTCCCTCTTTAGTCAGATGCAGTCCATCAAATTTAAAGAACTTGCTCCCAGAACTGTTGCCAGTTCCTACAAAATCTGTGTCCTTTCCTGGCACCAGTCCTTGAGCCATGTGTTTAGCTCCCTATCTCCCTTCCTGACCTTCCGTCCATCTGCTCCCTCTCCCAGACTGGCAGGATCTCAGAGAAGGAGATGCAGACGAAATAAATGATAGTTTGTCACCCAACCTAGTCAGGTGTTCCTTGGTCTCCACAACTGACCGGCTGGCGAGATCATTAGTCCCTATGTGTACTAGGACATCAATGTTTTCTCCTGCCTTGTGAACAATTTTAGCAATGCGGTCAGTGTCTCTCCATGCTGATGTACCTGGAGACATCTGACCATCACCCTGGCTGGAGATGGGTATCAACTCCCCGAATCATGGAGTCTCCTATGATCAGAAGTTTTTGGATTTCCTTTGTGCTTGTTTAGTTTTGGTTCCTGATTTGGGTGAGTTTTGTTGTGCTAGCTCCTGTGCATGCAGTGTCCTGCTCTGCAGTGTCTTCTGCCTCTTTATTTGATTTCAGAGATAGAGGCAGATACCTGTTTGTAGTGTTTATATGGTTTTGGAGGTAATGTGTTGGAGAGCAGAAGTGATGGGGCACCTGATTTGCTCCTCTAACCACCTGCCAACCTCCTGGACCAACTACCCTCTGCGGTCGAGGTTTTTCTGTTGGATGCTGGGGAAATGGCGGGTGGTTCTTATAATGTATTTCCTCTTCAATATGAAATTTGAGGTGTGCAATCTCTGCCCATGCTGCCGGAGCTGAGCCCTAAGATCTCCAAAGGCCCAGCATGTAGGACAGTGTCCTAAATCCTGTAAGACTGTCCTTCTGAAAATTGTTCCACAGTACCTGCAGTTAATGAAATCCATTCCAAATAAGTTGCTGGGTTTGTAACCTAGTCAGAGTAATTAGAAGGAAAAAAAGGAAAAAAATGCAAGTAATGGTTTAATTGTGCTTTGTTTAACTTGTTATAACAAGTTAAATTACTAGATGCCCTATTAATGATATCACCTTGTGGAAGTCCCACTGATCCGCCCTTTCTGCTCTGCCACAGGATATGTCACAACTGTGGTACCCTATAAAGGAGTGTAGCGTGGGGTGGTTGGGGATGGGGGTGGGTGGCTGGGCCCTTCCCCTGCCTAAAAAGAAGAACCACGGACGAAAGAACAAGGAGGTAAGAGCAGAAACAATCAGTCATCAACAAATGCAGTAACCCTGAAAGCTTATCCTAATGTTAGATAAAACTGTAAAACCTGTAAAGCACCACCTGTAATAATTTCAGAGAAGATATACCCTGTAAGAAACACTTTGCTCCAGAGAAAAATAAAGCAGTAACAGAAGATATACCTTGCAAAAGACAATTTGAATCAGAAGATTACAGCAGTAATCTGTTAGCTACACACCTGTAGGCACACCTTATAGAAGAAGGTATACCAGCAACAACAATTTGAATCAGAGAAAATAAAGCAATGAAATGTTAGCAACAAACAGTAGCAATCCCTGTGAGTAAAAAATAAAACACCACCACACAGTAAATCTGTTAGCCAAACTAAGTCTTAATCCTTCTCCTTGCTCTGGTAATTTCTCTGCTCTGCCTTTCAAGCAGTCTTAGAAGGAAAGAGCTCAGGTGAAGCTAGGTGCCTTGGCCAGCAAACCAAGTCTTCAACAGCATTGATTAGTCATTTACAATGAACCAGGACATTACTGCTAATGACACAGATATCCCTGAAGCACGATCAGCACCTCCACCACTCCAAGGGGCAGTATAGACAGTGGTCTAAGGCTCTGAGCTGCAAATTTGGTGACATCCAGCAGACTAGACCTGGGTTTGAATCCCACAGCTTCCACTTGCATACTGTGTGACCCTGAGCAAGTCACTTAACCTCCTTGTACTCCCAGGTCACTCCTGTAAAAAAGCTTTCAGCTTAGTGTGCTATACCTGGTTAAACAAATAAATAAATAAAATAAACCACTGGCGAACAGTGGAAGAAGGCTTATATAGAAGATGTTCATCAGGCTGACTACAAGAATATCGAATCAATCTTACACCTGCTCAATCCAACTGCAAAAATGAAGGTTGCCAATTGTTAAAATGACTTATAATTCTGATGGACAGTACTGCATTGTCACAAATCATAAGTCTGTCACCTTTGGCCAAAAGGTTTGTAAAATAACACATCCTAACTTTTGTTTTGTTTCTAATCAAACTACTGTTATAGGTCACACAGTGATTGCTTTTGTTCCCATCATGGAACCTGATGTTATTGACAATGACCCTGAATATTTGCTTGCTGTATCTCAATATTTACCCATATTTAATGTTCACATAAACCCATTGACACTGACACAAAAATCTCTCTTAGAGAGGAAAGACACACACCTCATCCACATCAGTAACAATATCTTCTCTGCTGGAGATGCCCTTAATGCATTCATTAATGATGGTGATTTAAATAATGCACTTTCTAATACTTGGTTAGAAATTATTTTTAAAGGTGTTTTTTTTCTGTCATACAGGCATTTTTGACCTTCTTTTTGATACTAACACATTGTTGCCTAAGGCATACGCTCAAACAACATCAAGAGCAGCTTGATTTCCTTTACAAGGCTCATGCATCGAGTCTGTAAATGACAGTTTGATCTCACTACTTTCCCCGTAGTGTTGTTGCCTTTTCAGTAAGGCAACAAGGGGGGGGGAAATGTTATGCAAGGTCCCTACACCTAATTGGTATCCCACTGTATGCCTCAGACAAATCATATGTTATACATAATATGCATATGCTATACTAACATATAGGGCACAGATACCTACCATATAAGAGTAAGTGTCAGGATATATAATGATTGTAATGCACTTTACTTTCTCTATGCATGAAAACTGCACATAGTAAGCCAGGACATTCATGTCTTTGTCATCTTCTGATGTTATGTACTGTAGTCTGCACTGCCATCTTTTGGATTTATGTATACCTACACTACATCCTGTGTTTTTCTCATACTATGTATTCTCTTATTGTTCTCAGAGATAGCTGACTTAGTGAATATTGTATAATGTTATCTATACTGTGGAGCCACCTTACTTTTAGCCAGTAGGACTTACTGACTGTAACTAAGAATGTTTCTGTCTCCTGGTAACCATAGTAATTATCATAGTACTGTATATAATGTAATGTATTACGTTTGCCCCTCGGCAACCTTCTTCACTCCTTTGGGTCTTGGGGAGTGCTAAGCTCTGGCTTAAAGTGTCTTATGGTAAGAACTGCTTAGGGCAAAAGTGATATCCTTTTGTAGTAATAAATACGTTTATTACTGATTTGTGACTTGTTTGTGATTCTTTTGCATCTCTAATTATCACCAAGAACCTGATTAGGGCTAGACACCTTAATACCTTCCTACCTGTTTCATCTCCTTCCACCCCTTACCCTTAACTCACCTCCCTGTTTCCCCCTCCACGCCTACCTCTTCCTTTCCTAACTTCCTCTCCCTTCACCCCACCACCACTTCCTTTCCCAGCTTTCACCCATTCACTCTCTCCCTTCACCCCTACCCAACCTGTACCCCTCATCTACCCACTCTTCCCCTCTTATCCTCCTACCCCCTCTCCTAGTCCCTCTCCATCTCTTCCCTTTACCCCTTCTCCCACTTCTATTCTACCTCTGCCGGTGTCCCTCCTTAGCACTTCTTACTACCTCCAGCACTTCATGACAAAGTCAACCTTATGATTTCCTCATCCACCTTGCCCCTCCCACCCCTCACTTGTAAATCTTGACATCTGCCCCATCTCGTCCCTTGTTAGGGTTACCACCTTTTAGGAAGCCCAAAGTGGGACATTTCTTACTGAAACATGATTTTCCCAGGACAATATGTAAGCTCGACCAATGCATCAGACTTGTTTTCTCTAAATAATCAGAATTAAGACTATATGTTGTAGTTTTTTAGTTGTTTCTAGTGTTTCTTAGCATTTTAAGGTCTTTTAGGTAAGGTATTATAGTTTTTTACAACATTTAGAAGAAAGTCAGAAAATATTTTTTCTACTATAATGTCAGGACATTTAGTATTTTTCATGTTTTTTTGCAGGACACAGCTGCCCAAATCAGGACAGTCCTGCGAAAATCAGGACAGGTGATAACCCTATCCCTTGTTTGTGTTACTCCTTAATTGTAACCACTATTGCTAAGTACTACTACATTGTTGTATTTTGTGAATGCATTGTTTACTGATGCTTATCCTCTGTAATTGAACCCTGGTTCTCATCCTCTGTTTGAATTCCTCCCTGGATCACTATTTGTTTTGTTTCCATTTGTGCTATGATACAGAATCTTTGTAAACGAACATTTGTTTCAAAGGTCTTTGTAATCCAAGAATTAAATAAATAAAATAAATAAATAAATGTCTTCATCAGAGACATTGTGGATGGACTAGAGGGGAAGATCTGCCTGTTTGCAAATGACACCAAGATCTGCAACAAGTCAAGATGCAAGAGGTAGTGGTAAGGACAAGAACACACCCTGAAAGGTTAGAAAGATGGTTGGAGGTCTGGCAACTGAGGTTTAATGCAAAGAAGTGCAAAATCATGCATGTTGGGAGCAGGAACCTCAGAAGAGCCACTGGATGGGGGTGCTGCTGGTGGTCACCAAGAGGAAGGATACCTGGGGTCATCACTGAATAACATGAGGTCACCAAGCAGGCAGCAAAGGCAGTGGGAGGCAAGTGGGGTGTTGGGGTGTGTAGGAAGGTTATCACAAGCCAAAGAAGGGAGATATTGGTACCATTATACAGAACACTGGTGAGGACTCATCTGGAATACAGAGTGCAGTTCTGGATGCCACAGCTTCGGAAGGACATTGACAGAGTGGAGATGATGCAGAGGAGAGCAGCTAAGATGGTGCATGGTTTATAGCACATGCTGTATGAGGAAAGGTTGAAAGACCACAATATTATACACTAGCGGAGCGGAGGGAATGGGGGGATATGACTGAGATGTCTGAGTGCCTCAAAGACATAAATAAGGTGAGACAGGAAAACATCTTCCAGTATAGAAAGAGTACTAGAACAAGGGGACATGACATGAGATTACTGGGGGTGCTGAATAAGGAAAACATCAGGAAGTTCTAGTTCACTGAGAGGGTGGTGGATGCATGGAATGGACTGTCCCAGAGAGTCAATCAATCAATCAATCAATCAATCAATCAATCAAATCTTTATTTTACCAGGCGAGACACCATTGAGAAAAAAACATATTTACAAGGTGGACCTGGGAGGGTCAAGGTAAACACAGTGAAATAACATAGTATGCTAGCTTGAGAATACATATTTACATATTGGCATTTACATGTTTACATATGAGAATATTAATATACAGTGGGTCACTGTGTGAAGAAGACTTAGGTACTTTAGATCTGTAGACATACAGAACTTTAGAGCTGCACACCAATGGCTATATATATATATATATATATATATATATATATATAATATATACACATTATATATATATATACATAATATATATATATATATATATATATATACACACACACACACACACACACTGGAGAGACACCACATAAGCTTGAGGCTCTGCAGCTAGACAGATAGGTTTTTTATGGCTAGTAAGTGGTACAGGGTGACAATGCAGCACAGTCAGAGGTTAAAGCACAGTGGGAGTAGGTAAAGACACCACAACATTTTTTTATTTTTTTTTTTTACCAATTATTTTACCAGGTGAGACACACTAAGCTGAAAGCTTGCTTGCAGGTACAATTTGGGAGCACGAGGAAGTTAAGTGACTTGATCAGGGTCACACAGTATGCAAGTGGGGGCTATGGGATTCAAACCCAGGTCTCCAGATTTGCAGCTCAGAGCCTTAAACCACTGCACCATACTGCCTCCCAAAACTTGAGGCTCAGTAGCTAGACAGATAGTTTTTATGGCTAGTATGTGGCACAGGATGACAATGCAGCACAGTCAGAGGTTAAGGCACAGTCGGAGAAGGTAGGGAGGGACAGTGGAGAGGAACAGTAACTCTAGGTGCGCTACTTACTGAAATAAACGGTAATTAATGAAGATATTTGCACATCTCTTTGACAGAATGGTTGAGCAGGTTTTAAAGAAGGGTAGCTTCACAGAAATTGCAAGTTTGAATGATTTTGAATGGTGTTCCAAAGGGCAGGAAGAGGCGTAATCTAATCACCCATTTACCAAAGCTAGATCTGACCTTAGGGATGAGGAGAGAACACAGGCTAGACTTCTCAGTGGATAGCTACCCATGACACAGTGGGGTAAGCAATCTGAGATATATCAAAGGAGCTTGTTGATAATGGCTCTATAGCTCCATAGAACTAAATTCCTTTGGTGCCTAAAGCTCAGTGAACTCCATCAAACTGCTGCATAAAGGAGCAATGATAGGAGGAATAGGGTGCACCATAATAAATCTAAGACTCTGTGGTACAGTGTGTCAAGCTTAGACAATGCAGTTTGTGGGCCTTGTCCATACAGAAAGTCGGCATAGTCCAACAGTGACATAAAGGTTGTTTGGACCAGCTTAGTGTTAGCTTCCAAGGTTAGCAGGTGCCTGATCATAAAAAAGTGACCAAGCCTTTGCCTAAGCTTCTTTGAGAGTTCTTCAATGTGTCAATGAATGAGAGTGTATGGACTATCTGACCCCATATATTTAAACTTGTCAACATGTTCTAGTGGCTCACCTAACAGTGTTGTTATATAGGTGTATTTCCATAGTTATATTTATTGGGAGCATTGACTAAGGGGAAAAGAGCATAGTCTTACTTTATGGCATTTAGAAGTAACTTTAGATATAATAAGTATTCTACAGTAGGTTAAATTCCATCTGGAGGTTACTAAACCCTAGTTCCGGGGAAGGCCTATCTCTATGAGTGATAGTCTCATGGTGGGAGCATGCATGGTGGTGGGATTCACACACGCATGGGATTGAAATAAGGGAACCATAGACATGGGAAAGAACAGGCAACAGAAGGAATAGCTAAAGCTAGTGGCCAACTAGGGTCACAGGCCACTATTACAGGTAGGGAAAAGGGGCAGATTGGATTGTCCTGGTGGTCATTATCTGCTGATAACTTCTATGTTTCTATGTTTCCTTGCCTCCCTGAGCTACTCATCCATCTCTCCCCTTTGCCTCTGCCATTCTACTCCTGGATGGAGTGAGGCCATCTTCCTTGTACATGCCTTTATCCCTCAGGTAGAACCTCAGTCCCCGATGTAGCCAAACCCCTCCTCCCAGAATCATGCTTTCAGCCAGATCATTGAAGACTGTGGCACGGTGTTCCTTTGCCTCCCCCTTGCTGTACACAAATAGCACCTCAGAAAAATATCTTTTCCCTCAGCTCACTCTGAACACCTAATTTTATTCTTCTCCCCCAGCCACCATGGCCAAACTAGAGACTCCCTCTCCCACCGTACCACTGTAGAATGCATCCATCCTCCATTGCCATGCCACCCAAAGAAAAAGGATATCGCTAAAGAGGAAGAGATGGCAATGGGCTCAGAACCTCCTCTAAACACCTTGGCCAGCCACCATCTGAATTAATGGAAGGCATTGTGCACTCATAGTAATCATGGGTTTTACCATGAGTGCATGTTGCCTCACATTCACTCAGACAGCAGCCTACCGAGGTGGTGAGAGAAGGGTCTGTGTGGATCACTATCTCTCTCTCATCTTTGGTGATAACCTTTTTCTTGAGGTGGCATGGGAATTGTGAGTGGATGGGTGCTGCAGTGGGGGTGGGAGGGGGCATCTAATTTGGCCATGGTGGCATGGGAAAAGGAGATTGGAATTGGATATTTCAACTGGTAAAGTGCATGGTTCTTTCTTGCTGGGTTGGGTGACAAAGGAGGATAGTGGTTTGTGGGTGCAGGCAGAGGGTGGGCAGGGTACAGACAGAGGGTGGGGAGGTTATATTATATTTAAACTCAATAGGGTTAAGTGGATGAAAAGTGGTGGTATGTGGTGCTTCAAGAGGGTGGTGGAAGCAAGCCTTTTTGTTTTTTTGGTTTTTTAACAAAGCAACATAACATTTACTCATGCAATATTAGTCACTGCTAAGAAACTGAAACACAAATTGTAATGAAAATTAAATATTGTGACCAAACTGGGGATTGAAGCCAGGTGCCCAGAATACCAAGCTAGGATTACTAATCAGGTCATTTTATTTCCTTCTCATTACAATCTGTGTTTCCTTTATACTCTATATAAGGTTTAGAAAAGATTACTCCCATTAGTTTTCCCTACAGGCAGGGCCTTGGTATGTCTGATTGCTGTGTGTGAAAGGGACAACATAGGTAGAGGAGAGTGATGTCTGACACAGGAATAGATAACTCCTATCTCCATTCAGGTACACGTGCACACCTCCAGACCTTGCCCAGGCACACATCTCCTCCTCCAATGCACACACACACACTCTCGCTCCACAATGCCATCTACTGGCAAACCTGATTTTTGTTTTCAGGTGGTACTGTGGTAGTTTCAACAGACAGGCCATCATTGTCATGGTGAACCACGGGAGTGGAGACCCACATAAGAAGGAATAACACCCATATATAAATAGTGTACAACTAGAGCAACCTGCCTTCCTCTCAAAGAAATAGAGCAATCTACCTCCCCTAGACATGCATGCGCGCACACACACACACACCGCACACACACACATAGAAAGCATCACTTGCCAGCAGACCTTGTATCAACTGCTGCAGGGGACACTGCTGGGAAAGTAGGGCTTTGTATGCAAGCAGAGCCAGCTCAGCCAGGATGAGTGCAGATGTTTCCAGGAGCCTGTCTGTCAGACCAAGACAGGAGTAGTGCCAGAAATAGGAAGCGATAGTCTGATGCACACACACATACAGACAGAGACACACACACACACATACACACACACACACACACACACACCTGCCCCCATTCTTCCATACACACACACAAACCACATCACAGCACTACCCACTGGCATACTGTACCTACTGACAGTCCTTGCTGGAGCAACAGCCGGAAAAAGTTTTGTTTCAATTTCCTGGCCCTGTCTGTAGGGGCAGGTAACGGGAGTAGCAGAATAAGTGCCAATGATTGTGTGTGTGTGTGTGTGTGTGTTGTGGGACATCACAGAATGTAAGATTGCTTATAGTGCTGTAGCCTGCTAGAGATGATAATAGCTGCATCTACTGTATATCACCTTAACTGGTAAGACTAAGTTGCATTAAAGCAAACCACAAATGCAATATATGCCAAGCAAAACAGCTGTTGTTGGCTGTACCTAACTCTTTTATATTATTGTTGCCCTCCCTCTGTCTCTCACACTGAAAATCAAGGTCACCACAGCAGCCCTCTTCCTTTGACCATGTGAGAAATTGCCTTCGCTGATAAGGGTAATGCTGCTCTTGAACATGCAGTTGGGGGGCACAAATGCCTGGCAGCCTGCACAGTCCTTATCTAGGAGTTGAGCAGCTCAGATGTTTGATGTGTCCAACCTGCAGCTTGCTCCAATGTGGTATTCTGTGGTGCACACCCATGCCCCAGCCTCCCAGTTTGTAGTACTGTATGCTGTGATGCCTGGGCTGTCCAGTTCACTTTAAGTAATGTGGTCTCCAGCCCAAAGTGTTGCCTTCATACCACCCATCAAGGTCATGTTTTGCAGTAGTATCTAATAATGAATGTCTAGAACTTTTCATTTTTATTTATTTTTTAACCCAGGGCAAGATATCTGCATACATTCAAGGAGAGTCCCTGCTGTTTCAGGAAGGAGGAGGAGTAAGAAGAAAACATTTGATGCAGTAATGTGCTTTTTATAGTGCCTAATGTGCGAAAAACCTCTAAGTGATGTACATAAAATAAGTTAAGGGACCATCTAAGAAAGATTTATATACCCTGCATTTCTGGTACAAGTACATTTTCAACTGAGATTTAAACTGATCTACAGTATTAAGCTCTCAAATAGATGGTGGTGAAGTGGGGGAGGTGTTCCATAATTCCAGCACCCTTTAGCTGAAGATTCTTTGCCTGCTGTTGTTTGCATTATTACTGGGATGCAAAGCAATGCAGTGTGTAATGATCTTACGTTGTGCAGAAGTATATAATAAGAGAGAACAGTGCAGCTATCTGGGGCACAACCCATGAACAATTCTGTGAGTTTGTGGTAAGGTTTTATAATCCAATTTGTTGCACAAGGAATTGGAAGCCAGTGAAGCTGAGCAAAGACAGATGTTGTGTCAGGTTCCCTGGCTCTTATTCTTGTCAGTACTAATATTAACTAGTAGCAGTTTAGAGGAGGTAAATCTGGAAGGCCAGAAGAGAAAAAAAGGAGAGAACTGCACTAGTCCAAGCGTGACACAATGACCACATTAATTAAGTAACAGGTTTAAATCAAAACAGGAATACCCTTGGAACAGATTTTAAGGTGTGTCTTTAAAAGGAGAGGGAGCTCACTGTGCACTATTCCTAATATGTTGATTTATACACTTACTACCAGTAGTGGACTTAATGACTGCAGCATTACCTAGTCATCATTGACTCATCTCTGCAGCCCTGCTCAGCAGGTGCAGAATCCTGCTGCTAATTGATTTGGAACAAACAAGCATGGGATTTAAGAATGCATGGGATAGACATAAGGGAATCCTGAAGGTCAGGGGTAAGGGGTAATAGACTTCTAGAAAAACATAAAGGGAACTTACAAGCTCAAATGGGCAAACTGGGTTAGCCATAGACCATTATCTGCCAACAGTGTCAAACATAGAAACAGAAACATAGACTTTGACCGCAGATAAGGACCACTTGGCCTACCCAGTCTGCTCATTTCCCTACCTATTGGATAAGCTACAGATCATAGTTAACATATGCACGTAAATAGAACCAAGCACCAGGATATTTTTGTTATGGTGCTACCGATGAATGAAACAAGGCAAGTAAAAGTCATAAGCACGCATAACTTTGAACAAAATGCACACTGACCCAGAAAAATTTCAGTTAGGTCAAATTTAATAGCTGAAAATGCAATAACCTGTAAAACAGGTGGCTCACAACAGAATTAAAACAACTAACGTCTCCCCCGACATGCTGCCAAGCTTCATCAGAGTGTTATATGACAAAGACTTCACTGCTAATTTTTATATACATTCAAATAATCACGTGTCATTAATTAACCAATCCATGTTTCCACAATTAAGACACACCACCTCCACAGTCAAAGTGCTCAGTGCATATGATTCATGGTTCATTACAAATAAAACTTGGAACAAACTTCCTGAACCCAGCATTGTACATGTGTCACATGACAATATAAAAAAGGATGCGTAACAAACATTATATTTCCCCATACAATCCTGTATAAATATGTGTGAATATATATTACTACACTACTTTTATTTTAACTTTTAACTTTTATTTTATTTATATAAATATACTATTCATAAAAGTTTCTGATAACTGATATTGTTATTAGTGACACACTATTACTAATGCTGTGTTCATGGTTCCAGGCACCAAATTATTATATCTTTGCCACGACAAGAATGACTCTCCCCAAATCAACTATCAGAATGCATGTTAACAGTGCTCTATTTCATATTGAAGAATACATATCAAGACTTCAAAACACCTATAGAGAAGGAAATGGTTAACATGCCTCAATCTATATTCAGCATCTATACTTTTTATGTTTGCTTGCACGCATGTGCAAGAAACATAGTGCCATCATCCGAGTTTTCAGAGGTGTGGCAGCCCTCTTCCAATTCAGTCAGTGTGTTTGCAGGCACGGCCGCAGTTTTCCAATGGCTGCTGGAGCTGTCTATGACAGCTCCAAAATGCAGTGGAGTACAGTTGAAAGGGGGAGCTACGCTTCAGTGAGCAGCAGTAAGATATTGCCTGCTCATGCGCGCTCCCCCCACACACACACGCACGCATACAGCGTGCTTGTCCCCCCCACACACACACCACACACACACACACAGAGAAGGAGATGAGTCCTCTGGCTATACCTGAAGGAAACAAATACAGTTCCCATAAAATGACTTGCTGAACTTTTTTCATTGGGGTGTCAAGGGTCTTTTTTGGCAGAAAAACATAACCATACATATTTTAACTCTTTAACAGAAAACCAGCTCTCCATGTCATACGCTTCTCCTTATTATAATCATCCCTGCAATTTGCACATTCAATCTTTTTATTTTTGTGCTTTTTTATACCCCCCAACAGTTTTTATTTTTTTGTTTTTTTTATTATACCACCCCCCCAACAGTTTTCTGCCACTTGGGTATACTATACACTCAGTACTTACTGATCACTGCTAACGAGGTTGTCCGTTCTTATTTGTATAATTTCATCGATTTCTGTGCTCCCCCCCGACACACACACACTTTGGTTTGTAACCCCCCACCCCTTCCCTTTTCCCATTACACAAACTGGCAGTCTCACTTGCATGTGTCCTTTTCCCACCGTCCTTGGCGCTTCACCTGGGACAGGCTACAGCTACAAACCAAAGCTAAAAGCTGCGCTGAATGACCCAGCAGTAAACAGAGTCAGTTAGGGTTAACAAAGGGCTCAAGCGAGCCGCCACCGCGGCACAGCTTTCAGATAAATAGAAACATCTCCACCAGTATTTCCCACCCCAAACACACATTTTAAGGAGAGGGAAAATAACACTTTTGGAGTGTGAAAGTTGCCGGGCACTGGAACTCAGCGTGCCTGGTACACTATCCAGTTGCTTACGACAGGACACCTCAATAAAAATATATTTCTGTAGCAACAGCAGTCAGTCTATTTGTGTGGATGAGTGCCTGGCTTTCTACCTTTGTGACTGTCCTTATTAGTTACTCACCGCTGCTGCCCAATAAAGTTTATAACACACTGCTGAAACAGACTCTGTTCCCCATGTTGCTTGGTTTGGTTGGAGCCTACACGCTATATTTAGAACCACGCTGAACCATTTGAATTGTGCACAAGGATGATTTTAAACCGGTTGATTTCCATACACAAAGTATAAAAATCACACTCTTTTTTGATTATATAAACTTCCCTATACAACCCCCAAATATACATACTGTGATGGGGACATACCTCTGAACCTTTTGTCCCCCAGATGTGGAACATTGCCTATTAAAATGTGTAACAAATGGGCAAAATGTGGAACACTTAATCAGATCTTTACCAAAGAAGCTCAAAACACTGTTAAAATGTTTCATTTATGTTCAGAAAGTCTGTTACTAATCGAATAATATATTTTTTTGCATCATTTACTATGGAGTTATGCTGCAAAATGTTGACTTTGAATGTGGAACAAGTCCTCACAATGTGGAACAGAGAGCTTTTCTGAAGTAAAATGAGGAAGGTTCCTCGTAATGTGGTACTGTTGAGAGATATGGATGGGGATAATTATATATGTAAAAAGGCAAAACGGAAGACCAAAGACAGTCTTACCAGCTAAAACAATAACAGGAAACCATGTCAATTGATTGTTAAACAGCTATGAAAGTACAATGACATTATTATGTTTGCTTGCATGCATGTGCAAGAACCATAGTGCCATTATCCGAGTTTTCGGAGGTGTGGCAGCCCTCTTCCAATTCAATCAGTGTGTTTGCAGGCACGGCTGCAGTTCTCCAATGTGCTGCTGGAGCTGTCTATGACAGCAGTCAAAAATGCAGTGGAGTACAGTTGAAAGGGGGAGCTACGCTTCAGTGAGGAGTGATAAGATATCGTCTGCTCATCGTGCTCCTTGCCCACGCGCATACTGCCATGCGCACACACTGTATAGCCGGTGGGGTGTCAATCCTCCGTCGGCTGTGCCGCGCCCCCTCCCCCCAAACAGAAAGCTCCATGCCACGCTGGATGCCTACCCCAGCGTGGCTACACATTGTATAGCCAATAGGGGTGCCCAATCCCCCGCCAGCTCCACTGTTCCTCCCCCAGAGAGTACAGGGTACCACGCTGGGAGCCCACCCCAGAGTGGCAACAGTTGCTATCACTGACAGGGTGCCCAATCCCCCATCAGCTCCACACACCCCAAACAGCTGTCCTTGTGCTGCAGCTGGGAGCCCACCCAGCATAGCAACGCCCAATCGTCACGTCCTTTTTTAAAAAAACCTGAAACACAAAAAGGTCCCTCGCTATTCTGCTCCCCCACCGCGCTCCACGCCTAAGCACCCTGCCTCCCACACACCCTCACCCCATACTTACCTCCGGACTCCGAGCAACGATCTTCGTGGACTGGAACACGTTGCACTTCTTCAAAGCTGACAGTGAATTGAGGAAATGCCGGTAAGCTGTACAATGGGATAGATAGGGTTTTCAACTTTGCTGCATATCTCAGGCATTTTGGGAATTTTGCACCAAATTTTCAACATGGGGTTTTTGGGACCATTTCTCATGAATGCTCTCACTGTCATGGCATTAATTGGGCCCGAAGGGTGATTTCGCAGTCACTGTGCGAAATCACCTTTCAGGACTGAGTAACGAAATGACACTGCCACTGTTCATAAGGTGGGCTTTCAAAAAGCCTATGTTGAAAATTTGGTGGAAAAATTCGTAAAAATAACTGTTTTACGAGCGTGCGTTGTGCAGTTCCTACGCACACTCGTAAGTTCACAAATTTTCAATATTTTCACTCCAGATTTTCAACATTGCCATTTTACCACACCTCCTTATGAGCAGTACAGCTGTCATTTTTCACATCTCCCCAAAACGTATTTCCGCCCATGTAGTGCACAATGGCGCAGTTGGTGTGCGAAATCAATGTACAGGACACATTAAGAAAATCACAGTGACACTGTTCATGAGCAGAGGTCTTAAAATGGCTATGTTGAAAATTTGGTGAAAAAATTCTCTAGAATGACCGACTGGGCGTGCATTGCGTGAGTTCCTACGCACGCCGTAAGTTAGAATTTTCAATATTTTCACTCTAGATTTTCAACATTGCCATTTTATTACACTTCCTTATGAACAGTACAGCTGCCATTTTCACATGTCACCATAAATGTGTTTCCGCACATGTAGCGCACAATGGTGCGGTCGGTAAAGTAAAGCAATGTTTGGGACAGATTAAGAAAATCACAGTTAACACTGTTCATGAGCAGAGGTCTTAAAATGGCTATGTTGAAAATTTGGTGACAAAAGTCCATAAAATGACTGTGTTACGAGTGAGCACTGTGCAGTTTCCACGCACCCTCGTAAGTTCATGACTTTGTAACATTTTCAGTCCAGATTTTCACCAGTGGCATTTTTCCACACTTCCTTATGATCAGTACAGCTGTCATTTTTCACAATATGGCCGAAACGTGTTTTCACACTTTCAGCGCAGAGATGCGTGGTTGCTGTGGGAAATCATTGTTCGGGACAGATAAAGAAAATCACAGTGACACTGTTCATGATGGGAGGTCCCAAAATGCCTGTGTTGACAATCTGCTGTAAAAAATCCCCAAACTAATTACATTACGGGTGTGCGTTGCACAGTTTCTATGCACGCTCGTGACTTCACCAGTTTTTTAATATTTTTACTACAGATTTGCAACATTGCCATTTTACACCTCCCATGAACAGTACAGTTGTCATTTTTCACATCCTGTTGGAATGTGTTTTGCACCTGTGGTGCTAAATGCCGTAGTCGCTGTGCATAAGCAGCTTTCGACTAACAAACTGATATTGCCACTGTTCATGAGGTGGGGGTCTCAAAAAAAACATGTTGAAAATTTGGAGTGAAAATACCAACGAATGCCTGAGGTGTTAGGGTTTCCAACCATAACGCCCAACCCTGTGGAGAATGACAGGCATCAGGGGTGTGACTTGGGATTCTTGCCTGTAATGCTCATAACATTCCACACCCTGCAGCCAGTGAGAGGCATCTAGGTATGCCTTGGACTCTTTGGCCCCAAAGTTCACCCCATTCTCCTATACCGCACCCATCTCACTGTATTTCCTGATGGAATGGGGTGCGCATAAGGGCCAAAGACCCCAAGGCACACTGTGACATTTGTCAGTGTCTGCAGGGTAGGGTGTGGTGAAATGGCGTGGCTGTTATGCCTCACGACACAAAGGCACACCCCAATGCCTGTCACTCTCTGCAGGGGGGTGGTGGGGTTGGCTTCAGTTCAATATTTCACTGCCATTCCTATTATGCAGCTCTGTAACTTCTACACTACCAATGCCAATGCCAGCAAGCAAACATTCAGCATTGACAAATGCTTGTTTTAAAAAGCAGTCAAATCAATATTATCATTCAGTCATCTGTTTCGGCGTGCTCTCAATTCATAGATCTAAAACTTTCTTTCTGTCCTGTAATTTTGTTCAAGTCCCCCCTCTTCTACCTGTTTTAACCAGTTCAGTCCTATAAACTGAATGTTATGATGTTTTTTCCTATCCCCCAATGCATGTTTAGCTATGGTATACGACACATCACCTCTTTCCAAAGCTCTCAAATGTTCTCCAACCCTTATTCAAAATTTCCTAATTGTTCTACCTATGTAGAATGCTCCACAGCTGCACTCAAGCATGTACACAACCCCACTACTATTGCATGTGATAAGATTTTTTATTGGTACATTCTTATTTGTTATAGGATGTGCAACTTCCTTGCAAGTATGTATATACTTGAAATAAATGCATCTACCACAACTATGTATACCAATTAGTGCAGGTGCGAGCAATGTTTTCTTTAACAGCTCAGGACCTGGCATTGTGTTACTATCATGTCCACAGTGCTTTTGCACTTGCGAAACACTGTTCTTGGTCCCAGTTCAACTATAGATTTAAGTCTTGGTTCTAGTTGCAGTATGGACCGATTGCTGTTAATGATTTGTTTTACTTTCCCTGCCATTCTGGCTCCATCCATAGATCTTCTACCAGTTTTACAATTTCGGTCGAATCTCTAACATATGACTTAAGATTTTGTACTACTGGTTGTAGAAACTGGTCCACGTACATTGATAATGGTTCAGTCAGCCACCCACACACAGAGACTCTAGGTCAACCTGGGGGTTGGGTTAGACTTTTATGGATTTTGGGTAATATATATGACTGATATGGTGGGGCAGTGTATTGTCATAGTCCTAAAGATCACATCAGTGATTTAACCCTTCACAAAACTATTACAAAGTAATTCAACAATTTCCCTTTTAAATTGCATTACAATTTGTTTGGACACTATTTTATAAAACGTGTCATCACTTAGTGTGTGTACTTCACTGATGTAGCCTGTGGTATTCATAACAACCACTGCCCCTCCCTTATCAGCAGCTTTAATTGTTATGTTGCTATTGCTGCTTAATGCTTTGATTTCCAATTTTTCTTCTTTACTACAGTTATCTCTGTGTGTGTTCAGGGATGTTTCCTTTAGTTTTTCCAGATCTAACTCACATTTGCGAATGAAAGTGGATAGAACAGGATATAATGGTGGGCAAAATTCAGACCTGGGGCTAAGCCTGGTGTGTAAAATATTATTTACATCAGCACTCTCAAACATGCATTTTAAAGTTAAATTTCTACCAAGCTTATTTAAGTCTACACTGTGGCAAAAAATTTATATCTGAAGTTGGACAAAATGCTAGGCCCTTACTGAGGATGGATAATTCAAAGTTGTTAACTCATGATCTGATAAATTAATCACAGGTGTTAAATCTACTTATGATGGCTTATGAACAACAACATGAGTCCCCTAGTTCAAGTTTTCACTTGCAATGTCCACTGTAAAAGAAATTGAAGGGTAGAATAATCTGATAATTCAATCATAGAAATAATATCTATACTTTTTGTTGGTTCATCATATGTTCCACATCTATTTCTTTCATCAAAATTTGTTTTTATGGATTCAGACACCTGCCTGATGGGGGTGGGGGTGGGTTCAGGTATATGTAGCATGTCCGCTTCTTTTAAGGCAGTTTCAATTAGTAAGTGTTCCTGCCTCTTCTTCAACACTGCCCCCCCAATCCTCCTCTTTGCTGGTATGGAGTCTGAAAATGTGTCCTGCGCTGCCGCTGGTCCATACTGCAACTAAACCCAAGACTTAAATCTGTAGTTGAACTGGGACCAAGAACAGTGTTTCGCAAGTGCAAAAGCATTGGGGACTTGATAGTTAGTAACATAATGCCAGGTCCTGAGCCGTTAAAGCAAACATTGCTCAAACCTGCACCAATTGGTACACATAGTTGTGGTAGATACACTTATTTCAAAATATATACATACTTGCAAGGAATTTCATATCCAATAATAAATAAGACTGTACCAATAAAAATCGTATCACATGCAATAGTAGTGGGGTTGTGTACATGCTTGAGTGCAGCTACATAGGTAGAACAATTAGGACATTTCATATCACTATTGGAGAACATGTGAGAGCTTTGGAAAGAGGTGATGTGTCATGTGCCATAGCTAAACATGCATTGGGAGATAGGAATAAACAGCATAACATTCAATTTATAGGAATTGAACTGGTTGAAACAGGTAGAAGATGAGAGGATTTGAACAAAATTATAGGACAAAGAGAAAGTTTTGGGATCTATGAATTGGGAGCATGCTGAAACAGATGACTGAATGATAATATTGATTTGACTGCTTTTTAAAAAAAGTATAAATGCCGAATATAGATTGAGGCATGTTAGCCATTTCCTTCTCTATAGGTGTTTTGAAGTCTTGATATGTATTCTTCAATATGAAATAGAGCACTGTTAACATGCATTCTGATAGTTGATTTGGGGAGTGGGGGGGAGAGAGTCATTCTTGTCTGTTGTGCAAAGATATAATAATTTGGTGCCTGGAACCATGAACACAGCATTAGTAATAGTGTGTCACTAATAACAATATCAGTTATCAGAAACTTTTGAATAGTATATTTATATAAATAAAATAAAAGTTAAAAGTTAACAATAAAAGTAGTGTAGTAATATATATTTAACATATTTATACAGGATTGTATAGGGAAATATAATGTTTGCTGTACATCCTATTTTATATTGTCATGTGGCACATGTACAATGCTGGGTTCAGGAAGTTTGTTCCAAGTTTTGTTTTTAATGAACCATGAATATATGCACTGAGCACTTTAATTGTGGAGGTGTGGTGTGTCTTAATTGTGGAAACATGGATTGGTTAATTAATGACACATGATTATTTGAATGTATATAAAAAATAGCACTGAAGTCTTTGTCATATAACACTGATGAAACCTGGCAGCATTCCGGGGGAAACATTAGTTATTTTAATTCTGTTGTGAGCCAACTTGTTTGCCGGTTATCGCACTTTCTGCTATTAAATGTGACCTAACTGGAATTTTTCTGGGTCAGTATGCATTTTGTGCAAAGTTATGGGTGCTTATGACTTTTACTTGCCTTAGATCCTAGTTAACCAACAGCCTACTTCTTCCTAACCCCCACCAGAATTGCCTTATGTCTCTCCCATGCATTCTTGAATTACCCCACTGTTTGTGACCCCACAACCTCCTCAGGAAGGCCGTTCCACATATCCACCAGCCTCTCCATGAAAAAATACTTCCTCACATTGCCCCTATGTATCTATGGAAAAACAAAATCCTGCAACCCCTTGAGGTTTACTTTTTTCTTGGCCATGCCTTATAATTATCTCAAGTCAAATTAGTGCTTACTGTTTTCTCCCCTACCCAATGCTCATACCAGCTTCTCATAGTTCCAACCATTTACAATATGTGTAGTTCCTAAGCTGCACTGGTCATTATCTTTGATTCCTCTTCAAACTTGTCCTCAGAAAGTTGGAAATGCCTCCCCACCTACTTATGAACACATGCTGGCTGATTTTAGAGGACTTTAGGCACCTTTTAGAATTTCTTGAAGCCTAGAGACACAACATGCATCTTTTACACATGATGCAGCACAGTGGAACAGACAATAAAAGGAAAGGAATTTGGATATAATGTTTTTTATTCACATTGCATCCCAATCATCTGCTTTAAAGCTGATTAACTAAGGCAGCAAGAATTTGGTATGCATATAGATATTACGACAGATTGAAAAAGGTTAAGGAAAACACCAAGGAGTTGATTATGATGAGAGAGACAGAGAAGAGATTAAGCACAGAGGGGTTACATTACTAGTTTAAGGTTACACCATGAGTAAGTGGCTGTAGTGAGATTCAAGCCTCTGCATTAACTGACATGAGCTATGAACACTAGGCTATGCTTCTTTCCTTTATGGTAATGTAACAACATGGATTTATCCATAACCACACACTAGTAGCAGAATCCCAGCTTGAAGAGCTGGTACCTCAAAACATCCAATAGAATTTATACCATTCTCCTTGCCATCCAGACAACTCAGGTTTGTTGCCTGAATTTATTTATTTATTTGTTTTATTTATTTATTTTAATTTTCAAATACAGCCTTTGAGCTCAGAGCTCGTTTACAAAGGTTCCACATCAGGAAGAATAATACAATGGTAGACAAGCATATTGGGTATATAGAAGCAAGTAAGAATTTACAGAGCACGTAACATCAGTACTCAAATCAAGTACAAGTAATGCTATACACCCAGATACAAACATACAAACAGATAATATGCAATTAAGTACTCACAATTGGAAAGGCTTTGCTTGGAGTTCAATGGCCAGCTAGCCAGCCACTCCCACTTCCTGAGCTATATGAGCATATCCTGTCAGCCTCATTGTGAAGCACTTTCTCTTTGCAGCGAAGGCTCTGTCAGTTTGTCCTCTAAGCTGGTTACCATCCCCCACTTGCTGATTTCTGCTTTTTCTTTTCTGCTTCAGGTTTGTATTTTGCCTTCACCTGTGTGCTTCTTTCGGTCTTGTTCCCTGTTTTCCTTGATTGTGTGTCTTGGTTTGTCTCTTTGTGGGGGCTTTTGTTTCTAATCCCTAGCATATCACTCCAGAAGCTCCTACTATCTGCTCTGTTACCCTCAACTCTCAAAGTACTGCAATGCAACTGCAATCAGTATCTGTGTGTTTCAGCTCAACCATGGCTGCTCCTTGTTGCATACTCAATTGTTTCACCTGACTCAGGCTTACACTGAACCTAGCTATGCATCTCAATCATGCTATCTCATGCTACTTACCTCATTGCAGCAGCTTCATTGCACTGCCTGGCTACACCTGCTTTCTGAGCATTGTGTCTCCTTATTTATGTTTATTGCAGTTACAACTCAGAGTACTCCATACAGATGTTGCTTTAATTTTATTCACCCTGTTCTACTACTGAGGTCAGCTAAAAGCTTCTGCTGAGGCTGTTAAACTAGTTTTAATATCTGCATGTGGTTCTTGGCCCTTCCACTACCTTCTTGTTTGTCCTATGGCGGGGACTGGGAAGTGTTTGTGGAGTCATGGCCCCATGTGGCTAATTATTTCTGTTCTAAATCCTGCCTTCACCACCAAAATTCCTCAGAGTATTTGTCGCCTTGATTTGGCTTTTAAATGTCTGGCTGGCTTGCCCCATTATTCAGTGCTGTTTCATTGCTACTACGTTATGCAGACCTACGTGCAGGTCCACTTATTACTACTCTGTTTACTGATCTACATACAGGTCAATGCTTGCTTGCTTATGCAATCGATTGCTCATGCCTACTGTATCCTCTTGACTTCAGCTTCTGAGATGTCTGCTGCACTCAATCTGCTTTCTACCTTGCAAGGTCTCAGCACTCACTGCTCATTATGATCAGCACACCAGTGCTCAATCAGCTCACCAGCTTCTCAGTTCAGTCTAATTCTGTAGCATGTCAGCCATTCTATTCTTGGTGCAGAGTTCCTGCAGCTGACAGTCTTGCTCTGCATTTAGTCCGCATCTTGAGCGTGTCCAACTTGGGGTGGGATCCATCTCACCTGGCCCATAGCTGGGAATGTCCTCACTCAGGGCTTGGCTTTAGCTGTCTGCTATGCGACAGCAGCTCCTGGTGTAGAATTTAAGACTAGTGGTGAAGAGTGGTTATGACAGTCTCCTTTTGCGGCTGGTGTTCCACTATAATGGCTGTCCATTGGCTTTAGTGGTTTCCCTAGCAAGGCAGCTTCACTGCATTCTCTCTATGACTGCCTTTGGTTCACCTGATTTGAGTTTAGGGTGGGTAGGCCAGGTGAGTGCCTCAGCAGTCATTGCTGTCCTCCTCAACCTTGGTTGCATGTATTGTTGCAGAGTTTTCTCGCAACGTTCCACGGCGTTCCTGCGAGAGGGTTTGAGTTAGAGCCTTCCTCCAAATTGGAATATTTTCCACCTCCCTTTCATTGGATTTCCCAAATTGCAGCTGCAAAGCTGTCACTAAATAAACTATTCCAAGCCTGGAGGGAAGGCGACCTATGCTTTGGATCCCCAGAGATTTCCTCCTCATAGGGAGTTTTTTCTCTTCTCCATTGCCTCAGATCATAACTGTTAGTTAGCATAGTAGTGTCCTCTTGTTTCTTTAGGTAGGTTCCACTGTTGGATGGAGGTGGAGGATGTCCTACCATTCCCTCTCTCCTTAGAGGATCCCCTCATTCTCAATGCAAACCATCAGTATCATGCTACCCAAACTTGGGAATTTCATTATGTTATCAAACTGAGAATCTCATTATGTTATCAAACTGTCTATGCTTCTCCACTACTATGTTACAGTTACTGCTCCTACGTCACAGTTACTGCTTGCCCATAAGCTTTCTGTCACCTCATTCTGTGGGATATGATTGTACTTAATTTCTTTTGTAGATTCCTAAAGGTACACTTTTAATACGGAATTGTCTCGTGGCACCTCTAAAGTCGAACCCTCTGAGGGTTTCTTGCCTTTAAATACTCCAGGGTGGTAATTCCTCTGGAATAGAGAGTGTGAATGGCCAAAACCAAACTAACACAGTTGCTCAAGCATAACACTATACTGGCTGTGCAGGACATTGAATTGGAATGGTTTTGCCTGGAGTTAAATGACCAAGCAGCCACTCCCACTTCCTGAGCTATATAAGCAATTCCTCTCAGTCTCATTGTGAAGCACTTTTTCTTTGCCCCACCATCCTCCCCTCCTTCTTCAGTGGCAGCACTTCTCTCCTTAGGGGATTCTTAGGTACCTTTAGCCATGGCAAACATCCCATGGCACCTCTAGGGATGGAACCCTCTCTGAGGGTTCCTTGCCTTCATTCCCTACAGATACAGTTGCACAAGCATAACACTATACTGGCTGCCCAGGACATGAACCAAAAATGAAGACCTAACTGGCAAAGAAAAAGGTCTATTTTTACATAGCATCACTTTGTGAAGCAAGGAGTAACATTTTTGTGTGAAAACAACAATGTGGATATTTTAATGTACTGTATGATGTATTAGTTTTGTAAGTGGACTCCTGAAAAAAGACATAAAGGTTACCAAATGTTGGGAACCTCACTATGGTAGAAACATTGATTTTGTCAGCAGAAAAGGATCTTTAGGCAGCAACAAAAAGAAATTAATGCAAGACATCTGAATGAATGCTTCTGTTGTGTCCCCTTCCTCCTACAGGGGTAGTTGGTATGTGGAGAGTATTGTGTTAGCACACAAAAATCAAGCATTAAAGCTTTGAAAATTACTTATTTTTTGGACTTCCTCTGTTTGGAGTGTGAGCTGTTCTGGGCTTTCTCCCACAATTTCTGCCTGCTGTATTTTTGACATCTTGGGGCAGGCTACACTGAGATTGCCAAAGCATGGTCCATTGCCTGTGGTCTATCTTTTTTAAGGACTACAGACACTCAACTACAGGATGACTAGTTTCACATCAATCATTGGAAAACTACTAGTAAATAATGTGAAGAAGAGGTGAGTGAATTTCAGTTAACAAATAGGATGCATGGTTTGTGGCAGGCAGATCTTGTGAAACAAAGCTGACTGACTTTTTTGACTGGGTAATGAAGGCTGTTGATAAAGGACAGGTGTGTCACATGTTGTATCTGGACTTTAGCTAGGCATTCAGCTCAATTCTGCATAAATTGTCTGGTAAAAATCTAGGGGACCTTGTGGTGGGGATGAGCTGATAAGGCGGGTGAGGAACTCACTAAGGGAGGACACAGACAGTGGTGACAAATGAGGAATTCCTGTATATGTGTGAGGTCACTAGCATAGCTCAGCATGGGTCAGTACTCAAGCCAGTACTGTTTCTATATATTCATCGCACTATAAGAGAATGTATCATAGTGAACATTTATCTCTTTGCATCTGACACCAAGATCTGTGGCAGTGTTGACTGTGAGGAGGGTATCTGTATATTGAGAGAGCAGCTACAGAGACTTGAGAGGTGGTTAGAAATCTGGCATCTGATCTTTGAATGCAAAGGTGCAGAGTTATGCACTTTGGCAGCAGAAATCCAGGGTCTGAGTATAGACTGGGGGTTGGTTAACAATTATGGTGACTGAGGAAGAAAGGGAATTGGGGTGGTGATTTCCAGTAACCTCAAATCCACACAATAAATTAAAGTGACAGGGAAGGTGAACAGAATGATAGGATGCATGCTTAGGGAATTCAGAAGCAAGAGAAAAGAGGCCATCATGTCCCTGTACAGAACCCTGGTGAGGTTTCACATGGTTTACTGTGAGAAAATTTTGAACCATCACCTAAAGAACAACAACAGGCTGGAGACAGTACAGATGAGGGTGACCAAGATGATAAAGGGCCAGCATGGGAGGATCTTTGAGTAGAGACTTGAGACCTTCAACAAGTACATATTTAAGAGCAGTTGGGAGAGGGGAGATATGATTGAAACATTTAAATACATGCATTACATAATCAAAGTGGACTCAGGCAAGCTGTTAGTATAGAATGGCAACACTAATATTAGGGAAATAAAAACTGTCTGGGGTAGGTTTAAGAAAGAAGTTAGAAAGTACTTTTTTACTGAGTGGGTAGTGGAGAGGTAAAATAAACTGCCTACAGCACTTGGTCAGTTCAAAAATGGAGGAGGAAGTCACAGGGAGGTGAGAACAACATAATGGGCTGGTCATGGGAGCTGCGGAGGTTGGGGTTAGGGTGATGATCATGAACCCTTAGAGGATATGTACAACCTCATAAAACAGACTGAATAGATCACTGGCCTTCTTCCACTGGGGGTTTCTACAGTATGTTTCATTTAATTCCTCTGTGGTTTGGAGGTCATCCTTCTCTTTCATAGTCATAGGGCCTGATTCTAGAAGGGTGGCCCAAGTTGCCACCGAATGCAACTTGCATCATCCGCAACTGCAACATTGACCCTGCACCTTATTCTAGAAGAGGCAGGATCTCCGCAGCAAAGTCCTGTGACTTACGACATGCAGCAAGGTACACCACAGAGAGGGCATACCTGGCCAGCATGTCGCAAGCCGCAACAGCAGGGCGGCATGGTCAACCCCCCCACCCATGCCTCAAACCCTAGTCACCAGCCACAAATGCGACATATACCCAGGTAGCCCAGTAATCTAGTCCCCCATCACTGTTGTACAAATGCATACCTATTCCCTGGCAGTCTAGTCCCCGAACTGTACAATAATATTAATAGAGATCCTCATATCCTTGGTAGCCTAGAGGCCCCCCAAACTGTATAATAATTAAATAAAGATCCTGTCCCTGGTGGTCTAGTATTTGATCAACATAAAATACATACAGTACCCAATCTCTGATAGTCAAGTGGCCCCACCCAGCTGTTGCCAGCCCACAGTAACCTCCACCTGTCCCCAGCCGGACTGGCACAGCCCACTTCTCACCACCATGGCAGCCACCGGCTGAGTTGGTATCAGTGCATACTGTAAGATGTGCTCAGATATTAATATCTGAGTGCTTCTTTCACTATGCACTGATACTGAACTCGATTAATGCAACCATAATGTGAGGGCTTTACCAGTCGCTGGCTGGGATGAGTGAGGGTGCTGGTGGGCTGGCATGGTGGTGGGGAGGTGGGGGCCACCAGAATACCAAGGAATTGTGTAATGTATGTATTTTATGTTGATCATGGGCAGCTTTGACTACCAGGATACTGGGATCTCTATAGTATTATTACACAGTTTGGGGGTGCACTAGACTACCAGGGCTAGCTTTTTGCCACATATGTGGCTGGTGACTCATGGATCAGGGCAGGTGGGGGGATGGCATGTTGGCATGTCTGCAGGTAGGTTCACAGGACCCCGGGTGTCTCTAGGTTACACCAGCTAATAACTGGTGTAACTTATTGTTGGTTCTCTCCAGAGGTCCTTGTAGAATCCCATAATTGGGACTTTGTAGCTTCCCTTCTAGAATGGGGTGCAATTGCCGCCATAAACCCCCAGTGCCATGTTGCAGGGGAGTTTATGCAGCATAACCGCCTGTTTGGTGCAAGTGGCCCGCGCCATGTCACAGGCCACTTTGTAGAATCACGCATGTCGCAACTGTTGGTGTAGTTGCTACGCGGCACCATTCTACTTGGTGCAACTGCTGCTATGCCATGTGTAACCCTTCTAGAACTGGGACCATAAACTTGTTTTTTGTTCAAAATTAGTTGTCTTAAAGGGAATCCGTAAGTTTCCTTATGAATTTATTGTAAAGGTTACTATGAGATCCAGTATGTAAATTGTGGGTTATATTTAGAAAATGTTTTCAGTAAGACAGAAAAATGCTTTTTAAATAAAGATGTGGAGGCATCCATTTTGTGGACAGGAAAGGTGTTGTGATGATGTCTCTGCCTCACCAATGGTAACAGTATGCAGTGCAGCAGGTGATAACAGTTTGACTGTGCTGTCAGGGATTCTATTATATTCCGAGAAACACCCAGGATTTTACGTTTGGCACAGTGCAAGAAAATAATCCAGTGCTTCTCTTCATGATAGAACAAGATAATTGTCTGTAGGAGCAGTTTGTTTTAACCTGCTTAATTCCATACTGTTAAAGCTGGTGAGGCAGTGACATCATTACAGCACCCTCCCTGCCCACAGAATGGATGCGTCCACATCACAATTTTAAATGTATTTTTCTGTCTTACTGAAAACATTTTCTAAATATAACCCAGCAATTTACATACTGGATCCTCATAGTAACCTTCACAATAATTTCATAAGGAAATGTACAGATTCCCTTTAAGTCCTTTTTTGAGCTGGGGAACACCTTTTAATCCTTGTCCCTTCACACCTTATTACATCACTTACACAATGCTGATCACCACCAGGTTGTTAGATGGGTGGATCACAAGGACTTGAAATTTCATTCTTTTCTCTCGTACTATGTTGATATCTTAAAGAGCACCATTTTGGTCTGTAAGTTAAATATTGGTAAAGTAGCCTTACCTACCAATAACTATAAGGCAATAGATGTAATAGTGAACATGTTCTATTGCAGCTGTTTATTACGGAGAATATGTGTTGTCTTCATGGAGTCAGCATCAATGTCGTCTCACTTCCAGGTTTGCTGGTCCTGTCCCATGGTCAAATGTTTCATAACATCTTTCATTCTCCAGTGATGTGAATTAGAGTGTCTTTTCAAATGCATTTTAGATATTTTTTGAATCTTGCTTGTTTAAAACTAAAGTTATTTCTCAGCTAATGACAGTATTTTTAGTTGGGTGGTGGCTGTGGTTTTAAATAACTGGCTCTATAAAGAATTACACTGGCAAATGGAGGCAACCTAATAGAGGTACCCAGAGAAGTGGAAGGAAAGGATGTGGAGGTTATCCGAGGAGGTGACCCCAGTGGGAGAGCAGTGGACCCCAGAGGAGGAGGGCCAGATCCTGATGGGGGACTCCATCATAAGAGATCCAGCTAGGAACACAGGAGGGGAGGGAGGACAGGGAGGTGAGGTGCCTACCAGGTGCCATGGCACGGAGGGATGGAAGGAAATCCTGGGGATCACTGGGAAGGCAAGACGGAAGGGTGAGCTGGATGTTATTATCCACCTAGGTACTAATGACCTGACAATTGGGGAGCCAAAGGAAGTTCAGGAAGGGTTTAGGAAACTGAGGAGGGGTCTCAAGCAAGTAGCTACTTCTGTCACCTTCTCAGAAGTACTACCTGCGAGAGGCATGGGAGAGCATAGGGGTGCATGCAACAGGAACTTTAACTCATGGTTGAAGAACTGGTGCTGTAAGGAAGGGTTTGTATTCATTGGTGACTGGGGATCCACCTGGAGGGATGGAGGTTTGTTCAAGCCTGATGGCCTGCATCCATCCTGGAGAATCAAGCACTCAATGATAAGTTTAAATGCTACACTGACAAGCATTTAAACCAGCCAATGGGGTGGCAGGCCAGCAAGGAGGGTACCTACTTGCTCAACCCGCACAGCCAGAAGTGGAACCAGAGTGAACTATATGAGTGGATATCTCAACAAAGCAGTGTGCAAAAGATGGAGATTAGCACCCAAGAGGTGGATAGGTAGAAAAGGGCAAAAATCAGCAGAAGGGCAGAGCAGCAAGGAGAATGAGGGATAAAGGAAAACCAGGAAGGGGCTGGAGTAGAACAGCTAAACAGTCTAGGAGGTCAAATCATGGAAAGCCATGTACCAATGCCAGGAACCTTAGCAATAAGATGGAAGATCTGAGGCTGTCATGGTGCAGTCAGACCTGGACATTGTGGCCACCACAGAAACCTGGCGTAATGATAACCATGACTGGAGATGGCCATTCCTGGCTACAACATATTCAGAAGAGACCGGCAGGTAGAAGGGAGGAGGAGTGGCACTGTATGTGAAAAATGACATAAGGGCCACAGAGATCAGGAGGAACAAAATGGGAGAGAGATACTGTGGGTTAAGCTGGAAAGGAAAATGGGGCCAGCCATCTGCACAGGTGTGTTCTTTAGACAACCAGCCCAGGAGGAAGAAACAGATAGGGAGCTGATGCTAGCCATCCAAAGGATGGCAGACAAGGGTGAGGTAGTACTGGTTGGAGACTTCAATATACCAGATGCAGACTGGAGCAGCCCAGCAGCAGCATCAACTAGGAGCAGATTTATCCTGAACTCCCTTCAGGGTGCCTTCCTCAAGCAACTGGTCATGGAACCAACTCAGCAGAAGGAAATACTTGACCTTGTGCTCACAAACAGGGACAGTGTGATGGGGGTAACAGTGGGGGAGCACCTGGGGAACAGTGACCACCAGTCACTGTGGTTTGAAATCACAGAAGGATCAGAACTAAACCACACAAAACATGTATCCTGGATTTTAGGGGCAGACTTTGGGAAAATAGGAGATACTGGAAAGATGCATTAAGGGAATGGGACAAGAATCAAGGTTGAGGAACAGTGGACAGTATTTAAAATGGGGATTACAAGAGCAATAGAATTATGCATTAAGCAGGTTAGCAAGAGGAAAAGGAAGAGGCTATTATTGTTTTCCAAGAGGTAGCAAAGAAAGTGAAAGCCAAAAGATTGCATTCTGTCAATACAGAAATACACAGGCAGAAGGGGATAGGGAGAAGTACCAGGAGAAGCAAAGGGAGGCAGGGAGGTCAGTAAGGGAAGCCAAAGCTCAGACAGAAGAGCACATTGCAAAATCAGTGGGTAGAGGGGACAAAACCTTTTACAGGTACATGAGTGAAAAAAGAAAGGCAAAGGGAGGGATAGTGAGACTGAAGGGGGAGGATGGAGCGTGGAGGATGACAACAGTAAAGCTGACATACTGAACAGGTATTTCTGCTCAGTCTTTACTGAGGAAGAGGAGGGTAATGGGTCTGAAGGGAGTACAAGGGGTGAGAATGGTGCAGAAATGGACACAAGTCCTTTACACGAGAAAGGGTCCTGAAGGAACTGGAAGTAATAAGAGTTGATAAAGCAATGGGGCCAGATGGGGTGCACCCCAGGGTCCTTAAAGAACTCAGAGAGGTGGTGGCTAAACCTCTGGCTATCCTGTTTAGCTGATCACTGGAAATGGGGAGGTACCCAAAGACTGGAGGACAGCAGATGTAGTCCCCTTATACAAAAGTGGGAACAAAGAGGAAGTGGGGAACTACAGACCAGTCAGCCTCACCTCGGTAGTGGGGAAGATCATGGAAGCACTAATGAAGGAAGGTGGAACATCTGGTTGTCAATGGACTGCAGGATCCAAGGCAGCATGGTTTCACCAGGGGGAGGTCATGTCATACCAACCTCATTGAATTTTTTGACTGGGTCACTAGAGAGGTGGCTCAGGGGAGAACAGTGGACATGGCCAATCTAGACTTCAGCAAGGCTGTGCCACATAGAAGACTATTATGCAAACTAGGGAATATGGGTGTGGGCAGGACAGTAGTGGGTAGGTAACTGGCTGGGTGGCAGGACACAGAGGGTGGTGGTAAATGGCTGTCACTCCACAGAGGGAAGAGTGACCAGTGGGGTACCACAGGGATCAGTGCTGGGACCGGTCCTATTCAACATCTTCATCAGTGACATGGTGCAGGACCTAGAAGGCAGAATTTCACTGTTCACTGATGACACAAAGCTCTGTAACAGAGTAGGCACACCAGAGGGTGTAGACAGAATGAGAAGGGACCTGCAGAAACTTAAAGAATGGTCAGGGGTTTGCCAGTTGAAATTCAATGCAAAGAAGTGCAAAATAATGCATATGGGACACAAAAACTCTGACACAAGATATCAGTTGGGGGGTGAGGATATAGCATGCATGAAGCAGGAAAGGGATCTTGGGTTATCATCTCTGATGACCTCAAGGTAAGGAAACAGTGTGACAAGGCAACAGGTAAAGCAAATAGGATGATGGGGTGCATAGGCAGGGCATCACCAGCAGGAAAAGGAGGTCATGATTCCACTATACAAGACACTAGTGAGGCCCCACCTGGAGTACAGTGTACAGTTTTGGAGACCTTACCTATGTAAGGACATAGACAGGGTAGAGAAGGTTCAGAGGAGGGCAACAAAGATGGTACATAGATTGCATCACAAGTCCTATGAGGACAGGTTGAAGGAATTGAATATGTACTCCTGGAGGAGAGAATGGAGAGAGGGGACATGATAAAGACATGCAAGTATCTTAGAGGGAGGAACAGGGTGCAAGAATGCACTATTTTTAAGCAAAAAAGATGTTCCAGGACTAGAGGGCATGGGATGAAGTTGGAGGGAGGATGATTCAGAGGAAATGTGAGGAAGAATTTCTTCACAGAATGGGTGGTGGACAAGTGGAACACCCTGCCTGAGGAAGTGGTGGGAGCTAAAACAATCATGGTATTTAAGAATGCATGGGATAGACATAAATGAATTCTGGAGGTCAGGGGTAAGGAGCAACAGAGTTCTAGGAAAACATAAACTGAAGTTACAAACTCAAATGGGAAGACTAGGTGGACCATAGGCCCTTATCTGCCGACACTGTCTATGTATCAATGTAAATAAATTTTCATGCACCATAGGAAAGTTGGCTCATTATTTAGTTACATTTCATGACAAGATGAGCACTGTGAAGAATGTGAGGAAGTATTTTTTAAGAGAGGATTGTGGATGCATGGAACAGCCTCCCTGAGGAGGTCGTGGAGTCAAGAACAGTGGGGGAATTCAAGAATGCATGGGACAGACATAATGCAGTCCTAGTGGGAGGTAGGAGGAAGTGAGCTGTTGGTTAACTAGGATCTGCAGCTTATCTGTTAGGTAGGAAAATGGGCAGACTAGGTGGGCCAAGCGGTCCTTATCTGCCGTCAAATTCTATGTTTCTACTGGTTGGCTATTTGTAAATCAAATTAGAATGGAGGTGTTGTTGGTATGGTTTGTTTTACAAATAGATGAGTTGGTTAGAGGGTTCTGAGCTTACTTGCTATGTTGGATTAGCTCTAAAATGAAAAAGAATGTGTACAACCTTGGAGAAATCTTAGATGATGCTCTCTATTTGAATCTAAAGGGCCTGATTTTGAAAAGGATTCTTCCCATTTTCTGTCTTAGCATAAACCTTTTGGAAACAAGGGCACAGTTGTCAGAGAGATGGCAAATGTACTGGTTCTTTTTGACCTGTACAATGACTCCTTTGAGCCTGGAGTTAAGGACTGAAGTGCAGCAGATGTAGTATACTTACATAAAAGTAGGGCCTTGGATGAGTCAGGGAACTTCACATCACGGATTTTGTCTTCAGTGGTTTCCAAACTGACTGAAACCATTCCAAAGGTAAGACTGGCAGAATTCCTCAAGGTTAATGAGCTGCAGGACAACAAACAACATGGGTTTGTGGCAGGGAGATCATGTTAAACTAACTTGATATATAGAGATGCAGCAAAATTAAATTCCACTGGCGAAGTGAATGCGAAGTGGCCACTTCGCATTGTCACTCTGCTATGCGGAGTGGCCAATAGGAAAGGCTCACTTCTCCTTGTAATTATTACTTGCATTGTCATTCCACCTTAACAAGAAGTAAGGTGGCGTGGCAACAATATTGGCAGCCCCCAGTGCCCCACACACACACAGTCACCAGAATTAATGTGCATCCCCAAAATGCTACTGCCTTGTGTCCAGAAAACACCACAGTGCTAACAAAGTGAAATGAGAGCACAACAATAAATACAATGGTCCAGATATTCAAAAGGGTTGCGCCATGCGCAACAGAGATGTGCCAGCGCAAGTCAGAAAATGCGCCACATGCGGTTCAGTGAGGTGCTGCACCCCCAAATCACAATGTGCAAGAGTGCAATGGTAATGAATGCATGGGCAACTGAAGGGAGGAACCATGAATAAATGGTGCAGTGCGATATTCAACAGCATGAGCCATGTGCAATAGGGGAGCAAGCAGAAGTTGCGATAGTGGAAATGATCCAAAATAAAAGGAACAAGAGAGGGTGCAAGAACGCTACAGGAAGCCAGAGGTGGGAGAAAGCTGACAGCCACAGAGAGAGAGGAAGCAGTGAGTGGGACTGGAAAGAGCAGGACAGGGCATACCTGGGAACATGAGGCAACAGGACAGGAGTGTGGAGCCTGTGCCACAGTGGACTGAGGGCAGTGGCAGTGGGCAGGACAGCTAAATCTTGGAGGTGTTCGGTGCAGGGGTAGCACAAAGGACAGCTGGTGGAATGGAATACAGTTGCGGGGGTAACACATGCCAGGGACATAGCCAGTGCCACCATTCAGATGGAGGCAGTAATGAGGTGTGTGAGAAGGCAGGCAGCAGGGGGGCGTGGCCATGGAAGGGCCCATCGGTGGTATGCCCCCAACAGGCGGTACCAAGCCCGCACCAGCTTCGAGTACTACAGTGACACCGAGATAGTGGGCTGGTACCACCTGAACCGGGCAATCCTGAAGCGGCTCTGTGAGCTGTTCAGTGATGAGATGCGGGCACCCACATGACAGAGCCATGCTCTGTCAGTGGAGACAAAGGTGACAGCTGTCATGTACCTGCTCGCCACGGGCACCTTCCAGAGACCAGTGGTGACACAACAGGCATAACCCAGTTGGCCACGTCACGCCTACTCACACAATTCCTCAGCGCACTGCTGCCACATGCTGCGGAGTACATCCATTTCCCCAGCACACAGGCAGAGTGCACAGCACACATACGAGAGTTCCACAGGGTAGCATGTATGCCTGGTGTGCTCGGTGCCATTGACTGCACCCATATGGCTAACTGCACGCCATCTGGCCCAGAAGGTGCTGCATACATTAATCGGAAGGGCTATGCCAGCATCAACTGCCAGGTGGTGTGCATGCTAGGGGCACATAACCAATGTCTGTGCCACGCACCCTGGGGTAGCACAATACCTTCATCTGACACCAGTCTGCACTGTGCCACAGGTTGAGAGTGGGGACATCCCCACTGGCCATCTAGTGGGTGAGTATGCAAATCACGTGAAAGACATGGATCTTGGGAGAGCATAGTTAGAGGTGACATTGGTACTGGCCTAGATGGCCCATGGAAGGGCGACGCTGATCACCAAACTAATGTCCACCCTCTACACACAGGTGACAGTGGATATCCACTCCATAACTGGCTGCTCACACTATACCAGTGGCCCGCGACCGCATTGCAGTAACAGTACAATGAGGCACATGCCACCACACGCAATGTCATAGAGCGGGTGTTCGGGATGCTGAAGATATGTTTCCGTTGCCTGGACACGTCTGGCGGTGCCCCACAGTACAGCCCCTCGAAGGCCTGCAGGCTATTCCTGGCCTGTTGCACCCTGCACGACATGGCCAATGACTGTGGGATAGCTGTAGAGGTCAAAGAGGGGACAGCGATGGGGACGATGAGGACGCTGGTGCAGATGGTGATGAGCAGCCCCCTTGGTCAAGGGACCCTGACTGATCCGGATGTCCAGCTGCACTGGGACACCATCACAGAGAACTACAACCAACCCAGGTAAGTCATGGGGCCATGTGCAAACACCAATGGCTAGTGCACAACCCACAAACACGCATGGACAAACCCCAGGGGCACATGTCATAAAGGGAATTGGCTGAGCATGGAACCGCACACACCGTAAGGGATGAGCAAGGCCTAACATGGCAAGCGGTCACACACATACATACACACCCCCCACAAGACATGCACAAAGGGTAGGAGGCATGCCAACCCCAACCGTCACCCCTAGCCACACACATGTCCACAGACCACCACGCCCAGTGCCTGTCATTGTATGTTCTCAGATGCTGGGCACCATTGCACAGTGGTGAACAGTGCAACACAGGCATCATCATGCACATGCCACGCGGCCAGCAGCCGGGAGGTGTGCAGATGGAACATGTGTGTGTGTGTGTGTGTGCAGGGGCGCATCCCACCTGTGCATTGCACATTGAGCAACACACTGCACACAGGGCAGAGTCAGACATTAGCCATGGTGGGAGACAGGTCAGTCAAGCGGCACAGTGCCACGCCACCACGGATGCATGGGTGGCCCGCGAGACCCGCCAGCAGTGACAGGCTGACCATTGGCCTCATGGGGTGGCACTAGCGGTCCCCCAGGGTGATGCTGCAGGAATGCGACTGTTCTCGAGCAGGGGTCTGCAGCTCACCGAACATGCCTGCGCCAGGCATGCTCGGGATGCCCACAACTGAACCCGGTGTTGACAAGGAGGGTGTCAATTGATGCCGGGAATGGGGGGTGGACATGGCACTGCTCGGTGTCTGCGGTGCATGGGCAAATAACTGTGTGCTCATTGTGGCCATGACAGCTGTGAATGCCTGTGTCGGCCTGTCAATGGCAGTGGTCACATCCTCCCGCAGACGGTCCATCCTTGCCAGGAGCAGACCAGTGTCCCTGCTACACCACTCCTCTGCCTGGCACAGGACCACACTGAGTGCATCCACTGTGGTCACAAGCCGCAACTGCTAATCCACTGATTCATGAAGTATGCGGGTGTGCTCATTTAAGAGGTCATCCGCCTGATTGGCATGCTGTCCCTCATGGTGTTCATGGCCATGCTGGGCAGCACCCCTTGAGGTTGGGTGCTGCACACCAGGGCCATGCCTGGGCATGTCCATAGGCAGTGCACTGATGCTGCCCCCCGACACTGTCACCTCATCGCCATTGGCCGACTGCTGACACTGCCCTCGGCCACTGCTCTCCAGGGCTCAACGGTGCTGCCGCAGTGGCCACAACAGCCCCACTGTCCTGGATGCACCAGTGTTGCCCCACTGGTGCAGACAGGCACAGGCAGGACTGTGATGTCACGCGAGCCTCCATGGTTGCACCACCCACGGCTATGCTTCGCTGTAACCTGCTGCTGCGGCCATCCTGTGGCCCACACATACCACTGTCCATGATGTGAGCTCCATCATCATCATCAGTGACGGATCTGGCACCAGTCCAAGTCTTAGCATGCTGGCATCCATGGCGCTGTCACGCTGGGACATGGGCAGGTCCTCCTCCGCACCTGCTCCACCAACATTAGTCCAGACAGCCAGGCGGGCCACTGTCGTCCTGATCCTCAGACACCTGTGGTGGTGGATGGGCCTCCTCTGTGTCCAGGGTATCGTCTCAGTGGATGAGCCCACCACCGCTGACCCATGTAGACGCTCAGGAGCTGTAAGGAACACAGTAACATCAATGTATCTTCCCTACCCTGTGGCATTCCACCCCACAGTGACAGATCAGGACCTACCATGCAGTGACGGGCTACCACCCGTCTGGAAGCCACCACCTGGAACACCCTTGATGGCACAACACCGCATGCTGCAAGCAACCCGCACTTCCTGGTGTCAGGCGTTGCACGGCCGGCTGTCCCCACCAGTCGCAGCCCATGCTGAACTGATGGCAGCAACCTTATCTTTAATCCTCCTCCTGTCCGTGCCCACCTTCTTCTTGCACTTGCAGACCACTGGTGGCTGCCATGCTGGTTGACAGCACGCGCCACCTCAGCCCATGCTGCAGCACGGGTCTGTGGTGTTCCCCGCTGTCTGCTGAGCAGCGGTTCCTGGTCAAGGTAGGCCTCAAACAGGGCATCTGATTCTGCCTTGGTAAAGTTGGGCCTCCTCCGTCTCCCACGTCTCTGTTCCTCCTCCTCCACCTCACGTTCGGTCATCATTGATCCTGTGGGAATGACAGGTCTTACCTCTGACTGTGCAGTCCCATGCATCTCCCACACACCACAGTCCACACTCCCAAACAGCATGCTACTCACCACAATAGACTGCAATACCAGACTATGGCCTCTGCAGCCCCATGTCGCATTTATATAGCCAGCGCATGCAAATGAGGCGAGGCTCAATTTTCAGTGGATGCTAATGCAGTAGCTGCACCATTAAATCGCTGATGAGCTGATTTACATATGCCGGCTGAATATCGCGTTGTTGCACCTTGCACAGTTGTGTTGAACATACTCAGGCAAGGGTGCAGCTCTGTGATGTGCGCAGTAGACACTGAACTAGGCATGCATGGGGTGCTGACGCCAGCGCCTACTGCGCTGCTGACATGCTGTGTGCGGGAGGCAGTACCAGGCATGGCCACCACTGTGCCAGTGGCGCTAGTGTGCTGTTCACATGTATGGCGCTCTTGCACTGGGGCGCTGTAGGCACCGTGGAGCCACAGCACAGTAGGCCACTACAGGGCGTCTCATACAGGCACTCAACTGCGCTACAAGCAGGGAGTACCAATCGTGCTGTGGCGGTCCGTGCGTAGAGACCCTTGACCCTGTGCCTGACCTTTGCCCCCTAGGTGCCATGCATCCACATGGGTGCACTCCTATTGAGCTGTTTGGTGACAGCGTGATGGGGAATAACAGCTGTACCAAGCAGCATCTGCACTTGGCGGGGCGTGCACTACCGGCGCCATTTTGACTCCGACCAGATTCAGCGATGGCAAGTAGGAGGGCTGCTGTTTGGAGCTAGGTGGAGCTTGCCAATTTGGTGGCCATAGTTGAGCCCCATGTTGGGGCCCTGTTTGGCAATGCACCCCTGGACAGGGCCAGGAGTGCCGTATGGGAGGAGGTGGCGGTGGTGCTGGAGGAGGCCACAGGACTCACCCATACCATGGAGCAGTGTTGACACCGATATGGGGACCTCCAGTGGAGGGACCCAAACAGGCTTTCCCACATGCGGGCATGTGCCAGGCAAGGCGCTGTGCCATGACCAGGTAGGTGCACCATCCATACACTGGTTGCATCTGTACGGGTATCGCGGGGGGCATGTGTCCACCACATGGGGGGGTTGGCCGTCCATTGTGGGCAGTGGTGGTGGTGGTGGTGGAGGTGGTGTTGGGGGTTGCGGCATGGCTGGGCTGTGCGGGATTGCACACACACCGGGGTGGGGGCCTTTGCTACTGGATTGTCTGATATTCCCTCTCCATGTTTACCCAAAGGCCCTGAAGAGTGGTGCCAAGCCCACGAAAACGCACCGAGGTGTGGGTAGGGAGCTGGGCAACAGCCATGGACCGCCGGTCCCAACGTAGAACAGCGCCCGGATCAGGCCGATGAGGGTGAGTGCCTTTCTTCCAGGATATTCTGTGCATGCTGTGTTGCAGGGCAGGCGGTGGGGCATGGCCACCATCCATTGACACCACTGCCTTGCACGCCACACGGTACAGTCAGCACTGTCCAGTGGCACTGCATGTGTGGGTGTGCATCACTGGTGGTCCATGCGTGCACCAGGTACATGGCTGTGCCACTGTCTTTGCACCACATAGCCATGTCACTGTACAGCCACAGTGGTGCTGTGCGGGACTTGGGCATGGGTGTGTGCAGCGGTCCACATGCCTGGTGTGCCTGGGTGGGCAGGTCATGTGGACATGATCACTGTGGGTGGTCGCACACCAGCATAGGGGCGTGTCCCACGGCTGTATGCCATGCACAATAGGTGGGCTGCAGGGGGATGGGCATTCACACCTATTGACTCTGCTCCCTTGTCCTAGGTAGACGGAGGATGCTGCAGATGGAGAGGGTCATGCAGGAGCTGCTACAGGTTGCACGGGCATCTTTGGAGATCCTGCAATGGTTGGACCAGCACGGTGTCTGGAGGCATCGTGGCAGGAGGCACCACAGGAGTGGGGACCGGGGCGCCCGCTGAGACATCCATCCCCCTAGTTCAACCCTACCCCCCTGGACCCACCCTCACACCCCTTCTTCCCTCTCCCATTTGTTCACCCCTGCCCCTTACCCACCCCCACCTGGTTTGTGGCCCTCTCCCCCAACTGATGTGTATATATTTGTATATAGTTGTATTCTACCTTATAATATACATTTGTTTTGTTATGTCTACTGTGGTGGTCTCTGATTTGTAGCAAGCTACAGGTGCTCAGCTGCAGTGGTGTGCATGGCGTCAGGGGTGGTGCAGTCATGGGCATCTGTATGTGTGTCCGTGAGGAAGCAACTATGGTGTGGGCGTAGCTATCAGTCACTGTCTGTAGTTTGTGTGTTGTTCCCTGTGCACTGGATGACTGTGTGCAGTGGTCCACTGTGCATGCACTGTGTCCATGGTGCCCTGTCATACCATCCATGGCCTGTGCAGCCGACACCCTTGCATGTCTGTTATCTGCATGGTCCACTGAGACAAATCAGTGGTGGCTGTCCATGCTGGACAGCCACTGTACCCAGCACAATGCCGGGTTGCCTCCTGTCACTGGTGTGGTGCATGTCTTCCTCGGGTGGCACTGTGGCCTCAACTGTTGTCCCACCTCCATGTTGTCGCTTGTGTCTGTTGCAGGGGGGATGTGCTCCACTGTCTGTCACTTGTGCTCCGGGCACATGCTGGTGATGTACAGCTTCATGGTGCCTGCGCAGGGTGGCTGGCACACCTGTGCCATGGAGGGGTGCTGGCCGTGTGTACATGGTTTCCATTGCCACATGCCAGTGGCTTGGTTGACCCGCTACTGTGTCCCTGTGTTGGTGTGCCCTTGGGGTATGGGTGGTTGTTTGTCCATGCACTGTGTTGCATCCTGTGTGGCGCATGCTTCCATGCACCACTGTGGGTGTCTGCACTAGCTGTTGTGGCCAGTGCTGGGACGGGGTGTGTCCTTGGGAGAGTGTGCAGGGTGCTGCATCACTGGTGGTGGGGTCTGAGGCATGCCCTGTCACATGTGGGATACCTCGCGTGCCGACACATGGTCGGTCTCTCAGCTGTACCTCAGGGGGACGTGCGTAGAGGCACTGTGTATGCAGTCATTGCATCGCTGTCTGCTGCCACCCGCTGAAGGGTGCTCGTGGTGGGGCTGCCTTGCATGGTTCTGTGGTGCACAGGGTTGCATTGTCACAGTGGGGATGGTGGCATGCATGGGGTGTCCTGCACTGGTGGGAGCTGGTCCTGGGTAGGGTGTCTCGGAATCGCAGTGCAGGGTGTGCTCTGCATTGGTGGGATGGTGTGTACAGGGGTGGCGGACCTCCTTGTGTGCTGATCACAGCTTTCCAGGGGTGTGCTGGGCACCATGCCCTGGCTGTGGGTTTGTTGCTGGTGTCCATGGGCTGGTGGTTATTCCAGCTGTCCTCTGGTTGTGAAGTGCATGGGTGTGGGGGCAATGTCTGTTCTGCTGTGTGCTCCTCTGCCCATCTCTACCATGGGTGGTGGGCCCCTGCATCTGTCCCTCGCGCATCCCGGTTGTGCTGTTGCACTGCTGCCTTCTCCACTGAGCATCCCTGGTTGTGCTATTGTGCATCTGACCTGTGCCACTGCACATCCCTGGTTGTGCAATGGTGCAGTTAGCACGATATTCGATGGTGTGCTGCAGGTGCATCAGCGACCATGCAGTGTTTCAACATCGTGCATAGCAGTATGTGCACAGTGGACTTGTGCTTGCTCCTGCTGTTGCACACTTTTGTGGTGCAGTTTGAATATCTGGGCCACTGTCTCCCAGAATTAATGGCACACTCAGTCATGCATGCAGTGGACATGGTCCATCACACACAGACACCAGAATTAGTGTGCATGCCAAAATGCTACTGTCTTGTGTCCAGAAAATTCCCCAGTGTTGACTAAGTGAAATGAGAGCATAACAAGAAGTGTGAAGTCTCCCAGAATTAAGGGCACACTCAGTCATGAGCACAGTGGCCACACACAGTTACCAGAATTAATGTGCATCCCCAAAATGCTACTGTCTTGTGTCCAGAAAATTCCCCAGTGCTGGTGAAGTGAAATGAGACGGTAACAAAAAATGCAGTCTCCCAGAATTAATGGTGTACTCCAAATGCACAGACAGATTAAGATTGTGCTGCGCACTCAAGAGATACAGAGTCAGATGCAAAGGCACAACAACACCTAACCAGTGCTCACAAGTCACAAATCCAAATCTGGAAAGAATACATTTTGCCGGTTGGGGGGGTAGTGCACAGCACTAACAGTCCACTACCAATAAAGATACCACAAAGCAGTATAAAAAATTCATGCAGGTGCAGTGGATAGCAGGTCTACATTGCTGCAATTACTCTGGCACAATAAAAGTTGTCTGATTTAATGGCACGCATCACACACACACACACACACACACACACACACACACACACACACACTACAAAGTATTGCATAGCAAATTGAAAACCTTTAGCAATATACTAACATACTAACATACTATTTGCCAGCAGATTAGGCCTTCACGGTCTATCGAGTCTGCTCGAACTTTAGATCCTTAGTTGGGTGCCGAGACCAATATAACCAAATGTTTTAAACAAACTGAAATTATACACTGCCGCACCACTACAATCAGCAAAAAAATGTCAAGAATTACTGAAAATATTAGTGTGTACATTAACGCAGTTATATAAGAAAATATAACCAAAACAGAAAGACTGCCTTTTTCTCCCAGTTAATCTACCTACACCACAGATACACCCCTCCCCCAAAGCACACTTCACAGTACACAGACTGACTGTTCTAAATTAACATTCAAAATCCACACACAACAATAAACACTCGATGATATGAGCACAGGAGGGTTTCCTACAATTGATGCACTAGATTTTGAGCAAAAAAAAAATGGCTAAAAAAGGCTTTTTTAACAACTTTTAGAGATTTGAATCACAGAGCTCTGAGAGAAAGCTGTGTCCATCTTCTGCTACACACACACACTACACAGAACTGAGGCTGTGCAGAACAATCTAGAGCCCATGTGACCTGCAATTTCATGAAGCACTGCAAATTTGCCTTGGGGCTCAATAACAAGGCAAAGTGATGCAAGTACATTGATTTCAATGTACTTTGACTTAAAATTGGTGGAGAAGTGGTTTGGGGAAGGTAGAATAATGCAAAGTCATTGGTTTCAATGGACTTCGCGTTCCCCATTATAAAGTGAAGTACTCTGCTTTGTGTTACGGAGCACATCGTGGATTCCGCGTTACTCTGTGAAATCACTCCACGGAGTGAATTTCGGCCACTTTGACCATCTCTATTGATATACTGCCTTTGACTGGTTCATGAGGGCTGTTGAAATTGACCAGGCAGTAAACATAATGTACCTGGACTTTAGCAAAGATTTCTACTATGTCTCCCAAAGGAGAGTAACAAAGAAGTTGATAGACCTTGTAGTGGGAGACTATAAAATGACTAGATGGATGTGTAATTGGATGGCAAGCAGAAGACAGAGAGTGTTGCTCAATGGGAAACACTTAGGCTTGAAGGAAGTTACAAGTGGGGTTCCACAAGGGTTCCATGTGATAACAGCGATCGCAGAAAGGCAATTGCCATTAGGGTGACTGTATGTTGCCGAAAATCAGTTTTGGTGATGTACAGTCCTGGCGCACAGTGAAAGGGCGCTGGAGACTTTTTTTTTGTTTATGTAATGGGGGGCTGTGACCCCATACCCCACTACTAAAAGATTCTCAACTCCAAGGGGTGCATGTTGGGTGGGTGTAAAAGTGAAAAAAAAACCAAAACATGACCGGCACAAAAAGGAACTCACACCCAGAACCAAACCCGGCACCCTCTCAACTCTAGCCTACTATCAACCCACTACGCCACATGGCTAGCTCAGCAGCCCACTGCCACACTACACCCCACAAGCCCTCTCTCCCCTTCCACCCATCGCATGGCGTGGTCCCCCCATGTGCATGTACAAATAGCAACATCCTATCACTACATGTATGGACTCCCCCCATCTGGTTCCCCTCCCTGCCCAGTAGCTCTATGCATAAGCACCGTGATTGAGTCACCCTTTTTGTAAGTGATCAATCATGGTCACCAAAGTCACAGGATACCTTCCACAAGGCTTCTTGCTCGGCTGCAGGTATTAAAGTGTTCATCACAGATATCATAGACAGCATCAAGGCAAAATCTGCTTCTTGTGGTTGACACCAAGTTCTGCAGCAGAGTTGACAGTGACAGTGGGGTCAGAGACATGAGTAAGGAAAAAAAGGTTGAAGAGGTGGTCCAGAATCTGGCAACTGGGAGGTCCTACACTTAGGGGAGAAACCCAAGAGCTAAGTACAGATTGGGAGGTGGCCTTCACTGAGTCAAAAGAAGAAATGGATTTGGGTGTAGCAATAATGTGTACACTCAAGCAGGGCCCCGCATACACTGTGGCAAAGTGGCCCTACATACTGTGCCATGGCAGGACCTCATGTTTTCTGCAACCAGACTATAAGCAATTATGCAGCAATTCTGCGGCAATTCTATGATGGTTTACATTTTGTGGTAACTCAAAGGACCCAAAATGATATCAGGTTACTCTGAAAGAATGCCCAGAAAAGGCAGACTGTGGCAGTTTAGCAGATAGTCATGCAAGGCAATGCAAACAAATAATTTTGATTGGTGATAGTTCATTGAGGAATTGAAAGGTTATTTTTTTCATGCAATCTGTTTCATCCTCCCATAGCTCCCATCCTATGTTCCAGGGCTAGTTTTCTGCTTTCTTCCCCTTTCTGCCCACTTGCTTGAAGACTAGTACTGCCATGTTGCAGAACAATACTGCTCCAGTGGCTCCATCCCACCCAATTGCTTGAAGACTGGCAGTGATGGTTTGTGCTGAAACTCTGCTCCAGTTGCTTATACCTGCTCACTGACTTTAATACTGGTTGCACTATTTGTGTCAGTGCTATTTGTCTTCTATCTCCTTCTTTCCCACCCTGTAAGGATTTACTATGAGGCTAGACAGAGAAGCTGGACCATTTTACATTAAATACAGGTTAACAAATCCACTTATTTTGTGTGTTTTGCAATTATTGCAATATCTTCATCTCACAATTCTGCAATCATTAAAGAAAATCCCAATATTTTCATGATACAGGCTTCCTGAAGTTTCCTTAATGTTTATAGAAGGTCATAATGCTTATAAGCTTCAGGGCTAAGTGCCAGTGGAGTAGAAAAGGGAAGCCCCACCAACAGCTGCAATTCAGGGGTTAGAGATGTATAATGGAGCTGCCGGAAAACTCATACTGCCATTTTAACCTAACTCGTAATTATTTTAGCAGTTTAGTTGGGGAAGGGGGTCGGTGGTGATCTTTACTACACCAAACACATTTCTGTGGCAGAGGCTTGTTTCTGTGCTGGGTGCTGCATCCATAGAATCCCAGAAAACATGAGACCTGCCCTCAAGCCATCTGAACAATGCAGTAAGGCAGCGGGAAAAGCTATCAGAATGTGGGGCTGCATAGGCAGAGAGATCAGTAGCCAGACGAAGAACATTATATTGCCCCATACGGAACCCTGGTGTGATCACACCTGAGTACTGTGTCCCAGTCTGGAATCCCTGTCTGAGGAATGCAGTGCAGTGAAGAGTCATAGAGATGATTTAGGGACAGCAGGGGAATGTGTATGAGCAGAAACAGGGCAGCATGACCATGTACTCGTTGGATACCAGTAGGGAGAGAGTGGACATAATAAAAACCTTCAAATACTCTGGTCTGGTGGCACTGAGGGTTGAGGCACTGGACGCCACACCTAGCACCATGACCCAGGTTTGGGAACGACCCTAGGTCGTCGGGGGCAGCAGGGGAGGAGAAGGGTCGAGCATCCTTAGGACTGCTCTCCTTCTCCGGGGAAGGTGGGCAGGATGCCTTAGTGGCCTAGTGGACTCTAGTGGTGGCTGGGGGTGACAACAGGCCATTGACAAACTTGGTGGGATGTGCTGTGACCGACGCTTGGAAGGGGCGCGTGTGGTAGCATGTGCGCTCCTGCCCCTTGGCATCATTGCATGCCACAGATGTCCATGGGGCAGGAAAAGGGAAATGAGGCACCAGTCACGGCTGTGATGGCCATCTCTACGGAGGACTTGCTGGGTGCAGGGGTGCACAGCTCTACTGGATCCTGTGTGGCTGAGAGTGCAGTGGAGTTTCCACCTCCGCCACAGGGAGCAAGCCGGGGTACACTAGGACCCAAATGTGGAACTGAGGGTCCCTGGGATGGTGGCGGAAATCTCAAGAGAATGCCTGGAAACTTGAGGTATGCAGACTGGTGGCTAGGGAAAAAGTACTAACAAAAAAAAAACTTCAAAATATGGGGGTACTAACAAGGTAGAGTCTACTGAATAGTTCAGGTCCAGTGTGAATAAAAGCATGAGAAAGAATGGCTGCAAATTAGTAGGCGGGGTGGGTGAATTTATGAGGGCTGCCAAGAAGCATGGGAGGGTCTGGAGAGAGAGACATGAACCTGTAAAGCATGTACTGTACCTCTGCATTGGGCAGACTTGATATACCACAAGGTCTTCTCTGTGGCAAAATTATTTTTCTACAGTATATATCTTAGTAAGAGCAAATCAGGTACACTCCCTGCATGTAGTACAGAATATTATACCTACAGTTTGCTTTGGATTTGACATCCACTAGCTTTTCTGATCATATAACATCTGTACTACAAGAACTGTACTGGTTACCTGTGTGGGGAAAATCAACTCAAAAGGGGCAGGAAACATGGGCTAATTTGTGGTATTTGTAATGTCTCTGTTTTCAGAAAGAATATTCAGTTATCCTGTAAATATTCATTATTAATCATGCCTGACTGAACACCAATGTGACAAACTAGGGATACTGATTTGTTTTGATGAATAACACACAACCTGCACTGACCATTGTTCCGTTACTCTGAACATTTTCTCCTTCCTTTAAAGGGAGAGATCTCCTCCTATCAATCAATCAATCAATCAAGTCTTTATTTAACCAGGCATTCATCGTTGAGCAGAAGCTCATTTGCAAGATGGACCTGGGTGGAGCATGAACAATTGTATATACAGGTCAACACAGGTATTTATAAGGCAATACAGATAACACTCTTTACAGAGAGGAAGAAAAAGAAGTTCATATGTACATAGAATTATACAGATATTGTACAGATTACACGGTATTTACATACATAGAAGTGTCTATAGGAAGATAAAGCAGGTTATCTAAGGTTGCAGGAGGAAGTAACGGAAGAAAAAAAAAAATATACACCAGGTAGAGGTGAAGGTAGGGGGGAAGAAAGGAGGAAGTAGGGGAGAAAGGCTAGGAGGCATGGTGCCCAGAAAGGAGTTGGTAAAGCTGGATGTAGAGAAGGTGGATGGAGAAAAGGAGATGTGTGAGCCCCGGGATTGAATGCTATAAGGTACGGGCATGGTAGGATGTCACAAACCAGGGTAGTGAGCTCCTATCCGAGGTTGGGAAAAGGAAGAATAAGGGATGGATGGGCCTAGTGTTGATAAGACAGGGGATAAGAGAGAACAATTAGGCTGGTGAGGAGCAAGCTGGGGGGTCAGTACTTAAAATTGGGTCTAGGCATGGCTATGTACCAGTACTGGGTCTGAGTGGGTGAAGCAGTTACATACTTCTCTGATTGTCGAAATAAAGCATCTTGAAAGCATTTATACCGATTAGAGTGCTTAATTTGAGGTTTTGTAGATCGTTCCATAAGGTAGGTAGCACGAAGCTTATGGCTGCCCTGCCGAAGCGGGATTTTGCTTTGGATACTTTAAGTGTAATAGCTGAGTAACTTCTTAGCGTATTTCCCAATTATACTCGGGGAAGACAGCAGGAGATATAATAAGGCAGCTTATTAGAGATGGCTCTATAGGTCAGAGAGCAGCGTTTCTGTGGCGCCTGAACTTTAGTGATGTCCATCCCACTGCCGCATATAGGGTGCAGTGATGTGTGAAAGGAGTCCGTTATAAACCTCAGTGCTTCGCGGTAGAGTGTGTCCAGTTTACCCATGTAAGAGTTGGGGCATTGGCTGTAGAGGAAGTCAGCGTAATCAACCAATGATAGGAAAATGGATTGGACCAGTTGTTTCTTGGCATCTCTGGTGAGAAATTGGCTGATTCTAAAAACAGTCCAAGCCTTTGCAAGTCGTTTTAGCAAGTCCTCGATATGTTCAATGAAGGAGAGTCTTTGGTCTATCCAAACTCCCAGATACTTGAATTTTGTAACAAATTCTAGTTTTCACCTAGAACTGTGGTAATTTGGGAACTGTCCCACTGGACACAGGGTTAGCTACTACGGATAAAAGGAGAGAGGACCATCGCTTTAGTTTTTTGGCATTAAGGAGTAGCTTTTTGGAGGAGTTGGCTTTGCAAAAGGTTGAATTCTGACTGTAGGTCATTGCAGGCAGCTTCAGGTGTTGGGCGACTCACGTAGAGAACTGTATCATCTGCAAACAGATGGATGTTGGCTTCTTTTATACAGTAGTCGATGTTATTAATGTAGATTGCAAAAAGTAAGGGCCCTAATATAGAACCTTGAGGTACCCCTCTTTGCAGAGTTTTTAAGGGGGACAGGCCTCCTTCGGCTTTAACTTGTTGAAGGCGCCTGTAAGATAGTCATGAACCAATGCAGAGGAGGGGTCCACACCTATGGTTTGAAGGGCGAGAGGAGCAGACTATGGTCGATGGTGTGAAAGCCTTGCTTAGATCAAGGAAAACAGCACAAATAAAGTTTTTGCTCTCAAGATTACGCTGCCAGTCATTAGTAACTTTGGCGAGGGCTGAGATAGTGCTATGTTTAGCTCTGAATCTGGACTGCATAGGATTTAGCAGTTCCCTAGACTCAAGGTGAGTCCTCAGCTGTGCATTTACAATTTTCTCTAGGAGCTTGGACAGGACCGGAAGAAGGGAAATTGGCCTGTAGTTATTGAGATCGCCATAGTCACCTGATTGAACAGTGGTATGACATGTGCTGTCTTCCATATAGGTGGTAAGGTGCACTGAGACAGGGATAAGTTAAAAAGGTGGGTGATGGGTATCGCTAGTACGTGGTAGAAATTTTAGGAAGTAATGGTCAAGGAGTCGCCCCAGCACTTTTTCTAGTATCCAACTGAAGCAAGAGGTCTTCTACCTCTTTCAGTGTGGCAGGTTGAAGTGAGAAAGGCGGCAAAGTTATCGGAGTTTCAGGCAGTTGGCTGGCAGTCTGGGAGCAAAGTATGTTTGCAGGGGAGTTATCAAATGCCATGCCTGCAGTAGCAAAGTGGTAATTGAATCGTCAAGTATATCCATCTTTCCGGTTATAGTCAAGTTGCCAGAGGTAATCTTGGTGGGAGTGAATTTCCTGGGAGTGGCCTAGCAGATCACTGATTGTGTTCCAAAGCTTGATTGGGCTCTTTGTGGCAGAGTCGAGTTCGGATTTGAAGAAGGTGGTCTTCGATTCTCTGATTGTTTTAGTACATAAATTCGTGAGTCTCCTGAACTGGTTCCAATCCTCTGCAGTGTTCAGTCTGCGTGCTTTTTCCAGAGCTTATCTCTTTCTAGAAGCAAGGACTTGATCTGAGGGTGAACCATTTCAGGTTTTGGTCCTAGTTCGAACTTTAATAAGGGAGCATACTTATTAAGGGCCCTTGATAGAATGTTGTGGAAGATATTGTAAGCTGACGTGTCGTTTGGCCAGGTAGAAATCTTGCCACTCAGGGGAGTACTTAAGCTCGTTTAGGTAGGCATGTTCATTGAAGTTGTGCCTGGATCTCTTCATAAAGAACTTGCTGATGGGTGCTGGGTTGTTGGTGGATCTTACTCCCGCAATAAAACAATGGTCACTGGCATCTGAGAAGAAGACATCAGCGTGGGAGAAGAGGTGAGGTTTGCTCACCATTAGCACATCCAAAAGTGTACTTTTACTGGGGTTCTTTACGTTTGGGCGTGTTGGTTCAGTAATAAGTTACATCAGCCCATGTTCATCACAGAAGGATGCAACGGGGGCAGCTGTGTTAGAGAGCCAGTCAAAGTTGAGGTCTCCTAAAATAATAGTTTCTGGCAGCCGCTGTCCCAACTTGTCACTTAGATACGACACAAGCTGTAGGTCAGCAGACGGTCTGTAGCATCCACGTGAGAGTGCAGTAGTCTGTGTAATTTCCACTTTGAGAATTAGGCATTCAATTCACTGGCGACAGATGCCGAGGATAAGCAGGAGGCAGAAAATTTGTCTTTAACGAGATAGCTACCCCTCCTCCTCTGGCATGCCTATCAGCTCTGAACAAGGCATAGTTGGGTATGTTTACTTCTCTATCAGTGGTGCTGGGTCTAAGCCAAGTTTCGGAAATCACAAGTATGTCAGGAGAGGTATGATTTACCCAGGTTTGTACTAAGGTTATCTTTTAAGGAGGCTACATACGTTAATATGCAAGAAGCTTATTCCTTTTAAATTTGCTAGTTCTGCTGGCAAAGCAATAGCTTCTGGGGGGCCAGGGTTGAGTTCTACATTGCCTGAACAAAGCAGGAGGATAAGTAGGATTTTTCTAAGAGTGCTAATTATAAGCTTGTAATTCCTGCCTTTCTCCCGTCTAGTAGATCTGATGATTTTAGGGACTGGAAAGTAGCCACCATAGAAGAGCTGATCTGTTGTAGCAAGAGCTAGTACCCCTACCACAATAGGCGGGGAGGAGTTAGAAGTCTGCGTGGTGGGAGGTGGACCTTGTGGTGGGGGAGTGTTATAAGTACTACTGGTATGTGTGGTCCAAGAGCAGGGTTCGAGGTATGAGTACTTGGAACCACGGAGGCAATTAAAGGATAAGTTGCCATGTGGTATACAGCACAAGGTGCCGTTCTAGACCAAACATGATGGTAGTTCAGGTGTCCAATGCTAGGCAGCTGGTATCAGCAGAAGAAGGGGCAGTAAAAGGAGCCATATAGGGCTCGACATGATGGTACCTCAAAAAGGAGCCACTCAATTAGCCCATGGGGCCAATGGGGTTGCTGGATTAATGCAGCTTATCAGTAGCTTTCCGATCCAGGTTGACCCAAATTTGATAGCATTAAAGATATTTAGTGGTGAAGGCACAGCCAAGGAGAGCCTATGCATTTTAGTAAGGCGAGGCCCTGAGAGTTGGATCCCGTAGGCTGGATAGAGAAGAGGGGGATCACGAGCTAAGTCTCTATTGGTGGGGCACTGCGCCAGCGGACGTGGACTAATATTTTGGCAGGAGCTACTGTATTTAATAATCAATGCGGAGGTGAGGAGGCGGTCGAAAAAGTTGCGGCAGTGCCGTGCCTTGAGGGCCTTGGGTCCGTGGTTCATGGTCTCGAGCATCGCCTAGAGGCTGATCGCCTGGTAGCCGGAACCCGCTGCTTAGGAGCTGGGAGCCTGGGCGACAGTTTCTCGGCTGAGGGAGAGAAGGAGAGTGAGGGTTAATAAAGTGGATTCACATAAAGGGTTAGACAGAACAGCGGGGAGTCCAAAATTTGTAGAACAAAAGGACATGTATGGTACCAGCAATGCCAAAAGAGGTAGTGACGAGTAGTAGTAGGTGGTTGCACCCCAAGGTAGTTTGTTTGGTGTTGCTGGCCTGCTTAACTGCAAGCTGGTTTATAGTTGAAAGGGTATATAGTCGAATTAGGGTGAGGTCCCTAACAATAGGGCAGGTAGAGCAGTAATTGAGAGGAGTTAGATGGAGTGGCTGGAGAAAAGGTTGAGAGGAAATGTGGGATCCTGTGGGTGGGACTGCTTTAAAAAGGGGCGGTAAGAAAGTGGGTCAAGTCAGGTATTGAAGACAGGGAGGCCAATAGCATGAAAATGTGCAGCAGTGGAGTGACCAATCTGCTGCTAGGCTGAGGAAGGGGTGGAATAAGGGTCTATTTAATCCTCCTGTCTACTATCTTCATTTTTAACAAGAAAAATGTTATTGATTTTTGTCAAACATTACAAGAGCATAGTAATAGATAGTCATGCCATATAACAAACATAAACAGTCAAAACACTTTAAGTTAGCACATCCAGCATGAGCATAAAGAGATAAAATACATGCAGTGGCACAAATTATGCAGCAGAGTAAATCTAAATAGTATTGTATGAAGGATCCCTGGAATAGAATCAGTACTATATCAGATTTAAAAAGGCAGATTTTCTGAAGGGGGAAGGGGAACAAAACAAGGGTGTGCGGTAAAGTACATGCCCCATTTCTTGTAGTAAACAGGGAGTCTGTTGTAGGTGGAGTAGGTCAATCTTTCAAAGACTGCCAAATGGGCCAGTGCAGTGTGCCAAGTTGTAAGTGGTGGGGGGGGCAGATTGTCTCCATTTCATAAGCGTAGCTCATTTTGCCTCCATAAGTGCGACCAATAGCCAGTTGACTTTAGAGATTGAACCTCCAGGTAACAGTGAGGTATCACTTAGGAGTATCAAAGCTGGATGGTGTGGGATTTAGAAATTCTGAACTTTGGCGCTATCCCCTGAGACTCCATTCCAGAAGTGGTGTAGATATGGGCATTGCCAGAATACGTGAAATAGGTTGGCAGCTAGGGCGTGACATCTCCAACACTTGGAGTGGGGTAATGGCCTCTATTGAATAAGAAGTCAGGGTGCAATACCATCTGTGAAGAAGTTTAGTCTGGATTAGTTTTCCTCTAGCATCACAATATGCTAAATGAACAGCCTTGAGGCAGTGCTCCTATATCTCGGGGGGAGATGTAATTGCTGTTCCTTCTCCCAATGGGCCTTACATTTGACAGTGATGCTCGGTAGGGCATCTCTAACTGTATGGTATCCATCCAGCCAGCATTTGAGACTTGTGTGGTTTATACAGATGTTGTAATCACTCCCATTCCTTTTGTAGTGCGCGTTTCTGTTTAAAGGACTGGTTGGCACCACAAAGTTGCAAAAATCTCCAAACATTTGGCCTGGAGTTACTGGAAGGAGAGTAGATTATCAGATTTTGGCACAGGGATGTTATCTATGATGTGAACCCCACATTTGCCCAGGACTTCTAAGTGAGTGTGGCACCTCCTTCTGAAATGTTTGGTCCCCCATATGTAAGTGTACTGTAATGGGGCAGATGAGTGGATTTGGGGCATTGAGTGACCTGTTGGTATCGGTGCCAGGCTTTCTGTGTCTCATGGATAATGGGATTTTTCAGTCCCTTTTGTAATCATGGGCCCCAGGAGTATCCCATTCACCTTATGTAGGTTAAATCTTGTTCTAGATTGACCAGTGGGGGTGTCAGCACCATGTGGAGGAACCATTTCATGGCCTGGACCATCCTGTAGGTCCATAGGTAGCCCTGGAACCAAAGCAGTCCCAGTCCCCTTGTGACCAATGTGCTCAGAGCTTAGCTTTTCAGGATTTGGGCACCTTTCCTTTCCATTGTAACAAATTCAATAACTTATTAATCTTATTCAATATTTTTCAGGGACTGCAAGAGGAGGTTATTGAATATATAAGCAAATCTGGAGAGAACAAACATCTTAATAGCTTCCACTTGCCTATAAGAGTCAAACAGAGTTTGAACCATCTTCCAGTGTCAGGTTCTAATGCATGGGGAGAGGGATAAACTTGGTGGTATCCAAGTCAACCCATTTGGTCATAATCAGAATGCCTAGGTATGTGAAGTCCTCTTTAGCAGAAACTACATATGTGCCAATGATGCAGTCAGGCATGCATAGTGGGTTTAGGGGTAATATAGTGGTCTTTTTCCAATTAACAATGCCAGAGGCAGATGTAAACATATCCAAAAGGGCCATTATAGGGCCCAGTGATTGAGTGGGGTTCATGATGGTGGGGAGGCATTGTCAGCATATGTGTTAACTAAATAACAGTTACCCTTAACCCTAATGCCCTGCATGTCAAACGAATCCAGGAGTTTTCTAGTGAGTGTGTCCAATGCTATCAAGAACAGCAGGGGGAACAAGGGTCAGCATTGTTGCATGCACCTGTGTAAGGTGAACAGTTTGGTGAGAATGGTGGCTGTGGGCATATTAAACAGGGCACAGATCCAGCTGCGAAATATGGGAAAAAAACATATGCCTCAGGACCGAGTGCATATAGTGCCATTCAACCAAATCAAAGGCTTTTCCCAAGTCCTCTGCCAAATTTGCCCATTGGGTACACGGACTGATTTGCATGCCATTTGAGGTGGAGAACTGCACAAATGCTGTCTGCCATAGTTTTGCCTTTCCAGGACCCAGCCCTGGATGGATAAATGATGGACGAGTAACTTTTCAACTCTGTTAGCCAAGGCCTTAGCTACAATATTACTGTTTGTAGAAATTAAGGAAACTGGCCTGAAATTGGTGCAATCTAAAGTCCGATGACTTTTTTTGTAAGAGAGGTAATCATGGCCTCCTTCATGGTGGGGGGAAGAGTATCAAGTGAACAGGCTTCCTGCAAGGCCTCTAGAAGAAAGGCAATGACTATTTAGGGCATGAGTTGGTATAGACCAACCACCGTGCCATTAGGTCTTAGGACTTTTCCCTTGGAAAGTTGTTTCAGGGCTATCGTGAGCTCCTCACTTTTAATGGGTGACAAGTTCTTGTCGAAGTGCTGGAGGTATCTGGGGTACCCAGGTGGTCCTGAAGAAAGTTTTCACTGGAGAGAAGTCTTGGGTTCCCGTTGATTGAGAGTTTAATTGCATGTAGTATTGCCGCATGATTCATTAATTCCTGCAGAGATTGTAACAATCTCCTCCTTAGCATTTCATAGGACCAGAATTTTGGAATCAGCTTTTGCTTACGTAATTTCCAGGCTTGAAGTCTGCCACATTTGCTGTCAGATTTCTTGAAGGTCTGATTGGCGCAACATTTGTCATTCAGCTTTTAATGGAAAATTACGTTAATCTTGTACTTAAGGCCCATTATAGATGAAATGAGTTTAGGGAGGGTTGATTGGTTAGTTTGAACTGTGTATCCTTACTTTTAAAATTCTGCTGTAACAGATTGAGCTCTTGAGCTCTCTTTTATTTTGTGCAGTCATGTAAGAGATAATAGCTCAAGAGGAAGGCCCTGAAGGCTTCCATACCATCCATGGAGCTGTCTCCCTTGTTCTTTGAATTTATAGTAGAAGTCTGCCTCTGAGGTAATCCAGGAGCAGAATTGGAACCTTTAAGAGTAAGGGTGGCATCTCCAGTGTGGTGAACTACTCTGCCCATCCAGAGATAAATAAGGAATCCCTACTGGGGCGTGATCTGAAATAAATATAGACTCAGTCGATGGGTCATGTATGCTTGGTGAGACACCACTATCTGCAAACAAATGCCAATCTGGCTATGCATACCATGCACTGGAGAGCAGATGTACTAATCTCTCTCTCCTGTCTGGGTGGTCACACCTCTATACATTTATCAAACCCCATTCTGCCATAAGGGCTTCCAATGCAGCCCTGGCCCTGGAATGAGTATCAGGGGAGACCTGAGATCTGTCACGGAACATGTCAGAGACCAGGTTAAAATCCCCGCATATAAGAAGCAGAATAGTGGAGTTCTCACCCTTGACATCCACAATAGCCTGACTGACCTGAGGAAAAAACAGCGCATCGCAATTGGGGCATATATATTATGAGGATAACCTTTCCACCTGGGAAGCGAAAAGGCCTACAATCCATCTGACTTGGGAGTCTGTTTTGGTTGCTTGCATTTTCCATGGTACAGCTCAATGAAGCAGTATAACTACTCCCTGTAACTTCAAGGAGGGTAAGCTGTGCTACTCTTGACCCATCCAAGCTTTCTTAAGCCATTTGATAGTCCTGTCTGTTAGATGCATTCCCTGTATCAAGGCAACCTCAGTCTTTAAGAATTTTAAATTCCCTAGGGATACTGGAGAACTTTATGACGTGTATAGGGAAATCAATAGGGGAAGGGGATAGGGTCTTGACCCTAACAACCTTCCACGATAGGTGGGAGGCCAGAGAGCTCTTCAGTGGCGTATATGAGTAGATGTAGTTGTTAAAGCACAGTACCTGAATAAAGTAAGTACTCTGACTATAAGAGAATCCAGTAAACACCAATTTGCAGTAGTGATGCCCTGCTACAGGGCCTTTTACAAGTAAACAAGAGCACGACCATGTATCTTGCACTGGCTTAACAACTTACTTATGTGTATGAGGTTGGAAAGATGCCAATTAAATACCAATGGGGTATTTAAACTGTTCCACAAAATGTGTCAGTCCTTAGTTGATGCAATAGAACTAGGAATCATCTCTGGGTGAACCTCAGGGGAGTGGGCCTCTGTCTATACATTCAATACTGTGTTCTGTTGAAAAATCCATCTAGAAACTACAAACAAGAATCACCATTGTCACTAAAGTGTATAAATAAAATTGTGCCAATCACCAAGGTAAATTTATCATGATATCTAGCTATGTTATAAAAACAGTGCAGTATCTTTTCAAGGACTCTGTATGCAAAATATATATAGAGTAGCCAGCATAGTGCACACACTTGGGATATTGGAAACATGTGAGCTTAACTGTGCATTTATCTGAAAAATAGCTTTCCCAGGCATTGGAGAAATTTAAAAACGCTTCATTTATTCTTGGCGCAAGTACATGGCGTACATCATGAACATTGCAAATACCGTGGCAACACATACGTCCTCGCATACAAGTACTGTACTGCACTGTAATCAACACTGTAATCAACATTTACTACTTTATCTTATTTTTAATTTAATACTGTAAAAAGTAAGCACATCCTAACATTGCAGCTAGCATTGCGTTAGACATTTTGACTGATTTTATTTAAAGAAATCAGTAATTTTCTTTTGCTTGCTATATTTCAATGCTAGCTGCTGAGCATATTTGTGGAAATTAAAAAATGTGCTAAAGTCCTTCTTTTCTTTGGACAGCATATACTTCCTTAGTTTTCCATACTCCGTAATGCTTCAGAAAAGTTACTGGCTCCTCTTCCTGGCTGCAGTCTTCTTCATTGTCTGGGTCCTGGTCAGGTCAGCAGAGTCTCCACAGATGTCGCCATATCTCCTCCTCGCTGACTGGACCTACGGGTAGCCACAGCATCGCCTATGGTTGTGTACTCGATGAAGTCGGAGGCTGTCATTCCTGCTGGTTGAATGGGAATCAGCGGCAGCATTTCTGAGCTTTCCTCTTCCAGGTTTGTGGTTCCCTCTGATGGAATGGCTGATGACAGTCCTGCCTTGTGATAGCAATTGGTGGTTCTAATATACTGTACTGTAGTACTGCATTGGGTTGTGCACTTAGGTGGGTGCAGGACATAAAAATGAGTAGGCTTTCCTCCCCAAAAAATGTGCACTTAACTGAAATGTGCACTTAAGCAGTTACATTACAATGGCAAACAGGAAAAAAACCGGATATTGAAAAAGTGTGCACTTAACTGAGGTGAACTTAGGTGGATTGCACTGTATTGGATATTTTCTACTGACAAATATCAGGATGTATAGTGACTATGTAATGTATATGTTTTAAACCTTTTCAATAAAACATATTTTTTTTTTTAAAAAGGCAGATAATTAGAACAATGAACAATGATAGTGAATTTTCAGTACTGGCCTGCTTAGTGAAACAATATAATCAAACAGTGGCTGGTTGAGTATACAAGGCCCATTAATCTGGGTTTAACCAGTAGAAAATGGATGCTAAGTACAAAGGGTAGCCCAACTAAAGGTGCAGACCATGTTGTCCCCATGACCGGGGCAAAAAATAGTAGTAGAGCTGCTTGAGGGGTTGCCTCGATGAGGTTACAAGGAGGTAAGGTAAGAAAAAGGAGGGAAGACAGGTAAGCAGCCAAGGATTGGTAAGGCCAGGAGGGCATAGCTAAAAGGGCTTAAGAAGGACTGCAAGGGAGCAAACAGTCACAATTTTGCTCCAGAGAAATTCTTTTAAATTTCATGGGAAGCACAGCAGTTCGCTGGATTTGTCAGCCTTGGGGCTGGGTAGCTTAGAGATAATTTGGAGGTCTTTAAAAAAAAATATATATATATATATAATATATATCTTCATAACGGTAGCAAGGACCGGAGAGAATTAAGCACAGATCCGGCAGTAGTAAGTATCGGAAACTTGACCAGCGGGAGAGAAGAACTGAGAAGGTGGGAGCAGTACCAATCGAGGTAAGATAGAAGATTTCTGTGTCCAGGCAAGGATCGTGGGGGCAGGTAGCACGCGAGTAAGCAGTTGTGTCCTCTGATGTGAGAGCTGAGGCTAAGACGGGGACGAGTGAGGCACATAGTGGCAGTAGCAGGAGGTCTGCGCAGGTATGAGAGAAGCAAGTTGCAGGATGTACAGCAGCACAGTGGTGTTTGCGAGAGACCTGAAGCACAGCCCGGAAAGAGTGAAGCATGGGGTTTGTGTTAGCGCAAAGCTGTTAGGCGATGGTGTTGTGGTCCAGTTGGTAGCAATTTGCTTCTAGGTCCCGGCGGTTGTGGCATTTGGAATAATAGGTTTTCAGGCACAGGCACAGGGCTTGCACATTGGCAGTGCTGGGTGTCATTCCCGGAGTGGCTGGCAAAAGAGTGGATGGGCAATTAAGTGGGGGAGGCATGCGGAGAAGCCAAAGCATAAGGTAAAAGATGCATAATGGAAAGGATACAGCTGTAGCTGCTTGAGGTGGCAGCATGCAGCAAGGATTCAGGCAAGAGACAAGCGTTTGGGACAGGTGAGAACTCAGGCATGGGGTGGGGGGGTAACGAGAAGCACCACATGGGCAGATAGGGTGGTTTTTACAATGGATGTGGTGTGGCCGTTCATGCACGCATTTGGAGAGGGCACCACGATCCAGAAGGTGATGGAGAATGGTGGAGACAGTAAAATGGGAAAATGGCATGAGAGCCAGGGGCAGTAGTAGGGAATGAGGAAGGATGAGGGTAAGCAGGGGCAGAAAAGCTGGGCCTACCACGTGAGATGGCATCTGATGTCATCACCACGCAGCAGAAGGCCCGTGGAGGGGATGAGGAAAAAGAGCACAGGGAGGCACTCGAAAATAAAGCAGAACAACAAATTAAGAGAGATGGGGTGTGGGGAAGGGCATAGTACGCCTGGACAGCGATGGGGGGGCATGCTCTGGGGGGTATAATGCGCATAAAGGTGGCCAAAAAAAAAAAAAAGAGATATAGGGCCGTTTTTTATGTGGGGCACAGAAGTATGGGGAAAGTAGGTGTGCTGACCAGCAAGTGAATTAATAATATAAGGGCAAATGGGGAGAGTCACAAGGAGGGTGGGGGCGAAAAAAAGGGTTTGCTAAGTAAGAAGAACGTGGGGGAAGCAGCAAGGGGTCCGACAACCCCTCCAACAGGGGTGGGGTGCAACCAGGGGCACGTGAGACCCAAGGAAACAACGGAAGGAAAGCAGGGACCGTGCCGAGTACAAGGGGACAGCTATGGGGGGGAGCAAGTAAAAAAAAAAAAGTTTTGTTATTGATGATGTGTCTTCTCTGTTTAGCAGGTATGAGAGGATGGCACCAAAGAAAGGGAACCCAAATAAGGAAGAGTGTTATCGAGCAGTCATGGACTTGGTGGAGAAGGCCAACTGGCTGCTAGAGGTGGCGGAACCATGCGAGGTGGAATAAGGTACTAAGTGGAAGGGGAGACAGGCGAAGGGGCAGGGGAAGGAGAGGAGGGCGCCAAAGTGAACACGGGTGCCGGATCCTGGGCACGAGGAGGGGGTGCCGGCTCCGGAGAAGCCTCAGAGTGTTGCAATGCCAGCTCCTGCTTTTTGCTCCACTCCAACGCCAGTGCTTGACACCCCGCTGGCCCCACCACTAGGGCTAGGACATACCCCTGCACCGGGAGAGCCCACAACGGGACCCAGCGGCCCACAACCAAGCCCCCCAGGTAATCCAGTGGTGACATTCGTAAAGGAATATGTGGAGCAGATGCTGAGAAGCATGGGGGAGAACGGACTGGGGCAACTGGAGAAAGCATTGGGGAACTAAAGGGCAGGGACAAGTGCAGAAGGAGGGAATGGGCCCACCCAGTAGGAAGGTGGGAGCTCCAGGATCAGACTAGCAGAGCACGTGCCTATGGCCATAAAGAAAAATATGGAAGAGAATATGTTGACATATTAAGCCTGTGACGTGGACAATATGGACGAAGTTGGAAGAAAGGGACAGCTTTGAGAAGAAGGATATGGCGGCAGTGGTGCTGTTAGGAAAGGGAGAGGAGGAAAAAGCAGGAAAGGGAAGACCTGGGACAATTGGTCCACAGGTTTTACTTATTTTATGCCATCCCCATTGAGAAGAAACCAGAGTTAGCAACCCCACTCCTGACTTACTCCTTGATCATTAAGAACGCGTACAAAAAAGGGGGGCATAGTTGGCTGAGATATAATGAGAAGTTCAGAAAGAGGATGGCACATTTTGGGGATGTAAAATGGGATGCGCGACACATTGATCTGTGGCTAGAAATCTATATGGGGCCAACGGAGAAGGAGGCTGAAGGAGAAAGGAGAGGCGGAACAGTGTTAAAGACTTGTTGGGGATACAACTGGGCATTTTGCTCTTGGCCTATTTGCCGATTCCGGCATGTTTGCGCAAAATCGGAGGCACCATCCAGCGACAAGGTGCAGATACAGTTGGGAAAAAGAGCAGTGGGGGCTGGAGCAGGTGCACCAGCAGCCTTCGAGACAAGCCAAGGGGCATTTGGGGACAGCAGTGGGGAGGGGCAACAGAGGCAGGACAAGTGGGGAGGAGGTCACTCATATCAGACCAGGTACCAGGACAGATGAGGTGGCAAGGGCAACTTTAGATTGGCACAGACACCAATCAAGGTGAGTGCTATTCAGGAAGGTTTGGTGGGTTACCGGACCAGGTAGCAACCAAGGAGCTGGGAACAGGTTTTCATATAGGTTTTAGTTTAAAGTATAGGGTTGGTCAGAAGGAGACAAAGGCAAAAACCTTAGTCGACTCTAGGAAAAGTGCTATGCTAGCATGATTAATTCAAAAGAAGTGGCAGGGAAGGGTGAAAGGCCCTTTTGAATCACCTTCGCTGCCAAGACTATGCATATCCCCACTGGGTTTGGTCCCCAAAAAGCAACTGGGGGAGTATAGGGTGATACAGCACCTTTCTTACCCGGATGGGGATTCAGTCAATGATGCCATAGGGGAGGAGGATAGCAGGGTTACTTACGCCACATTGGAAGAGGCAGTGCAACTTATTAGGGCCAAACAAGAGGCATGGCTGGCAAAGACGGACATAGAATCCGCATTCCGGTTACTACCGGTAAGGCGGGCAGACTGGGATCTGCTTGGTTTCCAGATAGATGAAGGGTGCTACTTTGACAAGGCCATGCCTCTGGGGTGCTCGATAGCGTGTGCTACATTTGTGATGTTTAGTACCTGGTTGCAGTGGCTGTTTCAGAGAAGGTTTGGGTACCGGACAGTGGTGCATTACCTCAATGACTTTCTGTTCATAGGGGAAGACAGAGAAGAGATGGAAAAGATGTTGAGGGAATTCAATGTTTTATGTCAAGAAATAGGGGTGCTGTTAGCAGAAGACAAGACAGAGGGGCCATTCCAGAAGATAGAGTTTTTGGGTTTGGAACTGGATATGGGACAGGAGCTATACCGGTTACCGGAGTTGAAGGTCAAGAAGCTACAGGTGTTGTTAAAGCAGGTGTGCAGGTGCAGGAGGGTACAGCTCTGACAGGCTCAGCAGCTAATGGGGCACCTGAATTTCGTATGTAGGGCCATTGCACCAGGACGCACGTTTACACGGCGGCTCGCATGGGCAATGAGAGGGGCAAAGCAGCCCCATCACTAGATAGATCTGAATAAAGGCACTAGGGAGGACATGGCAGTGTGGGAGCGCTTCCTGCAAGCCTACCATGGTCAGACATTCTGGCAGGAGGAGTGGCTTTACAACATGGACCTGCAGCTCTACACGGATGCAGCGGGGGTGGGTATGGGAGGGTATTTTCAGGAAAATGGTTCACAGAACCATGGCCCAAAGAATGGCGAGAAGAAATAATGAAGGACATAACATTCTTAGAAATATTTCCCATATGGGTGGCATTGGTGGTATGGGACGAGCTCAGCAACAGGCAGGTCACCTTTTGGAGTGATAATCAGGCAGTGGTGGAGGTGTTGAACAAGAAATGTGGCAGATCAGAAAGGGTAACAGGGGTCCTAAGGAGGATGGTGTGTTTAGGATTGACCCTGAATATGTCATTCAGGGCTAAGCACATTGACGGAGTGAAAAATGTGATAGCTGACTGCCTCTCCCGATTGCAGATGGACAAATTCCGGACCATTGCACCTTGAGCGGAGGCCGAGGGGACTACCATTCTAGCATCTGTATGGACAATTGGATCAGGGGAGCAGAAATATTGTTCCAGAACTCCTGGGCCCCAAGGACCCATAGAGCTTATGAGACGTCATGGAGAGCATTTCAGAAATTTCGGGAACAACACTGTGGACAGGTAAGTGAGGCAGTAACACAGGAACAGGTGGCTAAATTTATAGTAAAAGGGTGGGAGCAGGGTGGGGTGCATGCTACTATGGAAGTGCATCTGGCAGCCATAGGGTAAGTATGCAACCTAAAAGGGTGGGGACCCCACAAGTAACCTAACTCACAGAATGATGCAGGGGTTGGGCCGGGAACCGACAGGAAACACGACATAGGAAACCAGTAGGTGAGAGCATGCTTGCAAGGCTGAGTAGGGCACTGTACCACATAGCGAAGTCAGTGCGGCGAGGCATTGGTCTTTCAAGCCTTGTATCTCACAAATGTACGATGGGGCTTTAGGTTAAGCGAGGTAGTGGGGCACAACAGGAAGGGACGATGGGGGACTGCAATGGGGGGATATAGAGTGGAGTACAACGGCAGTGGTCATAAGGTGAGGCAGCTCAAAACAGATCAAAGGGCCAGGGGACAGAGTATGCTTAAGGAAGCATAGCAACATGACCATTTGCCGGTAGGAGCCTTACATGCGTATGCATCAGAATGTCCGGCGGGCAAATGGTCCAACCTATTCATACTTGGTAATGTCAAACCAGTCACCGGATATCAGGTGGCACTGTGTAACGAAAGGGTCTTGATTTTGGGCCAACCCTTGGAAGGTTACTCTTCACATTCATTCAGGATTGGGGCAGCATCAGAATTGGCCATGCAAGGGGCACGGCTCGGCAATCAAGGAAAGCGGGAGGTGGAAATCTGAATGATATAAGAAGTATATACGTAAGGTCCCACAATAATGTGTTTCTTTTCTCTCCCATAGCAGGTACGACCGGGGGGGGGGGGAGACAGGCATTTCACTAACAATAGTATGTTTTTTCACATGCAGGAAAAACCAAGAGGCTAGAAGCATGGATTTGTGGTCATTCGTTTATCCACTGGGCGGAGAAATGGGCAACCAGGAGGCAAGGGGGAAAGCAATTGTACCTGAATATTGATGCCATCCGGTTGAGGCAGAAAGGCCAAGGGGAATGAAGTGGGCTGAATTGCTGCGGAGCTGAGGGAGGTCAGGAAGGTACAGGGAGACCGGACCTCATCATCACACATCTGGGTGGAATGATTTGGGGACAGGGCCATGATTGGACTTATTCTACCACATAAAAAGGACGTGGAGGCAATTAGGAATGGTGGCCTGAAGTGACTTTGGCCTGGTCAGATGTAACTCCGAGGATGGTGTGGCGACATGAGAAGAGCCACAAAGGTATGGATAGGGCTGGGAGGAGGAGGAGGAGGAGGATGAATGCACTGGTGGGCAGGTTATTTGAGGCCTGGGGGAATGGTCACTCACCACGCAATTCAAGAAAGGGTAGATGGATATTTCCGGGAGATGGTGTACCCTCTCGGAGCTTAGTCTGGCACTGTTTAACCAAGAAATAGCCAACGCCATTGAAGGATAGATGAAGGAAAGGGCAATTACTAAGCCAGTGCAAATTAAAAAAAAAAAAGGAGGGGCAAAAGGGAAGGGGGTGGGGGCCACCATCCATTGCAAGCTGGAGGAGGACTAGTGGAAAAAGGAGGACAAGGACAGGAAAGAGCTTTAAAGAAAACAGGAAAAAAGGTAGCAGGGAGATAGGACAGAGGCAGGGTACGGGTTTACGCTCGTACCTCTGGCAATAAAGAGGAAGAAAGGGGGCCCCCACCTTCCCATGACATACGTCTGTGGGGTTACAAAAGAAAAGTGAGTGACACAGTGTATGTATGTGTATAATTATAAGCAATATGATTGAACTGTGTGTAAAGGACAATGAGAATGATCAGTTATTGTAAAGAATGGAAACTGGATTCTCAGTAAACTTTCGCCTAACGCAGCAATCACAAGCATTCATGTCTGTGTCTTTTTTGATTGGGTTCGGGGGACAAAGAGGGTCACCCAACCTAAAGGGCAGACCATGTTGTCCCCATGACCTGGACAAAAAATAGTAGTACAGGCTGCGGGGGAGAGTTGCCTATGATGAGGTCACAAGGAGGTAAGGTAAGAAAAGGAGGGAAGACAGGTAAGCAGCCCAGGATTGGTAAGACCAGGAGGGGCGGAGGTAAAAGGGCTTAAGAAGGACTGCAAGGAGCAAACAGTCACAATTTTGCTCCAGAGGAATTTTACACCCACCAGTGGAGCACAGTGGTGAGGGGATAAGAAAATGGACTGCAGGAGGTGGACTGCAGAGAACAAGGGACAAGGGACAAGAAAAGGAGGCAAAAGGAGGACTAGGACAGGAAAGAACTTTAAAGAAAACAGGAAAAAAGGTTGCAGGGAGATAGGACAGAGGCAGGGTACGGGTTTACGCTCGTATCCTTGGCAATAAAGAGGAAGAAAGGGGGCCCCCACCTTCCCATGACATACGTCTGGGGGAGACAAAAGAAAAGTGAGTGATGCAGTGTATGTATGTGTATAATTATAAGCAATATGATTGAACTGTGTGTAAAGGATAATGAGAATGATCAGTTATTGTAAAGAATGGAAACTGGAGTCTCAGTAAACTTTTGCTGAACGCAGCAATCACAAGCATTCGTGTCTGTGTCTTTATTGATTGGGTTCAGGGGACAAAAGCTAAAACAGAGAAAAATAAATAGGTAATACTGATCAGTTAATACAAGAACAATTAATAGCAACTGCAAAGAATGAAGTAGCTAAAGTATCCAAAATGTGTGTGAGAAGGAGGTAAAATAGTATCCTCCAAGCCTCACCACAGTGGCACCTGGTTAGAGAGTGTAGTGGAAAACCAGAAAGGCAATCCATCTCATCCCCTTCCCTGACCTGTATCTAGAACAGGGAACCCATCCTGAAGTTGCAGGTGCATCATAAGAATAGTTAGTGGAAGGCAGAACAGGGTGAAACACTTGCCCCATAATTGTGGGAGGTGCAAGCCCCATGGGAGTGTATGTGCATAAAAGGAAAAAAGGTTTATAGACTCAGCAGATGAGCTTGCCAGCCAGCCACAAATCCTACACTGAGTGTCATAGGGAGAATTGCTGGGACAAAGTGGAAGGAGAGGGGGAGGCCCTACCAGTTCTTGACATGCAGAGTATCCACCTACAGAAGGGTATAAAATGAGAAGGGGGGCTAGGTTGCTGGAATGGGGAGGGTGCTGCATGCTGTCTCATTCGCCCTACATAAATGCACTAATATGTTGTTCAATATGAACCCTCTATAAGGCATACTGGAGTGGAGGGAGGGTTGGGAGGAGCTGCCAGTGCACTAATCACAGTGAGTGAACCTGTCTAAAGCTGCAGTTCCATGTCCCAGTGAGATCTGAATGTGGCAGCCTGCAAACAAAAACATTAGCCTTCCCCAGAGCAGAAAAAATTAAAACAGGCATGTTACCATGATACAAATACAGCTGAGTTGAAGACCCCCCTCTCTATCCCTCAGTTCCTATTCCAGCAGATAATATTGAAAAAGTTACCCTTAGTTCAGCATGAGGGTTAAGAGTAGAGAAGTGCAAAATTAGAAAATTCGTTCCACAAAATATTTCATAAAATTTGCGTATTTTACAAAATATTTCTCAGGTGCAAAATGTGAAATTCCACTGGCAAAATGCAAAATTTTTCCCTGAAATGTGAAATTTCTCCCACAAAAATAGTGAAATTCAGGTAAAATTTGGCAAAATTGTGCATTTTGCAGTGAAAATTCTCGTTTCGCAAGCAAAATTTCACAATTTTGCACCCAGCAAAAAATTTCACAGAATGGTGGAATTTCGTGAAATGCTTCACATGGCAAAATTGCAAATTTTGTGGCAATTTCACTGTCAAAATTTTATTTTGCAACATCTCTAGTTAAAAGCCCAAGTACACCGTGACTATGGTGGTGCAGTGTGAAGTCCAGTGCTGTAAGGCTGAAGGCTCAAGTTGGAGCGGTGGTGCCAACCTTGGCAAATGAGCATCTGCCAGGGCAGATTGATGGGGCAATAGGCTCATAGGTATCCATATTACAAGTGTCCTCCATTACATCAGCCCAAGAGGAGTGCACAGCTGGAGATTCCAAGGGCAGGTTGAGGAGATTCTGGAATCCTAGCATCCTGAGAAGAGTTTATGGCCAGTTTCACTAGTGGTGAGAGGGGACCTAAGGCATGCTTGGCATCTCTTTGCGATTGGCTGTAAGATTGTTGCTGGTTGCGGTGCTGACCATGGGCTCAATGATCACCTCTGCCCCTCTGATGGGTGGTAGACTGATCTTCATGGGGAGGATGCACAGGTGCTGGTGCAGACTCAGTGGACATCGCCATTTTACATTCTCCAGGGGGCAATGTGAGTTCCCCTCACTGCTGCATTTAGCATTGTTGTTCCGCGGACCCCTAGAGTGGCTGTTCAGATCCTGCCAGAGCCTACTGGGACTTGAAACCCCCACAGAAAGGTCCGGCAGTGATGTTGAATCCAGTTAACTATCTTCAGGGGATTTCTACCTTCAAATTCTTGCCCATTTCTGGAGATTTACAAGTTGGTATGACCTCAAAAGTGATATTGTATACCAGCACCCTTTAATGTCTACTTCAGATGTTATAAGCTTTTCTACATTGGACTACTTTATTGGAAAAGTCCTGGTAGAGGGAGATCTTGGCCCATCTACAGTACGGGTCCCCTGTTTCTCGGGCCACTTGTAAGAACCACTCCTTGACAGAATATCTGAGGATGTAGGCAATAATGGCTCAGGGGTGTGTGAACCGGGAAAATCTGCAGGGCCTGTCATGTGGTACCTGTTCAGCTTCAATTTCTATGTGCCACTGTTGACCCACAGCTGTGGCAGCATCTCATGTAAAAATTTCTCCATGTTGGGTCCCTCAGCTCTCTCTGGGACCCAAGGATCCGAATGTTGTTTTGGTGCCCCCGTTCTCTGGATCCTCTGCCTTTTCCCAGAGGTGATCTAACCACCGTTCATGGTCATTTAGATGCTGCAAGATCTGGTGCTGTATATCTTCTAGATCTCCAGTCTGCTGCTCCACCACAAGGACATGGTTTGCCAGGTTCCTCACCTCCTCTGAGGTAGCTGATGAGGAGGCTTTTTAAATTGGCCATATCAGCAACTAATGTTTTGAGCAGACAAGTAACATATTCCAGTGACGTGGCATCCATTGTAGGTTTGGGTCTGATGTCAATGCCAGCTATGTTGCCAAGTTTTCCATGATGTAGTATAAGTGTGGGAAAAGAAACAGCTAGGTTGGCCCATGGGAACCCATCAATGAGGCAAAACAGTCACTGGACTATGGCTGTGGCTCTGAATCAGGCGTGGACCGCTCAGAACTAACAACAGCAAATGTCAAAAATGAAAAATAGAGTACAAGATGTGCTTTGACTGTGTGAAAATGTATGTATTCTAGGGGGCAAGACAGAGTAACAGAATCAAGTGACATCAAAGCTGGTATCTTAACCATGCCCCCCTCCTCTCAACTACCTTCATATATAAATTTTGTCTACCTGCCCTCTCCACCTATAGCAACTATTCTCTTCTTTCTCCCTAACTGTCCCCCTCATGCTGACTCAGAACTTCTGACTATCACTACTTCTCAATTCACACTTTCAAACCTACTATTGGGAGGATCTCATTTTTACAAATACTCTCATTTTTTTTATCTGGAATCATCTTGTTCCTCCTGTTAGATTCTCCTCCTCTCTCTTTATCCTTAAGTCCCTACTCTGACCTTGCTGTCCACTCCAGTACCACTTTCTTTTCTCCATTTTCCTCTGTGCCCTTCTGCCAGGCCCTTCAGCATAATGGGTTATTCCTCCAGGTTTGCTAGTTTGTTGAATACACTGTACTGTAGTTTGTTCTAAAACATAGTTAGCCCTGCACCCACATGCTGTTACTTTATTTATTCCTGGCATAGTTGTCTCTTTGTATACTGATCATTGATTGTACATCTGTATACTTTCTGAACTGTATATGTACAGTATTTCATGCCCCTCACCCAGGTCATACCTGGAAATTAGCCTCAGCTCAGTGTGATTTTGCAGACCAGCATTTCTTAAATAAAATATGTTTCTTTGAATCAGTAATTTCAAGCTGTCACTACTTTGTGTTATGGCTTATGTATGGTATTTGACCTATCACAACTGTACTCAAAGTTACAGTATGTTCACAAATTGCGACACAGGCATGCTAAACATTTCTAGTTCCATGAAGGGAACTCTACAAAATGCTGTTCATAAAAACAAAATAGTACAAAATACAGATGTGCATATAACCGTTTGCTCACGTACAATTAAATCTGGATCATTTTGATGTATGAATGTCATTTCTGAAAACAAGATCTTTACAAGCAGTTTCCACTTAATTAATTGTTCATCCTGATTAAGGTATTGGATTAATATACAAAACCCTAGAAGAAGCTATAACACCTCTGGCAAATATTTAGAAAGTATACATAATATAAGTTGCAGAGTAATTCTTACACTTACTTTATTTCTAGTGTGAATGGAAACACAATACTCGTTCTTTAGACTTTATATGCTCCTGCTGCTTGTCAAACATGCAAGGCCATTATCTTCCATGTGTGATATCATAATTATGTCCATAGCAACCAGCTGTGATTATGACTTAATTTTCAGACAGGTAGCAGGAGCAAATTAAGTCCTATTTGTCTAGCAGAGAGCTGCAGGTGGCATTAGGTGGTAACATCTTGAGAACTGATGGTCTCTGCTGTGGGGTGCCTCAGGGCTTGATCTTGGTTCCCATGTTGTTTGCTGTGCAGATTTTGCCATTGGGGAAGATCATCAAGGGGTTATGTTTGGGTTCTCACTGCTATGCAGGTGATACCCAGATGCATTTGTCATGTACAGCTGATTGGATCAACACATCGGCTGTGCTGGACTAGTGTCTGATAGAAATCCTGGACTGGATGGCTTTAACCTGGTTCAGACTTAAGCTATCAAAGACTGAGGTGTATCTAGTTAATGGGGCTCTGTGTGGGGGGGGGGGAATAGAAATGAATAGTGATAATGTCTTGTTGCCATAATTAAATAGCAATCAGAGATGCAGGACCAGACTTGTTTTCATTTAGTGCAACAAATTCATTTTGGTGCCAGAATGAATAAATCAAAGTTTTGAGATTCCCAATAACCTCTTCCTCAGGGTACTGGCTGTTAATGTCTAATATATAACAGTATATCAGTATCTGCTACTATTCAATAAACAATATCTGACATCAGCTGATAATTAAAAATATTGAAACATAGAGCTGATTCACTCTCCAATGTATCTAATGTATGTTGCACTTAGTGGCTTAATCCAATCTTCATTTGCTTATTTCTCAACATTCCATAAGCCTAAAGATCAAAAAGTTCAGATGAATAAATGTTCTTACTTTAATAATCGATAAACAGTCTTACATAAAATCAAATGTAATCGTCATGAATGAAATCCCCACACTTACTCTAAGTAATTATTCACTGGGGAATTCAAATCTCTTGAAATACCCTTTGTCCCAGTTTTAGAGGATAGACATGTTAAATTCTCCTAAAATACAACAATGTATTTTAATGTACTGTTTCCCTTGATATTCAAAATGTCAAATGTCATTTATAACAAAAAAACACATAGCCTCTTCACCATCAAAGAGAAGAAACATTTATTAAACATTGATGTATAATGTTTACTTCAATTTAAGTGTTTTCTTTCAAATGCCAAAACTACTGCAACTCACTGTTCTGTTTTGTTTCTGTTCCCCTGAAAATGTAAACAAAGATGCAAATACAAGGAGTGTTTTCAACCTGTTCTACAAAATATTGCATTTCTCTTCTGAAAACTACAACACAAGCTCAGAAAAAGCTCCCCTAGTGCCTCACAAACAAGCTGTTCTGGCATTCACCATGCAGTCAGATACGTTACTGTACTCTGGCCTTTGGCCTACCTCTCTTCTCCTAGGAGAGCAATGATCCAGGCAGCACATGTTGCAAATGATGTGATGACATCACTCACTACCAGCATCACACACTGTGAAATGCTGCTCTGCCAGGTCCATTCTGAAAGCTCACATCAAACTGCTAAGCAGTTCTGGGGCCCCATATTCAGAAGTCCCAGGCTACATCACGCTTAACTTAGATGCACCGGCACAAAATAATGGTACACTCAGACGATGCACCATAAGATGTAATTGCTCATGTCTTGCTGAATATCCCGAACATGTGTGATCACACAGTGGGAGATGCATGGCTTGGCAGGTGACCTGAGACATGTGAGGAGCATAGGGAAATGTGCGATAGGCAGCCACATGTTGGTGCACAAAATCACAATTAACCCCAATTTTCTACTAGATAACAAACCCCTTTCTGTTAGCTGGCTTCCTCTTATAGGAGACTGTCACCTTGATGAGCTCATAACACCTAACAGACAATGATGTTCTTCAGCAGACATTTTGCACAAGTTTACGATACCCCGTACAAGTATTTTTAAGATTTTCCAGCTTTGTCATCTCCTGATTAAGGTAATAGGTTCGATTCCCCATCCTGCTACCCATATTAGCTTTCAAGCTACTTTAACGGAGCTGGCGGGTTCACCCTACGCTGTATCCAAAATATATAGTGCTTTATTTACTTGGACCTACCCTGATAATTATGCTCCCATTACCATCTGGGCTTCCTTTTTCCAGGGCAAAGAATTGGACTGGCCTCTTCAGTGGCAAAGCTGCCACAAGTTTCTTCAGCAGAATAGACTCAAGTTAATGCAATTCAAAATTTTGCACAGCATCTGTTATTCTCCGAAGAAGTTGGCCAGACTGGGTTTGATGCCCTCCCCTCTCTGTACAAGATGCCAAACGCATAGAGAAGATCTTCTTCATATTTTCTGGAGCTGTTCCAAAATTCTCCCTCTTTGGACTAATATTAAACAATGAATTGACCCTCTTCTAGGGCTCTCAGACTTGTTCACCCCTGAAATATGTCTTCTGGGGGACTTTTCCTCCATTTCGGTGGTGAACAAGAAGTATCATATAGCTTTAATCTTGCTGTCTGTTAAGAAAGTGGTTCTAAGACATTGGAAAGACTTGGATGTACCAACGTATGTGGAATGGCTCCAGGAATTACTTGCTAATCTCAGAACAGAGAAGACTATTGCAAATCTTTACAATAAAATTAGGAAGTTCGGCAAGATATGGGGCCCGTTACAAACCCTCTATGCATTGCAAGTTTAAGTATTCAAAGGCAGCATCCATAAGTACGGTGCTGAGTGTAAAATGCTGTGCTGGGTTGTTCGGGGTGGGTGCTGGGTAGAGTGGGCAGGGGGTTGGGAGGGGGGAGAATGAATCATTACATGCTTTGTACCTGATGTGAGTGGATAATGTTCTTATTGTTTTGATTTGTTCTCTGTATTGAAAATTTCAATAAAATTTGAATGGAAAAAAAAAAATCACAATATTCAGCCAGGATATGCAAATGGCCTCATTGCACATTCCAAGCCCATTACCCACATGCACAGTTCATTACTGGAATGTATTCAGGCCATCTGCATACCCAAGGTATGTGCAGTTCCAGCTTTGCAGGGCTGACCCATCACACAACAAAGTTGAAAAGGAAGTACTGCAGCCTAGCAGGCAGGTGTGATGGAATGTATGTTTGTGTGTGGATGGACTGCACTGGCCTGAATACAATGCTATTACCCATAATCATGTGCAGGATCTGACAGGGGTATAGGGTGCCCACCTAGATAGTGGCTACAGAGGCCCACCTGGACAAGCAACAGGGCTGGGCACAGGGTGACACACTCTGATCGGTATACCACATGCATGTGATACACCTGCTCCATATGCAGCATACAGTCACCTGCAGTGCCCCACACACCCCCACATGAAAGGAACATGGTAATAACTGCAAGGAATGGCAGTATGCAGAAGGTGACCAGGTACCCGAGTGGGTCCACCCATGTGCACCTATGTTGAACCACTGTGGATGTGTGCTACAGGTCAGTCCCTGGCCAATGCCATGCTGCCACTTTTACCACCAGTCAACCTGGGCACCGTTGCCCCAGACATCACCCTGGGTGCATGCCACCACTGGGTGGTGCCCTGCAGACCACTTGGGTGCATGCCATGGCCACTGGTACATGTGCTGCAATGTGACTATCTGCTCTGTGGTGTGCTAGGGGGGCGCTGACTGCACTGGCATGTGGCAGCTGGGTGTCTATGTCCTGGGTGTGGTGTGAGGGGTGGCTCTCTGGGCAGTGCCTGTTGTGTCCCAACATCTATGGCTTTTGGTACTTCCATCCTGGCATGGCTGTTGTGTGTAGGTGCCACTAGCATGTCCGGGTGCACCTCCAAGGGCTGTCTCAGGATGGCCTGTCTGCAGTTCCGTGGCCTTCTTGTGGGTGACTGGCTGATTTAGGCCATCCTTTTGTCTGTCTAACTTTGCGCAGCACACTTCTGGGATGCACGGCAGATGCGCCTCACATTTTGGCTGAATATACGGATGTGCAGCATATTCATGTACCTGCCCCCTATTTTTGTGCCACATACATCATTTCTGTGCAATTGCGCATTCAGAAAATGCGTGACACATTTCTCCCTTTCAAATACAGAGCTTCTATTCATTTTCTGAGGTACACCATGCATCTCCAGTTTGAGCCACACATCTCCTTTGAATACGTAGCCTTGCTGCACAAAAATGTGCAGCACCATGAGTTCAGCACAAAATGGATTTCCAAATGCAGAGCTACTATTTCTTGGATACCAAAGCATTGCCTGTTTCTACACTGTTTAAATCCACTGCATTGATATTGCTTCTTCTGTCCAGAATAACGGCATGCACATTTTAACAAGAACACAGCAAATTTGAACTTATGATTCACAAAATAATGTGATTTCTTTAGACACCAAAATTTAACTCTCTAACAACTATATTTATTTATTTAGATTTTATTAGCCAGGAACAAGAGGGCTAGAAAATTCTGCCTATTTTCAGCCTCGTCTCAGGGAAGTGCGGAAGAGACAGATGGTAACCAACTGAAATTGAACCAGATTATGCTGTCTGTGGTGGTATTTTTTAGTAAATGAGGGAAATTTGTCAAGGACACCGGGGAAATTCCCCTACTGCTGCTGGCGCTCAGTACCCAGTGGGGGGAGTCTGGACGTTGGTTGCAAGATGGCCACTATGGCTAGGTTGTTGTTGGAGGAGGAGGAGGTTGTAGCGTTGTCAGACGCAAAGTCGGAACATTTCCAAGGTTTGGAGATGGCTGGTAGCAACGGAGAGGAGTCGGAGGACAAAGAAGTATTTTTGGAGGCACTATCTGAAACGGAGGACCGGTACATAAGAGAAGCAGGGAGTTCCTTGATGTCGGAATTTGAGGAGGATCCCTGGGCGAGTGAGAAGAACTTGAAGGTCTCTGCGCCTTTAAACCTGGCCGGCGAAGTCAACACGAGTGTCGGAAAGGCGGAAGTACAGCAGAACGAGAGGAGGATCGAGAGTTTATCGGCGCTGGCAAAAAAGGTTCTGGAGGTGCAAAGAGAAGGCAATTCTGTGGAATCTGTCAGGGCTAAGTTAAAGGACGCGGAAGAAGGAGTACGAGAGAAGAGTCAGAGGTCGTTGAGCGCTGGAAAGCTGGAAAATGTATGGGACAAAGAGAAACCTGTTTCAAGAGGGTCTGTGAGTACGATATTACCCAAAGAGAACTTTCCCACAATACAAATAAGTAAAGAGACTGGGTTTGTGTTTAAACCCGGAAATACAGGTGAAAGGGGGAACTCAACTGTAACTTATCAAACAAAAATCGGAGTACAAGAGGGGGTGACAGCATTCTCTTTTAAAAATAATCACAGCTCAAAAAACTGCTAAAACAAAAGAAGTGAATATGCCTGAGGAAGTTTTAAATATTGGAACTGTGGATGAACACCCGGGGACCTTTTGCAGTCTGGGAACATGGTGAAATGGACACCACAAGCAGCTTTAACAGCAGCAGGGTGGAAGAAATTAGGACAGGGGATTTGGACTCCAGACTCTGCATGGGATAGATTGTGGGAGTTTAATAAAGCTAGGCCAGAATGGCAGCCGGGGGCGGGGGGGACATTAAAAATGGGTTTAGAAAATAAAGGGCAAAGTGTGTCTACTACAGAGGGAAAGGTAGACAATACATCTAAACAATGTGGTAATACTGTTATACCTAACTTAGATATGGGGAAGAGCTCCAAGGATCCAAGGCCTAGGCCGGAGAAACCATTATTATCCAGTTTATTTTCACAGAGCAAGAGGAAGCTGCACCACGTAGAAATGCAGTGCAATTAGATATAAAGGGATTAAAGAAAGACCTAACAGAATTTTGTGGGTAAAACATTAATAAAGGATTCTTTAAAGTTCTCTCCTAGAGATGTGTTCGCTTTATAAACATATCAGGAAGATAATTATGACATCAGTTTCGATCCCAGCTTTATTAGACCTCTTCTGGGAGAGATATAATCAGGTAAAAGTTTTCCCCTTTGTGGGCCCGTTTTTTGTCATCCCTTTATCAAAACCATTAATAAAGTTTGTAACAGTGATGTTCAGAAACGAGGGGGTTCATGTAGATGACATCAAATTCTGGTTATCACAGAAGTGTGAGGTTCTGAGTGAGCCAGAACCGATCTTAGACTCAGAACTCTTTTGGACTGGAGGGTGGAAATTTAAAGTTAAATTGAGACAAACAGCGTTAGGAGTGGAGCACATTCCAAACTCCTTTTTGTTGGGAAGGGATAGGGGGGTCTGTTTCTATAGTGGGCAGCCCAGAGCTTGTTACAAATGTGGGGCTCGAACACACTTATCCAGTGCTTGTGACCAACCAAAATGTGACAATTGTGGAGAAGTGGGACATATTACCATGTTTTGTACTAATTCTATAAAATGTGATCTTTGTGAGGAACAGAACCATGCATTTAGGGATTGCCCATGGGCAGCCCAGAATAAGACTAACTGTGGCAATTCAGACCTAATTATTCAGAAGGCGCAAGAGGCTAAAGATTCCCAGCAGGAGGTAGAAAAGGTTGCAAAATCCCCTTCTGAACCACAGAGCACTGTAAAACCTCAGGGGAAAGTAGGGGTAAACAAAATGGAAATGATTTCTGTTAAAAAAGAGGTGGAGAAGGTAGTACCTAACCTTTTACAGCCTGTGTGCTATGTAGCTCCAAATGAGGAGAGCGTTGGGCCTATAAACCCAATTTTACAGCCCCCTTCAGTTCCTTTGGTTCTTAGAAGATCAAGTAGAGCATCTAAAAATACTTTACCCATAGAAACAGAAGCTTTGGAGACCAAAAATTCATATGCAGAATTATTTTGGGGGGGGATTCAGAGATGGACATGGGGCATACAGATTCCCAAGTGTCGTTACAAGATGTAGGAGCACCTCAGAGGGAGGAGTATAAGGGAAAGAAAAAAAAAAGAAGGAAAAAATAAAAAGAAGGTAGAGGTTAAATTCTGCAAGTCTTTAAAATGGATTTGGTATGGGCTACTTTGAACACACATAGCCTTCTTAAAGCACAGAAGAGACAGGTGGTTTTTCAGTTAATCCATGATTTACCAATCTCAATCTGTTTCGTACAGAAAACATGGATGTTTGCTAAAAACCAAATAGCTAATTTTACTAAGGATTGGCCATGGGGTCCAGCTTTCTGGTCCTTTGGGGAAGATAGGGCAGATGGGTTAGGGATTCTTTTTAATTCCTTTGATTTCAGCTTACATAAATTAATAGAGGTTTGCCCAGGTAGAATCTTAATTATAGAGGGGAAGTGATGTACAAACACTATAAGACTAATTAATATTTATAATCCACAAACTAAGGCAAGGAGGGTAAAGTGTTTTAAAGACATTCAACCATTCCTAGTTACATCTATCCCTATCTTTTGGGGTGGGGATTTTAACTGTAAATTAGTTGGGTCTGGAGGAGGCGAGATGAAGGAAAAGGGTAAAAAAATTTATTGTGACACTTTTTGTTTAAGAGACATTATTAAAAAGGCGGATTTAGTTAATTGCAATGATAGTAGAGCAAATGGTCCCAGGGGCACCTTTTTTAAAAGGGGGAAAAGCTTCACAATAGATTATCTTTTTATTTCAAAAAAAAAATCCAATATATAGCCCCCAGATTATTCCAGTGGAATTTTCTGATCATGCTCTGGTGCTGGTTAAAGTGGAGATTCATAATTGATAACCGACAGCATAATAGATGGAAATTAAATACCTCAATTCTTCAAGAAAAAGTAGTTATAAACTCTATTAATCTCATATTACAATCTAGGTCATCAGTAAGCTTCTTATATCAGGACTTGGGGTGTGGTGGCAGGAAACAAAGGAAAACTGTATTTTATGGTTCAAAAAGTATGGGAAGAGACGGCAGAAGTCTGAATTTTTTGAATATTTAAAATTGAGAAACCATTTACAACAGGTTCTAACATGGGCAAATTCCTCTAGAGAGGATTTTTCGACACAAATTGCTGAAATCAAAGAACAAATGAGAATATTACAATATGATAGGACAAAAACACTTCAAGCTCTGTTTGCTAATCATTTAAAAAAATCTGTGTTCGGAGACCCTTTTGAGTTATGCAAAACCCTAAAAGATCGTGTTTCACGAGATTTTTTAAATCAAGTGGAGGGGAAAGTATTTACAGTAAAAGCTATAGGAGACATAATTGCAAAACATTTTCGGAATATAGAGTCTCATTTTAATCCTACTTTAAACCAGGTTAGACAGTTTTTAGGCCCAGTTTCAGTGAAAGGGGTGGATAAGGAGACTTTGAACAACATGAAACAGCCTTTTACTAATTCTGAGATTATAGAGGTTATTAATTCTCTGAAACTCAACGTGGCCCCAGGATTAGATGGTCTGTCAAATGCTTTTTACAAAAAGTTTCAATCAGAAATTGTTGATTGTTTAGTGTTGGTTTTTAATTTCTTCTTGAAGAGGTTGGGCCAAGGTCCTTTTCAGAGGGTCTTCAGACTTATATATATAAAGCAGAAGATAAGGGAGAGTTTAAGAATTGGAGGCCAATAACTTTGTTGAATTCGGACTACAAAATCCTTACAACTCTGATTAACAATAGATTAAAAATGGTAGCCGATGTGATGTTTACACCAGTTCAGCATTGCGGAATCCCCAGTAGAAGAATTCAATCTGTATTATGTCTTATAAGGGATATTATTGAACAAGTGAACTACATGGGGGGAAGGTGTTATAGTATCTTTGGATCTAGAAAAAGCATTTGACAGAGTTAATCATTTTTTCTTATTTACCACTTTAGAATGTTTTGGGGTCCCTAAGGTAATTCTGAAGCTAATTAAAGGTTTATATAATTCAGCACAGGTGTTTCCGTTTATTAAAGGAGAATTGGGTAATGGTTTTACAATTAAGTGTGGTGTACGACAAGGGTGTCCTTTAAGTCCCCTTCTTTATAATGTTTCATTAGAACCACTGATCAGAGCAGTAAGTTATCCTCCGTTGTGACAGGGGATAAAAATTCCCAGCACAAATCTATTCATTACCATTCAGGCTTATGCTGATGATATTTGCGTTTTTTTTTCTAATTATGCTCAAATTAAGGTTTTTTTTCTGTGTTTAATACATATGCAAGATTATCTAATGCTAAGTTAAATTTCGATAAATCCAAAGGTCTATTATTGGGTAGATTTCAACAAGAATCGTTTTTCTTTAATTCAATAGAAATGTCTTCATAGCCCTTATCAATTTTAGGGGTAATGTTTAAGCCCCAGAACTGTCCGGTGGACAATTGGACAGTTGTGCTAGACAAAATAGAATCTAAAGTTAATATCTGGAAAAGGTTTAAGTTTACCAAAATTAAACGAATCCAAGTCTTAAATCAATTTATATTACCCAGGCTCCAGTATTTGGCTGCAATTTATCCCTTACCAGTACAGTTTGAGACAAAACTTTATAGTATTTGTTTCCAGCTGTTATGGGGGAACAGATTTAACCCGGTCAAGAGAGGTTGTACATATTTAGATAAAAAACAGGGAGGGCTGGGAATGGTAGACCCGGTTGTATTTTGTTTTGCATTATTTTTTTCCTTTTCATTAAAAGAGGGATTAGGGCTTTCAAAATATCAGGAGAGTTTGTTTTTCAAAAATCTAATGGAACACTATTTCATCAACTGGCTGCAGTGTGCACCCGGATGGTCCCCACGGTTATTGGTTCCGGATTATTTTAAGCCAGCCGTGCAGAAATTATATAAATGGAAAATTACTCAAAATCAAATAACAAGGTGCTCTTCAAGGACATTATATAAGGAAATAATGTCTACATATTATTGTCTGGAGCCAAATTTTAAAAACTGTCCCAGAGAAAGGAAGGAGGATGTTTTGGAACAACTTAACAACCCCAGGCTGCCAATATATATGTAGGAGAGTTTATGGCTCATGTTGTACGGCAGACTGAATGTGAGGGGATCGGCAAAATATAAGGCAATAGAAGAGAGATCTTGTCCTTATCCAGAATGTATAAATCAAGAGGAGACGATGGAACATTTCTTTCTACAGTGCTCTTTCCCCACAAAATTATGGGTTTATTTAGCAAAAGTATGGGATCTACCATGGTTAGCCAGGTTAAATTATGATATTTTGGTGATTGGGAGGTTCCCCCTTTTTTGAAACAGTATGAGAAGGGTACTTTGCGTTTATTTTTTGCTAGTTTAAGATACTGTCTATGGCAAACAAGGTGCCAATGGGTATTATATCAAAGGAGTCCCTCCTTAGAGGGATTTAGAGGTTATGCGATCAATGTTTTGAATAAAATTTATTTATCAGAAGTGCAATTGTATAATGTGGATAAAGCAAGGTTCTGGTGGAAGGGATTTTTACATTTTATTAAATATAAATGATAAGTTAGGGAAATAAATACTTCTTATACTAGTTTTTTTTTGCTAGGAATAAAGAGTAATTTTAATTTTCATATTTTATTTTATTTTTTCTTTCTTCTAAATGTTTATGGTTACACTATTGGTTTGTTAGTTCCCAAAGAGTTTATGAATTGTTATGTTCAAGATGTAATTATGGGAAAAGTCTTTTTGCTGTAATTTCCTTTTTTAAGTTTCGTTCTTTATGTTTGATTTTTCTTTTGAAAATGTATCCATGTGATTATTCTAATAAAAGTTACCCCTACTTGTCAGTAGGGGGACCCCTTGCCACACGGTTCAAAGATGGTGGATTCTTCTGCAGCAGTGACACAGGCCACATAAGAGGAGGGAAGCCTAGCCCCGATCCCACCTCAATCTGTGCCTAGGGCTGAAGCTCATGGTGAATGACCTTTAAGTTCAGGGAGACAGCGTCCCCTGATGGAGATGCATTTGGTTATGGATTCAGCCACTTTTTATGAAGAGGACACCTGACTGCAGGATGCCTTGCAGAGAAAAAAAGCCTACTTATTGGACTTCATAGCAGAAGATGAATCAGCTTACAAGCAGGAGAAGGAGCAGCCTTTCGCTGCTCAAGGACCTTCACCCCTTCTGATGGATTTATTGCATCCCCAGAAAGCCGTCTTGGAGTCAGCAGTGCCTATAGCAGTGTTGGACCGGTAGATGGATTTGTTGGGTGCAGCTCTGAAGTCTGGGGAGGGTTCTCCAGTTTCCCCCCCCGCTGTCATCAGGGGACCATTGGGGGCGAGTGGAACATGAACTCCTGCTGGTGCTGACCAAACTATTGCTGAGAGTGGTGGTGGGCTTCACAACTGCTTCTGGTTCAAGGCTTGCATCCAGTCTCCTTTCTGACACTATGAAGATCTGTGTTACAATCTCAGTTACTCACACGGGTAGGGCGCAAGCGGTAAGTCCTCCACCAAACTGCTCTCCAGGTCTGACCACTCCTGTGCCTTTATGTTTAACATCCATGGAGTACCCACTGGCAGGTTGGTCGCTGGTTCAAGCTTGTGCCACAGTGGGCTGGTCCAGGGATGATACAGGGCAATAGCATTTGGTGCCCTCTCGGTAGACTACAGCACCTGTCTTTTGCCCAGACCTGACTCCGGGGGATGGCATACCCTCAGTTATTGTGCCATGTGACCAGATTTCTCCTTTGGGTTATGCTGCTGCTGCTACTGTCACCTGCTGTTCCTATACCTGGTGCTGATACCCCTCTACAAACTACAATGTTGGTTCTTTCTCGTCAACTTTGGATCCAGTCCCTCCTCTACCTACGGCGCCATCTCCACCCCTTGTTACTTTGGTAGTAATCTACTCTCAGCCTATCCAGTTGGCATGTCCCTCCCCAGATGTACAGGTCCCAGCTCTCTCTGTATTGTTATAGTCCATACCCTTTTCCTGGGCTGATAGGGTGGAGCATTCAGAGATGACAACTCACCCCCAACACCTGCTAAATCTATGGTTGCACTGGTGCCTGCAACCTAACCCCAATGCTGGGCCATATTTCGACAGAAGGATGCTTTTCCCTCCACCTCGGCACCAGCTCAACACCAGAAAGCAGTTTACCTCCTTTACAAGGGGGATTTGTAGGTTCCTCCTGACCAGACTTATGTTGGCTGGGGGCTCTTGAAGGAATTCCTACAAGTGACTCCAGCAGAACTTTATGCATTGTTACACTCCCTGATGGATGACTACTTTGATTTGAACTTTCCCACCCCAGCTTACATCAACCGTTTTTGGTCCCAGTATTGATATTTTGAAAAACACTCCTTTGTGACTGCCTTTTCAAGCTCTTCTTCACATGAAAACAGTGGTCCAGACTTTAACAGTTATGCTGAAAAATTAAGGGGTCCAAGTTCAAGATATCCGGTATTGGCTAGCTCAGAGATGTGACATCTTGGGGGAACTGGAACCTATTCTAGATTCTGAATGTTTTTGGGCTGGTCACTGGAGGTTTAAGATTAAACTCAGGCATTCCACCTCAGGCCTCATGCATATTCTGAGTGTATTTTTCATTGGTCAGGTAGGGCTCAGTGCTTCTATCCCAGACAACCAAAGACAAGTTTTCGTTGTGGTGCAGACTCTCACTTGAGCAATGCTTATGACACCCTTCGGTGTAGTCTTTTCCTATCATTGGGCCATGTGATCTCTTGGTGCTCCAATGCACTATGCTGTAACTTATTAGAAGAGGTGGGACATTTATACCATACCTGCCAATGGGCGACCCATAATAAGGAAGAAGATTTTAGGCAGGAGACTTTGTTGGACAACGCTAGATGTCAGGTCCAGCAGTGTCAATGACTGGCCCTTGCAGTGGCCTTGGCACATCTGGAGAATTAAATGGAACCCCCTACCACTACTGTTTCACCACCCCTTCAGGATCTGCCCCCAACTGCTGTTCCACTCCCTCTTCAACCCACTCCTGTGCAGGATACCACGATGGTAGAAGCAGCTCCCTCCCAGCAAGAGGCAATGCAGTCTGTACTTACAGAACCACTCCCTCCTGTAGAGGTGCACATGTCTCTATTTAACCAGATCCTGATGAGTAGGAAGCGCTCATTAAATTCCCACTGGCAGACCACCCTATTGGGCCAGACACCACTGCCTGATTCCCCTCCCCCCCTTGATAACCGGTTTGAGGCTCTTCTTTCATTGTACAGGCTGAAAAACACTGGTGTTGGGGTCCCTCCTACTGGTCAGTTGGCACTGACGTGTGATGGGGTGGACATATTGTTTTGGGGCTGTGATTTTATGCTGCAAACTTTGGTGGACATAGCTCTGGGATGGGCCATATTATAAGATGTTCTATGTCAGGGGGCCCCATTAAAGCTGGTTAATGTCTACACCCCCAGATAAATAAATTATGGGTGGATCTCTTTCAGGAGGTCCAGCTGTATCTAAACACATCATGCCCTGTTCTGCTGGGTGGGGATTTCAACATTAGTCCTGATGGTGTGCATCCCCTGACTAAAACTTATTGTGTTGCACATGCTTTGCAGAAGATAGTCAAGGATGCCTCCCTTATGAATATCTTCTGGGCTTCTGTCCTGGTCAGTAGTAGCACATATCATCGTGCTGCCCTGCAACCTGGATTAACTATCTATTCTGGTCAGCACAATTACACATGGACTTGGTCTCACTGTTACCACTTGAGACATCTGACCATATGATTTTGACAGGCATCTTCTATTCAGTCCCCAACCCTAGGACTGGGAGGGTTTTTTGGAGGCTGAATAATTCCTTGCTGACAGATGCCCAGACATGTGACCAGACTGTGGATTTCTTGTTAGCCCATCAATTTCTGACTTGTAAGACAGCTGATTTAGGTGACTGGTGGGATTCCACTAAGATTGCCCTGAAAAATTTGCTTATATCATTATTAAGACATCGATGGAAATTGCAATATTTAGAATATTTGTCCCTATGCATGCAACTCACTTGAGCCATCTCCCTCATGAATGGCACACATGGGGATTATGGCTGGCTAATATCCACTCTTAAATAACAGATGTGGCAATTACAGTATGATCTCAACATCTCTTTACATTTGGAACATCAGGCTGGTACCAAGGAGTTCACTGTATGGGAGACCCATATAAGAGCAGCAAAAAGAGGGTACAGAGATGACTTATTACTAGAATGGAAACAGCCGACGGGCGTTTTACATCGCTCACCCCATACATTTTAGCAACTGTCCATACCAATTTGTGGAATATGTTCTGGGCATCTGGGAAGGAGCACACTGCATGGACGTTCCTCTCAATGGTTCCTATTCCATTGCTTGCAGACACCATGGCCAAGGGTTTGACAAACCTTGTTATGGAACCTGAAGTCTTTGACACAGTCACTCATTTGCATTCCAATACTGCCCATGGCCCAGATGGGCTTACTTCTGAATTTTTTTTAAACTTTCAGGGGTTCCCTGATTGAAATCCTGATGGTGGTCTTTAACGAGGTTCTCATGATGGGGAATCCCTCATCCCCGGTTGTGCTGGGTCCTTTTTGTATAGGGACTGGAAGTAGTTTGCAAAAGGTGTTGCTGTTTCTCTAGGTTTGGTAAGTGGATTGATGTCTTGAGAGGGCTGGAGACATTTGATAGAGGTCATGGATTCCCTCTGCTTCAGCCTCAGGGCTAGGAGTTTGACTGCTTTCTCTTCCTGGTCCATGTATTTTACTTTTGCTCATAAGATCTGAAACTCCACCTGTTCTCTTAGAAGTTCCTCATATTGGGCCCTCAGAGAGTTTAGCTGGAGCTATTTGTCCTCCAGGGAGGTTTTGGTCATGGTCTTCTCTAATGTCCTAATGCTCTTAAGGAGTGTGGATGTCTGTTGTTCTCTTTTCCTTTTCCTGGTGTATGCTTCCCATATGTGCCTTAATCTTGGTACCTTGTCCAGGTTTTCCTGGAAAAAGTGGTCTGTCAGAGACTTGATTTTATCTAGTGTGTCTGGGTCTTGTAAAATGTTGTTAACCTGCTTATGCTGTCCTTGTCTTGTTGGTTAAGTGTGTGGAAGCTAAGAAGGACTGGTTTGTGCTCTGATAGGACTTTAGGCAGTATTGTATATTTAGCTGTATTGGAAAGGATATTCGGGCTAGTGAAAAAATAGTCTAAGCAAGAGGACGAATTATGTGCTGAGGACAGTAAAGTATAAGTCCTGTCTCCTGGATGAAGGACCCTTCATATCTCAATGAGCACCAGGGAATCTTGTAGTTCCAGGAAGGCCCTTTAGTTGGATGACAGTCCCACCCTATGCTTGGTAGATCTATCCATGGTTGGATCCTGGACCACATTCCAATCACCTGCTAGAATCATAGGCAGTGTGTGAAAGTTCACTAGCTCTGAGAGGAGATGTGTTAAGAACTGTGGGTTCTCTTTGTTGGGTCTGTAGATGGAGCCAAGGATAATTTCCACCCCATCTAGTGTACCATTGAGGATTAGGTAGCGGCCATCCAGTTCTGCAATTTGTTTATGCAGTTGGAACGGTGTGTTCCAATGGATCAATATCGTCGTGCCACCCCTTCTATTATTCTGGCCTGCCACATAGGCTTGACCTACCCATGTCCTATGCCATAGGTTGGCTTTATTAGAGGGTGTGTGTGCCTCCTGCAGAAAGGCAATTGAGGTATCTACCTGTTTTAGGTGGCAAAGTAGCTGGAATCTCTTCTCCTGTGTTTGAGCCCCTTTCACATTCCAGGTTATTAAGTTAAAACACGCTTTACCTACAATTTGTCTGTTTGTAGTGATTTGGGTGTGTGTGTGCTGCCGTTTATTTGTGGGGGGGGATTGTGGACCCTTGCATATAATGCCCCACTTATTCCCCCGGGGCCAAGGCCTGCCAGTGCCGACCGTATGGGATCTTGTATCTCTTACACGGTAGCTGCAACTCTGCACAGTTGGATGACATGGTGGATGCTGTAAGGTATCTTTGACTGGTAACTTGGCATAATAATTAGACAATACAAAACTACAAACAGTATTGACTCTACACCTACTAACTACAGTAAGTCTAACTACCCTGAAAAATATACAAGAAAAGAGAAAAAACAAGCTAACTAACCAGGGCTCGCTGTAGCCAAAATCCCCCTTCCTGATAAACGTGGTGTGGATTGGCGAGGGCGAGTTCTCACAAATTTACATCCGTGATTGTCTTTCATGATCATTGCATTCCTGTCCTCCTACACTGTACTTGGTGTGTAGTTATCTCTAAACCAATCTTTTTCTGTGTTTGCCCAATTAACACATTTCTAGTAGAATGTACATGCCATCCCTGCCCCCCCCATGCCAGCTGTAAGAGAGTAGGTTATGTTTGGTACATTACATCCTCCCTCCTCCCCTGAAAATGCTTAGCTCCTTCCTTTGCATATTGCATTAGGTATATATTGAGTGAGGAAATGTCCCACTTACTCATTTAGGATTCATCCCCTATACGCTGGGTTGGATCCTACCTGTAACAGTTCTTTTGTTGCTGTTGTGCTGTCTGGGTCATTTCCATGTGTTAAGACTCATCGGGGCGATGCTTCTCTGTCAGGTCCACTGTTATTCTGTTGCATTTACCTGGGGTATTCTCTCTCCAGTCCCCAACCCCATTGTTTGAGAGGCCCTTAGCCAGACATTATACTTTCCCCTTATTGTTCCAACCACTCTCCCACCCCCTCATCCCTTAATATCAAGATCTCAGTTGGGCACTCCGGATTAGGGGGGAGTGGGTGAGTGCCGCGATTGCCCCATCATAATTTCCTTCTACCCTTATCTGTCCTGTTAGCATCATCAGGTCGTCTACATTTAGGAGAGTGTTAAGAATACCACAGCACTCACCCCTCCCTACCTGGAGAAATACCTCCTATCACTTAATAACTCCAATCCCAGATAGGCAGGTCTTGCCAATCCAGAGTACAGTAACTCTATCTTCCCCGCTTAGTAGAAGTTCAGTGAGCTTCCCCAATCCTCAGACTCAATAAGAGAATGCAAAAAGCAGTCCTTCCCAGCTCCAACATCCATAGCATGATTACCGCTTGGAGATTGTTCAGTGTCTTCACTGAGTTCTGTATTGATAGCATTGCCATCAGTGCCGAGGGTCCTCTCTGACTTTGATGAGAAGTCTGCTATTTTTTAATGCGCTGAAGATAATTATGGTTTCTCCAATTCTCTGTCAGGCTGCGATCAGACCCACGCTGCTTGGAGATCGATGCAGCTCTGCATTCTGCGCTGGGTGTGCACACTCGTTAATGTGGAGCCTGTTGTGTACCTTGCAAGTGACCTGGTTAACTTGTGCCCTGGAATTTCCAGCTGACCTGTTTGAAGAAGGTGAAAGTGATGAGGTGAGAGTTGTAGACTGTGATAGCTTCTAGGCATGCTTGCCTGGTGATGTCAAAATTGCCCGATGTAAGGAGTCTATTGAGGTATGTCTATCCACATTGTCTCTGCACAGGATGTAAAGGGTTGCCCCTGTCCATGGGGGCTGGCTGAGTGGTCAATGTGAGCCAAGCTGTCAAGGGCCATAAATTAAGAAGGAGACAGTGGGAAGGAGATGTTGTTTGAGTCAGGGAAGGACAAAGAAAGCTAACCTTATGCCATCTTAATTAACACCCTGTCCTTTTTGTTGCTTTGAGCAGATCATCTAAAGAGAGCCGGTAGAAGTTAATGTCAAAGTTCTGATGACCCATTCTCACTGATTAGCCCTATTGCTTGAGGTTTGTGGTGGAGGCAGGCATTGCACGTACTTAAAGTTTATGTGAAATTTAGCAGTATTTCCGAGTCCGCTATTTACTGTTTCCTGTAGTTGTCCCCAGACCCATCCCAACTAGATCCCATTGTTAATATTTACCTTCATGAGCTCTCAAGGTTGAGTCAATTGAGGGGATGTCTGGACAGCTGAGTTGTGTGGGTCGCAAACGTATATCAGACATTGAGAGCAAGCAACCTTAGAGTGTGGGGAAAACCTGGGGTAGCAGCTTAGGGAGTTCTCTGTGGGCAGTTTCAGCATTTTGAAATTCCTTCAGGTCATTTGGAGTAGTAACTACTAGCCTGGCTGGGTAGAGCAACCTGAAGGGTATTTTTGTCCAGTGAAGTACCTTTTTGATCTCCTGATAAGCCTTCTGATTATCCCGCACTGCCGGGGTCACATCACTGAAAATATAAAACCTCTGTCCATTCCAGTGTAGGGCCCCTTTATTCCAAGCTTTGGCCATTATATGTAGTTTGTCTTGGAGGTGGCTGAGTCGACCAGCGGGCTCTGTCAAATTAGTGTTCCTGGCCATGGTCCGGTGGTCCTGTTACTTCTTGTAGCAGCTTCTACACAAAGAACAATATATCTCGCCCCTCCACCTTCTATTGAATTCCCACCAGCAGGAGATTATTGCTCCACAGTCTGCCCTCTTGAGCCTCTATTCAGTCTTCTAACTTTGTCAGTTTGTTTTTGAGGACCTGCACTTCTTTTGACTCTTTAAGCTGGCGGTACTCCACCGAGCTGATCCAAGCTTCTGCATCTGCGATCCTGACTGTTAATGTTCCAAGTGCTGACTTAATAGATTTAAAGTCATTAGCCAGGTCGCACAGTATCAGCTTCACAGAGGCAAAGTACATGAAGAATCAGTCCATTTTTTCCTCCAGGTTTTCCTGCATTTTTGGCTCAGGCATAGCTCTGTTATCGAAGTCAGTTTTCAGACACTTAGAAGCCTTGCTGACCGTGGTGGCTGGGGACGGGGAGTCAGTATCCATTTGCCTCAGGGCTGCCATTATTATCTATCTGCATTTCTTAATATTTCAGTAGGAGAACACTTTATCTAATGAAATATAGCTTGAAAACTACTTTTTTCATCAATAAGGATGGTTTTTGCCAGGGTTTAATCTAGTAGATCTCAGAGCACTGGAAGATGCATCTGATCACCCTGAGTGCATCACGTGATCCCTGAATCACAATGTAAAAATTCAGATATCGAAAACTTTTTATCTCTGCTGGAATTAAAAAACTTTGTTGACCTTGATGGCATTGCAATAGTGCACACATTTGCCACAATTGTAAAAATCTTTTGCTTCAGAGCCCTATCAAGTAATTGCGGATGGTGGTGGAATCCAATGTTGTATCCTTACCAATTTCTGTTTCAGGGGTTATGTTGTTCTTGCTGTCACCCAAGGTTTTTGTGTAAAACATTTATGACCTACCTCATTACTTTGTAAAATATCCCAGTGTTTAATAAAGATGTTCTTTATTTTTAGAAATTGATCTCAATAGGTAGTGATCATAGGTAAACAATTCTGTGTTTATCTATCTTTGCCTCTTTTGGTCAAGTGTATTCCCTACAGACTTAATCTATTTTTCCACTGCCTGCTATAACAAAAATCTGTTGTAGCCCCTATCTTCTATCTTGTGAGTTAAACAAAGGCATGCATGATCTTATGTCTCATGCCTCTAAATGGGATTAAATCCATGTGATATTTCAGCGATGGAGAAAAGCCAATGTGGACTACAGCTGATACGTGGTATTCAGTTGTCAGCTTGCAGTCCACAATAACTCCCAGATACTGCACCTTATCCACAGCTCTGAGTGCACTCCCACAAAACAGATGGAACTACAGTTGCAACTCTCTTCATTGCTGACTTACTGGAACCTGATTCAAAAAGTAGCACCTCATTCTTGCCTGGGCTCAAACTCAGTCAGTTGAAGGGTATCTATCCAGTCATTGATTTCTTCCAGACAGCTGCTTAACACAGAGACACCAAATGACCTGTTGATGTACAAGGGAGGTAAGGCATAGTATCATCAGCATAGCAATGAAACTCCACGCCATACCACTAAATGGTCTCATCCACTGGCAACATATACATGGCAAACAACATGAGGGACAGAATCAAACCCTGTGGCACTTCATAGGTAAGGACAGCTACCTTGGAGATTGAATTACCCAAGGCAACCTTATGAGAGATCCAGGAAGACCAAGATAGAACTCTGCCCCTTGTCCCATGCCATGAGATCATTAAACACCTTAACAAGAACCATTTCAATACTGTACCAAGGTCTGAATCCTGTCTAGGGAGGCTCATAGATGTTGAAATTGTCTAGCTGCATCTCTAGCTGCACCACAACCCCCTCTCAATGATCCCCCAAAAAGGGAAAATTGAAGATGGTCCTGTAATTCACTAGAATGTCAGGCTCCAGGGATAGCTTCTTCAAGAGGGGCTTTACAACTGTCAATTTCAAGGCAGCTGGTAAAACACCCTCCAACAAGGAGCACCAGACAATTACTATGATGATTGGTCCTGGGACCTCCTGGCAGCCCAACATCAGTCATGTTGGGCCCAGATCGAGTACACAGTTAATAGAGCACAGCCTGGACATCTTGTGGACCACCTCATCCACCAGAACTGGTTCAGACTCATCCCAAGGCCTGAGATTTTATCTCCTCATCTCCAGATGGATATCACAGGCCAACAACAGGCCACTTGTGGTGATTCTGCTCCTAATGGAGGAAATCTTGCCTAGAAAGAATTGATTAAACTCCTCACAGTCCACTGTTAAAAGACTCTTCCAGACTGATGAAAGGAAGGATTCAATGACCTACCCATAGTGCAAAAGAATTGAACTGCTTTGTTCTTCCAGGAAGCAATCATATGTGACAGAAACTCTGTCTTGTTCATGGTGATTGCTCACTGATACTCTTGATAATGTGTTCTCAGTGCCAATCTATCCTTCATAGAGAGGGATCTCCTCCAAAAATGCTCCAACCTCTATTGCTTTGTTTTCAACAACCTCAAGCTCATCATAAAACCATGGTGAGAGGTGCTGGGAAATCAAGCAATTAATATGAGGGAGTGAAGAAGTCCAAAGCAGCCATAAGAGTGATGCTGTATCTCTCGACAGCATTCTAAACTTCCTTGTCACAAGCTGTCATCATGCTCAAAAGATCAACTACCACAAGGAGTTTGCAAGGATTCCAGATTTCTTTTTGCACAACAGTGAATCATCTCTATAGGAGGGGAAATCAAACAATTGGCTCCGAAGAGGAACTGAATGGTATAATGATCCGGTCAAGTTACTGAATAAACCCTGGCAATGAGAATGTCAAGACCCAGTGAGAAGGCATGGCCCAACTGATGACTCCTGGTGGCAGAAAGAAGAATGAGATAGTCCACAGCCAGGTCAGCTATGATGCCATCCAGTTCCTCCAGGAAGTCATTACCCTGCCCCAGAGGCTAGTACATGAAAATGATCCTTCAGCTCTCAGGCATCCCACCATTTACAGTCACATATTCAAATGACTTGGTGATTCTCATGGGGTAAGCTGCTAATCCCAAATTGAATCTAAAGCAGATGGCCACCCAGCCCCTGCTGCATGCCCATCTCATGCACTGCACTATGGTATATCCTGCAAGGATAGCTGCCCTTGTACAGAACCAGAGTCATCTCCCAGAAAAGTGTCAGTGATACATACCAGGTCAGTCATGTAGTCTATGAAGAAAGCCTCAACCACAGCAGTTTTATTTGGCAGTGTCCTGACATTACATGGAACTACCTGAAGGGGGAGCTGTGTCAACTGGCCTTTTTGTCATCTGACTGATAGAATCACATAGGGTCCATTGAATAGTAATAAGACATGGAGGTTTCCAATTCTGATCTCCATTTACTCTCCAGGCATCTCCTAGACCTAACACACTTTATCTGTCCCACTGTACTGCCAACCCAGGGAACAGATTAATGGTCTTGAATGTGCCTACACATGATTCCCAAACCCCTGTAGTTAAGGATAACCACTCAGGTAGAGTGAGAGGAAATCCTGAGAATGTAGGCAGATGCCATAATTAGTCCACCCAGTAGACAACCTTAGTCTTCCTACCTGAAAAATACTTATTATAGCTTCCCCTTACTAACTATACAACACTTAATAAAACTCTATAATAAACAAGCATATTCACCAGAACATCCCTCCCACATACACTCACTTGGTCAGAATAGGTTTAAAATACACTAAAGGAATAACTCATTCAGATATCCCGATCCATGCAGATTTCTTACAACCTATGCAGATAGAAGTGCACTACTAGACACTACTGAATTGAATTGTAAACAAAAACAATTACATCATGTAAAATGACATGAGTAAATCAGGAAACAAAAACATAGGCTAATAATATATCAGAGGATTTGTTAACACTACGGATGTAGTCCCAGTCATCTCTCAAAGATTTGGTCTTATACCAATGTCAGTTTGAATAGTTGAATCAAACAGTTCAAGTAGTTAAGAAAGTTTTATGCCATGCTCCACTCTCATTGCAACATTTATCCACAAAATATTTCTGTTCTCCCACAGCAGCAGAAATCACAGTCAAAATGAAAAATGAAATGAAACCCAAACCTATGTAATGTTCCGAATGCACCATGGTCAACCATGGTTCATTTATATAAGATCATGGGTGTCCACAGGAAGGGAAATCGAATGAGGGACCCCACAGAAGAAGTGAATGACATAATGATCTGACCAATTGATTGAACCAGCCCTAGCATTGCAAATGTCAAGACCCAATCAGAAGACCAGGTCAAAGGCATGGCCCAGGCAGTGAGTCCCAGTGACAACTACCTATGCAAAGCCCAATGAATTCATCAACTGGAGAAATCATTGATCAAAATGTGACACCTCACTGTTGACCCAAGCATTGAAATCCCCCAGTACAAGAAGTCTGGGAGAGTCCACAACCAGGCTAACCGTGAGATCTGCCTGTTCCTGCAGGAAGTCATTAACCTGCCCTGGTGGTAAGTACAAGAGAATGATTCTGCAAGATGCATGCAGCCCACAATGTACAGTCATGCATTCTAATGACCTGGTGGTTCTTGTTGGGTAAGCCACTAATCCCAAACTGGATCTAAAACAGGTGGCCACCCAACTACCTCTCCATCTCAGGCACTGCTCCATGAATACCCAGCAGGGATTGCTGCCTCCAGTACAGGACCAGTCATTAGTGCTTCTAAAATTAAATGTAACCTGCTACCCCCAGACATACCTGAAAATGAGATGCCATGGCTCAGCCTGCCATTCCTTATCAAAAACTACAAATAATTATAAAAAGGTGGTGTGGGCCTTTTTTATCTCTGTAGTATTCAACGCCCTGTTTCCTGTCATGATTCTTGCATTGTTAAAAGTATTGTTTTTTCTAAATAACTGTCATTATGTTTCTCACGAAGGACTTGCTGGTCTGAAAGCTACTGCACTTTGTTCTTGTTGTTACATCTATGTTGGTCTATTAAAAGGTATCAAATCATTTGCTTCTGGATTTGCATTATTTTAAGGAACTGCCACTCTGCTTCCAAGATATAAAATGAATGGATCCTGTTTAGTGGAATGGTTAGAGCAATGGCTTGGAAACAACTAGGGACCATGGGTGCAAAACCCACCAGCACCAAGTACTAGCTGTGTGATCTTGAGCACGTTACTTAAACGAGATAGGAAATCATTTTTACACAGTTAACTGCCCTTCCATCTTCCTTTCCTTGACAGTTGTGTATTCTGATATGGTTTGATGATTTTTTTTTGTTTAAATAAATAATCTACTTTTGTAATGCCCACAGTTGTACATAGAGTTCCACTCTCCTCAATGGCTACTGCTCTTGATTTTCATATTTCTAAGACATTCTATGACATCAGTAACTCCCATTCTCTGCTACTCATCTAAATGGCCTGGAAAGGTGTTTGTGATGTCATAGAATGTTTAGGCAGTATGAAAAGAGAGAACAGCAACTGCCAAGGAGAGAGAGGGATTCAGGTTAGTTACAAAAGCAATAAAATTAGATTATTAGTTTAACAAAAAAGGTAAAAAAAAAATCAGAATACTGGGTAGCTAATAAAAGGACAACTGAAGGGCTTGTAGAAGTGTAAAAACTGTTTTCTGTAAGCAATAATACCCTCCAGGGTGGGCATTATTGGGAAATACTGGAACTCCCAGGGGCGTAATGAGGCCCGGTAGCATTACGCCCAGGCAGTCTGTATATTCCCAATAATACCCACCCTGGAGGGTATTATTGCACTTATAAAATGGCCATGTAACTACATTTTTGTGAAATGTGAAAATAAAAGAGGAAATCAGTGTGAAAAATGTTCAAAACACTGTTAAAAACAGTGTTCATTGACAAAGTAATGCACCGGCTGTTCTAGGTGCTGTTACTCCTCCCTGATGCCTACAGTGCCATTCTGGTTTCCTGAACCCCCCCCCCCACAGATTGTAGAACAAAAGAAGTGTGCCTTAAAAAAAGAAATGTGCCTTAAAAGATATTGAATTAACAGTGTGTCGGCCATTTATATTTGTTTTGAATTATTAAACCTTTTTTTGTTTCATTTTGTTACGGTCGCAGGTCGGAACTTGGAAGGTGTCTGTTGAGTTCACATTCTTTGACCTTAGTGGAACTGAATGCTGTATTTTCTGGGAGACGCATGAATGCAGCTGGCTTTTTATAGTAATTATTGTGGGTACGGCTAGGGGTTGTTTCTGCAGCTTGTGGAAACGAGAAGTGCTTAGCCAACGAGTAATAGAAAGGCAATGGAGAGTGGCAGCAGGACCAGCTTTGAGCCAAGCCGTACTGTATGCATTCTTTTTTTTTTGAAATGCTGCGTGCTGGATGAAGCAGATGTGAATGTCAGCTTCGGGATTATGGATTGCGAGAACGCAGTCAGGAGACTGGTGTCATTGTGTCTTTTCAGTCTTCTGACAGCAAAATGACAGGACTCAGTGTTTGTTTTCATTTATTTATTGCCTGCTGGTGAGGGAAAGTGGGGAGGTGGGGGGGATAGTTGTCTCTCGCTAAGCGAGAGGAAAACATGGCGGGGATTTTTAATTTATTAGCTGCCTTCAGCCAACGAGGAAGTAGGCTGGGCAGCAGGGTACATTGTGAAGTGGATTTTGGTGGCACTTGTTTTTAGCTGGACATCTATTGAGAAATAAATGCCCAGCTTGGAGGCAGTGTCAGCCAATCAGGGGTGAGAATTCTTTCTTGCCGTTTTATAAATCACCTTTAATCTCTCATCGCAACAGTCCATCCAGCTGTGGAAATGGGCAAAAGCAAGACCCAGCTGGAAAGGAGATGTTGAATGCAGTTCATGTTTTTGAAAGCATTAAGAAAGGACTAAAACAACTGTATTTGAACAGACTTTTCTGCATTAATGTACCATGTAATATTTATGTATCTGTGTTAGTTAATTGTCACTTATTGTTTTGTGCATGTATTTCTTGCACTCCATGATGTGTCTTCAGTCTTACAAGAGCAGCAGATAACTGATCTTTACTGATCATACAGGATAGGCCAGCTTAGAGAGAAAATCTCATTTTCATTTGATCTGCTACTACCCAGTTTTGTGGCTTCCAGGAAATGAAACACAGGCAGGTCAAGCGAATTGCTCAAGGTTACCCAGCGAGTCAGCATAGGACATAATTAAAATCCAGCTTTTCTTTTCATAGTTGAGTGCTCTAGTCACAATACCATAACATACCCGCTCAAAAAAAAAAAAATATATATATATATATATATGTATATATATAGGTGTGTGGACAGTATTAGAGACTTGGGTGTGCACTTAAAATACGATCTATAATTTACTCATAATTTATTAAAAATACAGAATTTGTGCTCTGTACTGTTGCCAATATGGTCATGAGATAGTATGCATAAAAACGGGTGTATGTATTTTTATTTTATTGTGGTAACATTTTAATAATGAAAATAGCCTTAAAAAAGGCAGCCATTTTGTGACATGGCTGTGCTGCACATCTTGCTGACATTAAATTTACTGTATTTAAAGCACAATACTAACATTTTCTTTTTCAGTGAACAGAGTGGATGTGTAACTGTCTCCCAGTCATTACTGATTTTATGCAGAGGTAATTGCATTTACATGGCACCACATGTAACTTATTACTTTCATGCATTACTGTGGTGTCTTACATAGCTGCATCATTTCTTTTGTGTTTTCTGCCTTTATGCTTTGAGGTTTTATTTCAGTGTCAGTTCACATTGCTTAATGTGTTTCCCCTGCTCAAATCTGCAATCTTAATGCAGTGGTGCATAGATCCTGCTAGAAGCAGCAGCATTAAAAGCCATGGCTCTTGCTGTTGTGTCCATGTTACCAACATGGATGATGTTGATGCTGGTATTGGTACAAATAGCCTGGACCCAAAGGTGACATCAGGCATTCAGTGTTGGTACTCTGGCTCTAAGCAAAACAGTTCTCTTCCTGCTGCTTCTCCCATTTACCATTCTTAAAAACAGGTAGAATGAAGTGTCATCCATTTTAAATCTGGTGTGCTGCACAGGAGTTTGGACAGATCTCAGAGGTCTCCAGTCACTAGAAAATATGATCTCCAGCATTCTGCATCAAAAAAGCAAGTTAAAATTCTGGGAGTCATATTAAATAGTGACTGGCTAAAGTGCAGCAGTTATTCTGTGTCATTTTGGGGACAGAAAAAGTAAAGTATTCACCTTAAGACTTCATGGTCCTGCTGTTTGTGAAGGGCCCCTCTTCAAAATAGAGGATGATTGGATTAGTGGGCTGTGAAGAACAATGAGTATATTTTAAAGTTTTGTTTGGAAAGTATATAAGCAGAACTTTCCTCTGGTTCTAACACTGTGTAAATGGGGCATATTAAATAGCATAGTTTAATGCTGTGCATGGGAGGTATATCAGCAGAATTTTCTTCTGGTGTGGTTAGTGTTTAAATGGGGCATATTAAATATTATATTTTAAAGTTTTGTTTGGGAAGTATATCAGCTGAACTTTTCTCTGGTGCTGGCACTGTTTAAATAGGGCATATTAAATACTATCTGACTATTGTGCAGCAGTTGTGTTCTATCATCTTTGGGGGTGAAAAGTTAAATTTGTGTGTTCTCTCATGGCCCAGCTGTTTGTGAAGGTCCCCTCTGCAAAATGGATCTGTGCATATATGTGACCAGTCTAATCAAATAGAGTTTTGTTTGTGATTTATAGTTTTTTGTTTACAATCCATCCAGCGGGTTTTCATTGTATAATTTGATTTTCAGAATATAGCTAATATTGGTGATCTTCCCCCTGCTGATGACTTTAATCATGTTTAAGTGGGGAAAAAAACAACACCTGTGGGGTTTCTACTGGTAAATTCTAAGAATGTGTATTTGTCGAATGAATGCCTCACCTGTTGATATGATGATGGCTCTATTTTTGAAGTGTGTATGTGGAATGGATATAAAAGCTGCACTCTTACAATGTTTTAAATAAAAATAAATGCAATTTGTGAGAGATGCTTGTAATTTTTCGAAAGAAGGGGTGATGCTGGCTCCGGTTAAGGTAGGTGTATATGTGTGTGTGTGTGTGTGTGTGTGTGTGTATGTGTGTGGTGTTATTTTAAAATGATAAAGTTGCCTTTCTTGATGTAAGATTATAAATGAACATCATTGTATTGGCATACTGAACTAGAGAATTAGGTTGGGTGGTGGCATAATATATTGGAACTGTTTGAAATAAAAAACTACAGCAATGGGGCCTACCTCAAAAATGCTTCTCATGACATTGGTCAGTTCATTCGAGGTTATGGGGGTTACCACATGTAGGAATGAGGCTGCTTCTAAACTAGACAGCAAGTGGTGCCACAATATGTTGGAACTGTTTAAAAATAAAAGAATACAGCACTTGGGCCTACTGTACATCAAAATGGCTGCTCATGGCATGGCGGGTACCATGTGTAATAACTGGGTCATTGCCTGGATGTACTAGTGCCTGTAGGGCAACATCATTGTTTTGGATTCATCTGGCAAAAACATTTTCCTGATTTATTTTCAATAAGACTGTTTCTAAATTAGATGTCAAGTGATGGCACAATATGTTGGAACTGTTTAAAAATTAAAAAATACAGCACTTGGGCTTACCTCAGAAAGGCTGCTCATGGCATTGCTTAGTACATTCAGGGGTATGGGAGGGATACCATGTGTAGTACTGGAATCTGGTCATTGCCTGGGTGTACCAGTGCCTGTTGGGCAATATCAGTGGTTTGGATTCATTTGGCAAAAACATTTAACAGATTTATTTATAATGAGACTGCCTATAAATTAAATGTCACGTGTTGGCATAATATCTTGGAACTGTCTCAAGCAGTTTGGATGTGGCATTCCATGTGCAGTACAAGAACCCTGCAGCAGTGGTGTCCCTGTGATGCACATGGTGGTGAGCACAGGGTAGGCCTGTGTGATATTTTGGCATAATTTTCCCCATAATGGCTGGTACTGGGTTGCCAGGCAACACCATGCAGTGCCTGCAACTACAGTTATCAATACCAAACAGATTCCCTTGGTGTTTTCTGGTTGGTAACTGTGGTTTGGCCTGCCCTCAGATTGACTCTGTGGAGGTACAGTGATGTCAAAATGACCCCTGATGTGGCTCAGGCCTGCCGTGTAACATCCAGCTGTATCTTGCCTTGCCTTTGCTTGTTCATGGGGATCTTTGGTGTATTGTTTTGACTTGTAGAGTAGTTTGGATGTAGCATTCCATGTGTAGAACAAGAACCTTACTGCAGCGGCATCCCTGTGATGAATGTAGTGGTGAGCTTAGGGTGGGCCTATGTGATATTTTGGCATCATTTTCCCCCCAAAGGCCAGCACAGGGTGGCCAGGGAGCATCATGTGGCACCCTTATGTGTAGTTATCAGTACCAAACAGCTTGCCTGGGTGCTTTCTGGTTGTTAACTGTGGTTGGGCCTCTCCTTAGTCTGACTCTGCGGAGCTACAGTGATATCAAAATGGCCCCTGATGTGGCATGGTATTTATCAATGTGTATTGGCTGTTTGGTTGATAATAAGCCATTAATAAAAGTTGTACCATTTATTTCACAAGTTGCATTGCTACTGTGGTGTCCGCATTACCCACAATAGTTTTATGCACCAGAGATGGTCACATACTAAATCAAGTACAACCAAGTGATTTGTTCATGTTTATCTTTCTACTTAATGTCCAGCTTAAGTGTGAAAGGCATGTAGACTAGACATAAACAGTACAAGCATGAAGTAATGAAACTTTGGTAACCTCCTGTTTGTATTTTTAGTGCTGTCTACATTGGAGGACAGATAGCGATACATAGGTATGGAAGAACATCAAATAATTAAATGTTGTAAACTAATATACCTAACTAGAAGACAGAGACACTGTATTTGAAAATGTTATTTATTTTCTAGAAATGGGAAATAATGCATTATGGACACCGAGTTACCCATAAAAGTAGTTTACATATCATAAATAACTATGCCATTTTTCCAAACTTAGAAATACAGAACTATCGTTATATTTTATATTATGCAACTAATCACATATACACATTAAAATTAAGGTTCAGTCATGCCTAATTATAAAAATTTGTTTGAGTGTATGAATGTCAAACTTTGTCTCTCGAATACTATCCACACAGCTCTATACATACATATACATATATATATATATACTATATATATATATATATATATATTTTATATATATATATATATATGTGTATATATATATCCCATCATTGAATTATTTCTATAAGAAAGATCAAGAAATTGTAAAATAAAGGATATCATGTTGAACTAAAAATAAAAAAATAGGAACCCTACAAATTCAAAATATGCTAACACTGGACATGAACTAAGAAGTAATTTGCATTGATTTTAAAACATAAGCCCATGGCTCCTTAGCCATGCCATTAACGTGGAGATAACACCAAAAGCTGCGTGATGCAAGGGGATCATGCACTATCTAGGTATCTAATGCACTATCTAGTTGCACAGTCTAGGTGCTAAGAAGGCAAGAGGCTTTAACCAAATACTTTTTCTCCAGGAACTGTGCATTTGATCCATGGGAGTACAGTATCTCCTTCGGTGCAGTGCCTGTAAGGGTGTTATGGTTAACATCATAATAGAATGATTTTTGCAGTGAAAGAAATAATGTTTCATTTGAACTGGTAGACCACTTGGTTTGGGAAATATTTGTTCGCAGGAAGAGTTGTAGGTACAGTACTAACATAGAAACACAGTGGGTTTTGGTTGGGGGACAAGATGGCAGACTAGAGTGGATACTCTGTGAGTTTGCTCTGAAGCTGGCTGTATGAAGTTTGATTTGTAAAGACTGTTTCCTTAGTGAACTTTTTCAGTTTCTTGTGACAGATGTCCAATTAAAGAAAACATTGCTCTAGTTTTTTTTCTGAAGGGTTTGTGTGACCAAAACTTTGCCCATTGGAAAAAATCCCCATACCCCATGGCTTGGACTGACTTTTCCACTTGTGTGGCAGATTCCCCTAGCCTTTCAAATCTATATCAAAGTCACAAAAAACTGTATTCTCTTGAAGTAAAGAATACTAATGCACTTACTAGTTTGACACAGCAAGGTTCTGTTGAAAATTCGATTACCGCAGCTGCTGAGAAAGCAGTGGACACTGGAACAGGAAACAAATTCTGTTGCCTTTTTGGCAGGTGTGGCTCCTGCTACAACCAAAGCAGTGAACATGGAGAAACTGGAAACTACTGACAACACTGAGGATCAAGAAAAATCATACAACTTGGAAGCGTTAGGGAAGATGATGGACAGGATTTTGGACTGCTTTCAGAGATTTGAACAACATTTTGAAGCCCTTAACTCTTGTATTTTCCACAGCAGGATGCCAAACAGAACAGAGATAATAGTAATGTTAAGGCTGCACAAATAAAGAGTAACACTGAAAATAAAACTAACATTTTGGACAAAGTATAAGGTGTGGAAGCAACAACTAATGGTATAGTAAAAGAACAATGCAACATGACTTGAAAAGTTGAGAGTTTCGAAACAAATTTGTTACCAAAATCATTGAACTATGGGGATACCCTTAAAATTTTACACTGAATTTGAAATTGTTAGAGACCTTGTGAAAGACATTTTTACTCAAGTATTTGATCTTCCACAAGATAGTTTACCATTTGTTAAAAATGCTTTTTCAGTTACAAAAATATCTCAAACTAAATTTCAAAGTAAAGGTGATAACTCTGTCACTCAAGTCTCAGATCTAGAAACAAAAATGACAATGTTTATTTCACTGGCTTTTAAGTCAGATCGAGATCTCATCCTGAGGCTGTCAGGGATTAGAGGAATTTTACTATATAAATCCTATAGATCTACAGTTTTCCCAGATTTCTCCTTTTCTACTCAACAAAGGCACAGGAAATTTGTTTCTTATTGACAAGATATTCTTGAATTAAATGCTAAATTTTAGCTAATAGCTCCTGCCATAGTATGTGTGCCACATAAAGGTCAAGAATATTTTTTCAAGGTAGACCATTTGGCAGCTTTCCTACATGGGCAGTATGACCAAGATTCATAACACAATTAGGACTCACCCACTGACTCTGAATATGAATATGGCAGTTACATAACATCAAGAAGAAATTGGCACAGCTAGACAGTGACATCTATTTTCTAACCAGTGCAAGAGGAGAAACATTATCCCTAAAGGTCTTACTATTTGGAATCCATTAAGAAATACAAACAATTCTACTTATGCAGAACAACTTTGACATAGGACCTCTGAGAAACTGAGAAATCACAGGATTCGCATGTCATATGCCCAAAAAGTTGTTCTTAACAAAGAGTTTGCTGAAATTGTAACCACTCTGGAAAGGGTGTCTGGGGAACCTATTCAGGACATCTTGGGAGAGATACACATTAACTACCAAAGGACCTTAAGAAAAGCCATGCTTGTGAAAAATAGGAAATTAGATGCCCTTCAACATATCATACTTCCTAACAACCATGAAGCACATAATGGAGTCACTGAACAACAACACAATACTGATGGGCACCTTTCAGTTGTTAATTTGTCCAACCACACACTGACTACTGGAGAACTGAATGTACTTTCAAAGGGCCTCACTTTCTGCCCAACAAAATCACTGGATAACATATTGTTTTGTGTGAACTAGAGGAGTACTTCCGTAGATTGAGACTTAAAGAATTCTTTCAGGGCAGGGAAGAAATCACTGGTAGTGAAGACAGTGCAAACAGCAATAATGTAATGGATAAGAAAAAGGAATCTGATTTTACCCCCTCAAGTGGGCGTAACAAAAAACTAGACAATTATATTAATTGTTTCCACCAACAAGTCAGTGGTCAGATCCTTACCAGGCAAAAACAAACCCATTATAACCTCTCTCCACTGGAACGGAGAGCTATAGGGACACTGAAATCAAACCACAACATTGTCATCAAAAAAGCTGATAAAGGCTCTGCAGTGGTGATTTTAAACAGAGAGGATTATATTACTGAAGCTAATAGACAGCTAACAGATCTTACATACTACAGAGAACTGGAGAGTGACCCCACTACAAGATATAAAGATGAACTATGTGACTTAATTAAAACTTTTCCTGACCATGTCTGAGAGAAACTAGCTCACCTCATCCCTGCTGAACCAAAGCCAGGGACATTCTACATGCTGCCTAAAATACATAAACCTGGCAATCCAGGGAGACCCATAGTCTCTGGTAATGGTACCTTGACTGAGGGATCTCAGGCTTTAGAGACCATTTTGAAACTGCTGGTTATGGAAAGAGACAGTTATATCCAGGACACTACGCACTTTTGTGGTACTTTCTGGTTATAAGGATTTACCACCTGATACCATTTTAGTGACAATGGATGTAACATCCTCTACACTAATATTCCACACACAGATGGCATTGCAGCATGCCTTAAATACATACATGAGAAAGGACCTGACCAAAACATCAACCCTGGAGTGGTGGGGGAACTTATGGAATTCATTTTGACACATAACAACTTCAACTTCAATGGTAAACATTATGTTCAAACTATAGGAACAGCAATGGGCACAAAATGGCTCCACAGTATGCTAACCTCTTTATGGCTGACTTGGAGGAGGATTTTTAAGGCAGTATCCCCACAAACCACTGGCTTATTTCCGTTACATTGATGATTTGTTTATCATCTGGACGGAAGGCACAGATGCACTCAAAGATTTTCATCACAAACTTAATAATCTCACCCTACCATAAAAGCTTACCTTGGGTACTCTACCACCAAGGTTAACTTTCTGGACACCACAGTCATCATTAAGGATGGAACCTTACATACATGTATTTACAGGAAGCCAACAGACAGACAGAGATACCTGCACAGGAAAAGTAACCACCCAAACCATACAAAAAAATCTGTCATATACAGTCAAGCACTTCATTGTCAACGTATTTGTTCAAATGAGGATGACAGATACACATTTGGCTATGTTGAAAAACACCTTTATGGAGCAGGGACACTCTTCCAGGGAAATTGACAGGATAACAGAACGGGGCAACGCAAGTACCAAGACAACAACTACTTCAATATATAGAAAAGACAGCTACAGAAAGAATACCCTTGGTAGTCACATATCATCCAGACCTTGAACGTCTGCGTAAGATTATTAAAGATCTCCACCCAATATTTAGTGAGGATGACACCCTTAATTGTATTTTTAAGGAACTCCCACTATTATCTTTTAAACAACCACCAAATTTATCCAGCCTAATTATTAGGAGCAAACTTTCACCGGAACAGAATACCATGTCACACAATGGCACACGACCCTGCAATCAATGCCCCCTGTAAGACTTGTGGGCTCATTTCTACCTCAGACTGTGTGGTTACATCACAAAACAGACAATTCCAGGTGCATGGGAGTTATACATGCATGTCACGACATGTTGTTTATTTCATTCAGTGCAAGAGATGTCCACAAACAGGTTATGTAGGAGAGACACGCCAACAGCTCCGCACTAGGATGAACTCACACAGACATACTATTACAGCAAGGAAGACTGAAAAACCAGTGCGGCATCACTTCTCCCAGCCTGACCACTCAGTCTCAGATATGTCAGTAATGGTCTTAAAAGGAAATCTCAAAAACACACAACAGAGACGAGCTTTTGAGATTAAACTTATTTTACATCTCAATATGGTAGCAGATGGATGAACGTGGATCTTGGCTTTATGGGACACTACAGAAACTAACATCCACAGACCTTTTCTTCTTCAAACTGACATATTATAGGACTTCAGCATGTGTGAGCGTGGATGCGTGTCTGTATGTATGTGTGTGGGTATGTGTTGAGGTATGTGATATAACAGATGTGGGGCTTGCTGTCACATTGAGGTAAGTCTCTATTTAGCTATATGGAGTTGTAATGTGTTACTATTTTATTTCACACACAGAAAATTTCTCCTTACTTTTTATCTTTGCCTATGGGGGATTGATTCCATTGCACCAGATTCAGATTACCCAGCCTGCTAGTGTACATACAAGTGTTATCTTATACTGCTACATATAATTTTTGTAACTCTGTACATAGTGGGATGTGTGATCTCATTTGCTTGGGGGTCCTGCACAGATCTTTTTACATTAGGCTAATATTGTAGTAATTTACTCAGGATTTCATGACAAGTTGTATTCCTTTGGGGAACAACTGCAGTGACTGAAGTTAATATAGGTTCACTAGGAGAGAGAGTGAGTGTGTGTGTGTGTGTTTGTCTGTGGGAGAGAGAGAGAGAGAGAGAAAAAAGGAGGGGTAGGAGAGAGAGAGAGAGGACAACATCTCCTTTAAGCTATGTATCTCCCCACCCACATTATTGTGATGTGGGTGGGTTAGGTTGTATTGTTTGTATGAACAGGAGGAGATAAATTACATTTTATCTCTTTTAAGATTCCCTAGACACTTGTGGTACATCAAGTTGCTACATTCTCAGTATATATTGACATCAGTACATATCAGGCTGCATGGTCTTAATTCCTTGAGGTTCCTCGACTAGAGTTTTTTGTTTGACACTAATATTATCAATTTATATTTAAATTATCATTTATATAGTCCTGAGGTTTTTGTAATATCTTGGGCCTTTTATTTAGCTTGAGAATACAGCTGGGTGACATGTCCAGCTAGGTTTTACACATCACACAATGTGCACTGATGTTTTTTTAGACAACTTTACTGGTAATTCTTGTCTTTAATGCATACATTGTAATTTCACGAGCCCTATAACTATCTTAGTTTGTCTTTAAGCTGGGTGGGGGTTGCCTTTCAGTAATCACATCCTTATACTGACTGTGACACTCATGGCTTGATTTGGGAGTTATCTGCTTCAGCAGTGTTATCTTATGTCAATTAAATTTATGTGCAGTAGGATTCTTTGTAAGTGTGTTGCACCAAGCACATCTGAACCCAAGGTTCTTTCAGACTGAGGGCAGTATTGTACTGTTAAACTTCTCTGACATCATCTTCTGTTTTTTTTTTTAAATGAGTATTTTAAACCAATGGGGATTTTTTTCTGTTTTTCTCTGCATTATCTAGCTGTTATAAGTATTGTATTTTCTAAACAACTGCCATGAGCTTCTGAAGAAGGACTGGTTGGTCTGAAAGCTAGAGCACTTTGTTCTTGTTGTTACATCTATGTTGGTCCATTAAAAGGTATCAAATCATTTGCTTCTGGATCCACTGACTCTGAGAAAGAGATGTCTGTATTTGCTCAAGATATTGATAAACCAACATAAATTAATGTAACTTAGGCATGTACTTGGAGTGTTGTATTCTAAAGATGCAGTAGACATAAATATCCCAGATTAAATATGAAAATTAAAACAATTAGAAGCTGTTTAGATTGTTTAGATCAGATAGAAGTCAATATTAAGAAATGGTCTAATTACATTTTTTTTCCTGGGATGATCAGTTTGATTTTAAAACTAATTATTAGGGGATGTGGAACATACTCTATATAATATATAGAAACATAGAAGCATAGACTTTGACAGCAGATAAGGACCACTTGGTCCACCCAGTCTGCCCATTTCCCTACCTACTGGATAAGCTGCAGATTCTAGTTAACTAACAGCCTACTTCCTGCTACCCCCCACTACAATTGGCTTCTGTCTGTCCCATGCATGTTTGAATTCCCCCACTGTTTTAGACCCAGCAACCTCCTCAGGAAAGTGGTTCCATGCAACCATCACTCTCTCCGTGAAAACAAATTTCCTCACATTACCCTGGAGCCGTCCCCCCTCTATCTTTAAATTGTGCCCCCTTGTTCTTACGCATCTCTTTTTCTGAAAGATGCTGCCCTCCGGGACTTTGTTGATTCCCTTCAGGTACTTGAACATTTCTATCATGTCCCTCCTGCCCTTTCTTTCATCAAGGGTATAAATATTAAGCTCTCTCAGTCTCTCTTCATATGGTTTCTGATGCAGACCCTGCACCATTTTAGTTGCCCTCCTCTGGACAGCTCCCATCCTGTCTATGTCCTTGCATAGATGAGGTCTCCAAAATTGCACACAGTACTCCAGATGGGGTCTCACCAACTGTCTGTACAGAGGGATAGCCACTTCCCTTTTTCTACTTGTGATGGCCCTTCCTATGCATCCCAGTATCCCCTGGCTCTCCTTACTGACTTCTCACATTGCTTACCAACCTTTAGATCATCTGATATGACTACCCCCAGGTCCCTTTCCATTTTTGTTGTTGTTAGTACCTCCCCTGCTATTGTGTACTCTTCTCCTGGGTTTTTGTTTCCCAGGTGCATTACTTTGCACTTCTTTGCATTGAATCTAAGTTGCCATATGTCTGACAATTCCTGCAACCTTGCCAAGTCTGTTCTCATCCTTTCTACCCCCCCTGTGTATCAACTCTGTTACAGATCTTTGTGTCATCTGCAAAGAGGCATACCTTTCCCTCCAGACCCTCTGCAATGTCACCTATAAAGAAGTTAAAGAGGACTGGACCCAATACTGAGCCCTGAGGTACTTCACTAGTGACCCCCTTTTTTTCCGAATGTGGTCCATTCACTATTACCTTCTGTGTCCTGTTTTGCAGCCCATTTTCTACCCAGGCTACCACCCTGGGACCCACTCCCAGGCTGGATAACTTGATTATTAATCTTTTGTGCGGGACTGTGTCAAATGCCTTGCTAAAGTCTAGGTAGGCCATATCCACAGTCCCTTCCTGGTCTATTACTTTGGTCACCCAGTCAAAGAAATCTATTAGATTCATCTGACATGACCTTCCTCCTGTAAATCCATCCTGCTTTGGGTCCTCTGCCCCACTGGCCTCTAGGTACTCAACAATTCTTTCTCTCAGAAGTGATTCCATCATTTTCCCTATCACTGAGGTCAAACTTACAGGTCTGTAGTTTCCTGCTTCTGCCCTGCTCCCACTTTTGTGAAGGGGAATCACATCTGTCCTCCTCCAGTCCTCAGGTACCAACCCATCCTCCTATGATTTGTTAAAAAGTGTGGTCAGTGGTGTCACTAGGTCCTCGCTTAGTTCTTCTGTAAATGGACTGGTGTCAACCCCCCTACCCAGAGTGCTTCTATTGTTTGATTTAGGTAACTCCTCTTTATCTTCTTTTGTAAATATGGAGCAAAAATATTCATTCAGTATCTCTGCCTTTTCACTGTCTCCCTCTGCCCACTTCCCCTCTCCCTTATTAATTTTCACTATTCCTCCCTTAACCTTTCTATGCTCCGTAGTGTACCTATAAAAGATTTTATTCCCCTTTTTAACTGAATTGGCTATTTTTTCCTCGATTTGGGCTTTTGCTCTTCTGACTTCTTTCCCCACTTCTTTCTGCTTTAATTGATACAGTTCCCTGTCGTGCTCCTTCTGTGATTCCTTGTACTTTTTGAATGCAGCCTTTTTCTCCTTAACCTTCCCTGCCACCTTTTTTGAGAACCACAGTGGTTTTTTACTCCATTTGTTTTCTTTATCTGTTTCACACAAAGGCTTGTTGCCTCTGTAATGGCAGATTTGATTTTTCTCCATTGTTCTTCCACCCTTCCTTTTTGGCTCTTTGCTAGTGTATTCCTCAGGTATTCACCCATTTTGCCAAAGTCAGCCCTTCTAAAGTCCAATATGCTTGTTTTTGTATGGCTTGTCTCCATGGTTGTGCTTATTATGAAGCACACTGTGCAGTGGTCGCTTGTTCCCAGATGTCTACTGACTTCCAAATTTGTGATCCTCTCTCCATTTGAGAGTACCAGGTCTAGTATTGCTCCCTTCCAAGAGGGTTCCAACACTAGCTGTCTAAGGCCTGCCCCCTGCAGGCATCGAGAATGACCCTGCTCTTGGATGTGGCTGCAGTACATGTCATCCAGTTAACATCCGGCATATTCAGGTCCCCCATCAACAGTATCTCCCCTTTTTCAGCCATTTTGAGAATGTCCTCTATCATTTTGTTGTCCATTTCCTCCCCTTGAGACGGGGGTCTGTATACAACCCCTGTGCAGATTGTGATGCCATTCCCTGTCTCCAAGGTGACCCACAGTGCCTCTTGTCCTCCTCCTTGACTTTTTAGTTCTGTAGCTTTGATCCCTTCCCTTATGTATAGAGCTACTCCACCTCCTTTTTTCCCCTCCCTGTCCCTTCTGTCGACTGTGCATCACGGTATGTTGACACCCCAGTCATGGTTCCCCATGTACCATGTTTCTGTGACTGCCACAATATCCAATTGTTCATCTTCCATCAAGGCTACTAGCTCAGGAAGCTTGTTTCCCAGACTATGGGCATTGGTTCTCATTGCCCTCCATTTAATGTTGGCTTTATCCTTTTTCCCCCCATGCCTGCTCTTTTTGCCCTTGTCTATTTTTTTCATTTACCCCTGTTCTGCCCTCTGTTGAGCACTGTACATCAGTGTTTACCTCACTACCTGGCATGTTTTGTGGGGGGAGGCTTGAAATTTCCTGCCTCTTATTAGCACCTCCCCCCATGGCTAGTTTAAAAGCTTGCCAAGGAAGCATTTAAACCTGTCATTTAGAATCTTGGTTCCCTTCGTGGACAGATGTAGACCATCATGCCAGTATAGACCTTTATCTCTCCAGGTGTACCCCCAGTCCCCAATGAAGCCAAAGCCCTGTGCTCTGCACCAGTTTTGCAACCATTCATTAAAATGCGTGGTGTGTAGTACCCTAGCCTCATTCCTGCCATGGACTGGCAGCACCTCTGAGAAGGTAACTGTCCTTGCTACCTATCTGAGGCCCCTCCCCAACTCCACAATTTCATCCAGCACTGCACTGATCCCATGCCTAGCTAGGTCATTTGTCCCAAGGTGGACAATGATATCTAGTTCCCTCTCCTGTGATGCTGCTTCTGCAATCCTGAGAATTCGCTTCTTGTCCCTTCAGCCATGACACCAGGCAGGCACCTTACTTCCCTCTCCTCTCCCTTCCCTAGGTCTACCACTCTAACAACTGAGTCCCCTATCAGAATCTGTTTCCTTTCCCTGTGGTGTCCCTTGCTACCCTTCTGTGGGTCTTCTTTGTGGATGTCCTCAGCATTCTTCTTGGTCTCCACTGAGGGTGCCATCATAGAGGAACCTTGCTCTGCCAGACTGACATATGGTTTGTGTAGAGGTACAACTAGGGGCTTCGCCTCTGTTCCACCACCTGCACCCTCCCAGAACCGACTGTGGTCCAACTGCTCTTCATGCTTGGCAGCTTCTGAGGCAGTGGTTGTGGCAGTGGTGCTCTTTGGTGGGGGAGGCCTCCTTAGTCCTTGCCAGTTCAGCCTGGAGGTGGGCAACCTCCTCCCTCAGAGCTGACAGTTGCCTGCAAATAGGACAGCAATGCAGTTTCCAGAATGTCTCCTGGAAAACTGCTGTCCCCACAGCCAGTGCATTGCACCACTCCCCACATGTCCCTCTCCCTTATAATATACAACATGTAAATATATATACAGTATATATATACATATATATATATATATATATATATATATATATATATATATATATTTTGTTTTTCCTTTTGTGGTGTGTACTTATGCTTTATGCACTGTGCTGGGTTATTAAGAATATGACAGTTCTTAACACAAGACCTGTTGAGGAAGTGATGTCAGAACTTTGGCTATAAAGTAAACGTCACACCTGGGGGGTGGGGAAGGGTGGGTAGTCCACAGCCAGTGGTGACTGTTAGAAACAATCAAATACACCACTGCTCCACCACCCTGGTGAGTACTGCCCTTTATAGTAATTCAACTAACCTCAATAACTGATTTGTAAACTATTTAACAGTAATTTGATGCAAACTGTCACAGAATACTAGTAGACAGTCCAGTTACCCACAAAGTAAAATCAAATATGCAGTTATTTCAACCCTTCTGAAGTTGCTCACAAGATAAGCAGTTTTGAAAACCCCCTTCCTGATTTAAAAACTAAAATAATTAAACACAAAGCAATACCAATGTAAGACTGTACAGTAAGGAAAACTTCCCTCAGATGTAAGCAAGAGAGAGAGATTCGTTGCAGATTTCTAGTCCAGTATAGTATATCCCATGCAGCTTCTCAGTTGTTTTAAAGCACCCTCTGTTACACAACTTGAAGAAGATGGGCTTGATTGTTACAGACTATATAATTTAAAAGCTTGGAGGTCTGCTTAGTTATGTTCAAATATGAAGTGTTTTTTGGATATATTACATGCCTCTTCCTGGATGAGTTGGACTTCATCTGTTTTATTTTTATTTTATTTTTCTTTGGATGTATTTAGAGTATTTATCTTTTGACTTACTCAGAGTACTCAAAAATCAAAATCAAATACAAGTATATATATAAAAAAAAAGAAATACAGACAAGGATGACAGAAAAAAAATACAAATTCACCTAGTCTACTCAGAGATCCCTATCTGCCATGTGACCTATTGTCCATGCAGGGTGTTATCCCTCCAGGACCATTATCTTCTTCCCTGCCTACTGTTACCAACCTGAGCAACCACCATAGCCTTCACTCTGTTCCAACCATGCTTAAAACAATTTATGGTCTTCATGTCCACTACCTCCTCTGACAGATTGCTCCACAGCTCCACCACCTTTTCCATAAAATGGAACTTCTTCACAACCCTCTATAGCCTCCCCCTTCCCCTCACCAGTTTCCACTTGTGACCTCAGATTCTAGACTCTGTACTCATGCTAAGCAGTTTCCTGCAGATCACCTTGTTTATTCTCTTTAGGAACTTGAAGGTGTCTATCATATTGTATACCCTCTCACCTGGTCTCCAGTGAGTACATGTTCAGTGTCTTGAGATGATGCAAGTTCTGCCCTGTTTTCCCTGAATAATATTGGTCACTTTATATTGCACCACCTCCATCCTGTCATGTCCTTCCTTAAATGAGTACTCCAGAACTGATCAAAATATTTCATATGTGGTCTCACTGTTGTGGGGTTCAGTTATGGTGCAAAACACCCTGACGTGTTGTTTTAGTGCCAGTTATGTACAGGTAATATTTTCAGATGCAGGCTTTTTTCAGGATATGAAAAAAAAATAAAATAAAGAGGATGGGCTTGAATCTTAGCTAGGAGACCTCTAACTGTATTATTTCCAGTAGACTTTATTTGTCAGCCTCACAATGCCTCTAGAGACTAGAAACTGACCCCTTCACATGGTATGGACACCCTTGCCAATAACCTATTGTTTTTTTTCCATGTTCCCCTGCAATCTGAGTATCTGCACATCTGGGCCTCTGCAGCTTCTTACCTATCTGACTCCTCTCCCCTTGTAAAATTCCTGGTGAGGAGCCTCTAGCAACCAGGCAACCTAAACTTGACCTATGGAATTCAAGGGCCAGTCCTAGGCCTTAATGACTCCTCCTTCTTCTTCGCATGCTTTACAGTCCTTTCAACCTGAGTTCCACCTTAAGCTTGCCTCACCTTCGCCCCTTTGAGTAACCAGTAACTTAGCAGTGGCATGTCTCTCCCACCTTGGTTAGGTCTTCATCTGGTTCACACTGCATGTCCCTGAGACTGCTTTCTGCTCCTCAGCCCATGGTAGATTGACTGCAGGTTACCTGAGCTACCCTTACATACTGCTCAGGTGTCATGTGATCTGTCAATCATGTTACACAAAACAATTAGAGGAATACTAGGTTTACAGTTCTCACAGTTGCAGTCCTCTCAGGGAGACATATGGGCAACTGTTATACAATGCTAAACCTCTTTCAAAGCACATACAGAAGAAAAATATTTATGAAGAAAAATCCTTTTCAGGAAGCTCCTCCGTCTAAACTAGTCAATTCCTGGCAGGATAAATCACAAGCATTCCCTATTTACTAATGCAGTTATTGGTCAGTCTTTCCCAAAGGAGTCTCCTTCCTAAGATAGTTGCAGCTATAACAGGAGCACACACCTAGGAGCTCCAGAACTCCTGGCTTCCAGGCACACCTATGCAGAAAATGAAGGATACATTTCCAGTCAGTTTGTAGTCAAAGTTGCTTCTTTTCTCCATATTAAAACTCATTATGTCCTGATGACGACATATGGTGTCATAAAAAACATACCTTTTTTTTTCTGATGATGCCATATAGCTTCCTAAATTATGTGCAGTATTGCCTGATGACGCAGATTGGCATTTATGGCTTTCTCTTGGTGCAGCTCGAGCATTTGTTTACATTTGATGAATTGAGTTGCACGAGCCAATAGGAGACATGGTGCCATTACAGATTTTTCCTGATATGCTATGTGTTCCCATTGGCTATTTTTGAGAAAAACACACCTTAATAAATAAATAAATAAATAAAATTACTGGTTTTTTTGCATGTGCTGTGAAAAATGTTTATTACTTTCATTTGCTGCCATTACAGTTTGTCTTGTAACAACAATTCATCGTGTTTTAGTGTAACATGTTAAGCTGATCAGGTTGACACTATAATTAATTTCATAACTTATATTTTTTGCATTAGAGCAATCTGATTGGCTGACATCACTTTTGGTGTATTTGTTGTCTTTTGGGGTATTTTTCTACAATAACATGTTGTCACTGATATAACGATTGTTATAAATCCATTTATACCACTAAGTGAGCTGAATATTTCTGTATTTAAAAGTCAAGCTCTGCGATTGGTCACATTTTCTGACATCATCAATTTTGAATTTAATTGGTATAAAGGGATTGCCTTAGATGGAGGCACCATCCCCCTGATGAAACCTTAACTGGTGAAGCACTAGGGAACCTGCATGCAGATCTTTTTGTTGTCTCTTCCATTATTCTATTCAATGTGTTTGCCTGAAACATTGGAATAAATCCTTGTTTAGCATTTGGGCAAGGATTCTGGTATTTATTACAGCCACCACTGGAGGGAAAGTGGCTCTTCTGGCTCTGGAGTGTAGAATGATTTTATTTTTAATGTTTCAGTTAGGGCTCACAGCCCTCACCTGCACCCTGCCCTAGCTCTGTAGTGCGGCACCATTTGGTCTTGTTGATCCTCACTGTTGCCTGCTTTCTTTATGCTTATTGTACAAGTCACTATTTACATTAACCAGTCAGAGTGCACACTGGTGCAGGAAGAGTGTGGTGACAGGAAACTTAGTTTCAAGATGGAGGTGCTGCTCTCATCCTAAAATACTTACTTTGTTTTGGTGTATTTATTACAGACATTTTCATAGTTGTTACTTTATTCATTTCGGGATAATTCCTGGTCATCCTGTGTGGTCACATCTGATGGATAGGTCTGGCATTCCCGATAGGAGAGGGTGTTTCTTGTGCATGTACTAGATGAGTTCACATGAATTCAGCAATGTTTGTTATTTTTTAAAGAGTTTATGTTCAGATTATGGCTATGTTAAAATCTATGTGGCATGTTGCTCCCTGTGTTATGGATGATAAGCAGGTTAAGGTCAGTAGCATGTTTGTCTCATACTCTGCACTTGAGTTTCCTCCATAGTATGCAGTCACTAATTGTTTAAAATGGAAAAAAAATGGTGTTGCCTTCAACTCATCTAGTATCAATCCAACCCTAACCTCTGATGTGCTGTAAAGGTCAATTCAGTTTTGAATCCCTCCACAGTCACTGGTACATAGATACATAGATACATAGACAGTGTCGGCAGATAAGGGCCTATGGCCCACCCAGTCTGCCCATTTGAGCTTGTAAGTTCAGTTTGTTTTCCTAGAAGTCTGTTGCCCTCACCCTGACCTCTAGAATTCCTTTATGTCTATCCATGCATTCTTAAATCCTGTGATTGTTTCAGCCCCACCACTTCCTCTGGCAGGGTGTTCCACTTGTCCACCACCCGTTCTGTGAAGAAATTCTTTCTCATGTTTCCTCTGAATCATCCTCCTCCAACTTCATCCCATGCCCTCTAGTCCTGGAACATATTTTTCGCTTAAAATAGTGTTTTCCTACACCCTGTTCCTCCTGTAAGATACTTGTATGTCTCTATCATATCCCTCTCTCTCCTCTCCTCCAGGGAGTACATGTTCAGTTCCTTCAACCTGTCTTCATAGGACTTGTGATGCAATCCATGCACCATCTTTGTTGCCCTCCTCTGAATCTTCTCTACCCTGTCTATGTCCCATGTAGGTATGGTCTCCAGAACTGTACACTGTACTCCAGGTGGGGCCTCACTAGTGTTTTGTATAGCGGAATTATGACCTCCTTTTCCTGCTGGTGATGCCCTGCCTATACATCCCAGCATCCTATTTGCTTTACCTGCTGCCTTGTCACACTGTTTCCCTACCTTGAGGTCATCAGAGATGACAACCCCAAGATCCCTTTCCTGCTTGGTGGATGCTATATCCTCACCCCCCAACTGATATATTGTGCCAGGGTTTTTGTGCCCCATATGCATTATCTTGCACTTCTTTGCATTGAATTTCAACTGCCAAACCCCTGACCCTTCTTCAAGTTTCTGCAGGTCGCTTCTCATTCTGTCTACACCCTCTGGTGTGTCTACTCTGTTACAGAGCTTTGTGTCATCAGCGAACAGTGAAATTCTGCCTTCTAGATCCTGCGCAATGTCACTGATGAAGATGTTGAATAGGACCGGTCCCAGCACTGATCCCTGTGGTACCCCACTGGTCACTCTTCCCTCTGTGGAGTGACAGCCATTTACCACCACCGTCTGTGTCCTGCCACCCAGCCAGTTACCTACCCGCCACACTACTGTCCTGCCCACACCCATATTCCCCAGTTTGTGTAATTGCCTTCTATGTGGCACAGTGTCAAAGGCCTTGCTGAAGTCCAGATAGGCCATGCCCACTGCCCTCCCCGATCCACCTCCCTAGTCACTCAGTCAAAAAATTCAACGAGGTTGGTCTGACATGACCTCCCCCTGGTGAAACCATGCTGCCTTGGGTCCTGTAGTCCATTGATAACCAGATGTTCCACCAATCTCCTTCAGTAGTGCTTCCATGATCTTCCCACTACTGAGGTGAGGATGACTGTCTGTAGTTCCCTGCTTCCTCTTTGTTCCCACTTTGTATAAGGGGACTACATCTGCTGTCCTCCAGTCTTTGGGTACCTCCCCTGTTTCCAGTGATCGGCTAAACAGGATAGCCAGAGGTTCAGCCACCACCTCTCTTAGTTCTTTAAGGACCCTGGGGTGCACCCTGTCTGGCCCCATTGCTTTATCAACTCTTATTACTTCCAGTTCCTTCAGGACCCTTTCTCGTGTAAAGGGACTTGTGTCCATTTCTGCAACATTCTCACCCCTTGTACTCCCTTCAGACCCATTACCCTCCTCTTCCTCAGTAAAGACTGAGCAGAAATACGTGTTCAATATGTCAGCTTTACTGTTGTCATCCTCCACACGGCTCCCATCCTCCCCTTTCAGTCTCACTATCCCTCCCTTTGTCTTTCTTTTTTCCCTTATGTACCTGTAAAAGGTTTTGTCCCCTCTACCCACTGATTTTGCAATGTGTTCTTCTGTCTGAGCTTTGGCTTAACATAGAAACATAGAAGTTGACGGCAGATAAGGACCGCAAGGCCCATCCAGTCTGCCCATTTCTTTTTCTACCTTATAAATGTGCCATCGGCCTTTGCTCTGTCAGTGACCTATCTATTCATAGTCATTTGTATTGCTCCCTTATGCCTATCCCATGCCTGTTTGAAGCCCTGCACTGTATTCATAGCCACCACTTCTTGTGGTAAGCTATTCCATGCATCTACCACCCTTTCTGTGAAAAAGATTTCTCACATTTCCCTTAATCGGCCTCCTCTAATCTCATGCTGTGTCCTCTTGTCCTGCTATTTTTCTTATATTTAAACATGTTAGACTCTTTCACCTTGTTTATGCCCTTAAGGTGTTTAAATGTCTCGATCATATCACCTCTCCTCCTTTGCTCAAGGGTATACATATTGAGCTCCGTTAATCTGTCCTCATATGTCTTCTGATGCAGTCCCTGCACCATTTTGGTTGCCCTTCTCTGGACTGCCTCAATTTGTTAATGTCCTTGTGAAGGTGTGGCCTCAATACTGCACACAGTACTCCAGATGGGGCCTAACCAATGTCTTGTACAGAGGATTACCTCCTCTCTTTACGACTTGTGATACCCTACTACATACACCCTAACACCCCTAGCCTTACCTACTGCTTCAGAGGTCTGCTTGGATGATTTTAGGTCATCAGTGATGATGATGCCCAAGTCTCTTTCTTCCTTTGTGACTGCTAGCAACTCCTCCCAGCCTATAAGTGGCTTCAGGGTTTCTCTTCCCTATGTGCATGATTTTGCACTTTTGCATTAAATCCCAGTTGCCACTCTTCTGACCATTTTGCTAGTTTATCCAGATCTCTTCTCATTCTGCCCACCCCATCTGGATCATCTACTCTGTTGCAGATCTTGGTGTCATCTGCAAACAGACAAGCCTTACCCTCTAGTCCATCTGCAAGGTCACTAATGAAGATGTTGAATAGGACTGGCCCCAGCACTGATCCCTGAGGTACCCCACTTGTGACTTGCATCTCTTCTGACTGTATACCATTTACCACCACTCTCTGTTTTCTGCCAGTCAACCAGTTTGCCACCCAGTTGACCAACTTCTGACCCACCCTGAGGCTACCTAGCTTATTTATCAATCTTCTATGTGGAACAGTGTCAAAAGCTTTGCTGAAGTCAAGGTAGGCGACATCAACTGCTCCCCTTGGTCCACCACTCTGGTTACCCAGTCAAAGAAATCTATGAGATTAGTTTGACAGGACCTTCCTTTGTAAACCCATGCTGTCTTGGATCCTGTGCCCTATGGATTCCAGGTGTTGCACTATCCTTTCCTTAGAGTGCTCCATAATCTTGCCCACTACTGAGGTAAGACTGACTGGTCTGTAGTTCCCCGCCTCCTCCCTGCTACCACTCTTGTGGAGGCGGGATCACATGAGCCCTTCTCCAGTCTTCTGGGACCTCTCCTGTGCTCAGAGACTCACTAAACAATTCTGCTAATGGCTCTGCTAGTTCCTCCTTTAGCTCCTTAAGTACCCTGGGATGTATGCCATCAGGTCCCATTGCCTTATCCACCCTGAGCTTAGAAGCTCTTGTGGACCTTTCTTTGTGAAGGGAGTAGTGCTCACCTCCTCCCCTGTGTCCATGATGCTGAGCTGTGGGCCCTGCCCTACCTTCTCTTCAGTAAATACTGAGCAAAAGTATCTATTTAGGATAGATGCCTTTACAGGGTCCTCCTCCTCACATGCTCCTTTTTCTCCATTAAACAGCAATACCCCTCTGGACTTTCTCGTTTCACTAATGTATCTATAGAAAGTCTTGTCACCTTCTTTACTGTTTTGCTAGTGTTTCCTCAGTTTGGGACTTTGCCTGCCTTAATGCCTTACCTGCTTCCTTAGGGCAGTTTGGTATGCCTCCCTATCTTCATCCCGCTGTGTTCCTTATATTTCCTGAAGGCCAGCCTTTGGCTCTGACCTTTTCTGCTACTGTATTTGAGAACCAAAGTGGTTTCCTTCTTCTTTGCACTTCCTTTTCTGTCTAACACAATGGGATGTTGCTTCAAGTATTGTATCCTTAATGCTTGCCCACTTTGCCTGTACCTCCTCACCTGTGTTTCTTTTTGCCAGGGCTAGCTTAACTCTGTTGGCCATCTTATCAAAGTCAGCTCCTCTGAAGTCCCATATTTTTGCCTTGGAATGGGATGATTTAGATGTAGTAGCCAAATTGAACCATACCATGTGATGGTCACTGGCCCCCAGGTGACCTTCTACCTGGAGATCTGTGATCCCTTCTTTGTTAGTCAGTACTAGATCTAGGATAGCCCTGTCTCTTGTGGGTTGCTGTACCAGTTGTTTGAGGCCCTCCTGCAGGAATCCACTATGAGTCTAGTTCTGGCAGATGTTCCTGCTGGTATTGACCAATCTATATCTGGCATGTTGAAGTCTCCCATTATCAGAACCTCCCTTTAGCTGTCATGTTTTGTATATCTTCTAACAGTAATGTGTCTATGTCCTCCCTCTGGTCTGGGGCCTGTAGACAACCCCAGTTCTTATGGCTGTCCCATTTCCTGTTTCCAGGGTGACCCACAGTTCTTCTGGCTCCTTATGTGTATTCTGAATTTCTGTAGCTTTGATATTTTCATTAACATACAGGGCCACTCCTCCCCTTTGCACCTCGGTCTCTTCTGAACAATACATAGCCAGGTACTGAAGTCTCCCAAGTGTGGTTACTGGTAAACCACGTCTCACTAATGCTACTATGTCCAGTTTAGCCTCTGACATTATTGCCTGCAGGTCTGGGATCTTATTTCCCAGGCTGTGAGCATTTGTGTACATGATTTTCCATTGGCCAGATTTTGGTGTGTTAGTTGTTGGGTGAAGTTTGGCATTACCCTGTGCATCGTATGGGAGACAAACCTTTTTCTTACCTGGTGATGCAAATGAGCAGCAAACATGCTGAATTCCTGTTTGACCACTAGCTGAGGGGAGGTGTTCTTCCCATTCGACGTGTGGTGCTGCACCCCAGTAAGGCTTCCCTACTGACTCCCTGCCTCCCTTTGCTTCTCCTGGTACTTCTCCCTATCCCCTTCTGCCTGTGTCTTTTGTATTGCCTGAATGCAATCTTTTGGCTTTCACTTTCTTTGCTACCCTTTGGAAAACCATAATGGTCTCTCTTCCTTTTCCTCTTGCTAACCTGCTTAATGCATAATTCTGTTGTTCTTGTAATCCCCATTTTAAATACCGCCCACTGTTCCTCAACCCCTGATTCCTGTCCCATTCCTTTAATGCCTCTTTCAAGTATCTCCCCATTTTCCCAAAGTCTGCCCCTAAAATCCAGGATACATGTTTTGTGTGGTTTGGTTCTGCTCTTTCTGTGATTTCAAACCACAATGACTGAGTGGTCACTGTTTCCCAGGTGCTCCCCATTGTTACCCCATCACACTGTCCCTGTTTGTGAGCACAAGGTCCAGTATTGCCTTCTGCCGAGTTGGTTCCATGACCAGTTGTTGAGGAAGGCACCCTGAAGGGAGTCCAGGATAAATCTGTTCCTAGTTGATGCTACTGCTGGGATGCTCCAGTCCACGTCTGGAATATTGAAGTCTCCAACCAGTACTACCTCACCTTGTCTGCCATCCTTGGATGGCTAGCATCAGCTCCTATCTGTTTCTTCCTCCTGGGCTGGTGGTCATAGATCACACCTGTGCGGATGGCTGTCCTATTTTCCTTTCCAGCTTAACCCACAGTATCTCTCCCCCATTTTGTTCCTCCTGGATCTCTGTGGCCCTTATGTCATTTTCACATACAGTGCCACTCCTCCTCCTTTTCCTGCCTGCTTTGTCTCTTCTGAATATGCTGTAGCTAGGTATGGCCATCTCCCAGTCATGGTTATCATTACACCAGGTTTCAGTGATGGCCACAATGTCCAGGTCTGACTGTACCATGACAGCCTCCAGATCTTCCATCTTGTTGCTAAGGCTCTGGCATTTGCACACTGGCTTTCCATGATTTGACCCCCTAGACTGCTTCACTGTTCTACTCCAGCCCCTTCCTTGGTTGTCATTTATCCCTGGTTCTCCTTGCTGTCTGCCCTTCTGCTGAATTTTGCCCCTTTTCTGCTTATCCACCTCTTGGGTACTAATCTCCATCTTTTGCACACTGCTTTGCAGAGATAGCCACTCCTCTGGTTCACTGATTCCACTGCTAGCTGCGGGGAGTGAGCAAGTAGGTACCCTCCTTGCTGGCCTGCCACCCCCCTTTGCTAGTTTAAATGCTTGTCAATGTAGCATTTAAACTTATCATTGAGTGCTTGGATTCCCCTCCAGGATGGATGCAGGCCATCAGGCTTGAACAAACCTCCATCCCTCCAGGTGGGTCCCCAGTCACCAATGAATCCAAACCCTTCCTCACAGCACCAGTTCTTCAACCATGAGTTAAAGTTCCTGGTGCATGCACTCCTATGCTCTCCCTTACCTCTCACAGGTAGTACTTCTGAGAAAGTGACAGAAGTAGCTACTTTCTTGAGACCCCTCCCCAGTTTCCTAAACTCTTCCTGAACTTCCTTTGGCTCCCCATTTGCCAGGTCATTAGTACCTAGGTGGATAATGACATCCAGCTCACCCTCCCGTCTTGCCTTCCCAGTGATCCCCAGGATCTTCCTTCCATCCCTCCATGCCGTGGCACCTGGTAGGCACCTCACCTCCCTGTCCTGCCCCTCCTGCATTCCTAGCTGAATCCCTCTTATGATGGAGTCCCCCACCAGGATTCACTTCCTCCTCCTCTGGGGTCCACTGCTTTCCCAGCTGAGGTCACCTCCTTGGCTAACCTCCACATCCTTTCCTTCCACTTCTCTGGGTACCTCTATTTGGTTGTCCTCATTTGCCAGTGTGGCATATGAGTTCTTGAGTGCAATAGGATCTGGGATGTGCCTCTGCCTGACTGCTCTAACCCTCCCTGAGCCCACTGTCATCCAAGTGCTCCTCGTTCTCGGCATCCTTTGAGGCAGTTGCATTGGACTGGTGTTGTCCATCGACTCATATGACATTAGTCCAAACCCATCCTCTCATGCACTGTAAAGTGCTCTTCAGGTTCAATTCCCTCCACAGCCACTGGTAAAATCTATCTCCTTACCATGCATCAGTCATACACTAAACTGTACTTAACAGTGATGTGCATTTCAGGTACAGATCCCTCCACAGCCAATGGCGGTGTCCATTGACTTACCATGTGTCAATCCAGAAAAATTCCACAATGCACTGTGAAGTGCATTTTTGTGTTCAGATCCCTCCACAGCCAATGGTGTTGTCCATCGACTTACCATGTGTCAATCCAAACCAATCCCACAATGCACTGTGAAGTGCATTTTGTATTTCAGTAGCTCCACACCCAATGGTGTTGTCCATTGACTCATCTGGTGTCAGTCCAGCCCCAACCTCTAATGCACTGTAAAGTGCTGTTCAGGCTCAAATCCCACCAGGGTCACTGATGTAGTTCATCTGTTCATAAGTCTTCAGTCCAGCCTTTACCTCTGACACTCTGTGATGTGCATTAATGGTATGGATCCCTCCTCAGCCACTGGTGTAGTCCATTGTACACATCAGGATTCATTACAACACTACCGTCAGATGCACTGTAATGTTCTATTCAGGTCCAAATCACTCCACAACCACTTGTTTAGTCCCTTGTGCTCATCATGCTTCAGACTAGCCCTTACCTCAGATGCACTGTGATGTGACCAGTGCCAATGCATAACTGATACAGTGCATTCAAATGAAACACAGCACATTGTACACATGTGTACCCATGAGCCAATGAGCATCACTCCATGGTGCAGGCATACCCACAGTCCTTTCCCACCCACACAGTGTGCCATACTGAATGCTGCAACATATCACATGTGTATGCAGCCAATCCATGTAACACCGCACATAGTACACAATCTTTATAGGTGCCCATGTCATCACCCTGTATGGATACCCACAATGTCTCTGAATGGCATATGAACACCATTACCAGGAGCAGGCAGCCCCACCTGCTTCCCCACAACTGAGTATACCCCAACGACAGGTGCCAATTCATGACACAAAGTGACTGCAGTGCCTATGAGAATCATTCCTTGCTACAGGCAGACCCACCCCCTTCCCCATGACACAGTATACCCCTAAATTACCTGTGCCTTTTCAGCAATTTCATCACCCTATATGTATACCCAAAATGTATCTACAGTGTCTGTTAGCACCATTTATTAGATGCATACAGCCCCTCTCATTTCCCCAGAACATATGAAGTGCATCTGAGCATGTATCATGAATGCCGGACCCCCCCAACTAACACACAGTACTTCATCATACAGTCATTCCCTCACCTTATATCATCCCGTAATACACCCCCAAAAAAATAAGCTATGCTAAAAATGTAATAATACACACATTTATGTAACATGATGTTTTATGAAAGACTGTGACTCTTTCCATGAACAACACCATGCTTCATCTACTGCATGATAACGCAAACATCACAAATAACATAGCTTTCTATACTTATTATGGGATTTTATTACAAAAACACAATCAAATAATTTAAATGAAATTATACCTTTTAACTACAATAAATATACAATCAATCACAGAGAGGTCTCCAGCACTAAAAATGTATCCATTTCCTGTGTCAGCTCACTGACCTACACTGGAAGTGTTCTTCCTATTTACATCACTTGACCTCACAAAGCACTTCCTTCCTGCACCACTTCCTGATATGTCCTTCTAAGTTACTGTGTAAATATGTTCTTAGTAAACTAGGGGAAAAACAAAAAAAATGATAATCAGATTCATAAACTAAAATCAGTGGGTAAGAAGAATTAAACACTGCAAAAATGACAACCAGTGGAGCGGAACAAAAAAGCTGTAATAACAAGAGATTCAGATATTGATTTCTTTTTTTGCAGTTAATTTGTTTATTAAGATTTTATCCGTAACGCATAGTACAGCACATGCTACCTTAAGCAGGTAAAAGTTCTCATATTATAATGAATATTGTAGATAACAATGTATTCAACATAACATTATGTCACATTAACAATATAATAGTTGAATATGTTAGCTCCTAATAGAAAGATCTTATGTATTTACCTCATACAATATGTACATAATGACCTGTACTATGCTACAGAAAAGAAGAATAATAACAGGAAAAGTAAAATAGATCAGATTAGCATAGTTATCAAATTTTATAATAAAACCTAAAGAGCTGCTTATGAGGTTAATTATACTACAGAATCCATACATAAAATGTACCTATTAATAAGAAGAAAAAGAGAAAAGAGGAAAACATTTATCGATATTTATCACTTATGGGTTTGAAGGAAATTTAAATAATCCTGCCAACACAAGTAATATTCATTAAGTCGGTCTGATGTCAAATACAAAATTCTTTCTAAAGAAGCAATATAAGTCAAATTTTTCAAAATGTCTGTCAGAGTAGGTATTATATTGGATTTCCAGTGCATTAAAATCAGTCTCTTGACTTGCATAAATAAAATCTGTAACCACTTGTGCTGGTGTTTTGTTAGATTTATATTATTATTTATGATTCCTAATAAGCACAGTTTAGTTCAAGTGAGATGTTGTGGTCAATCATTTCAGAGACTAGGTTATAAATGGTTTTCCATAAGTTAGATATGGGTTTGCATGACCATAACATATGTAAAAGATCACCTTTTGGTGAGTTACATCACCAGCACTTATTATTTGGTAGTAGACCTATATTATATAAATGAGATGGTGTTTTATACCATAAATGTAAGATTTTAAATTGAATTAATCTACTACACATATCTTTAAAGGAGTCATGACAACATTTCCAGCATTTATCCCCAGTGGAAGTCTGATATGTTTTCATTTAATATCTGATTCCATCTATTTCTAGCGGGAAGGGATTGGTTTGGTAACATATCCCTAATCTGTTTATAGATTTTGCTAACTAAACCAGAGGGATTATTGACCCACATATTAATGTATGAAGAACTTAAAACCGATTTATTAGTTTGTTGAATGTAGGGGAATATAACAGTTCATATTTGTAAGTATTTCCAAAATTCTTTTTTGGGAACATTCCACTTTATTTGAAGATTACTGAAAGAATTGAATGTATTGCCATTATCAGTCAAGATATCGTTCAAGAATAAAATGTTCTTATACATCTATGATTTGCAATATATTGGTTTGTTCTCTAGATGTAGTTTCGGATTACCCCAAATTGGAGTAAACAAAAAAGGTGCAGGGTCAGATTTAAGCCAATTATGCATTTTGAACCAATAGTAAATAGATGCATTAATTATGGGATGCTTTTTTAATTTAGGGGTTAATGTAAAATAAATAAAACTGTTTGCTATATGTCCTGGAGACAAAGATGCTTCCATATCATACCATAGTGGTGCACTATGATTAGGTTTAAGAAACCACTTGATAGTTTGTGATGCTCTAAAAGCTCAAAAATAGGCCGTAAACCATGGTACTCCAAAGCCGCCATGAGTCCAATGAGAGCATAATTTAATACGATTAAACCTTGGTATGTGACCTTCCCATAAAAAGCTACCTACAGTTTTATCAATACAGTTTAAAAGATGAGAAGAAATTTTAAGTGGAATACAGGCAATCTGATAAAGCATTCTAGGTGTAATATTCATTTTAATTACCGATATTTTGCCAAATAGAGATAGATTTAGATTTTTCCATTTATCTAAGTCTGTTTTGATATCTGCTAGTAAGGGATGTAGGTTTATTTCCCATATCCTATCTAAGTCAGTTGATACTTTAATCCCTAGGTAGGTGATATGCTTGTGGGGACCAACGAAATCTGAGGCATTTATTCATAAGGGGATTACAATGTTTATTTAGTGGCAGTACTTCAGATTTTTGATGATTAACTGTGAGCCCAGAGAGCCTGGAAAATAGTTTGAGTATATTATTGAGTGGTTGCCCTAATAATTTTAAGTTTTCTAACAGAATAAGCATATCATCAGCATATGACAATGTTGTATATTGCGTATGCCCAATAGAAATGCCCTTTATGTTATTATTCTGTCTGAGAAAGGTGGCAAGAGTTTCAAGAGCTAAAATAAAAAGATAGGGAAAGAGGGCATCCTTGCCTAGTACCCTTGCTAATATAAAAGACTGTGATAGTGTAGAATTAGTGAGTACCCTCGCATGTGGCTTTGTATAAAGAAGTTTGATCCAAGAACAAAATTGTTTACTAAAACCAAATCGGGATAATACCAGATAGAGAAAGTTCCAGTCCAAAGTATCAAAGGCTTTTTCAAAGTCTATTGCAATTGCTACTGCTGGAGAGTTAAGTGATTTGGCCTTATGAATAAGGTTAATTAGAGAATGCAGATGATCAGAGCCCATCCTGCCTTTAACAAAGCCCACTTGAGATATGTGAATTAGTTTGGGAATATATGGTTCTGTACGATTTGCCAGAATCTTGGCAAAAATCTTGCCATCTGTATTCAGTAAAGATATTGGACTATAATTAGCTGGATTGGTAGTGTCCTTGTCTTTTTTTGGAAGGATTGTAATAATTGCTTCTGTCATAGTAAAAGGTAGATATCCTGACCCAAAAGATTCATGAAAAACCTTACATAATAAATGGCATATTTGCTCAACAAGAAGTTTATAAAACTCAACAGGAAATCCATCTCCTCCTGGAGATCGTCCAGATTTAAGAGATTGGATTCCTTTCTTTACTTCTTCTATAGTGAACAGTGTATCTAAGGAATGTATTGCTTCCTGTGAGAGATGGGGGAGTGCTAGTTTATCCAGAAAGGAAGAGGTGTCAAGAGATGATGTTGGACAAGATGAAGAGTATAGTTTTTTATAAAAAGATGTCATAATTTAATTAATAGCAGAGTCACTAATTTGAGTTTTCCCTGTATGATCTTTTAGAGCTGCTATATGATGCTCCAATTGTTGCATTATTAGTCTATAAGCAAGTATTTTACTTCCTTTCTCCCCTCCTTCCCCAAATTTTTGTTTTATTCTTAATAATGCTATCTATGGTTTTCTAGAGATTAGCTCATTGATTTGCATACTTAATTGTAAGATTTCATAATGCAAGCTAGAGGAGGAATCGCGATGTGGGTTATTTGAATATAGTGTTTGCTTATTTTTTAGTAAATTTTCAAGACTGTTAATTTGTTGTTCCCTAAGTTTCCTCCTGTGAGCAGCATAACTAATTATTTTACCACGTCATGTAGCTTTAAGTGCTTCCCATGCAGTGCCCATAGAGGTATCTTTTGGGTCATTGATATCAACAAATCTTCAATTTGCATTTTAATCCAAGGTAAAAATTCTGGATCTTTGAGCAGTAAAGAGTCTAATTGCCAAGAGGATGATTTTATGTGAGGAGTACCCCAAGTAAGTAAAAGTTTGACTGGGGCATGATCAGATATAATTAATGGGAGTATATCGGCTTCAATTATATTGGTCGTTAATGCAGGAGAGGGTAGCACATAATCTATTCTACTATAAGTCAGGTGGCAAGGAGAGTAAAAAGTATAATCTCTATCCCTGGGATGAAGGGTCCTCCATATGTCAGATAGGCCTAAGTCCCGCATTAATTGAGAAACTATAATCAGAATTTAGGGTGACAATCTAATGAACCATTACTCCTATCCATGTATGCATCTAAGGTAAAGTTAAAGTCCCCTCCGATCAATATAGGAGAGTTGACTAAGTTTGATTCAATCAACATTAGAGTTAGTTTCTGAAAGAATTGTGGGTCATCTGAATTTGGTACATAAATATTAATTATGGTAAGTGGTCCTGAAGGGGTATCGAAAGTTATAATAAGCCATCTACCCTCTGAGTCTTTCTGAATATTAGAGGGTGTCCATTTCAATTTTTTATGTATTACTATAGCTACCCCTCTTTTTTTTGAAGTGGCTGAAGCCATAAACACCTGACCGACCCAATCACTTTTTAATCTAGCACCATCTGCATCCAGTAGTTTAGTTTCTTGCAATAATGCAATTTGTATTTTATGTTTCTTAAGATGGTTAAGAACTTTTTTACGTTTATTCAGAGCATTAAGACCCTTGACATTCCATGCACATAATGTTAAATTAGCCATCCTGTATCAAGTTATTAATCTACTGTGAGATAAATGTGATGTCAAGGGACTACAATGTTCATTTGCATTTAACATTGTGATGCAGAACATCTTATCATAGATGTTGCTTATAGTAAATGTGTTGACAGAATTTTTTTGAGTTAACATATCAAACAGATACATATCCTTTATCTGATTCCCTACAATGCAGCTCTCTCTAACCAACGTAACCTGAACACTATATAACATCTTAATTTTGTAACAATAACATAAAACAGTTATCTAGGATATATAAAGGAGGTAAGGTCGGTCTGAGTACAATAGTCCAAACAGTAAACAACAAAAAGGAAAAAGAACAAAGACCAAGACCACCCGTCTGTATTCTAGGACGATGCTTATCAGTCAGGAAGTAGGATAGCACCAAGGAAAATAAGAGAGAAGTACTATCCAAATCTCCTTAAAACAATGACTCAACCAGAGTTTTCCAAACAGTATCTTTGTACTGAAGTTTAAAGTAAACCCTATATAAAATACCACTTATTATATTCTCTTACTCTTGTATAGTTGGAGGCAGTAGATTCCAAAGACATTGCCAGATCTAGCATCACCTCTGGTAAAGAGAGAACAAATGAAGTGTATGGGGAGAAAAAAAAAAGATATATATTTTCCTTTAACTGCATATATCCAGTTATGCAGTTATAACGAGTTAGAGGGTATCCGTGTGCAAGATACTATATACAGTACATATAGTATATAGTGAGTTATGTTTAACCCTGCATTATATATATATATATATATGTAGAGGCAGCTCAGCACAACATAAACATGCAATTAATGTATTTGATCTGATGGCTATTGAAAAAAGATGCATATATTTTTATGATGGAAAGATTGTTCTCTTCATCTTCCAAAAAGTATTCCCCATACTTTTATATTGCCAAGTAAAAAGCAAGATTGAAAAAAAAAATTTGAATTGCAGGGATATTAAGAACGTGCTACCACAAAATTTTAATATATTTCAGTCTGTTGGTCCATTAACTGTCCCACACAAAATAAAGTATATACTTATACAGCAGTTTGTTACATTAGTTGATATTCACCACAGCTATCTTGCCAAGGATAATTTATAAGTCTGCAAGATTGAGACATATAAAGATGTTCTCCAAGTGGGAACCCATCCTGAACCCAGGTATAATGAAGAGATCTTATACTGGGTATAAGACCAGAGGGATTGAGATTCTATGCCATATAGTTACCTTAAATAGCAATTCATATCAAAACAAATTGCTTGTTCTAATCTTAGATGCAGTCTGTATAAATGCACTAACCCATCAGGCAATCTGCCTAATAAAACAATGTTATCAGCCAAGGCAGGAAGAAAGTCAGCTCCAGACTTGCTTCAAATCCGTTTATAAAACATGGTTACCAGTTTATTATCATTTGTCATTGATCACACATTCTAGTCCCACCACAGCCACTTTATCACGATCTTTATATACAGTCATCTGTACTTGTTGCTTCTCAGTTCCTCCCGAAAGCACAACTTAGGTAGGAATTAAATCTACTCTGAAAGATAGCAGATATGAATGACCCAGATGTACATTCCCCGATGTCTCGAATCAAACAGCTGATTCACATAAAGTATGGCACAATATTTGCAACGATTTTCAGCACATTATCTCAAGTGCTTTAGAGGTGTGAAGTCTCTTTTATGTTTGCTCTTACCACTGCGTTTTTTCTTCAGGGGCTCATTTAGTTTAATGGGTGAACTGTCGCCATCACATGACCAGGAGGTATCCATCTGCTCGCAGCTTGGCTCATCTCGTACTGGCATATCTGACTCTATGGCGAATCCATCACAGGGAGAAGGTAAATCCTGAGGTAAGGCGTATCTATTTTGCACAGAAACATTAGGGATAATTGGTTCCACAGCAACAGATTTAGAGGTATTTTTACCTAATACTTGGGGACTAAAACTTTGTGTTGCTAAGTGAGCTATATCAGGAGTTGCCTTATTATGTACAAGGCTGGTCTGACCTTCCAATGGCTTATCAGGAGATTTCAGAGCAGGATCAGCTTTCCCCGAGGTACTGATATTGTACATTTTATCAGTGTTGGTGTTGATCAGGGAGTTGGCTGTATATTGAGCTTTTCGGGCCACAGAGTCATTGTATTGGGTTTTTGAGTAGCTGTTCAGGAAAGCCATAAGATATTCTGGGTCATAAAAATCTTTATGAGAGCCCTCCATGAAAATCCGCATAGTTGCAGGGTGTCTAAGAGTAAAGCGGAGCCCCATTTGATGCATAACTCGCCTAGCAGTAGTGTAAGCTTTCCGTTTCAATGACAGTCCTTTAGAAAAGTCTCGGTATATATAGATATCATGATCCTGCCATCTGAGATGACTGATTTCCCTGAATTTTTGTAAAATTAGTTCTATACTTGCATAGTTTAAAAACTTAGCAATTATAGGGGTGGGTCTTTGCTCCGCCGAAGGTTTTGGGCCTACAGAACGGTGAGACCGTTCTATTATTAATTCACTACCAGTTTGGAGGCCAAGTATTTGCGGTAACTCCCGCTGTAGAAATGCTGTGGTATTCTTGGTTTCCACACCTTCAGGAAATCCAAATATCCGGAGATTGTTTCTTCGGTTTCTATTTTCTAAATCTTCGATTTTAAACTGTAGTTCTTTAATCATTCGATCTTGAGATCTAATAGTTGTTTTTAATTCTTGTATGGATTCTTCACTGAGACGAATTTTACTTTCTGTAAAGACAAGTCTGTAATTGATGGTTTTCATCATTTGTGTATTTTGCTGAGTAGCAGTTTTTAGGTCGCTCATGTCCGTAGATAATTTGTTAAACATTTTTTCAATTTTCTCGAGTGTATTTAGTTGTTTATCACAATGAGCCATTATGAGGCCTTGCAGATTCGCTTTCAGATCAATAGCAATATTGTAAGTTGTAGATATATCTTATGCAAAATAATTGTCCCGGCAACTGTAATATCTCTCCTTACATTTGTTCCTTAGAGTAAGATGTTATCTCTGGCTTAGATTGCAGAGGATGATGCTAGATACTGTCTGTTAGTGAGGAGCTCTGAAGTTAAGCATCCGTCTTGCTCGGTGCCAGGCCACGCCTCCCCAGACATTGATTTCTGACTAAGAAAAATGGTAAAAAACCTTGCAAAATGTATATTTAGACAATAACAAATGTGTATTGCATATTTTTAACAATTTTAACATAGGATTTTACAGAAATTTAATATTTTTGTGTGACTAAGTAGATAAAGCATCATTACATTTAGATAAAATCATCATAATTTATGAAAAAATGAAAAAACTAACTTACACAACACTAAATCAGTTAAACAGACATTAACATACTAACATACTAAAATGCCAGCAGAATAGGCTTAACGGTCATTCGCGTCTGCTTGTTTGGTCAGCCCCCACCCTGGGAGCTGACCTGCTGCCCTCGCCTTCTCTGGCTTCTCCCTTCCCAGTTCCGGATATTCTCGCTGCATTGGATTTTGCTTCCAAAACCCTTCCCCTGTACCTGTCCCAACCCCTCTTGAACCCCTCCACCATCTCTGCCTCCACCAGCCCCCTAGGCAGTGCATTCCATGGCTTCACCACCCTCTCAATGAAGTAGCATCTCCTCCTTTCTCCCCTGAATCTTCCCCCCTCCAGCTTCCACCCATGCCCTCTAGTGGCCACCTCCTCCTTCCTTCAAAGCACCCTGACTGTTCCTCCCTATTTATCCCCTTCATGTACCTGAAGACCTCTATCATGTCCCCCTGGTCCCTTCTCTCTTCCAATGTGTACATATTTAGCTCTTCGAGCCTCTCCTCATAGGTCCTGTCCCCCAAGCCCCAGATCATTTTGGTTGCCCTCCTCTGGACCCTCTCCAGGAGTTTAATGTCCCTCTTTAAGTGTGGCCTCCAAAACTGTATGCAGTACTCGAGGTGCGTTCTCACCAAGCAGTTATACAGAGGGTGTATCACTTCCCTCCTTCTGGAGGTGATCCCCTACTGATGCATCCCAGCATCCTGTTGGCCTTGGCTGCTGACCTCCTACAAGTCTCAGAATTGTTCATCTTGACATCCACCACCACCCCCAGGTCCCTCTCAGCCATTGAGACTTGTAGCATTCCCCAGGGTGTACACTTGGCCCGGGTTTCTGGCCCCTAGGTGCAGTACCTTGCATTTCCCTGCATTGCACCTCAGCTTCCACTTTCTAGACCATCTTTCCAGAGCCTCCAGATCCCCCTGCAGGGCCACCCTCCCCTCCTCCCCATCCACCACCACCCCCAGTTTTAAGTCATCTGCAAAGAGACTCATCTCGCTCCTGATACCTGTCCTTATGTCAGAGACATAGGCATTGAACAGGAGGGGCCCAAGGACTGAGCCCTGTAGGACCCCACTAATGACCCTCCTTGGGGATGAGACTATCCTGCCAACTATGACCCTCTGGGTCTGATCCTGGAGCCAATTGCCTATCCATCTGATTGTCTGGTTCCCCACCCCCATTTCTCCCAGCTTATCCAACAGGCCCACATGAGGAACAGAGTCAAATGCCTTGCTGAAGTCTAGAAAGAGGACATCCACTTGTCTACCCAGGTCTAAGGCACTCATCACCCAGTCATAGAACTCCACAAGGTTTGTCTGACATGATTTCCTCGGGTCGAATCCATGCTGTCTCTCATCCAGGCACCCTGACTTTTCCAAGTCCCCCGCTAGCCTCTCCTTGACAAAACCCTCCATCACCTTGCCCACCACCGATGTCAGGCTGACAGGCAGACATTACCAAACCTCACTCATTTTCAAAAAATGTTTGTCCTGAAAAACTTTTCCTTTTACAGTTTTAAAATTGTATGTATAGTTTTTAAGATATGTAGGTTTAAGCACAGTGTGTTTGTAGGAATGCTGCAGTTCTAAAACCCCTTCAGGCACACAAGTGTTCAGGAGCAGGCAGAGTGTACCTGAACAGTCTAAGTGACAATAGAATAGAATGAGTTAATACAATTCTACCATTCAGTTTCCCAATTTCACCCTTCATAGGTAAACCCCTTTTTTTATGTTGGCACGTGCTTGTGCACCAGCCAACATCTTGTTGTAGTAGCGGATTTCAGAGGTGCAGTCAGTGTGGGCAAATGCAGGCCATGCATCAGTAGGTGCATCCCTCATTCCCCAATAAGCCAGCATGCAGGCGCTGAAATCAGCAATATTTAAAGTGGTCAAAACTTCTAAGAAAAGTGCAGCTGCAATGAAAGGCAAGCTCGTCATGCAGCGGCATAATAACACACTTCCTGATGTGCCTTTCTTGGTGAAATATTTCAAAAAACATGGTGACAGTGGCTGCCACTGCCGCCTGCCACACAATGCTGACTTCAGGGGTGCCCATTCCCCCTGTCAGCATACTAAATAATCCCCCAAGACTGTGTGGCACACTGGGAGCCCACCCCAGTGTGCCTCCCCATGATGAAAGCTGACCATCGTCGGCATTTTGAGGCCCCAACCCTGTTCTGTGCCACATTGGGATCCCACCCCAGTACGGCAACATCATCTACCCAAAGTCATGGCACACACTGGGAGCCCACCCCAGTGTGCCTCCCCATGATGAAAGCTGACCATCGTCGGCATTTTGAGGCCCCAGCCCTGTTCTGTGCCACATTGGGATCCCACCCCAGTATGGCAATATCATCTACCCAAAGTCATGGCACACACTGGGAGCCCACCCCAGTGTGCCTCCCCATGATGAAAGCTGACCATCATCGGCATTTTGAGGCCCCAGCCCTGTTCTGTGCCACATTGGGATCCCACCCCAGTATGGCAACATCATCTACCCAAAGTCATGGCACACACTGGGAGCCCACCCCAGTGTGCTCCCATGATAAGCTGACCATCGTCGGCATTTTGAAGCCCAGCCCTGTTCTGTGCCACATTGGGATCCCACCCCAGTATGGCAACATCATCTACCCAAAGTCATGGCACACACTGGAGCCACCCAGTGTGCCTCCCATGATGAAAGCTGACCATCGTCGGCATTTTGAGGCCCCAGCCCTGTTCTGTGCCACATTGGGATCCCACCCCAGTATGGCAACATCATCTACCCAAAGTCATGGCACACACTGGGAGCCCACCCCAGTGTGCAGAACACTTATTATACACCTGTGAAAAAAGAAAACTGTTCTTGGTGTTGTATTTTTTTTTTTTGCAAGTACCTAAAAGAAAGAAAATGGTCCATCGCTGTGGGGTCCCCTCCTCCAACCCGCAGCCACCCTCTGCACACCCCACCTTTCCACACACCTCTCACCCCATACTGACCTTCAGAGCCTGGTGTGACAATCTTTGGTGGACCAGGAACACATCTGCACTCTTCAAAGCCAACTGCAAACTGAAGAAATGCCGGTAAGCTGTATAATGGCATAAATAGGGTTTTTTTTTTCAAATTAGGTGGCTATCTCAGCCATTTTTTGGAATTTTGCCTCCAAATTTTCAGCATGGGGTGCTTGGGACCCCACCTCATGAACTCATGCACTGTCATCTCGTTATTCGGCCCTGAAAGGTCATTTCATGGTCACTGCGCAAAAATCACCTTTTGGGAAAGATTAACGAAATGACAATGCCACTGTTCATGAGGTGGGCTCCCAGAAACCCTATCTTGCAAATTTGGTAGAAAAATTCCAAACAATGACTGTGTTACAAGCATGTGTTGCACAGTTTCAATGCACACTCATAACTTTGACAGTTTTTCATATTTTCATTCCAGAATTTCAAAATTGCCCATTTTTCACATCTCCTTATGAACAGTACAGCTGTCATTTTTCACATCCTGCCTGAAATGTATTTCCATGCATGTAGCACATGATGGTGCAGTTGCTGTGTGAAATCAATGTTCTGGACATAGTAACAAAATCACAGTGAGACTGTTCATGAGTGGAGGTCCTAAAATGCCTATGTTGAAAATCTGGTAAGACAAACACCTTAAATAATTGCATTATGGGTGTGCACTGTGCAGTTTCTATGCTCGCTTGTGACGTCATCAATTTTTCATATTTTCACTCCAGATTTTCACCACTGTCATTTTTGTACACCTCCTTATAAACAGTACAGCTGTTATTTTTCACATCCTGTCCAAAATGTGTTTTTGTACTTGTCACAAAATGGTGCGGCTGCTGTGGAGAATCAATGTTCAGGCCACATTACCAAAATCACAGTGACGCTGTTCATGATTGAAGTTACCAAAATGCCTATGTTGAAAATTTAGTTAAACAAATCCCCCAAATAATTGCATTATGGTCGTGCATTGCACAGTTTCTATGCATGCTCATGGTGTCACCAATTTTTCATATTTTCACTCCAGATTTTCAACAATGCTATTTTTTTAAACCTCATCATGAACAGTGCAGCTGTCATTTTTCACATCCTGCTCAAAATGTGTTTTTGCACCTGTGCTGCCAAAATGCACAGTTGCTGTACAAAATTACCTTTCAGTAAACAAACCCATAGTGCCACTGTTCATGAGGTGGGGTCACAAACAGCCTATGTTGAAAATTTGGAGTGAAAATACCAACAAATGCCCTCAGCATTAGGGTTCCCAACTGCAATGCCCCACCCTGTACATACAGACTGACAGGTGTCAGGGGTGTGAGTTGGTATTGTTGGCTGCAATGCTCACGCCATTCCACCCCCCCACCCTGCAGCCAGTGGCAGGTGCCGAGATGTGCCTTAGACACTTCGGCCCCATCGTTCACCCCATTCTCCTACACTGCACGCATGACAGTATATTCCCTTATGGAATAAGGTGAGCATAAGGCCCGAAGACCCCAAGGCACATCACTGCACTTCTCAGTCTCTGCGGGGTAGGGTGAGGTGAAATGGCATGAGTGGTATGACCAACGATCCAAAGGCACACCCCAGTGCCTGTCACTTTCTGCATGGTAGGGGGCTGGGGTCGGTGTCAGTTCACTATTTCACAGCCAATCCTATTGTGCATCTCTCTAACTCCAGCACTACCAATGCCAGTGCCAGCAAGCCAACATTCGGCATTGACAAATGCTTGTTTTTTTTTGGTTCATAACAACCCCTCGTATATCATTCAGGTGCCAATTTTAAAAGCAGAGATATTTTAACCCTTCATTTATACTTCATTTTCCCTTTTGTTTTTGCTTGTAAGTTGACTTGTCTTAAATCAGTTGCCTGTTCTGTATTAATGTGCATCTTATGAAACAGCAGGAAAATTAGCTATTATATTACCTCATGCTATGCAACATTTCTCTATGTAATTCCACAATAAAAAGTTTTAAATTTACGAAAGGTTGTCATCTTTCATATTGGTAAAAACAATTTGAAATCTCACTCTGCAAAGATCAAGGTCAAAGGTCATAAATGATACTGGGAATATCAGAGAAGCATAAGCAGATACAGGTAAAAGCAGGAAAACCAACAGGAAGCAGACTGGATATATACAACAAGGTGTTGGTTTGGAATTACTACAGCAACATGGTGCCAGAAAGAAACAGAGTCAAATTTCTCAGCATGAAGCAGGGTTTCCAGGAAGTTCAGAGATTTTGATTAACATACAGTTTAAAGACTGTCTGTTCTCTGTGTATGCAGATTATGGTTCTTGTGATTAAACAGTGTGTGTGTGTGTGTGTGTGTGTGTGTGTGTGTGTCTTCCCATAGTGACTATATCTGTCCTTGTTCCCCCTAGCCAGTATGAGCCCTATGCTGCTGTCTCAGCATGCATACAGTGTTGCTCCAAGCCAGGGGACCCAGCTGAGTGGCCAGAATACACCATGCAGCCCCCATCTTATGAACATATGAACATTGCCAACAGCAAAAGGCCATCCTGGTCTAACTAGGCTGCTCAAGATTGCATCCAGCTCCCTATTCAGCAGGTGCCCCACCCTCACTCCTCTTCCCTTCCTTTACCCTCTGCTTTGCACTGTTCCACCCCTTCTTGAAGCATTCCACTGTGTTACATGTCACCACCTCAGCCAGTAGTGTATTCCACTTTGCCACCACCCTCTTCATAAAGAAATGTCGCCTCACTTCCCTCCTGAATCTACCCCTCTCCAATCTCATGTCATGGCCCCTAGTATTTCTCCCAACACTCCTCCAGAATAGACCCTCTGTGTCTGTTTTGATTATCTCCTTCATGTATTTGAAGTTCTCATTCATGGTCCTTCTGTCCCTCCTCTCCTCCAGTGTGTACATGTTTAACTCTCTTAGTCTGACCTCATATGGCAATTCCCCCAGGCCCTGAATCATCTTCGTTGCCCTATGCTGCACTCTCTCCAGCAGCCTAATGTCTTTTTGTAGGTATGGGCACCAGTACTGCACACTATATTCCAGGTGGGGTCTAACCAATTATCTGTATAATGGTAGAATAACTTCCCTTCTTCTCGAGGTAATGTCCCCTTGCAATGCAGCCCAGCATATTGTTGGCCATTGCTGCTACCTTTCTGCATTGAGAGGAATTGTTCATTGCTCCCATGATGAGCACCCCCAGATCCTTCTCCTCTTCTGTTATCTCCAGCTGCACCACCCCCAGATGTAGCTTCTCCTCAGACGTTTTGTTCCGAAGTGCCGTACCTTGCATTTTTTTTTTGCATTGAAACCCAGCTGCCGTCTGTCAGACCATGCTTCTAGCCTTGCTAGATCCTCCTGTAGACCCCGCCACCCAACCTGGTCATCCACCATCACTCCCATCTTGGTGTCATCCACAAATAGGCTGATTTTGCTGCTGATGCCTTCCAAGATGTCTGCAATAAATATGCCAGACAGCACTGGGCCCAAACACCGACCCCTGTGGAACACCATGGACCATAGGCACATTTGTTTTGTTGATCATAAAGGGCTGGGGTGGAAATTGGTAGTGAATGGTCTGTAAACATTGTTGTTTGGTGGGAAGGGGGGTACACTCACCTCCCTGAATTTACTTGTATATTTCTCTTATCATAACTCAGAGGTGCAAATTCATTAGCTGCAGTTTATATGAAGCAGGAGGGGTTGTGAGTGGGTTTGAGTGGTACTATACTAGCAGGAGTAGGATTAGGAGAACACAGTTTTGCTGGGGGGACTCCCCATTCCCTTGCCTCAGTACCCCTGTTTTCTCTTCCACAACATTTTGGATCCAGATTAAAAAACTTTACATCTTATGGCCTGAATATTGAAATGTTAGCATGACACTAACCGTGTTAGCATCCTGCTAACCTGGAATAGCATTGGCCATTGGGGCAGAAGCCATATTCAAAGGTCCTCTGGTGCATGGCAACTAATGGGCAGAGCAAACATGCAGAATATTTAGTTAATTTTGTTGACCAGGAAAGGAGGGATAGGCAATTCTGCCAATTTTCAGACTCATCCCAAGGCTGCAGGGGTGGAAGTAGAGATGAAAACTGAGATACTGAATCAGCAAAGCTGTTGTTGGTATTTGTAGTGAATATGCACTTGAAAATGAGGGATCACACAACTGTCTCTTTAAAGGTAGCTATAAAAACACACTCTAACAGGAAGCACCTGACAGTCTTCATGATGACTGCCCCTAGGACCTCCTGGCAGCCCAGAAGCAGCCAGGCTGGACCCAGATCAATGACAGAGTAGGCAGGACACAGCCTGGACATTACTTGGACAACCTCATTGACCAGAACTGGTTCACTTCCATCCCAGAGCCTGAGATTGCCTCTGCTCATCATCAGACAGATATCACTGGCCCACAACAGGCCACTTGTAGTGATTCTGCTTCTAATGGAGAAAAGCTTTCCCAGAAAGAACTGATTAAGCTCCTCATAGTCCACTGTTAAAAGACTCTTTCAGATTGAAGCAAGGAAGGATTTAATAACCTGCCCGCAGTGCAAAAGAGTTGAGCTGGTTTCTTCTTCCTAGAAGCAATCACATGTGACAGAAACTCTGTCTTTTTCATGGTGATTGCTCTCTGATACTTATGATAATGTGTTCTCAGTGCCAGTCTATCTTCCACAGAGAGGGATCTCCTCCACAGTGCTCCAGCCTCTATTACTTTGTCTTCAACCACCTCAACTAATCACAAGACCATGGTGAGCTATGCTGGGAAATCAAGTGAGGAACATGGCAGAGAGTGAGGAGTCCAAGTCAGCCATACAAGCAATTCTGTAGCTCTCTTTAGCATTCAAAAGTCCCTCATCACAATCTGTAATCATGCTCAAAAGATCAACTACCACAAGGAGTTTGCAAAGCTCCAGACTTCTTTTTGGACAATAGGAAATCATCTCTACAGGAGGGGAAATCAAACAATGGGCCCCACAGAGGAAGTGAATGGCATAATGATCCAATCAACTGTCTGAATTAACCCTGGCATTGAGATATCAAGACCCTATGAGAGGACCAGGTCCAAGACATGGCCCAACTAGTGAGTCCTGGTGGCAGCAAGAAGTCTGGGATAGTCCACAGCCAGGTCAGCCATAATGTATACTAGTTCCTGCAGGAAGTCATTACCCTGCCCCTGAGGCAGTACATGAGAATGATCCTCCAACTTGCATGCGGCCCATCATTTATAGCTATGCATTCAAATGACTTGATGGTTCTTATGGTGTAAGCTACTAACCCCAAACTAGATCTAAAGTAGATGTCCACCCTGCCTCTCCTACACCCACATGTCAGGCACTGCATAATGGTATATCCAGCAGGGATAGCTGCCTAGTACAGGACTGGAGCCATCTCCCAGAATGTTTTCAGAGATACAAACCTGGTCAGCCATGAAGTCCATGATGAAAGTCTCAACCATGGTGGTTTTATTCATCAGCAACCTGGCATTACACAGAACTGCCTGAAGGGGGAGCTATATCAGCTGGCCTTTTTGCCATCTGAATGATAGAATCACATAGGGCCCATTGAATAGTAATAAGACATGGAGGATCCCATTCTGATCTCCATTTATTCTCCAGGTGTCTCCTAGACCTAACTCATTTTATCTGACACACTATACTGCCAAACCAGAGAACAGATTAATGGTCCTAAATGTGCCTTCACTGGATTCCCAAACCCCTGTTTTGAAGGATAACTGCACCAGAGAGAGTATGAAGAAATCCAGAGAATGTATGAAGCTGCCATAATTGATCTGCCCAGCAGACAACCCTAGCCTCTCTAACTGAAAAATACATATTATAACTACCCCTTAGTAACTGTACAAAACTTAATAAAACCCTACAATAAAATAGGCATATTGACTCACCAGACCATCCCCCCACATACACTCACTCAGTCACAATAGGTTAAAATACACCAAAGCAATAACTCATTCAGATATCCCGATTCATGCAGATTTCTTACAACCTATATAGATAGAAGTGCTACCAGGCTCTATTGAATTGAAAAAAAAAATCACACCAAGTAAAATGATATGAGTAAATCAAGAAAAAAAACCCAGAGATTAATAATATATCAGAAGATTTGTTAACCGCATGGTTAGAGACCCAGTTATCTCTCATAAGCAGTGTCTTACACCAATGTCAGATTGAATAGTCGAATCAAGCAGTTCCAGTAGTTCAGAAAGTTGTATGCCTAGCTGCAGTCTCTTTGCAACATTTATCCAGAAAAAAATTCCTGCTTTCCAACAGCAGCAGAAATCACAGTCAAAATGAAAAAATGAAATGAAAGCCCAAACCTACGTAATGTTCTAAACACACCATGACTCATTCCTATTAGGCCATGGTTTGTCCAAATGGGAAGCCCCACAGAGGACCTGAATGGCAAAATTATTCATCCAACTGATCGAATCAATTCTGGCATTGCAAATGTCAAGATACAATCAGAAGACCAGGTCCAAGGCATGGCCCAGCCGATGAGTCCCAGTGGCAACTGCCTGTGCAAAGATCAATGAAGTCATCAACTGGAGGACTTGTTGATCAAAATGTGAGGCCTCACTGTTGACCCAGGCACTGAAATCCCCCAGCACAAGAAATCAGGGAGAGTCTACAACCAGGTCAGCCATGAGGTCTGCCTGTTCCTACAGGAAGCCATTAACCTGCCCTGGGAGTAAGTGCAAGTGAATGATTCTGCAGCTCACATGCAGCCCATCATGTACAGCCATGCATTCAAATGACCTGGTGGTTCTTGCTGGGTAAACCACTAATCCCAAACTGGATCTAAAGCAGACAGCCACCCCACTACCCCCCGTTCTCAGGCTCTGATTCATGGAATACTCAGCAGTGATAGCTGCCTCCAGTACAGGACTGGAGTCATATTACTTCTGCAAATACATGTAACCTTCCCCCCAACATACCTGAAAATGAGATGCCAAAGCTCAGTCTGCTTTTCTCTAAACACTTATCCCGATGTTTTGTACCTTACTGATGTGTTTTGCTATGATGTTTTGTTTTATTTCATGAAAAACAGATCATGTATCCTGTATTTAATGTACTTCTACTTCTCTGTACTGACTGTACTTGTAATGTTCTCTCCCGGGGTGTGCCTGAAAATAGGCATTTTTTTATGTCTAGCGCACCTACCCAGATATCAAAAACCAAAAAATAAATAAAAACTACAAATAATTATAACAAGGTGTTGTGGGCCCCTTTTATCTCTACAGTGTTCTGTGCCCCTGTTTTCTGCCATGATTCTTGTATTGTTTTAAAGAACTATCACTCTGCTCCCAAGACATAAAATGAATGGATGCAGTGTGGTAGAATGGTTAGGGAAATAGCTTGGAAACCACTGGAGTCTATGGGTGCAAAACCCTCCAGAGCCGAGTAGTCTGTGTGTGATGTTGAGCAAATTATTTAATCTCCCATTGCTCCAGTCCACCCAGCTGTGGAAATGGGCAAAAGCAGGACCCAGATGAAAAGGAGATGCTGAATCTTAGCTGAGTTATTCTGCTTAAATAAACAAACATTTGTCAATGCTGAATGTTTGCTTGGTGGCATTAGCAGTGGAAGTGCAGGAGTTAGACAGATGCAGTATAGGAATGGCAGTGAAGTATTGAACTGACACCAACTCCACCCCCACCCTGCAGAGATGGACAGGTATTGGGGTGTGGCTATAGGTCATCACCCATGACGGTCACGACATTTCACCTCACCCTACTCTGCAGACATTGACAAGTGTTGAGGTGTGCCTTGAGGTGTTTGGGCTTTACATTCACCTCATTCCATAAAGAAATATGCTGAAATGGGTTCAGTATAGGAGAATGGGGTGAACTCTGGGGCCAAAGGGTCCAAAGTGCACCTCAATGCCTGTCACTGGCTGCAGGGTGGGGGTGGAATGGCATGAGCATTACTGTCAACAATCCCAAGTCACACCCCTGATGCCTGTCAGTCCCTACAGGGTAGGTCGTTATGGTCGAAAACCCTAATGCCCTGGGCATTTCTTGGTATTTTTATTCCAGGTTTTCAACATGGGCTTTTTATGACCCCACCACATGAATAGTGACACTATCAGTGCATTAGCGAAAAGGTGATTTGCTGAGTGACTGCACCATTTGGGCATACAGGTGCGGAAAACATTACAAACAGGATGTGAAAAATGACAGCTGTACTGTTCATGAGGAGGTGTAAAAATGGCAATGTTGAAAATTTGGAGTGAAAACATAAAAACACTGGTGAAGGCATGAGTGTGCGTAGAAACTGCACAACACACACCCATAATGTAATTAGTTTGGGGATTTTTAACAGCAGATTTTCATTACAGGCATTTTGGGACCTCCACTGTGATTTTCTTCATGTGTCCCGAACACTGATTTCCCACAGTGACCACGCTATTCTGTGCCAGAAGTGTGAAAAACAAATTTCGGCCAGGGTGTGAAAAATGACAGCTCTACTGTTCATAAGGAGGTGTGGAAAAATGCCAATGTTGAAAATACGGACTGAAAATATTACAAATTCGTGAACTTACTAGGGTGCGTGGAAACTGCAATGCACGCTTGAAACACAGTCATTTTATGGAATTTTGTCACCAAATTTCCAATATAGCTATTTAAGACCTCTGCTCATGAACAAGCGTCACTGTGATTTTCTTAATCTGTCCCGAACATTGATTTCAGACACTGACCATGCCATTTATGCGCTACATGTGCGAAAACACACTTTGGGTGAGATGTGAACAATGACAGCTGTACGTTTCATAAGGAGGTGTGGTAAAATGTCAATGTTGCAGATCTGGTGTGAAAATGTTAAAAATTCTCAAAGTTACACAAGTGCGTAGGAATTGTGCAATGCACGCTAGTAAAACAGTCATTTTTGGGAATGCTTTCGGCAAATTTTCAACCATGGGGGCCTACCTCATGAACTGTGACACTGTCTTTTTGTTAATCTGTCCCAAAACGTGGTTCTGTGCAGTGACCGAGAAATCACCTTTTGGGGCTGAATAACCAGATGACAGTGACTGAATTAGTGAGATGGGGTCCCAAGAACTCATGTTGAAAATTTGGTGCACAAATTGAAAATATGACCAAGATACAGAACCAAAGTTGAAAAAACCCTATTTATGCCATTATACAGCTTACCAGCATTTCTTCAGTTCACAGTTGGCTTTGAAGAGTGCAGGCGTGTTCCCAGTCCACCAAAGATTATCGCGGAGCTCTGAAGGTAAGTATGGGATGAGGGGTGTGGGGAGGTGTGGTGCACAGAGGGTGGGTGGGGTTGGGGCAAGAGAGTCAACGAGGAACCATTTTCTTTTGTTACAGGGTTTAAAAAAAAGACAATGTGGGACTTTTGTTTGTGGGGGCAGTGGAGCCAACTGAGGATTGGGCACCCCCATTGGCAATACAGTGTGCTGGGGAGCACATGACGATGTGGGACTTTTGCCACAATGGGGTGGGCTCCCAGTGTGGCACCTTGAGGTTTGCTTTTTGGGGGCACTGGAGCCGGCAAGGACAGGGATTGGGCACCCCATCGGACATATAGTGTGCTTGGTGGGGAGTCTGCATGTGCCGAGGGGGATTGGGCACCCCCTCAGCAGACAACAAATAGGGGGGCACATCTTGCTGGGAGATGCAGTGGCATACAGCTGAAAGAGAATGACCGCTAAAGTGGTGACATGTAGGCAATTTTCGTACTGCTGACAGCACAGCAGTATGCAAATTGCCTACACATTACCACCACTGATTGTTGTGGTCTTTCTCTTTCAACTGTATGCCATTGCATCTGTCATAGACAGCTCGGGCATTCATTGGTGCCCTGCTACCTTGCCTGAAAAAATGATCAGGTCATTGGAAGCGGGGATACCACACCTACGAAAACTCGTATGGTGGCACCATGTCTCTTGCACATGCATGCAAGCAAACATACAAATTGGTAATTGTAAAACAGCTGGAGAATGAGTGTTCTCTTGAGCAGCCATTCTCTGCTGGAATGCAACACTATTTAATTTAAATGCAGTCCCTGTGTTTGAAAGTATTAAGAAAGGGCTAAAACAATTGTATTTGAACAGGCTTTTCTGCATTAATGTACCATGTAATATTTATTTATCTGTGTTAATTGTCAGTAATTGTTTTTTGCATGTTTTGCTTGTACTCTGTCATGTGTCTTCAGTCTTACAAGAGCACTAGATAACTAATTTGTACTGATCATACAGGATAGGCCAGCTTAGAGAGAAAATCTCATTTTCATGTGCTGTCCTTCTTCCCAGTTTTGTAGCTGGCAGGGAGAGTAGCACAGGTATGCCAAGTGAATTGTTCAAGGTTACTAAGTGAATCAGCAGTGGACATCATTAAAACCCAGATTTTCTTTTCACAGCTGAGTGCTCCAGTAACAGCATCTTAACACATCCCTCATCGCTGAATTATTTCTGTAAGAAAGATCAAGAAATTCTACAATTAAGGATAATCATGCGGAACTAAAAAAACAGTAACCCCACCAATCTTATGAGAACTGTCAAAATATGCTAGCACTGGACATGAACTAAAAATCAATTTGAAAAGGTTTTTAAATGTAAGCTCTTGGCTCCTTAGCAATACCATTATTATGGAGTCAACATGTCAAAAGCTGTGTGTTGCAGGAAGATAATGCACTATCCAGGGATCAAATGCACAATCTATGTGCATAGTCTCCAGGAAGTGTGCATTTGATCCTTGGGAGTACAGTATCTCGCTGTTGTGCAAAGCCTTTAATGGTGTTATGGTTAACAGCATCATAAAATGATTTTTGTAATAAAAATAAAGAAAAAATGTTTCATTTGAAATAGTAGACCACTTGATATGGGAAACATTTGTTCAGGGGAAGAGTTGCTGGTACAATAGTAACAAACACAGTGGGTTTTGGTTGGGGGGGCATGATGGAGGACTAGAGCAGGTGCTCCGTGAGTTTGCTCTGAAGCTTGCTGTTTGAAACTTCATTTGTACAGAATGTTTGCATAGCGAACTTCTTCAGCTCTTTGTGGCAGATGTCTAATAAAAGAAAACATCACTTTAGTTCATCGTCTAAACAGTTTGTATCACAAAAAATTCACCCGATGGAAAAAATTCCCCAACCTAAGGACAGTACAAGTGGTCATAGTAAAGCCACTGGAGGAGTTGTGGCTCAGATTGACTCTCCCATTTGTGTATCAGATGCCCTAGCCTTATGAATCTATATCAAATTCATAAAAATCTGTATTCTCCTGAAATAAAGAATACTAAAGCACTTACTGGTTTGACACAGCAAGGTTCTGTTTCAAATTTGATTACTGCAGCTGCTGAAAAAGCAAAGGACACCAGAACAGAAAAAAAATTATATTACTCTTGTGGCAGGTGGGACTCCCAATACAATCAAGGCAGTAAACATGGAGAAACTGGAAACAACTGAGAACACTGAGGAACAAGAAAAATTATACACCTTGGAAACCTCAGGGAAATTGATGGACTGGATTTTGGACTGGATTCAGAGATTTGGTCAATGTTTTGAGGCCCTTAACTGTAAAGTGGATTTTCTACAGCAGGATGCCAAATAGAACAGTGATAATATTAGTGCTATGGATGCACAAGTAATGAGTAACACTGAAAATATAACTGAAATTTTGAACAAAGTGAAAGGTGCAGAAACAAGAAATATTGGTATAGTAAAAGAACAATACCACATGAGTGGAAAAGTTGATAGTTAAGAAAAACAAATTCATTACCAAAATCTTGAAATTATGGGGATAGCCTTGGGATACCCTTAAAGTCTGACACTTTAGAAACCTTGTAAAAGAAATGTTTACTCAAGTATTTATCTTCTGCCAGATAACTCATCATTTGTTACAAAAGCATTTTGAGTTACAAAAAGATCTCAAACTGCATTTCAAAGTAAATGTGATAACTCTGTCACTCAATTCTCAGATCCAGAAGCAAAAATTACAATCTTTATCTCACTGTTTTTTGAGTCAGATCGAATTCTCATCCTGAGGATCTCAGGGATTAGAGGACTTTTATTACATAAATCCTATAGATTTTCAATTTTCTCAGATTTCTCCTTTTCAACTCAACAAAGGTGCAGGACATTTCTTTCTTATTGACAAGATATTCTTGAATTAGGTGCTACATTCCAGCTAATAGCTCCTGCCAAAGTATGTGTGACACATAAAGGTTGAGAATACATTTTTTTTTGAGGTGGACCATTTGGCAGCTTTCCTACATGGGTAGTATGACCAAGATTCAGAACACAATGGCTAATCACCCACTTACTCTGAAAAAAAAATGTCTTTCTGAACAAGAGATTGATGAACCAACATGAATTAATATAAGTTAGGTATGTACTTAGAGTGTTGTAGTTTAAAGATTTAGTAGAGGTAAATTCCCCTATTAGATATGAAAATTGAAAAAAATTAAAAATTGTTGAGACTGTTAAGTCCAGTTAGATGTCAACATTTAGAAATAATTTAATTTGAATTTCTTTTTTTGGGACTCTCAGTTTGAGTTTTAAAACGAATTAATAGGAGTTGGGAAAGATACCCTATGTAGTATATTTGATTGTTATTGACTGTATAATTTAAAAGCTTGGAGGTCTGCCTAGTTATGTTCAAATATTAAGTGTCATTCAAAAATATTACTTGCCCCTTCCTGGATGAGTTGGACTTAATCTGTTTTATTTTTCTTTGGATGTATTCAGAGTATTCAAAAATTGTAATAAAATATAAGTATATATAAAAAAAAGAAACACAGACAAGGATGACAGAAAAAAAAACATGTTCATCTAGTCTGCTCGGAGATTCCTATCTGCCATGGGACCTATTGTCCATCCAGTGTGCAGTGCCTTCAAGACTATTCTTTGTTCTCCTTCCTACTGCTGCCAACCTGAGCAACCACCAAACCATTCACTCTGTTCCAACCCTGCTTGAAACCATTTATGGTCCTGGTGTCCACCACCTCCTCTGGCAGACTATTCCACAGCTCCACCACCTTTTCCATAAAAATGGGACTTCTTCACATCCCTCTTAAACCTACCCCCCCCCCACCAGTTTCCACTTGTGGCCTCGGATTCTAGACTCTGTACTCATGCTTAGTAGCTTTCTGCAGTTCACTTTGTTTATTCCCATCAGGAACTTGTAGGTATCTATTATACCCCCTCGCCTGGTTTCCAGTGAGTAGATGTTCAGTGCCTTGAGACAATCTTTGTAAGATCTGCCCTGTTGGCCTTGAATTATCTTGGTAACCCTATGTTGCACATTCATGGGCCTGTCAATGTCCTTCCTTAGGTGAGGACTCCAGAACTGAGCATGATATTTCACATGTGGTTTCACTGTCTTGGGGTTCAGGCATAGAAGAAAGCAAGAGTAAAAAAATATAGTGCAAAAGACCCTGAGGTGTTGTTTTATTACCAGTTATGTACAGGTAATATTTTTGGATGCAGACCTTTGTCAGGACATTAAAAAAAAAGAACAATAAAGAGGATGGGCTTGAATCTTACCTAGGAGACCTCTAACTACATTACAGAAGGTGTGCTTTATGAGCCAGACTCACAAAGCCCTCTAGAGACAGGAAACTGACCCATTCACATGGTATGGCTACTTTTGCCTATACCCCATTGTTTTCCCAAGCTCCCCTTCCATCTGACTATCTGTACACCTGGGCTCCTGTGGCTTCTCACTTGTCTGAGTCCTCTCCTCTTGGGGAATTGTGGGTGAGGAGCCTCTAGCAACCAGACAGCCCACACCTGACCTTTGGAAGTCAAGGGTCAATCCAAGGCCTTAATGACTCCTCCTCCTCTTTCTTCTTCTTCTTCTTCTTCTTCTTCTGCTTTACAGGACTTTGAAGCCTGAGATCCACCTTAAGTTTGCCTCATTTTCACCCCTTTGGGTGACCAGTAACCCGCAGTAAGCAGTGGCATGTCTCTCCCACCTTGGCTAGCTTTTCCTCTGGTTCCACACTGCTTTTCCCTAAGACTGCTCCCTGCCCCTCAGCCCAGAGTAGACTGACTGCAGGTTACCTGAGCAGCCCTTATATACTGCTCAGGTGTCATGTGATCTGTCAGGCATGTTACGTGAAACAAACAGTGGAATACTAAGTGTATAATTCTCACAGCTGCTGTCCTCTCAAAGAGACACATGGGCAGTTGTTACACAATGCTAAACCTCTTTCAAAGCATATACAAAAGAAAGATATATTTATAAAAAAACATCCTTTTATGAAGTTCCTCTCTCCAGACTAGTCACTTTCTGGCAGGATAAGTCCCAAGCATTCTCTATATACTAATACAATTAGTATACAGGGAATGCTTAGGACTTATACTAATGTGGTTACTGGCCAGCCCATCCCAAATTGGTCACCTTCCTAAGATAGCAACAGACAACATCTGCTGACTAATATAATAAAATATCTCTGGCTGCTACCTGACATGGTACTTGTGCACCTATATTATGACTACTGTGATCTACCTATTACTAAGCTTGTACCACCAGTGAATTCCTATAACACTGGTTGCTTTTTTAATCTAAGCATTATGTACTGTACTGTTTTGTTTACTGTGATGTATTGCTCTCTTGACAAGGTGCCTTTGTAAATGAGTCTTTGACTCAAAGGTCTGTAAACCGATGATCTAATAAATAAATACAAAAAATTGCTGCAGCAGTAGCAGGAGCACATACCCAGGAGCTCCTGAACTCCCAGCTTCCAGGCACACCCATACAGAAAATGAAGGATAAGTTTCCAGCCAGTTTGTAGTCAAAGTCCCTTCTTTTCTTAGTATAAATACAATTCTACCATACAGTTTCACATTTTCACCCTTCATAGGTAAAACCCTTCATTTTGTGGTTCATACAAACATACAGACTTGCCAGTAGATTAGAGCTTTACGTCTATCACATCTGCTCAAGATACAGCTCACAGTTTAACCAGTGATGCTGCCCCACCCTCCCCCCTTCCATACATCCCTTCCCAGATTTCCATTCTGCTCACCCCAAAAGGTCCTCTCCCCCCAACCCAAACTTTGCCCAGGTATCTGTCCCATCCATTGTTAAAACCTTCTACTGATTCCATTGATGTCACTTCCTCAGGTAGTGCTTTCCAAAGCTCCGCCACCCTTTCCATTACATAATGTGTTCTGATATCCCATCTGTACTTCCCCCCTACCAGTTTTAGGCTATGTCCCCTTGTGGTCCCTTCCCACTTCAGTCTGAATAAAGGGTGTTTACTCAGTTGATACCTTTCGAGAATTGAAAGGTCTTGACCATGTCCCCTCTGTCCCTGCTGTCCTCCAGGGAGTACATATTTAGCTCTCTGAGTCTTTCCACATAGGGCTTATCCCCCATTCCAAGGATCAACTTAGATGCTCTCCTCTGGACACTCTCCAGGAGTATAATGTCCTTCTTCAAGTAAGGTCATCAGAACTGTACACAGTACTCCAGGTGTGGCCTCACCAAGGATTTGTACAGTGGCAGTACTACCTCCTCCCTTCTAGAAGTGATCACCCTAACAATGCACCTCATCATTCTGTTTGCCTTAGCCACCATCTTCCTGAAATGCTCAGAGTGCTTCAAATTTCCAGTTATCACTACTCCCAGATTTTTTTCCTCCTCTGAGACTATTAAGCTGACCCTTCCCAAATGGTAGTTGCACCCTGGATTCCTAGCACCCAAGTGCAGTGCGCTGCACTTTCACATGTTAAAACCAAACTGCCATGTTTCTGACCATTGGTCAAGTCTTTCTAGGTCTTCCTGGAGCATCTTCCTTGCCACCTCACTATCCACCACCACTCCTAGTTACGAATCATCAGCAAACAGACTCATTTTGCTCCTAACCCCCTCTGCAATGTCTGAAATGAAGGCATTAAATAACAGTGATCCAAGCAGCGATCCTTGTGGGACCCCAGTAATGACCCTCCTGGGTGATCATAACTCCCCCCCCACTACTCTCTGCTGTCTGTCACTCAGCCAGCTTCCAATCCAAGTCACCATCCTTTCCCCTCACCCTAAATTCCTCAGCTTGCTCAGGAGTCTCCCATGTGGTACCAAGTCAAATGCCTTGATGAAGTCCAGATAAAGGACATCAACCAGCCGACCTCCGTCTAGGGATCTTGTCACTCAGTCATAAAATTCTACCAGATTTGTTTAATAAGATGTCCCATGGGTAAATCCTTGTTGCTGGACTTCTTGAAAGCCTTTAGCCTCCAGGAACTCCACCTGCCTTTCCTTCAGTATGCTATCCAATAGTTTCCCCACCACTGATGTCAGACTTACCAGTCTATAGTTCCCCGGCTTATCACTAGGTCTGCTCTTGTGGACGGGCACAACGTGTGCCACTTTCTAGTCAAGGGGTACATGTCCCATTTGGAGGGAGGCATTGAATAACTCCATCAGAGATGCTTCCAGGACATCTGCCAGTTCCTTCAGGACTCTGGGATGAATCCCATCCAGGCCTGGGGTTTTGTCAGCTCTTAAGTCCTTTAGGCCCTCCCCCACTCTCTTCTCTGATATCACACCAGCAATTTGGTCTCCCTTCTCCTAAACTCCTACTCTACCTACCCCTTGTGTGATTGGCCCATCTTTTTCCCTTGTAAAGACAGAGCAGAAGTACTCATTTAATATCTCAGCCTGCTCCACGCCCTTCACTGCCCAACCCCCTTTCAGAACAGCCTGTCAAATATTATTCAAATGCCCATTTTAAAAGCAGAGGTATTTTAACCCTTCATATGGAGGCAGAATAGTGCAGTGGTTTAAGGCTCTGAGTTGTAAACCTGGAGACCTGGGTTTTAATCTCACAGCCCCCACTTTAATACTGTATGACCCTGATCAAGTCACTTAACTTCCTTGTACTTCCAAATCGTACCTGTAAACAAGTTTCAGCTTAATGTGTCTTTCCTGGTTAAAAAAGTATACTTCATTTGCCATTCTTTTTTGCTTTTAAGTTGTCTTTTCTTGAATCAGTTACCTATTCTGTATTAATGTGCATCCTATGAAATTGCAGAAAATAAGCTATTATATTATCTCTTGCTATGCAACATTTTCTATGTACTTCACAATAAAAAAAAAAAAGTTGTCTTCTTTCATATTGGTAATAATAAATTGAAAATCCGCTTACAAACAAGGTCAAAGGTCATAAATGATACTGGGAAGCTTAGAGAGCTTAAGCATTTACAGCTGAAAGCAGGAAAACCATCAGAAACAGACGGAGTTAAATGGCAAGGTGCTGGTTTGGAATTCCTACAGCAACATGGTGCCAAAAAGAAAAAGAGTGAATTTTCTCAGCATGAAGCAGAGTTTCCAGTAAGTTCAGAGATTTTGATTAACATACAGTTTAATGACTGTCTGCTCTCTGTGTATGCAGATTATGGTTCTTGTGGGGAAAGTGTGTGTGTGTCTATGTGTGTGTGTGTCTGTCTGTGTCTCCACAGTCACTATATCTGCCCTTGTTCTCCCTAGCCAACAATTAACCCCATGCTGCCCCCTCAGCATACAGACAATGATGCTGTAAGCAAGGGGACCAAGCTGAGTGGAAAGAATTTACCATGCAGTCCCCATTATGGACACAAAGCACATTTGTTCTGTTGCCCATAAAGGACTAGGGTGGAAATTGGTAGCGAATGGTTTATAGACATTGTTGTTTGGTTGGAAGGGGGGGGCACACTCAGCTCCCTGGATTTACTTACAGTATATGTCCCTCATCATAGCTCAGAGGTGCAGATTCATTAGCTGCAGTGCATGTGGAGCAGGAGGGGTTGTGAGAAGGTTTGAGCAATACTGTACTAGCAAGAGTAGGCTTACTGCTGGGGGGGAGACTTCCCATTCCCTTTTCCTCAGTACCCATGTTTTCTCATCCCCAAACTTTTGGATCCAGATAAAAACATTTTACATCCTATGGCCTGAATATTGAAGAGGTTTGCATGGCACTAACCATGTTAGCATCCTGCTAACCTGGAGTAGCATGAGCTGATGGGGCAGGAGCCATAGTTAGGACCCTCTCTGCAAAGCACTTACTGGGCAGTGCAAAAATGCAGAATATTTATTTAATTTTTCCTGACCAGGAAAGGAGGGTTAGCAACTTCACCAGTTTTCAGCCTCATTCTGGGGGTGGAGAGGTGGAGATACAGATGAAAACTGAGATATTGAATCAGGCAAAGCTGTTGGTGGTATTTTAATGCATATACACCTGTGCCAATGAAAATGAGGGATCCCCATGCATGCTGACATATTCAGACAATTTGGCAGTGCTAACCATCATCTGAGGTAGTGGTGTTTAATGCTGCCAAAACCCTACCTGAACTGTGATCAAAGTGGTGCATGACCCCACACACAGGCCAGGTTACACAATTGGACGAAAGTAGGGACTGTTGTCCACTGGAGTGTCCTGTGATCACCGTCAGTGCCATACAGTACTACTACTACTACACAGGTGGTAAGACCACCCCGGTCATCATCAATGACATACAGTACTAGTGCAACCAAGTTAATGAGTGATGATTGACCCCACCCTATCATTGTCAATGACATTAATATAGAACTACTGCTAACCCCTGGATGAATAGTGGCCCCACCCCTAAATCACCCCAAATGTGCAGCTGACTCCCAGTCCAACCTGCCTGTTCAGGACCCTCCACCCACCCACCGCTCATTCCCACCAGCAATGTTGTTACCATAATATTAAAGATAGTGACTGGCATAGCCCTCCGCACACCACCTTGACTGGCTGCCATCCAGATGATAGGGATCAGTTGCATGCTCTCAGTAGGTGTGCAATCACTCCCTGTTATTGAGATGATTGCCAACCAAGGTAGTTAGCTAAGGGCTGTGTTGGTCCCTGCCTCTAATATCACATAGCATCAATGGTATTGATGTGGGAAAAGGGTATGGGTTGGAGGGTCCTGATTATTAAATCAGGAGGGGCAGTTGCACATTGAGGGGTGTTATATTCTGGCCTCCCCGCCTGCCCCTCTCAGAACCTCTGTTTTTGGGATATGGGTGGGCAGTGCAGTGTTGGCACTTAGTAGGTGCCCACCTTGTTGTTTTTCACCCCTCCTTTCTTTGGGTGATTTGGTGTTGTGTTTTTCATTTTTTGGGTCTCCTGACTTGAGTCTTTGTTTTGGGACCAAAAATTTGTTCTTATGTTTAGTAGCCAGTTGGCTAGTGTAGGTTTACAGCTTCCACACAGGACCTCAGTGAGTTTAGCTTGTAAAGATCTGACGGTTTGAGTTTGAAGAACAACAGACAGAGTTTCAACCGAGCTCGAGCTCAGCGTTCCACGCCTGGCATGGAAAGTTAACTCTTTCACCTCCGGAGCAGTTCGAAGGTTGGGACTCACTGCATATGTCAGAATATAGCAAGACTCCATTAGAAGAAACAACATTACTAAGGTGAGTAATTTTTTCATTTGTGCAGCATCAGGTTGTGCACTGAAGAAAGAGTAACATGATCTGGGATGGCCCAGTTTCCAGTTGCCTTGGTGGAGCAGCAAGTAGCGCAACCAGAACAGTATTCCAGGTGGCACTCTTGTGATTAAAGAGACATCTGAGGACTCTTCAAAAATCGCCCTTAGCCGTTTGCTGCCATGGACCACCCTAGAGTCATCTGATTGGGTGATTCCCACCAACAATCATCCTGACAAGCCTGCAGCACATAAGTCCTTGGTAGGGGCTCTCACCAAAGGCTGTGATGGTGGTGACTGCACAAGCAAGGGTGGAAAGGCAGGTACTGTGGACAACTGTCATGAGCAGATCAATGTGGGCTTGACTGTTGCCAGCCAGCCAACCACAGAGGTCCCGGATAGATTCCTACCCTGGCTCACCAGAGAAGTTTCTTGTAGTGCTGCCACATGCGACTACAGCGCCTCTCCTCATTTGAGGATGATGAGGTCAAGGAATGTCAACGGTGACCCCTCCTAGTCAAGTAAGATCGACAGCACAAACGGTGTCTTAACCTAGAGCCTGACTTTGATTGCTGACCCAAGGGCTGATGCCAAAGTGAAGCTACCAGGGGCACAGTACAGATAATGTGCACTGGCTTTGCTGGAATGACCTCCAGCGAGATTGCTCCTGAGTGCAGCTGATCAGAGACACTGAGAGGCCATGTTTTCTTTGGTGAGGACCAGGAATGACAAAGTCCTAGAGATTGACTCCTCGCCGATCTCCTCTAAAACCAGTCAACAGGTTTGAAAAAAATCTTGACCGCCTGATTGGCTGGTGTCGAATTCGACAAGCCTGTTGGGGGCAACATGGAGCACGTGACCCTTGCCTTCACCCAAAGAAGACTTGACCGCAGTTGAGCGCTCAACATGCATCGAGTGGTTGGGGAGTTGAGAGAGCATGATCTCTCCCGATCCCACAGCCAGTGGTGGAAGCTTTTCTTCTGTTTCATACCATGGCAGACAAGGCTTTCAGCAAAGGCCCCAACACATCTCCAGGAATTCACCAGTGAAGGACCAAGGATGATCAGACACTAGCCCTAGTTGGGAGCAGCACTAAGAACAATGAGGTGCTCACTGCAATCTGGGCCACTGACTCTTCCACAGCTGCAAGTTGGGCTGCTGACCACCGCCACGCAGAGTCCTTCTTGTGGCCTTTTGGACATCATTTTGGGTCCTGATAGGCTGGCTAGCAGAAGAGAAACTAGGCTACATGATCCTCCAATGAAGAAAGGAACATCGTTTGGTGCAGGCCACAGCCTGAAACATTATGTGCAGTCCCCTGACAGTACAGGCAAGACGCGTGGGTCCGTCCGCGGCATCTTTTGGCAGTACATAACACAAAACTTGAAGCCGGCAGCTGGCTTTGCTTCTTTGCGTTCCATCTTCTACTGCCGAGGCAGAAGCAGAACCAAGGAGCCAGAGCAATACTAAAGAAATTCTTTGAAAGGGTTAGAATTCGTCAATGGTGCATTTCAGTTCCTACAATGCATGAAGCTGCGAAGGAGACTGAATTCTTCCAGTGAAAAGGAAGAGCTGACATCACAGGGCATAGCCGGAAGATATACCACACGGGTGGTGTTGAGAAGCTTAGCTTAAAGATGTTCTGCTGAAAGAAGCACTTCCAGTGGAACTACCAATGTGTGGATAATGACCTATATCCATGCTCCTAGAACACCACTTTACTTTCCCTTTACCAATCTGATTCAGCAATCTCCAGTTTGTTCAGTGGCACATTGCTGAATCAGCTTAGTAAAGGCAAAGTAAATCGGTGTTAACACTGGGGATAATGTTCATAAATATGGGCCATGGTGTCTTCTCAAACAGTGCTCAGGGCAATGCTCATGGTATTGTTATTTGGACCATATGCTGCTGTGGAATCGCTGAATTACCAGTGAGGCCACTTAAAATTGTGTAAGCTGGGGATTTTATTTATTTATTTATTCATTCATTTCAAAAGTTTTATCAGGAAAGTCACATTGAGCTGGTATCAGCTTATCTACTGATGCGCCCTGGGGCCGGGAGAAGAGAGAAGAGAAGAAAAAATTATTCACCCTAGTAATCTACTTTCTTCCAGCGTATTCTTCAATATCAACTCTAGCAGTCAGCCTTCTAGATTGCACTGCCCTGGAGATGAATGGAACTTTATGCTAACAGTGAAACCTATTGGCACGTGCCACCATTCAGACCTGCTGCCCTCCTAACTGTTGCGTTCTAAGATGCTCAGATTTCATAGAAGCCTGCAATTAGGCCCTTTGACTATACTATCCTAATAATTGAAAACAATATTACAAATAAGTAATTCTATTGTATCCCATTTTTTACCCCATGCCAATGCCCCCCAAATAAAGGCTAACAAAAAGACCAACAGGACCATCTGGTTTAAACTTAACTGCACCAGTGTAAGGTCAATAGATTAGAAAGGGTACCAGCTGTGTTGCAGAGGCTAACTGGTTCTGGAAGGGGAGGTAGGGTGGGAGGGTTAACGATACTGAAGAATACATTGGAAGAAACAAGTTTACTATGGTGAATAATTTTTCCTTCTAACCCCCAGGGATTCTTCAATATCATTAACTCTAGCAGACTATGAACCAGTACCTTCGGAGGTGGGCCAAGAACCAAATTTAGGGAAGAGGCTCTGCAGTACTGCTGTGCCAAACCTGCCATCACCACTGGACTGTGTCCAGACTGTAGTGTCTGTAAAAGAGTGTACTGTTTTCCATGTAGCTGCTTTGCAGATTTCCAACTGGGGGATATCCCTAGCTGCTGCTATTGTAGCAGCTGCACCTCTTGTGGAGCATGCCCTCAGCCCTACTGGGGGGCTCCTTACCAGCTTTACTGTAACATAATTGGATAGAAACAAAGAAATATAGAAGTTGATGGCAGATAAGGACCACAAGGCCCATCCAGTCTGCCCATTTCTTTGTCTACCTTATGAATGTGCCATCAGCCTTTGATATGTCAATGGCCTATCTATTCAAACTCATCTGTATTGCTCCCTTATGCCTATCCCATGCCTGTTTGAAGCTCTGCACTGTATTCATATCCATCACTTCCTGAGGTAGGCCGTTCCAAGCATCCACCACCCTTTCTGTGAAAAAGAACTTCATCACATTACCCCTTCATCGGCCTCCCTCTAATCTCATGCTGTGTCCTCTTGTCCTGCTCTTTTTCTTATATTGAAACATGTTAGACTCTTTCACCTTGTTAATGTCCTTAAGGTGTTTGAATGTTTCAATCATATCACCTCTCTCCCTCCTTTGCTCTAGGGTATACATATTGATCTCTGTTAATCTGTCCTCATATGTTTTCTGATGCAGTCCTTGCACCATTTTGGTTGCCCTTCTCTGGACTGCCTCAATTTGGTTAATGTCCTTGTGAAGGTGTGGCCTCCAGTACTGGACTCAGTACTCCAGATGGGGCCTAACCAGTGTTTTGTAAAGAGGGATTATTGCCTCCCTCTTACGACTTGTGATACTCTTACTAATACACCCCAACATCCCCCTAGCCTTACCTACTACATTAGTGGTCTGCTTGGATTATTTCAGGTCATTTGTGATGATGATGCTTAAGTCTCTTTCTTCCCTTGTGACTGCCAGCAACTCCCCTCCCAACCTATAGATGGCTTCAGGGCTTCTCTTCCCTATGTGCATGATCTTGCACTTCTTTGCGTTAAACCCCAGTTGCCACTCTTCCAACCATTTTGCCAGTTTATCCAGATCTCTTCTCATTCTGTCCACCCCATCCGGATCATCTACTCTGTTGCAGATCTTGATGTCATCTGCAAACAGACAAACCTTACCCTCCAGTCCATCTGCAATGTCACTGATGAAGATACTGAAGCGGACTGGCCCCAGGATTGATTCCTGAGGTACCCCACTTTTGACTTGAATCTCTTCTGACTGTATACCATTTACCACCACTCTCTGTTTTCTGCCCATCAACCAGTTTGCCACCCAGTTGACCAACTTCTGACCCACCCCGAGCTTACCCAGCTTATTAATCAATCTTCTATGTGGAGCAGTATTGAAAGCTTTCCTGAAGTCAAGGTAGGAGACATCAACTGCTCCCCCTTGGTTCACCACTCTGGTTCCCCAGTCAAAGAAATCTATGAGATTAGTTTGACAGGACCTTCCTGTTGTAAACCCATGCTGTCTTGGATCCTATGCTCCTACAGATTCCAGGTGTTGCACTATCCTTTCCTTAAGGAATGCCTCCATAATCTTGCCCACTACTGAGGTAAGACTGACTGATCTGTAGTTCCCTGCCTCCTCCCTGCTACCACTCTTGTGGAGCGGGATCACATGAGCCCTTCTCCAGTCTTCTGGGACCTCTCTTGTGCTCAGAGACTCACTAAACAGTTCTGATAATGGCTCTGCTAGTTCCACCCTTAGCTCCTTTAGTACCCTGGGAGTATGTCATCAGGTCCCATTGCCTTGTCCACCCTGAGCTTATCGAGCTCTTGTAGGACCCTTTCTTTTGTGAAGGGACTAGTGCACACCTTCCTTCCCCGTGTCCTTGGTGCTGAGCTGTGGGCCCTGCCCTACCTTCTCCTCAGTAAATACTGAGCAGAAGTATCTATTTAGGACAGATGCTTTTACATGGTCCTCCTCCTCGCATGCCCCGTTATCCCCTCTGATCTTAGCAATGCCCCCTCTGGACTTTCTCCTTTCACTAATGTATCTATAGAAAGTCTTGTCACCTTCTTTTACTGTTCATGCTAGTGTTACCTTGGTTTGAGCCTTTACCTGCCTTCCCTGCTTCCCTTAGGGAAGTTTGGTATGCCTCCCTATCTTCATCCTGCTGCATTCCCTTATATTTCCTGAAGGCCAGCCTTTTGGCTCCAACCTTTTCTGCTACTGTTTTTGAGAATCAAAGTGGTTTCCTCCTTCTTTTGCACTTCCTTTTCTCTCTAACACAATGGGATGTTGTTTCAAGTATTGCATCCTTTATGCTTGCCCACTTTGCCTGTACCCCCTCACCTGTATTTCTTTTTGCCAGGGCTACCTTAACTCTGTTGGTCATCTTATCAAAGTCAGCTCCTCTGAAGTCCCATATTTATGCCTTGGAATGGGATGATTTAGTTCTAGTGGCCAAACTGAACAATACCATGTGATTGTCACTGGTCCCCAGGTGACCTTCTACCTGGAGATCTGTGATCCTTTCCTTGTTAGTCAGTACTAGATCTAGGATAGCCCTGTCTCTTGTGGGTTGTTGTACCCATTGTTTGAGGCTCTTCCCCTGCAGGGAATTCACTATGTGTCTAGTTCTGGGAGATGTTCCTGCTGATATTGACCAATCTGTATCTGACATGTTGAAGCCTCCCATTATCAGAACCACCCCTTTAGCTGTCATGTTTTGTATATCTTCTAACAGTAATATGTCTATATCCTCCCCCTGGTCTGGAGGCCTGTAGACAACCCCAGTTCGTATGGCTGTTCCATTTCCTGTTTCCAGGGTGACCCCCAGTTCTTCTGGCTCCTTATGTGTATTCTGAATTTCTGTAGCTTTGATATTTTCATTGACATAAAGGGCCACTCCTTCCCCCCCTTTTGCCTCGGTCTCTTTTTAACAGTACATAGCCAGGTACTGAAGTCTCCCAAGTGTGGTTACTGATGAACCATATCTCGCTAATGGCTACTATGTCCAGTTTAGCCTCTGTTATTATTGCCTGCAGGCCTGGGATCTTGTTTCCCAGACTGAAAGCATTTGTGTACATGATTTTCCATTGGCCAGATTTTGGTGTGTTAGTTGTTGGGCGAAGTCTGGCATTTCCCTGTGTGTCGTATGGGGAGCCGGACCTTTTTTGAATGAGTGCTACTATCCAGCATGCATCTGTCCTTTTTGAAGTTGACTTTCCTTTTCCCACATCACCATAGGTCAGGAACTGCTGTTTGTCCTGCCTATGTGCCTTAGAATGCATGATATAATATTTGAGAGCTCGCTTCACATCAAGGCTATGTAATCTACATTCCCCTGCCCTAGAATGATCAGTGAAGAAGACTGGCAAAGTAATGGACTGGTTAAGGTGGAAATCTGAGACTACTTTTGGGAGGAATTTCCTATTAGTCCTGAGCACCACCTTGTCCCTGTGGAAGGAAATGTAATCCTGTTTCACACACAGGGCCTGTAACTTGCTATCCATCTTGCTGATGTAATGGCTACTAAGAAGATAGCCTTCCAAGTGACAAGTTTTAAGTGAGCTGTGGCCAAGGGCTCGAATGGGGGTTCAATGAGCCTGGCAATACAGATACTTAGATTCCAGGAAGGCACTGGTTCCTTGTGCCCCCATGCAGATGGGCCAGTCCTTTAAAATGCTTTTTAAAGCTATGATTAGCCACCAAAGAGACCCCCTTACCCGCTGAGAGGTAAGCAAAGACAGATGCCAAATGCACCTTAAGGGTAGTGGGCTGCAGTCCTACTGAATGCAGGTGAGTCAGATAGACTAGTAAAACTGGTATTCCTGCCTCGGATGGTAACACATCTTTGGAGCCACACCATATGGAAAACATCTTTCATTTTGAGGCATAGGTCTTTTTTGTAGAGGGTTTCCTAGAATCCCTCAAAATCCTTAGCACACCCTCTGAGAGGTATGTCAGCATACTATAGGTCCTCAAGAGTCATGCTTTGAGTCTGAGTGACCAGAGGTTCAGATTTAGAATCCTCCTCTGGAACGATGTCAGGAGACTGTGTGGTAGGTGTACTGGCTGATTCACTGACACCGAGAGCAACAGTGAGTACCACGGCTGCCTGGCCCAATCTGGAGCTATAAGAATCATTGTAGCTGACTGAGACCTGAGCTTGATCAGGATCCTGAGTAACAAGGGAAATTGGGGACAAGCATACAGAATTTTCCCTGGCCAGTCTCACACCATGGCATCCACTGGCACAGACCCCCGGCTGGAAGCCTGTAGCAGAATTTGGGCAACTGGTAATTCTCTTCTGAGGCAATGAGGTCGATCTTTGGTGTGCCCCATCTCTGAAACACCACTTCCAGTACCTGTCTGTTGAGGCACCACTTGTGGTGATTTTGATATATTCTGCTGAGTGCATCTGCCAGGGTGTTGTCCTTGACTGGGAGGTGAACAGTCACCAGGGAAACCTGCAAGGATATGCCAGACTCCAAATTTTCATTGCTTTTGTACGCAGCAGGTCAGATCTTGTCCCTCCCTGCTTGTTGATATAATTCACTGTGGTGGTACTGTTTGGCAGACTGGGTGGGCCAAGTGGTCCTTATCTGCCGTCAAAGTCTATGTTTCTATGGATGCAAAGGATTGCAGTGCTAGAAGCACTGCCCTGAGCTCCAGCAGATTTATATGCAGTAGTGACTCTGTGGGGGACCAATTGCCATGCACTGTGTGTTCCTCCAGATATGCCCCCCACCCCAGTAGAGAGGCATCTGTTGTGAGCCCCATGGTAAGAGATTCCTTTTTGAATGGGACTCCTTCCCTTAGGTTGGCCCTATTCTGCCACCACTGCAGGGCCTGTAACAGTGTCCTTGATACCGGCACCATCTTTGAAAGGGAGTCCTTTCTTTAACATCAATGTGCCCTAGGTGAAACTGAATATCCCTCATTTGGAATCTGCAGTCATGTGTCCCAGCAACTGCAGAAAATGTTTGCTGGCCTTGGTTTGTTTAGGGGAAAAGATCCTGCAATGTGGAGGATGCTGTCCACCCTGTCCTGAGGGAGACAAGCTCTTCCCTGCAAGGTATCCAATTCTGCTCCTATAACTTGCAGGACCTGGACAAGCTGTAACACAGATTTTTGTACATTTATGAGGAATCCCAGAGACTCCAGTGTCTCCTGTGTGATCCTCAAAGATTTTCTTACCTGTTGGGAGGATTGCCCAATGACTAACCAATCAATCAATCAAATTTTATTTAACCAGGCAGTCACATCATTGAGCAAGCTCATTTTCAAGATGGTCCGGGACACAGAGGATACTTTTGCTTACAGCAGACACTTCATACCAAAGTAGACATTGGTACAGGCAGTTACGATATACACAATCAGTACTTGGATGAATCAGACATGTAAAGCAAGTGCAAATATAGGAATTTAAAGTATAGCGTATACAGGTTGTAGCCTTTAGAGTACAAGTGACATAGAGAGGGGCAGTGGGAAGAAAGGGCATCAGACACATAGTAGAGAGGGAAAATAGGGCAGCCTAATAGAAAGAGACCCCCTGCAAAGCTAATTGATGAGAAGGGGGAGGTGGGTGCCAGTTGTCCAGGTATGGACACACCAATACGCCTTGCCATCTTAGGTGGGCCACCACTACTGTGAAGCACTTTGTTAATGCCCTGGGGGCAGAAGTTGGGCTGAAGGGCAGAGCTGTGAACTGGTAGTGACTTGAAGGTAGTCTGAATCTCAGGTACTTTCTGTGAGATTCCCTTTATGGGAATGTGGAAACAGGCATCCTTTAAATCTAGTAATGCCAGTCAGTCTCCTTGTTGTAGTATTAGAAGAATAATTGTCAAGGTTACCATCCGAAACTTTGGCTTTATGAGGTGCTTGTTTAGAGCTCTCAAAACTAAGATGGGTTGACACTCCCCATTCTTTGAGGTTAGGAAGTATCTGGAGTAGAAACCTCTTCCTCTTTGAGAGGAAGGGACTGGTTCTACTGATTTTGATGCCAGCAGGGTAGACACCTCTTTTTCTAGTAGCATCCTCTTTGCTGGGTTTGGAAAGATGAAATGCCTTGGCCTCATCTTGGGGAAGGTTTTGAAGCTGAGGGCTAGTCCCTGACCCACTACCTCCAACACCCACTTGTCTGTGGTGATGGTTTTCCAGTTTTGGAAGTAGTGGGTCAGCCTGCCTCCAACTGGGATTGAGGAGGCAACCCTGTCACATCAGGGGTTCTGTTTTCCTTGTGTGACAGTTTGTGGGGATTGGTCCCTTCTTTTGGAGCCCCTGCAGCCTCTACCCCTGTAGTTACAACCCCTTTGTGGATAGCTAGGGGGAGCCTGCGCCTGACAAAAGGGTCTACTATAACCCCTACCTCTACCTCCCCTTCCATAGACCTGCAGGAAGTCAAGGCCTTGTCTTTTGCAGTATTACTCTTGTAAGTGGCCTTGTACTCGTCCACTTTTTCATATATTCCTCTGTTTTACTTCCAAAAGGGGAATGGTTTTCCACAGGGAAGACCATGGCCTTACTCTGAGTACCCTGGGTGAGGCTGGTTGTTCTCAGCCAGGCAAACCTCCTCACAGCTATGGACAGGGCCATCCATCTAGCTGCATTATCATTTGCATCCACAACCAGGTGGAATTGATATTTTGTGGCCTCTAAGCTGTGCCTAGTCATTTCCACAAGGTCAGCTGAAAGCCCTGGTGAAGCCTTATCAGTCATGGTCATAACTGAAGTCCACAGACTCTTCTGATACTGAGCAGCGTAGCCCATATAATTAGTTTCCCTAATGCCCAAAGAAGCAGCCACATACCCTTTCTTAGCCATCCCATCCAACTTCCTAGAATCCTTTACAGGACAATGGTGGCCAGAGGTACCTTGGCTTTATCACAAGCCACTGTCTGAACCACCCCTTCTGGGTCTGGGTGGGACAGTAAAAACTCTGCACCCATGGGATTTAGCTGATACTTTCTGCCAGCTTTTTATCTACAGACGATATGGAGTTTGGGGTCTCCAACACCTTTACCACCTGCTTCTTAAAGAATGTATTAATGAGTAACAAGATCTTTTTTTGTGGGTGTTAACTCCATCATTTCAATCAATCTTTATTTTACCAGGAGAAACACCATTGAGAGAACTCATTTACTAGGTATTGTAATTCCTCATCTTGTTCAGGCTCATATGGTGTAGGTCTAGTGCTTCCACCATTTGCCTCACAAAAGTAAAATGTGTGGAGTAATCCTCAGGAGCCCGAGTTGGGGATTCAAACTCATGTTCCAGTGAAATCTCTGGCTCAATCGTCTCTTCATCATCATCCTCTCCATACTCCTCCAAAGAGGGATCAAACATTAATGTACTTTGAGAAGAGGAACCCAATCCTGAAACCGAAGAGCCAGTTGCTGTGGAACTAGTGCTAACCCTGCAAGGCTTTTTAAAATCTGTAGAGCTTGTGCAATTTGGTCAGCCATTGGTATATTTGTTTGTGATACTGGGAGCCCTGTTGTTTCTCTAGCTGGGAAACCAATATTCTTGTGTTTGTCCAACTTTTTAAAGGAACTGAATCGTTTACCGGTTCACCCAGTTTTTCAGTCTGGATTTCTCGCCTTTTATAAGGGGAATTTGCATCAGCATCCTTAGACTTATCTTTTGGTTCAGCAGTCGGATCCTTTGGATCCAGAACCGAGGTTACGGACATTTTTCTTTAAAATGATGGATGCGATTTTCGACAAATCTTTTCAGGAAAAGATTTACAAATTTCTAATCAGACTCAAAGTGTTTAGTCCTGAGGCAGAATAAACACAAGTCATGTTTATCCACTTTTGTGAAAACTTCCTGATGCTCAAGACAGTTTTTAAAATCCGGTCTGCCCAGTTTTCTTTTCGTACATTACCACTGTAAAGCGTAACACCAAAAATGAATAAAAGATCAGTTTCTAAACTGAGTAAACCACCGTGAGATACTGTAAGGCAGTACAAGAATTGCTCGCAGTGAGTTCCCTAACCGAGAAAAAAAACACGATTTAACAATAATAAGCAGGAGTAACCCAGTAACAGAAACAGAGCTTTAACAAACTAAGATACAAAATGTAAAGCAATGTAATGCTAAAACAGACTAATCGGTTCCCCAATGGTTAGGAGGAACTGGTGAGGAACCAAAAGACTAACCTAAAACTTCGCTGAAACTAAAAAGGGCAGCAGAAATGAAGTAATAAAAGGCAATACCTTTTTTTAAATTAAAGATTTTTCCAGTCACACTGAGGAGCAGTCTCCAAGGCATCCAACAAGGCAACTGGAGAAAGAAATCTGAGTGTCTTAGAACGCAACAGTTAGAAGGGTATCAGGTTTGAATTGTGGCACGTGCCAATAGGCTCCACTATCAGCATAAAGTTCCATAAATCTCCGGGGCAGTGCAATCCAGGAGGCTGACTGCTAGAGTTAATGATATTGAAGAATCTCTGGGGTTAGAACAGATAAAAAGTACAATATATAAAATAATACAGTCATATGAAAATAATAATATCAAAATATACAGTTCAAGAATGTTTAAAGAATAAATAGCCAAACAGTAAATTACCATATAGTAAAATGTGGAATGAGCAAAAGAACATTAAACATGTAACCCCCCTGCAAATGGGGGTTCCCAAAAGACTTCCAGGAGCTTGCTTGAATGCTCCAAGCCTGAATGGTGTTTGGCATTTAAGCCATTTATCAGTGAGTGTTTTTAGAGCCTCTGGTACTGTGTCTTTAAGAGCTGTCTGCTTGCAGAACATAATTAGTTTGTATGGGGACTGTGTGCTTCTCTGAGTACCACTCGAGCTGCTGCCAATTCACTTCATTTTGCAGTCACTAGAGTGCAAAGGAACCTATCTGAAAGATGTAACTGTTTGCCAGAAATTATTTAGAGTAATAATGAAATTACAGTTTGTCTAACCTGCTTTCTTTGCAGTCAGAACTGTGTCTGCTAGTTCCCATTCTAGTTTTGAACTGCTGAACTGGACCAATCAGTGTGGGGTAAGCTAGCTCTAAAATGGTGCCTTGGACGAATCAGAACTTGGACTCATAATCTGAGCCAGCCACAAGAGGATTGTATGGGCAGTGACTTTGGGAGATGTAGTTTAGACTTCAGTGCCTTTTGGACCAACAGCAGCAGTCTATTGTGAGCGACAGCCAATCCAGTCAAGAACTGGGAGGAACTCAAAGGAAGTGCCGGTTTTATCGGTTGGAGTTTCAGTTGAGCTTTGGCAGTGAAGAAGGAAGGAGCCCTGTGCTTTTTCAGTGTGCAGTTTTAGTCAAAAAAACGTGTGTAAGGCCCAGAGTTTCGTCTGCAGCTTGTGTAACAGCTTGTTAGGACTGAATCCGGCCCTGTGAAAAGAATCAAAGGATCTCGGTAGAAACCAGGCTCACCCTGTAGAAGACTGGAAGAATTGCTGAAAATTGCACTCGGTCTGTCAGGAACTGAATCTGCTGTGTGTTCTCCGGTATTGTGCAGTAATTACGATTGGGATACAGATGCAGCCTGCCTGGTATAGTGTTTCTTTTATATGGATGTGTGAAGAGGTTTGTGTACCTCAAGTGAGCCCTGCTGACATTGAAGGACCCTATCTTATTTGGAGGTCGTGAGTACTAATTCAGGGTCGCCTCCTGTTGAATTGCCACATTAAATCCAAATGGAATTACTGTACTGCTGACTGTTTAATTCTCCTTTCTCGGTGAAAGGGCCCTACCAGCTGCCACGGTTTGGACTAGCCACTAGGGCTTGGGTACCTCAGGGACAGTAACTGATAGGGATAGGCCTGTGCACAGAGCCATAGGTAGATTATTAGAGTGATAAGCTAATTAACCTGATTTCCCTGTCCTTGTTATATCCTAAATAAATCAGAGCTGCTTGTTTCAGCAAAGTTATACTGCCTGAGGTATTTGTCTATGTTAAAGTACTGTACTGTGATTGTTGCACTGTATCTCATTTCACAGGAGGTCCCAGTGCCGGAACCAGACCTGGGGGTAGGTGTATACTGTGAAGGTAATTCTGATATATTGTATGAGCCATTAGTGGAAGAAAGGGGTTGCAGTGTCCCAGAGGGCTGTGACCAAGTTAGTTTAACTATTGCAAACCCTGACCTCTGGGTGGAGGCACCCGCCATTGGATCCAGGCCCCTCAACCTGTTAGTGGCAAATCAGGCAGGGGTAGTAGCCCCTGGGATAGCGCCATCTAGGGGTTACAAACAGAAAGCAACACAACAAAATAAGGAACAGGGAGAAATGATTGATATTAGGGGAGCAGGGCAGTATTGAAGACAGTGGTGAGTGTATCCAGGTGAATAGGAGTACACCCCAATACCAGAAGGAACTGCAGGAGGGAATAAAGAACTCACAGAGGACAGATCTCAGAGCAGAAAAGGAAGGAGCAGAGGAAATGGAGGGGGACGAGAACCCCTTAGTTTAAAGAAGCAGAACAAAAAGGCAGTTTGGCCAGCAGTAGGTACCATTTGAGGAGAGCAACAGAGTGAGAGCAAGCACTCTGAAGGAGGAAGAGGAAGAAGAGGGTAAGAGGAGGAGAGAAGCAAGATACAAGGGGGAGAGCCAAACCAATATTTGAGAAAAAGGAAGCACAGTGAGTAAGGTGCCTGTCATCAAGAGAGGGGAGGGAAGAGTACAGAAAACAAAGATTCTACGCAGGGGTCTGTCAAGGGCAAAGCAACAAGGAGTGAAAGAGAGGGTCCAGTTCAGCTAAAGTGGACTTTGGAGAAGCACTATAAACGCCTCCACAGTAAAAAAATGGTATCTTCTTAGTGAGGATTTCTCTACCTGCAGGAGGTGGAATGCTTCTCTTATTTCTGTAGTATGCCAAAGCTTGGGGTAAACCTTCTGGATAGCTTCCACATGAACAGAAAAATTCAGGTGGTGATCCAGCCATACCCACAGTACTTTAAGGAGACATCTTCAGCAGATGCACCACCAAGGGTATTGAAGGAGGGCAGGAGGGGAGACTCTACCAAGCTGTAGTCAGGTGTCGGATCATCTTCAAGGTCGGCTTACTGACCTACAAGGCCCTGCATGGACTGGGGCCTGGATACCTGCAAGACCTTCTACAGACTTGGTGCCCACTCTATCTCATCCGGTCAACTGATGAGGGCCTTCTGGTGATTTCATGGGCATGTTTAAAATCTTCTGGTGCCCGAGCATTTTAGTTCGCGGCACTAACCTTATGGAACTCACTTCCTCGAGCTATCAAAGAGGCCCCATCAGTAAATGCCTTCAAAAGGGACCTGAAGACATTTTTTTAGGGAAGGTTTTCTCCCAAATTAATTAACCTGCATTGTTTATGAGTACTGTGTTTTTAAATCTGTCTTAATAAACTTGCTCATTCGTACAGTGCCTTGAATCGCAATTGAAAAAGTGTGCTTTATAAGTAAATAAACTAGCTAAACAAAGACTCTGCCTGGTGCTAAAAGTCATAAAGACAGTTTTCATAGCATTGAGGGATAGCTAATTTACATGGAACCAGAGCTGGATGTTGTTAAAGTCCAGCTGAAGTCGATTCGTGAGGTCGGGGCAGTGCAGCCAGATAAAAGAGTACTATACTGTAGTTTAGGCAGCAGAACTGGGACGAAAAGAGAGGAGGGCCTACTTGATGCTTAGCATGGTGCAGACAGAAGGAAAATGTATTTTATCACATCAGTAGCTGGATATGAACATACAAAATTTGGCAGCAGAAAAAGCCATTTTGGTCTATTGAGTCTGCTCAATTTTACAGCTAGCAACCTTATTTTGCAGCTGCCCATCTCTCCTCACCCCCCCTTATCTTCCCTCTCGCCCTGTCCCAGACCCTTCTGAAGCAGCCCACCATTCTTCAGGCCACCACCCTTCACTGGTAACTCGTTCCACCCTGCCACCACCCTCTCTGTAAAAAAAAATGCATCTCCTCATCTCCCTCCTGAACCTTCCCCCTCCAATCTCATGTCATGGCCCCGAGTGACCCTCCCCACCCTTATCCTGAACAGCTCCTCTGTACCAGTCCAGTTTATCCCTCTCAAGTACTTGAATGTCTCGATCACATCCCCTCTGTCCCTCCTCTCCTCCAGCGAGTACATGTTCAACTCTTTTAGCCTACTCTCATATGGTAAGTCTCCCAGCCCCTGGATCATCTTGGTCGCTCTTCGCTGTACCCCCTCCAGTAATTTAATGTCCCTTTTCAGGTATGGGCACCAGAACTGCACACAGTACTCAAGATGAGGTCTAACCAGTGCTCTATACAGCAGCAGAATCACCTCCACCCTCCTCAACATTATTCCCCTTGTGATGCAACCCAAAATTTTGTTGGCCCTTGTCACTGCCTTCCTACACTGTGCCGAGTTGTTCACTGATCCCGTGATGACCACCCCCAGATCCTTCTCCTCCTCAGTCTCTGCCAGCTGCCCCCCCCTTCCTGTTGGTAGTTTCTCCTTGGATTTTTTGTTCCAAAGTGCAGTACCTTACACTTTTTGGCACTGAACCCCAGCTGCCAAGGGTACAACCAGGACTCTAGCTTATTCAGATCTTCCTGCAGACCTTGCTACTCCTCCATGTCATCCACCACTGCCCCAACCTTGGTGTCATCGGCAAACAGGCTGATCTTGCCCCAATGCCCGCGGATATGTCTTAAATATCCCAAATAACACTTGCCCCAGCACTGGACCCTGTGGAACCCTGCTCGTTACTTCTCTTGGGGATGAGAGTTCCTCCTCCATCACCATCCTCTGCTGCCTCCCCTGCAGCCAGCTTGTCACCCATCCCACCATTTTTGGTTTTGCCCCGTACCTTTGAGTTTTGTTCCAAGTCTCCCATGTGGCACTGAGTCGAATGCCTTGCTGAAGTCCAGGTACAGGGCATCCACTGCATGGCCCTTGTCCATCTGCCTAGTTACCCAATCATAGTACTTGACTAGGTTGGTTTGGCAGGATCTTCCCACGACAAATCCATGCCGTCTACTGTCCTGCAGCCCATTGGACTCCAGCAGGGACACCAGCCTTTCCTTCAGGATGGTTTCCATTAGCTTCCCCAGGACGGACGTGAGGTTCATCAGTCTACAGTTCCCTGGTTCATCATTGGGGCTGCTCTTAAGAAAGGGAACCACATGAGCCAGCCTCCAATCCTTGGGCACACATCCTGGATTTAACAAGGCATTGAACAGGCCTGCCAAGGGCTCTGCCAGAATCTTTGCTAGCATTACTGCACAGAAGATTGCATTGTCATTGTGGAAACTGCATCAATAGAAGAAAGGGGCTGTATTAGTAACAAGAGGAGGCACATAAGGTGGTGGGGGTACCAGTGAATACCAGAGTGTTTGGAACAGGGTCGGGTTGGTACGTCATTGGGCACCAGGGAGTGCCTTGAACTTCAAGTGTTATCAAATGAGCCAATGACACTCAAAAGTACAGAACAACCCTTAGGATGTCCTGGATTGTCCCCTTTGTAACAGAACAGTTACATAAGAACTTACTGTAACAACAGAGCTTCAAGGGAATCTCTGTCATCAGGTCACACCTATGGAACTTAGTCATCAGGCACTAGGATCCCATAGAAGCTTTTCTGCAGCAGTCTCCTAGGGGCCGCACACACCGATGTCCAGCTCCAATGTCACTCACCCTATAAAAGTGCAGATGGCCCCACTCCCTCCTTAGTGCTTTCCCTAGCCAGCAGGCATGAGAGACAGAAGTCCCTCTAGGGCACTGAGGAAAGAGAAAAGGTTCCCAGTGAGCAAAAGGGCCAGAGCAACAGGACAGCCAAGCTGAAGAGAGAAAGGGAGATGGAGAGAGGTACGGCATGACCTGACAAGAGATTCCCTTGAAGGGCTACTGTTACAGTAAGTTCTTAGGTTACTGTGCCATCTTCTTCAGGGATATCTCTATCATCAGGTCGCACCTATAGGAAAGAGTCCCAAGTGGTGCTGTGAGCAAGGAATGTCTCAGTGGCAGGAGGTCAGAGGCCTAGGAGAGAAGGCCCTGAAGCACAGCAAAGCCAAAACCTCCCCTTCTTCGGGATGCAATGTCCAGACTGTAGTGCTTGGTGAAAGTGTGGACAGTACTTCAAGTGGCAGCAGTGCAAATCTCGGCTGCAGAGACTCCTCTGAAACAGGCAACTAAAGTGGCAACACCCCTGGTGGAATGGCCCTTAACAACCCCAGGAAGTTCCTTACCATACTTCCTGTAACAAAAAAACAATACAGTTGGCCAACCATTTGGACAAGCACAGTTTCAAAGCTGGAGCTTCCTCTCCACCAGGGGCAAAAGAAACAAACAACTGTTTGGAATTCCTGTAGTCTTTGGTAGAGTGTGTACAGTAATGCAAGATTCTATCACATCCAAAGTATGGAACAATGCTTCCTCTGGACTGGCATGTTCCAGAAAATAAACAGGCAGGTGGATGGATTGGTTGAGGGTAAATTCAGACATCACCTTAGGAAGAAATTTAGGATTTGTACGCAAAGAGACCCTGTCTTTGTGGAAAATGAAATGAGGCTGCTCACACATGAAAGCCTGTAGCTCTGAAATTCTTTGAGCAGAAGTAATAGGAACTAAAAATAATGCTTTCCACAACAGAAAGCGTAGCTTGCAAGACGTGGCTGTTCAAAAGGAGGGAGGGGCAGTTTCTCCAAAACAAAACTGAGCTCCCAAGCCGGAACCGGGTTATGGATGGGAGGCTTGAAGTGGAGAATGCCTCTCAGAAAAGTATGGGCCGCATCCAGCTGTGTCATCATCCGGCTATCAATGGGCACATGGAAGGCTGATACGGCAGACAGGTGCAGTTTAAGAGAGGAGTATTTGAGATTGGCCTTAGACAAGGTCAGGAGATGCTCCAAAACCAGGTTCACCGAACAGGTGAAAGGCACCAATTGGTGAGAAGCAGCCCAGATAGCAAACCGCTTCAACGTCATAGAATAAGTGGCCCTACAAAAGAGGGTCTTCTGGCAGGCACCAGAACATCAGCCGCCTTCTGAGACACTCTGAATGGAGCTATGGCTTTTTTCCTCAGGAGCCATGCATGCAGATGGAGGGACTTGAGCTCTGGATGGACCAGAGTCCTGGCAAAGGGGCAGGGGAACTGGAGGTTCTAGGAGTGGTATATGTTTGTTCAGCCACACTTCTTGGCATGTCCTTTCCCTTTAAGAATCTTGCCACAAGTTCTAAAAACTGGCTCCTCCCACCCACCTGGGTGATATACCCTTTGGCTCCACTCCTTGACACCGGATCTTGCCTGCTGGAAGCAGTGGTTGTGCTTTGAAGCTGGGGACATCGGATGGGTCAATGTGGATGAACAACATATACCACTCATAGAACTTCTGTTACAGGTGAGTAACCTGTGTTTCTAGGGATGTGGATATGTTGTTCTATCTGCACTTCTTGGAAGACCTTAAACAAAAACAGCTCAAACTGTCATCTGGGGGTGCTCAAATAAAAGAAAGTATATGAACAGCAAACTCAGCACTCCTCCACTGGGCGTCAAACAGGCTTATTTTATTAAATATAAAAGAAGCAGATGCCACAATCACCCAAAGGGCTCCAACAACAAAAGGTCCCTTTTGTTGTTGGAGTCCTTTGGCTCATTGTGTCGTCTGCTTCTTTTATATTTAATAAAATATGCCTGTTTGACGCCCAGTGGAGGAGTGCTGAGTTTGCTGTTCATATACTTTTTGGAAGACGCCTAGCAGTTCTCTGGGAGGAGGAAGGCAAGGTGCACACCCCCTATATGGAAAACTGAGGCCCCAAAACCAGCATCTTGGCGTGACTCTAGGTCAATGTGGTAATGGGAAAGGAAGGTGTTTGTTGACTTCCAGGTAGCAGCCCTGCAGATATCCTGGATAGGGACATCCCTAGAAGCAGCCACCGATGCAGCAGTATGGCAGGTGGAATGAGCCCTAAGCCCTACGGGAGACTCCCTACCTGCCAACCTATAGCAGAGATCAATGCATGATATAATCCATCTGCCAATTGTCCGCTTGGCTGCTGGCCTGCCAGGTGGAGCTTCAGCATAGGTAACAGCTGGCGAATCTCTCCCTGAACTACGACCGTGTGCTCTTTATAATAAAAGAGACACTCGTCTCAGGTCCAAAGTAAGGAGCCTGTACTCAGCCTCCGAGGTGTGACTAGGGTAATACACTGGCAGAGTCATCTCTGGTTCAGGTGAAACTACGACACAACCTTTAGAAGGAACTTCGGGTTGGGGCACAGGACAATCTTGTCCCTGTGGAAGATCCGCTAAGGAGACTCAACAGAGAGCATCTGGAGTTCTTCAATCCTTCTGGCTAATGTGATAGCCACCAGAAGGGCGGTCTTCCATGACAGGTGTGATATCTCACTCCTGTGTATTGGTTAAAATGGCTTGCCCATGAGCTTTGCCAATACCAGCAGTAGAACCCACGGTGGAGGTGGTTTACGCACCGGAGAGCAAATATGGTCGAGGCCTTTGAAGAAATGCCAGACCACCTTTACTCCTGTGCCACCATCTGCTGACTGGCCCACGCCCGGTAACTAAAGATGGTTGCTAGGTGCACCTTAAGGGTTGTAGACCACAGACCCCCTTTGAAGAGAGACCAAAGGTAGTCAAGAATGTTAGCCACTGGATAGGACAACCGGGTCCAGGCCCTTGCCCTGACACCAAATGGAGAATCTCTTTTACTTGAAGGCATAGCACTTCCTGGTGAATTCCTTCCTAGATGCCTCAACTACAGTGAGTACATCTTCGGAGAGACCCAAAGCCTGGAACTCTAGCCGCTCAGGAATCAGGCTGTCAGGTTGAAGGTCTGGGTGGAGGACTTTCCCCTGATTGACTGAGCAGGTCCAGGTGTGCTGGAAGGCGCCTCAGAATCCTGATGCTGAGGCTGAGGAGACTGGGGTACCAAAACAGGTGGGGCCAGTTTGGAACCACCAGGCTCACCTGTGCCTTGTCCCTCCTCACCTTGAGGAGCACCTTGTGGATCAAGGGATGTGGCGGGAAAGCATAAGAGAGGCCTGGTGTCCACAGCCTTGAGAAGGCATATCCCTGCAGCAAGCCCTGCTGAGAGGGTCTGGCACAAAACAGCCTCAGCTTTGCATTCTCCCTGGAGGCGAACAGGTCCACCTGAGAGGTGCCCCACTGGGAGAACAGGCTGTGTACTAACTCTGGATGGAAAGACCACTCATGGAACGCCGCGCCCGCATGGCTGAGGGCATCCGCCAACTAATCTGAGGCTTCTGCCACATGAATGGCTAGGAGATCAGATTCCAGTTGGCTCACAAGAGTAGAGATGCAGAGAGCTTCTCTGCACAGAGGCCGGGAGTGCATACCGCCCTGCTTGTTAAGATAGTATATGGTCATGGTGTTGTCCGTCTGGACCTGAACCACTTGACCCCAAAGGAACAGAGTTAATACAGTCAGCGCCAGCCGAACTGCTCAGAGCTCCAGCAGGTGGATGTGGCATTGGGATTCCTTGTGGGTCAACAGCCCATGGACTCTGAGGTCACCCATGTGGGCAACCCAGCCTGTGAGAGAGGCGTCAGTCGTCAAGATGATCATCGGCTCGGGACAGACAAACAGGATTCCTTCCTGCAGAAGCTCTGGGATGGTCCACCATTGGAGAGCGTCCCACATCTTCTGTGTTATAGTCACCAACTGGTCAAAATGACCTAGTCGCTGAGTCCACTAGCTAGCTCCCATTGAAGGGGGTGCATATGCAACCAGGCCCATCAGACCATGGAGGTGCAAGCCACCATGTAACCCAGAAGTCACAGGAAGTACCAGGAAGGGTGCAAGTGCCCAACCAGAAATGATCGGGCTAAGGAGGAGAGAACCTCCGCTCTGTTCATCGGGAGCCTGGTTCTGGCTCGGCAAGAGTTGAGCTCTGCCCCAATGAAGCAAATCACCTGTAAAGGCACAAGTTCTGACTTGGTCTCGTTGACCAGGAGGCCATGGTCGATGCAGGTCTGGAGGGCCAGATCCCTGGACCTCTCCACCTCCTGTCTGGGGGGATGCCCTAGAAGCCAATTGTCCAGATATGGGTACACCCTGACCCCTTGATGCTGAAGATGGGCCGCCACCACTGCAATGCATATGGTGCAGACCTTAGGGGCTGATAACGGGCCAAACGGCATGATCTGAAACTCATAGAGGGTTCCCTCTGCTTGGAAGCGGAGGAACCTCCGGTGTGACAGACGAATCAGGATGTGAAAGAACAGATCCTACGGATCCAGAGAGCAAAACTACACGTTCTGCTTGAGAGATGTCATGATCTGAGACAGAGTTACTATCCTGAAGGTGTGAGACCTGATAAACTTCTTCAGGTTGTGCAGATCTAGAATGAGGCACCAGCCCACCATCCATTTCGGGACCAAGAAGTACCTGGAAATGAATCCTGGGCTGACTGGGGGATCTGTGACTCTGACCACTACTTCCTTATGAAGGAGTTGAGTGATGTCATATCGGAGAGCTGACCGAGTGTCCACGGATACCTTCTCCTCCCATGGGGCACGGGCTCGGCTTGGTGGGTACTGCTCGAATTCCAGAGGCAGACTCTGGCCGACCACTTACAATACCCACATGTCTGTTGTGAACCAGTTGGAAAGGAAGTGGCAGAGCTGGCACCTCATGGGGGGACCCAGATTAGGCATGACAGGCATGGGGATGGTCACCCCCATACCGTCACTGAGTAGGATTGGAGGGGGAGGATCTGGCCATGGGACCACCGGGACCCTTCCCTCCGTGCTTACAGACTGCCTAGACCCAGACTTGGGCCGAGGGCGCCAAGACCGAGTCTGCTGCTGCCCCAATTGGTGCTGGGGCTGCTTGGCTGCAGGGGCAGAAGACTGAAAGGGCTTCTGCTTCTTGGAACCCTGAGATTCCTTCTGGGTGGAGGCAACAGAGTCCAAGGTGGCACTGGACTTCTCGATGCACTGGAGGTGACCGTCAACTCCTGGGCCAAACAAGTTTGTGCACAGAAAGGGGAACATCCGCCAGTTTGTGCTGAGTGTCCACTATAAAGGTCAAGACCCTCAGCCAGGCCCTGCGGTGCATGGCAACCGCAGCAGCCACCGAATGGAAACAGGAATCTCCAATGTCCAGAGCCATCTGGAGTTGGTGTTTTGCAACAGCCAACCCTGATACCAAACCTGCTTGACCGTAGTCTGAAGGTCCGTGGGAAGATGAGGAAGCACCTCACCTAGATAGCCTCGGAGGGCATAGAAGAAGTGTGCCATGATGACAGCCAAACTCACCTAATGGAGACCGAATGGAGAGGCAGCATAGACTTTTTGGGCAGAATGATCCAGTTTTTTGGACTCTTTGCCAGGAGGTCTATCAGTGTCTCCTGAATTTCCCCAGCACTGAAACACAGATTCGGTCACCAGTCTCTCAACCGAGGGGTGCTCTGTGAACCCAGATAGGGTGCCAATGGGCACCGAATACTTGCGGGCCATCCAGGCCGATGGTGCAGGGCAGGAGGGTCCTGCCAAAGGTCCAGAGCCAGGCCAATGATGGCTTTGGCTACTGGGTAGGCCTCTGTCGGAGAATCCCCTTTAGTCAGAATATCTGTTACGGGATACTGAGCCCGTTTCTGGACAAGCTCCAATTTCATCCTCATGGATTCAGAGAAGAGATGGAGAATGCCCATGAGGGACGTGGGATCTTCTTCAATTGAGAGACTCTCCATCGAAGCCTCATCAAACTGATGAGAGTGCAAGGAGTCGTCCTCGGACTCCGAATAGATTGGCCAACCACCTGAGTCACTTCTGACCCGCCACGGACAGTCAGGAGTAAGGTTGACCGACAGCCTATGTGGAAGGCCCTTAGCGGGCCTAGACTCCTTAACAGGAGCCCTGGAGGGAGGCTGTTTAGGTGGTGACTCCAACACAATTGGCGGAGAGGCCAGTTTTGTCTGAGCTGGAAGGGCCTTCACCGGCTCCGCGGGTAGAGAAATGGTGTCAGCCATCTCCAGAGGAGTCAGCATTGGCCTAAAGGGTGACAGCCATGTGATGGCTGGTGTGGAAGCCTGAGTCACATTTGGACCGGCCAACACCAACTGTTGCCACATGAGATTCTTGTAGCATCGACGCAACTTGCACCGAAGCCTCTACTCTTCCGAGGAGGACGAGGATAAATACTGGTGGCACCACTTCTTAGAAAGCCCAGAATGGCGTCTGTGAGTTCTCCTCAACATCGATTGTCAGGGGGACAGGTGGGGGTGCACAGAAGGAGCCAGGAAAACCCGTGGCTCCTTCAGACCCGGGTCAGGGACCGTGAGAAGGTTCCCAGCAAGCTGGGTTTCCTCCATGGTAGGTCCAGGCAGGACCGGAGTCCTGAACAAAGAATTGTCTCCTCATCCAGTGACAATGGGTCAACAGGGTCGATAATAATTTTGACCGGGTCATCATCCCACATCTTAGCCAGCTGGCCTGATGGAGGCAATGTGAATCCAGTGGCTAAGGCCGCAATTTCGACCGAAGTCAAAACAGGAGATTCCCAAGACCGAGATCTCTCTCAATCTCAAGAACGTCATTGACGAGACTTATCTCTTGACTGCTTGATTCCTTTTTATGGGAACAGGAGCTGTGCGAAGCTGATGGGCCCTCCCTTTTAGTCAGGAGAGACTGGCACAGCTCCTTGAAGGAGCCTGTAAGGAGCCCAGTCTGAGCTGCACAAAGATGGATGCTGAAGAGGACCGATTGGCAGCCTGAACTGCCTCCTGCTTGAAGGTCTTCATTTGTTCAAGTTGCTCAGTGGACGCTGCAGCCATGGAGACCGCCTAATGGGCCTCTTTAGATTTCACCGTCGGGTTCTGTTTTTCTGGTCGTCCGAGCTGTAAGCATGCAAGGCGATCATCCAACACGTTCATCTGGAATGAGCGACAAAAGTTGCAGGCCTGGGTATCATGATCATGGCTCCAGGCAGTAGATGCATGGGGCATGCAGGTCAGTGTTAAACATCTTCTGCCCACAGGGGCACCGGCGGAAACCAGGCAAGGACTTGTCCTCCATCGTGGTCGCAATCATGAAACTATGTGGAGAAACTCTAATGAGTTTTAGTTTGGGTAAATGATCCAAAGATTTAAGCGCCAGGGCCTACTTAACACGGGAACGATAAGGAGGGAACCTGAATCTTCCAGCGGAAAGGAAGATCTGATGTCAAGGGGCGAAGCCGAGGGTTATACCACCCAGGTGGGTAGGAGGAGACAGCTTTTAGACCTTCCGGCAAGATTTTTAAAGGAAAAGGACATGCCAAGAAGTGTGAATAGAAAAACAGGTTACTCACCTGTAACAGTAGTTTTAGGAGTGGTATATGTTGTTCATCCACACTCTTTGGCATGTCCTTTCCCCGCTAAGATCAGCCGGAAAGTATTCAAGCTGGCTCCTCCCACTCAACCGGGTGGTACAACCCTCGGCTCCATCTCCCAGAATGCCAGATCTTGCCCACTGGAAGCTAGGTTGTGCGTCGAAGCTGGGGAGGTCGGTTGGGTCCGTGTGGATGAACAACATATACCGGTCCTAGAACTACTGTTACAGGTACGTAACCTGTTTTTCTAGGATTGTGGATATGTTGTCCCATGCACAATTATTGGCAAACTCCCAGCAGTTCTCAGGAAGGGGGGAGGCAAGGCTCACACCCCCTACTTCAGAAACAAGGACTGGAAAACTGAGGCTCCAAAACCAGCATCCTGGCGTGACTCAAGGTTGATGTGGTAATGAGTAATGAAGGTGTTTGCTGACTTCCAGGTAGCAGCCCTGCAGATATCCTGGATAGGAACGTCCCTTGAAACAGCCACCGAAGTAGCAGTATGGCAGGTGGAGTGAGCCTTTAGCCCTTCGGGATGCTCCCTACCCGACAACCTATAGCAGAGATCAATGCAAGATGTAATCCATCCGCCAATCATCTGCTTCACTGCAGGTCTGCCAGGTGTGGCTTCAGCATAGATGACAAACAGCTGGTGAACCTCTCCCTGAACTTTAGCTGTCAGCTCCTCGTAATAAGAGAGTGCTTGTCTCAGGTCCAGAGTGTGGAACCTGTACTCAGCCTCCGAGGTGTCGTTCAGGTAGAACACAGGCAGAGTTAACACCTGGTTAAGGTGAAACTCCGGCACCACCTTCGAAAGGAACTTCGGATTGGGGCACAGGACAACCTTGTCCCTGTGGAAGACCAAATAAGGAGACTCCACCGAGAGTGCCTGGAGCTCCCCAGTCCTACTGGCTGACATAATAGCCACCAAGAAGCTGGTCTTCCACAACCGATGTGACATCTCACACCTGTGCATTGGTTCAAATGGCTTGCCTATGAGTTTAGCCAGTACCAGCAGTAGATCCCATGGAGATGGAGGTTCACGCACTGGAGGGGATATGTGATCAAGGCTCTCGAAAAAGTGCCAGACCACTGTCTCCTGTGCTACCGTCCACTGACCGGCCCACGCCCGGTAAGCAGAGATGGCTGCCAGGTGCACCTTAAGGGTAGTCATCTGGAGTCCGCCTTTGTACAAGAACCAAAGGTAGTCGAGGATACTGGCCACAGGACAGAAACTAAGGTCTAGGCCCTTGCTCCGACACCAAATGGAAAACCTTTTCCATTTGAAGGCATAGCACCTCCTGATTGACTCCTTTCTAGATGCCTCAACTACGCTGAGGACATCACTGGAAAGACACAAAGCACCGCTGAGGTACCAGGTTGTCAGGTGCAGGGATTGAAGGTCTGGATGGAATATCTTCCACTGATTGACAGATATCAGGTCTGGGTGTGCTGGAAGATGCCTCGGGAGCCTGCTGCTGACGAGGAGATCTGGATACCAAAACTGGCATGGCCAATCTGGGACCACCAGGATCACCTTCGCCTTGTCCCTCCTCACCTTGAGAAGCGCATTGTGGATCAAGGAAAATGGAGGGAAGGTGTAGAAGAGGACTGGAATCCATGGTCTCAAGAAGGCATCCCCCTGCAGCGAGCTCTACTGAGGGGGGCGGGCATGAAACAGCCTCAGCTTTGTGTTCTCCCTGGAGGCAAACAGGCCCACCTGAGGGGTGCCCCACAGGGAGAACAGGCTGCGAACTACCTCTGGGTGAAGAGACCACTCGTGGGACGCCTCGCCTACATAGCTGAGGGCATCTGCCAGTTAATTCGAGGCTCCTGCCACATGGATGGCTAGGAGATCTGCCTCCAGTTGGCTCATGAGGGTCCAGATGCGGAGCACTTCCCTGCACAGAAGCCGGGCGTGCATTCCGCTCTGCTTGCGGAGATAGTGCATGGTCGTGGTACTGTCCATCTGGACCTGTACCACTTGGTCCTGAAGGAACAGAGCTAATGCAGTCAGCACCAGCCGCACTGCTCGAAGCTCCAGTAGGTTGATGTGGCATTGGGATTCTTTGGGGTTCGGGCTCCCCAGCCCGTGAGAGAGGCATCGGTTGTAAGGACAACCGTCAGCTAGGGGTGGACAAAGGGATCCTTCCCTGCAGATGTTCCAGGATGGTCCACCATTGGAGAGCGTCCCATAACCTCTGAGTTACTGTGACCAGCTGGTTAAATTGACCCTGACACTGGGAGCACTGGCTGGCAATGCCCCATTGAATAGGGTGCATATGCCACCAGGCCCAATGGTCCACAGTGGTGCAGGCCGCTATGTAACCCAGAAGATGGCAGAAAGTCCCAGGCAGGACGCAATTGCCCAACCAGAAGAAAAAAATTACTCACCTTAGTAACTGTGTTCCTTCTAATGGAGTCTTGCTGTATTCTAACATATGTAGTTAGCCCCAGACTTGAACTACCCTGGAGAGGAAAGAGTTAACTCTATGCAGGAAGCATAGAACGTTGAGCTCGTGCTCGGTTTCAAACCTCTGTCTGCAGCACTTCAAAGTGTAACCGTCAGATCCTTACGAGCAATTAGTAACTAACTATACTTCTATAGTGGAAACTGTAAAAGAACATAAGCCAACAGGCCACAGATTGGGTTCCCCAAAAGACTCGAATCGAGAACCCAAGATAAATAACCAGGTAGTGAACCAACATATAACTATAAAAGGCAACATAACAATACCCCCTCTTCTAGAAAGGAGGGGGTGCCAAGTACACCCCTGAGGTGCAACACTGTACCTGCCAGCCCATTTCCCAAAAACAGGTCCTGAGATGGAAGGCAGGGAGGGAGGTCAGAATACAGCAAGACTCCATTAGAAGAAACACTAAGGTGTGTAATTTTTTCTTCAAACAACATGAAGTCTTGCTGTATTCTGACATATGCAGACTACCAAGCAGTACCGCCATGAAGGGGGTACCGAACCTATTTTAGGAATAGGCTCTGCAGTACTGCTGTTCCAAACTGAGCATCACTCCTAGCCTGGATATCCAGACAGTAATGCTTGGTGAAAGTATGAACAGTTTTTCAGGTGGCTGCTTTGCATATCTCTAATAAGGGTATATCCCTGGCAGCTGCCAGGGAAGCAGCTGTACCCCTAGTCGAATGAGCCCTCAGGCCTGAGGGAGGTGCTTTGCCTAGCTTGTCACAGCAGAATTGTATACATGAGACAATCCACTTGGCAACAGCACTCCTAGTAGCAGGCTTACATTTCCCCACTTCACCATAAGTGAGAAACAATTGGAGACATTCATTCCTATGTGCCTTAGTATGCTCAATGTAGTAGCTAAGTGCCCTCTTAACATCCAAGCTATGTAATCTTTCTCCTGAAGAAGAATGATCAGTGAAAAACACAGGAAGAGACATGGACTGGTTCAGATGAAAATCTGAGACCACTTTGGGCAACAACCTCCTATTGGTTCTAAGGACCACCTTATCTTTATGGAATGAAATAAAATCTGGCTCCACTGACAGGGCTTACAATTTCAGTATTACGCCTGGCAGAAGTGATAGCTACCAGCAACAGTTTTCCAGGTCAAATACTTGAGTTTGGCTGACACCAGATGCTTGAAAGGGGGTTGCATGAGCTGAGCAATGCAAACATTAAGATCCCAAGCAGGGGTAGGGTCCCTAAAGGGAGGGTTGGTATGAACCAAACCTTTAAAGAACTTAAAAAAGACAGGGTAAGATGCCAGGGAAGAAGCCTTCCCTGCCGACAGGAATGCAGATACAGCTGCTAAATGAACTTTTAAAGTGACTGGCCTGAGGTCTAGGCCATTAAGATGAACCATGTAATCCAGAACTGTAGCCAGATCAGCAGTATCCAGTAAAATATCCTTATTGGAACACCAAATACTGAATCTCTTCCATTTGGAACTATAAGTTTTTCTGGTGGCAGGTTTTCGAGAGGCCTTGAGAATATCCAGCACTCCCCGAGACAGGTGCAGACCTGCATACTCTAACTCATCAAGAACCAAGCCTTGAGGTTGAGAGACTGAAAGTTGGAGTACCAGATTCTTCCCTGAGAGGAGGTTAGCAGATTGTGCCTCTTGGGGAGAGATGGGGAAGATGGACTGCTAGGGACAACAACAGAGGATACCAAGGCTGTCTGGCCCAGTCAGGGGCAATCAGAATCACCCTGCACGGTTGTGACCTGATCTTGACCAGGATCCTGAATAACAGGGGAAAGGGAGGGAAGGCATAAAGGAATTTGCAACCCCCCCCCCCAATCCAGAATCAGAGTATCCAGGGGAACTGTGCCCAGGACTGGAGGCCTGCAACTGAAGAGAGGAAGTTGATGATTGTCTGGGGCTGCAAAGAGATCTGTCTCTGGAGTGCCCCACCTGGAGAAGATTACCTTCAGTATGAAGGGATCAGGGCCCATTCGTGGTGGCCCTGAGATATTCTGCTCAGGGCATCTGCTAGCACATTGTCCTTCCCTGGTAGATGGACTGCAACCAATGATGCTTGTAGGGCATAAGCCAGAGACCATATCTTCATGGCTTCCATGCACAAGGCCATAGACCAAGTGCCTCCCTGCTTGTTGATATACCACATGGTGGTGGTGTCTGTCTGTCCTGACCTGAACCATTTTGTTCCTCACTGAGTCTGAGAAGGCTTGAAGGGCCAGGAATACTGCCCTGAGTTCCAGAAGGTTGATATGGAGTAGAGACTCCTGAGGAGACCAAACACTTTGTGCTGTAAGGGCTCCCAGGTGGGCTTCCCAACCCAGGAGGGAGGCAACTGTGGTTAGCACCACTGAATGAGTCTGACTGATGAATAGGACTCCTTGTCTGAGACTGTCCTGATCCAACCACCATTGGAGAGCTTGGACCAGAGTCTGACTCACTAGAATCAATCTGGCTAAATGATCTTTTTTTCTGGGACCAAAAGGACCTCAGGTGGACATGAAGGTCCCTCATTTAAAATCAGGCTCCCTGTACCACCGCAGTGGAAGCTGCCAGTGGTACAGGGTCCAGTGGTCCAGGAGCTGAAGAAAACGCCTTGTTGGTTGAGACACTAGAAGGCGGAAAGAAAAAGCAAGATCTGTAAGGGCCTTCACCCTTGTCAAGGGGAGAAAAGCCTTTGCCTGCACAGTATCCAACTCTACCCCTATGAAGGTGAGGAGTTGCACTGATTCGAGAACTGACTTCGGCAGATTGAGAAGAAAACCTAGAGAAGTGAACAGCTGTTGAGTAACTTGTAAGTCTGACTTGACTTGATCTGGAGACTGCCCCATGATGTGCCAGTCATCCAGGTATGGAAATATGGAGATCCCCTGTCTCCTGAGGAAGGCCACTACTACTGCTAGTCACTTTGTGAACACCCTTGGGAGCTGATATTAGGCCGAAGGGCATTGCTCTGAACTGATAATGGCCTGAAGTCAACTTGAACTTGAGGTACTTTCTGTGGGAGCACCTGATTGAGATGTGAAAATAGGCATCCTTGAGGTCCAGGGAAGCTAGCCAATCCCCTGGCCTTAGAGAAGGAAGAATTATTCCCAGAGTCACCATTTTGAATTTTGGTTTTAAGATGTGCTTGTTTACATATCTTAGGTCTAGGATGGGCTGCCAGTCCCCTGTCTTTTTTGGGGTAAGGAAATATCTGGAATACAGACCTTTGCCCCTGTGCTGAGTAGGAACTCTCCTACAGCCCTGAGGGTTAACAAAAGAGGAAACCTCTGCTTCTAAAGCAGTGGTCTCGGAAAGGTTTGCAGGTGTTAAGAATTTGGCCCTCAATTTTGGGAACATTGCAAAACTGCGGGCCAATCCCTGACTTACTACCTCCAGGACCCACTTGTCTGAGGCAACAGACTTCCAGGCCTGAAAGTAGTAAGCCAGCTTGCCTCCCACTGGGATTGGGGAGTCGACCCGGGCTGACACATCAAGATGTCTGCTTGGCAGGAGCCTTGGACTGAGAGGAGGATGCAGCCCTGCTCATCCCCCTCCTACCTCTCCCTCTGAAGAACCCCTCTGTGGAAATGAAGAGAAGGCCTGCACTTGGTAGAAAGGCCTGTGAAAAGGCCTGCCCCTGCCCCTAGACTGCTGCCTCTGAGGAGTTGCCTGCCTTTCCTTAGCCTGTACACTCCTGTAGGTGGTCCGGTACGCATCCATTTTCTTCATGTAATTCTCTGTCTGCTCCCCAAACAGAGAATTACCCACCACAGGGAAATCCATGGCCTTAGCCTGGGTGTCCTGTGAAAGGCCAGTACATCCGAGCCAAGCAAGCCTCCTAAGAGACACAGATGTAGCCATGACTCGTGATGCCACATCATTCGAGTCCACAGCAGCATGGAATTGCAGTTTGGATGCCTCAATGCCATCACTAGCCACCTCCTCCAGCTCCTTGGCTAGCTGGGGGGAGGCCTGTTTAGCCAGCTCCGGAACAGTATCCCATCTAGACTTCTGATATCTGGCTACGTATGCCATATAATTAGCTTGCCTGAGTCCCAAGGAGGATGCTAAGTACTATTTTTTGGCCATACCATCCACCTTCCTAGAGTCTTTATCTGGGGTGTGTGAAGCCAAGGGTATGTTAGCCTTGTCACAGGCTGCAGCCTGCACTACCCCAACATGGCTGAATTGGTGGAACAAGAACTCTGTACCTGAGCCTGAAAGCATATACCTCCTGTCCATTCTTTTATCTACAGGAGGTAAAGAATTTGGAGTTTGAAGAATTTTCTGTGTCTGTTTCCCAAAGGATTCATGGAGGGGAATAGACAATCTCTTGGACTCTGGGATGTCCATCATTTCCACAAAATCAGGCTCCTCTTGTTCCTCAGCAGCTTCAACCAAGGGAAGCTGGAGGGTATCAGCCACTTTCTTGTAGGACAAATAGCGGGATGGGGACTCAGAAAGCCTGGAAGGGGAAACACTGGAGGGCCTGTCTGGGGAGATGTCCGGTTCGATGGCCTTCATCACCGTTATCATCATCATTGTCTTGTTCTTCCTCCCCCTCCCACTCCGGTTCATAAGATTCATCCATGATATATTCCGGAGCCGGGATAACCGACCAAACCGAGCACCTACCAAGAGGCACCGGATCGGACGGAACCGGATGGGGCAATTCCACAATACTTATCACCCTGGTTATTTCTTCAGCAGTTGGATTATGCAGTTCTGGATCCGAATCGGCAGATTTCTTTCTGCGTTTCGATGGAGCCGACCGCTCAGGGTCGGATCTCCTCTTGCCTGAGGGAGTATTGCCCAGGTCAGTGGGCACTCCATCAGGTTCGGTAGGAACCGAACTGGGCTGGCCATCTGGATTAGCGGACTTCTCAGCCTCCTTTTCCCTGAGCCCACCCAACCTCTTCTCTAGGGTGGCCTTTGGGAAATTCTTACAAATTTGGCAGTCTGAATCGAGGTGGTCAAACCCCAGACAATAAACACAAATGGTGTGAGAGTCTGCCTTAGCAAAGGCATCCTCACACTCACCACACAGTGTTGAAACCCAGTGGGTCCAGTTTGTTTCTTGGGTTTTTCAGACATGGCCAGACTACAAAACTTACCCATTACAGCTTAATTGTCAAGTAAGACACTCCTATCGGTTACCAACCATGTTACGGGTCATGGAAAAAAACATGTAAATCACGTTTTTTTGAAACTGATAGGAACCTGTGCCTCACATTACACTGAAGAAATTAAAGAAACCCCTAAAACAATCGGTTCCAAATGGGTCTGTTCCACAGGTTTTACAATTTCCACAGAATATTTTATTTCAACAATACAGTCCACTACCTACTACCACTTACTGTACCGCAGACAGTGATCAGAAGCAGAAAAAACAACAAATTGGTTGAATAAACTGACGGATTCTTAACCGAACCCACCGTTGCGAAGGAGCAATCTCCGGAGCAACTGATCAGTAAGGCGGAGTCAAGAATCTGGCGGTTACACTTTGAAGTGCTGCAGACAGAGGTTTGAAACCGAGCTTGAGCTCAACATTCTATGCTTCCTGCATAGAGTTAACTCTTTCCTCTCCGGGGCAGTTCAAGTGCTGCGGCTAACTGCATATGTCAGAATAAGACTTCATGTTTGTTTGAAATAATTGGGCAAAGGAGGAGAGAATCTCCACTCAGTCCGTTGGGAACCAGGCTCTGGATCGGCAACAGTCAAGCTCTGCCCCGATGAAGCAGATTACTTGCAAGGGCACGAGTTCCAACTTGGTCTCGATCAGGAGGTCAAGTTTGAGATACGTCTGGAGGGCCAGATCCCTGGACCTCTCCACCTCCAACCTGGAGGGACCCACTATGAGCCAATCGTCAAGGTAAGAGTACACCCTGACCCCTCGATGCCGAAGATGGGCTGCTACCACTGCAATGCATTTGGTGAAGACCCAGGGGACTGATGACAGGCCGAACGGCATGGCTTGGAACTCGTAGAGAATTCCCTCTGCCCAAAAGTGAAGGAACCTTTGGTGAGACAGATGAATCGGGATGTGGAAGAATGTGTCCTGCAGATCCAGGGAGCAAAACCAGACATTTTGCTTGAGAGATGGTATGATCTGAGACAAAGTTACCATCCGACAGGTGCATGGCCTGAGGTACTGGTTCAGGTCGTGCAGATTCAGAATGGGGTGCCAGCCCCCCATCCATTTCAGGACCAGGAATTACCTAGAAATTAACCCTGGGTTGAGTGGGGAATCTGTGACTCGAGCCACCACCTCCTTCAGGAGGAGTTGGGCTATGTCAGCTCTCACAGCCAACCGAGTATGAACTGATGCCCTTTCCTTGCATGGGACGCGGGTTCGGCTTGGCGAGAACTGCTCGATCTCCAGAGGCAGTCCCTGACCAACCACCTGCAACACCCACCTGTCCATGGTAACAACAGGCTAGGTGGAAAGGAAGTGGTGGAGTCGGCACTCCATAGGAGGATCCAGAGCAGGCTTGATGGGTGTGGGGCTGGACACCCCCATCCCATCACTGAGCAGGCCTGGAAGAGGAGGATCCAGACGCAGGACCGCCTGGACCCTTCCTTCCCGGTTTGCGTGCAGACTGCGCGTCTGACTTGGGCCGAGGGCACCAAGGCTGGGCCTGGTGTTGTTGCCCAGATTGAAACTGGGGCTGCTTGGCCGCAGGGGCAGAAGGGCAAAATGGCTTCTTCTTCTGTTTTCTGGAACCCAGGGATTCCTTCTGGGCAGAAGTAGCAGAGTCCAATGTAGTACTGGACTTCTCGATACGTTCAAGGTGACTGTCCACTCCTGGTCTGAACAAGTCAGTGCCCAGGAATGGGGCATCTGCCAACTTGAGCTGGGTGTTGGCCGTAAAGGTCGAGACCCGCAACCAAGACCTGTGGCGCATGGCGACCACAGTTGCTACTGAACGGGCTGAGGAATCCCCCATGTCCAGGGCCATTTGGAGTTGTCTGGCAACAGCCCGGCCCTGGTCCCAAACCGGTTTCACCGTGGTCTGAAGGTCCGTGGGAAGGTGAGGGAGCAACTCATCTAAGTAGCCCAAGAGGGCGTGGGAGAAGTGTGCTATAATCACAGTCATACTCGCCTGACAGAGGCCTAATGATGAGATGTCATAGACCTTTTGGGCGGAGTGATCCAGCTTCTTGGATTCTTTATCTGGTGGTCTGTCGGAGTCTCCCAAGTTCCCTACCCGTCTGAACACAGACTCGGTCACCACTCCCTCAGCCAAGGGATGCTGTGTAAATTCTGACAGGGAGCCAGTAGGGACTGCATACTTGTGGGCCATCCTGGCGGACAGTGAGGGGCAGGAGGCTTGGTGCTGCCAAAGCTCCAGGGCTGGGCCGACAATGGTTTCAGTTACTGGAATGGCCTCGGTCGAGGAATCTCCCCTTCTGAGGATGTCAGTTAGGGGGTATTCTACCAGTTTCTCAACGGGCTCTAGCCTCATCCCCATAGACTAGGAGATGAAGCGGAGCATTCCCATAAAGGAGGTGGGTCCCTCCTCGGCAGAGAGACTCATGGCATCACCGTCGTGAGAATGAGATACCAGTTCCGAGTCCTTGGACTCTGAGAAGTCCGGATACAATGGTCTGCTACCGGAGTCGCTAAGAACTCGCCGTGGGCAGTTGGGAGTGAGAGTGACAGACAGAGCCTATGTGGGAGGCCTGAAGCATGCCGAGACTCCATGGGAGCAGCCCCTGAAGGAGGCTGTTTCAGTGGTGGCTCCACCAAGACAGGTGGAGAGACCAACTTTGGCTGAATCAAGAGTGATGTTGCTGGCTCTGCAAGCGGAGGGGCGGCGACGACAGACTCCAGAAACATAGAAACATAGACTTTGATGGCAGATAAGGACCGCTTGGCCCATCTAGTCTGCCCACTTCCCTACCTACAGGATAGGCCGTAGATCCTAGTTAACCAACAGCCTATTTCTTCCTAGCCCCCACAAGAACTGCCTTATGTCTGTCCCATGCAGTCTTGAATTCTCCCACAGTTTTAGACCCCACAACCTCTTCAGGAAGGCTGTTCCATGCATCCACTACCCTCTCTGTGAAATAATACTTCCTCACATTGCCTCTGAACTGCCTCCCCATCTTTAAATTATGTCCCCTTGTTCTTGCACGTCTCTTTTTCTGAAAGATGCTACCCTCTTGGACTTTGTTGATTCCACTGAGGTTCTTAAAAGTTTCTATCATGTCCCCCTCTCTCCCTTCTTTCCTCAAGGGTATACATATTAAGCTCCTTTAGTTTCTCCTCATACGGCTTCTCTTGCAGACCCTGCACCATTTTAGTTGCCCTCCTCTGGACTGCCTCTATCCTGTCTATGTCCTTGCAGAGATGGGGTCTCCAGAACTGGACGCAGTACTCAGATGGGGTCTCACCAACTGTCTGTACAGAGGATAACAACCTTGCTTTTCTGCTGGTGATGCCTTTCCTATGCATCCCAGTATACCCCCAGCCCTCCTACTGCCTTCTCACATTGCTTGCCAACCTTAAGGTCATCTGATATGATTACCCCCAGGTCCCTTCCTTTTTGTGTTGTTGTTACTACATCCCCCCAACTGTGTATTCTTCCCTTGGGTTCTTGTTTCCCAGGTGCATTATTTTGCACTTCTTTGCATTGAATCCTAGCTGCCATACTTCTGACCATTCCTCCAACCTTGCCAAGTCCCTTCTCATCCTTTCCACGCCTCCTTGTGTATCAACCCTGGTGCAGATCTTTGTGTCATCTGCAAAGGCATACTTTTCCTTCCAGTCCCTCTGCAATGTCACTTATGAAGACATTAAAAAGGACTGGACCCAATACTAAACCCTGCGGTACCCCACTAGTAACCCCTCTTTCTTCAGAGTGGACTCCATTTACAATTACCTTCTGTGTCCTGTTGTCCAGCCAATGAGTGGTCGATGATGGCCTAGTGGGTGACAGTCATGTAATGGCCGGGGTGGAAGGGACTGCCTTCGGGCCGGTCAGGACCAGCTGCTGCCACATGTCCCTGTAGCGCCAGTGCAACTTGCGTCACAGCCTCCCCATATCCAAGGAGGATAAGGACAAGTGGCAGTGTTGCCGCTTTTGAGAGCCGCTTATGCAACTTCCTCGGCTTTTCGATCAAGGGCGTTCCAGACCTGTACGTTGACCATCGGGGGGACCAAAAGGAGCATTCAGGAGACAGGGAGAACTTCAGCTCCTCCAGGTCAGGGATGATCACTGCCTGTGGTTTCCCATCATGCTGGGTCGTCTCATCGGCGAGGTCCGTTAGGACTGGATTCCTAAACAAGTAGTCGACCTCACTGGGCAACAACAGGTCGACGGGGTCGAGAACAATCTCAACAGGATCGTCGTCCTACGTCTGGGCCGGCTGACCTGATGGGGGCATCATGAGGTTGGTGGCCGAGGCCGCAACATCGCCCGAAGCCAAAAGAGGAGACTCCTGGGACCGAGATCGCTCTCTGTCCCAAGAGCGGCATCGACAAGACACAGTTTCTCTTGGTTCCTTTTCCTTTTTAAGGGATCTGGAGATATGAGATCCAGGGCCTTCCCCGCGTGTGAGAATGGACTGGACCATCTCCTTAAAGGAACCCAAGAAAGAGGAGCCCAGTTTGAGTGGAACGAAAACAGAGGGTGAAGATGAGAGCTCGGTAGCCTGTGCCGCCTCTTCTTCAAAGGCCTTCATTTGTTCCAACTGTTCTGCGGACCCCGTGGCTGCGGAGATCACAACGCAGGAATCCTTCAATTTGACTGGCGGGTGCCGTTTTTCCAGATGTCTGAGCTGGAGATGCATGAGGCCACCATCTGAAATGTTTGGATGAAAGGAATGACATAAGTTGCAGGCCTGAGTATCGTGATCGTGACCCAGGCATGCGGGTCCGTTGGAGACATCTTTTGCCTATAGGCACACTGTCGGAACACGAGTGAGAACTTGTCCTCCATAGCGGTAGCAATTCAAAACTTGTTTGGAGAAATTCAAAGACTCTTAATTGGCGGTACAACAGAGTTTTGGAGCGCCAGGTCTGACTAAATGTGGGAGCGAGAAGGAGGGAACCTGTATCTTCCGGCAGAAAGGAAGCTCTGGCATCATGGGGCGGAGCCGAGGGTCATACCACCCAAGTTGGTGGGAGAAGCCAGCTTGAAGACTTTCCAGCTGATCTTAAAGGAAAAGGACATGCCAATGGATAGAAAGTACAGTTATGTAAGAACTTACCATACCAGTAGACCTTCAAGAGAGGCTGTTGCAGTAGGTATTCACCAGTAGGACTAAGCTGCCATGCGTCAGGACCCCAAGGAAAAATGTTCCAGCCAGCAGTCTCTGGCAGGGACTGCACCCATCACCTGATCAATGTCAGCACGTGTCAGTACAAAGGAAGCGGTCCCCACACCCGTCTTCCAGTTCTCCCACTGGAGGCCAATAGGGCATGACAGGATAAGAGGTAATGCCCCCTAAGAAAGGAAAAAACTCAGGGGGATGGAGGGAGGTCAAGCAATACCTACTGCAACAGCCTCTCTTGAAGATCTACTGTTATGGTAAGTTCTTACGTAACTGTACTATCTTACTTCAAGAGGGCTCTTGCAGTAGGACTGAGTCCCAAGCAGTACGGAACAAGTCTGAATCCAGGGATGAGGAGAAACAACATCCACATACAGAAGAAATGGCAGAAGAGGGATCTCAAGAAAGGAGCCCCTGTAAGACTGCCAAACAGAATCCCGCCCTGCAGCGAGAGGCAATGTCCAAGCTATAATGCTTTGTAAAAGTATGTACAGATGTCCAGGTAGTGGCTGCACAAATTTCCGCAGCTGACACATACCTGAAACAAGCAGTAGAGGCAGCCACCCCTCTGGTGGGATGCCCTTTCACTTGACCTGGAAGGGGTTTGTTGTACTTTTCGTAACAGAAAGTAATTCAATTAGCCAACCACTTAGAGAGGCACTGCTTGGAAATAGCAGTGCCTTCCCTCTTTGGTGCAAAGGAAATGAAAAGTTGATCCAATCTCCTAAGATCCTTGGTTCTGTGAGTACAGAATCTCAGGATCCTGTGAATGTTGTGAGTATGTAAAAGATGCTCTCCCTGGTTAGAATGCTTCGGTAAAAGGATCGGGAGCTCGACAGACTGGTTCAAGGTGGACTCAGCCACCACCTTAGGCAAAAATTTAGGACTGGTATGCATGGCCACACAGTCTTCGTGAAAAATCAAGTACGGGATTTTACACATAAGTGCCTGAAGTTCAGATATTCTCAGAGCCGAGGTAATGGCCACTAGGAAAAGCATCTTCCAAGAAAGGAAGCACAAATCAGCATTGGCTGCCGGCTCAAAAGGGGGCAGCGTGAGCTTCTCCAAGATGAAACGAGGTCCCAGGGGAAGCCAGGCTATGGATAGAGGGCTTCAAATGAAGAACCCCTCTGAGGACTATCTTGGAGACCTCCAGTTAAGTGCCCAACATGTCCCCCACCGGAAGATGGTAGGCCGAAATGGCCGCCAAATGCACTTTCAGCGAGGAGTAGCTAAGACCCAAGTCATAGAGGCACCTTAGATAATCCAGGATCCTGGCCACCAGGCAGGAAAAGGGTTCCAAATCCTTGGAACCTGCCCAAATGGAAAACCGCTTCCACTTAATGGCATAAGTAGATCTGGTGGAAGGCTTCTGGTCCTCCATCAGCATGTCAGCAACCTGAGGGAAAACGCTAAAGCGAGCAGCGGCTACATCTGTAGAAGCCAGGCAAGTAGATGGAGGGATTTGAGACCTGGATGGACTAGAGTCCCCTGATCCTGGGTCAGTAGGTCCTGTGACACTGGAAGAGGGATAGGAGGCACTTCTGAGAACTGTTGCAGTGGAGAGAATCAAAAATGCCTCAGCCAGAAGGGAGTGATGAGGATCATGCGTGCCCCTTCTCTCTGGAGTTTGATCAGAACTCTCGGAATCAAAGGTATTGGAGGGAAGGCGTAAACAAATCTGTCCCTCCAACACAGGGACAGCATGTCCTGCCAGAAAAACGCCACGCCCTCGAGTGAGCGAGCAAAAGGTGGGAAGCTTGGTGTTGCTGGAGGAGGCAAACAGGTCTATCTGTGATGTCCCCCGCTGAGTGAAGACGCCACTACCACTTCCTTCTTGAGTTCCCACTTGTAGGCTCAGGCCGAGAAGCGACTGAGAGCGTCTGCCAGAGTGTTTTTTTATGCCTGGCAAGTGGACTGCTGTCAGATGTAGGTTGTGCTGTGATGCCCAATACCACACCCTCACTGCCTCCCGGTACAGGGGATAGGAACAAGTTCCCCCCGTTTGCGGAGGTACCAGACAAAACACATGTTTGACTGTACCAGAAGGTGATCGGGAAGGATGAAGGGGTGAAGAGCCTGAAGGGCATACAGGACCGTCCTCAGTTCGAGTAAGTTAATGTACAACTGCTTCCTGATGTAGGACCAGCTCCCCGGGGTCTTGTGCGACCTGAGGTGGGCTCTCCAGCCGGCCCCGGAGGCATCTGTGGTCAGAGTCTGGGAGGGATGGGTGGAGCAGAAGGGAACCCCTAGAATGAAGTTTTCCTGAACAAAGCACCACTGAAGATCCCTGATCACTGGGTCTGAAATGAGGACCTCGTGATCCAGATAGTCCTGGGTTTGATCCCATTGGGCTCTAAGGGTCCATTGCGAGACCCGCGTATGGAGTTGCACCAGAGGGACAGTAGAATAGTGGCCGCCATGAGGCCTAGAAGGCGAAAGACCTTCCAAGCCGAGACTTGTTTGTGAGAGGTCAGGAAATGAGACTGAAGTTGCAGAGTCTCGATCCTGTCTGGAGGGAGGAAAGCCCTGCCCAGGGTGGTGTCCAACACTGCCCCAATGAACTGCAGCCATTGGCATGGGACCAAATGAGACTTAGCATGATTGACAGTAATGCCAAGATTGGAAAAAATCTCCAGAGGGAGGGAAAGGGAAAGCTGAAGATCCTCCTTGGAAGGGGCTGCTACCAGTCAATCGTCCATGTAGGGAAATACCTGGACCCTCCTGGTTCGTAGGAAAGCTGCCACCATCACCAAACATTTGGTGAACACTTGGGGTGCCAAGGACAGGCCAAAAGGAAGGGCCTTAAACTGGTAGTGCTCCCCTTGAAAATAAAAATGGAGGAACCTGAGGTGGGAGAGACATATAGGGTCATGCAGGTAAGCATCCTGCATGTCCAAAGTGCATAGTGAGAGTCCCGACCTGAGCAGGGGGAGGAGGCTCTGCATAGAGAGCATTCTGAACGTCTTGTATTCCACATACAGACTGAGGGTGCTGAGATCCAGGATGGGCCTCAGATCACCCATCTTCATGGGCACTAGGAAGAAATGGGAATAGTAACCCATCCCCTGGCATGGCGGAGGGACGGGTTCTATTGCTGCCTTCCGCAGAAGGCAGCTTAAGTCCTCTGCACCAGAGGAATGTACAGTGGAGAATAAGAGGACAGGGGAGGAGGTCTAGGGGGATTTGAGTGAACTCTACTGTGTGTCCCTCTGACACCAGCTGCAGCACCCAAGAGTCGGTTGTTATCCTCTCCCATTACAGCACGTGGAAGGAGAACCTTCCCCCCACTAGCTCCTCTGGATTGAGGGCCAGAGGAAGAGGAATAAGCAATGAGTCAGGAGGCTGAGGGCAGACTAGTGGCCGCAGCTCCGAAAGCCTTACGGTACTTGGTCGGAGGGGCTTTGGTTGCTGACGCAGCTCTACATTTGTCTGGGCATCGTGACTGTGTCTGCTTTTGCTGTAGACTATTTTGACATCAAAAGGAATGTTTCTGTCTTTGGGGAGGTTTGTACATCAACTGCACCGACCTCAAGGCTTTACTTTTATCTTGAAGGTCGGTGATGGGGGCGTTCTGGATGGCAATTTGCACCTCGGGCACCAGACCGGAAATACGGAGACAGGCATGGCGGTGTAATCCAATGGCGAATGCCGAACTCCTGCCAGCCGTGTCCATCGCATCATAGGTGACATGGAGCTTATGCCTACAGGCAGATATAGCTGAGCGAACAAGGTCCCCTAACTCTTGCTTGGTCGGAGAGTCTGGAAGAGAGTCCAATTTAGACTCCACCTGACTGAGGATGGACTTCTGGTAATCCCCCATGTGGACCACGTAATTAAGGGTCCTAATGCCCAGGGAAGAGGAGGCAAAGGCCTTCTTCTTGTACTGATTCAGAAACTTAGATTCCCTGTCAGGGGGAGAAGAGTTCCGGTGCTTGGGATTAGCGGTTCTGTCATGGGCAGCACTGATGACAACAGAATCCGCCTTAGGGTGAAGGCTAAGAAAATCCTTGTCTTCATGGGATTGATAGAGCCTCTCCACCTTGCGAGCTAGTGGAGCTAAGGAGGAAGGCTGTTTCCAGATAGTTGTGACCAGATCTTTGTAAGGTTTGATCCAGGGCAGAATCAGGGTGGGTGAGGTTTCAGCCAAATCTAAGTGTTCAGCTAACCTCTGCCATTGGGGATCCTGCTCCACCGTCTTCCTGTCATAGGCTGCCTGGATCTTCAACAACTCCAGAAAGGAAGGATCTTCCGAACAGGATTTAGTAGAGTCCTTCGGTCTGGGGGTCACTGGAGTGTGACGCTCATCCCCTGGGTCCGAGGGCTCGAAGTCACTGTCAGACTAAGATGACTCCTGAGAACTTGAAGAGGTTATTGGAGGAAGATGGAGCTCGACCGCTCTGAACGCATCCAGAGGACGGGAAAACTCCCTGGGGTGAGAGCCAGTGAAGGTTCTGGTCTGGTGTACAGTAGAGGTGGAGGGGTCTCCCCAGCCAGGGCCCAGCATTGGGTTCAGCGTCAGCTGACACTTATCCAGTTCAGAGGCAAGCTGGGATTTGGCCTCAGCCCACCATGAGGACAAGACCGCTTTCAAGTCCACCTGCGGTTGTGGAGGAGGACTAGGGAAAGGGTAGTTCAGGAACCCATAATATTGGTACCTGATGGCAGGTAGCCTAGGCCATGAAATCTTATCATCGGGTACCCTGGCGTTGGGTACTGTGGCATCGGGTAGCCCAGCATCGGATGGCCTGAAGGGGCAGACAGTCCTGACAGAGGTCCGACGGATCTGGCATCAGCCCAGTGGGTGGAAATGATGGCCTCGTTGGAGGGTCCAGAAAAACGGGTCCTGCCAGCCCAGACAGCAGAGCAGTAGGTTGTTCATTGGGCAGCGGTAAGCCGGAAGGTGACTGCGGGGGGGTCCATCGTCAGATCCGTGTTGGAGGCTCTGGAGTTGGGGGGGGTGGAGCCCCTGATGGCAGAAGCGTCCCTTGGTCCTCATCCACGGCAGGGAAAGGAGGAAACGACTCTGAATAACGTTAGGACCTGACGGGGGATCACAGGCTAGGCATTCGCCGGACAGGCCGATGGGCGACTTATCAGCCTTGTCCAGGCAGGAAACAGCAGAGCTGGAGCCCGACTTATCGGACCCACTTGCACTGCTAGGCCGGGTAGCAGAAGCGGCTGTAGCGGGAGTGGAGGCCTCCTTTGCCCCGGAGGCTCCCGTTGGGCCTGAGCGCAAGCCTGATGGGGGGGCCGACGCACACTTGGACACCACCAAAGCGGCTGTTGGAGAACGGTCCCCCAAAGGGGAAGATACCTGCAAGGTTGCAGACTCCAGATGGAGTCGGCGGGACTGTGGATGAAGAGTTCTTGTCCCTATGCTTCTCCTTGTCCCATTTTTTTCTTGTGAGAGGCTGCCATCTGCCTAAGTTTTTTCAATTCTTTCTCCATGGAGGCCATCTTTTGCTTCAGAATATGGGCTTCTAGGAACTGCTGCCGCCTTTTACTGGTGGCTAAACTGAATTTCTGGCAGTGACTGCACTCCTCCATGTTGTGGTCCATGCCTAGAGGCACAGGGAATGGCCGTCCTTATCTGGGAGCAGAGTTCCGCATGAGTCGCACTTATTTCTATGCAATTCGGAGGGCAACGGGGACGACATACATAGCAGATAATGTAGAACAATTTAAAGTTGAAAATGAGAGGAAAAAACTTCAAAGAAGTTGAACTTTAGAGTAAATACTCATCCAAAATGGCGATGCCAATAGCGCTGTTCTTCCATGAGGTATTTGTCACAAGCCGATGGCAGGAAAGAACTGGAAGGCGGGCATGGAGACCACCCCCTTTATACTGATGCATGCTGATGTTGGTCAGGTGATGTCAGGAGCAGTCCCCTCCACAGACTGCTGGCTAGATTTTTCCATGGGGTCCTGACGCCTGGCGGCTTAGTCCTACTGGTCAATACCTACTGTCAGAGCCCTCTCGAAGTAACATCAACATATCCACAATCATAGAACATATCCACATCCCTAGAAAAAAGATTTTTCTGCAGTTTTTAGCTAATTATTAAAAAAAACTAAAAGGTATCTAGAAATGTAACAACACTCATTTTGTAGATAATTTTGTGCTGAACAACGTTCACACGCATAGTACCGTGCTCATAATTTTTGGTTTTAATGTTATTCACATTTGTTTGTTGAAAAAGTAAAAACAAATTGAAATTTCTGATTGTTTTGCTAATTATAAAAAACTAAAAGGTATATATATATATATATAAATGAAACCACATTCATTTCGTAGATATTTGTGTGCTGGACAAATTTCATGTTCACAGTACCATGTTATGATGTTTTGTTTTAAAGTTATTTGCATTTATACAGGATCAAATGCATCGTAAAAATGGCAATCACAGTAAATTGGTAGTCACTGTAGACGTAGATAACTAGGCCCTTGTTCTGAGACGTGTTCAGGTGCACGTGCAGGTGGTGACAAAGTATATGTTAAAGAGGGAGTTAACTCATTGTCTCCTAGCAAACACCTGTAGTCAGCAGTAAAATGCACTGGTGTGTCCGAAAACAACTACGGAAGTCAGTTACTGACTTCCTGTGTGCCCTGGCAACGTCTGGAGACATCACATATTTTAATATATAATACAATATAATATATATTTGATTGCATAGCACTGTTGGAGAGGTAATTTTGTGCTGAACAATTTTGCCACTGATATTTGTGTCTATCATGTATACTTCAAGAGTTATTCACATTTGTTTGTGGTATGGTGTGTATTGCTAAAATTTTGTCCATCAAGAGTCATCTAAGCACCCTGAATAAAAACACACTTTCTGGGTATCTCAGCCAGTATAAAACAAAAATTGAATTGATTACAATTGATTGCACAGCACCGTTGGAAAGGTAATTTTGTGCTGAACAACTCTGCAGCTGATACGTTATGTGTATCATGCATACATTAGAAGTTACATGCATTTGTTTATCGTATGGTGTGTATGGTTGAGAATCGTCCCTCAACCCTCACCAAAGCACTTTGACTAAAATGGGGAAAAATGATGTTTCATACTACAAAGATAGCTTTTTTTACAAACATAATAAGAAAACTACATCTAATGTCTGCATGCTTAATTTGGTGTTGATGTTACATATTTCCCAACAAAAAACTGCTTACGCTGCCTTTTTTTTTTGTACTATTTTTCTCCCCCTCGGAGTCCTCTGCTGCCCTCTAACGTCCCCCGCCCTGCACAGACACTGGGTATGAGGCCCCATCCCAAGAACCCCATGACTTACCCTTCGTGGCAGGGAGTGGGGAGCGACTCAACCCACCAGACCGGATATGTATTCGGGGAGGTGTCTTCCCAGGCCGCTGCGGTGGGGGACCATCGCTATCCCGCAGAGGACTCCCATTTTCCACTTTTTTCTCCCCTCAAGATTGCGGCGTGCAATGGTACTCAACGGCAGTGGCATGCATGCTCCTCGCATGTTCTTGCCAAGTGCCTGCCGCAATTTCTCTGTCTCCAGAGCTGACGTGCTACTCCCAGCCTCCGCTAGGTGGTGGCAGGCACCAACGAGCCCCTGCAATTACCCCTCCCCGAGAAGGACAGCAGTCTTGCGGACGCCGATCCTTCTCCTCCCTGCCAACCCCCAGTCCCTGTCCATTCCCGGACACGGGTCGTCAGGCATGGCGCGAGGTAGGCGTCCAGCCTCAGCCCTCAGTGCTGCAGACGACACTTAGGTGCTCTTTTTAGTGAAAAAAATTTTTTTTGCTGTTTCGACTAACATAGAAAAAACACTACATTACTTATTATTACTTGCATACCTCCAATGGAAAGGTAATTTTGAGCTGAACAGCTTTGTCACTCATACTTTGTGTATAGCACTTAAGTTCTTAAGCTATTAGCATTTGTTTGCAGCATGCTGACTATGGCTTAATTGTGCTTATAAAGGCCCAGGATTCACTGTTAACAGTATACAAGAGACAAGAGGTGCACCTTCAGAGAGATCCTGTGGAGGCAATGAGTTAAGGTGTTGCGAGGAGGTAGAGTGCCAAATAGCCTCAGGAAGGGAGTTCCACAGCTTGGGCATCTGAGATAACAAAGCCGCCTAACTAGCAGCAGTAGACATAAGTGGAACAGAAAGTAGGCGAGAGTCAAAATTCCTGAATGAATACACTGGAGGCGCTTGGGCTGTTAGGACTGCAGCGAGGTAAAGGGAAGGGTCTGGGACCAGAAGTTAGCTGTGAAACTTACACAGTAGGATTGTCTCCGAATCTGGAGGGAGGTGAGAGAAAAGAGTCTGGTAGAGGGCACAGTGATGAGTGGAGGGAGGACAGTCAAGGGCGTAAAGACAGAAGGCATGGAAGAGAGTCCAGTCTGGCCAGGGTGGACTTAGGAGCAGCCCTGTAGACTACATCACTGTAGTCAAAGATAGGGAGAATCATTTTCTGTACAACTGCCCGGCGAGCCGGCAGCAGGATGCAATCCCGGCTGTGGTACAAGGCCCAGCTTGGGATGCAGCTTTCTATGGATAACTTCGACATGTACAGAAAAGTGAAGATGCTGGTCTAGCCAGACCCCAAGATATCTAATGGAGGAGCAGGCCTCCAGAGAAGTCCTGTCCAGGGTGTGGAAAGAGGAGAAGGAGGGGAGCTGAGAAAGTCTGCTTCATGTCAAACGTTAGGGAGACTGTTTTCTTGGCATTGAGAAACAGCTGATTTGAGCTAAACCAGAGTTGGACATCATTGAAGTCCTTCTGTAGTCTGGGCACCACATCAGAGGTTGTGGGTCCAGATGTATATAGTACAGTATCATCTGCATACATGTGGATGGAAGAATTTGGGCAGGCAGAGGGCAGATCGTTAAGGAAAATGGAGGTAGGAGCGGGCCAAGGACTGAGCCTTGTGGAACAGCGGTGGCCATCGGGACAGTGGCAAAGGTGTTGTTGCCAATTCTGACAAATTGGGACCTGCCGGCCAGGTAAGAGTGGAATCAGCTGGTGCCCTCGCTTTAGAGTCCTGCAAGAGAGAGCATAGATAGGAGGAGGGAGTGAGAGACCATGTCGAACGCTTTTGCCAGATTAAGAAAAATAGCCAAGGTTATGTGACCTTTATCCATACCTGTAAGGATGGTATCAGTAAGCCTTAGGAGGGAGGTGGTGGTGAAGTGGGATTTCCTAAAACCAGACTGGGAAGGAGAGAAGAAGGAGGAGTAGTTGAGAAAGGAGGAGAGTTGTGAGAGGACGAGGTGCTTCTGCATCTTAGCTAATATAGGAAGGAGGGAAATGGGGTGACAGTTACCAGGGGAGGAGGGGTCACGGCCCTTTGGAAGGGGAATGACTATGATGTGCTTCCACTCCAATGGGATAGAAGTGAAGGAGAGGTTGAAGAGAGAAGCCAGGGAACTGGCGATGGTGGAGGCCGACAAATGGCGCATTTTGAAGTCTAGTCCCGAAGGGCATTTCCCCTTGGAAGGGTTAAGGACAAGGAGTTCACTGAGTACATTGTACGTGGTGACATGGCAAAAGGAGAAAGAAGGAGTAGGAGGAGGAGATTCGGTGTGGGGAGGAGGGTTAGCAGTGTTAGGCGGGACTTTCGGATGAGTAGACAAAAGTGCCGACGCACAATTAGTGAAAAAATAAGTTAAATTTGGTGGCCACTGCAAGAGGGTCAGATACAGAGCGGCCATCGACAAGGACGGGTTGGGAGGCTGGGCGGGGGGGAGAATACTGATTTAACCACCTTCCAGAATTTAGACAGGTGGTTTAAAATAGAATGGAAGGAGGCTCTGAAGTGGTTGGCTTTTGCCTGGTGGATTAATCTCATGCAGGTATTACGGAGACAGCAATATTGTTGATGATCTGCTGGATTACAAGAGGCCTTGAAGGACTTCTGTGCCTGGTCCCTCACCCTTAGGCAGTCCATAAGGTCAGCTGAGATGCAGGGCAGGTGAACGCCCCTCACTTGAGCCTGCCTGATTGGGGCGTAGAAGTCCCAGACCTCCAAGAACCTAGATTTGAAATACTGCACGGCAGAATCTATAGGAGTGATATGGGAAATAAAGGACCAATCTGTATTCGCCAGGTCATTTAGGAGCGAGGCAAGGTCCAGAGATTTAAAGGACCTGGTAAGTACTACTCTTGGGGTAGTGTCTTAGGTCTGCATATTTTTCTTACCAAGTAGATCATGTGTTGATCACTTAGGTAGTCTGGCAGGAGGCCGGAGGCACTTATATGATGAGGGTGGGAGGGAAGGGCCCAATCAAGTAGAGACTGGTTCAGGGATCTAGTGTTTAGGTGAGTGGGCTCTGTAATCTGTTGGGACAGGTTTAGAGAGGCCACCTGGTTGCAAAACTTAGGGCTGGCACTGGAAAGCCAGTTCAAATTGAAATCACCGAAGATATAAATCTCGCCCCAGATACATGTGATTTTAGGGTGGCCAGGTGATCAAGGATAGAGGATGCAGGGGAGTCAGGGGAACAGTAGGAACCATCTATAAATATAGGAACTGAGGGAGAGCAATTTTTATTAATAACGCATCAATGGTCTGTGTGGGCAGAGGTAGTGGAACTGGGGAGAACTGGAGTGATAAAGAGATGTACATGGCCATGCCTCCACCTCTTTTGGTTCCTGGTCAGTCATGGCGAAGGATAGTGCATCCTGGAATCGATAATTCAGCATCGAGGTGATGAGGCTTTAGCCAGGTTTCGGAGATACTCATGACATCTGGTCTTAAAGCTAGGACACTGGGTTGTAGCAGGGTTAGCTGGTGTGGGAATCTACATATATTTAGGTGTGCAATATTTAAGCCTGTCTGTGCAGTGTATTTGGCCCAGGGTTTTGCTCCACATCCCCTGCTTGTAAGATTAAGAGTGTTAGTAGCAGCTTGAGATTATGTATGGCCCGCAGAGGTTTGCGATGTGAGGCTGGAGGTGGATAAGAAAGCACAGAAGTGTCGCTGGCTGGGAATTTAAAAGCTAACAGTGTGGTACGAAAAGAGGGTGGTAGAATATTAGGACCAATCAGTCGAGTGAAGGGGGGGCCTGCGGATGTCAGTTGGGCAACAGAGGTAGCAGAGAGATGAGGGGGTAACTCTAGGATGTTGATTACTGGACGAAGTGCCTGTGTTCCCCGGTAGGAGGAGGGAGGGAGGTAGGTATGCTAGGGGTGCAAGAAAGGTGACTACCATAAGACAGAGAAGCAGAATGCTTAAATTGCTGGGAGGTGGTGCAGGAAATACTGCTTGCAGTGGCCACTAGTGGTGGGCATAGATAACCTGCTAGGGGAGAAATGGCCTGATTGTTTTTTTTCAGCCTCATGTGATCCACATTATAAATTATCAAGCTCACTAAGGGTGGTGGTGGTGGGGCCGGCAGGGATCACTCTGCTGCTTGTAAAATGGCAGTGCTGACTTGTAAAAGGCTCACATGGAGCAGTCAGATTTTTGAAAAGGACATCAAAAATAGTTTTGGTCACCACTCCACTGTGCGTTTTCAGACCTCTGTACCTGTGTGTGTTGTGGGCAGCGGGCAATGCAGCTCCAGGGAGGGCAGCTGAAATTGGTCCTTGCGACCAGCAGGGAAGCTGCAACAGAAAGAGCAGGGTAAGGGGAATTAATACTTGCAGCTTGGAAGACGGGTCTGTGAGTGTGCTGGGAGAAAAAAGCAATATGCTAAGCACATAGCCGAGTTAACTTTGCACACAAGAAAAGCACCATAATCAACTGTTTAACTTCCCTAAGGCTAATTTCACTAAATCTTGAAGCTGAAAAATTAATTCAAAACTGTCCTGCACAAATTACGCATTAGGCTTGTGTCTAGCTGCCCTAAAAGCTCAACGCTGCAAATGATTGCAATTGATTAAATTAACAAGCACTGTACTAACTTAACAAGCACTTTACTTAGAACCAATGCACCTAGCCCTATATATGTTTCTTAAAACGCCCTCTGATTATAAAGAGAACCCACAGCACATTTCTTGAAGCTCCCTCTAAAACAGTAGAAATGCAAGCATGTAAAAGGCTTGCATGGAGCAGTACAAGTTTTGAAAATGGCGCCAAAAACAATTTCAGTCACCACTCGAAATGTACATTTCCAAACCTCCACACCTGTGTGTGCTGTGGGTGGTGGGCAACGCAGCTCTGGGGAGGACAGCCGAGATTGGCCCTCACAACCAGTGGGGAAGCTGTGTGTGTTGTGGGCAGTGGGCAACGCAGCTCCGGGGAGGGCAGCTGTGACTAGCCCTCGTGACCAGCGGGAAAGCTGTGTGTTGTGGGCAACACACCTACGGGGAGGGCAGCCGGATTCTAAAATGTATTCAACATATGTGAAAATAAATGAATTTATTCAATGGCTTCTGAGTCCACGCCTATTGCAGAAATACATTCATACATAAACAAATATAAAAAAATTTACATCAGCAGAAGGTAGCTTGGATTAACATCCCATCGTAAGGTTAACACTTCCACATGCTAATCACCTTCTTGGATGTTTTACCAGTGTTTCCCCTTTTCCTGATTAATTTTGTCTCCTTATCCTGCCTTGCCCACCAGATTACAGAGTAAGTGGCAATAAGTGGTGGCTCCTGCTGCTTATGCTACTGCTTACATGACCTTCGACACTGATGAAGATGGAGCCGCTCATTAACTGCTCACTTTTCAATAAAGGATGAACTCAGCGTCTGGAAGAAATGACTGATTCCAACTGATGATGATGTCACTGGTTACAGCACTTACTGTAAAATCCAGCAACAGGTGGGGGTGTGATGCATACAGAACTAGTTTCCTATCCGAGAAGAGACGTGAAGAAAGAGGACAAGGGATAGGCAAACACGAATTGGGAAAGCTGAGAAGTGTCCTTTCCCCTTTAACAGCTGACCTGCTGCTCCCTAATTATATCAATAACAACCTCTAAGCAGTAGCACAGTTTAAACTGTACAAGAGCCAATGGGAGAGGGGTTCCTTGACCCCACTTGGAGGTACAATAACCTACTGTAGCTAGACAACTGTAGGTCTCCTTACCACAGGGGTCTCAGTATTACATGAAAATATGTAATTTAAAACAGGGTTCCCAGAGTCCTGTTTGGGGAGCAGGGGAGCATAGCAGCACCCTCCATAAAATAACATCATTGTTGCTACGGAGACTGGTGCTCTGGAGCATGCTGGGAGCAATGCTGCTTCTGGGCTTTCAGACAGAAGTGAAATAAATCAGCAGACCTATATATTTTTGAAAAGCAAAATGCAGGTGATGGATTAAAGCAGGACAAGACTTGCCATTTTTCTTTAATTTATACACATCTTTAAGCATGCTTGATGTTATGCCACTGGCAGAAGAAAATGAACAGAAATACTACTTTTTATATATAAAAAAAAAAACACAGTAAGCATTTATTGGTTTTATTTTTCTTTAGACTTTTAACAGTTCATTACAGTTGCACTTTCCCTCCATTCAGGAAGCGTTTTTCATAATCACATCCGGCTTTTATAATGTGCCCTAACCTTTTATTTTTTTCACTGCATGCATAACTTCACGGAGGTCCACATGGGGATAACTTTTCTACCCACTGGAAAGTTCTCAAAGCAACTGCCATATATCCAGGAAACAGTTTTATTATTTAATATTCAGGCACAATTCATCTTAGTTAAAAATGTCCTGTATTTACAGTATCTTACCAAACAAATAAGTGAGAAAGAAATATAACTTCATAGTGATTTGTAGCCTCCTCCTTTGAGCAGCATCTTGGGGATGCACTGGATACTGAAAAACAAGTAGGGTGCGCAAGAAAAAATGGGACATTCACCCGAGTAACTGGAAGTGACTTCACTGTGTAGTCTAAAAAGCAAACAACTGACAGAACCAGAAGGGGCTCTGCTAGTTGTCTGCTTTTTTTTTTTTTTTGACACTACAATAAAGCTACCCAATGCTCCAGATTATGTTGGTAGGTAGGATTAATTTACTCACCAGTATTAAAACATAGTGAGTAAAACAAAATTGGCATGCGTACAAGTGCTGTAAATCTGGAAAAAAATGCTCATTACTATTCTATGGAGTGTGGAGCATTTACAAATGTTGGGTGAGTACTGGTGCTCATTAAAAACATTTTCTGAAGAATACTTCCTAAAATGAGGTGAGTAAAATAGGTTGGTGCACACCTTATATGGAGCCCTGAAGCCACCTGTAGTTACTCTGGTGAGTCTACCATTTTGTCTTACACACCCAACTTCTTGTTTACACTGGATGATTTCCTGATGTTGCATTCTTTCTCAAGTGCCTGGTGCTTTTGTGTGAGGCTGGATATTCTTTTCTTCTGATACTAGCCTCATACCAGTAGCCTCCATGCAAAACTGCAGAAACTTATAAAAGGGTGATTAAAGCTCAGTAGGTGAGCCATGGTTAAGTTTGCTATGTCTTTAATTATCTGTATTTATCTTACCTTGTTCTTTTTTTTATTTATATTTTATGGCCTTACACTGCCTCGTTCCCATCTCCTAGAACCCAGCCACCCCCCCCCACATCTCTGCCACTAACCTCCTTTCAACAGATCTCCCTTCCCCAATGGCATGGTCTGTGACAGAGCGTCTTCTTGTTGTTTAGTCTCTGCCCAGGACACCCGCACAAAAGAGCTCAATGCCATACAGAAAGGTAGAGCTGGACCAAGGTCCCCCACAGACACCACGCTGTGATCTCCCAGTTGGTCGTGTTGTAGTGGCAGCAGCTAACCTGCCATGGAGGAGGGTATCATCTAAGATGTTTGATCTTCCTCTCCCCAACTGGTCCGAAGACTTGAGCTTGTTTCTCAACTCAGGGCACCGATATTGTGAGTATAACGCTACTGATGCACCAATGCAATGATCATCACACCTCATTCTCTATGACCAAGGGCATTAGCAAGAAAAAAAGACTTTTGTACCTCAGATGTCATGTGCTCTTTTTATACATCCCTAGCTAGTGATAATCCTGTTCATGAGATCACAGTCATTTGCACTGCAACTGATTGTGAAGTCACATACAAAGGGCTATGACTTCCTCTGAGAGCAACGCAGCAGGAGCAGTTGAAGTCTAAGGGGCAAATATCTCAATTTATTTATGTTTATGCAAATGTATTCAATAATAAAGAATTAGGAGAAATGCTGAAAACTAGTGAAATATAATCTGAATGGTGTCTGACATTTATATATTTTTTTAAATGTTGCCCTGGGTACTGGAAAACCACTTTTAAGTAACTTGTCAGTACTTCCATTTCCATCGAATGTTCAGTGGCTCCACTTATTTTTTATTTATTTGTACATCAGAAAGACCTTTGAGCTATGTGCTCATTTGCAAAGATTCCATGTCAAATGTTGTAACAAACAGACTAAATACAGGCAATAGACAAGCATTGTTCATACATTCATTACATTGATTACAGGCAGCTCAGTTGAACATAACTCAGAACAAAACTTACAATTACAAGGTTTGACAACTCAGTAGATTACCAAAGAATAAATAAATACATTGTAAGATTAGGATGGAGGAGTAGGGGAGGTAGAAGTAGGGGACAGGGGAGGAATGGAATAAGGAAGGATGGAGCTAGGGAGGTGGAAACACAGATGGGCAAGGCTGAGGTAGGGGTCAGGCATTGGATAGGGTTAGGTTATTTGTATGAAATGAACACAGATTATTGTCAAGGAAAGCAGCACCAATGTAAGTTCCCATGAAACAAGTAGTAATTACAAATTCAAAAATGCACTCTGTAATTTCAATTTCCAAAATACATTCAGTGATCTCATTTTAGTAATAGTAGTAGTAAAAATTATATTCATGATTTTCGTAATACCATTACCATGGTCAACCCTAGATGAGCGAATACCTCATTTTCAATGGGTACCTTTGACACATACAAAAATATCATCACTTACAAAACATAAAGGTAAAAACAACCTTGATATAATATGAAATCACTGTTACAACATTATTCAGTACATACAATACATAAGAACTGAGTTTAAGGTTAAAGGTTGACACATACAATGTTTAACCAGCATCATAGGGCAGTAGATTTATGGTTTGGAGCCTTCGTAAGTAGCCAAGTTCTTATATTGTTAAAATGTAACCATTTTGCATTTGCTCTAAGATTAACTAGCAAATAATTCCTCAAAATCGGCACTTTCGGTAACTAAGGAGGCTCTACCCATATTTGAAGCTCTTGGGGTTGTACACAGAATTCAATGCCCACAGATGAATTCTGTGCATCACCACAAAAACAAACGGGTGGGTGATTTTCAAACAAAGATTCAGTGTACCCATTTTCTATCAATCGCTCAACAATTTCAATTTCCTAAATATTTTAGTGATTCCACTTGCTACTCAACACTCTGTGATTTGAATACATTTTTTGGTTTTATACGGCACCTTTCAAAAAATGTGCCCCCAAATGCTTTGTCAAAGCAGTGGGTTTCATATTGCTAGTGTAGGGACTCATGATGTATGGAATGCAAATTCTGTCAAAGGAATGGCAATCCCGCTTCCGAATTTCATTTCAGAATTTTTTCGTCAGTTCCAAAGAATACCAAAAGCATTTAGTTATTGAAATCTCAAACTGTGGTTCCATGAAAGTTTTTAAATTTTGTGATTCTGCTACTGTAAACTGGTGGAAAGGCATTTATCGGTTCTACTGTTATGGTTTACTTTATCATAACTGTGGATTAGTATTTTACAATGCTTTTTAATTGCAGACTCCAGATGCTGGAATTGTAATATAATGTATGGGGAGCCTTATTATTGTCTGAATTCAGCAAGTTTATGGTGTTGTTATGGTATTGATGTGACGTCAAGAGGTTGTTAACCCTTCTTGAGTACTTTACATCGATACCATAACAATCCAATGAGTGGATCTATACATGCACGGGTCCTTTACACAAGCAGCGCACAACAGACGGTGTGGCAGTGAGAGCTGGCTCTAATCTGGAGAGGCACTACGGAAAACTTAGTAAGAAACATCTACATTTTTCAGCCCATACACTATAAAATATAGCGGATGGTGATTTATCAGGAACGCACTGAAACCACTTCGAGGTTACCAGAGCAACTGTAAACCTCTAGAAGCTTCACTCTCGAGGTTTACACTGTCACAATAACCTCTCAAGCGATACAAGCGTGGTTACCGATAAATCCCCGTCCATTATCCTCTACGTTAACATGTACATGGGTTCCACAACAAATATTCTAGATAGACTGTAATGACCTTTTTCTGCTGGCAAATTCATATGTTTGTAGTATTCCAAGGCATTCCAAAGGAGGCCTGTAAAAAGGAGGCTCTGACATTTGGTTTGAATGGCTTGCTCATGAGCTGTGCCAAAACCAACAAGTCCCACGGTGGTGGTAGTTCACACACGGAGGAGATTGTTATCTAGGCCTTGAAAAAGCACCAGAAAACTTTCTCCTGTACCACTGACTGCTGACCAGCCTGTGCCTGGTAAGCAGACATGGCTGCAAGTGCACTTAAGGGTCATTGACTGAAGTCCCCTTTTGGAGAGGGACCACAGGTAGCCCATAATGCTGGCCACTGGACAGGACAAAGGGTCCAGCTCCTTGCCTGACACCAAATGGAGAATCTCTTCCATTTGAAGGCATAGTATTTTCTGGTCAATTCCTTTCTAGATGCCTCCACTATGGTGAGGACATCTTCGGAAAGACCCAAATCCTGGAACTCCAGCTGCTCAGGAACCAGGCTGTCAGGTGCAGGGGTTGAAGGTCCAGGTGGAGTACCCTCCCCTGATTGATGGAGAGCAGGTCCAGGTGCACTGGAAGACACCTCGGGCGCCTGTTGCTGAGGCTGAGGAGATCGGGGTACCAAAATTGGTGGGGCCAGTCCAGAGCCACCAGGATCACCTGCGCCGTGTCCCTCCTGACCTTGAGCAGCACCTTGTGGATCACTGGAAGTGGAGGGAAGGCATAGAATAGGTCTGGAGTCCAAGGCCTCGAGAAGGCATCCCCCTGCAGTGAGCCCTGCTGGGGGGTGGGGTGGGTACAAAACAGCCTCAGTTTTGCGTTCTCCCTGGAGGTGAGCAGGTCCACCTGAGGGGTGTCCCACTGAGAGAGCAGACTGTGAACTACCTCCAGAGGGAGAGACCACTCGTGAGATTCCTTGCCTACCTGGCTGAGGGTGTCCACCAGCTGACTGGAGGCCCTGCCACATGGATGGCTAGGCAATCTGCCTCCAGGCTGTGCATGAGGTTCTAAATGTGGAGAGCTTCCTTGCACAGAGGCAGGGATGTGTCCGCCCACTACTTGTTGAGTGCTACATGGTCGTGAGTGTTGTCCATCTGGACTTGGACCACTTGACCCCAAACATATAGAGTAAAAGCAGTCAGCGCCAGCTGAACTGCCCGGAACTCCAGCAGGTTGATATGCCATTGGGATTTCTCGGGGGTCCAGAACCCGTGGACTCTATTTCCCCAGATGGGCACTCCAGCCCATGGGAGAGGCATTAGTCATCAGGATGACCATCGGTTTGGGTTCACTTCCTGCAGATGTTCTGGGACTAGCCACCAGTGGAGGGCATCCCACATTTTCTGGGTAACAGTGACCAGCTGGTCAAAGTGACCTATGCGCTGAGACCACTGGCTGGCCAGCTCCCATTGCAGGGAGTGCATATTCCAGCGGGTCCACCAGACCATGCTGGTACAGGCCACCATGTTACCCAAAAGGCACAGGATGTCCCGGGCAGGGGGCAATCGCCCAGCCCAAAATGATCGGGCAAAGGAGGGGAGAATTTCTGCCTTGTCCACCAGGAGCCGGACTCTGGCTCAGCAAGAGTCGAGGTCTGCCCGATAAAGCTCATGACCTGTGAGCCTAGTGTACGAGTTCTGACTTGGCCTCACTGACCAGGAGGCCAAGTTTGATACAGGTGCAGAGGGCCAGGTCCCTGGACTGCTCCACTTCTGGCCTGGAGGGATCTGCGATCAGCCAGTTGTCCAGGTAGGGGTACACCTGGACCCTTCGGTGCCCCAGGTAAGCTGCCACCACTGCAATGCATTTGGTGAAGACCCTGGGGGCCGAGGAGAGGCTGAAAGGCATAACCTGGAAATCATACAGGGTTCCTTCGGCTCGAAAGTGGAAGAACCTTCTGTGGGATGAATGGATCGGACGTAAAGAAAGCGCCCTGAAGATCCAGGAGCAAAATCACATGTCTTGCTCTAGAGATGGCATGATCCGAGACAGAGTTACCATCCTGAAGGTGCGCAACCTGAGGAACTTGTTCAGGTTGTGGAGATCTAGAAAGCCCCATCCGCTTTGGCACGGAAATACCTACAGACAAACCCTGGGTGTTCCAGAAGATCCGCTACTCTGACCATGACCTCCTTGCAAAAGAGGCTGGGCAATGTCATCTCAAACTCGACTGAGTGTCTGCAGAAACCAAGACCTCCTGTGGGCACAGGCTTGGCTTGGAGGATACTGCTAGAATTCCAGAGGCAGACCCTGACCAACCACTTCCAGAACCCACCTGTCCATGGTGACAGCGGACCAGGTGGAAAGGAAGTGGCAGAGCCGGCCCCCCACAGGAGGACCCGGGGAGACGAGATGGCCATGAGGGTGGCACCCCCCCCATCCTGTCCCTGAGCCGGCTTGGAGAAGGAGGACCAGGCTGAGGAGTCACCGGGTCCCTTCTCTCCGGGCTTGCGGACCACCGAGGCCACTGACTTAGGCATAGGTCACCAAGACTGAGCCTGCTGGCCCGGCTGATGCTGGGCTGGTTTTGCCGCAGGAGTGGAGGACCAAAAGGGCTTTTGTTTCTGCTGCCTAAAGTGCTTGGGATCCTTCTGCATGGATGTCACAGAGTCCAAGGTGGCACTGTACTTCTCAATACGCTGGAGGTGACCCTTCGCAATCGGGCCCGAACAGGTCGGTGTCCAGGAACAGAATGTCCACCAGCTTGTGCAGAGTGTCTGCTGTGGCGATAGAGATCCGCAGCCAAGCCCTACGGTGAATGCCAACCGCGGCCACCACCAAGCAGGCACAGGAATCCCCCAGATCCAGAACCATCTGAAGTTGCTGCTTGGCCACAGCCCAGCCCTGATATTGTACCTGCTTGACTGTGGTCTGGAAGTCCGCACGTAGGTGATGAATCACCTAATCCAAAGAGCCCAAGACGTCATGGGAGAAAGGTGCCATCATGGTGGCCGAGATCACCTGGTGGAGTCTGAGCGAGGAGGTAGCATAACATTTTTAGCCACGTGGTCCAATTTTTTGGACTCCTTGTCCAGCAGCTTGTCGATGTTCCCCAAATTGCCCAAGCACTGAAACACGGAGTCAGCCACCAACCCCTCAGACGAAGGGTGCTCCATGAAATCTGAGAAGGTACCAGTGGGTACTGCATATCTGTGGGCCATCCAGGCAGAGGGCACAGGGCAGGGACACGGGTGCTGCAAGCTCTAGCTCTGGGCCGACAATGGCCTCTGCCACTGGGAAGGCCTCCATTGAGAGTCCCTTTGTCCAGAATCTCTGTGAAGGGATAGCGAGTCCGCTTCTGAACAGGCCCCAGTTTCATCCCGTGGACTCTGGAGATGAGGCTGAGGATGCCCATGAAGGAAGTAGGGCCTTCCTCTACTGAGAGATCCCCGCAGACTCCACGATGATCGGATGGGAGTGTAGTGAGGACTCCTCAGATTTGCAGGAGTCTGCGACAGCGTCCCGACTGCCTGTCACCCTCGACCCGTCACGGACAGTCGGGCGTAAGGGTGACTGACAGCCAATGGGGAAGCCCCTTGGTTGGCCAAGACTCCTTAGTCGGAGAGCCAGTCGGCGGATGTTTGGGCAGCGGCTCCACCAGCATTGGTGTAGAGGCCAGCTGCGGTCGAACCGAAATGGTCTGGACCGGCTCCGCTGGGGGAGGGATGGTCTTGACCAACCCCACAGGAGGAGTCAGTGTCAACCTGTCGGGTGACAGTCAAGTGATGGCAGGTGTGGGAGCCGGGGTCAGCTTCAGACTGGCCAGCACCAACTGTTGCCACATGAGGTCTTCATAGCATCAACACAACTTGCGCAGAAGCCTCTCCTTACCCAAGAAGGATGAAGATGAGGAGTAGCGGTGCCGCTTCCCATGGTGTCGAGAGTGGCAGCGCCAATGATGGCAGGAGCTGTTCGACCCATTGGAGGAGGAAGACAGACAGAGACCTCGACCTTGGCTGCCGGGGGTGCCGATGGGGGATCTCGGAAGGAGCCGGGGAGTGCCACGGCTCCTCCTGGTCTGGGTTGGTGACCAGAGGAACTGCTCAGCAGATTGAGCATCCCCTTCAGAGGTCACGGGCAGGACCGGAGTCCCGAAAAGAGAATTGTCAGCCTCTTAAGATGACAACCGGTCGATAGGGTCGAGAAAAATCTCGGCTGCATCATCAGCTAGCATGTCGACAAAATCTGAGAGTGGAGACTGAGAACATTCCCAGTCCCAGGAATGTCGACGGTGAGTCTTCTCTTTTTCTTTCTTCAATTCCTTCTTGTGAAAGTGGGAGCTGTAGGAACCGAAGGGCCTTAGTCAGGGAACTGGCACAGCTCCTGAAGGAGCCTGGAAGTGGAGCCAAACCAGAGGGAACAAAGGTCGGGGTCGAGGATCATGTGGCGCCCGAGCCCTCCCTCCTCTAAGGTCGAACATTGGTTACAACTGCTCAGTGGACCCGCAGCTGTGGAGACCTCCCAACAGGCATCTTTAGATTTGACTGGTGGATGTCATTTCCCGGGCGGCCCAACTTTAGGTGGTCGAGGTGGTCCTCTAGGATCATTGCGTGAAATACCGGCACATGACACAGGCCTGGGTATCGTGATCATGGCCCAGGCAGTAGACGCATGTGGCATGATGGTTGGTAAGCAACATCTTCTGCCCGCAAGGGCACCGGCGAAATCCGGGCACGGACTTATCGTCCATAGCGGTCGTGATCAAAGATCGGGCTGAAGATGGAAACTCGTAAGATTTTTACCACTAGAGCCTACTCAACGTGGGAGTGGTAAGGAAGGAATCTATTTCTTCCAACGGAAAGGAAGATCTGGCATCACGGGGCAAAGCAGAGGGATATACCACTCAGGTGGGTGGGAGGAGCCAGCTTGAAGACTTTCCGGCATCTTAAAGGGAAAGGACACTGCCAGAATGTGTGGACAAGTACACCATATCCACATCCCTAGAACCTTTTTGTATCATTTCACGAGTCTTGTGAGTTGCGACAATTATGATGACTGCTTTGTAGGGCAGTACCTGAAAGGCTCAGGCTGCACCATTACAACAGAGAGGAGACCAGTGGTGACCAGTAGTCTGGAAACTAACAGCTTCCATTCCTAGAAAGGGAAAATATGGCAAAAGATCTGCACTGTCATGAATGGTCCATGAGTTTCTATGGCCTGGACAGTTGCCTTGTTAACATGCACACTGGAAGCAGGTTCAGACTCCAATTTCAGTGAATCAGTGCCGCATTCCTCAATTGGAAACTCATGTAAACTCATTCTCAGAAGGATTCCTGTTTCAATCTGAACCAGGTTCATATGCAGTGGTTCAAAAGCATTGATTATTTTGAACCTGGTTACTCTGTACATGTAAACCTGTTTGTGAATTGACTGTGCTATACTTACTGTTGAAACTGCAGCAAACGGAATGTAACCAGATTCAAAATCATCAATTACTGTGTGTTTACATGCAATGGGAATCGGTCACTTTGTAATGAATTCAAACTGATTTGATTACAAGGTGCGCGTTTCCCATTGCATGTAAACATAAAGCAACTGAGGATCTTGAATCTGGTTGTTCATTTTCATCAATCTGACAGCATGTAAACCAAAAAGGATTACAATCTGAATGAAATGAATTGATTACACAGTAGTTGATTCCCACTACATGTAAACATAGCAAGTGAAGCATGTCTAGATGGGAGAACTTTCCTGTATTATTCAATTATGAGAAATGATGAAAGTGAAGGAGCTCTCACAATTTAGCAAAAGGTGGGTAACTGAGTTCGGCCTAATTAACCCCTTGTCCTCCCACACCCTAACCCCTCATCAACAGATCTATTAAGACCAAGTTGTGCATCCCTTTGATACTGCTGACAGAGGACAATATGCTTGTTTTGATGTGGCTACGCTGTCTAGTAGTACCAAGACATAACCCAGGTTTCCAAAGACTCAGCAGAGCCTGTCAAATTTGGCTTAGCACAACACTTTCCTCATTTCTGCTAGCAACACAGAAATTCCATACTGATGATATCTGGGATGATGGTTATGGCTTAGCTGTTGTCTGTCCATAGGAGGGGGCACTGGACCCACACCTCTACCTGTACCCTCGGAACCATCATGCACACCATGCACATTCTACCACACCTATGTGCCCATCTATGGCTTGATCTGTTCTTCATTGTCTCCTGAAATGCACCAACAATAGACAAAATAAATTATTTTGCTGCTGCAGTGAGTGCACACTAAAAAATACTGTTCACACTCACCAATCTTCAACAAATTAACATTACACACCTACAAAGCCTCAGCTTCAGCTCACCTTTCATGCGTTGCCTTTTACTGGGATGTGCCAAGGGAGCTCGACCACACTAAAACCATGGCACAAATGTAGCAGCTAGCAAGCACTACAAAAATTATCAATCTCCAAAACTGACAAAATAAGTTTAAAAACTGCAGTAATTTTACAGCCTTAGAAGTTCTGTATTTTTTTCTGAATGATAGCTGTGCTGCGGAAGGTCAGACTGAGGCTTGCACACTGTCCTCCCCACCCCAAACTACAGCACCACATCCTGCTAGATTGGGCTAAAAAGCACATAAATCTAGCAATAACAACATAAAAAAATGATAAATATTTCTCTGGCACTTAAACTACATACATGTAGTAACATTTTACAGGAATAAGCAAGTTAAGAGCAAAAGTTGGGGTCCATTTGTGTTAGCAAAACTGCAGCAGCTCCAAAGATTCTACTCTCTCAAAAACCTCAAGAGTTCTGAATGAAAGACTGAGGGGTCCCTTTGGGAGTCACATGGCATGGACGTTCTGTCTGAAAGGCACATTTGTGGTGTCACTACTATCCATTCTGTCTAAAAGGCACCCATGTGGGGTGACTAGTACCTGCAAAATCATTTTCGGCAAAAAGATCTGTTCCGCAGAATATCTGATGCTTTCACAAAAAACACCACCACTTCGAGGTAAAAAGAGTGAAATAGCGTTCCTTGATTTATACTGCATAGTCAATGTTAATACCAAACTTACTGGCAAAGAACAACACACACTGGGAGGAATTTCTGTAAATATTTTATTTTCATTTTGAAGTGCAACACAAGTGTAAAATACAACCACTACATCAATGCGTGTAAGATGTACAGGCAGACTAGTACACCCTATGTGTTAGCGTAATGAAACCGTCTTCCTCAAGGGTCAATGTAAACAACAGACTTCGAGTACATTACAAAAAAAGACAAATGGCCATCAAGACATCTTGATGTAGATGTGGAAAGGCCTTTAGGAAGAAGGTGGGTGCATTTCAGATGAAATCCACCCTCTTGCTTCCATAGAATTTGTATATATATCTAGTCCATAGAACTTATTTCGTGAAGAAAAGAAGAATGGCAGAATGGAGGAACACCTTTCAGTGGAATTCTGAGTCCTCATCTGACAGAATTCAATAGAATTAGTCTGAAATTTTCCCAAATTTTGCAGAATTCCATGCCTGCACTCATGAAGTACTTGAAACCACACACAGATATGGACATGTGCAGGAAAAGTGCTAAATTAAACCATTATAGCTAGAGTGAGTACATCTGACCAATGGGAGCACTCCATTCTTCTGTTCAGGAGTCACAATTCTGTAAAGAATGTCCCAAGTGCAGATGCCCTGGAAACTGGCAAATTCGGAGGAGGTTTTACAACTTATTTTATATATTACTGACTGACCTCAATCAATAATATATTAATACTGCAGTGGGGATCACTCTTGCAGTTGGACGAGTGCTCTAACTTAAATTTTTAGGGTATTAGAACCAGTTTTCATACTCTAAGAATGCGTGTGAGACCAAATTTCAACCTTAGGGTCTCCACAGCCATTATTAACATACAAATTCCTTTTCTTTTCATTAATGCTTCATCCAAAGGTCCCCCTGTAGCATAATGGGGCATCAGGACTGAAGATCTGCCAAAGTCCCTTGTGTGGGACATGAACCCGTGACCTCATGGTTCACAGGGGAAAAAGTGCTACCAACTATATTGTAAGTAGGGATAGAATGGTATTGATCCCACTTTATAGTGCATTGGTGAGACCCCACCTTGAATATTGTGCTCGGGTTTGGTCTCCCAAAATAAAGGCAGATATTTTATCAATAGAAGGGGTTCAGAGAAAACTGACTAGGCACATAAAAGGATTAAAAAACAAAAATTACTATGAACGATTACTCAGTCTAAACCTTTATTCATTATCTTATCGTAGACTAAGGGGAGATTTGTGTTTTTTATATAAATACATGAATGATGTAGATTTAATGAGAGAAATGGGGCTCATAAGAAACCTTGGAAGAACTAGTACTAGGAAACATGCCAAACAACTATATCAGCATGCATGTGAGCACAATTTTCGAAAACAATGGTATAGTTGCAGAGTTGTGGGGTTTGGAATACTGCCAATAGAACTGGTAGACAGTATTACTATGACGGAATTTAAGAATGGGATTGACCGTACTTTGGTAATAGAAAATTTTTAATTTAATTATGTTTGGCAAGCCTTATAGGGTAGTATACTATCTTCTGGCTTGTAAATACCTATGATGAACTGAGCCACACTGATATACTTCATTTTCAAAACAACAAAACCGTGATTTAACCTTATAATATACGCTCTGTGATTTCAATTTCCAAGCGCCACACAGTACAGTGATTTTATTTTTAAGAAACTTTTAAGACAGTGATTTAACCTTATAATTAAACTCTGTGATTTCAATCTCCAAGCAACAGAAAGTACAGTGATTTCATTTTTAATAAACTAATCTCAATTTACAAATGGCATTCAGTGATTAGCACATGCAATGATTTTCATTTCTTGTAAGCACTGTGAGACTTCACATTCCAGCTGACATATGGTAATTTCATTTTCTTGAAAAGACACCTGAGATTCTGAATTTCAAACAATGTATAGTGATGATTTTATCCCCCACCTCCAAAAAAATATGAATTTAAGAGAAACAGGAGCTCACTCTCTGCTATGGTATCAAAATATTGTATTGGGTCACTCAACATCTCAGGCTAATGGACCAGACATCATGGCTTGTCAGAGTCTATTCAAAGGAACAGCAGTTCTGACCCATGAGAATACAATAACAAATTCCTTTTTCTGTGGTCCATGACTTCATTGAGCAACTACTTTCCTAATGTCTCAGTGTCTCCTACACTCTTTGTTGACACCAGTCCATTTACAGAACAAAGAGTCCGGAAACTTTCAATACAAGACAATGATTTAACCTTATAATTAAACTCTGTGATTTCAATCTCCAAGCAACAGAAAGTGTGATTGTGGAGCGGTGGATGTGCTGAACCCAGTGGTGGGTAAGTTACTTTTTTTTTATTACTTTCTATTATGTTTGGAAGCTTGTTCCAGGAAGCTCTGTGCAGTCACTAGCAAGGATGGAGAAGTACTAGAAAAAGTAATACATCTTACAATTATAGTTACTTATTTCTTATTATACAAAAACAACACAAAAATAATAAATAACTATAAGATTACATTATTTGAAAGTAATAAGTTAGTTATCAGTTACTTTCAAATAAATGTAGTCACCTATAAAGATGTTAAAGAGGACTGGACCCAGTACTGAGCCCTGAGGTACTCCACTAGTGACCCCCCCTTTCTTCGGAATGTGTTCCATTCATTATTACCTTCTGTGTCCTGTTTTACAGCCAGTTTGCTACCCAGGCTACCACCCTGGGACCCACTCCCAGGCTGGCTAACTTGATTATTAATCTTTTGTACGGGACTGTGTCAAATGCCTTGCTAAAGTCTAGGTAGGCCATATCCACAGCCCCTCCCTGGTCTATTACTTTGGTCACCCAGTCAAAGAAATCTATTAGAGTCGTCTGACATGACCTTCCTGCTGTAAATCCATGCTGCTTTGGGTCCTGTGCCCTGCTGGCCTCTAGGTACTCAACAATTCTTTCTTTCAGAAGTGATTCCATCATCTTCCCTACCACTGATGTCAAACTTACAGGTCTGTAGTTTCCTGCTTCTGCCTTGCTCCCACTTTTGTGAAGGGGAATCACATCTGCCCTCCTCCAGTCCTCAGGTACCACCCCATACTCCCATGATTTGTTAAAAAGTGTGGTCAGTGGTGTCACTAGGTCCTTGCTTAGTTCTTTTAGGATTCTGGGGTGAATCCCGTCAGGCCCCATTGCTTTGTCTACCTTGAGTTTTAGGAGTTCTTTCAGGACTCTCTGTTCTATAAATGGACTGGTGTCAACCCCCTACCCAGAGTGCTTCTATTGTCTGGTTTAGGTAACTCCTCCTTATCTTCTTTTGTGAATACTGAGCAAAAGTATTCATTCATCTCTGCCTTTCACTGTCTCCTCTTCAATCTCTCTCTCCCTTATTAATCTTCACTATTCCTCCCTTAACCTTTCTATGCTCCCTAATGTATCTATAAAAGGTTTTATCCCCCTTCTTAACTGAACTGGTTATTTTTTCCTCAGTTTGGGCTTTTGCTATTCTGACTGCCTTCCCCACTTCTTTCTGATTTAATTAATACAGTTCCCTGTCGTGCTCCTTCTGTGATTCCTTATACTTTTTGAATGCAGCCTTTTTCTCCTTAACCTCACCTGTCAGAACTAGACATATGGTGGATTCCCTGAAGGGGGAGGGCCTCAAACAACTGGTACAACAACCCACAAGAGCCAGGGCTATCCTGGATTTAGTACTGACTAACGGGGAAAGGCTCACAGATCTCCAGGTAGAAGATCACCTCTGGGCCAGTGACCATCACATGGTATGGTTCAAGTTGGCCACTAGAACTAAATCATCCCATTCCAAAACAAAAATATGGGACTTCAGAGGAGCTGACTTTAATAAGATGGCCAACAGAGTTAAGCTTGCCCTGGCAAGAAGAAATACAGGTGAGGGGGTACAGGCAAGTGGGCAAGCATTAATGATGCAATACCTGAAGCAACAGCCCACTGTGTTAGGCAGAAAAGCAAGAGCAAATGAAGGAGGAAACCACTTTGGTTCTCAAAAACAGTAGCAGAAAAGGTCAGAGCCAAAAGGATGGCCTTCAGGAAATATAAGGGAACGCAGTGGGACGAAGATAGGGAGGCATACCAAGCTTCCCTAAGGGAAGCAGGGAAGGCAGACAAAGGTCCAAACCGAGGAAACACTAGCATGAACAGTAAAATAAGGGGACAAGACTTTCTATCGATACATTAGTGAAAAGATAAAGTCCAGAGGGGGTGTTGCTAAGATCAAAGGGGATAAGGGGAGTGGTGGAGAGGATCCAAGCAAAAGCAGCTATCCTAAATAGGCACTTCTGCTCAGTATTTACTGAGAAGAAGGTGGGGCAGCCCACAGCTCAGCACTATGGACACGGGAGGAGGTGTACAAGTCCTTCACAAAATAAAGGGTCTACAAGAGCTCACTAAGCTCAGGGTGGACAAGGCAATGGGACCTGATGGCATACATCCCAGGGTACTAAAGGAGCTAAGGGTGGAACTAGCAGAGCCATTCGCAGAACTGTTTAGTGAGTCTCTGAGCACAGGAGAGGTCCCAGAAGGCTGGAGAAGGGCTCATATGATCCCACTCCACAAGAGTGGCAGCAGGGAGAAGGCAGGGAACTACAGACCAGTTAGTCTTACTTCAGTAGTGGGCAAGATTATGGAGGCATTCCTTAAGGAAAGGATAGTGCAACACCTGGAACCCATAGAGCACCGGATCCAAGACAGCATGGGTTTACAAAGGAAGATCCTGTCAAACTAATCTCATAGATCCTTTGACTGGGCAACCAGAGTGGTGGGACCAAGGGGATGCAGCTGATGTCGCCTACTTTAACTTCTGTAAAGCTTTCAATACTGTTCCACACAGAAGATTGATTAATAAGCTGGGTAGGCTCCAGGTGGGTCAGAAGTTAGTCATATGGGTTGCAGACCAGTTGGCGGGCAGAAAACAGAGAGTGTTGGCAAAACAGTCAGAAGAGATGCAAGTCACAAGTGGGGTACCTCAGGGATCAGTCCTGGGGACAGTCCTGTTCAATATCTTCATCAGTGACATTGCAGATGGACTGGAGGGTAAGGTTTGCCTGTTTGTAGATGACACCAAGATCTGCAACAGAGTAGATGATCCATATGGGGTGGGCAGAATGAGAAGAGATCTGGAAAAACTGGTAAATGGTCGGAAAAGTGGCAACTGGGGTTTAATGCAAAGAAGTGCAAGATCATGCACATAGGGAAGAGAAACCCTGAAGTTACCTACAGGTCGGGAGGGGAGTTGCTGGCAATCACAAGGGAAGAAAGGGACTTGGGCTTCATCATCACAGATGACCTGAAATCATCCAAGCAGACCACTAAAGCAGTAGGTAAGGTGAGAGGGATGTTGGGGTGTATTAGTATGGGTATCACAAGTCATAAGAGGGAGGTAATCATCCCTGTTTACAAGGCACTGGTTAGGCCCCATCTGGAGTACTATGTGCAGTACTGGAGGCCGCACCTGGACATTAACAAAATGGAGGCAGTCCAGAGAAGGGCAACCAAAATGTTGCAAGGACTGCAACAGAAAACATATGAGGATAGATTATTGGAGCTCAATATGCATACGCTAGAGCAAAGGAGGGAGAGAGGTGCTATGATCGAAACATTCAAACATCTTAAGGGCATTAACAAGGTGAAAGAGTCTAACATGTTTCAATATAAGAAAAATAGCTGGACAAGAGGACACAGCATGAGAGTAGAGGGAGGCTGATTAAGGGGGAATGTGAGGAAGTTCTTTTTCACAGAAAGGGTGGTGGATGCATGAACGGCCTACCTCAGGAAGTGGTGGATATGAATACAGTGCAGGGCTTCAGACAGGCATGGGATAGGCATGAGGGGGCAATACAGATAAGTATGAATAAATAGGCCATTGACAGAGTAAAGGCCTATGGCACATTCATAAGGTAGAAAAAAATGGGCAGACTGGATGGGCCTTGTGGTCCTTATCTGATGTCAACTTTATGTTTCTATGTAATTGGCTATGTTGTGGGGGCATGGTAAGGAGGGATAGCAGCTGAGGGGGTAACTGGCTGTGTTGTGGGGGCATGGTGAGGAGGGATAGCAGCCGAGGGGGACTAAGAGGGAGGTGATAGGGGATAACATTCAGGGTCCTGGGAAGTAAGCACATCTGTTGGCAGCCAGGGCTGTGAAATACACCATCCTGCCTATAGAAAGCAGGGGTGTAAACCTTCAACTGCTGCTGCGTGGTGGGACGCCTCATGAGTTGCAATGACAGGTTGGAATAACAACCAAAGGCACCATTGGGGCACAGGAGGTGAGCAGGCAGATGAGGAGTCCAGGGAGAGGCTAGGATATGGGCACCAAACGTGGAAGGGAGTGATTGTCAGGGACAGATAGGGTAGGCAGGAGGATGGCAGGGACCGTAACCTCTAGTGGTAAGGATAAGGGATGTATCAGAGTGAGGAAAGGATGTAGCAGGAATGCTCATAAGGGAGCACCACTGCCAGTGGACACCAGCAACAGGTATAATCACATGACTGGCCAGGTAAAGGGGAGGCTAACAGGTGACGGGGGTTAGTTGGGGCAAGCCTGGCGCGAGGACACCCAAACTGCCAAGGAGGAGGCAGGAGGAAGAGCTGGGAAGAGGGCAGAAGGTAATAGCCATTGGGAGCTCTACTGTCAGGGTGGTGGGTAAGGCAGAGGGAACAAGGATAACAGATAAGATGAGCTGGTTTATCTGCCGGAGCACAGGTTAAATGATTGCTTGCCAGGCCAAGCAATGCAGCTGGGAGTAGCCAACCATCATTGTCTATGCTGCATGAATGTCAGAAGCACAAGTTCAGAGACTATAAGGAGGTCACTTGTGGAACTAAGAATGATCAGGACCTTACAGAATCTTTTCCATAGCTGGGATGGCCAACATCATTGTCCTAGCATCGACAAGTGTCGCCTAGATAATGTTGTTTGCCCCATACACTTCAATTCCACCATCGATAAAAGAAGTCCCAACATTTAGTGACTGATAAGAATAAGGAATCCATCTCTGGACAATTATTCGGAAGGCACAAGGAAAGCAGATTACTAAAGCCTGTCCAATAACAAAATGGGCACTCTGAAAGGCAGACCATATTGTGATCTGTACTAAACAGAACTCCTCCTCGCCAGGTGACAGAGTAAGAGAGCTGTGGCTTTATAGAGGGAGATTTCCCTGAAGATCTACTGTTACTGGTAACACACCTATCTTGCTCGAGGACAGCTGATACTTACAGCCCCACAGACTGGATGAATACACAGCAGTGCAGCACCCCAACACAGGAGGTATGGCAACAAAGGAGGACAGCATCCCTAAGACAACAAGCCGTGACCACAGGTAGGCCAAAAATGACTTATCTACAGGAAATTAGATCCAAATGGCAATGCTTAGTAAATGTATGGATCTTACTCTAGGTGACAGAAGAACAGATGAAGAGTCACGTCTTGGACTCAAAGCGCTGGGGTTCTATAGCCACGGGCTCCTGTTTTAAGCAAACTTTCTGCTGTCCAGTTCAATTTATTTGTGTACGAAGAGTGATGCCAGTTTGTGTTTTTACTAACAGAAGAACAGAGTTTGGAATATAAGACCCACCTGAAATAAGCCAGAGGTCTTTATGCTCCGTGTGGTATGTACCGTAATTATGCCAGAAAGCTCCTTACCAGCCTTTTGGTAACACAGTGACATGCAGGAGAATATCCATCTGAAAAGAAACAGCTTAGCTACTGGCTTGCACATCCACCTGAAAAGAAACAGCTTAGTTATTGGCTTGCCCAGCATATGCAAAGCAAAGGACAGCTGAGGGGAGTATCAATATCTTTGGTGAGGTCCAGATAAAACACGAGGGCCTTGTGGACATCCAGGGAGTGCACAAGATTTTCCTCCCAGATTCTGGGGGTCAGGAAGAGCACAGGAAGGTTGAAGGACTGGTTAAAAGTGAATTTAGACACCAACTTAGGAAAACTCAAGATGAGTTCCAAGTACCACCCTATCTAGATGGAAGGTCAAACAACTGAAGCCCAGAAACAGGGTTTACCAGGAGTGAAACTGGAGGTCACTGAGGCAGCTTCACCTGACTAAGGGTCACAGACAGCTACCACTGTAAGGCATTTGGTAAACACACCCAGTTCCAAGAATAAGCCAAAGGGCAAAACTCAGATTTGAAAAAGATGTCCCTCTAGACAAAACTACAGGTACTGTACTGTTTGTGGCATTTCCCGATTTTGACATGCAGACAAGCATTCTGCATATCCAGAGCATGCATCCAGTCTCCCTGAGTTAGCAGGGGAAGTGGGGACACCAGGGAAACCATTTGAAACTTTCTGAAAACAATGTAATACTCTGAGATCCAGGATGGCATTAACTCTCCCCCGTCTTTCTTCATACTAGGAAGTATCTGGAGTATAACCACAGGTTCCGTTCTGGAACAGGCACCAGCTGGACCACCTGTTTCTCTAGGACAGCCATTACTTCCTCCTTAAGGATGGAGATGTGCTCAGGTAGATAGTGACACAGCCAAGGGGGTATCTCTAGGGGCAGAGGGGCAAACTTCAGGGCATATCTTGACTGAAGAATTTCCAAAACCCATTTGTCGGAGGTGCTATACCGCCACTGGGACAGGAATACTGAAATCCTGCCACATTCTCAAATCCATGAAGCAGGACAGGATGGGGAAGAAGGGAATCAGAAGGAGGTGGAGGGAGTGACCTACTGCTGACAGCCTCTGCCACAAGCTTTTGAGCCTTGTAAAGGACACACACACACACACTGCTGCTGGTGACTCCAACCATCACCACAGGAGAAGCACAAGGGACAGGAACCTCACTGAACCTTACTGAAAATTGCCAGCCAGCTACACCCTCCACCATGGGGCTTTGGGGTAGGTCAAGGGATCTGACGTACATAAGGACCTGACAAGAATCCCTGAGATCATTTAGAACAGCTTCCACCAAGGGAGAATGGTTTGTTATCCCCAAAAGGGGAGTTCAACACATCAGGGGCAAACACAGCAACCCTATGCCAGGAATCTCTGCCCATACAGATTCAGGAAGCTGCCGCCATGGCAGAAAGATCTGAAATGTCATAATCAGAATGCAATTCATGCTTGCCAGCATCTAGGCCCATGGCTACATGTTGCTGAGCCTCATTTTTGGCCAAGTCATCAAGAAGGATCTCTACAATTTGAGTCGCAAGAAAGCACAGTTACGTAGGAACTTACCGTAACAGTAGTTCTTCGAGATAGGTTCCTTCAGTAGGTCATCACATATAGGACTAGCGCCACCTGGCGTCTGGCTGCACAGCAGACTTTTTCTAGTAATACCTGATGGGGGACCACCCACCCGACATCATGTGACCGACGTCAGCGTGACGCTATATAGTGAACGGTCCCCATGCCCGCCCTCCAGTTCTCCCACCAGAGCCCGGAATAGGCCTGACAGCAGGAGGAAACAGAGTCTAGAGTCCCAAAAAATAAAAAGGGGAAGGAGGGTGGGAAAAATATGACCTACTGAAGGAACCTCTCTCGAAGATCTACTGTTATGGTAAGTTCCTACATAACTGTACTATCTTACTCCGAAAGGGCTCCTTCAGTAGGTTATCACATATAGGACTGAATCCCAAGCAGTCCCTCTGCAGAGACACTGAGAGAAACAAGGGAGGAGGAAAAACTCCAACAACTAAGGAAAACACAGAGTGGAACCAGCCAGGACAGAAGGCCCTGCAGGACAGCTAGGCTGAAACCTGCCCTCTGCCTAGAAGCAATGTCCAGACTGTAGTGTTTGGTAAAGGTATGTACAGAACTCCATGTTGCTGCTGGGCAGATCTCGGCTGCTGAAACGTTGCGCAGAAAGGCCACAGAAGCAGCCATGCCCCTTGCAGAATGATCTCTGGTCCCAGCTGAGGCTTGTCATACTTCTGGTAGCAGAAGCAAATACAATTGCCCAACCAATTGGACAGGCACTGCTTAGAAATAGCTTTGCTTGAAGATCTGGGGGCAAAAGAGACAAACAGTTGGTCATCCTTACGAAACTCTTTCGTACAGTGAATATAGTGTAACACCCCTACAAATGGGGGTTCCAAAAAAGTCTTCCTTGAGCTTGCCTAAATGCTCAATGTCAGGCTGGTGTCCTGCATTTTACCAGTTTAACTGTGATTACCAGAGCCTGTATAGCCTCTGTGTACTGCCTCTTTAAGAGCTACCTGATTGCTACCTGATTGCAGCCTAAGTAATCTGAGAGGGAGCTCTGTTGAAAGGTGCAACTATTTGCTGAAAATCATTTAGAGTGATAATGATAATGTAGTTTGTCTAACCCGCCTTCTTTATAGCAAGGACTGTTTTGTTTGTCTCCACTATCTTGGTCCTGGATTGCAAATTGGACCAATCAGTTCTGGTGGGACCTAAAATGTAGCCAGACTACAGGAGCTGTCTGAAGTCAAAATCTGTAGGAATTGTAGTTTTTAACTTTTTGCTCCTTTTTTGCAACTAAAGGGGGAGCTCTTGCTTTGACTGACAGCCAAATCAGCCAACTGAATCTTTTGGATCTTGGGGAACTCCCGGGCTACTGGCAGTTTTCAGTTAGTTCTGAGCTGGGAAATGAGAAGAGCTCAAGGATTCGCATGGGAAAACTGTGAAAGGGTTGAGTTCTTGGCTTGGATGTCTGCCAGCTGCTCCTGAGAGGGAGAGAAGAGAATTATTTTGAACTAAAACTAAGTTTGTGTGACTAAAGTAAGCTATTGAAGTGGGCCAGGCTCAACCTGAAGAAGACCGAAGATTTTGCTGAACGCGATCGGCCTGTCAGGAGTTCCAGCTACCCCTAAGCTCCTGGTGTGTGCAGAGACTTTGCGATTGTGACCGGGGAGCGCTTTGCCTGGTACAGTAGAATTCCCGTACATGTAAATGTACTATGAGCTGCTAGTGGGTTGTGAGTTAGTTCCCCACTGTGTGAACTGTGTTCTGCTTGCTGGAAGCTGTATTCAGTCCAAAACGGACTGCATCCGAATTTGTCTCCATGTGGTCTGGGCTTTGCCAGACTGGCCCAACTAGACTACCCACTGCACAGAGAAGCCATCGACAACAGACCTGCCTGGGGATCAGCCCCCTGCTCCACGCCTGAACAGGAACGACACCTCTGCAACTTGTGTGGGCCCTGCTTCTCCTGGCATTCCACATCAACCACCTGCAGTCTCGATTTTCGTTCAGCCTGTGTCCAGTCTTGGGTATCGTTAGTAAATACCAAGGTAGCTCCCTGCAACAACAGCTTAATCTGAGTGTGACATCTGACTGTCTTGTTGTTTAGTTTCCTTCTGAACTGAGCCCTCTGGCTCCAGATTACAAATATTGTGTACTGTGCATGTTGTGTTTTCCATCACAGGGCCCCAACCAGCTGCAACCCCAGGCAGCAATTCTAGCTAGCCCATCTCTTTTCCACCTGGGTAAACAGAGGTGTGACTGTGGGGGGACTCAAAGCGCATGCATAACTGCTTGATTGATATAACCTTTAAGCTAATTAACCGATTTTGTCCCTTCCTTTTAAGTCCCCTGAATAAATCAGATCTAACTTTTTCTGCATGTAATCTGACTGTGGTTCCAGTTTATGCTCAAAGTACTATACTGTTGCTATTTGCTGTGTATAACCTTGTTTTACAGGGGGTCTCCAGGGTCAAGCCAGAGGAAACAGCCCTGGTGGTAAGTGCAAACAGTGTGGGTACTTGTGTGGTGTACCAGGGGTATTGTGAAAGTGATTATTGCACAGTGTTCAGGCCACTAGAGGGGAAAGAGCGGGGTTGCAGTGTCCTGGAGGGCTGTGCCCAGGTTAGCTTGACCACTACCAACCCTGACCTCCGGGTAGAGGCACCCGTTTCAGAACTCAGGCCCCTTAACCTGCTACTAGCCAAGCAGGCAGGGGTAGTAGCCCTTGGGATAGCGCCACCTAGGAGTTACAACAGCATCAGAGGGCGCGATGCACATCCATAGTGTGCAGGAGTGCCTCGCCTCTTTTTGCAGGGGATGGAAAATATACAGGGAGTTCCACTGATTGGTTCAGTGTGACCTCCGAAACCACCTTAGGCAAAAAAACTTAGGATTTGTCCTGAGGACCGCCTGGTCCCTACGGAAAATTAAATAGGGCTCCTGATAAACTATAGCCTGAAGCTCCAAAATTCTTGAGCTGAGGTAGCGGCAACTAAGCGTCTTCCAGGACAGGAAGCGTAAATCACAACTCATCGCTGGTTCAAAAGGCGGAGAAGTGTGCTTCTCCAAAATAAAGTTTAAATCCCAAGGTGGTGTGGGGCTGCGGATGGGGGGGTTTCAGATGGAAAATCCCTTTCAGAAAGGTTTTTGATTCTTCCAACTGAGCCACGGGTTTACCATCCACCAGCTCGTGGTATGCCGAAATAGCCGAAAGATGGACCTTCGAGGAGGAATAGGACAGGCCCAAATCTGAAAGATGAAGGAGGCATTCCATGACTTGTGGGACAGAACAAGAGAAAGGGTTCTAATCTTTGGAAGCCGCCCAAATGGAAAAACGTTTCCACTTCATAGCATAGTTGGAACGAGTATATGGCTTTCTAGCCTCCACAATTATTTAGGCGACCGAGAGAGACCCAAGGGGGCCGCTATGTCTGCAGAAGCCACGCATGAAGATGCAAGGTCCTGAGCCCCGGATGGATGAGCCGGCCTTGATTCTATGTCGTGAGTCACAGGAAGTGGAACTGGTGGTTCCTCCACTAACTGCTGCAGAAGCGGGAACCAAATCTGTCTCGGCCAGAGGGGGGGGGCGATGAGGATCATCCACACCTTCTCTGCCTGGAGCTTGAGGAGAACCCTCTGGAGAATGGGAAACAGAGGGAAGGCATACAAAAATTTCCCTGTCCAAGAGAGAGAGACAATGCGTCGTGCCAGAAAGCACCATGCCCTGGAACAAGTGAGCAAAAACTGTGAAGTGCTGCGTTGAACTGAGAGGCGAAAAGGTTAAGTTCTGGATGCCCCCACCTTAGGTAGAGAGACTCTGTCACTTCCTGACTTAGTTCCCATTTGTGATTGAGGGTTTGAGATCTGCTGAGACTGTCAGCCAGGATGTTTTGAATGCCTGGAACATACACGGCCACTAAGGACAGATTGTGCTGGACTGCCCAGTTCTACACTCTCATCGCTTTCCTGCAGAGAGGGCATGAGCGAGTGCCTCCTTGTTTGTTAAGATACCAGACTACCAACATATTTTCCGTCTGAACGAGCAGTGATCCCTTGGGGAGAAGAGTCTGGAACGCCTGAAGCACGTACAAGACCCCTCTCATCTCCAGGATGTTGATGTGTAACAACGCCTCCGAGCTGGACCAAAGTCCTTGTGCTTGGTGTTCCCCCAAATGCATTCCCCAGCTCATATTCAATTCATCTGTGGTCAGAGATGAAAAAATTACTCACCTTAGTAATATTGTTTCTTCTAATGGAGTCTTGCTGTATTCTGACTAATTGCAGTGAGCCCCAGCACTTCAACTGCCCCAGAGATGAAAAGTTAAAGTCTATGCCAGGCATAGAGCGTTCATCTCGAAGCTCGGTTTTCAAACCTCTATCCCAGGTACTCTGAAGCGTAACCGTCAGATTCTTACAAGCACTAAACTAACTGGCTAACAGTCCAGAAATTGTTTAAAATGCTTGCCCAAAAGGCCATACATATGTAAACAAGGGTATGAAGACTCAAGTCAAAACCCCAAAAAGAAATCAAGTAGGTAGACAATTAAACAATGAGAATAATAATAATAAGAAAAATAACCAATGCACCCCTAGGGTACAGCACTACACCTGCCCGCCCACATCCCAAAACAGTTAGGTTCTAGGAGGGGAGGCAAGGAGGGAGGTCAGAATACAGCAAGACTCCATTAGAAGAAACAATGTTACTAAGGTGAGTCATTTTTTCTTCAAACAACATGAAGTATTGCTGTATTCTGACTAATTGCAGACTACCAAGCAGTAGCCCCCCAGGAGGAGGGAACTACAGAACCTATTTTGGGAACAGGCTCTGCAGTACTGCTGTGCCAAACCTAGCATCACTTCTTGACTGGATGTCAAGGGAATAATGCTTAGTAAATGTGTGAACAGTCTTCCAGGTGGCTGCTTTACAGATTTCTACTAAGGGTATATGCCTGGCAGCTGCCATCAAGGCAGCTGTACCTCTGGTGGAGTGAGCCCTCAGGCCTGATGGAGGCTCCTTCCCCAATTTTGAATAGCAGAACTGTATACAAGAGACAATCCATCGAGCAATGGTTCTCTTAGTGGCAGGTTTACCTTTACCCACCTCTCCATAAGTAAGGAACAACTGGGAACAGTCGTTTCTGTGATGTTTAGTGGATTCTAAGTAGTAACTCAAAACCCTTTTGACATCAAGACTGTGCAATCTCCTCTCTCCAGAGGATGAATGATCAGTAAAGAATACAGGCAAAGTCATAGATTGGTTCAGATGAAAATCTGACACCACCTTGGGAAGGAACTTCCTATTTGTGTGAAGGACCACCTTATCCCTGTGAAATGAAATGAAGTCAGGTTCCACTGATAAGGCCTGTAATTCACTGATTCTCCTGGCAGATGTGATGGCCACCAGAATACAGCTTTCCAAGTCAGGTACTTTAGTTCAGCTGAAGAAAGGGGCTCAAAAGGAGGCTCCATCAGCTATGCAATTCAGATTTTCAGGTCCCACTGAGGTAGGGGTCCTTGAAGAGGAGGGTTGGTATGAATCAGCCCTTTGAAAATCTTTTAAAAATTGGATGAGAGGCTAAGGAAGAGACTTTGCCTGCTGAAATGAAAGCAGAAACAGCTGCCAAATGCACCTTGAGGTAGCAGGCCAAAGGCCCAAACTATTAAGATGCACCATTTAATCCAGAACAATGGCAATATCAGTTGAATGCGGTTGGATGTGCCTCTGAGCACACCAGAACCCAAACCTCTTCCATTTGGAGTTGTAAGTCTTTCTGGTGGAAGGTTTTCTACTAGCCTTAAGGATATCCAGAGTTGACTGGGAAAGATTGAGACCTGCATACTCTAGCTCTTCAAGAGCCAGGCTTTGAGCCTGAGGGAGTGAAGGTTGGGATACAGGATCCTCCCGAGAAGAGGTGAGGAGATTGAACCATCTGGGAAGGCACAGAAGTATTGTCGCTGACAGTGACAACAGAAGAGGATACCAAGGTTGCCTGGCCCAGTCTGGGGCTACCAGGATCACTGAGCAAGGCTGGGACCTGATCTTGACCAGCACTCTGAACATCAGAGGAAAGGGAGGAAAAGCATAGAGAAACTTGTTGGTCCAATCTAACAGGAGAGCATCCAGAGGAACAGACCCCAGAAGAGGAGGTCTGCAGCAGAACAAGGGGAGCTGATGGTTGTTCGGGGCTACAAAGAGATCTATCTCTGGAGTGCCCCATCTCTTGAAAATGACTTGAAGAATGAGGGGATCCAGGGACCACTCGTGGTGACCATGAGAAATCCTGCTGAGAGCATCTGCAAGTATGTTGTCCTTTCCTGGGAGATGCACAGCAATCAGGGAAGCTTGCAGGGAATAAGCTAATAATAATATAATAATAATAAACTTTATTTATATTGGCCTTTCCAAAACCAAGGCGCATTCCAAAAAGATTAAATACAAACATAATAAACAGACAATAATATAAAAACTGTTAAGAACAAGTACCAAACATTAATCAAGGCCATATGCCTTATTCCATAAGAAGGATTTAAGTGCCTGTTTAAAGCTCCCACGGTTGAACACTCCCTTAAACAACGTGGTAGAGAATTCCAAAGGGTTGGTGTGTAAACATAAGCCTGGGCACCAGCTGATTTCAGTGTGACCCTAGGGATCTCTAGCAACCCCTCATCGGCTGGTGGGGCGACCTCACAGGAGGTAAGGAGTCAGGAGATCTTTCAGGTAGTCAGGGCCCAGATCATGTAGGGCTTTAAAAGTCAGTAATCCAACTTTGAAGGTGATCCGCCACTGGACTGGTAGCCAGTGCAGATCCTGCAGCACTGGAGTAATATGTGATGTTCTAGGAGTACCTGAAAGTACTCGAGCTGCGGAATTCTGCACCAGCTGAAGGCAGTGGATATCAACCCTTGGAAGCCCAAGGTAAAGCGAGTTGCAGTAGTCCAGGCGTGAGGTCACAAAGGCATGGATCAAAGTTGGCAGATCGCCAGACGGAATGAGGTGCTTGATTCTGGCGATGTTTCTCAGATGATAAAACAAAGATTTTACCACTGCTGACACTTGAGATCTTAAAGTCAGCCCATCATCTAAGATCACCCCCAGATCTCCACCCATTCAGAGAACAGTAACTCGACATCCCCACAAAACACCCCAGAAGAGCAGCCACAGGACCCCTATACGGTGATCCGGATCCAAAACCAACACCTCAGTCTTCCCAGAATTCAACTTCAACCAGCTCGACCCATCCAATCCTGGATTTCCTCCAGACAGCTATTAAATACCAAGACAGCTCCTTCCTGGTCGGTGCGAAGGACAGGTACAGTTGGTATCATCTGCATAACAGTGAAAACCCAACCTCATGCATGCCTCACAATGTCTCCGAGGGGAAGCATGTACACCGCAAACAACATGGGGGACAATATAGAGCCCTGAGAGACCCCACAAAAAAGCGAGAAGGGATCAGAGGAAAAAAACCCTGACACCACTCTCTCAGATCTTCCGGTGAGGTATGATGTGAACCATCTAAGCACAACCCCAGAGAGTCCACAAATACATCTCAGGCGCTCCAAAAGAACCCCATGGTCGACAGTGTCAAATGCTTAAGATGGATCCAATAACACCAGGACAGACAGTTTTCTCTGGTCTCTCGCCATCAGGAGATCAATGAGCACCCGAACCAGTGCAGTCTCGGTACTATGCCTCTTACAGAAACCTGATTGGAGAGGTTCGTAGATGCTATGGATGGTCAAGCGGTTCCCCAATTGGGCTGCTACCACCTTCTCGATCACCTTTCCTGCAAAGGGGAGGTTCGAGATAGATCTGTAGTTAGCCAGACATTCTGGGTCCAAAGATGGTTTCTTCAACAAGGGTGTCACCACTGCCTCTTTCAAGAACAGGCAATATACACCTGAGTCGAGAGAGGACCAGACTATCTGTGCTAGAGCCAGTTGAATAGAATCTCTGCACCCTAAGAGTAGGGGTGTGGGACCTGGATCTAAACTACAGGAGGTAAGACGCAGCCCCTGGACAATCCGCATAACATCCACAATTTCCGGGCAGTCGAAGGTACTCCAGGAAAACAGAGGGATAGTGACCCTGTCCTGGGCACCTGCAACTAGCATAGAACGTGCCAAACTGATGTCTGCCCTAATGTCGCCACCTTATCAGCGAAGAACAGAGCAATCTCATCACACTGTGATTGTGACAACGCTTCTACGAGTTGTAGACAGGTTGGGTTGCACAATCTGTCCACAGTTCTGAAAAGCTGAGGAGGTCGGTTCTATGAGCAGAAATTTCCCCGACAGGAACTCGGCCTTCTTATGGGAGATTTCTGACTGATAGAATTGATAATGTTCTAGCAATCTAAGGGGGTCGGCATCCAGACCAGACCTCCACCAGCAACGTTCTAACCTGAGTCCAATTAGCCGCAACTCCCTCAGAACCCCATCAAACCATGGGGTTTGAGGTCGGAGGGAGGGAAGACGCACACAAACTGGAGCAACAGAATCCAGGGCAGAGGTAATGGCAGTATTATAAGCCACAACCAATGCCTCTGGATCACTGCTATGCACAGGAAGCTCTGATAGGTCAAGAACCGCGCAGAAGGCCATTAGAGGAAACATTCCGCGAGGAGTGGAACTTGACCATCTTCACAGGGTCGGCGAGCAATGAGCGAAAATTGAATCTCACGGTGTAGTGATCTGATCAACTGACTGGTTCCACCTTCTACATCAGAAGCCTCGATCCCCAGGAGGAAGACTAAGTCAAGAGAATGGCCAGTTTATGAGTAGCAGTGGTTGAAGTGTTGTCCAAATTGTGAGAGTTCATCGTTGATCCATGCATTAAAGTCACCCAGGACCATCAACCTGGGGACTCTAAATGTCAGGCGAAATGAAGTCTGCTACTCCTTAAGGAATTGCTTCTCGCCTCCTGGTGGACGGCAGAGAGAGCAATTCGACAGCCCACCTGCTGCCAACGGCACATTCAAAAGAAGAGGTCTCAACTGGTACACTGGTGAGATCCAGTTTGTCTTTAAAGCAGACCGCATCCCCCACGGTCCAACCTAACGATGTATCACCGTGATACCCAGCTGGAATTGCGGCTCCAATATCGGTCCCGCGACTATTATCCAGCCAGGTCTCAGTGATGCACGCCCAGTCAGTCGAGGCAACAAGATCTGAAATTATTGCCGTCTTATTCGGACGGACCTGGCACTGCACAACACGCCCGGGTTGGACAGGACTCTGACTGCGCACCACCTGCCCATCACTAAGGATCGCGCCTTTGCACAAGGGACCAAACAGGATGGCCCAAGCTCTAGGCTCCACTTCGCCCCTGGCTGCCTCCTGGGCTTAGTCACCCCACACGGGGAGCGCTTCCCGCCCATCTGCTTCTCCACTGCTCACCCCCCCCCCTCGCCCCTCCTGTGGGCAACATCTACAACCCGACAGTGTTAGGTAGATAGAAAAAGCCAGAGGAGGGTATAAAAGGGCAGAGGGAGGGAGAGCAGAGGCTGAGAAGCGCATTTGACCGGGGCCACAGAATGCCACAAGATTTCAAACAGAGCAACCTCAAAACGATAACAGTAGGATAAAACAAGTTCCTCATAAAAATTAAAACTAACAACATTAACTAAAGTTAAAAACCCCAAAACACAACCAAATCTTTACTTGCCCCACCCCACCAAACTAACAAAATCAAAACCAACTTCAAACAACTAAATTACTAAAATATATAACTTAAAAATAAAAAACCTAACCTACCTAACACATAAAATAAATAAAGTAAATAAAAAAAGCCCACTAGTCCTCTCTCAACCTGGGCTACTTAACAACAAACAATACAAAACTAAAAATAAAATTATAAAAATATTCAAATAATTTCCCCCAGAGAACTCTCACAGAAACTCTGCAATGGGGAAATTTCACATATAAAATTACTAACAAGGAATAAAAAGCTAAAGTCTCAAAGTCACATATTCATAGATGATCACAAATTCAACGAAACACAGGGTCGGCCAGTAGGTAGTTCACCCCTCTCACGGGTAGGAAAACCAATTCAAAGAAGTAAATGTTAGCAGACCGCTTCTTATCAAATTCAGAATGAGTCCAGGAGCTTATACCTCCAAGAAATGGTGATAGTATTCAAATTTTCAAATGAGCTCTCACCTTCATTTGAAAACAGCACACCCCAAGCAATGACACCTCAGTTCACGAGAAAACATACAAGCAGTCTGTAGTTAAAGTCCAAACTCATCAGAAAGCCAGAAACCAGAAAGCAGGAAAAAGTCAATCCAGGGAACCCAGGAAACCAAAGTTCTATTTCTCCACTCCACCGAGTAGTTGATAGCAGAGCTAGAAACTGCGCAAAGACCAGATAACTCCGGTTGCCACCTACACTCCCACGGCACCAGGAAGGTCCCACCCAGATCCCGATACCTCTTCCCAGACCCGCCCCCACCACGGCTTGCCAGCCAGCTACAGAGCGGTGAAAACGGAAGAGTTGCAGATACGGGCTGCCCCATGGCAGCAGCAACAACAGCGACCACTGGCTCGAAGTCAGGAAGGAAGGGATTCCTCCCCACAGTCCACTGGAGTCTCTTCCCTAGTCCAGCTGACCAAAATCACCCCTCACTCCTCGCTGCCTACCCAAGGCCATCCGGTTACACCACGCCACTCCTCAATCCGCACTGGGACTCCACACTGCTCCCCCTCACACACGCAGTATCGACTCCACAGATAAAAGTTCCTTCAGTTCCCAGTTCCTAATCGCACTCAGTCCATAAGCAATTATTTAAAAGGAAAACTGGCACAGTTCATAGATCCGAACCAGGGTAAACAGCACAATTCAAATATGAGATCAAATAATAATAAAAAAACGAGGACAGACTAGACTAACAACGTAAAATGAAGTAACCAAACAAAAATTAAACTCAAACAAAGAACTGAAGCTAGAGACCATAATTTCACTATAGCCTCAGTGCACAGGAAGCTGAAGACCGGCGGCCCTGCTTGCTGATGTACCACATGGTTGTGGTATTGTCTGTCCTGATCTGCCCACTTTCCCTGGGTCATGTTTGAAAAGTCTGAACTGCTAGAAAGACAGCCCTGAGTTCGAGCAGGTTTATATGCAGAGGGACTCTAGAGGGACCAAGTCCCCTGAGCTGTGTGCTGATCCAGATGAGCTCCCACACCAGTATAGGAAGCATCTGTGGTGAGTATTACTGTGGGCATCTGACTGAGGAAGGGAACCCCATGCCTCAAATTGTCCTCCACCAACCACCACTGGAGGCTTGAACCAGAGTCAGGGACACTGGAACCAACTTGGAGAAGGAGTGTATTCTTTGAGACCAAAAAGCTCTGAGGTGAAACTGAATATCCCTCATCTGAAATCTTACACCCCTGCACCACTGCAGTGCATGCTGCCATATGACCCAGCAGCTATAAGTGTCAGAGCTGGCTGCGACACACAGAGTGGACAAAAAAAAGGCCAGACTGATGAGAGACTGGACCCATAGGGAAGGAAGAAAAAGACCTTGGCCTGTACAGTATCCAGCTCCAGCCTATGAATGAGGGAGCTGGGAAGGCTCAAGAACTGACTTTTCCAGATTCAGCATGAACCCTAAAATTCCAGGAGATCTTGAGTGACCTTTAGATGTGACCTGACTGACTTGGTCTGGGGACACGACCTACAATAAGCCAGTCATTAGAGATAGGGGACAGCAGATGCCTTGCTTTCTGAGGAAGGCCACAACGACTGCCAGACACTTAGTGAGATACCCGTGGAGCAGATGTTAAACCGAAAGGCATTGCTCTGAACTGGTAATGGCCTGAGGCAGTTCGAATCTAGAGGTACTTTCTGTGGGACTGCCTGATAAGGATGTGAAAATAGAGCACCTTTGAGATCCAGAGATGCCTAGCCAGTCTCCTGGTCTCAGAGAGAGGAAGAATTAGTCCCAGAGTCACCATCTTGAACTTTGGCTTTAACATGTGTGTGTTCCAGGTATCGTAGATCTAGGATGGGTGCACTCACTCCCCTGTCTTTTTTAGGGTAAGGAAGTACCTGGAGTACAATCCTTTTCCCCTGTGAATGAGAGGGACCTTTTCCACTGCCTGCAGGAGCAGCAGAGATGAGACCTCTGTCTCCAAAGCCTGTGCTTCCTCTGAAGAGGAAGGGGAAGACCTTTGCCCTCAGCCTTGGAAACCTGGTGAACCTGAGAGCAAGGCCCTGGCTCACCACTTCCAGAACCCATTTGTCTGAAGTGATAGACTTCCAGGCCTGGAAGAAGTGAGCCAGCCTGCCCTACAGGGATTGGGAGACTACCCTAATCTGACCCATCAGGTGTCTGCTTGGCAGGGGCTTAGACTGAGAGGAGGATGCAGCCCTTGTCATCCCCGTTCTGCCTCTTCTCCTAAAGAACCCTCTCTGCTGAAAAGAAGAGGAGGCCCGAGCCTGGTAAAAAGGCCTTTGAAAATGCCTGCCCCTGCCAGACCTAGATTGCTGCCTTTGAGGAGTAGTCTGCTTCTCTTTGGCTGCAGCACTCCTGTATGTGGTCCTGTACTCGTCCATCTTCTTCATGTAAGTCTCTGTTTGTTCCCCAAACAGAGAGTTACCAGAGACAGGAAAATCCATGGCCTTGGTCTGGGTATCCTGAGACAAGTTGGTACACCTAGCCAGAGCAAATTTCCTCATAGAAACAGATGTAGCCATAACTCGAGAATGGACATCATTAGTCTACAGCAACATGGAACTGTACCTTGGAAGCTTCGATGCCATCTGCAGCCACCTGCTCCAGCTCACTGGCTAGCTGGGGAGGGGCATTCTTAGACAGAGCCAGAATCGTATCCCACCTAGACTTCTGGTATCTGGCTGTATATGCCATGTAATTGGATCGTCTGAGTCCCAAAGAGGATGCCAGGTACTGCTTTTTGCCATGGCATCCACTTTCCTGGAATCCTCATCTGAGGGGTGAGATGCCAGAGGAATATTAGCCTTATCACAGGCTGCAGCTTGCACTACTCCAACATGGCTGCAGTGAGTAAGGTAAATTCCATTCCAGAGCCTGACAAAGCACACCTCCTGTCCATCTTCTTATCCACAGGAGGTATGGATGTCGGCATTTGAAAGATCTTTTGGGTCTGTTTCCCAGGGACTTATGCAGAGGGATAGACACCCTTTTGGACTCTGGAAATCCATCATCTCAACATAGTTCTCCTCTTGATCCTGTTCCGCTTCTTCCATAGGGAGCTGAAGAGTATTAGCCACCTTCCTGCAAAACAGGTAGTGGAGGGACTCAGAAAGCCTGGGAGGAGAGAACATTGGAAGGCCTGTCTGGGGAGATGTCCAGTTAGATGGGCACATCCAGGTACTCATAATCTTCATCTTCATCATCATCTTCTTCCTCTCCTCCCATTCGCCCTCATAAAAAGCTTGGGGGTCATATCCGAAAGCTTTAAGTCTAATCGAACCGACCAGTCCAGGACGGTGTCGGGTTCGGTCGGAACCAGGCACAGTGACTGCACTATGGCAATCGCTTTGGCAATTTCATCGCGGTTGTAACATGAGAAACGGGATCCAAACCGGTGACTTATGTTTTCTCTTGTAGGAACCGATTCTGCAGAATCGGCTCTCCTCTTCCTAAGGGTATTGCCCAGGTCGGGAGGCACTCCCTCAGGTTCGGCCGAAACCGAACCAGACTGGCCATCCGGGTCAGCGGACTTCTCGGCCTCCCTTTCCTTAAGCCTACTCAAGCGTTTTTCAGCAGCAGATTTAGGAAAATTTGTACAAATTTGGCAGTCTTCCTTGAGGTGGTCAAACCCCAGACAATAAACACAGACGGCATGGGGGTCGGCCTTGGCAAAGGCCTCCCCACACTCTGAGCAGTGCTGAAACCCCGTGGGTCCGGTTTTCTTTGGTTTCAGACATGCCTCAACAAAAGTCACCCTTACCAGCTGCTCAAGCTTGTGGCGATTACAAAACCTATCGGTTCGGACATTAGTGATACGGGTCGGTTGAAAACCCTCCTGAAATTAAATGTTTTTTCAGGAACCCGACAGGCACCGAACACACACTTTTTTCTTTCTTGGTTCCTGACTGGACCGACCGGTGGGGAACCAAAAATAAAATAATTTATTTACTACAATTACACAATTCTATCTACCTACAATACACTTACTGTACCGGGACAGAGACGCACTTAGCCAGAAAAATAAAGGAAGCAGTTGATAAAAACGACCGATTACTGCTACTGAACGAAGTGTAGGAGAGGATCTCCGGATCGGCTTCTCAGTTAGGCGGAGTAAAGTATCTGACAGTTACGCTTCAGAGTACCTGGGACAGAGGTTTGAAAACCGAGCTTGAGATGAACGTTCTATGCCTGGCATAGACTTTAACCCTTTCATCTCCGGGGCAGTTGAAGTGCTGGGGCTAACTGCAATTAGTCAGAATACAGCAAGACTTCATGTTGTTTGAAGCAGAGGGGACAGGACTCTTGAATGGGAGACCCAAAGAAAGGTTGCGGGGATCCCTCCACCAAAGCAGATCTTTATGGACTGCAGATGATACCAGGACCGAATGATCCAGATCATCCAGGAATTGATCCACCTGCACCCGCAGGGACCACTGAGTGATTCTCATATGGAGCCTCACCAGGGGAATGGTAGTGATAGAGTCTGCCATCAGGCTGAGAAGACGGAGGATCTCCCTTGCTGGGATGGTCCCGGATGAGGCCATCACTGAAGCCTGACGGACCAGGGTTTCCACCCTGTCCAGAGGCAGGAAGGCCCTGCTCTGGACAGTGTTCAAGACTGCCCCGATGAACTGAAGTCTCTGATTAGGGGAAAGAGATGACTTGGGGAAACTGACAGTAATCCCCAACTTGGCGAACAGATCCAGAATGAAATGCAGAGCTTCCGAAAGGGAATCCTTGGAAGGGGCTGAAATCAGCCAGTCATCCAGGTAAGGGAAAACTGCTATGTCCTGGTGACACAGAAAAGCCGCCACCACTGCTAGGCACTTGGTGAAGACCAAAGGTGACGAAGATGGACCAAAGGGAAGGCCTGAAACTGGAAATGTTCCCTCCTGGAAACAAAAACAGCAGGAACTAGTGGTGGCTGGGGAAAATTGGGATGTGCAGGTAGGCATCCTGCATATCCAGAGCACAAAGCCACCGATTCTCCAGCAGGAGAGGAAGAAGGCTTTGGAGGGTCAGCATTCTGAACTTCTTGTACTCGACGAACAGGTTGAGACTGCTCAGGTCAAGAATGGGTCCCATGCTGCCTGACTTTTTTGGAACCAGGAAGAAGTGGGAGTAGAACCCTCTTCCCCTTTGCTGGAGTGGAACGCTCTCTATAGCCTCCTTGAGCAAGAGTGAGTTGATTTCTTCTCTGATGAGAAGAGCCTGGTCCCGAGAGTAGGATGACCGAACTGGAGGAGAATCTGGCGGAATCTCCAGAAACTCTATAGTGTGACCAGCGGACACCAACTGCAGGACCCATGCATCAGAGGTAATGCCCTGCCACTCCTGCGCGTGGCGGGCGAACCTCCCTCCCCACCGGCTCCCTGTACAGAGGCTGAGGAGGGGCTGGGTGAGGGAGTCAAGAGGTGGTACAGCAGTCAGGGGGAGGGCCCCCTGAACGTCTCTGATTTCTGGAGGCAGGAGGAGTGGTGGAACCAGTGGACTTGTGCTTGCCCAGGCGACGAGCCTGCTTCCTCTGCCTCCAGGTCCATTTCTGAAAGAGCTGCTGCTGCTGTTGGGCACCCGATCAGTACATGGACCGCACTGATCTCAGGGCTTGACCTTTATCCCGGGGATCAGTGATGATGACTTTGGTGTCGCTGCCAAACAGCACAGAGCCCCGGAACGGGGCATCCTGAATCGCAGACTGGACCTCGTTGCCAAGGCCACAGATGCAAAGCCAGGCCTGTTATCTCAAGGCAATGGCAGTCACCGAGGCACGGGCTACTGAATCGACTGAGTCGTAACTAGCCCGCAAGGCATGCCTACAAGAAAAATGGGACAGGCAGAGTTCCTTGGCTTCCGAAGACTCCATAGACTGGATTCGGGCCTCAAGCCTGACCAAGGTAGCCTTTTGGTGCGACACCATATGGGCCATGTAATTTAGGGACCGAAGCTGCAATGCGACTGACATGAGGCGACAGCGGGAAAGAAATGGAGGGCGGGCGTGGGGACCGTCCACTATATAGCGTCACGCTGACGTCGATCACGTGACGTCGGGTGGGCAGTCCCCCATCAGCTACTGCTAGAAAAAGTCTGCCGTGCGGCCAGACGCCAGGTGGCTCTAGTCCTATATGTGATGACCTACTCATGGAACCCTCTTGAAGTAAGATCAGTGCATGCTACTGGCAAGACTGGTACCTAGCTGACAGTAATACGAAAAAACACAAGAGACAGAACTCCAAAGAGTAAAGTAGCAATACATTCCTGTTTATTAAATGGTGGTGCAGGTGAACAAAACAAGACTAGCAGTATATTTAGCTCCTAATGCATGTGCTTTGAGACTGTCTCTCTTCATCAGAGGGCAACTTCAGCCATAGACATATACAGGTAATTATGGTATTTACCATATATAGGCCTGATACAAAGGCGATTATGATACTTTATTATATAGGCCTGAAGTTTGTAATCTGGGACCAAGTGAGGCCCAAGCAGAATTCTCTTCTGCATGATATTCAATTTTCAGGATTCTTTATACGGGGTCTGGTTAGTGCTCATTTGTTGAGACATTTTGGACCTGTCATTAGTTGTTATAATTAAAGCAGAATCTCTCTCACCTAGGTAAAGCACTGCTTCTTATCTCTAGGAGACAGGCAGTATCTAATTGCCTTCCTAGGAACAGCAGGCAACTAAGGCAAGATACTAGGTCTATGTTTGGCAGTCATAGTGGCATCTTGCAGTGCCAGACAATAGGAGAAACCATAATAAATGGGGCTGAGGGGACTGCCAAAATTAATCTCACAGATTTTTTAGAGGAGTCTTCCTCCTTCGTAGGAAACTGCAAGTTCTCTTGGTTTGATCTTATAAAGTCTGAAAGGAAGAGTCCTTAGGAGCAGACCTACAGACCTAATAAATTGTGTCCACACTGTCATAGACACAGGATGGTGCAGACAAAAGGAAAACGTAAGAACAAACTCTGAAACGATGTGAGAAAAGAACTTTAACAATGAATGAATGATGACTAAATAAAGTCTTCACCAGTGTGAAGTTCACTCGATGGTGGTCAAAAAAAAAAAAGAACTGAAGTGTGTAGTGGACACCCACATTACATAGGTGATGCAGAGGCATCCAGCATTGCACATGAGGACATCAATGTGGGTGACCCTAGCAAGGAAAAAATTTCTGCAAAGTCCTGATTCTGCAAGCTTACAGTCTAATTCTCAGGGCTCTATGAAGGAGAGATCCTTGAAAAAGATTCAGGGTAATCTTTTCCTAGATCTGCCCAGCTCCTAGGGCTAATGAGGAGTGGCACCAGACCAACAGGCAGGCTAATGCTTGCCTTATGGGCCTGCTGCAGGGGGAAGGTTTTTTATTCTGACCAGAGCAACACACAAAAAGCTCTCTATGAAGGATCCACACACACACTTGTAACTTTTTTCCATTTCAACACCCCTGATGACGCCATCAGAGCAAAGCTCCAGGGTGGATGGCCTTTGTTAATTTATTTGCACTATTTAAATAAAGTGATCACTTTTTGCAGAAAGAAAAAGTTACAATTGCACTGTTAATGTCGATCCTTCATGGAGTGCTTTTCATTTGTTGGTCTAGTCTGAGCAATGGAGGGCTGGGCTGGCCCTCTGGAAAACCTGAGCCTTAGCTCCGCTTCTTGGTGCAGGCTCTACCTTTGTAACTGTTATTCTGACTAACTGGCTTTCTAAAGGCAAGACAACTATGTTCACGATGGCTGCACATGTGCCAAGGAGTGGCAGTTCTGGCCAGGAGAAGGAAAGGGCAGTTAGGAGGATTCAGACTAGAGGAAAGGAGGAGGGGCCCTGAGGGGGGGCAGGTGGAGGGGATCACCACTAGCAGATAACACATACAATGAATCAGTATGGACAGCGGAACAGTTAAGCATAAGGAAAACAAGACCCCCTCAGGAGTCAAGGAAGCATGGAGGGGCAACTATTCTCACTTGAATGCAGGTCAAATATGAGGAGTACACCCAGCAAAATGGGCGAGTTTGACAGATGACCTAATTCACTTCAATGGTCAGGAGGTCAGGACTCAAAGGAGTACTACAACATCATATCTTGTAAACGTTATTTGTTCCTTGTCCAATAGACAACGCTCTTCACGTGGCTGCTGGAGATATACATGTTGGCTTTATTTTCATTGTTCATACCAGATTCTGTAACTAGCCTGGGGTCTCCATTTGTTGAAATCTCATTATCCTGGAGAGCTGCATTAGCATATGAGAACAGGATGCCATAGCACCAATTTATATCATGTATCTCTATGCTGAAAGTATACATAACCTGGAAAAAAAAAAAAAAAACCTCTATAGAAACACACAGACTGAATGCATTTTAAAGGGAAAAAACTGCATTACATCTAAAACAGTTTACAAAGCTAATCAAAGGTAAATGGGGTATTTCACACCTTGCTGCGGCCTGTTTTGCGGAATTCTAAGTAAGAGGACAAGCATACTGTGGAGTCCATAGAGTGTTGACACATGGGTCTAGATTCGAAGGCTGACACAGGGTTTATGCTAAGCCTTGCGTCAAACCTACAGCTGTGCCAAACACATTGATGCAGCTAGCGCCCAATTAAGAAAGGTCACGTGCATTTGCAACACTTTCCCTACTTTATGGCGGGTTGCACCAACTATTTGGCACAAACCCTGTAAAAAGGTCCCCCATTCGCCGCAAAGTTAGACCAGCAAAAAAGCTGGTCTAACTTGCTGCAAATGGCACACAGGATCGTAAATCCTGATTGACGGCCACAAGCCCCATGTGCCAAATGTTCATGGCACCTAGGACTTGCGCCAGTCTGGCTCGTCTCTGACTAGAACCCATTATGTTCTCATGTGCCAATGCAGCTCTCAGGTGCAATGAGATTTAAAAAAAAAAAAAAAAAAAAAAAAACAGGAAATGGAGACCCGAGGACAGTTACAAGGACTTGTATGAACAGACACTCTGATGGCAACAGAACTCATACAGTTTCTGGACCATGATGATGGATGTGTCTTGTGCTGCTTGCATATGTGTGTGTGTGTGTGTGTGTGTGTGTGTGTGTGTGGCGGGGATGCAGAGTTAGGGGTTTGAGGATGGGGGCGAAGGGGTGGGGTGGTAACCTTAACACCACATTTTCACACTTTTGTCACTGTGGAAACACCCCTAACTGATACATTAATGGAGTTTTTTGCAATTAATATATATCTCCCCAACAGGTACATAAAGAGTTGCCAGTTGACAAGGTAACAAATAATATTTACAAAATATGAGGATGTAGTACTTTTTAATGGTCCTTATAGAGACTAAGTGAGGGGAAGAAAATGAGTGAGATATAATGACAGAGACCTACACATTACTCTGAAGGGATAGGCTGGACAAGAAGGGGGTGAAGTGGTTGTCTTTGTTATGGAAGAGATCACTTTGGAGACCAAGGAGGACATCAAGGAGTCAAACAATGTCAAACAGTCAATCTGGGTAAAACCTGGGGCAAAATAAGATAAGAGAATCATCCTGGGGTTGTGCTACAGGCCCCCAAACATCAGAGGAATAGGATGCTGAGCTAGCCATGGAAAGTGTAGTGACAACCAAACTGGAGGTGGTGGTGGTCCTGGGAGACTTTAAACTCCCAAGCATAAAATGGTGGATTAATGGTAGGGCTGGGCCCATTACTTCTCACCTTCAGGGACTGCTTCTTGAGTACTGTGGCATATTCAACAGGGTACTAGCTTGAGTAATGACCTTGTTCTAAGCAATGAGGAAGCGGCCATCTACAGTCAAAAAATCAAGGAACCAGTGACCTCAATCAGGTAACCTTCCTCTGGTGACAGGAAACAGTCAGACCTAATGCACAAGGGCCAGAAAGGCAAAGTATGTCAAGATAAAGGACCGCTGTCTGACGGTCTGGAGTGGCTGCATAAGACTGGTACAGTACAGTCTATGTGGCGTTTGTTGAAGAAGATGCTTAAAGCAGCTGCAGAAGTCATACCTGATTCAATGTATACTGTCTGTTTCATGTTATGTATTCCCACTTCCCTTCCCCCAAGATGTACTGTGAGACAACCATGTGTTGCTCAGTGTAATTTTCCTGGTGAAACATTTCAATACATAAATAAATAAATGTCTGTATTCCTAAATGCAAGAGGGAAAAACAGCCAAGACCCATCCCTCCCTGGCTCAACTTAGACCTAAGGCAACAGATTCTAAACACAACAAAGGTCTAGGATGGCTGGAAAGAAACTGGTTGCTCCCACGCTAGAGAGGAGTACACTGCAGTATGGCGGAACTGCAAAACTGAAGGTAAGAAAGCAAAGGAAGGGCTGGAAGTCAGAACTGCAGCAAAAGCTGCAGACAATACCAAAACCTTCTTTCAGTACATAAACGGAAAGAAAAGGGAAGTGAAAGAGGGGACAGGGCCTTTGAAAATTGGAAGGGGGGGGGCGCGTTTTGTGTCTTATTGTTACAAGAGTTTCTTCTCATGTTCTTTGTGTACCATAACTAATCAGCTTGGCTCTGCAGTTCTCTCACTCAATGAACTCAAGAATGCACTTTTATAACCATAAGAGATGCAGTAATTGTACATACAAACATACAGTAATGTATATCAAATCCCTTACTTTGCTCATCTGTTTGTGCAAGGACCAATATGTCTACAAACAATTCTCTGCAGAAAATAACCAGGAATTTCTAGGAAAAATGGCTGCTATTCTCAGAAGATAAAAGAAGGAGCTCAAGAAAATTAACAATGATCTTGATTCCAAGAAATGATCAGGAATTCCCAGAAATTAGCAGTGTTCAAGTCCACAAAAAACATCGAGTTCAGCTTTAGAAAACAAGATATTCCACTGTTTCACAGAAACAATGGACTCCTGTCTTGATAACATTTTGCTTTCTTAAGACATGCAGCAAAATGCTGACAAACCTTATTTGACATGAACACACACACCTACCATGCTACACTGTACACAGAAGTATTTCACAATCACATTTTTCAAAAGGAGCATGCTAGCTGACACATCATACATTCACAGTAAACTGATATTAAATACCATATCCCCCACCAAAAAAAACACCACTGATTCTTCAAGCAAATAAAAACATTTTTCCTACCTTCTCCTTGGGTGGAAGCTACTGTACTACAATCAATGTCCATCCAACAGGATCCATTTGAAAGATCCCTCGTTATTTCAGCTATAAGAAATGCCACAATAATTAATTTATACCTGACCTTTCCCACCAGTTTGGTTTCCACTTTATCTGCTGTGGAAAAGAGGATAGTTTGTTCTTGCACCCTATCCATCCAATTTTGGTATCAGGCATCATCAAACTATTAAGTAAGGTGTTAAGTTGGGAGGCAGTATAGTGCAGTGGTTTAAGGCTGTGAGCTGCAAATCTGGTGACATCCAGCAGACCAGACCTGGGTTTGAATCCCACAGCTTCCACTTACGTACTGTGTGATCCTGAGCAAGTCACTTAACTTCCCTGTGCTCCCATGATACTCCTGCTTCAGCTTAGTGTGCTACTCCTGGTTAAACAACTAAAAGAAAAAGTTTACAAATTACGAACCACTAGTTCTCTGTTGCTTACTATTAGGCATTTCATCTGGATTTGAAACCATGCCCAAGAGCTGAACCAGGGTTTCTGTAAAGATCTGTCTAACATTATTTTTTCCTATGCCAAGTCAAGACCAGGTGATTGATGAAAGCCCTCCAAAAAAAAGTGGAAACCGGTACAGTATTTTCAATGTACCTCCAGAAAGTCTACCATTTTGGCTATGCCTTTTCCTCTCTCTCCGCCTCTTTTTTCAAGTGTCTGCAGATCAGCCAGCAGCTGCTGTCTCTCATCAGCCTCTGCAGGTTCTCAACTGCACGTATGGTGCTGAAGTGGACTTCAAAACCTGCACTGCATGCAGCCACGCCTGGGTCTCCTTGCCCAACTTCTTGATCGTCTCGTCTCCTTTAGAGAAGAAAAAACAGTGTGAATTGATAGGACACTGTGCCATCCTAGGGGATAAAGGGAGAAAAAACAAATCAAAGGATGGGATCTTGCGAGCTCTGGTGATAGGACTGGGCAGACAAGTTGCTAAGGGCAGGAAAATGGGAGCAGACAGGTACCTCATGGGTAGGAGGAGCAGAGCAGACAGGATCGTGAGGGTTGGAGGACGGCAGCCAATAGAATTCTGACAGGAGGAGGGCAGCAGAAAGGATACTGATGGCAGGGTTGACAGTCTATTTTTTTTAAGTGCATATTCATGAGTGACGGCAAGGTACCCAGTTACTTGTACCCGATTCCAACCACTCACACTGAAAAAAACACACAGTGCTCATATAATGGCTTTTTGGAGAAAGGCTTTCTTACTTACATTTAAATTTGTAGCCATCTTAAAAGTGATAGGAAATGTTTTTACACCTCTAGATGCCCTCCAGTTATTCTTTTATTTGATACCAGTATTTGATATATTTTTGACCTTTTTGTTAAATTAATAATCTAATTGTGTTGCTTTTTGTAACTACCCTGAATTCTCTCTCTGTTAGCAGTTGTTGCTGTCTCTTTTCATACTGCCTGAATATTTTGTGGCATCACAAACTCCCATCCAGGCCATTCAGATAAAATGACATGGAATGGGAGTCTGTGATGTCATGAAATGTCTTAGAGATATGAAAATCAAGAGCAGCAGCTGGTGAGGAGAGTGGAATTCAATGTAGATCTGAAGGCACCCCAAAGCTAGCTTATGTATTTATCAAAAAATCATCAAAGCATATCAGAATATATAACTGGCATGGAAAGGATGATGGAAGGGCAGTTAAATATGCTAAAATAATTTCCTAGCTCCTTTAATCACTATTAGATTTCTTTTGTGCTGGATGAGCAATTTTTATTACTAGTCTCAACAAAGGGGGTGAAGATTAATTATATCACTATATTCTCACTCATATTGCTATTCTTCATGCATCAATATATTAACAAATTAGCTTTTGCAGATGCATCCTGCCTCTGCCAAAACAAGGGAGCAGACAAGATAATGAGGGTAGCAAACAGGATCCTGAAGAGAGGTAGAGGCGATGGGCATATTCCTTATGGCAAGAGACAGAGAAGACAGGCCCAACAGGGAGCATATCACTGAGAAACAGACTACAATTATGGTGTTCTAGGTCTGAATCCCTAGCATGGAAGGACATGATGTTTTGGTGGAAGGAGGTTACAAACAGTATCCACAAGATGCTCTCCTCCTCCAGTTAGGGGTAGGTGAGTGGGAGACAATGTTGCAGCACTGTCCCTTGACAGTCCAAGGAAAGCAGTGTTGGCTGTAGCATTTGGCAGTAATGTGGGTTGGTGGTTGGCTGGAAGGGTCTTGAGGACTTCTCACAGGAAGGGGTATGTGAGGACAGAGTGAAAATGGGGAAGGGCCAGAGCATGTGGCCACTGTGTTCTTTGCATCTGTCTGCATCATTTGGTCACCAGATGTAGGGCAATCTGCTCTCCTGTTCACCAGATTCAGTGTCCTGACTGGGAAGCCTGGGACAAGATGAGCCCCTTCATGAGGAATGGTGAGACCATAAAGGCTTAGAGAAGGGTTATGGTGGTCTGCATGGCAGTAGAGAGGGTTACTCTAGAAGGAAAAATGACTAGTATCCAGATGAAAGGACAACATGCCATGCCTGGAGTCATAAACAGAACTGAAATAAAGAGGAGGAGGAGAGCTGGGACAAGGGATATATGATTGAGGTCCATAAATATCTAAAAGGAGTGAACAGGGTCATCATAAATATGTTGTTTCAGCTGAGGAAGGGAGGAAGGGGCCATTCCGTGAGGCTGGTTGGCGGGAGGCTGAGGGGGGAGACTAGGAGACGCTACTGTACCGGGAGGGTGGTGTACCCATGGAACGTACTGCCTGCGGAACTGGTGACTGTTGATACAGTAGAGGGATTCAAGAGGGGTTGGGACAGATATAAGGGTAAAGTAAAGCTGAGGAATGCCAGATCTGGAGGTGTAACTCTGATAGGGTCAGGGGGATTTATTGGGGAGGGGGCAGCAACGGTGTCTTGACCAGGTGCTGACTTCGAGCAGGCTCGACAGAACTTTAGGCCTACTCTGCTGGCATTTTAGTATGTTAGTATGTAAAAGGAAAAAGGCCTGTGAACATGAAGGATGATAAACAAGGTATCAGTTGGAAGAATGAAAGTAAGGATTCTACTTGCTGGAAGAGAGAAAGGAGGGAGGAATTGTCGGTGACCGTAGCAGCGAGAGGGGTTGTCGGTAGAGTAGCTATAGGTTTTTTTGGCGGCTGTAACTGCAGAAGAGAAGCCAGCAGCCATAGTCGCAAAATGGAATCTTGTTAAAAAGGAAACTGCTTTCTGCAGGGCTTCCAGAGCCATATGGTATCAAGATTCAAATATTGCTTATAAAATACAGAGTCTGTTCGCTCAAGACTTGCTGAAGAAGAGGAAGGAGGGATTGTCGCCATGGCCTCGAAGAGACTGTTGGTGGTTGTGCCAGGAGGGTTCTTTTAGCGACTGTAGCTGCAGGATAGGAGCTGATGATAATTGTCGCAAAAATAAATCTTGGGGCTCAGCCGCAAAAGGTAATCTCGGTGGCACATTGCCGCAGTGGGCTCTGCTCCCAGACCCAATCAGGGCACAGGGCACCACCATTCAAACAAGCCGATTGGCTATATAAAACAGCAGAGCCACAGCCCGCTTAAGACTTTTGCTGGAAGGAGAGCAAGGAGGAGCTTGTCGGTGGCCATAGCCGCGAGAGGGGATTTTCCTTCCCCGTCTTTCGGATGAGACGTTAAACTAAGGTCCCATCTGCCTGGATTGGTGGTAGTTCAGGTGGATGTTAAAGATCCCATGGCACTTATCGAAAAGAGTAGAGGAATTTTTTATTAAAGAGTTGGACTACATAACACAACAGTACATAAGAAATAAAACATAAAAGTACATAAACATCAACAAAATAAAGCAAAAGAGGAAAGAACAAAAATAAACCATAAATTCAATACCAATGAGTACAATGAACCCAAATATGTGCAACCTTTTCCCTACTAAAATGCAATAAATCCATTTGTACAATATCATGTAAAGATTGTCTAATATTGGCCAATAATTCAACATGCGAGACCCACTTTTGATGAAGAACCCCCAAACATCTGATTTGCCACAAATGATAGCGAATCACAACAAAAATAAGATACAGATTCTCAGGATTATATTTACACATAAAGCATGATTCCCACCATACATAACATCAGAACAGGATAATAATGTAAACTTGGGTTCCCCAAATAGCACTCAAGTAAGCCCAGAATTGTACTACAAATACACATTCGAAAATAAATGACACTGAGTTTCCACCACCTGAGAACAAGGAGGATGGGGACAATATCTATCTTCCATTTTTTATGTTTATGATTACCCTTCACACTAAGCCTACCAAAATTCCCTAACCATAAACAATCCCACATTTTGAAGGGATACGGATTCCATAATGACGTAACACCACCACCTGTTGTACAGAAGAACAAAAAGGAAATTCTATCACAGTAGGATTATCATTAGACAAAACAGTATGATAAACTGCCTTCCTAGTCAAAATCAAAAAATCCTGACGTCTAAGTTTCCATTTTACAGCCAACTTACAACAGTCAATACCATAATCTGGTATAGGAGTCTGTTTTCCTAACAACCTAGTAAAACCCTGCTCCCAAAACTGTATATTTGGCGTGATCCAATCCAGAACTAGGGAACACCAGATCTCAAAACCTGGTTTCAAGGCTAAACCAAAGTTATAACTGTAAAAAATACTAAAATAAAAAGCAACAGGATTAACCATACCAACACCCCCTTCTACAATGGGTTTATAAGTAACATCTCTTTTAATCGGATTTAACCGGGATCCCCAAAAAGCCTGAAAAAAAAATACTAAATAATTTAGTAAACAATTTCTGGGAGGTGGAAAACATAATTAAGGTACAAAACAGGTAAAAGTAAAGTTTTAATCAAAAGCACCTCTTCTTCTTACTAATCAACCAATTACGCCAACCCTGAACTAAACGCTCTGCCTTCCCCAGATGTACCAACCAATTAGAATAAGCCATATCCTGACCCCCAAGCGGACCCCAAGAACCAGCAAAGGCTCAGATTGAATCCGTATACCCCTGAAAAAAACAGAAGACAGAACAGGGGTGTTACCCAAAGGAATACCAACACTCTTATCCCAATTAATCTGGGAACCAGAAATAGCTGCATATGTCCTTATAACAGCACAAAGGACCTCTTCCTTGGTATCAACCCCCAACATAAGCACCATATCATCAGCAAAGGACATAGCTTTAACAAATAAAACCAGTTTGGGGGACCAAAACACCCTGAATATCAGGAGAGTGGTGTAAAAGCCAAATCAAAATATCAATACAAAAACATATAAGAGAGGGCTCAGGGGGCAACCCAGTCGGACCCCTCTCTGAATTTTCACCGGGCGACCATACCACCCATTCACATTATGACAACATTTCCTTGTGTCCTAAAGTGCTTTAATCCAAGAAACAAAACTTACTGGAAAACCAAATGCATTCAAAACTGCAAACAAAAACTTATGTAAAACCCGATCAAAAGCCTTTTCCTGATCCACACCCACCATCCACCCTGTGATCTGACAGGAATCAGCCTGCCAAAACAATTCTCTAAGGACAATAGGGTTATCCTTTATCTGACGGCCCTGAACCGCACAGGTCTGTTCAAAACTAATCAAATAATCGGAAATTTTATTCAATCTATTTAACAGAATCTTTGCCACAATTTTCCTATCAGTATTAAGGAGGCTCAAAGGCCTCCAATTATTAATATAATTCTGTGCACCCGTTTTATGAATTAAGACCAAAACTGCTTCTTGCATGGAAGCAGAAAAAGAAGAAGACTGCAATATATGATTAAAAAGAACCACCAAAACTGGAGACAAGTCCTCAAGAAAATGTTTATAAAAAGCAGCTCCCAACCCATCCATACCCGGAGCCGCATTAGAATTCAGTTGCTTAACTACATGAAACACTTCTTCAGCAGTGACATCATGTGTTAACATGAAAACATCCTCTGGCCGAACCTGAGGTAATTGTAAGGTGTGTAAAACCTGTGCCAAATCTCCACTAACCTCCTGATTTATAAACATAGCTGTAAACCTATCCTCAACAATAGACAAAATTCCCTCCGGGGAAGTGACACTCTGCCCAGAGGAAGAAAGCAATTCAGAAATGAACCGATGTTTAACTCTATCCTGACAACTCTTAAAGGGATCAATAGAAGAGGACCGAACCTGCGTACCAAATCTTGTTTTCTGCTCCAAAGATTTAGCCCTAGTATATTGAAGGGACATCATCTTATTCTTTACAGTTTGTATCTGGGAACCACAATCCTGACAAGTAGTTTCTGATAATGAAATCAAATGCTGCAAATGTTGACGTAATTTTAAATATTCCAAATAATTAGACCGACACCTGGAAGAAGCCAAGGACTGAAACAAAAACTTCCAATCCTTTTTAGTATCCTCCCACCAAGTGGAAATATCCGTATAACAATCACTGACAGAAAGTCTAGCCATCCAATGACTATGCCAGGCTTTCTGTATTTTAGGATTCTGCAATAAAACATTATTCAACCTCCACTTATTTTTTTTACATCGAGGAGTATTTCTCCAAGAGATATTGGAGCTTAACAAAACATGATCAGAAAATTCCACCACCCGAATAACAGAGTCTAAAACCTGAAAAATTTTAGATATAAAAATGAAATCAATCCTGGTTTTCAATGTACCCTTAAAGAAAGTATAACCACCAATAGGATGTAGACTTCGATAGGAATCCTGTAAGCCAGCAGTATGCAGAATTCTATTTAGTGTGTTAGTGTCACAAAACAGTTTAGAAGTCTGTAACCCCGTCAGTTTGATGTAAACCACAGTTAAAATCCCCCAACCAGATAACTAAATGAGAAGAAAAAATTACTCACCTTAGTAATGTTGTTTCTTCTAATGGAGTCTTGCTATATTATGACATATGCAGTGAGTCCCAACCTTCAAACTGTTCGAGGTGAAATAGTTAACTTTCCATGCCAGGCATGGAACGTGAGTTCGAGCTCGGGTTGAAACTTTGTCTGTTGTTCTTCAAACTCAAACCGTCAGATCTTTATGAGCTAAACTCACTGAGGTCCTGTGTGGAAGCTGTAAACCTACACTAGCCAACTGGCTGCTTAATATAAGAACACATTTTTGGTCCCAAACAAAGACTCAAGTCAGGAGACCCAAAAATGGAACAAATAACACCAAGTCACCCCAAGAAAGGAGGGTGAAAACAACAAGGTGGGTACTTGGGCCAACACTGCACTGCCCACCCACATCCCAAAAACAGAGGTTCTGAGAGGGCAGGCGGGGAGGTCATAATATAGCAAGACTCCATTAGAAGAAACAACATTACTAAGGTGAGTAATTTTTCTTCAAACAACATGAAGTCTTGCTATATTATGACATATGCAGACTATAAAGCAGTACCTCCATGGAGGAGGGACAGAACCTACTTAGGAAATAGACTCTGCAGCATAGCTGTAAGAACCGAGCATCACCCTAGCCTGGATGTGCAGGGAGTAATGCTTGGTAGAAGTGTGAACTGTTTTCCAGGTAGCTGCTTGACATATCTCTAGAATAGGGATGTCCCTGGTCCAGCCAGGAAGCATCTGTACCTCTGGTAGAGCGAGCCCTCAGGCCTGGGGAGGAACCCTACCCAGTTTTTTATAGCAAAATTGGATACAAGAGACAATCCACCTGGCAATGGATCTTTTAGTGGCAGGTTTCCCTTTACCAACCTCACCATAAGTGAGGAACAGTTGGAGGGAGTCAAACCTGTGACCCTTGGTACGCTCTATGTAGTAACTAAGGCCTCTTCACATCTGTTGTGCAACCTCCTCTCGCCAGAGGAGGAAATGGTCAGTGAAGTACACTGGAAGAGATATGGACTGATTAAGGAGGAAATCTGAAACCACCTTAGGCAAGAACTTCCTATTAGTCCTGAGGACCACCTTATCTCTATGAAAGGAGATAAAGTCAGGCTCCACTGACAAAGCTTGCAATTCACTTATGCGTCTGGCAGAAGTGATGGTTACCAGAAACACAATCTTCCAAGTCAAGTACTTAAGTTCTGCTGAAGACAAAGGCTCAAAGGGGGGTTGCATAAGCTGAGCAATGCAAACATTAAGATCCCAGGCAGGGGCAGGGTTCCTGAATGGAGGGTTGGTATGAAGCAATCCCTTGAAAAACTTGGAGAATACAGCATGAGCTGAAAGAGAAGAGGGCTTACCTGCTGAAATAAAAGCAGACACAGCTGCCAAATGCACTTTTACGGTAGCTGGTCTCAGCCCCAAGGTATTTAAGTGACCATATAATCCAGGACTGTGGGTAAATCAGCAGATTCTGGGGAAATATAGCTTTCCAGAGCACCATATGGAAACCTTCCATTTGGAATTATAAGTAGCCCTGGTGGAAGGTTTCCTAGATCTTCAGGATATCCATTACACCTTGGGAGAGGTGTAGATCAGCAAATCTAACTCTTCAAGAGCCTGGCCTTGAGATTGAGAGCTTTGAGGTCTGGTACCAAACCTCCCTTGAGCACAGGTTAACAGGTTGTGCTTCCTGGGAAGACATAGGGAAGATGGACTGCTAAGGACAGTAGGAGTGGATACCAGGTTGTCTGGCCAATCTGGAGCAATCAGGATCATCTTACAGGGCTGAGATCTGATTTTGACTAGCACTTTGAACAGGAGAGGGAAGGGAGGAAAAGCATAGAGAAACTTCCCTTCCCAATTGAGGACTAAGGCATCCAGAGGGACTGAGCCCAACACTGGGGCCTGCAGCAAAAAAGGGGAAGTTGGTGATTGTCTGGGGCTGCAAAAGATCTATCTGCGGGTGCCCCATCTAGCAAAGATCACCTCAAAACTAGGGGTCCAGTGACCATTCGTGATGGCCCTGGAAATCCTGCTGAAAGCATCTGCCAGGACATTGTCCTTGCCTGGGAGGTGAACTGCCGTAAGGGAGGTGTTCAGGGAGTAAGCCAGAGACCACAACTTCATTGCTTCGTGCACAAGGTCCGGACCGAGTGCCCCTTGTTTGTTGATGTACCACATTGTGGTGGTGTTGTCTGTTCTGACCTGTACAACTTTGTTCTGAACAGATTTGGAAAAGCTTGAAGTGCTAGAAAAACTGTTCTGAGTTCCAACAGATTGATGTGGAGCAGAGATTCTTGAGGGACCACAACCCCTGGGTAGGGAGGTCGCCCATGTGAGCGCCCACCCCAAGAGGGATGCATCTGTAGTAGTGATGAAGGAGGAGACTGAGTGACAAAAGGAACCCTTGTCTCAGATTGCTCTGCTCCTGCCACCACTGTAGGGCCTGGATCAGGGTTCGAGTCACTGGGATCAATTTGGTTAGAGGGTCTTTCCTTTCAGACCAAAAGGCTCTCAAATGGAACTGGATGTCCCTCATCTGAAATCTTGCTCCCTGCACTACTGCTGTAGAGACAGCCATGTGCCCCAGGAGCTGTAAAAAATGCCTTGCTGGTCGAGAGACCTGAAGGGTGAATGAGGAGGCCAGAGAGACCAGGGTCCTTGCCCTGTCCAAAGGAAGGAAGTCTCTGCTTTTCTCTGTTCAGCTCTGCGCCTATGAAGGTGAGGGAGCTGTACAGGCTCTAGAACTGACTTTGAGAGATCAGAAGGAAACCTAGAGAGGTGAGCAGTTGCTGAGTTATCTGTAGGTGTAACCTGACTTGGTCTGGCCAGCAGACCAATGTGGGGTACATCCTAGTTGACACCCAAAGCAAAAACAGAGTCATTAAAACAGTAAAAAAAAAAAAAAAGATAAATAAAACTCTTTTTCACTTAACAGTGAGTTGCAGAGCAAGCCCTGACTTACGATTTTCATTTCTATCCTTAAGGAACCCCAAAGCTTCCATGCCTTTACAGACTTTGTGACAGCTTCAGAAGATGATCGTTTCTGTGAGAATGTACTGATCACTCTTCAGACATACACACTAGACAATAACTGCACAAATCCAAAAGCACCTCTGGTCTCAGGCTGCTAGTCATGTTCCCATAAAACTCAGTGTACAGCAACTAGTAAAAGACTGGTTGAAAATAGCTGTATATTTAAAATATTCAAATGGGGTAAAGCTGAAATACCTGTAGAAGCATTTGTACTAGTAGACCTCTGGAGAATGGTATGAATCGCTCCCGATACTGTTCGGCCCAATCCAATGGCTCTGTCATCTTCCGTGCCTTATTATACTCTTTGACCCTGTCAGCCAAATAACTCAGTCCACGGCGACATGACCACATGGCTCCCACTCGCAGGAGGCATGCTGCAGGAAGCATGCTGATGCTAAGAGGGAAAAAACATCAAACATTTACCATCAGTGCATATTTTGGGATATACTTTATTCTTTCCCTTGCATATATACTATATTTTAAACAATTTATTAGGCCAAGATCAGTATCGGCCTTTATGCCTGTTGCTGCACCCAACAGAATTAGAAATCAGGGGGCTCCTAAGTGCACCTTACTGAGCATGACTATGGTATTTTGATACCTACCGCGGGAATTTCTGCCCCTGCCACTTGCGTACTCTTTCAACAGAACACAGCAAGGAGAATACATACATGAAAATCCAAACATTACATTTTTAATACTGATAACTTGGTATTTTCAAACAAATGGATGAAAACAACACACTTAAAATCTGTTTTCAGAGAGTTATTCTCCTTCATGCATACAAAATGTTGGGATATTTTGTGACTGGTGATACTTATCAGCCTCCTGTTCAAAACTTTTTATTTTAATTTATTATATTCAACAGTAGCTCAGTTCTATCACCATTTTCTGAAATGTTTTGGCACTTTGCCCAGCTAGAGGGGTACTATACACTGTGGGAGACAGCTGGGTGGCACGGAGAGTTCCTCATGTCACAATGAAAAAAGAGAGAGTCGAGTCAGACTCCAAGTACTAAGGAACTTAAAGTGATAAGGGGTGGTGCCCTCCAGCTTGGCAAAGTGCCCAAACGTTTAAGAGAACAGGGACAGAAATGAGCTACCATTGATGTATAATAAAACTATAAATAAAGGCTTTGAATACAGTGGGCTGATGAAGCGACTCCTGCCACAAAACGTCTCCAGCATTTTGTATGAAGTAAAGAGAAAAGATCATTGAAAACAGATTTTCAATGTGTGGTGTTCATCCATTTTTTTAAAGTACCAATATAAGCCATCTTAAGATAACCCAAGACCAAACTGATATTTCCTCTTTACAGAGGAAGGACAACCTGGACTTACTGCACAGAAAATAATGATTAAGTGCCCAGTTTCTGGCTGGGCCCCACTGAGTTAGGGGCCCCCAGCAGTCAATGGGAGTAAGGGTACCTACGGATGTCTCAGGCCAAAATATTCCCACCTAGATTTTCAGTTCTGAAAGGGTTTCCGTTTCTTTTTTTGGCCGGGGGGGGGACAGTTGAGAGGAAATAAGCACACAAAGGTCATGAAATCTATTTTATTCGGAATTCTGCACATCAGTATAGCCTCTCTTCGATGAAATAACTGTTTTTCATGAGGGTCTTGAGGCACTGTTACAGCAGCAGAGTCAGCAGCCCCAGGTGCTGTGAGGACACCAAGCTTCTTGCCTCGTGCCTCACAACACACCTGGGGTGTTATTAATCTCCAATAACCGCACACCGTTCCATGCATTATTGCTTACATAGCATGTGCTTTTCAAAATTCTGCTGCACGTTTTTCAAGTAACCAAACTGGCATTTTTGCTAACTAAAACAGAAATTCATCTGAAGATTACCTATCTATCTATGGCCATATAGAGCAATGGCTCAAGTTAGGGTAGGTCAAACTTTATTTTTATACGGAAATACATGTCATTTGGACTTTATAGCCCAGTTTACAAGACAGTTCTGTATTTAAATATCTAAAGTTTCAGTCAAGAACATTAAGGAATAAAATTAGTAAATCACATACAGAACAAATGATGTTAAAAATAACACAGGAACATTAACAAGTACACTCCTAGTTTGCATATCTACAGTATTTACATAAGCATATAAAAATTAAGTAAATTAGTCAAGTATATTGATATGTAAGAAGCTCAAGTTGCTTAAGGTCACATATTGACACACACGTTTCAGTTGCCTCATATTTAAAGAGACAACCCTCATTTTACTTCTCAAAAGCACTCAATCCCACATGCAGACAGTGCCATTCGTCACTACATGCAGAAATAGCAGAAACGGTGTATGAATCATTGATGTTCAACTATACTTGTGTCTGAGTGTATAATATTGCTTAGTTTAGGTGCAGCTGCTTATTCTACTGCTGTTCACTTTTGGGTGCATGTCACGCTTACGAAGGTTGGCAAGTAGAAACTACATTTAACAAGGCTGGTCAGAAAATGTTCGATACATTCGGAACTCTTTAAATTTTGTTTCAGACACTAGACTCCCGACAACTGAGTACTGTTCCCAACCGTCCCATCCATTTAAAACTGATTGTTTAAGTTAGAGGCTCAGTGCAAGGATGGGAGGTTGGAAATACTAGTCAGTTGTAACTTGTGTCAGTTCTATTACTTTTATAGTGCAGTGGCTGCAGCTGCTTATTCTGAAACTTGCAGCTGACTGTTCACTTGTAATCAAGCTTGGGAAGGCTGGCAAGTAGAAACTACATTATTTGAGAATCAAATCTGTTTTTAATACTAGTAACTCATGTCAGAGTTATGAACTTGAAAAATTCTGTTTGAATTTCACTAAGACACTGATGAAAAAAAAATTTAATAAAGTGACTCAGTGACTGCACACACTCTTGTACCGGAGTCTTTTTTTCCCCTTTTGCTCCACACATCAAAGGAAATCAAAAAGTGTTTGTCAGCTGAGCAATAACACCAATCATATTGTGTCTAGTAAATATAACAATAGTTTTATTTTGCTAATCAATTCGATCTGCTACACATTTGTAACACTGAGTAGCACTTTTCCGCTGAAAGTGCCAATGAATTTAAAATCCTGATTTAAAACTCTGCAATCTACTGTACATTTTAAACATTTCAATGCACTAAATGACACAATCACACTCTTTCAGAAGAGCTTTGGAATGTGCTTCTTTTAGCTCAAAGCAAACTGTGACTCACCAGCCATGACGTGATCCACAATGGCACCTCCTTCCCACAAACCCCAATCACTCGCGTGAAGAAGATGCTCTTGGCATCAAGCATCATGCTGTGATGTGATAAACCACTGGACTGATGTCCAAGAGTCAAAAAGAATTTACCTGCAAATAAACTGTCTGAGGATGTTCAATAAATAAAGTGTTTGGTAAAGCACAAAGTTGTTGGCTGTTTGAAGGTGGTACTGCTCACACTGTTGATACAATCCTGGCTAGTGACTAGCAGTTGGCACTATCCCGTGAACCATTTTCAAGGGTTGACATTAGGCTGTCACTAGTCAAAAAGGTAACTCCACCGACCCTACTGACATGCTTTTGGTCCAACTGGTGTACTTGGAGAAATGCTACTTCCACCAATATGAAACAGTAGATGAAAAGAAATATTTTACTGGCACAGGTCATTTCAAAATTTTCCAATACTCGCTGGCAGGTTGGTGCCCTTTTCATATGCTGATGTGTTACTAGGCGTAAATAAGCCTGAAGCAGTATTCTTTATGGAACTATTTCTGCAGCATTTTAATTTCACTTCTTTACCCTGGTAGTCCAGATGAAACAAAACATCTTGTGTTGGTCCAAGGCATTAGCCCTTCCAACTCATAGTAATTTATCTTATATATAATGGCCAGTTATTCCAAGTCAGAAACAGAGGCGGTTCAGGGCAATGTGAGGAAGTATTATTTCACACAGAGGGTAATGGATGCATGGAACAGCCTTCCTGAGGAGGTTGTGGGGTCTAAAACTGTGGGAGAATTCAAGAATGCATGGGACAGACATAAGGCAATTCTTGTGGGGGGTAGGAAGAAATAGGCTGTTGGTTAACTAGGATCTGCGGCCTATCCTGTAGGTAGGGAAATGGGCAGACTAGATGGGCCTAGCGGTCCTTATCTGCCATCAAAGTCTATGTTTCTATACCCCTACAGTACATTAGCTCACTCTTCTATACTGCAGCTTACTCACCATAAATATGTAACCTCAGTTCATCAGTAGCTACAGTACAGTACTGTACGCCTTCACGTATAGAAGTTGTCGGCATATAAGAACTACTTGGCCCACCCAGAGTGCCTAAATTCCCTACCTATAGTGCTACGCAACTCTGGCTTACACCCCCCTCTTGCTTTTAAGATTTCTTTGTATCCATTCCATGCATTTTTAAATTCTGTGACCACTCTACCCCCACTACTTCCGCTGGTATTCTGTTTCAACCATCCACCACCCCCTCCATAAAGAAGTACTTCCTCATATTTCCTCTGACCCTCACCCCCAGCTTCATACTGTGACCCCTTGTCCTTGAGCATCTTTTTCTTAGGAAAATGCTCCTTTCCTGTACCTTGTTTATTCCTGTGAGGTATCTGAAGGTCTTTATCATATTCCCCGCTCCCTCCTGTCTTCTAGGGAGTACTATTTAAATCCTTAAGCCTTTCCTCGCAGGGCTTCTGATGCAGGCCCTGCACCATTCTGGTTGCCTTCCTTTGCACTGCCTCCACCCTATCTATGTCCTTTCAGAGATGGGGCCTCCAGAACTGTTCACAGTACTCAAGGTCGGGTCTCATCAGTGATCTATACAGAGGTATTATTACCTCTCTCTTTCTGCTGGCGATACCCCTGCCTATGTATCCAAGCATTCCACTAGCCTTTCCCCACTACCTTGTCATACTGTTTAGCTACCTTCAGGTCATCAGAAGTTTCTCTTGTATTGTGGCTGCTAATACTCCCCCGAGTTGGTACGTTGCCCCCAGTCATTTGTGACCTAACTGCATGATTTAGCCCTTTTTTTGCATTGAGTCTTATCTGCCAAACTCATGATCATTCTTCTAACTCTTTAGATCCTCCCTCATTCTTTCAACCCCCCCCACCGGTGTTTCTACTCTGTTGCAGATTTTTGTGTCATCCGCAAACAGGCATAGCTTCCCCTCCAGTCATTCTGCCATGTCCCTGATAAAGACATTAAAAAGGACTGGGCCTAATACGGACCCCTGCAACACCCCGTTAGTCACCCTGCCTTCCCCAGAGTGTATCCCCATTCACCACCAATCTTTGGCTCCTACCACTAAGTCAACTCTCCACCCATTCTACTATTTTAGGACCTACGCCTAGGCCACTCAGTTTGTTTACCAACCTTCCATGTGGAACAGTGTTGAAGGCCTTGCTGAAATCCAGATAGGCCATGCCAACTGCCCCCCCTCCCTGGTCCACTTCCTCAGTTACCCAGTCAAAGAACTTGATCAGGTTTGTCTGGCAGGACCTCCCCCTGTGAATCCATGTTGCCTCTGATCCTGTGGACTGCTGGTAAATACAGGTTACTCATCTGTAACAGGAGTCCTAGGAATGGTATATGTTGTTCATCCACACTGTCTGGCAGGTATCCTTGCCGCTTTAAATCTTGCCGGAAGGTCTTCAAGCTGGCTCCTCCCACCCACCTGGGTGGTAAAACTCTCGGCTCCGCCCCTTGACGCCAGATCTGGCCCGCTGGACGCTCAGGCTGTGTGTCGAGGCCGGGGAGGTCAGGTGGATCGTGTGGATGAACAACATATACCATTCCTAGAACTCCTGTTACAGGTGAGTAACCTGTATTTCTAGGGACATGAATATGTTGTTCATCCACACTGTCTGGCAGACTCCTAGCAGTTCTCCGGGAGGAGGGAGGCAAGGCGCACACCCCCTACTTAGGGAATAGAGACTGGAGAACCGAGGCCCCAAAACCAGCATCCCGGCATGACTCAAGGTCGATGTGGTAATGGGTGATGAAGGTATGTGCTGACTTCCAGGTAGCAGCCCTGCAGATTTCCTGGATAGGGACATCCCTGGAAGCAGCCACCAATGCAGCAGTATGGTGGGTAGAATGAGCTCTTATCCCTCTGGGAGGCTCCATGCCCGCCAACTTATGGCAGCGATCTATGCGAGGTGAACCACCTGCTTATCGTCCGCTTGGCTGCAGGTCTGCCAGGTGCGGCTTCAGCGAGGGTGACAAACAGCTGGCGAACCTCTCCTCAATTTCAGTCGGCTCCTTTGAGTAGTGCTTGCTCTAGGGTCCAGAGTATGGAGCCTATATTCGCCTCCGAGGTGTGACTGGGGTAGAACACCGGCAGAGTCAACACCTGGTTAAGGTGAAACTCCAACACCACCTTCGGAAGGAATTTCGGTGGGAGCAGGACAACCTTGTCCCTGTGGAAGACCAGGTAAGGAGACTCGATGCAGAGTGCCTGGAGCTCTCCCATCCTTCTGGTTGACGTGATAGCCACCAAGAAGGCGGTCTTCCATGACAGGTGAGAGAGTTCACACCTGTGCATTGGTTCAAATGGCTTGCCCATGAGCTTTGCCAGTACCAGCAGTAGATCCCACGGAGGTGGAGGTTCTCGCACCGGAGGGGAAATGTGATCAAGGCCTTTGAAAAAGCGCCAGACCACCTTCTCCTGCGCCACCAACTGCTTCCCGGCCCGCGCCCGGTAAGCAGAGATGGCTGCCAGGTGCACCTTAAGGGTCGTCGACCTAAGCCCTTGCTGAGAAAGGGACCAAAGGTAGTCCAATATGCTCGCCAAGGAACAGGAGGAAGGGTCAAGGCCCTTGCCCTGGCACCAAATGGAAAATCTCTTCCATTTGAAGGAGTAGCATTTTCTGGTCGACTCCTTACGGGACGCCTCAACTACGCTGAGGACCTCATCGTAAAGACCCAAGGCCTGGAACTCTAGCCGTTCAGGAACCAGGCCGTCAGGTGCAGGGATTGAAGGTCCAGATGGAACACCTTCCCCTGCTTGACTGAGAGCAGGTCTGGGCGTGCTGGAAGCTGCCTCGGGAGCCTGGAGCTGAGGCTGAGGAGATCTGGGGGCCAGTCTGGGGCTATCAGAATCACCTGCGCCTTGTCCTTCCTTGCTTTGAGAAGCCCCTTGTGCATCAAGGGGAATGGGGAAAGGCGAGAAGAGGCCCGGGGTCCACGGCCTCGAAGGCATCCCTGCAGCATCCCTGCTGGGGCGGGCATGGAACAGCCTCAGCTCGCATTCTCCCTGGAGGCAAACAGGTCCACCTGAGGTGTGCCCCAATGGGACAATAGATCTTGTACTACCTCCGGCAGGAGAGACCACTCGTGGGACACAGCCCCTATCCGGCTTAGGGCATCGGCCAGGGTGTTGGAGGCTCCTGCCACATGAATGGCTAAGAGATCTGCCTCCAGGCTGCGCACAAGTGACCAGATGAGGAGAGCTTCCTTGCATAGAAGCATGGAGCGCGTCCCGCCCTGGCAGTTTAGATAGTACATGGTCGTGGTGTTGTCCGTCTGGACCCCGGACCACTCGACCCCGAAGAAATGGAGCAAAGGCGGTGAGAGCTAGGCGGACCGCTCGGAGCTCCAGCAGGTTGATGTGGCATCGGGACTCCCGCGGGGAGCAGAGGCCGTGCGCTCGGTGTTCCCCCAGATGGGCACCCCAACCCATCAGAGAGGCATCGGTCGATAGAGAGACTGTCGGCTCGGGGCGGACAAACAGGATGCCCTCCTGCAGATGAACTGGAATGGTCCACCACTGGAGAGCATTCCACATCCCTTGGGTCACTGTCACTAGCTGGTCCAATGGATCGCAGCGTTGGGACCGCTGATTGGCCAGCCCCCACTGAAGGGGGCGCATGTTCCAGCGGGCCCAATGGAACATGCTGGTACAGGCTGCCATGAGACCCAGGAGGCGCAGGAAGTCCAGGGCAGGGCACGATTGCCCAACCAGAAATGATTGGGCAAAGGAGGAAAGAACCTCGGCCCTGTCCGCCGGGAGCCATGCTCTGGCTCGAAGAGAGTCGAGCTCTGCCCCGATGAAAAGAATCACCTGCTTTGGCTCGAGTTCTGACTTGGCCTCGTTGATGAGGAGGCCCACCTGAGAGCAAACCTGGAGGGCCAGATCTCTGGACCGCTCCACCTCCTGTCTGGAGGGGGCTGCTATCAGCCAATCATCCAGGTAAGGGTAAACCCGGACCCCTCGCGCCGCAGGAATGCTGTCACCACTGCCATGCATTTGGTGAAGACCCTGGGAGCTGGAGATAAGCCGAAGGGCATGGCTTGGAACTCGAAGTGATCCCTCCGCTCAAAAGCGGAAGGAACCTCTGATGTGATGGACGGATAGGGACGTGAAAGAACGATCCTGCAGGTCCAGAGAGCAGAACCACATGCCGTGTTCCAAGGATGGTATTATCTGAGCCAGAGTGACCATCCTGAAGGTTCGAGACCGTAGGAACTTGTTTAGGTCGTGTAGGTCGAGAATGGGGCGCCAGCCCCCCGTCCGTTTTGGAACCAGGAAATACCTAGACACGAACCCCGGGTCTGAGGGAGGGTCCGCCACCTCTCTGATCACCTCCTTCTTGAGGAGGAGAGCAATGTTGGCTCGGCGAGCCGACAGCAAGGCTTCGGATCCCGAGGCCCTCCGAGATGTGACGGCTCTGAAGGGTGGGGCCTGCTCGAACTCCAGAGACAGGCCCTTTCCCACCACCTCCAACAAACACCCACCGGTCTGTGGTGATAATGGAGCAAGCGGAAGAAAGTGGCGGGCTGCCCCCATGGGGGCACCTGGGTGAGGCAACAGGGTTGGGGCGACACTCCTCAACCCGTTACTGGGCAGGCTTGGAGGAAGGACTGGCCGAGGGACCGCCTAGGCCTTTACCTCCCTGCTTCCTGGAGAAGGAAGCCGAGGGCTTGGGTTTGGGATGCCAAGCTCGTGCCTGCTGGCCCTGACATTGCTGGGCCGGATGTGCCGCGGGCGCAGAGGGACGAAAAGGCTTAGGCTGCAGTCTGTGGCCTTTGTCCTTCTGTGCGGATGAGACTGAGTCCGAGGTAGCATTGGACTTCTCGATCCTCTGCAGGTGACCTTCCACCCCAGGGCCGAAGAGGTCAGTCCCCAGGAAGGGGACGTCCGCCAACTTGTGCTGAGTATCCGAAGTGAAGGTGGATATCCTCAGCCATGTCCGACGGCGCATAGCCTCTGCGGCCGCTACTGACCTGGCATAAGTCCCCAATGTCCAGAGCAGTCTGAAGCTGCTGTTTGGCCACTGCCCTGCCCTGGTTCCCGCATCTGCCTAACCGTGGTCTGCAGGTCCTCTGGAAGATGAGGAACTACCTCGTCCAGGTAGCCCAACAGGGCATGAGAGAAATGTGCCATAAGTACGGCCGAACTGGCCTGACGAAGGCAGAGGGAGGACGCAGTGTAGACTTTGCGCCTGGCATAGTCCAATTTCTTGGACACCTTGTCGGGAGGTTTGTCAACGTCCCTAGCGTTCCCGGCGCGCCGGAAAACGCTGTCGGTAATTAACCGGACAAGGAACCAGTAGGGACCGCATACTTCCTGGCCATTCTGGCCGAGGGCGCAGGACAGGAAGCAGGGCGCTGCCAGAGCTCCAAGGCAGGGCCCACTATGGCCTCGGCCACTGGAAAGGCCTCTGTAGGGGAATCCCCACGGTCCAGTATCTCCGTGAGGGGATACCTGGCCCGCTTAGACACAGGTTCGAGCTTCATCCCGGTGGACTCCGAGATGAGCTGAAGCAACCGCAGATAGGATGAAGGGCTATTGTCCATCGACTGACCTCCAGAGGACTCCAAGTCTACTCGCCTGGAGAAAAGGGAGGAATTGCCGTCGGACTCTGAAGAGTCCGCAAAGAGCTGCCTCGGGCCTGAGCCACCCTCCACCTGCCGTGGTCGATCGGGAGTGAGGGTGACAGACAGCCTATGGGGCAGTCCCTGAGCCGATCCAGAATTCTTGGTCAGAGCCCCAAATAATGGCTGTGGAGGCAGAGGTTCCACCGGAATCGGTGGAGCAGCGCTTTGGCTGAACAACCGGCCTGGGAACAGGCTCCTCGGGTAAGTCGAGGGGTTGTTTTGGCCGCTCCGGTGACAGCCACTTAATGGCCGGGGAAGGCGACGGTGTCAGCTTGTTCCTTCCTGGTCAGCAGGAGCTGTTGCCACATGAGGTCCTCGTATCGTTGACGTAACTTACATCGAAGCCTCCCCTCATCCGAGGAGGAGGACGAGGATGAGCAGCAGCGCCGCTTACCGTGGTGCGGAGACCGCCTATGACGGGCGGGATCGGCTGGACCGCTGAAGAAGTCCGAGATCGAGAACCTCGGCTTTTCCGGGGGGCTGCAGGGAGGGACGGGGAACCGCCCTCTCCTCAGCTCAGAGGGTTCACCGAGGGCTCTGGAACCGAGGCACTGGCAAGCCCACGGGATCCCTCAACTCCCACCGGCAACCGGGAGAGAGGATTCCTCGGCTTCCGCCTGGCACAACCTGTCCAACGGTCGAGAAAAACTCGATCAAGGCCGACTGGAGTCTTGGTCAACTGACCTGACAGGGACACCATGAGACCAGTGGCCGGCGAACGATCGATCGAAGTCGATGGCCGACAACTCGGGAGAGGGACCTTTCCGCCTCCCAAGAGCGTTGGACGGAGGGACTTACCCTTGTCTTTCTTTTGGACCGAGAAGAAGGTTCAGCAGGCGTTGGTCCCTCTCCCTTAGTGGAGAGGGACAGAACCGCTCATAAAGGAAGCTGTATAAGAGGAACCCAGGAGAGTGGGATAAATGCCTGACAGAGAAGATCTTGACCCGCACCGCCTCCTCTTGAGGGCAATCATCTGCTCTAGCTGATCCGCTGAGCCCACTGCCGTGGAAACCGCCGACCGGGCCTCTTTTGACTTCACCGGAGGAAAACGTTTCCCGGGATGCCCCAGTTGTAAACGGGCAGCACGGTCTTCGAGGACATAGGCTGAGAAGGAAGAGCACAGGTTGCAAGCCCGCGGGTTGTTCTCAAGGCCTAAACAGTAGACACACGCGGAGCGCGGATCCGCCTTGAGACATCTTCTTATTCCGCAAGGGCATCTCTGAAAACCAGGGAGTCGATTTGTCCATCGCAGCCGCGAGGGATAGAAGACTGAAGTCTAGAAGTGCAAAAACTTTTAAATTCGCAAAACCGAAGAATTAGGAACCAGTCTTATACGCAGAGCGTTAAGGAGGGAACCTGAGCTTCCAAGCGGTAAGGAAGATCTGGCGTCATGGGGCGGAGCTGAGAGTTTTACCACCCGGGTGGGTGGGAGGAGCCAGCTTGAAGACCTTCCGGCAAGATTTAAAGCGGCAAGGATACCTGCCAGACATGAACGACATATCCATGTCCCTAGAACAAGGTATTCTCCAATCCTTTCCTTCAGTAGTTATTCCATTACTTTGCCCACTACCCAAGTGAGGCTGACAGGTCTGTAATTTCCACCTCCTCCCTATTTCCACTTTTGTGGAGTGAGACTACATCTGTCCTCCTCCAGTCCCCGGTGCCTCCCTGCATCTAGTGACAGGTTGAACAGGGCTGTCAGAGGTGCAGACAGCTCCTCCCTGAGCTCCCTCAACCTGGGGTGTACCACGGCTGGATCTATTGCCTTGTCTATTTTAACTTTGACAACTACCTTAGGACTCGTTCCACTGTGAAAGGGCTAGTGTCCAGCTCCCAAACCTTTATGCCCTTGTCCTTTAACAAAGTTCTGTTTCCTAGCCCCTCCTCCATGAATACTGAACAGAAGTATCTGTTTAATATGCCTGCTTTTTGGTGGTCCTCTTCTACAGAATGCCTCCCCTTCCCCTTTCAAGTTCAGGTTCAAGTTTGCTGGCAGGAAAACTCCACTGAGCACATTCATTTACAAGGCGGTCCAGTTAGGACAATGTTATACAGCAGTGTATAATACACAATGTTGACATACAATACAAATACAACTGATATACAATATGGTTACATACAGAAACAGTAAAACAGTGACATACAATATAGTTGATTTAAGGAAGCAGTCACATTTATAGCAGGCAAGCAATGGAAAAACTATGACTATACATATTGATATTCAACAAATACTGGAAAACAGAAAAAGAAAAGGTTAAATGAATAGAAGTGCATATGTACAAACTTTGCTCTGTCTAGGACAGCTAGTTATTGCCACAATGGCAAGTTTCCATAAATGCCTTATTGAACAATGATTTAAAAAAGTTAAGGAAGACTAATCCAGAGAGCTTGAGTGAGGCCTGTATTTTATTCCATGCAGTCAGGATGGCGAGACTGATTGCAGCTCTACCATGAGTGTGGAATTTGGGGACATCCATAAGGATATATATGTTTTTCCTGAGGGCATAGTGGCTGTTCGACTGGTGATAAAGGGAAGTAATACATGGCAGAAGTTTGTTCAGTAGGACTTTGAGGGCCCAGGCACCAGTGTGAAGCAGTCTTCTAATGGTAAGAGAAGACCAGCCCACTGCTGAGCAAAGGGCACAGTGATGCTTTCTGAAAGGTGCATTGGTTATAAAACATAATGCACGGTGATACAGGATATCTAGTCTGTATTGTTTGGATGCCATGCTACTGTTGTAAATAATGTCAGTGTAGTCCAACAGGGGGAGGAAGGTGGCTTGTATTAGCCTTTTCCTGATGTCTGAGGGGAAAAGGGATTTATTCCTATAGAAAAATCAGTCCTATTTTTAGTTTTTTGGTGAAGGATTCAATGTGCACAGCAAATGAAAACTTACTATCAAACCAGATTCCCAGATACTTACATTTTTTTTTTTTTTTTTTTTACAGTCTCAAGGGAGTCTCCCAGGAGCGTTGTAACGTGTGCCGGTGTGGCTTGCTGGCGTAGGGGTGTTGACGGCTGTGGTGGGAGAAAGTACATTACTTTGGTTTTCTTGGAGTTTATCAGGAGTTTGGAATTGAGGAGATTCCGTTGTACTTGGTTGAAATCAGACTGCAACTCAGTGGTAGCATCAGATAAGGAGGGTTTAGATGTATACAGCACTGTATCATCTGCGAAGAAGTGAAGTTTAGAATGTTACTTCTTAGTGAGTTAATGTACTCTAAATAGTGAGTAAATGGCCCCAAGATTGAGCCTTGGGGGACACCTCGTGAGTGCAAGTGGGGGGTATAGGTGCCCTTTAGCTTTGATATGTTGTAGTCTGCCTGTAAGGTAGCTAGAGAACCAGCTTGCTGATGAGCTTTTCAAGTCATGTTCTTTAAGTATGATTAATAGTAGACTGGATCAACTGTGTTGAACGATTTACTTAAATCTAAGAAGATGGCTCCTGTAGAGTGTTTATTACTGAGGGCAGTGAACCAGTCATTTGTTACTAGGGCTAATGCAGAAACCATGCTGTGTTTTGCCTAAAGCATGAATGTAGTGGGCTGAAGAGGTTTGTATTTTCAAGGTGATCCCTTAGTTGATTAATTTGTTTTTCTAGTAGCTTTGACAAAATCAGTGGGATGGAAATTGGCCTATAGTTGTTCAAGTCACACGGATCGCTGGATTTAAATAAGGGCAGTATGTGTGCTGTTTTCCAACAGTTGGGTACTATGCCAGATCAAATTGATAAATTGAAACTGTGTGTTATGGGGGCGGTTAGGAACTGGAACCCTAGCTTTAGGAATTCAGACTCAATTTTGTAGCTCCTGCGCTCTTTCTCGTATCCAGTTTTTTCAGCAGATCTTCAACTTCTTCGAATGAAACTGGGGAGAGACAGAAAGAGTCCTGGATCAGTGGCTCTACGGGAACATTCAACATCCTTGGTTGCGGAGGAGTTGAGGGGACCAGCAGCGGGGGAGGAGTGGAACACTAGACCAGGTGTCACAAAATGTGCATTGTTTTTCTAAAAATCGTGCCATGATCCAAGCTAGTAGTACACTGCAATGTGATTTTAGTTGGTATTAAAGGTGGGGATCCATGGCCTTCCACGGATTTGTCAAATTTTTGCGGAACTGCTTTTGGCACCCTCTAAGGTTTCCGCATAAAAGTTGCATTTGGCTGATCCGACAAGCTTCGTACAAGCATTCCTTGCAGTTGTGAAGGCTGTCCAATCTATAGTGGCTTTATTGTGTCTTGCTAGAGCCCAGAGTTTATCTCGCTGGATAAGGGCTGCTTTCAGTTCAGCAGTGAACCAAGGGTAGGATGTATTTTTCACTCTGAAACGGATAAGGGTGGGGCGAGCTTATTTACGATGTTTGTAAGGTTTGAACTGAAGATGCTGACAGCCTTGTCTACTGAGGAAGCCAGGTAGAAATGTTGCCAATTTGCATTCCTGAGGTCAGTTAGAAAGCTTTCTGGTTTAAATTTGCAAAAGCTTCACTTGGTAATGAATTTGGAGGGAAGGGGGCGTTTTTCTAGGCTTCTTACGCAGACTACTGTATTTACGATCACTTAAATCACTGTGGAACATGTCTGTGTGTAGGATTTTGTGTGGTCTATTTGTGATTATCAAATCTACAATCAAACTTCTGGTGATATGTTTTGCATTGGTTCTGGTAGGCTCTGTGACAGCTGTGAGATACCCAGCTCATCGCTCAGATCTTTCAGGGTATTTGCTTTTTGTGTAAGCCAATCCAAGTTCAGGTCACCAAGGGTAATGGATTCATTTGGGTTGGCTTCAATTAAGTATATGATCATGGTTAGATCTTCAGTGCCCCCTGCCGGCAGTCTGTAGGAGCCAATAATAATGATCGCTTCAGATGAGGGCAGGGTAAGTCTTATGGCCAAACATTCAAATTCCTTTGGTCTAGAGGCTGCATGGAGTTCGGAGACAGTACTGTATATTTAGAGTTTACATAAATAACTACCCCCCTCCCTAGTTGGTCTGTCCATTCTAAAGGAAATGAAGGATGGGAGTGCGATCTGTTGGTCTGTGCTGGAGCTCTTTAGCCAGGTTTCAGTGACTACGACTATGTCCAGGTTTATGTGTGCTATCCATACTTTGACTAAATCAAGTTTTTTCACAAGACTACATACATTAATAAGCATTCATTTCATGCCGGAAGCTAAAATGAACTCTGAAAGTGAACTGAGGGGTGATGGGGGGGCCAAGGTTAACTTCAGTGTTCCCTAAGCATATCAGTAAGAGAAAGATAATTTGTTTTAGTCTAAACCTTAGGATTGCCAGCTCTATCCAAGTTGCACTAGCATTTCACGACCCTAGGGGTTTGGATTGCTTTGGCACTGGAGAAAACAGAGCTAAGTGACCACCAGTGACAGCGCGCTGGGAGTGTTTAAAACATGGGTCGAATTAGACCCACTGGTTTAAAAAATGGGTCTAAAGAGGATCCTACTGGGTCAAAACATATACATGATTTTAACAGTTATTGTTCCTTCTCTAAATATTGTTATACAGTAGGTGCATCAATTTGGACACACTGGCAAAGGAAAGGGGTCAATTTTGGGCAGGATGCAACTTTAGCCCTTTTTGGTGCATGTTAGTGCCGTCCTAGGCGACCGCACAGAAAGGTGAGATGGCCTGGATGGGTCTTTTTAAGACAGTATGATGGAGAATGCAAGTGAGGTGCATGACGATCCCATAGAGGTGCGGACTGGGGATGAAGGAGGAGCGTGAGCATGTCAGGGGAAGTGATAGGAGTTCCAAGGGCTCAGAGTACTGTACTAGATAGGGACAAAAGGCAAATATGGTTATAAGTAGGGATAGCATGAGGTGCAACAAAACACTTGGGAGTAGACTTGGCGGATTGTGACAGTAGTTACATAGAAACATAGAAACATAGAAACATAGAAGTTATGGCAGATAAGGACATAAGGCCCATCCAGTCTGCCCATTTCTTTTCTACCTTATAAATGTGCCATCGGCCTTTGCGATATCAGTGACCTATCTATTCATAGTCATTTGTATTGCTCCCTTATGCCTATCCCATGCCTGTTTGAAGCCCTGCACTGTATTCATAGCCACTACTTCTTGTGGTAAGCCATTCCATATATCTACCACCCTTTCTGTGAAAAAGAATTTCCTCACATTCCCCCTTAATCGGCCTCCCTCTAATCTCATGCTGTGTCCTCTTGTCCTGCTATTTTTCTTATATTTAAACATGTTAGACTCTTTCACCTTGTTTATGCCCTTAAGGTGTTTAAATGTCTCGATCATATCACCTCTCTCCTCCTTTGCTCAGGGTATACATATTGAGCTCCGTTAATCTGTCCTCATATGTCTTCTGATGCAGTCCCTGCACCATTTTGGTTGCCCTTCTCTGGACTGCCTCAATTTGGTTAATGTCCTTGTGAAGGTGTGGCCTCCAATACTGCACGCAGTACTCCAGATGGGGCCTAACCAATGTCTTGTACAGAGGGATTATTACCTCCCTCTTACGACTTGTGATACCCCTACTAATACACCCTAACACCCCCCTAGCCTTACCTACTGCTTTAGAGGTCTGCTTGGATGATTTCAGGTCATCAGTGATGATGATGCCCAAGTCTCTTTCTTCCTTTGTGACTGCTAGCAACTCCCCTCCCAGCCTATAAGTGGCTTTAGGGTTTCTCTTCCCTATGTGCATGATTTTGCACTTCTTTGCATTAAATCCCAGTTGCCACTCTTCTGACCATTCTGCTAGTTTATCCAGATCTCTTCTCATTCTGCCCACCCCATCTGGATCATCTACTCTGTTGCAGATCTTGGTGTCATCTGCAAACAGACAAGCCTTACCCTCTAGTCCATCTGCTAGGTCACTAATGAAGATGTTGAATAGGACTGGCCCCAGGACTGATCCCTGAGGTACCCACTTGTGACTTGCATCTCTTCTGACTGTATACCATTTACCACCACTCTCTGTTTTCTGCCAGTCAACCAGTTTGCCACCCAGTTGACCAACTTCTGACCCACCCGAGCCTACCTAGCTTATTTATCAATCTTCTATGTGGAACAGTGTCAAAAGCTTTGCTGAAGTCAAGGTAGGCGACATCAACTGCTCCCCTTGGTCCACCACTCTGGTTACCCAGTCAAAGAAATCTATGAGATTAGTTTGACAGGACCTTCCTTTGTAAACCCATGCTGTCTTGGATCCTGTGCCCTATGGATTCCAGGTGTTGCACTATCCTTTCCTTAAGGAGTGCTTCCATAATCTTGCCCACTACTGAGGTAAGACTGACCGGTCTGTAGTTCCCGCCTCCTCCCTGCTACCACTCTTGTGGAGTGGGATCACATGAGCCCTTCTCCAGTCTTCTGGGACCTCTCCTGTGCTCAGAGACTCACTAAACAATTCTGCTAATGGCTCTGCTAGTTCCTCCTTTAGCTCCTTAAGTACCCTGGGATGTATGCCATCAGGTCCCATTGCCTTATCCACCCTGAGCTTAGCAAGCTCTTGTAGGACCCTTTCTTTTTGTGAAGGGAGTAGTGCTCACCTCCCTCCCCTGTGTCCATGATGCTGAGCTGTGGGCCCTGCCCTACCTTCTCTTCAGTGAATACTGAGCAAAAGTATCTATTTAGGATAGATGCCTTTACAGGTCCTCCTCCTCACATGCTCCCTTTTCTCCATTAAGCTTAGCAATACCCTCTGGACTTTCTCCTTTCACTAATGTATCTATAGAAAGTCTTGTCACCTTCTTTACTGTTTGTGCTAGTGTTTCCTCAGTTTGGGACTTTGCCTGCCTTACTGCCTTACCTGCTTCCCTTAGGGCAGTTTGGTATGCCCCCTATCTTCATCCTTGTGTTCCCTTATATTTTCTGAAGGCCAGCCTTTTGGCTCTGACCTTTTCTGCTACTGTATTTGAGAACCAAAGTGGTTTCCTTCTTCTTTGCACTTCCTTTTCTGTCTAACACAATGGGATGTTGCTTCAAGTACTGTATCCTTAATGCTTGCCCACTTTGCCTGTACCTCCTCACCTGTGTTTCTTTTTGCCAGGGCTAGCTTAACTCTGTTGGCCATCTTATCAAAGTCAGCTCCTCTGAAGTCCCATATTTTTGCCTTGGAATGGGATGATTTAGATGTAGTAGCCAAATTGAACCATACCATGTGATGGTCACTGGCCCCCAGGTGACCTTCTACCTGGAGATCTGTGATCCCTTCTTTGTTAGTCAGTACTAGATCTAGGATAGCCCTGTCTCTTGTGGGTTGCTGTACCAGTTGTTTGAGGCCCTCCTGCAGGAATCCACTATGAGTCTAGTTCTGGCAGATGTTCCTGCTGGTATTGACCAATCTGTATCTGGCATGTTGAAGTCTCCCATTATCAGAACCTCCCTTTAGCTGTCATGTTTTGTATATCTTCTAACAGTAATGTGTCTATGTCCTCCCTCTGGTCTGGGGCCTGTAGACAACCCCAGTTCTTATGGCTGTCCCATTTCCTGTTTCCAGGGTGACCCACAGTTCTTCTGGCTCCTTATGTGATTCTGAATTTCTGTAGCTTTGATATTTTCATTAACATACAGGGCCCTCCTCCCCCTTTTTGCACCTCGGTCTCTTCTGAACAATACATAGCCAGGTACTGAAGTCTCCCAAGTGTGAGATAGGCAGAAGTGTTTAGGGATGTAGTAGTACAATGGATAGATAATAATGGTAGCTTGTATGGTGCTGGCATTGCTTGCAGTTTAATGTGCAAACATTTTAGAACAGAGTTATGTTCCCAGCTAGTGGTGGGATAGTGGTAGTGGCTTGAACAAATGAGTAACAGCATGCTGAACTAGGCACTGGGATGGTTAAGAAAATGAGTGGACAACTGTTGAAGAACTAAGGTAATTCCCCTTATTAGTGATCACTACTCGACCAAGAGAAATACCAGCTGTAGATTACTATAAATAATAACAACAACAACAACAACAACAACACTTTATTTATATGGCACCTTTTTACAACCAAGGCGCCAAACAAACAATTAGGTAATAAATTCAAACATCATAAATAGTATAAAATGCAGATAATACGAATAAAACATGGCTTAAATCAGTCACCATATGCTTGGTTCCACAAATGAGTTTTAAGAGCTTGTTTAAAGCCCCCCACGGTCACGCACTCCCATAACTAATGAGGTAGAGAATTCTGAGGGTAGGGGCCACATGCATAAATGCCTGGGCCACAGGAGATTTTAAACACACCCTTGGAACTTCTAGCAACCCCTCGTCAGCCGATCGGAGCAATCACCCAGGGTGGTGAGGGACCAGAAGCTCTTTCAGGTAGTCAGGCCCTGTCCATGTAGGGCTTTATAAGTCAAGTCCGACTTTAAGGTGATCCGCCACGCAGCCAGTGCAGTCTGGCGAGCAATCGGAGAAATATGACAGGATCGAGGGTTCTTGTCAATAACCGGGCCGCCACGTTCTGCACCAGCTGCAAGCAGTGGATATCCACCCTGGGTAGCCCTAGGTAAAGGGAGCTGCAATAATCCAGGCACAAGGATACAAAGGCATGGACCAATGTGGGAAGATCACCAGAGGGAACGAGAAGCTTAACCCTGGAGATATTCCTCAGATGGTAGAGGGAGGATTTGACAACAGCCGACACCTGCAAACGTAGTGTTAGCCACCGTCAAAAATTACCCCAGGTGTCGCACCCAGAGGTCGGGAGTAGCAGGCCCCCAAGACAAAGTCCTGAAGGTGAGCTCACCCCAGCCCCCATCCAGTCCCCCGGTCCACAACCAACACCTGAATCTTTTCCAGTTCAACCTCAAACAGCTCAAATTCATCCAATCCTGGATTTCTGCGAGGCAGTTATTAAAGACAGAGAGCTCTATCCTGGTCAGGTGCAAAAGAAGGTAGAGCTGGGTATCATCAGCATAGCAGTGAAACCTCAGCCCATACCTTCCTACAATGTCTCCGAGGGGTAGCATGTACACTGCGAACAACATGGGGGACAACACTGATCCCTGAGGGACCCCACAACAGTGGAAATGGGTCAGAGAAATGAATCCCCGACACCACCCTCTGAGTTCTTCCAGTGAGGAAAGATGTAAACCACCTGAGGACTGTACCTGACAGGCCACAGATGAACCTCAGGCGACCAAGCAGAACCCCATGGTCCACAGCGTCAACTGCTGAAGAGATATCTAGAAAAACCAAGATGGAGCATTTTTTCTGATCTCTTGCCATCAGGAGACCATTGAGCACCCAAACCAGCACCATCTCAGCACTGTGCCTCTTTCGAAAACCGGACTGGAGAGGTTAATAGATGTCACGGATGGTTAAATGGTTCTCAAGTTGTACAGTCACTACTTTCTCAATTACCTTCCCTGTAAAGGGAAGGTTTGAGATTAGTCTGTAGTTCGCATGGTAGTCTGGGTCCAAAGAAGCTTTCCTCAGGAGGGGTGTTACCACTGCCTCCTTCAGGGAGCTAGGAAACTCACCTGTTTCCATGAAGCACCAGACTATCTGTGCTAGGACCGGACCAATGATGTCACTACAACCCATAATCAGGGTAGTTGGCCCTGGGTACAAACTACAGCATACAGGGTGCATACCCTGGACAATCCGCATAACAGCCATGAACTCCGGCCAGGCGAAGGTACTCCAGGAAAACTGAGGGGTAGCAACCGAGTGCTGATCCCAAACAATGCTCACAGAGTGTGCCGCTGGAGTGCCGCCTGATGTCAGCCACCTTAGTCGCAAAGAATCGAGCAATCTCATTGCACTCTACTTATAAAAGCTTTTCAAACTTGCAGACAGGCTGGGTTGCACAGTCTGTACACAGTTCGAAAAGCTGAGCTGGTCGATTCTAAGCGGCCACAATTTCTGGACAGGAACTCTGCCTTCTTACTTGTGACTGCAGAATGATAGGCTTGATAATGGTGCATCAATCTAAGGTGGTCGGCATCCAGGACGGATTTCTGCCAGCAATGCTCTAACCTTCGCCCCAATCACGCGATCTCCTCAATGGCCCATCAAATCAAGGGAATCGTGGGTGAAGCTGGAGAGGACAAACTCGTACAAGAGCAATGACTTCCAGGGCCACAGAAATGATCTTATTATAGGCCATCACTAGGGCCTCTGGGTAGCTGTTTGCCAATGGAAAGACCAATAGGCCAAGTGCTGCCGCCAGGCCTTTCGGAGCTTACATCTCGTAAAGAGCGGTTCCTGACCATCTCCACAGGGGTAGGCCAACAAAGGGGGGCAAGGAAACTGAACTCCATGGTATAGTGACTGGACCATCCAACTGGTTTCACACCCAAATCAGAGGCTTCGATTCCCAGGAGGAAGACTAGGTCAAGAGAATGACCATGTTTATGGGTAGCAATGGTAACAATCTGTGCAACGCCCAGAGATTACATCAACAGGAGGAAGTGTTGTCCAAACTGTGAGAGTTCGTCACTGACACAGGTGTTAAAGTTGCTCAGGACCATCAGCCTCCGCAACTCAAACATCATGTCGATGATGAAGTCCTCCACTTCCTGAAGGAACCGCTTCTCATCCCCAGGTGGATGGTAGATGAGGGCGATCCTACAGCACACTCAAATGACTCATTCTCCTCAACTGATACACTTGTGAGGCCCAGTTCAGTCTTAAAACAGACCGCAACCCCCACCCTCGCGATCCAATCCTGAGTACCCGGCTGGAGTTGCAGCTTCCAATATGGGGCCAGAATTCTCGTCCAGCCAGGTCTCAGTGATGCAAGCCAGGTCCGCTGTTCCCACAAGATCTGCAATAACTGCAGTCTTGTTTTTAGTGGACCTGGCTTTGCCTAGCACCGCTCGAGTCAGATAAGCCTCCAGGGCTGCCCGAACAACCTGCCCACCAAAATTGGTAGTGCCCTTGGATATGGAAAGCAGACATGGCGGACCACAATCTGAGTTCCAGTTCGCCCCAGGGCGTCTTCTGGACCTTACGACCCCAATGCGGTGGACCCGCTCATTCATCCTCCCCGTTCGCACCCCTCATTTTAACACCCCAGTGGGCAATACCAGCGCTCTACAGCTGGTAAGATGCTAAACTGCAACAGGGAGAGATAGAGGTGCAAAGGGCGGAGGATGAATAGCATACGACCATGGGGGCAGGCCTCCAGCACATTTTGATGATCACAATAAAACTATGCCAACCTGTAAAACAGAATATAAAACAAAATTACACAACAACCCTAATCACTTAATTCAACTAAATATACTCATAAAACAAATTAAAGTTAACAATACTTGAATAAAATATAAATCCCTCAACTCTCACTTGGGGGGGGAATTAAACAAAGTCAATGACCAAATAAATCTTCATGAGCTTAAGAACAAAAACATACAATCAACAAAACAAGCTCTAAACCCAACCCCAAAACCCATATATAAAATGAATAATAAAATAGATAAAATGGTGTAATCATTCAATCCAGACCAGCAGGCTTAAGTTAATCAAGAACTAAACATGACCAGACAAAAACTTCAATTATAATTTAAAATTACAGAGCATATATGAGTCAGATTACAGTGAATCTTGAGATTTCCAGCCCCCAGTGGTCCTCACACCACCAGAGGGAACCAGTGGATGTAACAAAGTCTCGATAATTTCTTCAACCCCCAAAATACTCTCACTACAGGGGGAGATGGAATTACTGAAAGTATGTCCAGACACTTTTGTCAACACGGTACACTCTCACTGTACCTAGAGCAAAGGGAAAGAGGCTCTCTCACTACCTCTAACCAGATTATAAATGAAAAATATAGATAGGTCTGACCGTATTTGAAGGCGACAGGTCCTGAATAGTCCGCTTCAGGTATTATTTGCTCTGGAGCCGAGCAGGCCCCAACAAATTCTGCTAGAGGCAGAACTGCATGCCCGCAGCCACTGCAACAGGCATCCACACTGCAGGCCCCACAGAGAAAATCTAAGGGGACACTAGCCAAAATCGCCAGCTACCTGGCAAAATAGGACCAGGACCCCGCGTCAGCCACATGCTGCAATCAGCCTACCCCGCAGGACCAGGGCACCAATTCCCTGCTCCAAATCAAGCTGAACTTTGTGCCCACTGATCCTAATAAATTCACACCAAACTGCCAATAATCCGAATATAATCCTCTGCCAAATAATCCAAGATCTTCTCTTGCAGATCTATTGCAGATCAAAAAGGGGGCCGAGGGAAATAGTAGGGAAAGAGGGCAGTAGATACCGTTCAGTAATTATAATTAGATTAGAGGGATATGGGGGGCTCTACTGCTCCATCAATGTGTCCCACATCTGTGGCAATGATGTGCTATACCCTTGTATCTAGAAAGGTAAAAGACTGAACTGATGCCCCTAGTGGTAGATTCCTGTAAGAGACTGTTTACAGCACACCACACCAGAAGTAGACTCAGTATTCTGTGAGCAATGTGCATAACACAGAGACCCCTATGGATCTTGGCCACTAGGGGAGGTGGAACATATAACAGGCAGGATGGCTCAGTGGAAAGCGCTCCACCTTGAATGAGCTAGCGCCAGAGATAGTGGGTTCGAAACCTGCCCTATGCAACGTTGGGGTCAGGAAGGAGCGCAGCAGAGTAAGCAGGGAATGGGACACGTAATGCACAGGCATTATAAGCTGATAAGAGGAGTGCTTTCAGTCTTACTATCCTTCCCTTGGACTTTCTTTTTTCACTAATGTATTTACAAAATGTTTTAGCCCCAGTTTTACTGATTTGGCTATATTTTCCTGTTTTCACTTTTGTGCTCCTAACGGCCTTCCCAGACTCCCTTTGTTTCTCCTGGTAACTATCCATATCCTCCTCCTGCTGTGTTCCTTTGCATTTTCTGAAGGCTAGTTTTTTTGTTCTTACTTTTTCCACTATCTCTCTAGAGAACCACTGCGGCCTCTTTTTTTCTCTTGCCCTTGCTGACCTGCTTGTCACTGAGCTTAGCAGCTTTTTCAACTCTGTGTCAAGCAGGTCAGCAAGGGCAACAGAAAAAAAGAGAATACTGTCTCTCACTCTAGATTATTTCCCATAAATGACAGGACAACAGCCATGTCCCACGGTGCAGGAGACAAACAAGGAGAAAAAGAAAGGGATGCACTGCAAAGCTGCAGGGGTGCCACCTCACAGCACCAAATAGTCGATATACTATAATACAGCAAAGAAAGGGCGGTGCACAAAATTCAAGAGAGTAAAAAAAGGTTATACTCACAAGTTCCTCTGTCCAAAGGTGCTTTACCTCTTAAAACTCAGTAAACATTCATCCATAAGATGAGCCCACAGTTCACTTTTAGTACTCTATCTTTTGGATAGACTTTTATTTAACTTGGAGTAAAACAAGGACTATATGATATGATTACCGCTTGTGCACTGAATTCCAAAGCAGTTTTACCACAACACATGGAAGCACAGATGATGACAGAGAAAGACCTATGGTCCAGTCTGCCCATAATTCACTGGTCTTACAATGCTGCTGTACCACAGAGATCATATATAACAAAAAACAGCGAGGTCATCACTCTTGCACACTGCATATTGTTGTTGTTCTGGATTTACTGTATTATAATAACTGGCAAGCATGTTTTTTTTCTTAGGGCTCAGCCAGTTGATATTCGTCGTAATAACTCGTGGGTTATTACGGCGAGCACAAGCCCTGTCAATCACAATGAAGTGCTCCCTCACTGGATCGAGATCTCCTTTTGGGCGGGCTGTGCAGCTCTGTAAACATGGTGGCTCCATCTGACTGTTACTAGGAGCCAAGATGGAGCCGCCACAACACTCGTTCCTCACATTCATTTTATTTTTTATTTAGTTTCTCTAATTTTTGTGCAGCCTAATTTTATCTGGTTGATCCAGTCATGTGTCATTTTCTGGCAATCCAGCAAGCAATAACGGGACTGTGGCAGCTAGCAGACAACACTACTGAAGTGTCATCATGGTATCCAGACTCCAACATAATAAGTAAAAAAATAAAGAGATTTAAAACAAATTCACTCCCTGAGGAAACAAGCAGACATAAGAAGAGACTTGCAGAAGCAGGCAGGCTGGGTAGAAAACACTCTGTGTGTGTGTGTGTGTGCACGCGTGTGTCTCAGATAATAAAGATGAGAGAGTGGATATGAGATGAAGCACACCGAGGTGAGGAATGCCACATAAACCAAAGCATCCACACTGGTGTGCATTAAATTCTCATATCACACACTTATTTATGTATTTATTGAATTTGTTGACCCGTAGGACCAATGAGACTAGAAGTCCCTTTCAGGGCGACCGGGAGGAGGGATACAGATGGTAACCAACTAGAAATACAGATGGTAACCAACTGAAATTGAACCAGATTAAGCTGTTGGTGGTATTTTTAGTGAACGGGAAATTTGACCAGGATACCAGGGAAATTCCCCTACTGAACTATAGGGGAGACGCTATCCTGTGCTAGGATGGCCAGTTCTCCTGTGACAGTGACCTGGATGGATGTGGAGAGAGCTGAGGAGAAGGCCTCCTCTGCTCTTATTTTCTAGAGGCTAAAGAAGTGTTTCAAGATGCAAAGGATCCTTACCAGTTTTGACTCTGATGGTGACCAGAAACTAGATTAATTTTGACCATTGTGACGAGTGATCTGAAACTGCCTTGGATTCGGATGATAAGTCTACAGTGCCAGATGCTGTACTGCGGGCACAATTATTGAAAAACCACTTGGAAAATCAAGTTCGCCAGATTGACAAAAAAAGGCTGATTTGAAAGCCGCTTTGGAAATATTGCAAACTGAGTCGGATGCAAGACTTTCAGACCTCCCGTCTTCTGCTGGAGTGGGCGACTTGTCCAATCCGAGTACAACAGCAGCATCTCCAACAGGTACCAAGTATCAAATGTCTCGGCATAGTCAGGACAATGCAACTGTTTTTTTTTTTGTTTGTTTGTTTTTTTAAATGTGAGGAAACAAGTTAATTCCATCTCGGCTAAAACTGTATCTGAAAATGTTACCACTGTACTTGGGCCTTCAGTACAGCCGGGTCCTATGGGAAGCCTGACATTCTGATACCCACAATTTTCCAAGCCCCTGAAATCTCTAACACAAGCCCTGTAATGGTATCTACAACCGATACTATGAACAGTCAGTGGTCAGCAGGTAAGGGGGTAGTGGAGGGAGTAACCCCTGCAGGCATTAGCGGACAAAAGGATGATGAAGTGTCCTTAGTTTCTGTCTTGGCTTCCAAACAAACAGCTTTACTGATCCTGGTAAATAAGGGTGGGAAGCACATTGTGGACATTAAATCCTTGCTTAAAAATGAACATAAGAGGGCTGAGAGACGTGATATGGCTTTTGCAACTGAGGTGACCTCTGATAATCATAATGACTGGACCCCAGAAAAAGCCTTAGGAGGGGCAGGTTGAAAACAAGGGCCTGAAGGTCAGTGCACCCAGATCCTGATTGGGATCCCACACCATTGTCGCAAGGCAGTCTAGAATAGAAACCATTGGCCCATGGGGAAGCCCTAACCACTAAATTCAATAATTGGAAGTCAGCCATTAAAAAAAATCAGCAAGGGCTTGCACAGTCACCGAACCCTCAAAGGGGAGATCATACTAAATCTCAACATACACACAAGGGACACGAGACAGGAAGAAATACTCAGATTTCCTTAAAAACAACAAAAAAAAACAAAAAACAAAGCTGCACCACGAAGGAATGTGGTTTGCATTAGGTATAAAAGGGGGCTGGGGTTGAGGCCTAACAGATACTATGTGGGGAAACAGTTACTGAAAGGATAACTGAAGTTCACTCCTGCTGAAGTCTTTGCTTTTATTAACATTTCTGGTTAGGACCATTTTGACAGTTTCAGATCCCACCACCTGCTAGAATTATTCTGGGCATGTTATAATCAAATCAAGTTTTCACCACTCTAGACCCCCTTTCTAGTAATCCCTCTTACCAAATCTTTGATAAAGTATATAACAATCATTTTTCACGATGAGGGAGTTCACGTTGATGATATTATTCAGTGGTTAAAACAACATTGCACAGTACTATCTACCCCTGAAGCCATTCTAAATGCTGAAGAATTCTGGATGGGTGGCTGGAAATTTAAAGTTAAAAACAGTAGGTACAGGGATAGGGCAAAAAGAAATAAAGCCATAAAAAAATGGAGGGTAATGAGTACCAATGCCTGTAGTCTACGTAAAAAGCTCCCTGAAATGTCAGCCTTGATGGAAGAGGGATGACTGGATAGTGCGGCAGTCACAGAAACATGGTACACAGAGAACCATGACTGGGATGTCAACATACCAAGGTACACAATCTACAGGAGGGACAGGGAGGAAAGAAGAGAAGGAGGAGTAGCTCTCTATGTAAGGGAAGAGATAAAAGCAACAGAGAGGAGGGGAGGCACCGTGGGTCACCCTGGAGACTGGAAATGGCTCCACAATCCGCATACAGGAGTTGTATACAGACCCCATCCCAGGGGAGGAAATGGACAAGGAATGACAGAAGACATCCTTGGATGGCAGAGGAACGGAGATATTGCTGATCGGGGACCTGAATACGCCAGATGTTGACTGGAGCACCTTTGCTGCAGCCACATCCAACAAGCAGAGCCATTCTCGATGCCCTACAGGGGGGCATGCCTCAGACAGCTAGTTTTGGAACCCACTCGGGAGACAGCAACCTTAGACCTGGTGCTTTCAAATGGGGATGGAAAGTGGATCTCTGATCTTGAAGTGGGTAGCCATCTGGGAATAAGCGACCACCAAACAGTGTGGTTCATGATAAACTTAGCTGTAGAGTCAAGCCACAGAAAAGTGAAGGTACTGGACTTCAGGAGGGCTGATTTTGTCAAAATAGGAGAGTTCCTCAGAAAAGCACTAGCAAACAGGCAAGAAGGTGGGGTGGAGCAACAATGGGGAAACATCAGAAACACCATCACAGAGGCAAAAAAAAAAAGCTTTTTTATGAAGCAAATAAACAGATCAAAATGAAAGAAAAAACCACTATGGTTCTCAAAAGAAGTGGCGGGGAAGGTTAGAGAGAAAAAGATAGCATTCAGGAAGTATAAGGAAACACAGAAGGAGCAGGACAGAGAACTGCACGTTAAAGCAGAAGGAGTGGATAAGGCAGTCAGAACAGCAAAGCCCAAACCGAGGAAAAGATAGCCAACTCAGTTAAAGGGGATAAACCTTTTATAGGTACATTAGGGAGCAAAGAAAGACTAAGGCAGGGATACTGAGGCTGAACAAAAAGAGGAAGGTGGTTGGGCAGAGAGCGACAGTGAAAAAGCAGGGATACTGAACAAATACTTCTGCTCAGTATTCACAATGGAAAAGCAGGGGAAAATACCTAATCCGGTCAATAGAAGCACTCTGGTTAGTGGGGTTGATATTAGTCCTTTCACAGAAGAAAGGGTTCTCAAAGAACTCTTAAAACTGAAGGTGGATAAAGCAATGGGGCCTAATGGGATTCACCCCAGAATTCTAAAAGAAGTAAGGGAAGAACTAGTAACACCACTGACTACCCTTTTTAATAAATCATGGGAGGATGGGGTGGTACCTGAGGACTGGAGGAGGGCAGATGTGATTCCCCTTCACAAAAGTGGAAGCAAGACAGAGGCAGGAAACTACAGACCTGTCAGTTTGACCTCAGTGGTAGGGAAAATGATGGAATCACTTCTGAAGGAAAGAACTGTTGAGTACCTAGAGGCCAGTGGGGCACAGGGCCCAAGGCAGCATGGATTCACAGCAGGAAGGTCATGTCAGACAAATCTAATTGATTTCTTTGACTGGATAACCAAAGCAGTAGACCAGGGAGGGGCTGTGGACATGGCCTACCTAGACTTTAGCAAGGCATTTGGCACAGTCCCGCACAAAAGATTAGTAAACAAATTAGCCAGCCTGGGAGTGGGTCCCAGGGTGGTAGCCTGGATAAAGCACTGGTTGGACAACACGACACAGTGGGTAATAGTAAATGGAGTCCACAGTGAAGAAAGGAGGGTTACTAGTGGGGTACTGCAGGGTTCAGTACTGGGGCCGGTCCTTTTTAATGTCTTTATAAGTGACATTGCAGAGGGACTGGAAGGGAAAGTATGTCTCTTTGCTGATGACACAAAGATCTGCAAGGTTGATACACAAGGTGGGGTGGAAAGGATGAAAAGGGACTTGGCAAGGTTGGAGGAATGGTCAAATGTATGGCAGCTTAGATTCAATGCAAAGAAGTGCAAAAGTAATGCACCTGGGAAACAAAAACCCAGGGGAAGAGTACACAATGAGGGGGAGTGAGATACTGACAAGAACAAAAATAGAAAGGGACCTGGGGGTAGTCATATCAGACGACCTAAAGGTGGGCCAGCAATGTGAGAAGGCAGTAAGGAGGGCTGGGGGGATACTGGGATGCATAGGGAGAGGCATCACCAATAGAAAACAGGAAGTTGCTGGCCCTCTGTACAGACAGTTGGTAACACCACATTTGGTGTACTGCGTACAGTTCTGGAGACCCCATCTCCGCAAAGACATAGACAGGATGGAGGCTGTCCAGAGGTGGGCAACCAAAATGATGCAGGGTCTGCATCAGAAGACATATGAAGAAAGACTAAAGGTGAATAGCCTCGAGGAAAGGAGGGGGGGCATGATAGAAACTTTCAAATACCTCAAGAAAAATCAACAAAGTCCAAGAGGGTAGCATCTTTCAGAAAAAGAGATGTGCAAAAACAAGGGGGGCACAATTTGAAGGTAGGGAAGGATGGCTCAGAGGTAATGTGAGGAAGTATTTCTTCACAGAGAGGATTGTGGATACATAGAACAGCCTTCCTGAGGAGGTCATAGAGTCAAAAACAGTGAGGAATTCAAGAATGCATGGGACAGACAAGGCAATTCTAATGGGGGTAGGAGGAAGTAGGCTGTTGGTTAACTAAAATCTGCAGCTTATCTGATAGGTAGGGAAATGGGCAGACTAGGTGGCCAGCGGTCCTTATCTGCCATCAAATTCTATGTAACTGATGCAGGACGATGATGGGATTGCACATATTCCTAACTGTTTTTTTCTCGGGACAGACAGGGGTTTATGTTTCTATGCTGGGCAACCTAGAGCTTACTACTGAATAAATGAGGCTCAAGGACCCATTTGTCATATGTCTGTGACAAACCATGCTGTGAGATTTGTGGGGAAGTAGGACATGTCAGCAGGCAATGTATTAACCACACAAAATGCTCCTTTTGCGAACTGTCTGGTCATCTCTTCCATGAATGCCCCTGGGTCTCAAAAAATAAAACTGATAAATTGGACCCTGAAGATCTAATCTGTAAGGCTCAGCAGGCTGCAAAATCTCCAGCCCCTAGTACACAATCTGAAGGGCCACAGCAGGAACCACATGCTGAAGATCCTCCGAAGCCTGCTTGCCAGGAGGACGTTCGTCCAGATGACCTCCTATGGAGACAAAACCCACAGAGGGTTTACAAAGTAACAGTCTTGAACCACCCAGTATAAATATTGTTGGAGAATGAGATTCTTTCCACTGTCACTTACCGAAGTTTCCACAGAGCTCTCCGAGCACAAGAAGGTTTTACAACAGGATTTGTTAACTCTGGTTAGTTATTCAGAGGCGGCACGGGAGGACGAGATCTACAATTTCAGCCACCAGGTAGTCCCCAACATCAAGAAGATGATCTACTTGGAGTAGCTCCTCCACGACAGGATCTTTGAATTTTACTTCAGAAAATCCATTTTCAGTTCTAAAATCTCAAAGCGGGGGTATATGGAGGTTGATGCGACAGACTCGAGTCAATCCCAGGATCATCAGACTCCTTTAAAACAGCAGAATATCGATATTCAGGAATAAAATAAAGACCATCCTGTCATGAACCTCTAAATGCATACTGTAGCCTCTTTAAATGTCTACAGCATTTTAAATCATAAAAGGAGACTATCTGTATTTCAAAGCCTGCATAACTTTGATTTAGATGTTTGCTTTGTTCAGGAAACATGGATGTAGTCAACCAATCAGGCATAGTTGTTTTCCTCTGAATGGCAGTGGGGTTCGTCCTTCTGGTCTGTTGGGTTAGACAGGGCAGACGGGGTTGGAATACTTTTTTTGGGCTATAATTTTACATGAGCAAAAATAGTGGATCTTGTTCCAGGGAGGGTACTGATTTTAGATGGCATTTGGTTCTCTCAGCCGAGCCGACTGATAAACGTTTATGCCCCAAGCAAAGGCGTGCTAGTAAACTGCTGGAAATTATACAGCCTTTTTTAGTTACCACCAGGATTCTGTACGTTGCGGTGATTTTAATTGTCCCTTATTTGCCAATTCAGCTTGCCGAAGGAAAAAATACACTGTGATTCTCATATGCTGTTGAAATGTATCTCGTTGCTGATCTAAATAACTGTGCTGAGTTCAACTTGACAGGACCCTTATTCACATTTCAGAAAGGGAAGCGTAGATCTACAATTGATAATATTTTCATTAGCAGACACCACAAACATATTACTATGACCGCTCCATGTTTGGAGTTTTCAGATCATTTACTTTTAATTGGGTATTTTTCGGATTCCACTACTCCACAATACAAAAATAATAGATGGAAGTTAAAATTCCTCAGTACTCCAAGACCCCGAGGTCCAACAGGCATTAGAGGTCTTTTGGCTGCTAGAATTTCTGTTTTGGATTGGTATGAGAATTTGGGGGATTGGTGGTGGGATACCAAATCTTATTTGGCAAAATATCTTCAAATCAAATTGGGAAACTGGCACAAAACTCCTTTTTTCAATATTTAAAATTATGAGCATGCTTACAAAATCTGATGTCTTTGGCGTATGGTACTGGTAACAATGTTATGGATCAAATTAAGAGTTTGAAACTGGAATTGCTAAAATTCCAGTATGACAGAGCGCAATCTATTAGAGCCAATGTATTGTATGGGTCACTGAAATCCCCACAATTAGACTATTTTGAAATGTGTAGGAATAAAAGGGATACCACCACATTTCAGGAATTACACAACACACTGGGGGATGTGACATCTGACCCGGGGGAATTATACAAAATTGTCATAGACCACCTCAAATCCTTTCAAAATCTGGAACGGCCACATCTTACTCAAATATTACAATGTGTGTCCCATATTAAGATGATACCAGATGTAGCTGCTCTAGTTGGATTATTGACAGTTGAGGAAGTTCGACATGCCATTACGCTGTCAAAATTGGGTTCGTCACCTGGGTCAGATAGATTACCTTATGAACTCTATCGCACCTTTTCAACTGAGCTGGCTTCATACTTCGCTATGGTATTTTTAGATAATAATGGATGGGGAAGTGTGTGATATGAGAATTTAATTCACACCCGAGGTGTGGGATGCTTCGCCCTCAGGGTTTATTAAAGCATCCCACACAGAGGGTTTGAATTAAATTCTCATATGTACACTTCTCCATCTTTAATTTTATATAATTTGCTGGTGAGCAATTTTTTTGCAAATCAAGTGCTGTGATTCCCCCAGTCTCTGTCTGTCTCTCTCTCTCTCTCTCTCTCTACACACACATACAGTCTCTGTCTCTCTCTATATATATTATACATATAATGGTCGAGCCATTTGCATGTTAAACCTAACATTTTGCACTTTAATAACTTTGCAACCGTTCAACGGATTTGCCTGAAGTTTGGAATACACGATCAAGAACCATACATCTTGGGATCTGCCAACTTTCGTACTGTTCAGATATACGGCTGCAGAGTTATTAAGCATGATCTGCGCGCACGTTTATGCTCTTTTGCAATTCTTTGGTTGTCTCTACAGGTCGCACGGTTTGCGTGACCGGTCCGAAATCTTCAGGAAATGTGCAGCCGGGGTCCCTGATGTGCCTTTTGAAGATTTCGTGAAAAAATATTAAACGGTTCAAAAGTTATTTAAAAAACAGTTTCCCATTATAAGTCAATAGGAAAAGTTAACAAAAAGTTCAACACTTTCACAAATGCAGTTTTTACTTTCGCAAATGGTCCTTTTACTTTCGCAAATCCACCATTTTGTTTTCAGTTGGTGATCAGAAAAATGCTTGGCATTTAAATTTGGGACCCTCTAGCAACACAATTATTTTTGTGTTTACCTAGTCGGACCCTGAGGATGCTAGGCATGTCTTTATTTTGAGGTTAAACACCCTAGAAATATGTTTTCAAGATTCTGGAAAAATACTTTCAAAGTAGTGTCGCACTCATGACAGTGTCACAAATTTTGTGATAGCTTTGTAAGTGCGACACTACTTTCAAACTATAGCAAAAGGCAAAATGACAGCAATTCTTTGCCACCCTGCTGCAAAAGAACGGTTTGGTCTTTTGGGCTGAAATTTGGAGGGAACACAGCCAACATCTCACGGATGTGCCTTTCAGTGCTTTGGTGAAAATTTATTACAGGGCGGCAAAGTTACGGCACTCCAAAGTTGATGCTTTTTCCCCATAGGATAACATTACGTCATCTGCCACATTACAGGAATCCTTTGCCGCCCTGCTGCAAAATAACAGTTTGGTCTTTTGGGCTGAAATTTGAAGGGAAGAAAGCCAACATCCCACAGATGTGCCTTTCAGTAGTTTGGTGAAAAAATATTACAGAGAGCCAAAGTTATCGCACTCCGAACTTCTCTTATTTTCCCCCACAGGATAACATTATGGCATTTGCCACGCCTTTCAGGGCCCGTATCTCGGAAATGGTGCGAGATACAGACTTTTCGTCAGAAAATGATTAGCCTCTAATGGGGCCAAGTACAAAACTAGCCAGGAAAGTCATACATCATATGACTTAATTTTTTTCCTACGTCATATGGTCCCTGAGATATAAGCAATTTAGTATTCCAACTCCTCATTTTCTGCTCTGAGTCCCATTATCATGCATACATTCTTTGTACTCACTGTCTTTCTGTATGCAGCTTTTGAGGAAAACCAGCCTGTGCGCTACATTACTGTTACCCTTACTGCTTCCACTTGTGGTTCCGTAACCGCTTCACTCTACTGCTCCGCCTCCGCACCATGTACGTTATCTTTGCATTTTCATTTGCACTTGCATTTGCGTTGTTTTAACCATGTGTCTACAGTACTGTTTATATTTCTATTTTGCTTTGCGTCACCATGCGTATTACCATTTGCGTTTGCGGGCACCGTGCTACTATGTGACAAGACATCATGTGGCGGGAGCGCGGGGCCCTTTCACCACCGCATTAAATTCACTATTTCTCATTATCATTCTCCAAAAGAAGGGAGATTAGAGGCAAAAAGCTCTGTTTAATGCATTAGTTAGGGTTGTTCCACAGCAACAAAAGTGAGGAAATTCGGTGTTAGGGTTGAGAGCCCTCCTTTGACCTCGTCCACACCCCAACTGGCATCGGGTGTGCTGGGTTGTCGGTCCTAACTCTCACCCCATTCTCCCATACCTCTGCTTCTTCACACATCTGATGGGGTGAGAGTTAGGTGCGACAACCCCAGCGCGCACCCCGATGCCAGTTGGGGGTGTGACAGAGGGGGTCAGGCGTTTTCAACCCACACCTAATTTCCCTCACTTTTGTTGCTGGAACAACCCTAATCTAATGCATTAAATAGAGTATTTTTGTTTCTAAAATATATATATATATATATATATACATACACACATACACATACATATACACACACACACACACACACACAAATACACACACACACACACACACATATACACACTCACTCTCTCTCCTTCTGTCATTCTCACAGTGGCACCTTTACTTTAATTTTCTGGGGCACCCAGTAGCAGCTCCCCCCCCACCCCCACTCTAAACTCTCCAGCAGAGCTGTGCTGCACTCCACAGTCCCTCTGTCTCTTGCCCCACAACACCCTCCTGCTCACTCTGCTCCCAGTTTAAATTTTTTTTTTTTAATTTAAAACTAAAATCACGATCGCGATTAGGATCGCACTTACCTGCGTCAGGCAGGCACAGACTCATTGTCGCTGCTGTTGTGTGTTGCCCAAAGCTAGTGAACTGCAGGATCAACCAGATACTTAAAAAAAAAAAAAAAAGTAGGTAGGGTCAACAAAATAGATAAAAAAGGAATTATGGAAGGTGAGGATTTACCCGTGGGGGCTCCTCGCTAAAATACAAAGTCGCCATGTTTTCAGAACTGTTACCCCGCCAACTCGCAAAACGGGAGCCAATGAAGGAGGGCTCCTTTTTGATAGATGGAGCGCGTGAATGCCGTAATAACTGACTGGTTATTACAGCAAATATCAACTCAGTGAGCCCATTTAAAAAATTGGTCACCAGTAATTATAATTTCTTATTGACACAGGATTTTATTATTGTTTGGGATACTACAGGACTGGTAATATTTCTTTATAAATCAGGGGATAGGAAAGAAATTAGTAACTGGAGACCGATTAGGCTTTTAAATGCGGATTTTAAATTATTATCCAGTAATCTTAACACACGGTTAAAAAAAATATGCTGCCACAAAATTACATTATGCCCAATTTTGTGGGCTACCTGGGAGGAACATTCAACAGGCCCTTATTATAATTAGAGAAGTAGTGAATTTCTGTAACACACATAGCCATTCTGGATTTTTGATCTCGGTTGACCTCAGTAAAGGTTTTGATAGAGTGCACCATGAATTTTTATTTATGACTAAGTCACCATGGAGTTCCGGGGGAATTTGTTAATTGGTTAAGGATGTTACATTCGGCTGGTTTCATTAGTCCTATTGTACTAGGTAAAATTGGGGAGGCCATTTTTCTTACTGAAGGTGTCAGACAGGGCTGCCCCTTAAGCCCTCTCCTGTATGTTTTCTCTTTGGACCCCTTGCTTCAATACAGTTCAAAGAATACCTTAGTGTTCGGAGTTCATGGATCTCAACCGCATGATGAGATATGAATCCTAACCTATGCAGACGGTATTTGGTTTTTTTTTTTGGGGGGGGTTCGGTCCCTCCCAGCTCCTGGCTGGCCTCTCCTTCAGGCCACCTATGCTCTCCGTGCCGCACTGCCTTGGATCAGCCACCTCTTCACCCCCATATTGCAGCCCCCTGGGTAACCCCTGGATGTAACCCTTCACCGGGTGGGTCCCTCTCCTCCAAGGGGGATGGTACCAGTGGGGCAGCCAGCACCAAACTTGCCCCAGGTGCTGCTGGGGATGGTGCGTGCACTGTCCTCAAACTCACGGCAACAGGAGCTGGCGACCGTCATCCAGTCAGCTATGGGCTCTTTTCCGCTTGCTCCCAGGGTGTGGTGTGCCACTAACATAAGGCTGACGCCAACGCTCACCACACCCCTTAGTGTGAATGGGACTCACAAGACTGCCATGCCCCGGCCTCGCTAGGGGTCAACCGCCGGTCGTATCCCAGCCCTCCCTGAGAGAAGGCGAGCCATCAGCCGATGCTCAAGTCTTCTCTCCCGCCGCCCTCCAGCACCAGAGTCCGTTTCAACCCGGTCGCTGGCCTCGCAAGCGAAACAACTGCTGTGCTGACGGGCCGGACCCGATATTTGTTTAATGGCAGAGACCAGGGATAGTATTTCACTCATGCTTTCAGAAATTCACACCTACTCAGCGGTATCTGGTGCCAAACTGAATTTAATAAATGTGTTGGTTTTGGACTTGGTTTGGAACAACAAAGAGATTCCTGTTGAGATTATTAAAAATGGTCACTTCCCTAGTAAAAATTTTAGTGATTTATTTTTCAGGGTATGATTTGGGATCTTAAACCTCAGCAGTATCTCTTTTGGCTTGTTAGTATAAGGTAAATAAATGGAAAGGGTGAAATTAAAGCAAGTGGCAGTTATCAAGAAATTTCTCATTCCTGGACTCCTGTATACAGGGATGATACTGCCCCTATCCCCAATGCAGAAACCAAACTTATAGCCTGTTTTTTCAACTTCTTTAGGGCAGTCAATTAAACCCCGTTAAAAGGATTTACACCTATTCACAGAAAGAAAAAGGTGGGTTGGGGATGGTGGACCCGGTGCTGTTTTTTCACAAAATTTTAAACTGGCCCTACAACCCTCGACAGCTTTACCTACTAAATGGTTACTGAATAATTAGCAGATTTTTTCAAGTCTGGTCTGCTCACATCCCTCTGCAATCTAAATATTTCACCTTTCTACCTTCCTTTATCAGTTCGATTCAGAAACTTAAGAAACGGAACTTAGATAAAGAATCAATTAGTAAATTGTCCTGTTCCCAACTTTATTCGAATATAACGTCTTCTTGTGTGCCGGTGCAACCAGTGTTTAAACACTGTCCTAAAGCAGAGAACGAGAAGGTAGTACACCTTCTAAATGAACAATGTATCCCCATGAAAATATGGGAAACGGTAAGGTTATGTGCTTATGGCAGACTAGCAATTAGAGGGAATAATAAGCATAAACCTTTAGTAGAACGTTGTCCCTTTTCTGATTGTATAGCAGTGGTGGAAGATAGTGTTCATTTTTTGATTTCTTGCACATATTCTAGTAATTTATGGATTTATTTAGCAAAATTGTGGGGTTTACATTGGCTGGCCACTGTCTCCTACGAGTCTTCAGCTTTAGGTATATAGCCTTCCACTTTGAAATGTTTTGATACAGGCTCTTTACATGTATTTTTTGTTGTGGTCAAATTTTATCTGTGGCATGGAAGATGTCAATGGGTTCTTCAACAAAAGCTGGTTTTGTATGAGAATTTTAGAGTTTTAGTTGAAGTGGGATTGCAGGACATTTATGATTATGAACTAAGTCATAACCCGAGATCAAAAGTTTTTAAATGGTGGAGAGAGTTCTCTGCATTTATTAAATTCTAGTGATCTTCCATAGTAAGGAAGACCTCCAGTGCAGAAAATGTATTTTTTTCTCATCATTGGGTTCAGGTTTTCCTTTTTTCCTTTCATTTCTAGTGGGTTGTTGATTTGGGAATTGAGGTGGGTCGAGTTATTGGGATTTTGGGTTTGTTTACACTAATGCAAAATTATTTTACTATTACATTGTATACTGTTTGGCTTGCTTTGTGTTTAAATAAAATATTCTCCTACTTTTTTTGAGAAGTGCCATGGGATCTTTAACGTCCACTTGAACAACCACCAGAACAGGCAGATGGGACCTCGGTTTAATGTCTCATCCGAAAGACAGCACCTCAGGAGAGCAGCATCCCCCTCATGATGCACTACAGTGTCAGTATTGGGATATTAACCCATACTTCCCCATCCCCATCCTTTATTTTATATATATATATATATCTAAAAATTACAGATATAGAATCTATAGATTTATATCTCCTCCCCTATGTGGAGGATGCAGTGATTTTCAGTTGCCACCCTGACCACACCATGCTTCAACAGGACCTGCACTCTCTTTCAAGGAGGCTGAATCTGGTTTTCAACCCATACACTTATTCTTAATTATAAAAGACAAAGGTAATGATGTTCTCCATCACCAAAATAAGTACACGTCCTCAACCTCACCATTCTCAATTCTCATGGCCCCCTGAAACTGTTCCCCATTTTAAATACCTTGGTATCACCCTCGATCCTGACTTCTCCTTCCATGAACACATTATCACTACCTGCCCTTAATGCCAGAATTGGCTCCTCTAACAGAATCAGGTCCTGCATCTCCCCCGCTGCTCTTAGACTGGCTATCTCCAGCTCTGTTCTATCCCTGGTAGACTATGGTATAGTCATCTATGGGTCTGCCTCAAACTCTGCCCTGAGAAAAATTAAACTTGCCTTAAACAAAACCTGCTGCCTGGCCACTGGCTGCGACAGCTTGACGCATACCTGCAATGTCTAACAATGCTCAGCCTGGCTAAATTTCTGAGGGCGTCTATTATCAGACTTGCCTACTAGCAAAAAAAAAAATCTCTATGGGCCACTCACCCCCTAGTTGTAACCTTCTCCTCTCTCCAGGGCAGCACAGGCAGGTGACCAGACACACTGAAAAAACTGCTTTCCAAGTTCCCTTCTATAGAACCATCCCTGTCAAAGGTCCTTCAAATATAAGGCCCTTTATGGAAGGACTCCATCTTCGTTTCCCTCCTATCCATACCCAGGTTGGGTCCTTTCAGAAAAGAACTGCGGGACCACATCCTGGTTTCATCAAACTGTGACTGTCCGTAACACTGTTGTAACCCTCTATTCCCTCTCTTGCATCTTAGCCCCATGACAATGCCGACTGGGTGGCTTTTCTGGTCGCTACTATATTTCCAGCTCTCCTTCAGTCCACTTCCTGGGCCTGTTTCTCACTTTCTCCTCTACAGCTCCATTGCTCTGGTCTCCAATGTTTATTTTTCTCCACTGACTTATTTCGACAATTTTGGTTACTCCCATGTCAACTGACAATGCTTATTTTGAATTACGTCGTTATTAGATTACTCCCTATAGTATAATTTTCTCTCTGTATACAATTACTGTCGTTGTTCATGATGTCTGTAACACTTGCCTGCCACACTTTGCACTGACATGGAGCCTTTGTAATAGCTCCTATCATAAAAACATTCTCTTTGTGTAAGCCCCAGTCGGCACTAAACTGACAGAGCTACTACCCCTGCTTGTATGGCTAGTGAACAGGTTGAGGGGCCTGGGTCCTATGATGTGGTGCCTCCATTTTTATAAGCTGAAAATTTTGGGAGAAAGGTGTCACTCGGCATGGTGACTAGGTTTGACTACTCTGTACAGGGACACCCAAAGTAATCCAGAGACTAGAAGCAATAACATAATGTCCAATACCAGGAAATGGGATTCTAAAGTGTGGCTTTATTCAACAACACTGAATGAAAAGCACAGATGGACCCCCACGTGGCACACTCCTGTAATGCAGATAAGGTGATGACACAGACACATATCCAAACTTGGATCCTAAGCTTCCATGTGTCACGAACTCTTTAACTAGTGGCACACTACCACCCTCTACTCCATCCCAACATCTGGGCACCCTCTGCAGGCACCAGCCAATACCTGACAGAAAGGTGAGCTGGTGTTTCAAGGCAAATCCGTAGAGGTGAGCCCTGTTATGCCAGGTGGGGGGGTCTCCCACCTTTTATTCCATAGATCCATACCCGGCCATTCCTTTGTTTACACACACACACACACATCCTTAGCTACTGCAGTGCAGACTGTACATGGCTTTGTAATGCAGAAACTGTCTTTCTCTGAAGACCCCCCCCCCCACATCAGTCATTACATCTCACTGTTCCATAAGCCCTGGAATTGGCATCCTGACTGACCCACAGCCCTAGAGACTTATTTACTCACTGTTTTGGTGAATGACACTGGCCTTTTGTCAAAGGGTCATCACCCTCATTGTTGCAGATGTCCAAAAACTCTGAAGGAATCTCTATTCCTCAAAAACTGCAGTACCCCAGCACTCATCAGGCAGCTTCTTCATTTTCCCAGGCCGGGGGGTTGCCCCTGGGAGTTGGTTCTTTGTGCCTCTCTTATGGTGGAAGCACACACCCTAAGGTAGCTCTGTGTCAGAGCTGAGGGCAGGGGGGCCTGCCCCTGCAGTACCCCTCCCTTCAAGGTATGAAGGAACTACATCCTTCCTTTTAAATGTCCACGTCAGACTGCTGACTTCAAGGATCAACTCTAGACTGACTTTGAAATTCTCAACGTTCTACCTAACTCTCAACTGCAACATTCCATTGTTGCTTATGCTGCTGCAGAATTCTAAATGATGTCATAGCCCCAGCTCAGCAGAGACTGAAAACAGAGCAAGACATAGTGAAATCCATTTAAATGTAGTTTCACTAGCTGCCTGTCCCTCCCTGCCACTAGATCGAACTAGGGTTCTAGTAACCCCGGGTAACAGGGGGGTTACATTTGTGTACTTTTACTGTCATTGGTCATGTCTGTAATACTTGCCTGCAATACTTTGTACTGTCGTGGAGCCTTTGAAAAATAGTCCCTGACTCAAAGGGTTGTAATTCTAGACTTCAATAAATAAAAATATATATTTCTGATCTGAAGTACTGCCAGTAATTTGCACATTTTGTTGTACTTATTTCCATATTACTGTATTTTCTAAACATTGTATTTTGTAATTCCATGTCCCCAGGACATCTGAAATGATCCGATACCAACTCAGCATGTCTTTCCTGGTAAAACTTTTTAAATAAATATATAATAATCTTATGATCTCCTCCAGTCATTTGCATTGCAGCCCCTTAGAGATAATATAGGCTACTTCTCCTTCCTCCCTCCTCTCTCTCTCTCTCCTCACTACACTGTCATCACAAGCTACATTCCTCCCTCCTCATCTCCAAATTCTGGTTTAGTTCCCTCTCCCTAACTCTCCTCTCCCATATGACTCAGCTCTCTACTCCCTCTGGTCCAGATATTGGCCTTCGCTTGCCCTCCTGGAATTCTCTTCCTCTCCATTCTCGCTCCTCCTCTGCACCTGTCTTCAAATCAGACCTAGCGAACACCCTCCTTTCATTAGCACCTGCTCATCCTAGGTCCCTCACCTAATGCTCTCACCATTTCCTACATCATGTTACTCACTATTTTTTTCTTCTCTCTTGACCTGGAGTGCTGCATGCAATTCTGGAGGTCACACCTCCACAGGGACACAGATAAAGTGGAGACTATCCAGAGGAGGGCAACAAAGATGCTGCAGGGCTTCCACCACAAAACATATGAGGAAAGACTAAGGGACCTCAATATGTACTCACTGGAGGAGAGGATACAGCGGGGGGGGGCAGGATTGAAACTTTCAAGTACCTCAAGGCATAAACAAAGTGGTTGGTGGAGGACCTTTCCAATATAGAAAAGTACTAGAACAAAGAGGCCAATATGAAATTGAACGGGGTAGATTGAGAAGTAATGTGAGGAAGTTTTTCTATACAGAAAGGGCAGTGGACTCTTGGAATAGTCTGCCACTGGAGGTAGTGGGGAGTGCAGTTGAGGGGTTTAAGTACGCCCAAGACAGGCACAATGGAAGCTTGAGAGAGCAGGAGTGATGAAAAGCTATTGATCACATAGAGTCAGTGGCCACATACAATGTATAGGGCTTATGGGCAGACTGGATGGGTGTAGCAGTCCTTATCTGCTGACAGTTTCTATGTAATTAGCCAGAAGCTCAGCTCCAGTTTACCTTGTTGACAAACTTAATTCACTCTTTGTAGCCAATGGTTATGTACCTGTACGAAAGCAACTGTATTCAATTCACTTGTGTAATATTGTAAAATGCCTTATTGTTGTATCCTGCTCCATGCGCCCCTTCCCCAGCTGCACCTGGAAATGAGCCTCAACTCTGTGTGCCTCTCCCAGTCACTAACTTTTAAATAAATAAATGAAATAAATACTTGAATATGATGGTGTGAAACCCATTTTTCTCACATTATGCCCTTCTAGTTTTTGTTGTATACAATCTCTACGTGCTGAACCCTGTCCAGGTGTCCTGTTGGGGGGATAGTCCTAGTTTTTAAATCAGCTGTCTTGGTCATTTTTAGGACATTTTACATTTGTCCCAGTTTTCTAACAGACCCAAACTAATGCTTAGGAAGTTAGAACAGAAGTTCCAGCCAGCTATAGACCTTGTCATGTGTCCCAGTTTTTCGTCTGAAAGTTCTGGTTACCCTACCTTATGTGGACAGCTTTTCCAATTAGAAAGGAAACTTGTGCCATCTGACATTTCACATTCACACACACACACACACACACACACACTCCTCAAACGCACCACACCCCTCACCCAGATGGGTTTTCAGCTGCTGGATGAGGTGCGTCTCTGCATTTTTTTTTTAAATACTAAAAAAATTGAAGCTAGGATCTCTTGAGACAAAAACCCCTGTCCCCTTGCAGGGTTCCCCACATCCTGAAGGGATCTCTCCGGGACACAACTCTGCACAATCTGTCATCTCATCCTCTGTCTCTCTCTTCTTCGCCCCTTATTTCACAATAGCACTTGTTCACTTATTACCATTGCACTTATTAATTGTTCTCACAAGTTACATATATATGCAACACTGTTTATAACAACTGCCTTAATTAATTGTATGCTATGTTGCTCTTAGTAACCTGAATGTAAAACGTCTCATCCCTAGTGTACCCCTTCCCCCCAGATTGCACCAGGAGACGAGCAACCTGTTGCTCAATGTGCCTTCCTGGTGAAACATTTGAATAAATAAACATTTTTTTTACTTTATGCTTCAAAACACATACTATACAAAACAACACATGGGCAACCATGCACAGCTCGGTTGTGATTCCATCTTGGGGCTCAGATGACGACGCCAGGGACTTCTCGAGGTTTGCTGTTAGGTCCCTATGTCATAAGAGTCTACATGGAAACACAGCCTTGTTGTGCGAGATTTCACATTAGTCTCTATTTCACACTGCAGAATGTGTGAAGGGAACCTTTAACTCTTGGAATTGTATACACTGGTCAGTGGTCAGTCTTTACTGTTCTACTGTGTAGGAGGCATAACACTGTCAAACCACACCTCATATATACTACACAGAACTTCAAATGACCTAAGAGTAACCCAAGGTCGAGTTGTATGAGGAAGTCCCTGCCAAGTATAGAGAAATGAAAGCATGTTGTTCTAGTTTATTGCTCATAACAAGAAAGCTGTGAGTCTGCATACTATCCCGCTATAGAACCCTGCAACCCTTCTGGAGTTCAAGCTTAATCCATTACTTATGCATTATTCACAAGTAGGGTACCTGAGGAAGAACTGTTTATCAGTCCGAAACTAAGTAGCTCCGATTTTTTTTTCCTCTAACAGAGGGAAAATATCTTACGTAAACATTTTCTGTCATTTCTATTTCTGAACGCTAGTCCCCATAAATAGTAGGGGAGACCGCTGGCTATTTCAGGTTCATTTTGGAGCAAAGGGCAGACAGTGTGGGTGAGGATTATCACAGATGTGGGGGGGGATAGCACCATGCCCACCACAAGTAAATAATTATCCCAGTTACAACTGTTCCACGATGAACTGCTCCAGTACGATCCCATAATATGAGAATTTCACAAAGGAGTCACTGAGAAAGCCATGTTTACCTCCAAATCCAGCAGCAAGTTTCAGTAAGAAATCCGTACTCTCAATACCGCAAAAGGTATACTTCGTTGTAAAACATGCGCAGTATAAGCCTCGTACAAAGCGCCTTTGCAGAACGTCACCTCGCCAAACTGGCGACCTGTAAAGCAGCGGAAGGAGCCGATGAATTCTATGGGAGGAGCTACCAGAGTACTCCCGTACGCAAACTCCTTTCTCGTTCTGCCCACAGCATTGCAATTATCCGTCACGCACCAAGTCGGAGAGTACGCTGTGACGTCACGCTGTACGTGGTTGCTAGGTAAGAGACAGATGAGTGGCGTGATGTAGAGAAGGTGAGATCAGAGAATGTTGACGTAACGGTGCTGATGGTGATGATGATAATAATAAAAAGGGTAAGAGCTAAAATAGAAACGCTTTTACGATTACGCTTTACGACATGCAGTGTGACATCAATATGACAATCGAGATTTCATTTACACGCATTAACGCGAGCACGAAATAACTAGACACACAGATCTATCGTGAGGAACTTCCAGAGACCACTACCCAAACAATTAATGTTGGAAAATGACAGCCAAACCAATAAATATAGTTGCAGTGCTGTCTTTGTATGTTGTTGAGTTAGTGATAGTGATTACAATTGGAATTATACTTTACAATTTTTTGGCAAGAAAAATCCCAAGGTATGTTTCCAGCTGCATCATGGGGGCATACGTCAGTGGTGCCTGTGGAATTCAAACTCAGAACTCCGTTTGTATTTCAGTTCTCTTAACCACTATGCTGTGCTGCCTCCCCCAAGAGCTTTAAATTAAAAAAAATAAGATTATTATGAGAGAATATTTTTAAACCTATATGTGCATACCTTAGTACATCATGAGTCCATCTATATTTCATATAAAGTCAAATTTATAATCCTTTGCCACAATAGTGTAGCAAATTCCCAGAGGGCCTGGGTGCAAGGTGATGTTACAGGCCCCTCCCAGTTTTAAATAAACATCAAATTATGATTTGGGCCCTCAAACCTTGTGGGCCTGGGTGCCAATGCACCCCTGCACCTTGTAGCCCTCGCCTGCTTTGCCATCTGGGGCAAGGGATCATAAATTTTCGAGTTGATGGACTGCCGATGTGTTCCGCTTCGGTATGCTAGTCCTGCACCCACGCTAAGACATTTTTAGATGTCTAACCAGGGATAGCACAGGGACACACTCCATTAAACTGAATGGAAGTGGTTTTAAACCACAAATTGTATATATTATCACAGTGTAGAGGGGTTGTCGGATAACAGATGGACCAGACACAGAACTTCAAGTTCAGCATACAATCTTTATGTGATGTTTATTTAAAACATGGGATAACCTTAAGCAATGGCATATCCCTTCTTCAATACATCAGTTTGCTGCAACAGACTATACAGCGGGTCGTGAGGGTAGGGGACTGCTGCCCTCCCTCAGACACCCCACGAGGTTGTGAGGGACATACCCTCCCCAGGACACATCGGAACCCCCCCCAGCTCCCGTGAGTAAATCCAGCAGGTCGCGAGGGTAGGGGACTGCTATCCTCCCCCAGACACCCCACGAGGTCGCGAGGGACATACCCTTCCCAGGACACATCAGAACCCCACCCCCCTAGTTCCCATGAGTAAATACAGCGGGTCGCGAGGGTAGGGGACTGCTGCCTCCCTGGACACCCCACGAGGTCATGAGGGACATACCCTAACAGGGACATCAGAACCCTCCCAGCTCCCGTGAGTAAATCCAGGTACGACAAGGAGGGAGTCAGGATCTGAAGCCTTTGTCTTTTTTTGGCGCCAACTCGACTTTCGAACTAAAGGCACAGCACGGGGCCTCCAGATACAGCGCTGCAGATTGTTTAAAGGCATTTTGTTACGCGGCGTAAATGCTGATTGTTTTTTTGGGCTAACCCTTATGCTCCCTGTACATTACTTTTAGTCTAAAGTACATTTACTTTAACAGACTGCTGCTTTGCTGTACTGATTTCTGCTCCCTATACATTTGAGTTCAGCATAAGTACAATTTTACTTTAAAGCGATTAGTGTTTTGCCTAAAAGCACATTTACTTTAACTGACTGCTGCATTGCTATACTGTTTTCCGCTCCCTGTACATTCTTGTAGAGCATAAGTACAATTACCTTAACCGACTGTTTGCATTGAATACTGTTGTTTGAGCACTTATTGCCTGTAGCTGTACATTCAGGGATGTAGACGCTAATTGCCTGGCATAACGTGCATCCATGGTGCAGCAGTGCCAATTTTGAAAGTAATTTCGGGGTAAATGCTTAAACGAAGTGAAAAACAAGCAGGCTACATTTTCTAACAAGCAGCTGTTCTCTCTAAAGGTGCAGCAGCGCCAGTTATAAAAGTAATCTTGGGAGCCATTTTATTACTAAGGGAAAGCAAGCGGCTACACTTCAGCTAAGCAGCTATTTCTCGCTAAGGTGCAGCAGCACCAACTTCTGAAAAATAATCTTGGGGGCCATTTTAAAGTAAGGAGAAGCAAGGGGCTACATTTTCAGCAAAGCAGCTGTTTCTCCCTAAGGGTATAGCAGCGCTAAAATTCAAAAAGAATTTCGGGGGCCATTTTAAAAGTAGAGAAAGAAAGAAGGGGCTTTTAAAGAAGCATTTAGAAGCATTCGGGGTATATTTAAATTTGTACAACTAAAACTTGTATTCTTAGCACAGTTTTCACACAAGCTCATGTTCAACTGACCTGGCAAGCAGTTTCCGCCCCTCCACCTGGGCTATAACTAATCCTGTTTTCCTCTTCCTCCTCCACAGTGGGTCACAAGGGTAGGGGACTGCTGCCCTCCCCCAGACACCACGAGGTCGCAAGGGAAATACCTTCCCCAGGACACATCGGAACCCCCTCCCAGTTCCCGTGAGTAAATCCAGGTACGACAAGGAGGGAGTCAGGCTCTGAAGCCTTTGTCTTTTTTTGGCGCCAACTCAATTTTCAAACTAAAGGCACAGCACAGGGCCTCCGGATACAGAGCTGCAGATTCTGGCCCCGTGGGCGCTGTGTGCCGGCTCCCCACTGCCCCCACCACCACCCTTGGTTGTCTCTCAGCTTTATAGGTAGCTGAAAGGTCTGGTGACATGTCAGAACCTATCAGCCCACTTTCAGATCTTCAGGTTATCAGATCCCACCAGCCGCTGCTACCTCAAAATTGAAGCCTATTGCAAGTCTAAATCTACAATCATGCTTCTATACATAATTGCAATGCTAACCATTGCAATTCTGCTTCATCACTACCCCAATCTACACAGCCCCAAAATGACCCCAACCTCCTACTCTTTTGCTCTGTCTCACGTCTCCCTTGCCCCCTATCAACCTTCCTGCGCACCATTTTCACACACCCACCTTATCATGTACTACAAACCCTTCCATTGTCGCCCTTCCTTTAACCTGCACCTATCTGCCCTAAGCACCCTGATGACATTGGTCTCCACCCACACCCCACAATTCACCCGCCCAAAGCTTAAAACCAGAAACAAATGGCACACCGCCATAAGATACCTCACCCTGTTGCTGCTCCTGGCGGGTGATGTCGAAACCAACCCTGGGCCACCGACCCAACCCACCCCCCAAACCCTATCAAAGGGTCTTAGCCTAATTCACCTCAACATCCGCAGCCTATTAAATAAAGTTCCGGAGCTGCAAATCACTGCCCAAACCCTCCGACCTGACATTTGTATAATATCCGAAACATGGCTAAAACCTCATCATGATGACTCAGAAGTAGCCATCCCCGGCTACCAGTAATAAGGCAGGACCGACACGGCAAAAAGAAAGGTGGTGGAATAGCCATGTATATAGCAAACGACATCCAGTACACCCCTGTCCAGCTCCCTGGACATACTACTCAAATAGAAACCAAGGTGATAAAACTTGTCCTGCCGCATACCTCACCAGTGTAAGTGGCAGGGATATACTAACGCCCTGCTACCCCAGCGACTATCATCATAGACCACCTAGCTACTCTTAAAGCTATGGCTGTAACCGTGAGCTCTACATCCTCAGGGATCTAAACTGCAACTGGCTTGCAAAGACTGCAAAACTATGCAGCAAGATTAAGTCACTAAACCTCTCCCAACAAATAGACCAACCCACCCGCCTAAACCCAAAACACAAAACCACTCCCTCCTGGCCTGGGCTCTTACAACACACCCTCACAGGATAGTTAAGCTGGTCTCCTACCTGATTCCCTGAGTGACCACCACATGATTTTATGATCAGAAAGGTGCACAGCCTACAAACCACCTCCCCAAAGGACCCTCCTCACGAGCTACAAATCCCTTTGCCTCAACTCCAAACCAAATGACCTCGCCCTAGTCGACTGGTCATTCATCCAACGGCACCCTCCATCGACCATGCCTTCGACATGTTCAGAAATCGAGTTCTTGCTGTCTGGGACTATCACGCCCCCCAAAGAAGCAAAAGGGTTAGGGAAACCCATCTCCCCTGGGTCTCTGCCAACATCATCTCCAGATGTCGTGCCAGAGACCAAGCCTGGAAAAAACAAAGGCAAACAGGCTCCCCAGAATCCCTACAGCATTACTGTACCCTCCGCAACAATTGCACAAAAGCCATAAGGCAGGCTAAAAAGAACTACTTCCAGGCTGCCCTCTCCTCTAATCTTAGCCACCCTTCCAAATTCTGGAAATCCATTAAAACCCTGCTCACTCCCCCTGTCCAGCCGCCCACTCCTACACTAACCATTCAGGGCAAAAATGTATCTGAGCCAAGTGAAGTTGCCTCAGTTTTCAATACGTTTTTTACCAACTGTGCTAAATCTCTCCTAACAAACCTACATAGCACCACACCCGCACCCAGCCCTCTCGCATACCCCCCTCACGCCACCATGTTCTTTTTCCACCCAGTCTCCACAACTGGAGTCCTAGACGCCCTACGCTCCCTTGACCCAAATAAAGGCAAATGCCCTTTAGGACTTGTCATCAAACTCCTATACCTATCAGCCCCTGCCATTGCTGCCCCCCCCCAGCCGACCTCCTGAACCTTTCCTTTACCACAACACAAATTCCAACAGTGTGGAAGGAGGCAGTAGTCGTCCCTCTAGCAAAGGGTGGCGATCCTTCTGCGCCCGTGAACTACCGCCCTATCTCTCTTTTACCAATTCTGGCCAAATTACAGGAACACCTAGCCCTCTCCCAACTCACACAGTTCCTCGAATCTACCTCCTTCTTCACCCCTTATCAGTCGGGATTTCGCAAAATCGCACTCCACTATCACAGCTCTACTAAGACTCACAAACGATACTGCCTCAGGTATGGACAAGGGTTTTTTCACCTCGGCCATATTCATTGACCTGGCCAAAGCTTTTGATACCATTTCCCACCCTAAGCTAATCTCAAAGCTGCAAGACACAGGCCTCTCTGATCTAGCCCCCAGCTAGTTCCAAGCCTACCTGACAGGCAAGAAACTGGCAGTTAAAATTGGCCCCCACGTATTCCCCTCACTCCCAGTCTCCATGGTGGTCCCCCAGGGCTCTGTCCTGGGACCCCTACTCTTTCCATATTTTTAAATGACCTCCCACTGACATGCTCCAACTCAGCTATACAAATGTACTGCAGATGACACCGCTCTGTACTGGCCTGGCCCATCCATAGAGGTCTCAAACTCTGCCCTACAACAGGACTTTGATGGCGTTCAAAACTGGCTCAGGCTCAGGTCAAACCAACTCATCCTAAACACAAAGAAAACCATCTCTATAACCTTCGGCACGCAGCTTAGACTCTCCCAGTTAGCTGCTCCCCCCGCTTTCCATACCCTGGACAGAGCCACCTTGGAATCATGCACCTCCTTCAGGTACCTGGGTGTATGGCTTGATCGTCACTTAGATTTCTCCGTCCACATTGACTCCCTACAGAAAAAACTACACCCTAAGCTAGGCGCACTATACCGCAATAAAGGCTGCCTACCAAGCACGGTCAGGAAGGTATTAGTGCACAAAATGATTCTCCCTATTTTTGACTACGGAGACGTGGTCTACAGTACATCCTTTTTCATTCCTTCTGTTGGCTCATCCTGGAATGCCCCCCCACCCATCATTGCGACCTATACAGCGCCCTAGCTCTTCCCTCGCTGGAGTCCAGACGTCAGCTTCATTGCGCCAATCTCATAGCCAAGCACTGGACCAACCCCCCCATCTCAGCTCTGTTCTGTCAACACAACCCCCCGGCATACTCCCTGAGATGCTCAGACTCAAAGCTACTACAAGTCCCTTTCATGCGCACATCAAAGGGCTACTCTGCCTTCAAATATCGACTGTCCAAATTCTGGAACGACCTCCCTGTAGGTATTAGGCTGTCCCCCATCCCAAGGCTCCTGAAACCTCTCCTCCAGGCCCACTTCTCTGACATATGCAACTGCAACCTGCAGCCCAGACCTGCTACCACGCGGCACCGTAACATGCCCTGAACTGCACAAATGACCAGTAACTTACTATAATAATTGTATACCTACTGTCACTGTCTGTTATGCCCTGCGGTCATGGGCCCTAACTATGACATAGCAACTATGCACTCTGGTCTCTAAGTCTAAACCTGTATGTCACAAATGAATGTCTAGTCCAGCCTGTAACTATTCTGGACCTGTTGTAATCACGTGCCCTGGTCTGTACAAATGACCAGTAACTTACTATAATTGTTGTATACCTACTTTCACTGTCTGAGATGCCCTGCGGTCATAGGCCCCAACTGTCACTTAGCAACTATGCACTGGTCTTTAGGTCTAAACTTGTATATCACTAACTAATGTGTTAGTCCAGCCTGTAACTATTCTGGACCTGTTGCAATCACCCTATATGTACTGTATCTACTCGGAACCTGTTGTAGCACCTCTGTCTATGCTCCTACTTGTTTTGAATGTAACCCCAGGTCGCATCTGGAAGCAGGGTCCCCCTCCAGTATGTTTATCTGGTAAATCTCTTAAATAAATAAATAAATAATACATGTCCTTCTCTGCACTTAGTCAGCACCTACTGACCCACTCATCTACTGATCTAGCTCTTTAGTGAAATGTTTCAATCTCTATGTTTGTCTTGTGTGTTTGGGTGATGGGGAACTCAAAAAAAAGAATAACTCCAAAAACAAGCTAAAGACAAAGAACCTCAGGGCACTGGCAATAAAGCCAACTTTCAAAGAAACACATCACATATACCCCCATAATGCAATGGGATATATATGCAAATCACCATGAAATGTTAGGCTCCTTCAGTTTAAAGCAGGAATGCATGGTGTCAAAGGGTCTGTCAAAGAATCTGTAATTTACATGCATTTTATATAACACAACTACCTTCCTTTTTATAATTCAGCCCCCTAGTAACTTTTCTCCTTTATCAAAACACCTAGTGCAGCTGGCCCAGTGGGGTTGAGGCAAACGGACGCCACACCTTGCGCCACACTTGATGACTCCTCCTCATTCAGGTATCTCTGTGTCTGGCTTGATAGACACCTAAACTTATCAGCACACATTGAGGCCATTCAGAAAAAACTTAAGCCTAAGCTTGGTGCCCTATACAGAAATAGCAGCTGTATCCACTTCTGACCAGGCATGTGCTAGTACTGAAGATGATCTTGCCTATATTTGACTACTGCGACATAGTCTATGGTGCTGCCCTGCAGTCCTCCATAGTCAAACTGGATTCTCTCTATAACTCCTTCTGCCGCTTTGCTCTAGATGCCACCACCTCACCCATCACTGTGACCTCTACCGTCCCTAAACTTCCTCCGCTGCAAAATCGCCATATGTTACACGTGCCAAATTCATCTTGAAATACTGACTTGGCTGTCTTCCCTCCTACCTCTCCTCCTCACTTAGTACCCCCGCCCCACCAATTACTCACTGAGATCTGACAACCTACGCACCTTCTCTGTCCCCAACAGATCTACATCCTCTGGTCAAAAAGCTTTTTTGCACCATCGTCCAAAACTGTGGAATGCTCTCCCCCCACAAATCTGCCACTCCTCATCACTGAACTCCCTCACTTCAGATCTGCTCAATTATCTGATCCCAAACTGTTCACGCTCTTTACCCCTCCTTGTATACTGCTCTACCGTCCCACCCTCCTCTCTCTCCTCCACCTATTGCTCTTAATTACCTAGCACTTACTATATGTGTGTCTTGTTGCTCATGGTTCCTTCACCTGCTGTATTGAGTCATCATGAATCCCCTGTATGATTACACTGTATTACTATGTATGCATTGATTATCATGTATATTATGCTTCTGTCTCTGTACTGTGCTGTGCTTTGTTTTTGTATCATTTAAATATGTTGTTCATCCCATTCCCCCTTCCACCAGGACATGCCGTGAGATGAGCATTAAGTTGCTCAGTGTACCCTTCCTGGTGAAACATTTCAATAAATAAATAAACACCGGTGACCCGCATTTGGGAACGAGCATGGGCTGCCGGGGGTTTATTTATTATATTCTAGGATTACAATACCTTTGAGACAGGGCTCTTTTACAAAGGTTCCACATCAATTTGGGAAACAATACAAACATGACAAGCTTTGAAATAGGCAATTCAAGCAGTTGAATACATACATCTGAGGGGGAAGAAGGTACAAGATAGAAATATGTATGAACAATGCCGTACAGGGATTCTAAGCAGTCTGAAACAGATTGAAAACAGACAATAGAGGGAAGGAGAGGTACCAGGGCTGGGCAAGGGTTAACACAGAAAGTTGAAGGATTTAGGGGGTAACAGAAACAGAGGAGCAGCCAAGGGCTTTGTCAGGTTTAAAGTGCTAAAGCCAGGGAGGGGGTAGGGAAAGGTGTCAGAGAGAGGGAGAGGTAAGTGCTATAGGGGATAGCAGATGAGGAGCAACAGTCACAGGCGCTGGAGGCAGAGAGGTGGAGGCAAAGGTTGGTTTTGAACTGGCCAAGCCTTTGCAGCGAGGTGATGTCTTTGTTGAGTCCATTAAACCAGGAGGCTGCACGGTGAGCAGGTGACCTTTGTTCCTGTGAGGTGGGGCACTGGGGATGTGCAGGTGATTTTCAGAATCCTGGTGGGGTGGGGATGTATGCTGCATGTGGGAGGGCTTGGACTCCCTGGGGTGCAAGGTCTAACGTGATCTTCTTGGCCATTAAGCAGGTATGGAACTTAGTAGTTGGATAGTTGGAGCCATCCCTTCAGGCGAGAGTGCACACATGTAGGTGAGACGGTGGGATCCTGTAATGAGACGGCAGGCTTTGTTTAGGGCCAAGGATAGGCCCTCAGGGCTGTGTCAGTAGCAAAGCTTGCCAGACAACCAGCCCATAATCAGTTAGTGAGACCACACAGTTCTGCACAGCTATCCTTAAGGCATCTGAAGTAAGGCATTGCCTGTGCCTATAGAGAAGGCCAATGCATTTGTTAACAGCTTTGGCAACAGTGTCAGTGTGGATGCCATAGGATAGGTGGCTGTTGAGAGTGATTCCAAGATATTTAAAGGAGTGTACTTGGTCTAGGACAGCACCATGGCAGTTTGCAATTGCGATGGGTTGAGACCTATGCTTGTTGCGGGAGCTGCAGAAAATTATCAGCTTTGTTTTCTTGTAGTTGAATACCAGCTTTTGTCTGTTAAACCATTTTTCAATAGAGGTGAAACTCATCTGGAGCTTTTCTTGAAGTAGTAGGGGATCATGGTGAGAGGTGGGGTTGACTGCATCATCTGCATAAAGCAGAATTTGTTCAGGACAGGATTGTAGAAGATTGTTCAAAAAAAAGGCAGAAAAGGGGTGGCCTGAGAAAGGATCCCTGTGGGACTCCTGAATGGACAGGTCTAGCCTCGATGAAGATGTGAATGATTTTCACCCTTTGTTAGCGGTTTTCCTGGTAGCTCTTAAACCAGGATATAGCCTCTAGGGAGAACCCAGCATTTTGAGGCTCAGTGATGAGTAGCTGGTGATGGACAGTGTCAAAAGCCTTAGACAGATCAATGAAGACTGAACCAGTTGGGTGATTATTGTCAAGGGAGTTGTGGATTGCTCCTGTGAAATCTAGGAGAGCCGAAGTAGTGCTGTGGGGGTTGACAGGGAGGAGAAGGATTGAGCATCCAGAGGACAGCTGTCCTTCTCTGGGGAAGGGGATAATTTGACAGTCGGTGCTAGCCTAGCCCCTAGTGGTGGCTGGGGACTGGCGCACTGATGCTGCAAGACGGGAACGGGAGCATTGCAGATGCTTGATGGGGGCGCCGCGACGGGGCATGCGCAGCACCGACGAGGCGCATTGCAGTGCCGCCCGAACAGAAAAATGGAAAGCAGTGCCCCACAGGACGAAGAGGGAGCTCGCAGGCCACACACATCCGCCAGCCAAGCGCAAAAAACACTAGATCCGATCAATGGAGGGGTGCACCGGAGGGGTAGCCCTGGGGCAACTACTGTGCTAGTAGGTGGACACCAGGGTGATGGGTCTGGGGCTCCCCAAGACTGTGAGGGCTGTGGGGTAAGGAGCATAAAAATAAAAAAACTAACAAAAGAAAACCACCTAGTGCCATGGTATTTCAACATTTACAGGTTTCGTACTGTACACACAAGACATATACATCAATGTATTTTATGACATAGTGCTATTGCATACTAAATCCAGTAACGAGGAACACAGCTTGCTGTTTTACATCAGCTCGGAGGTCACACAATAACCTCCTGTAGGGACATGAGAGGAAAAGGAAAATTAAAGGGAGTGGATGCCCATAGGTGACCAACCTTATGGACTAGAAATTGTAACGGATACATTAGGTTAAGAAATAAAAGAACTGTTGCAACAGATTTAAGAAAATGTCGGTCCTCAACAGTGGCAGGATCTCCCTGTCACATGGCATTACGTGTACGTGAACACCACCACTCACAACTAACCAGGGCCTTAAAGGGCCTGGGTGGTTAAGGCAAATAGTGTGGTTGTAAATAATGTTCTTGTGCAACTCCAAGCCCTTGTTTCATTACTCTTGGTTTCTTGACCAAGCAGTGCAGCTGAAGCTTCTGGATTAGCACTTACGGCTCTGCATTGCTTAGTGTCGGCTGACCCGTCGATGACTGTGGCTAATCCGTGCTTCTCTAGTTCTCTGTTGGTTGATCACTCTGTGCAAGATGCAGTACTTGATACAGAGTACCCAACACTCTGACCAGTGCTTCAAGGAAACTCCCCTCAGCACAGCTGCAGAGCAGTCACCAGGTTGTAGTGATTTGTTATCCTGGCTTCTCAGACTGGCAGTGGCAATTTCTGAAACTGCAGATTGTAGAATGGCTTACACTCACAAAATGTTTCTCTCCAGTTGCTGGAATTGTTCTGTCTCTGTGCACACAGCAGTCACCTCCTTGATTGGGAAAACACAACTCACCCTCCAATGTGTCTCTGCAGGCTAGCATAGGCAGAAGGTACCCTGTTGAATGCTTTCTCCGCATCTAGGGAAATCAGCACTGCAGAAGCCACAGAATCCCTAGACATGGAGAGAATATTGACTACCTTCCTAAGGTGATCAGTGGACAGCCTACCCTGCATAAACCCCACGTGTTTAGAACCAGCCAAGGATGACAACATCTTTTCTACCCACGTTGGAAGTACTGTACTTTTGCCAATATCTAAATATCCCAATGTAGAAGAAATATACATTAGCAGTTGGGTAAATGCTCCAGGGCTTTTCCTGGTTTAGGGATCAGAGTGATATGGGCCTCTTGCAAAGCAAAGTCCAGCTGTCACCAACTGCTGGCATCATTAAATAAGACAGCTAGCCACAGTGCAGCTCTTCCTTAAAGATTTTAAAGAAATTGGATGAAAACTCATTGAGTCTTGGGACCTTATCTGGAGAGAATTCTTTAACAGCATGTAGAATCCCTGGCACCTTCATTTCCCACTCCACACTAGCAATTCGGTCTGTGCTGAGCTTAGGAAAGTTGCCTTGTTTATAGAAGTCCTGTATTTCTCCTAGAGTGTAGAGAGCTCTGGAGCATAGATATTATGACAATAGGACTCAAAGGCATCCGCAGTCTTTCTTGGCTTAGTTAGCGGCACTTCCATGGGTGATTTGTGGATTCCCCTGATTATTCCTATGGATTCCTGCTGCCTTAACCTTAAGGCCAGGAGCTTCCCAGCCTTTTCACCCTGGTCAACATATTTTAGATTTGCTCTAAAAATGACATTCTCTGCTTTTTTCTCTAAGGATTTTGCCATGCTTCAGCACGGGTCACATGTACTTTTAACAGTTCTCTGGGGAGTTAGATGTTGTATTTTGTTCACTGTCTGTGATCTCTGCTAGGAGACTGGTGCACTCCACTTCCCTCTCTCTCTCTTACTAGTAGCAGCCAGTCTGATCAACTCCCTCCCTTAAGGTGCACTTAAAGGCTCCCCATAAGTGAGCTCCATTAGCTACTGAACGTGCATTTTCAGTGAAGAATGGTGAGGTGCCGGTCTGAATTTTCTTAATACATTCTGGGTTCTTCACTAAATTAGTATTTATTTATTTATTTAGAAAAGTTTCACCAGGAAAGACAACATGAGCTGTAAACAGCTTGTTTCCAGAAGTTTCCTGGGGTGAAGGGGTTATATGAAGGGGAGAGCAAAAAAACAAACAAACAAAAAACAGAAGAAATTGTACAAAATCAGAAACAGAAAACATGGCCGGCCTGGTTTCGTTGAGGGTTGTGCAGCTGCTGTGCCCATTGCATGGGTGCGGGGGAGAAAACAGGAAAAATACTGGGACCGGGCAGGACCCAAGATGGCCCCAATGGGCTGGAGGACGTACCCCTCCGAGGGGTGGGGGGTCGTTTCCCCTGCCATGTCTGTGGAGATGGTATATATAATGTAATGGTAAAAAAAAAAGAAAAACAGAAAACAGAATAGTGCATTCTTGCCCTTTAACGTTAGTAACATTAGCAGTTAGCTGGCTAGGTGCAACTGTCTTGGAGGTATGTCTTTAAGAGAATTTTTACATAAATTAGTTTAGGGCCGTAGCCAATCAAAAGACAGGAAGGGGAGTGAGCTGAGTGAGAGCTGCTGAAGACTTCAGAATTTTTTTCTCCACTGGACCGAGCAACATTGCCCCGAGGTGCCTCTCAACTTTCCTTGTTGACAGCCCCCTGGCGCTTATCTAGGTAAAGTTTTCCTCATATATCAATTTTAATAGTGTGCTGAGTGAAAGTTTTAAATTTTCATTAGCGCTGCTCTAATTTTCTGTTTTTAGCTCATTCGTGCTATTTTGACTTTATTTTTATCGCGACTGTTCATTTCTGACACTATTTTTACTACGGGAGCTTAATTTCGATGGTTCCTCCCTTTTTTGACCTAATTCTTGAAGGAACCATCGAATTAGGGGCAGTTGCCCTGTTTTTTACCTCAGACTTTGTGTGTTTGGAATTCAAACCTCAGCAATGCCTGGGGGTTTCTATCAGGATAGGCAATTACGAGAAACCCATAGATATTAAAGAAATTGGACCTAAGGTATCATCTGTCACAGGACTGTCCGTAAGGATTCAGCAATAACCTTTGCGCAGTTGACCAGTATTATTGGGTTTTCTATTAAGATTGGCACTGGTAAAGATCCCAGTACTACACACAAAAGAAAAAAAAAAGGCACTTAAAATACAGTTAATTAACTGGGTCAGGACTGCCCGGTGGCATTTCACAGAAACCTGCACTCGGCTCGTAAAGTCCAGAACTTGGTTTTGCGTTGCTTAAATTGGCTTCTTAGCAAACAAACCTTTGATTACAATGGCTGAGGATAAAACAAAAGGCTTATGATGAGAGGCCGTCTAAAAGCAATAAAAATGCAAGCAGAGGTGCTGAGGAACCCTCCAGATCTCAGCCAAAAGATACAGCTTCCAAAGACGAAGTTCCTCACAAATTGAAAATAAAGTGATGAAAAAAGGAAGCTTGATCAAGCACTTGCTTGTGAAGTGTATAAAAAAGTCTGTTAAGACAGAAATAGAAACATAGAATTTGACGGCAGATAAGGACCGCTTGGCCCACCTAGTCTGCCCATTTTCCTACCTAACAGATAAGCTGCAGATCGTAGTTAACCAACAGCTTATTTCCTCCTACCCCCCACTAGGACTGTCTTATGCCTGTCCCATGCATTCTTGAAGTCCCCCACTGTTCTTGACTCCACGACCTCCCCAGGGAGGCTGTTCCATGCATCCACAACCCTCTCAGTGAAAAACTACTTCCTCACATTACCTCTGAGCCATCCCCCCTCTATCTTCAAATTGTGGCCCCTTGTTCTTGCACATCTGTTTTTCTGGAAGATGATACCCTCTTGGACTTTGTTAATTCCCTTGAGGTACTTGAAAGTTTCTATCATGTCCCCTCTCTCCCTTCTTTCCTCAAGGGTATACATATTAAGCTCCTTTAGTCTTTCTTCATATGTTTTCTGGTGCAGACCCTGCACCATTTTGGTTGCCCTCCTCTGGACAGCCTCCACTCTGTCTATGTCTTTGCGGAGATGGGGTCTCCAGAACTGCACACAGTACTCCAGATGGGGTCTCACCAACTGTCTGTACAGAGGGATAACAACTTCCTGTTTTCTACTATTGATGCCTCTTCCTATGCATCCCAGTATCCCCCCAGCCTTCCTTACTGCCTTCTCACATTGCTTGCCCACCTTTAGGTCATCTGATATAATTACCCCCAGGTCCCTTTCTAGTTTTACTGTTGTCAGTATCTCACCCCCCATTGTGTACGCTTCCCCTGGGTTTTTGTTTCCCATGTGCATTACCTTGCACTTCTTTGCATTGAATCTGAGCTGCCATACATTTGACCATTCCTCCAACCTTGCCAAGTCCCTTCTCATTCTTTCCACTCCATCTTGTGTATCAACCCTGTTGCAGATCTTTGTGTCATCTGCAAAGAGACATACTTTTCCTTCCAGTTCCTCTGCAATGTCACTTATAAAGACATTAAAAAGGATCGGTCCTAGTACTGAACCCTGCGGTACCCCACTAGTAACCCTCCTTTCTTCACTGTGTACTCCATTTACTACTACCCTTTGCGTCCTGTTGTCTAGCCGATTTTTTATCCAGGCTACCACCTTGGGACCCACTCCAAGGCTGGCTATCTTGTGTATTAATCTTTGTTTGGGACTGTATCAAATGCCTTGCTAAAATCTAGGTAGGCCATGTCCACAGCCCTCTCTGGTCTACTACTTTGGTCACCCAGTCAAAGAAATCTATTAGATTCGTCTGACATGACATTACCATCATTGGTCCATGCTGCCTTGGGTCCTGTGCCCTACTGGCCTCTAGGTACTCAACAATTCTTTCCTTCAGAAGTGATTCCATCATTTTCCTACCACTGAGGTCAAATTAACTGGTCTGTAGTTTCCTGCCTCTGTCCTGCTCCCACTTTGTGAAGAGGAATCACATCTGCCCTCTCCAGTCCTCTGTACCACCCCATCCTCCCATGATTTGTTAAAGAGAGTAGTCAACGGTGTCACTAGTTCTACCCTTAGTCTCTTTAGAATTCTGGGGTGAATCCCATCAGGCCCCATTGCTTTGTCCACCTTCAATTTTATTAGTTCTTTCAGAACCCTTTCTTCTGTAAATGGACTGGTATCGACCCCGTCTTCAGAGTGTTTCTCTTGTTTGGTTTAGGTAACTCCCCTCCTCTTCCTTTGTGAATACTGAGCAGAAATATTCATTCAGTATCCCTGCTTTTTCACTGTCACCCTCTACCCACATTCCCTCCCTTTATTAAGCTTCAGTATCCCTCCTTTGTCTTTCTTCACTTCCTAATGTACCTATAAAATGTCTTATCCCTTTCTTAACAGAATTGGCTATCCTTTCTCGTTTGGGCCTTGCTATTCTGACTGCTTTCCCAGCTTCTTTCTGCTTTAACTGATAAAGTTCTCTGTCCTGCTCCTTCTGTGTTTTCTTATATTTCCTGAATGCTGTCCTTTTCTCCTTAACCTTCCTGCCACCTCTTTTTGAGAACCATAGCGTTTTCCTTCGTTGTGTTTATTGATTTGCTTTACACAAAGGCTTGTTGCCTCTGTGATGGCTGTTTTGATCACTCCCATTGTTCCTCCACCCTCCTTCTTGCCTGTTTGCTAGTGCTTTCTGAGGCACTCTCTCATTTTCCCAAAGTCAGCCTCCTAAAGTCCAGTACTTTGCTTTTGTATGGCTTGATTGTATGGCTGTGTTTATCGTGAACCACACTGTTTGGTGGTCGCTTGTTCCCAGATGGCTACCCACTTCTAAATCTGAGATTCTTTCTCCATCCCCATTTGAGAGTACCAGGTCTAAGATTGCTCCCTCCCAAGTGGGTTCCAATACTAGCTGTCTGAGGCATGCCCCCTGTAGGGCATCAAGAATGACCCTGCTCTTGGATGTGCCTGCAGCAAAGGTGCTCCAGTTAACATCTGGCATATTCAGGTCCCCCATCAACGATATCTCCCCTTTTTCTGCCATTCTAAGAAAGCCTTCTATCATTTCCTTGTCCATTTCCTCCCCCTGAGATGGGGGTCTGTATACAACCCCATGCGGATTGTGGTGCCATTTCCTGTCTCCATGGTGACCCAAAGTGCCTCATCTGCTCCCTGTTTACTCTTTAGTTCTGTTGCTTTGATCCCTTCCTTTTTTACCCTCCCTATCCTTCCTGTAGATTGTATATCCTGGTATGTTGACATTCCAGTCATGGTTCTCTGTGTACCATGTTTCTGTGACTGCCACAATATCCAGGCAACCCTCTTCCATCAAGGCCACTAGATCAGGGAGCTTGTTACACAGACTACGGGTATTGATACTCATCACCCTCCACTTTTTGATAGCCTTACCCCTTTTAGCCCCATTTCTGTCCTTACTGCCTTTGCCTTATTTTACATTTAAATCTGTTCTGCTCCCTAATAACTTCTGTACCTTGGTGTTTACCTCACTAATCACCATGTTTTGTGGGGGGAGGCTCGGATTTCCCTGCTCCTTTTCAGTGCCTCCCCCTTGGCTAGTTTAAATGCTTACCAATGAACCTAGGATCCTGGTTCCCTCCCTGGACAGATGCAGACCATCGCACCAGTATAGGTCTGCATCCCTCCAGGTGGCTCCCCAGTCCCCAGTGAAGCCAAAACCCTGAGCTCCACACCAGTTTTTCAACCACTCATTGAATTCCCTAGTGAGAAGTGCCCTAGCATCTCCCTTGCCATAGACAGGTAGCACCTTCGAGAAGGTTACCGTATGCGCTACTTATCTAAGGCCCCTTCCCAACTCTACAAACTCATCTTGCAGTGCTCTGATCCCATTCCTAGCCAGGTCATTTGTCCCTAGGTGGACAGTGACATCCAGCTCCTCCCTCGTGCAGCTCCTCCCACGATCCTGAGGATTCGCCTCTGTTCCTCCGAGTCAGGCACCAGGAAGGCACCTCACCTCCCTCTCCCTTCCTCCCCATTTCTACCCCCTAATGACTGAGTCCCCACCAGGAGTTGTTTCCTTCCCCTGTGAGGTCCCATGCCACCCTCCTGTGGGTCTCCTTTGTGAAGGTTCCCAGCATCCTCCTTGGTCTCCACTGCAGGTGCCTCCATAGAGGATCCACTATCCACCAGAAGAGCGAATGAATTGTGGAGAGGTACAGCTTGAGGGATGCTCTTTTTGCTCCTGGGAAAGCCAATGGCGAGACAACTGGCAGCTTAAAGCATACAGAAAAAACTAAACACATACAACCAAAGCCTGCGCATGATCTTCCATCTGTGCAAGATATGGCAAAAGTATGGTAACTGTTCCAGACCCTTCAGAAGATAGGTCCTATCTTTACTGGGGCTGGCAAGCACTCTTTCACAGTTCTGTCCTCTGTAGACTGTGAGGGTGATGCAGATGACGAAGAACATTTTTATGATGCCCCCTGACATGGATTTTGAGGGCCTGGAGCCCCATGAGTCCCCGGACCCTCCAATTGGGGACCCCCCCAGGAGGATCCCTCCTCTATGTTTACATTTATACGAAATATGCTAGACACCCTGGACCTCCCTACAGAGGAGCCCAACCAGGATGTTGATGAAGACGAAGATTATAGGGAGACGAGAGGTCTTTCAACCCCCAAGACCCTGGCAGTCCCTGTCTATAATGTGCTCAGAAGAAATACCATGAAAGTGTTTCAGAACCCCACGTCGGTGACAGGGGTTGACAAGTGGATTGAAAGAAAATATAGTTCATATAGAAATGGTACCAAGTTCCTGTCTGCACACCCTAGCCACGAGAGTGTAGTGCAGCTGGCAGCTTGTGAGAAAGCTGGTCTCTCCCTATCCCCCTTACCTCTGGACAAGGACGGCAAGAAAATTGACTGTATAGCAAAGAAAATGAATGCCACAACCTCCCTGCTTCTCAGACTTTGTTCGTACATGGCGTTCACAGCCAAATATCAGAAATCCCTAAGGAAGGCTGTCCTACCCATTGCTTGCAGTGGGTCAGATTCTATGGTGCAGGAGCTGGTGGATATGACAAAATCTGCCCTAGAAGCTTTCAAGTATCAATTCCACATGGCAGACGAGAACAGTGATACAGCCTCTAGGGCGATGGCCTATGCCATTTTCTCTGAGACGCTTCGGCTGGCTTAGAACAACCAGTCTGACCACAGACACACAGACCAAGGCCATGGATTTCCCCTGTGATCAAAACATGTTGTTTGATTACAGAACCACTGACTACATGAAAAAGGTTGATGAGTACAAGGCCTCTTGGCAGAGCCACTGTCCAAACCTAAAGCTTACCACATCCTCTTATATCCGTCCCAGGGCGGTAGGGGCAAGTTTCTTTCCCAGGCCTTACAATCCCTATCCCCAATCTGACTTTGGTCAGTACAGGGTATCTTTCAGAGGTAGGGCAGAAGAGGCCAAGAAGAGCCACCTGTACCCAGCTGATGGCCTCACAGTCTAAGTCCTGATGTGAGTGTCCATGTCGTCTCCTTGCTTCCGGTGGGAGGCAGGCTGTCCCACTATCTTCAGCACTGGTCCCTCATTATGTCAGACAAGTGGGTGCTGGAGATAGTGGAGAAGGGTCTGCCACTACAGTTCAAGCAGATGCCAGACGTCTAGCATACCCAGGTGTCAAGACCGCTGTCCTCTACACAGGTCCCACTGCTGGAATTGGAGATACAAAACCTTCTGGCTTTACGAGCAGTGGAGAGGGACCCCACCAACAAGAAGGGCAAGGGCCTCTATTCCAGGTATTTTCTGACACAAAGGAAAACTGGGGATTTGAGACCTGTCTTAGATCTCAGATAGTTAAACAAACATCTGAAAAACCAAAAACAAATTCAAGATGGTCACTCTGTCACTGGTCACACAGTTCTACAGCAGGGAGACTGGCTAGCCTCCCTGGACTTAAAGGATGCTTACTTCCACATACCCATAAGGAGATCCCACAGGACATTTTTCAAATTCAGACTTCCTTCGGGTAACTATCAGTTCACCGCAGTGCCCTTCAGTCTGTCCTCAACCTCAAGGGTCTTTACCAAGTGCTGCGCAGTGGTAGCAGCACACCTCAGGAGACTGGGGGTTGCTTTCTACTCCTATCTGGATGACCGGCTCATAGTAGCAAAATCCCCTTGCCAGGTCAAGGAGTCCCTTTCCCTTACAGAATGCACTCTGGAGTCTCTAGGTTTCCTGGGAAATCTAAAGAAATCTCACCCGGAACCAACCCAGCTGCTCACCTTCATAGGGGCCCAGCTGGACACTCAGAAAGGATGTGCTTTCCTCCCACAAGAAAGAATTCAGAGTTTCCTTTCAGTGGCAGATTCTTTCATCAGGGGATAGCCAAGACCAGACAGACATTTTCTCAAACTCCTGGGACACATGGCTTCTATGACTGCAGTGGTCCCGGGAGTCAGGCACAATATGTGACTCATACAAGCCTACCGCAGAGTTCACTGGTCTCAGAGAGCAACAACTTTTCAGAGTTGATACCTGTGATGGAACAGTTCCTCCAAAACCTGCTGTGGTGGAAAAACCCCTGCAAATTTACAGGCAGGGGTTCCCTTCCTAGCTTAGCTTCCCACAGAGGTGATCACCACAGATGCCTCCTCTTGGGGTGGAGGCACATCTGGACAGTGCCTCAGTAAGTGGCACCTGGACTCTCGAAAAGTCTCAGTTGCACATAAATCTCATGAAACTCGGGGCAATCTTTCTAGCTCTCAAAGCTTTTGCTCCCAGCAGAAAAGGGCAGGCAGTTCAGATTCAAACAGACAACACCACTGCTATGTTTTATATAAACAAGCAGGGTAGTACCAAATCAGGAATACTCTATTCAGAAGCTGTGGTCTCTAGCCTTCTACCCAGGAGTCAACCTCTCAGCTGTTCACCTCCCAGGCAAGCACAATACCCTGGCAGATGCTCTGAGTCACATCAGTCAAGGCCAGAGCAAATGGACCCTGAACAAGCAAGTACTAGTCACAGTGTTCAGGCAGTGGGGCACATCAGAAGTGGATCTGTTTGCCTCACCCCTCAATTTTCAGCTTTCTCAGTACTGTTGCAGGCCCCCAGTCCAGGGAACACTTCCTCTGGATGCCTTGATCCTGGATTGGTCAGGGAGGTTCCTATACGCTTTCCTTCCTTTCCCCCTGATACTCAGGGTTTTGCTGAAACTCAGACAACAGCCTGGTGGCTCCGGATTGGCCCAGGCAAGCCTGGTACCCTCTCCTTTTCTCAATGTCCTGCAGCAGGCCCATTCACCTGCCTCCAGCTCACTCCCTGCTGACCCTTCCTTTATCAGGAGTGCAGTATCCAGACATACACTTTCTTCATCTTAAGGTCTGGTTATCGAGGAGTTAGTTTCCGTCCTGACAGTACTCTGAACATGTCCTTAAGATACTGAGGATGGCTAAAAAAACGAACACTAAGAAGACTTATGCAGCCAAATGGAAAAGGTTTTCCCGCTTTTGCAGAAGCAAAAAGGTCGAAATCCTTTCAGCTTCAGACCCTCTGCTGCTAGATTACTTGGCACACTTATGGGTGTCAGGCTTGAAACCATCTTTCCTCAAGCTACACCTGGCGGCAATTTCGGCCTACCTTTCAGTGCGGAAAAAAAAAAATCCTTTTTTCCCACACCATTTTTAAACAGTTTTTCAAAGGCCCTTGTACCTGCAGCCTCCAATCAGGAGCCCGTCCTCTTTAGAGCCTGAACCTTTGTATAGATAGGCTCATGAATCCACCCTTCGATCCTATGTCCACTGCCCACATCAAGTTTGTAACTTGGAAGACAGTCTCCTGGTAGCTATTACCTGTGCCAGGAGGATTTCAGAGCTACATGCCTTATGCACTTCGCCAAATTACATCATCCCTCACAATGATAAAGTTGAGCTCAGGACAAATAGGAAATTTCTGCCAAAGGTGGTTTCAGAGTTTCACTTGAACCAGTCCATTACTCTGCCTGTCTTCTTTACTAAGCAATCCACTCTGGCGAGCAAAAGTTCCTCAGCTTGGATGTCAAAAGAGCCATCTTTCACTACTTAGAGCATACTAGACAGTCCAGAGGCTCTCCCACTCAATTGTTCCTCACCTACGGGGATATAGGCAGAGGAAGACCAGCTACCAAGAGAACTATTTCTCGTTGGTTGGTCTCTTGTATTAGATTCTGCTATGAGAAAGCTGGTCACTAACCTCCAGTGGGGCTCGGGGCCTATTCCACCAGGGGCACTGCAGCCTAGCTTGCAGCAGCAAGAGACATTCCCCTCCTGGATGTCTGCTATGAGAAAGCTGGTCACCAACCTCCAGTGGGGCTCAGGGCCTATTCCACCAGGGGCACTGCAGCCTCGCTTGTAGCAGCAAGAGACATTCCCATCCTGGATGTCTGCTAAGCAGCTACCTGGACATCGGTGCACACCTTTGTGAAACACTACAGTTTGGATGTGCAGACTAGATCTGATACCAAATCTGGATGGAGTGGTTCTGCAGAGCTTCTTTCCTAAGTAGGTTCTCTGCCCACCTCCAGTCCTACTCAGTACTGCTCAGTAGTCTGCTACAGTTACTGATGCTAAAGGACTCCTGGGGAAAAGAAGAAAAAAATACTCCCCACAATAATCTTCTTTCTTCCAAGGGGTCCTTTAGCATCAGTAAGCTCCCACCCTTCCTTCCCGGTTCATCTGTCGGAGAAGGGCTCTTTATCATATATTTTACCAAATTTGGAGTTTCCTTATTGATGAGTTTTTTTTTAACTCGCATTGTTGTTGTTTCTATTTCCACTTTTTTGTGGACATTTGCATGCTTTTTGAATCCTGTTGATTCTTTTTCGGGGCATGTGCCCTCGTTTCCTTTGAAAAAATTCTGAAACCTTCAGCAGCTCTCACTAAGCTCCCTCGCCTTCCTGTCTTTTGATTGGCTATGGTCCTGAGCTAATTTGCATAAAAATTCTCTTAAAGGCATACCTCCGGGGTAGTTGCACCTAGCCAGCTAACTGCTAAAGTTACTGATGCTAAAGGACCCCTTGGAAGAAAGAGGATTACTGCAGTGAGTAATTTTTTCTTACAGTCCAATACAATGTAACAGAAACAGAGAATGCATATTAATGATATCAGCACATATCTTTCAGATACAATATGAATTTACACATACGTATGAAATACTAGCAGAACATACAAAAGTACTTTACTTTGCGATTGTACAATGCTAAGAATTCAAGAGTGCAAACATGTAGCCATGTATATTGGCCATATGCGGCACAAGTGCTGGAGCGAGTACAGGAGAAAGGATGTTAAGTGTTGTAGAATGACGTAACAAGGGGGATTTAGTAGCGGGGCAGTGGGAGGGGAAGTAGGCTGGGTGGGAGGAGGAAGTAGGGTGGGTGGGAGGAGAGGAAGGGCAGACAAAACCTACTCCTCCTCAGGATGCTGAGAACCCTGCAGGGGACAGGGAGTTGGCAAGATAATGGAGAGAGCGAGAGAGAAAGTGAGGAGAGAAGGACAGGGGATAAAGGCAGACAAACCTATTCCCCAGGATGCTGAGAACCCTGCAAGGGACAGGGAGTTTATTTTATTATATTTATTTATATGGAGAGTGATCTTATTGTGATTTTATTGTGAATTTTATTGTGATTTTATTGTTATTATTGTTATTCTTGTCATAGTTTGTAAATTCTAATGTTTGCTTATTGTACAGCGCTTTAGTTTTGTAAAGCGCTTAAAAATAAAATTTACTTACTTACTTTATTTAGTTTTTTGCTGACCGGTAAGTGTGACTAGACATGTCCTGCCTATTTTCAGGCACGACCGGGGAGGGATACAGATGAATGCCAACTGACCTCGAACCAGATTAAGCTGTTGGTGGTATTTTTAGTGAATGAGGAAATTTGGCCAGGACACTGGGAAATTCTGCTTCGACGGAGTCCAAGATGGCGAACCTCCTCTGCTTGCTGTGGAGGTGGCTGGAGAGACAGGAGACTTGGTCTCGACTCCTGTCTCTGGCTGTTTAGAGACCACAATGGTTGAGCTGGAGTCTGTGAAAGAGTCTATGCTACTGAATGCTTCCTTCAGAAAGAACCTGTTGCTGAGTTATTGTCTCTTATGGATTTTTCGACTATGGATTGCTCTACCTCCTCAGAAGTTCCTGTATTGAATGCAACGTGTCTCACTGAGGCTGCTGTGAATAAGTGCATGTGTGATAATGGGAAGCGCCTGTCAGACGCTACATGTTGTTCTTCCACTATGAAACCTGCCTTGCAAACTAAATTACTGGCTGTTTTTCCTAACGCTACTGATACTACCTGCTCTTCTGCTCAAAGTGCCACAGATCCGCTTTGAATTATTCACGGCTGCCCAGTCGGATCTGGTGTCTGCATCATCTCGCCTGAAGTGCTGGAGCTCCATCTTCCCTATCACTACCGACCGCATTTGCACCGCTTTGCAGATTGGTTTATCAGAGCCTCCCCAGCAGAGCAACCTTTTGCTACAACCTTTACAAAAGAAGATTCCCGATGGAGCCTACCTGGACTGTGGAAGCAGCATTGCGTGGTGCTGGTTAGATTCAGGAACCCGACTGAAACAGTGGGTTTCGTCCATCCCCATTCGGTCCCCCGTCCTGAGGACTTGTGGATGCACAACAAGGTCGATCTGACACTCGGACTCTGCAGACCCCTTGAGCTTACCATCGGTTGGCTTTCACCCAGAATCCTGGCCTTTAGCCCTCCTGCAAGAATCTGGGCCACGGGCCCTTCTCTTCCTGGTGTTTCAGCTATTTCGGTCTCGGATTCTGTTGCTGTGGGTAAGTCGCCACCTAAGCAGGTGGGACACACTGTTCTTTTTCATCTCTGTTTCACACACAGGTCCTAGCTGCTAAAAGACATAACGCTGTTTGACTAATTTATAAGGGGGGACTACCTGACCCTCCGGACTGTGTGTTCGTGGCCCGGACCCTGTTGAAGGATTCATTGAAGTTTTTTCTCACGAGATATATGCCTCATTCACATGTCTCTGGAGAATCCACATTTGATGTGAGTTTCCAGACGTCTCGTGGGTTGGATCGTTTTTGGACCAGATATCATGCGTTAAAAAGTACTGCCTTATGGACTTCCTTTCAGGCTATACCCCTCTCGAAACCTGCCTTTAAGACCATCACGGTGATGTTCCGTAATGAGGGTGTAGATGTGTCTGATATTGTTTATTGGCTGGGACAACGTTGTAAGGTACAGGGCCAACCTGAGGCCATCCTGGATATGGAAAATATCTGGACAGGAGGCTGGAAGTTTAAGGTTCTGTTACGTACTAATGACTGTGGCCCAATTCACTTACCTAACTCCTTTTTCCTAGGTCGTGACAGAGGGGTACTATTCTATCCGGGACAGCCAAAGGCCTGTTATAGATGTGGAGATCCCTCGCACCTGAGTAATGTTTGTGACAAGTTGAGATGTAATAATTGTGGAGTGTTAGGACATGTGGGAATACATTGCCAGAATAGCAGCAAATGTAATCTGTGTGAAGAGCTTGGTCATACGTTCCAAACATGTCCCTGGTGTGCTCACGCCCAGGCAAATCATGATGGAGGAGTTGACCAACACTTTGTGATTACGCAGGCACAGAAAGCACGGATCCGTAACACTACTGTTGTTTCATCTAAAGCCGAGATAACCCCTGCTCTGGCTGTCCATGCCCCCGTGTCTCCCCTGGTTACTACCCCTTTAACAGAACCTGTTGTTGAACCCCTGCTAGCCGTTGAACCCCCTGCACCCCCACATGCTGTACCTATGGTGTCACACTTGGACCACATTCCTGGCCCCAGTGCTATGCCACCTCCCAGTGAACTGGTTACTACTGTTGACGACGGTCTCTGAGGACTGGTCCTCTTTCTAAACCGCCTGTAGTACCCCAAACCATTGCCCTGTCTAACACTTATGAGATTCTCCAGTTGACTTCGAGAAGGCATGGGTGGTGAGTCTGACTCTTCCTCTATTGCGTCCTCCCTCCCTGATAGCATTACTGACCTGGACCCCAAACTGGGTACAGGTTTTTCCTAAGCATAAAGGCGAAGGTTAGGCTCAAAGGGAAGAATGTAGCTGGAAAGAGGAAATCTTGAGGTTAATTTACACTGTTTAATTGGTGACATGGCGCCCTTTGTCTGCCACACTATAAATGTTAATATCTTGAAAAGAGCAGAGAAGCAGAATAGTGTTTTCTTTCCTACAATTTTTACCATTAGGCATTTTTTTATTGCAGGATACCAGGCTCCACACAATGCAGGAAATTAGACTAGCGAAACATGACTGGCTTTTGGGGCCTTCATTTTGGTCCATAGGCCAAGATCCCTGTTCGGGTCTGGGTATATTAGTGAATGTTCCGGATTTTCGTTTACTAAAATTGTATGATTTGGCTCCTGGTAGGGCCTTAGTCCTAGATTTTGTTTTGGGTTCCTGCCCGTACCGAGTTGTAAATATTTACGCCCCCCCAAGTTAAGACGGCTCGCATAGCCTTGCTTTCTTTGATTCGCCCTTATTTGCATACTTCTTTTCAAGTAGTGTTTTCTGGTGATTTTAATTGTGGCCTTAGTCTCCTTAATAAAAGTTAATTTGCCACCACAAAAAAAATCTTTTGTGATTCACATGAATTGGGTAACCTGATACGCATGCACATCTGACTGATGCTTATCTTTCCTTCACAAGTTACATACTCCTACCTTTCAAAAAGGTAAATTGGCGACTCAAATTGATTTTGTTTTTTATCCCGTACATTACCGATTGGTTCGGCTCAGGTACAGGCAGTGGCCTTTTCAGATCACAAGGTGTTGTCGATTGGTATAGGTCCGTTACCCCTTTTAACAAAGGGCCGGGACTATGGAAATTCAACACATCTTTGTTGCAAGATATGAAGTTTCAGAAATTTCTTTTGTCTTTTATTTCGGCTCGTAAATCTGTGTTTATTCTTTATGATGATCCCATAAGTTGGTGGATGGATGCGAAACATGCTTTAATCATTTATTTAAAAACTTATAGTCGACAAAAGAGCAGGAAGGACTATTTGGACTATCTACAGAAAAGAGCTCATCTACAGTCCTTGCTTTCCATAGCTATACGCGACGGGACAGAATTTGTCCCCTCAGATTCAATCGACACGGAAAGACATGTTGGGTTTTCAGTCCAGACAATCACAACAATTGTACCACCAACACAAATTTCATATGACTGGACTGAGGGATGTGGTGTGTCCTTTTGAGTCTAACTCTCGCAAGTCTCACAAAAGACTGTGTTGTGTCTCGCCAATTCTGACGGTATGTTATGTGACACACGTCCTGAAATTCTGCAGATTGTAACTGATTATACAACTGCTCTATTTTCTCCCTCCAATGTAGTGTTAGAAGACCCAACACCCCTGTACAGGGACCTGGATATCCCACTCCCTACGGCAAAGAGTGTAGATATGGCTTGTGCTGTTTTGACAGAGACAGAGCTGTCCTCGGTGATTTCTTCATTGCCCTTGCGTAAAACTCCTGGCCCAGATGGTCTCCCGGCGGCTTTGTACAAAGTACTGAATGACCATTTACTCACTGAACTGACCACTGTATTTAATGCCCTACTTTGTAGTGAGACTATACCTTTAGAATTTACTAAAGGTACTTTAATTTATATTTACAAACAAAAAGGCGACATTCACCTTTTGGAGAATTGGCGCCCTCTCTGCATGCTTAATACTGATTTCAAATTATTAATGAAAATCATTACAGACGCTTAACAAGAATTGCGAAGCGGTTCTACACCGGCCCAATCCTGCTCATTACCCACGAGACGAATCTCAGACCACCTGATTCTCCTTTGGGAATTGTTTTCCCATGGAATTGCAGGCAAGGCTTCTGGTATTATTGTTTCAGTGGATCAGAGGCGCATTTGACTCGGTTGACCATAATTTTTGTGGAGCATTGCGTTTCTGCATATCCCAGACACGTTGATACGATGGCTTCAAAAGTTTTATAGAACGACCCGGTTGTTCCGGTTGTCAATGGTTGGGTAGGACCTATGATTCCTGTTAAAAGAGGTGTACGCCAGGGTTGCCCTCATGCATCCTCTTTATATGTCTCTTTTGATGTTCTATCACTGCCTGAACGCTCACCCTCAGACACATGCAATCTCTTTGTTCTGATATGCTTGGCCAGATAAAGCCATTGCATATGCTGATGACATTTGCCTCCTTTTAGCTGATAATGCCTCGGTAATGGCTTCCCTACAAGAGTGTACTTACTTTGGGACTTTTTCAGGAGCTTGTTTGAATTTTGATAAAAGTATGGGTATTCGGTTAGGATCCATTAGAGCCCTGATGCAACGCATTGGCACACTGCGTTTGGTAGAGGGGCCCATTCGAATCCTCGGAGTCCATTTTGGAATCTATAACTCAGATGTTTATAATTGGGAGATTAAACTAAATTAGGGTAAATTGAAAGTTGCCTCATGGAATAAGGGATATATTGGAAAAAAAAAAAACAGGGTTTATCTAATTAAGACCTTTTTACTGCCTTTATTTCTTTATTTAAGTTATGTATTCCCTATCCCGAAACAACGGTTCTCAGCTTGTTTTTTCAGGCACTGTGGGGAAGCAGGCTGAATCCAATCAAAAGAAATATTACTTATCTACCTGTTACTGAAGGTGGTGTCGGTATGGTTAACCCCCTGTTGTTTTATTTTAGTGTGTTTTTCATAGCCAATTTACGGCCACTTCTGATTAATACTCAGAAAGGATGGGAAATGTGGTTTTACGATTCTTGCGGGATTTGGTTCCACCAGTGGGAACACAACTCCCTGCGTGTACTCCGACCTTCTGGCAGCACGCCTTTGTATGTAAAATATATGTTTTTACATTTGAAACAATGGCAAGTATCTCCTCGGATGCTCATTACTCACTCACATAAGACCCTTTATAAGTTGCTTCTTTCCTCAGTCTGTATGATACAGTCCCCCTTTGACAAATGTCCGCTTCAACATATTCCCTCCCTTCTCTCTTTGTTGCAGTGTAAAAGAATCCCAGCCCATATGTGGGATTTTCATTGGTTGTCATGCCATGAAAGGATTAATGTCAAGGCCAATCAGAAGCATAAACAACTTCAGGATAGGTCATGTTCTAGACCATTGTGTAATGCTGCCCTTGAAACGATAACTCATTTATTTTTTGATTGTACGTTTATTCAGCAATGGTGGGTTTTTGTGCAAAAGTGGACCTCTCCAATATTTCAGACTGTTTCTTTTCAGGAAATCATGTATGGTGCTTTTTCTCCTCAATGGTCTTTATGGCATACGGACACTCTTAACCTTATTCTAGTGGTGATTAAATGGAATATTTGGATGGCTAGATGCCAGTTTACTTTGCAGCAAAAAGACTGTACCTTTTTGGAACTTGAGCGGAAAGTGGTGAAGGATTTACAAACTATATATGCATATGAACAATCACTACACTCGGTTTCCAGTTTACTTGCCTTATGGACTGCACTTCCCTGGATTACAGATTCAGACTCGGCCATGACTTGTTAGCCTCACTATATTTTGTTTTTGTTGCACTTTTTGCTTTTTTCTTTTAGGTGTCACATTTGTTATGCGATGTTCTATTGTTGTGCAGTTCCTTCTATATTGTTTATTATGCTATGTTCTGTTATGTTGTTTATCACACGATTTTTTGTTCTAATAAAACTTTCCCCTACTCTTTTCGATAAGTGCCATGGGATCTTTAACATCTACCTGAACTACCACCAATCCAGGCAGATGGGACCGCGGTTTAACGTCTCATCCGAAAGACAGCACCTCAGAAGTGCAGCACCCCTCTCATGCTGCACTACAGTGTCAGTACTGGGATATTAACTTATGTGCCAGATGTGAGAATTGAACCCACAGCCCTCTGATCTCCCAGCCTCAGAGGCGAGTGTGCTACCTAATGAGCCACTGACACTGAGTTGGCAAGATAACGGAGAGAGAGAAAGTAAGGGGTAGAAGGAGCAGGAGGAGAGACAGGAAGGGGAAAGGCAAAATAGGTGAGATCAATATGGGGGATGGAAGAAAGGAGGACAAGGAGGTAGTTTAGCCAAAAAAACCTACTCTCCTTCAGGATGGTGAGAACCCTGCAAGGGGATAGGGGGTTGTCAAGTTAGTGGAGAGAGAAAAGTGAGGGGTAGATGTAGCAGGGGGGAGACAGAGGTGAAGGAATAGCAGAAGAACCTGTTCCTCTACAGGAAACCAGGAACCCTGCAAGGGGCAGGGAGTTGGCAAGTTAATGGAGGCAGAAAAGTGAGGGATAGAGGTAGCATGGGAGAGTCAGAAGGAGAGGAAATGGCATGAACGAGGAGGGAAGTAAGGAGGATGGTAGCAAGGTGGACTGGGGGAAGGCAGGGGAGCCATATAAGGGGACAGCAAATTAGAGGGAGGGAGAGAGAGACGGGGAGGAAAAAAATTGGCAAGAGGGGACTAACAGGTTAATTGTAGTCACAGCAGTGAACAGTGTGCTTGCGGAGGAGGAGGGAAAGGGAGTGGTGAGATTGGGCAGACAGAATCTCGAGAGAGAGGGAGTTCCAGATGTTACAGAATCTGTATGAGAAGGCAGCATGACCAGATGAAGTATGCCGGGATGGGAGAGCAAGCTTTTGGTGTGTGTGGGGGATCGGAGAGGAGGAAGGAGGGATCAAAAGGAGGGAGTACAAGTAGGGAGGCAGAGCACCGAGCCAGTACGTCCCTACTAGATTAGCTGTGTGTGACAGATGTCTGGCAGAGAGGGATGGAAGGGAGAGTGAGGAGTAGAGATTACAGTGGTGTATGAGAAGGGGGCAGCCAAGTACATACAGTAGCTGCAGAAGGAATTAAAGAGAGTATCCAGTCTGGATAGGGTAATCTTAGGGGCGGAGCTGTAGACAATATCCCCAAAGTCACATGCTGTGAGAATCATCTTTTGGACAATTTCACACCGGCCTTGCACTGGCAGGCAACTGTGGTTTCTGTACAGAGCACCAAGCTTAGAAGGAAGTTCATTTGTGTATGGCATCAACGTGTACCCCGAAATCTAGATTTTTGCCCAGCCATAGCCCTAGGTACTAAAATGAGGTGACATCGTCCAATATGGAACCTGTCAGGGTGTGGAAGGATGGGGTGGAGTCTAATCTGGACAGCTTTTGTCTTGTCCCAAATGTCATAGAGACCGTTGTTTTTTTTTTTTTTTACATTTAGTGAGAGCTGCATTAGTGCTAAACGAGTGCTGGACATTGTTCTAGTCCAGCTACAGGCTGGTAGCCATCTTGGCAGGGTAGTTCCCAGAGCAGAATAACACGGTGTTATCTGCATACATGTGGATATTGGCAGATGTGCAGACATCTGGTAGATTGTTCAGGAAAATGGAGAACAGTATTTTTCCTAATACCGAGCCTTGGGGGACACCTGTGTTGATTTGGGGGTGGAGCTACCGACTCTGACAGATTGGGTCCGCCCCATGAGGTAGGACTGGAACCAACTGGTGGTGGATTCTTAGAGGCCAGCTGCAGTCAGCTTGAAGAGCAGGAGGGAATGGGCAACTGTGTGAAGTCTTTGGCCAGGTTAACAAAAATGGCAGGATTTGATATCTGTATGTTCTGTTCCTTCAATGTTGAGGTCATCCAGTGGTTTGTCACTTGATACTGTTGTATGTAGCGCAAATCTGGGCTCCGAGCCTTTAGTAATTCTGCCCCATTTTATTGGAATGTTTTACCCACCTCCATTCATTCGATTACTTGTAAATCTCGCTTTAAAGTTGTGTATAAATCTTTTTACTTGATAGATCACGTTGTATTTGTAATAGATAAAATTGTTTATGTGATGTGTATTTGTTTCATATGTTTTTTCTTATAGTCCAGTCGGGCCTAAAAAGGGCCTTTTGGTCCTGTTTCCTTATCCGTTAACAACTGAAAAATAAAAAATAAAATGCATCCTTGACCCATGCCTGTTAGAATGGAGTCAGCAAGGCAGAGAAGGGAAGTGGTGGTGGAGTGGGCTTTATGGAATCCAGACTAGAAAGGGGTGAAAAAGGAAGTGGAATCTAGAAAGAGAGAGAGTTGTTTCAGGGTCAGGTGCTCTTGGTCCTTAGCCAGAGTAGGCAGCAAGGATATAGGATGGAAATTGCTAGGATTGGAGGCGTCCCCATCTTTGAGAAGTGGGACTACAGTAGCGGACTTCCAGGCCTTAGGAAAAGTTACGTGTAAGAAGGAGCAATTCAGAAGACTAGTCAGTGGAAGAGCAATAGCGTAGGCAGATAAGTGGAGGAGTTTAGGGTCTAGAGCATCAGGACTTCTTCCTTTGCTGGGATTGGGGCAAGCAACTCGCATGTAGTGTCGCCGGGGCTGACAGGCTTAAGCGCAGCTGCGTGTGTGGTGGACTGAGTGTGGAGGGGGTATTGGGGGAGCAACGGGGAAGTAAGGCAAGGGGGGAAGAGGCACATTCTGTTGAGACCCAGGGGAGGTGGTGACCTCTGATCCTAGCATTTCTTAGCGGGGCATGGTGGTCCCACACAGACAAGAATTGTGTGCTAAAGAATGACAGGGCAGCGTCCACAAGAGGCGGAGGAGACAGGCGACCAGTCAGTAGCTGTCAGATCTTTTTGGATGGAGGACAGGTCAAGGGAATGGAAAGAGTGGATGTTAAGGATGATAGGAAAGGACTTTATGTGGTGGATTTTGCGTACGCAGTAGACCACATGATGGTCACTAAGTGCATCAGGTAGAATACCAGACTCTATGACACAGTGGGGGGGGGTTAAGTTTAGCGGTTTTATGATTTAGGCGTGATGGGACAGTAATTGTTTTAGGTTCAACGATAAAACATGATTACAAACTTTGGACTGTTTGCTGGAAAGCCAGTTTATGTTGAAGTTGCCAGGGAGGTAGAGTTCACCAGGGGTGGCAAGGGATGAGATGGTCGAGAGGAGGTCAATAGAGGAGATAGCAGAGACAGAAAGGATGGGACAGCAGTAAACGCCGCTAATGAAGATGCGAGGGAGCAGGGGAGGGATAGTTTTATTAGAAGCAGTTCAGAGGCAGCAGAGGAGGTGGTGGACAAGCAGACTGAGGAGATGATATACATCTAGCCCCACTCACCATTTATTTTCCAGACCCAGACTCTTTCGAGATTATCCTCCATCTGCACCTTAAGCAGTACTGGCAAGTGGTCCGAGACCACTCTCAGAAGGAGTTTACACCTAACCCCTCTCACCATTTCAGTGCTGATCAGGTGGAAATCTAACATAGAAGAAGAATTGTGTACTGGAGAGGTAAAGGTGTATTCTGTCTTTTCTGGGTGGAGGCTGCACCAAGGTTCCACCAGGCTTAACATGTCCTGTAGCTCTTGGCATGCCTTCTGGCTTGGGTTGTTGGGTCCCTGCCCACTCCTGTTTTATCTAAAAGTGTGTCTTGGAACAGGTTACGGTCCCCTGTGATTATCATGGGAAGATGTGCAAATCTGGCCAGCTTGGTAGAGACATTCATAAAAAAAAAAAAAAAAAGACTGGATCTTCTCTGCTGGGTCCATAAATAGATGCAGGCAGTTTCTCACTCCTGCCCAGTAGCTCTACTACTATTATGAATCTGCCCTCAACTCCTTGCATTTTTGGAAGGAGATGTTTCGGTGGAAAAGGATAGCTGCACTTGATTTCTTATTGCTTCCCCCCCATAGCAAGTACCTGTCCCACCCATTCCCTTCTCCATAAGTTCTTATCATCACTTTTATGGTACCTTTCATGGAGGAAGGCTATATTGGCTCATGTGATCATCAAGTGCCTTAGGATCTGGCATAGTTTCTCTTTGTTTGACCACCTTAATGGTCCAGTGACTGTATTACATACATTGCTATCCATTGGTTAGTGGAGCAGTGCTGGCTACTCTGTTTGCTGGGTTGAGTATCCACTTAGACCAGTTTTCATAACAGACTACATTTAGTTGCAGAGTCCTTGTGCTCCTGGCAGAGGAACAGATAATGGGAGAAAAGGGTATTTTGCTACCATTTTGCATGATTTCCTCCGTTTTCTGATTTTAGGAATTTGTTTCCCACCTGGCAAGTTACAGTATGTTCTTAACACATGCTCAAAATTAGCACCATGTGATGCTAGCAGCCATAACACTACACAAAGTTGAAGCAGTAGAAGTGATGATCTGTATGTCTTGTGTATAGTGTAGACCATTTCAGGAGTTGCTCACTGGCTGACCAGAAGGGCTGCTACAACTTTGCAAAACATGTAACAAAAGTAATAGCACTAAGTAGCAGCAGGGAAGTATCTCAGGCTTTTTGGCAAAGAAAGTAGTAGTGGTAGTTTTTTTTTTTTTTAATATTGTGCCCAATTTCAGAGGCTCTGGGCACTGAACATCATAAATTAAAGACACATAAACAAATTAACATAACACATACTATAATCATAAACAGCAACTTAAAATGTCCAGATTTAGTAACATAAATAACTTAAAACTAAATCCCCGTAGCAGCTGAAAACGGCAGTGGTTGTAGGCACTCAGTGGGTAAGCAGTGGCTCTGTGAGCCCAGTGGGTAAGGGACTTGGTTTAAAGGTGGGGGGCTGAGATGGGTCTGCATACGGTATTACTAATATTTAGATGGAAATACTACCAGGCTAAACTTGCCTCTTAGCCAAGATGGCCTCTCTTGGTCTCCTACCGCCAGGGGTGCAGAAGCTCCTCAGCCCATCTTGCAACAGCTGCCATACAAGAGGTTCTGAAAACCTAGCTTTCCAGGTGCCCACTTGTCGTACGTCACAAGGTCAGCGATCATTTGCAGTCAGAGCCCCGAAGTACTATAACTCACTTAACTGCGATGTTGCCAACACCTCCTCACTAGGCCTATTTAAACTCAAACTACTGAACTCCTTGTGGCCTGTGCCACTTGTGATTGCTTCACATAAAACAGGTAATGGTCTCTTCTTTCTGTTACTACCTGTCTTGTGTTTAACACCCCCCCCACTTTGCCTTTCTGCCCCACCCTCTACTCCTCTCCCACCCCCAACCGTGTCTCTATACCTCTCCCTCTTGCCCTGACAATGCCTTTGGCAGCACTTACACTTATTTACAGTTTAACTTTAATTCTTTTTTCTTTTTTGATCACAACATTATTTATACCACCGCGGACCTGGCAGGGGCTATGACTCACCCCCCTTGAAGGGGTATGTCCTCCGGACCATTGGGGCCATCATGGACCCTGCCGGGTTACGGTATTTTTTCCAGTTTTCTCCCCTGTGCCTTCACCTGTGCAATGGGTGCAGCAGCTTTCTCCACCTCCGTGGAGGCAGCCAAGCACCCTGAGCATGGGCCAAACCGCTCTTGTGCTGATGCTAGTACTAATTTATATTTTTTTATTTAGTTTTCGTTTTTTAAGGCATACATTGCCCAATGTCTATGTATTGCTCCCATCCTCAACATTGTTTCCTTAATCCTTGACAAGGCCCATTGGGCTACTCTCCCTCATTTGTACAGTAATGAATGACCTATCAACACCAGTTTGGTTGTGCCTTTAGATATAGTTTTAATTACTCCTCATTCCTGAAATACCCAGTCTAATGCCTGGGACACCTTTGTAACTCATATTAGTTTCCTGTCTACTTGTAATACTGTTCTCTTGTTTATCTGTCTCTCCCTTGTAATTTCATTGTAACTGTCTGTGTACAAGTAGTAGCCACAGATATTGCCAGCTATTTCCAGATATTTCGTGAAATTTCCAAAGAGTTTCTCTCTGCTGCTCCCACAGTGGAAATTAAGAAAGCAGGAGATTTCTCTAGAAATATCACAGACATTTGTGCCTTGACGTGGAACCTATGTAAAAGAGCCCCTGGCTCAAAGGTGTTAATCCGAATCCTAAATAAATAAGCTAGCAGTAAATACTTCCCAGTCCTAAGCATTATCTAGGCCACTGGTTCCTGGTCGGGGGCTGTGTAACCACATTCGTTGGTGGGCATGGATGGCGTGACTTCATAGGAGGGCCACTGAGTAGTGAGTGTAGCCCTGCACAAATGTCAAAGTCTGTAACATACAAAGCAACAAGGACGTACATGAAGAAATATCAACAATCAAAACAAAATACAAAGAACATAGCAGATGGTGTGAGCAGGACTTACATGCTTGCTGCAGCACCTAATCAGTCAGGTGGTAGGTCAGCAGGCGAGGGTCCAACCCTAAATGCCAGTCTGTGAGGGTTTGCATGAGGGAGACCCTCGCAGTTCTGAGCTTTATTTGATAACAGCAGTATAAGTCATTCCGTTTCTAAGTAACCACTTAACAAAAGCGGGTGGTTGGAATCCCCATTCAATCAGTTCAGGCAAATGACTTAACAAGGGACCCATGTAGCCTGAGTTGACCTGAGTAATGGTCAGGATAGGTAGCCCGAACACTTTGGGATGCTTCCGTCTCAAGTATTTGAACTTGAGGTTCAAGCCCCACCCCTCTCCCATCGTGAGGTTTCATGTTCCGTGGACTGAGCAACAGAAAAAAAAAATATTACCAGGCAAATCGTTCATTGGTGCCAGCTTAGTAAGGTAGCCCAGTGGGGTAAATGTAATGTCTGCGGTGCGGAAGCTACCAGTGTCCCAAAAGTTTAGTCAGCCTGAATGCCTCGATGTATGCTGTTTGGGATCCCCTTCACCTTTGGATGTGCAACCTCTCGCACACGTGCAACTAGTCAGTTCTGTGCAGTCTTTTAGGAGTAATAGTTCAAAGGGGAGCTTGGGGTTCCATGTGAGTGTTGTCCTGCTTGATCCTGTAGTATAGCACGTGCACACTGATGTCTTTTCGCTGAGCTAATGTCTCTGTTACAGTCTGGAGCCAATGAGAGGAGAGGTGTGTGCAGGGTGTGAAATTCCTATACCTTAGGTGCCCCAGGGCAGGCACTTTTGTACCAGGACGTCTACTATTCTTCAGTGCCTGCCCTACGGGCACCTAAGGTATTCCTACTGCATTCTGTTGTCTCCGATGTGCTGTGGCTTTAAATGAGTGGGCAACTTGAGCTGGGACTGCGCAGGCACAGAGAGCTGACACTGGGACACGATCACAGGGTACACCAAACTGCTCGTCCTGGTATCAGCTGACTTACTGTTAAGTTGTAGGTGCTTGAGGAGGGTTGTTTCTTCGGCATGTCCTAGGCTATAACCAACCGCGATACAGCAGGGGCGGGTTTGCGCGATCAGATGCCAATCACTTACTGTCTCTTGACTGCTTGCCCCCCCTCCCCCCTTCAGTGCATATCAGACCTGTCGGAAAGCGCGGCATTCAGCGCTGTAGTGTGGAAGTGTTAGGTCGTGCCTGCTGTGGAGAGCGAACCTCCAGTGTGGCTGTGCAATCGTGATCACAGATTGCGATTAAACTGATAGAAAAATAACAAAGCTCTTTAAGAGCCACTGTGCTGCCTAGTGCCTACTATATCACTCCACTGTGAGGTGGGGGAAGGGGGGAGACTTTGATTTAGGTGGGAGAGGCGGGTGAGACGCAAAAAAAAAAAATATCCTTAAAAATTAAAGCTCTTTTAAGAGCTACTGCCTAAATTACTCCACTGTGAACTGGGGGGGCTTTGAGCCGGGTGAAACTGTGAGAGTGAGTGTACTCGTTGTGATTCTGCAACCTTGACCAGACAGAGCAGATATAAAAAGAATTACAATTTACACTTACCACCAGTTACCAAGTGTTTACCATATGTTTTATTTTATTTCTGGGGTGAAAATAGTAAACTAAGAGAAGGAACAACAACTCAGGAGGGAAGGACTGAAATCTGCAGTGCAGACAGAAAGGGAGGGAGGCACTCTCAGTCAGACTGTCACTCAGCTAATTAAAACAGCTATAAATTAGCTTATCTAAAGTGCAACTGCTTAATCACAGTTTGTGGTCTGGAATCTGGACTGCAGTGCAAGGCAACAGGCAGACTGAAAATAAGAAGCTACTAGACTAGATAGTCTTGGTGTTGATGCCTGGCTGCCATTCATATAATTTTCAAGTTGCAGTAGCAGTCTGTTTTTCCCTCAGTTGCTGCTACCTTACATTTTCTTGGGAACTTCATTGTAAAACACTAAAATATGTCTCTCCTTCCTAGCCATTCCTCTCTCTCTGCCAGTAAAACAAAAGCTGAGAGTAAGACTGAGGCAAGGGTTAGGCATCATCACATAAAAAAAGAAGTAATATTGGAGGGAGCAGAGGCTGAAATTGTATTTAAGACTTGGTGGGAGCTCATTCACTCAGCTAGTAGAGCTATATTGCCCTCCCTGGCCCTAATCTGTAAAAAGTACCTAACCTAAATAAATAAAGGTTGGGGGGGGGAGTGCTGCTGCCAATCTATAAAGTTTAATTAAAGCTCCTCCAACCTCTGTTCTCTATAAATACAGGGATCTGAAATAAAGTCTCTTACTTAGTTTAAAGCTGTTTTACAAGCTACTCAGACTACCTAAAATCTGAATACTGTTATAAAAAAATCTTTTAAGCTTTTTACAAGCGACACTATCTAAAATCTGAATATTATGCTGTTATAAAAAGCTATTGTTAGCTTTTTACAAGCTACATTAACGCTGTGTGGACTAGTACTGAATACTGCCCTAAAAAAATCTGTTACCCTTTGACAAGCTACGCTGTATGTGTGGACTATCTAAAATCTGAATACTGTTATAAAAAAGATCTGTTAGCTTTTTACCAGTTATCCTGTGGTTTTTGGATTATCTAAAATCTGAATACTGTTATAAAAAAATCTGTCACGCTTTGTGGAGTGAACTATCTAAAATCTGAATACTACGTACGTACACTACTGTTATAAAAATTATCAGACAATACACACAGTTTTTCTTGTTACATTTATTATTGAAAAAGACAACACACATTCTTATTGCACAGTGCGTTTATTAATACTGAGTGAGTGACACTTAGTGTCCTGTCCACACAATCTAAATTCAAAATCCAATAGTCACGAGCAGTCAGGCAGACACCATGAGTCTTTTTAAATTTGGATTTAAGAGAAAGCGCTCTGATGAGACTGTGGGAGCTGAGGATTCCCCAACACCAAGCACTAGCAGTACTACTATTATCGTAATGCCATCGCCTCCTTGCCCAGACAGTCAAACTTGTGACCACTGTAGTTTCCTCCATTGCTGCTGCTTGTACTGAAAATCCAGTTAAGGCCCAAAAGTGAGAACATTTCAAGAATCGTGGAAAAAGGGCAGGCAGTGGCTTACCTATGACACAGACAAATGTGCCATGTTCTGTACATAGTGTCAGAATTATGATAAAAGTCAAAGCAAAAATAATTTTAGAACTGGATGCAGTACTTATAGAGTACACATTATCTCAGCACATGAAGTGTCCATAGCGCACAAAAATGCTGAGAGGGCATACACAGCAAACAAAACAAAAGTTGGAGAAAGACAATACAGAAGTCCGTACAATTAATAGAACAAAAAGAAATGGACCAAATTACTAAACTGTTCTGTACTGCATATTACATTGCTAGGACTGAAAGGCCTTTCAGGGATTTTCCGGGGCTAATAGATTTGCAAAAAAAGAAATCACGGAGATGATGCAATGGGCCAGAGTTACAGTAGTGACAAGCAACGTCATGTCTTTATTCACTACATTGCTCAAGATATTCTGAACACTACTGCTCATCTTTTAGAAGACAATGATTACTTCTCTTTTTTTCTACATTCATACACAGATAAAGGCATGACAGAGGAGGAGGGCATTTACGTGCATGTTTTTGACAATGGCCTGCCAGTTACAAGGTTTCTTGCACTGAAACCAGTTAGTGTTCCTGATGTTGAAAGCGTTTTAAGTATTGTCATTGATGCATTAGAGAGTGAGGGTGGTCTAAAGGATGGTGGATGGAAACAAAAACTGATCAGTGCCGCATCTGATGGTGCTGCTGTCATGTTAGGATCCACCTCAGGTGTCCTTACTCGAATAAAACAAGAATGCTGCCCACACCTCATTGACATACACTGCTGTGCACATCGTTTAAAGCTTGCTATAAAGGATTCTTTCAAAGACTGTCCCTTTTACAAGTCGGTAGAACAACTTCTGCTGAACATTTACCACAGGTCACCAAAAAGTTGGAAAGGCCTACAGGAAACAGGATCCCTTTTAAATATTAATGTGGTCAGACTAGTTAACACTGGTGGCACTAGGTAGCTTGCACACACAGAACAGGCCATTTCTGCCCTTGAAAGGAACTGGGCTGCATTAGTGCCTCACCTTGAACATGTCTCACTGACAAACAAGATCATGGCCAAAAAGCACTGGGAATACATAAAATGCTTAAAACTTTAAAATGTGTCATGTACATGAACTTTCTGAAAGTGTTTTTTGGTTATTTATCTGCTCTTAGTCTCAGCTTTCAGCAAGAGGATGCCACTGTTGAAAAAGTTCACAGCAGAGTAGAAAGTACAATACAGAAACTTAATGGTCTCTCGAGTGACGAAACTCTTTACCACATAACACTTACTGTACGTCTGTAAATGAAAATCTAACTCAGTACAACAGTGCTGACTTAACTAATGAAACTAGCAGACACAGATCCGGTTCTCCATCAGACACTGTAAAGGCCACAATTTCAGAGATTAAAAACATTCTTCAGGATACATCACAGCACATTGCATCTCGCTTTCAGCCTTTCATGACCAATAAAGTGCTATTAGCTGCAAGAACTTTAAATTTTCAGTCGTGGCCAACATCCACAGAGGCACTTGAAACATATGGAGATTAGTCAATTCAAACAATTGTTGATCACTATAAAGTGGTCCTAGAGTCACGAGGAGTTGATGCAACTTTGGTACTGCTGGAGTGGCTAGACTTAAAAAAGCGTGTATGCCACTTGCTGTCTGTTGAAAACTGTAAGTCTCTGAAATTGTGGCATAAAGTGATTCTTGAGGATATACAGGATCAACAATTTCGAAATGTGCTGGCTGTTGTCAAGATCATTCTCCTGATTCCTGTTCACACTGCTGCTGCAGAAGGAGGCTTCTCTCTAATGGGAAGAATAAAAAATCATTGGAGGGTTGGATTACGCCCGGACACCCTGCACGACCTCATGTCTATAAGTCTCAATGGACCTACCCAGCTCAGTGAATATAACCCTGAAGGTGCCATATCAGTGTGGTGGAAAAATGGAAAAAGAAGGCCCACTACCAAAGCTTATGGCTCCAGAACACAGTCATGGCATGCTGCTTCTGCCAGCACTAGTAAATATGATGAAAACGAAAGTGCTTGGTCCAGTGAAGATGACAGTTAAAATAACGTAAACTAAGGAGCGTCATGTAAATAGTTGCTTGTGCATGTACATTTTCTAATCACATGCCCAAGTGGGGATCTACTTTTTTCATGAATTTCATACCCTGTATGTGGGGCATGGTGTATTGATTGGGGATGGTCCGCTGGTTCAGGGTTCGATAATCCCCGCACATTCTCACAGACCCATTCTCCTTATACACAACCACAATAGGCGAAGCATGTGGGCTTCTGAATTCTTGTATTACACCAGCCATGAGCATTTCCTTCTGGTGTCTTCTCACATCATCTATATCTGCTGGAGCTAGGCGTCGAGACCTCTCTCGAAATGGTCGTTCATCGTGCAGGCATATGTGATGCACCACCCTGTACACATCCCACGTCCCATTCCTTCAATGAAAATACTTGGTCTCTCTGGGCAAGTTTCTTGCTAATTCTAGTCTTCCATTCAGTTGGCAACAGGGAATCACCAAAGTTAAACAAGTCTGGGGTCACTCTATCCGTCTTACGAGGAGGCCGGTTGCTGGGCAACACTGCAGTGTCTGCACAGTGTACTGTAGCTAGGGTGCACCCTCTGTTCACCAGGATCTCCCAATCTGACACGTTGTGTATCTGGACCATCACTCGTCGTGCATAGGCATGAGCACAAGCTGTCAAATGCTGGGCTTGACCATTAATCCTTCTGGCACTTTTCCATCACCTGGCACATCCACTATAAGTATCTTGTTCTTGATATCTTTCCGGAGGCGGACCTCCCCTTGAATGGTACATTGGGTGATAAGGGCCAGTATCATTGAATCTGGGTCCTTCTTCCACACGATCCCTACCGATTCATCATGGTCTACTGCCTCGTGTTTCTGCTGCAAATCATAGGCCCTCTTGATCAGAGCTGGAATCCTTAGGGCCCTCCCAGTCCATTGCCCTTGTTTCTTGTGACAGAGTTGTGCTAGTCTCCCAAACATATGGGCGTTGGTCCCAATTAAGAGGGGAACCCCATCATACAGTCCAGTAGGGGGACACACTATGGCCAGTGTCTCGCCTCTTGTTCTCCACACCAGTTACAGCTGCAGGAAACCAGACAACCAGAGGCAGACATATCCTAGGTAGGGATAACACCTGTTGCTCAGCCCCACACATAGGCCTTCCAGGGATTGTAATGGCACAGCAGACAAGTGTTTGTCATCCCAGTCCTGAAATACAGTGGTCACTTGTGCCCCACTGTGAAGCACAGCCCGAGTAGGAATACCGTTCGCAGCCATAGTAGTCTCAAACGAAGGACCCACAATTTTGGACCAGTCTGGAGGGACAGCAGCAGGGGCCTGGAGGGACGATTTAGCCACAAAGGGGTTTGAGTTAGGATGTCCGAAGCCTTCACTGTGGTCATTTCGTGCACCCCTTGACGATTGATTAATTTTCTGAAACTCTCCTTGGTGCCAGCTCACCACTTTCTCTAAGTCCTTCTAAGACCGGCATTCCCTCTTCATATGGCCATCATTTCCACAGTTGTGACAAATGATAGACTCCTGGGTCATCCTTGGAGAGAACATTGCATGAGGAACTGAAGTAGTAGCAAGGGATCGGGGTCCAATATCTGCTTGCAGCGGTGAGAGGGGTGCAACGTGTCTCAATAGTTCCTTTAGGGTGGCAGTCAATTCTTTGATTTCAGCCTGGGAGCTATCTTTTCTACAGGATGCCGGAGGATGCACCACCACCCCCATGGCAGTCACAGCCTGAGAAGAATGAGAATCTTGTTCCATGGGGGAACCCTTGCAGAGGCACCTGCCTTCAACTCTTGGACTTCCTTTAGTAGCTCGTCTTTCCAAAACTGGTCCCAGTGCGGGAAGTCCCTTGCATTCCCAGAGTGCTCACTAGGTGCCGACCTTTGCCTCTGAACCTCACTTGGCTGATCACTCGGTCACACAGTAGCAGCAGATATTGGTCCCAATTTGCTCAACCCCACCCCCAATTTCTTTCATTAGGTCGTCATGAGGGGGACGATTCCAGTTGGTTGGCGAGGCACAACTGAAGCAGCAACAATTCGGAAAACGGAGCAGACTTAAGGATCTGGTCCAGCCTAGTTTGATCTAATTCATTTGACGGCAAACTACCCTTTCTGAGGCACTCTTGTAGCAGCTTTTCAAGCTGAGGTACATACACAGACAATGGCTCCCCTGAGTACTTCTGGGCATTTCTTACTCTCCACCACAGGTCCTCATCTGAATCCAGGCTCCCATACACATTCTCCAATGCACCAAGATAGTCCTGTGTAGTTGCTTCGGGGTTATTGGCCCACTTGGTACAGATGGTAGCCAGGGCAGGACCTTGGAGGCTCTCATGCAATCTCTTTAGTTTCTCTGCTTCTGAGCATTGCCATTCAAGTACTAGAGGGGCAACATAGTCTATCCAGGTCTCCCAGTCATCCTCCCCTTGGGGTGGGGAGGTGCCGAGAAGATTCTCAGCCTTCAGCAGGAGTCATGACTGATGGCAGGTACAGATATAGGGGCCAGCATTGGCATGGGCACAGAAGGCGGGGCAGTAACAGGTGCTGGGGTGGGAGGGGGTGTTGGGTAAGTAACACCCCAGGTGGCAGGAATAGCAAATTTCTCCTCAAAAGTCTCAGATAATGGGGGGAGCTCATCCTCCCCGGGGTCTTTACTGTCTCTAGTTATCACTCTCCAGGTGGCTGGGGCCCCTTCTGGGGCAATAGTCCGTGGCACTTTGGAACTGTTCACTGAGTCACTACACTCTAATAAGGCCTTGAAAGTTTGAGCGGTCAAATCAGCCTGTTGCCCCACCACCACAGCATTTGTTAAACATTCAGCTTTGGAAAGTACTCCTTCTACAGTACCTTTACCAATGTCCAGGGGAATATCAATACAAGTAGGGCATTGTGAGGGTCAGTCTCCTGCCCTGTACACCACCCCACCAACTGGTATACAGCCACTTCTGTTGGAGTAGCCATTTATGTTTGACAGTAATTCATAATTCCTGGCCACTAGGGGGGCGCAAATCCCAGCGGTGCCCCCAAGGGCTACTACCCCTGCCTGCTTGGCTAGTAACTGGTTAAGGGGCCTGAGTTCTGAAATGGGTGCTTCCACCTGAAGGTCATGGTTGGTAGTGATCAAGGTAACCTGGGCACAGCCCTCCGGGACACTGTAACCCCCCTCTAGTGGCCTGAACACTGTACAGTAATCACTTTCACTATACCCCTGGTACACCACCCAGATACACACACTGTTTGCACTTACCGCCAGGGCTGGTTCCTCTGGCTCGACCCTGGGATCCCCTGTAAAACAAGGTTAGGCACAGCAAATAGCAGTAGAACAGTACTTTGGACACAAACTGAAACCACAGTCAGATTAATTGCACAAAAGGTTAGATATGATTTATTCAGGGGGCTTGAACAAGGGAGGGGCAAAATCAGGTTATTTTTTTTTTTGGGTATTATTTTCTCTTCTCCAGAGCTCCGGCTACGACCCCCGCCCTCCGTTGTTCCCCACAGCGCCATCCCCGGACATCAGACCCCTTCCCTTATGCACCCCGCGACTTACCCTTCGCAGCAGGGTGGTGGGGAGCAACTCAACCCACCCCAACGGATCCATGCCAGGGAGGTGCCCTTCCAGGAATGGCGCCGCGGGGGAACAACTTTGTGCTGCCAGGCTCGCTTTTTGTTGTTTTCCACCTGGTGGGTCATGGCATGCAATGACGTCAGCGACTGGGTGCACGCACGCTCCGTGTGCCCCAATGAAGCGTCCTGCCACGCCCCGCCTCCATAGCTTGCAGCTACTGCGTTGTCGACTCCCCAGCCTCCGCTTAGGGGTCAGCAAGCCCCGCCGCCAAATCCTCTCCCGGAGAGGGAGAGCAGTCCCTTGGTCGCCAATCCATCTCCTCCTCATGACCCACGGCAACCCATGCCCATTCCTCAACACGGTCACGCGTGGCGCGAGGTGTGGTGACCAGCGCCAACCCTCAGTGCCACTGGGCCGGCCAAATCAGGTTAATTAGCTAAAGTTGCATCAATCAGGTAGTTATGCATGTGCTTTAAGTTTCCCCATATAGTCATACCTTTGGGTACCCAGGTGGAGAAGAGATGGGCTGAGCCAGGACCATTGCCGGTGAGGCTGGCGTCGCTTGTGGCCCTGTGATGAAAAAAACAATATGCACAATACACACTATTTGTAATTCCGAGCCAGAGGGCTCAGTTCGTGAAGAAAAGAAACAACCAGACAATCAGATGACACATTTCGATTAAGCTGTTGTTGCAGGGAGCTGCCCTGATCATTACTCATGATACCCAAGACTGGACACAGGTTGGACGAACATCGAGACAGCAGGTGGTTGATCTGTAGAGCCTGGTGAAACGAGGCCCACACAATTCACCGAAGCATCGTTCCTGTTCAAGCATGGAGCAGGGGGCTGATCCCCAGGCAGGTCTCTCATCGATGGCTTTTCTCTGTGCAGTAGGGTAGTCTGGCAGGGCCGTCATAGCAAGGCACAGCTGCATGGAGATAACTGTGGATTCAGTCCATCTGGGCTGGATACAGCTTCCAGCACGCAAAACACAGTTCACACAGTGGGGGACCAAATCACAACCCACTTGCAGCTCACAGCACATTTACATGTAAGGGAATTCTATTGTACCAGGCAGAGTGCTTCCCAGTCACAATTGCAAAGTCTGTGCACACACTGGGAGCTTGGGGTTCGCTGGGACTCCTGACAGGCCGATTGCATTCAGCAAAATCCTCGGTCTTCTTCAGGTTGAGCCTGGTCCCACTTCCGTAGCTTACTTTAAGCACACAACTCAGATTCAGTACGAAAACAATTCTCTTCTTCCTCTCAGAGCAGAAGACAGACATATAGGCCAGAAATCAGGCCTTTCATAGTTCCTCTGCACGAACTACTATGCAGACTGCTGCTCAAACTATATCGAGCTGTTGCTCTCTCAGCTTCCACCTTAGAGCTGCCTTAAACAGTAGGCAGCTTCGGGACTTGCTTCAGATCCAGATCCTGCCACAGATGAGTCGGACCGCGGAGAGAGAGAGCGTGCAAGAGACAGAGAAAAAAAATTCTGCCCCTCCCAGTTCCCTCCTCCCCTTAAATGCTCGCAAGCCCCTCCCTTAATGTTTCGGGGATCCTATTGGGTGATTGGGAGTGGCTAAAAAAAAAAAAAACAACAAACTTGTTTCTTGTCTTTTGTCTGCTTTCACTAATTGCATGTGGCTTCGTTCCTTGTTCTGCTTATACTTTCCTGTACTATATGATTATTGAATGCTTCTGCCTACTCTTTAAAATTACCTAAAACTGCTACTTCGGGAGTTAGCCCGGCTAACAATGGCAGTATGTTAGTGTTCTCCAGGTTTCATGTGATTATTGAATGCTTCTGCTTACTCTTTAAAATTACCCAGAACTGTTACTTTGGGTGTTAGCCTGGCTAATAATAGCAATACGTTAGTATTCTCCTGATTTCATGTTAGAAATACCCTAGCAGTTCAGTATCTGCAAGGGATGTTGCTGAATGTTTGCTGGACTATCTAGGTATAAGTTAGGGTTCTCAGGTCTCCTACTTGCCCTTACCTAACTGTCAGTATCATTGGGGTGAGTGCTTTGCAGATTAGTCCAGGTCATTGTTGGAATCTATTTACGCTGTAATACCACTCTTGGACAGACCCTGTTTGCACTGGCTGAACTTGCACACTAAGAGCTCTGGTCTCTCCTCTCAAGCTGACTCACAAGTCACGGCTGTCTCCTTGAGTTGGGTGCTGCTAGTCACTGCTGTGGAAAAAGGGGAAATGGATACTCCAAGACCTGTCAGTAATGGTGTCCTGCCCTTCTTGCCTTGTACTGTCCTCGCCATTGGTCTCCTTGCCAGCCTCTTTTTTCCCCAACGGTCATAGACTCTTCTTGGTTGCATAGGGTCCACTGGGGAACTACTGTCCCACACAAGGGGTTTGATTTCACCTTCTCTAACCTCCTAGCTCAAGACAGACTGCCTCCCTGGCCTGCCTGCTGTCTTGACGTCAGATGCCTTATGGGCACTGCCTTGGCGAGAAGACGTCTATCACGAAGGCCCTCGGCCAGTGGTACCCCTCCCCCCATAAGGTTTCTTCTCTGGCTCTTCATTGTGATACTGGCTCTTGCGGGTGACATCGAGCTAAACCCTGGTCCCACAGATCAGGCCTCCTCAATCCCTGAATGTTGGAAATTAGGAAAGGGGATAAAAATTGCTCACCTTAACATTCATAGTCTACTACCCAACCATGATGAACTGTCTGCCTGGGTTGTCCACTGCAAGCCTGACATACTAGGTATTACAGAGTCATAGATACATAGATACATAGATACATAGACAGTGTCAGCAGATATGGGCCATTGGCCCACCCAGTCTGCCCATTTGAGCTTATAAGTTCAGTTTGTTTTCCTAGAAGTCTGTTTCCCCTTACCCCTGACCTCTAGAATTCCTTTATGTCTATCCCATGCATTCTTAAATCCCGTGATTGTTTCAGCCCCCACCACTTCCTCTGGCAGGGTGTTCCACTTGTCCACCACCCGTTCTGTGAAGAAATTCTTTCTCATGTTTCCTCTGAATCGTCCTCCCTCCAACTTCATCCCATGCCCTCTAGTCCTGGAACATCTTTTTCGCTTAAAAATAGTGTTTTCCTGCACTCTGTTTCTCCCTGTAAAGCCCTGGTTGAAACCCTCAATTCCAGATTCGGCCTGTGCACTTCCTGGCTATGAGTTTATTAGACAAGATCGGCCGGGAAAAAAGCAAGGGGGTGGTATCCTAATTTACTATAAGTGTCACCTTAGTGTATCTGCACCCTAGGGTCCTTAAAGAACTAAGAGAGGTGGTGGCTGAACCTCTGGCCATCCTGTTTAGCCGATCACTGGAAACAGGGAGGTACCCAAAGACTGGAGGACAGCAGATGTAGCCCTTATACAAAAGTGGGAACAAAGAGGAAGCAGGGAACTACAGACCAGTCAGCCTCACCTCGTAGTGGGGAAGATCATGGAAGCACTACTGAAAGAGAGATGGTGGAACATCTGGTTGTCGATGGACTACAGGACCCAAGGCAGCATGGTTTCACCAGGGGAGGTCATGTCAGACCAACCTCGTTGAATTTTTGACTGGGTGACTAGGGAGGTGGATCAGGGAGGGCAGTGGACATGGCCTATCTGGACTTCAGCAAGGCCTTTGACACTGTGCCACATAGAAGACAATTACACAAACTGGGGAATATGGGTGTGGGCAGGACATAGGTGGTGGGTAGGTAACTGGCTGGGTGGCAGGACACAGAGGGTGGTGGTAAGTGGCTGTCACTCCACAGAGGGAAGAGTGACCAGTGGGGTACCACAGGGATCAGTGCTGGGACCGGTCCTATTCAACATCTTCATCAGTGACATTGCACAGGATCTAGAAGGCAGAATTTCACTGTTCGCTGATGACACAAAGCTCTGTAACAGAGTAGACACACCAGAGGGTGTAGACAGAATGAGAAGCGACCTGCAGAAACTTGAAGAATGGTCAGGGTTTTGGCAGTTGAAATTCAATGCAAAGAAGTGCAAGATAATGCTTATGGGGCACAAAAACCCTGGCATAATATATCAGTTGGGGGGTGAGGATATAGCATGCACCAAGCAGGAAAGGGATCTTGGGGTTATCATCTCTGATGACCTCAAGGTAGGGAAACAGTGTGACAAGGCAGTAGGTAAAGCAAATAGGATGCTGGGATGTATAGGCAGGCATCACCAGCAGGAAAAGGGAGGTCATAATTCCGCTATACAAGACACCTAGTGAGGCCCCACCTGGAGTAAAGTGTACAGTTCTGGAGACCATACCTACGTAAGGACATAGACAGGGTAGAGAAGGTTCAGAGGGAGGGCAACAAAGATGGCAAGGATTGCATCACAAGTCCTATGAAGACAGGTTGAAGGAACTGAACATGTACTCCCTGGAGGAGAGGAGGGAGAGAGGGATATGATAGAGACATACAAGTATCTTACAGGGAGGAACAGGGTGCAGGAAAACACTATTTTAAGCGAAAAGATGTTCCAGGACTAGAGCATGGGATGAAGTTGGAGGAGAGGACGATTCAGAGGAAACATGAGAAAGAATTTCTTCACGGAACGGTGGTGGACAAGTGGAACACCCTGCCAGAGGAAGTGGTGGGGCTGAAACAATCAAGGGATTTAAGAATGCATGGGATAGACATAAAGGAATTCTAGAAGTCAGGGGTAAGGGGAAACAGACTTCTAGGAAAACAAACTGAACTTACAAGCTCAAATGGGCAGACTGGGTGGGCCATAGGCCCTTATCTGCCGACACTGTCTATGTATCTGTGGTAATCCATCAGCAGTCCTCTCTGTCTGCCTGCGAGCTGCTGCACACTGTGCTGCTGCTTGGAAATACAAAGAAGCTACATGTTGTATATACATATAATCCCCCCAAGGGTGGTCTGCCTGGACTTACCCACCTCCTGGATACCATTGGCCCTTCTGTTGGGGATAATTAACTTTTGATCCTAGGTGATATGAACTTAAACTGGACAGGAAGTAACTCCAAGCAGTTTGAACCTCTGTTGGTGAGTCTTGCCCTGACTCAGCTTATCCAGGAGCCCACTAGATGGGCTGCTAAAGGCGGCACTAGCTCCCTACTGGACTGGGTCCTATCTAACCACCCAGATAGGATCAGCTCAGCTGGAACCCTACCTGGCTCCATCTCAGATCACACCCCGGTGTTTTGTATGTGGAGGGTCCCTCCCAAAATTCCCACAAAGTCATTCATGTTAGGGATTTCTAAGTTTGATCTGGGGTCTTTTCATGATGATCTGAGGACCACTGGCTGGTCAGGAGTGCTCAGTGCCCATGACCCGTCCACAGCTATCTCCCAGTTTCTAACTGTTTTCGGCACCCTGCAGGACAAACATCCCCCCCACCTTATTAGATGGGGAGTGAGGGGGAATGCAAAAAAATAGCTGAATGGGAGCCTCCTAACCCTTATGCGTGCAAGGGACAAGTGTTGGGCTCACTTCAAACACACGTTTGATCAGTCCATCTTCCAACAGTATAGGAGGCTCAGAAACTAGTGCAAAAATGCTATCAGGGTGGCAAAAAATGAATATTGTAAATCTGCCCTGCTTAGCTCTGCTAAGGACCCACAAAGGTTCTAGAGGAACATAAAAAACTTAGTAAGCGGCTCCTCCAACTTGGGAGTTTCTGACATGATCATTGGAAGGTCAAGTTGTAATAATCCTCTCATGACTGCTAATGCTTTAAATTCCCACTTTTCAGACTTGTCCGTGCTTACGTCCTCTTTCCCTGCTGTAGGGGATATTAGAGACCCCTCGGCCACTGTCCCTCAGGAGGCTCACCCCTCTCACCCATTATTTTCTCTCAGGGCTGTGTCTGTCAAGGAGACACAGAGACTTCTCTCTGGTCTCTCGCCACACTCTAGCGCTGGCCATGATAACATGGAACCCAAGCTTCTGAACCTGGGTGCTCCCTACATTGCCATCCCAGTGGCACATATCTTCAATCTGTCCCTTGCCACTGGTGTTATCCCTGGTATTTGGAAAGTAGCAAGTATTATCCCTGTTGCAAAGCAAGATAACCCCAAAGTCCTGGACAACTATCGTCCAATTGCCATCATGTCGGCCATTAGTAAACTCTTAGAGAAAAACTGTGGCTGAACAGCTTAGAGAGTATATTCAGACTCATCAGTTGCTGTCCCCTGCACAGCATGGATATCAAAAAGGGTACGGTACGACCACTGCCCTTGTTTCTGTCTCTTCCAGCATCAGGACGGCCATGGACTAGGGCGAACTCTCTGGGGCCATATTCATTGACTTATCCAAGGCCTTTGACCCTGTAGACCATGCATTACTCTGCTTACAGATGCAGTCCTTAGGCCTGTCCCCCCCCCCCCCGCCTTGAGTTGGCTGAGAAACTACCTCCAGGGCAGAACACAGCAGACTAAATTCAACAAGGTCCTCTCTGACCCCACTCTGGTGACCTCTGGTGTCCCACAGGGATCAGTTTTGGGGTCCCTCCTCTTTTCCGCATTTGTTAACAACCTCCCTGCTGCTGCTTCCAACTGTAGTGCCATCCTTTATACAGACGATCTTGTCATCCTTGCACATTCCCGAGACATTGGGGTTCTTAACCTTCAGCTGAGTGAGGCCTTTAAGAATACTGAAGCCTGGGTAATATCCCACAAGCTGGTCCTCAATCTGAAAAAAACTCAGGCCATGCTCTTTGGGTCAGCAGCCAAGATCAAGGCCTCCCCTGTCCCTCTATGTGTCAGTGGTGTGGATGGCTCTCCCATCCTAACCACAGTTTCAATAAAATACCTTGGGGTTACACTTGACCACCAACTCCGACCTGGGGAGTCGATCCTAAATGTTTGTAGAACCGTAAACTGCAAACTGGGTCTTGCCTCACAGGGCAAAGAAAAACTTCACATCTGCAGCTCGCTTGGCACTGGCCAGAGGTGTGCTGCTCCCTTCACTAAGCTATGGCCTTCTCCTGTCTGCTGGCACCTCCAAGGTCCACCTGGCCAGGTGGAACACAGCCTATAACAACATCTGTCGCCTTGCCCTGGCTGTCCCACGTCTCACCCACCATTTTCAATTATACGACAAACTGAGCTGGCTTTTCCCGGCTAATCACTTGAAATACGGATTGGGCTGCTTCGTAGGAAAGGTGCTCAGAACTGGCACCCCACCGAGGCTTGCGCAGCTTCTCCTGCCTGCTGTATCCTCCTCCTACTCCCTCAGGTCTCAGGGTCTGGTGGTGCTCAAAGTTCCATATACTCAAGCCCTAATGGGGGATAGGGACTTTGCTACATGTGCTCCAAGGCTATGGAACTCCCTTTCTGACCATGTACGCTCCTCCCCCTCCCAACTGTGTCTCCGGAATTCCCTGTGGGAGCACTTGAAACTGTCCTCGGTGTGTGGGTGTCCCAAGCCGCCCTAACCAGGTCTCCAAATTGGTCCCTTTCTTATCCATTGCTTACTGTCCTTTAATCTCTGTGCAGAAACATAGACTTTGCGGCAGATAAGGACCATGGCTCACCCAGTTTGCCCATTTCCTACCTACTGGATAAGCTGCAGATTCTAGTTAACCAACAGCCTACTTCCTGCAACCGCCACTATAATTGCCTTGTGTCTGTCCGTGCATGTTTGAATTTCCCCACTGTTTTAGATCCAACGACCTCCTCAGGAAGGCTGTTCCATGTATCCACCACTCTCTCCGTGAAAAATAATTTCCTCACATTACCCCTGAGCTGTCCCCCCTCTATCTTTAAATTGTGCGCCCTTGTTTTTACACATCTCTTTTTCTGAAAGATGCTACCCTCCTGGACTTTGTTGATTCCCTTGAGGTACTTGAACGTTTCTATCATGTTCCCCCTGTCCCTCCTTTTATCATGAGTATACATATTAAGCTCTCTCTGTCTCTCTTCATATGGTTTCTGCTGCAGATCCTGCACCATTTTAGTTGCCCTCCTCTGGACTACTTCCATCCTGTCTATGTCCTTGCGTAGATGAGGTCTCAAGACTGCACACAGTACTCCAGATGGGGTCTCACCAACTGTCTGTATAGAGGATAACCACTTCCTTTTTCTACTTGTGATGCCCTTCCTATGCATCCCTGGCTCTCCTTACTGACTTTTCATATGCTTACCCACCTTTAGGTCATCTGATATGACTACCCCAGGTCCTTTCCATTTTGTTGTTGTTAGTACCTCCCTGCTATTGTGTACTCTTCTCCTGGGTTTTGTTTCCCAGGTGCATTACTTTGCACTTCTTTGCATTGAATCTAAGTTGCCATATGTCTGACCATTCCTCCAGCCTTGCCAAGTCCTTCTCATCTTTTCTACCCCTCTTGAGTATCAACTCTGTTACAGATCTTTGTGTCATCTGCAAAGAGGCATACCTTTCCCTCCAGACCCTCTGCAATGTCACCTATAAAGATGTTAAAGAGGACTGGACCCAGTACTGAGCCCTGAGGTACTCCACTAGTGACCTCCCTTTCTTTGGAATGTGTTCCATTCACTATTACCTTCTGTGTCCTGTTGTGCAGCCAGTTTGCTACCACCCTGGGACCCACTCCCAGGCTGGCTAACTTGATTATTAATCTTTTGTGCGGGACTGTGTCAAATGCCTTGCTAAAGTCTAGGTAGGCCATATCCACAGCCCCTCCCTGGTCTATTACTTTGGTCACCCAGTCAAAGAAATCAATTAGATTCATTTGACATGACCTTCCTGCTGTAAATCCATGCTGCTTTGGGTCCTGTGCCCCGCTGACCTCTAGGTACTCAACAATTCTTTCTTTCAGAAGTGATTCCATCATTTTCCCTACCACTGAGGTCAAACTTACAGGTCTGTAGTTTCCTGCTTCTGCCTTGCTCCCACTTTTGTGAAGGGGAATCACATCTGCCCTCCTCCAGTCCTCAGGTACCACCCATCCTGCCATGATTTGTTAAAAAGCGTGGTCAGTGGTGTCAGTTAGGCCTCCCTTAGTTCTTTAGGATTCTGGGTGAATCCCATCAGGCCCATTGCTTTGTCCACCTTGAGTTTTAGGAGTTCTTTCAGGACTCTTTCCTCTGTGAATGGACTGGTGTCAACCCCCTACCCAGAGTGCTTCTATTGTGTGGTTTAGGTAACTCCTCCTCATCTTCTTTCGTGAATACTGAGCAAAAGTATTCATTAAGTATCTTTGCCTTTTCACTGTCTCCCTCTGCCCACCTCTCCTCTCCTTTATTAATCTTCACTATCCCTCCCTTAACCTTTCTGTGCTCCCTAATGTACCTATAAAAGGTTTTATCCCTCTTCTTAACTGAGTTGGCTGTTTTTTCCGCGGTTTGGGCCTTTGCTAGTCTGACTGCCTTCCCCACTTCTTTCTGCTTTAATTGATACAGTTCCCTGTTGTGCTCCTTCTGTGATTCCTTATACTTTCTTGAATGCAGCCTTTTTCTCCTTAACATTCCCTGCCACCTCTTTTGAGAACCATAGTGGTTTTTTACTCCGCTTTGTTTTCTTTCTTTGTTTCACACAAAGGCTTGTTGCCTCTATGATGGCAGTTTTGATTTTTCTCCGTTTTCTTCCACCCTCCTTTTGGTCATTTGCTAGTGCATTTTTCAGGTATTCACCCATTTTGCCAAAGTCAGCCCTTCTAAAGTCCAGTATCCTTGTTTTTGTATGGCTTATCTCCATGGTTGTGCTCATTGTGAAGCACACTGTGCAGTGGTCGCTTGTTCCCAGATGTCTACTGACTTCTAAATTTGTGATCCTGTCTCCATTTGAGAGTACCAGGTCTAGTATTGCTCCCTCCCAAGTGGGTTCCAACACTAGCTGTCTAAGATCTGCCCCCTGTAGGGCATCGGGAATGACCCTGCTCTTGGATGTGGCTGCAGTACATGTTATCCAGTTAACATCTGGCACATTCAGGTCCCCCATCAACAGTATCTCCCCTTTTTCAGCCATTTTGAGAATGTCCTCTATCATTTTGTTGTCCATTTCCTCCCCTTGAGACGGGGGTCTGTATACAACCCCTGTGCGGATTGTGATGCCATTCCCGGTCTCCAAGGTGACCCAGAGTGCCTCTTGTCCTCCCCTTTACTTTTTTAGTTCTGATCAGATTAGTTAGCTTTGATCCCTTCCCTTACGTATAGAGCTACTCCACCTCCTCTTTTACCTTCCCTGGCCCTTCTGTAGATTGTGTACCCTGGTATGTTGACATCTCAGTCATGGTTCTTAGTGTACCATGTTTCCGTGACTATCACAATATCCAGTTGTTCATCTTCCATCAGGGCTACTAGCTCAGGAAGCTTGTTTCCCAGACTGCGGGCATTGGCACTCATTGCCCTCCATTTAATGTTGGCTTTATCCCTTTTTCCTCCATCTCTGCTCTTATTGTCTTGTCTATTTTTCCATTTACCCCTGTCCTGCCCTGTGTTGAGCTCTGTACCTCAGTGTTTACCTCACTACCTACCATGTTTTGTGTAGCATGTGATTGATCGCCATCTGCTTATGTATTAAGTGGCCCTGGTAAATAGGGTCACTCATGCAATGTAACTACCATTGAATGTGTTAGTCTATTTATTCTGTATGTACTGTATATGTATATTTTACCTATTACCGCTCACTGTATACTTTCTATGTTTATCTTGCTCTCTTGTAACTCTGTACATTGCCCCTCTTGTTGTTATGTACCTTGTTTGAACCTGTATTTTTCATTGTACTCTCCCTGGTCATACCTGAAAATAGGCACACAGATTGTCTAGTGTACCGACCTGGTCAACAAAAGCTAAATAAATAAATAAAGGTTTGGTTGGCTGATTCGGTTGCCAGCCCAAGCAAGAGCTCCCCCTTCAGTTGCAAAAAGGCGCCAACAGTCCAAAACTACAATTCCCAGTCTTATACTCCACACAGCCCCTTCAAGCAGGCTCCATTTTAGAGTCTCAAGGTACTGATTGGTCCAGTTTGTCAGTTCGGGACCAAGATGGTGGAGATCATCAAAACAGTCCTTGCTGCAAAAAAACAGGTTAGAACAAACTGCAATATATTCTCTGCTCTAACAAATGGTCAGCAAACAGTTACATCTTTTAACAGAATCATTCTGCGCCAATTAATGATGGCAGAAATGGAGTGATTATCTGGCAGCACAGGCGGAACTCGAGCATGACAACACTCAGCCCCCCTCCCAGATTAATTATTACTGCAAACTAAGCAGCTCTTAAAGTGACAGTACATAGAGGCTACACAGGCACTCTTTGACAATAACATTTAACGGCTAAACCGCAGGACCCCAGCCTGGCAGTGAGCATTTAGGCAAGCTCTAGGAAGACTTTTCAGTAACCCCCATTTACAGAGTGGTTACACCAGCCTAATCTGTTCTTTATAATTTCTAGTCCATAAGGTTGGCCACATATGGGCACCCCTTCCCTTTCTTGGCTATGCTATAGTGTCTTCTTCAATTTTCTTATTCCCTCTCAGGTCCTCATATAGAGAGGTTATTGTTGTGACTTCTGAGCTGATATAAAACAACAGGCTGTGTTCCTCATTGTTGGATTTAGTATGCAATGGCACTATGTCATAAAATTCTTCAATGTATAGAAAACCTGTAAATGTTGAAAATACCATGGCACTGATAAAGGTAATAAGTTACTAGGGGACTGTATGATAAAAATTAAGTTAGTTGTATTATTTAAAGGGCTTGTAACTTGCTATAAACTGAACAAGTCTGAAATGTCATGGTGATTTGCATATATCCCATGATGCTTTGCATTATGAAGTATGTATGATTTGTGTTTCTTTGAAGCGTGGCTTATTGTCAATGTCCCTTGGGGTAAGCCTTGTTTCACTGCTTCTGTATGGAGGTTCTTTGTCTTTAGCTGTTTTTTTTTTTTGAGCCCCCACCACCCAAGCAAACAAGGCCCAAGTAGGGAGGCTAAATCTCAGCAGGTAAGTTAGACCAGATATCAGGAGTCAGTAGGTGCTGGGTAAGTGTAGAAAAAACACTTGCATAGTCTGTTGCTACAAACTGATGCACTGAAGAAGGGATGTGTAATTGCTGAAAGTTATCTCTTGCGTTTTGAATAAACATGACAGAGATTGTGTGTTGAACTTGAAGTTCGGTGTCTGGTCTATCTGTTATCCCACAACCCCTCCACAAGTCAGAGAAAACAACACCTTATGAGGACAAACAAGCAAACAGTGAAAGAGATGTGGCTTTTTTAGTAAAGAAAGATCAAATAAATCAAACCAGCAGGTCCCAGATAAAATAAAAAAAAACATCAAAAAGAAAATCATGGAGAGGATGGCGAGGAAGGAATATAATGGATCAGTTGTTATTATAAAATTAAGTATGGGGATTGGAAGGTGGGGGGTGCCACTAGACACCAAGGAAACATCAGCTCACAGCTGAATCTGCAGCCAGCAGCGCGAGTTCCTGTTGCAGCTGCAGAAGTCAAGAAAATCACACTGTTCTAATACAGAGAACATGGGGAAGTGCTTCTCTCGCTAAGCTGGGCATCCGGGATTTTGTGTGCCTGGAAAACATATATGTGGGCACAATATTTAAAAACAAACATCAGAATCTAGCTAAACGGGTCCTGTTTAGCTAGGTTATGATGTTTGTTTATTAAAATCACAGCATTTTTTTGTGTTTTTTGCACATTTGTCAGTTCGTGGAAGAAATCAACAAGATGGCAGTTGGCACAGTACCAAAAATGTTTGCTGCCCTGCCAATTCAGAGGCATAAAACCAAAAAAAAGTGTTTGTGGCATCAGATATTTACTTTTGCACAAAAACATTATCTCAAAACAAAAATGTAAAGCCTTATAACTCTGGAACCCTTAATATTTTTTCACCAAACCTGTCAAGGGCACTAACTTTGGACATAACTCATGTTCCTTGCAACTTTGGGGCAACAGGTCCTTTCCATGTAGGCTGTTGGTGGAAGCAAAAAAAATGTTAAGTATTGGAAAAAAAATAATTTTTTTGTTAAAATGACACATACCAATCTTAGAAACCACACAAGATGCCATCACAAAAATTTCCACACAGCAAGACTTTGCCTACTCGACAACACGTATAAGATTTCAGCTCATTTTGTCAAAGATGATGAAAGGTAATAATGTGCAGAATTTGAGGTTTAACATTAAACAGGCTACTAAACCCATAGGGGTGCAATAGGGGCACAGTCGTGCCCCCATAGTTAGGGTTGAGTAGCATGTTTAATCTTAAATCTCAAATTTTACAATTTAATAACTTTGCAGCCAGTCAGTGGATTTGCATAAAATTTGGTATGCTCGGTCCCGTGGGGTAAATCTCTTGATGTGGCAAGTTTCTTTCCAGTCGGATGTTCAAATTCTGTGATCCAAAAGGTGCTAAAACCTTTAAAGTTGCTCTTTTTTTTGTAAGTTTTTTTCCTCATCACCTTGCGTCCACATGGTGTGGAACTTTGGTGTGATTTTTGTATGGTACGATCAGCTTGGATGACAGAACTGGTATGCTTAGCTTGGTGAAAAAATAATCTGTTGCAAATACATTTTTAAGTTCCCGTTGTTTTCAGTGGGGATTCTCCTGGTGAAATTATAGGGATAAAGCTTGACCAAGGATTGACCTCACGAAAAAGGATTCGTTCTTGCGAGAGCAATTCTTTTTACATGAGAATGAATTTCTTTTTCGTGAAGGGAAAATCCTTTTTCGCAAGCTGCGGTCTTGTTTTTTTTCTTCCACTAAGTATAAAAGGTGGAAAATACATAAAACTGCTGAGATTTTTAAAAATAAACATCAGAACCTAGCTAAACAGGACCCATTTAGCTAGATTCGGATGTTTGTTTTTAAAAGTTCTGCCCAGAAATGCCTTTGCTGGGCACCCACAATCTTGGGTGCCCAGTGTAGCGAGAGGAGCACTTCCCTGGCTTTCTCTGTATGAAAATCCTGGGAATAACTTGACTTCTGCAGCTGCAGCTGGAACTCGTGCTGCTGGCTGCAGTTTTATCTGTTAGCTGCCTTTTCCCCCTAGTGTCTTGTGTCACCCCCCCCCATATCTTTCCTTGGTGTCTACTAGAACCCCTCCCACCCTCCAATTACCATTCCTTCCTTCCTGCTTTCTTTCTTTCTCTGGGATGCCAACCCCTGGTGTCAGATGTCCCCCTGCATTCCATTGTCTTATTTGACGACATTGGGGGGGCTCACAGTCCCCATGTCGGCATTAGAAGCCACCCCCCAGCAGTGTGGGACACTGGGGAGCCCACTCCCAGTGTACCAAATATTTATTTAATTTTGAACCGTAAAGAAGACAGTCGTCCCCCAATGTCTTTTTTTGTTTTAACTTGAAAAAAAGAAAACAGTTCCTTGTCGTCCCACTGTCCCTGTCCCTTATCCTGACCTCCCACTGAGCACCCACTCCCCCCAACCCTATACTTACCACTGGAGGTCACAGGATGTCTTCTTCTGTGAACTGGGACATGTCTGCACTCTTCAAAGCCGAACTGCAAACTTGGGAATCTAGGTAACTGCCGCATAAAAATAGAATAATGGATAGGTTAGTGTGAATTACCAGAGAGTAATACCATAGAGAGGTTCTGGACACATAGGAACCTCGAAGTAAAGCAGGAGGTTCCATTGTGTCAGAACCTCGAATAATGAGACTCCCTGGTAGTTCACACTAACTTATCCGATTATTTTAATATATGGATCTGATTTGAAAATTTTATCAGATTGAAAATGGGCACCCAAGTACTTCACTCTAACACTCGCTATGTGTGCCCAACATCTGCTCTGCAGACTGTTTACTGGAGACAGGAGCACTGCACTGCAATAATCGCTCACTCCGACTCCTACGTTTAGTGGCAAAATAACTTTAGTAGTGAGATGAGTGAAAGCAGGATCAACCAGATAGTTAACATTTGGTAGATTAAAAAAAAAAACGCTGCTCCTAGCACTAAGGATATTTCTCTCGCTAAACGAGAGAATGAGCCGCCATGTTTCCAGAGTTGTTCTGCCCCACCCACACAACAAATTCAGCCAATCGGAAGGCATGCTTTGGAAGATGTTGGGAGGCAAATTAGCACTAGCGCTGTTGTCTTTTGCTGATTGTATGTATTGTTCAAGTCCTGAACAATAGTATTACCATTTGTGAAGTGTGGTATTACCACTTTTGGAACGATGCTATCACCAAAACATTTTGTACGCTTTTCAATACTATCACTATACTATACTATATTATAATACTATACTACTAACAATACTATTACTAGGGGGTATCATAACTTTGCCATTTTTTGGAATTTTGTTCACCAAATTTTCAACATGGCATTTTTGGGACCCCACCTCATAGACACTGCCACTTTGATCTCATTAATCGTGCCCAGAAGGAGATTTCATGGTTGCTGGCAAAATCAGCTTTTGGGCCTGGATAACAAAATTTCATTGCCAGTGTTCATGTGGTGGGGTCCTCAAAACCAGGATGAAAATTTGTGAAATATTCTAAAAATACTCGAGTTACATGCTTCATTGTAATTGTTCTATGCACGCGCATAAGTTTGGTAATTTTTCAGAATTCTGGCTCCAAATTTTTAGCGTAGCTATTTTTTCTCACCTCCTCATGAACAGTACAGCTGTCATTTTTCACATTCTGTCCGAAATGTGTTTTTTGCACCTGTGGCGCGGAATGCCGTTTTGGCACGGATTTGAAAATTTTCATCTACAGAGTTTATGAGGTGAGGTCATAAGAAGACTATGTTGAAAATTATGGGGTCAAAATATGAAAAAAATGCCAAAGTTATGACCATTTGATGCAATTTTGCTACACACACTCGTAACTACTGAAATGTTAAATATTTTAACCCCAGATTTTCAACATAGCCTTCTTATAACCCCACATCATGTATGTCACAGCTGTAATTTTTCAAATCCTAGCCAAAATGTGTTTTCACATATGTGGCACAGAATGGCGTTTCAGCTACGCAGAATAATGTTTTGGCTGGGATTCGAAAATGTTCTGTACTGAGTACATGAGTTAGGGTAATAAGAAGGCTATGCTGGCAGTTTGGTCACTGTTGTCCTATAAATGGAAGTGCGGGTCCCGTAGGGCCTTGTGCTTCCATAGCTAAATACAGTGATATACTGTATATGTATCTTCAGAGGGATAGGAGCGCAGGGTCTAAAGGACCCTGCGCTCCCACATAAATAAGGATACTATTATACTATCTCAGTAAGGAAATAAGTTGCAAACAACTTTAATGCTCAATTGGGGTCAATGCAACAAAAGTTGGGAAATGTGGGGTTAAGGTTTCCTAACTTTTACCCTCCCAAACCAGGCAGGAGAGCAGGTGTGGGGTGTGCCTTGGGCTTCTCAAGCCTAACGCTGACCCCATTCTTATAAAGTCTACACATCTGGCCTTATGTACTGGTGGAATGGGGTGAGCATTAGGCTTGAGAAGCCCAAGGTATACCCCACACCTGCTCTCCTGCCTGGGTTGGAAGGGTGGGGTGTTAGGGAAACCTTAATGCCTTATTTCCCAACTTTTGTTGCTTTTCACCCTAACTGGAGCATTTTTGCAACATATACATATATATCACACCAGTGGTGAATACATTGGGTAAATAAAGCATGTTTTTTTGGGATAAATATTTTTCACTTAGTATACCATTTATACATAATGGATTGCAGTAGAACAACACGCTTATTTAATCTCCACACAAGTGTTAAGACCTTTATAATTAACTTGCGGCTTCACCACTCATGAGTTATGGGTCTTACCACTCACTAGTGGAGATAAATGTCTTATCCCAATGCAGTCCATAATGTATTCCCTAAATATATATATATATATATATATATATATATATAGTGTGTATATATATATATGTACATGTAAAATCTGGGTTGTACCAATTAATACATGTTATTAATGCATTAAATTAAATTAATTCAATATCTAGGTTAATTAAGTTAATAATTAATCATTTTGGCCCATTAATTAATTAATTAAATTTAATTAATGGTACCTCAATAATTAAATTAACAATTAATAGCTATTTTAATAGCTGCTTTTCTGTATCTTTTACTATACATTGTATTTTATATTGTAATTATATTGTATACTTATTTAAATATGTGTATACATTTAGATATGTATACTAATATAATTTGTTCAATATTTTAATACTTATATAGTGGATTTAATAAATTACACACCAAGGCCCAGATATTCAAACTGCGCTCAAAAGTAGCACAACAGCAGGAGCAAGCACAAACCAGTTGCGCAAATGCGCAACAGGTGCGATATTCAAACATGGAGCAGAGCAAATTGCGCAAGCAACCAACGTCTCAATATCGCACATACTGCGCCATCGCGCAACCAGGTAGGAGAGGCTGAGCCAAAATGCTGCGCTATGGCGCAACCATGGAAGCTCAGCTGAGCAGTGCAGAGCTGCCATAGCGCAGCACAGCCCCCCCCCAGAGCAATGGAACTGCATATCCAGGGAGGCAGGCTGGGCCCACCGCCAGCCATGCCACACATGGGCACAGGAACTCACTGCAGAACCCACACCACACTGGCACACCCCAAGCACAGCATCACTGGGGTGGGACGGATGATCCACGTGCCCATGGGGACAAGCTAACTAAAGCATAGCAGAGCCATGACACCCCAGCACAACCACTGGCAGGCAGGAGTGCCACACCCAGGGGTTGACAACCACAGTGCACATCAGTCCCCGCTGCGCACAGCACAGCGTGCACCGTGCCCCAAGACACCGCTCATGTGCAGTGACAGGCACTGCAGGAAACACCATGCACCCCCGTGCCACACGTCAACCCCATGCTGCAGAGAAGCAGACCAGCCAGACCCACCCTGTGCACCCAGCAGTGGGTGGCAGCAGATGGCAAGAGCAACAGAAAGGCAATGCTATGCTGGTGATACCTCCCCATGGACACACACACACACACACACACACATATACCCAGGACCATAGTAGCCCAGATGGCATGTACACCCCTACAGCGGAGCACCCAGAGCCAGTTGCAAAGCAGACCAACACAGCAGTTGTACCAAAATAGAAATGTATATTTAAATAAAACAGTGAACAACAAAGGTCGAACTATGTACAAGTTGGAGACGAGGTAAAAGGCAGGGGTGTTCAAGGGAGGAATAAAAACTTGGAGAGGGAAGGCAGGGTGAAAGGGATGGGTGAAGGTGAAATGAAAGGTGGGCTACGGCCCAGCTGGCTCCTACTCCTCCCCTGCTGGCGTCCCCTACTGTGCCTGCTAGCCATTCCCCCTAGGCGCTGTAGGGCTTGCAGGACCTCCTGGTTGTCCATCACCACCTGGGTCAGGCGCCGAGATCATGCGCCATGCGCCGCAGCACACCGAGGCCTAGGAAAATGGGAACACAGTCAATGGCTGAGACTGACCACAACCCTGAACACCACCCAACCTGCAACCCATCTAACCCAATGTCCTGCACATGTGATGGCACGCACCCACCCACAGTGAACATGCACATGGCCATCACAAACAGGCGGCACCAGCCATGCGCACCACCGCCCACACACACTGCCCACGTCAATCACAGTACAAACTAGGCTGTCATGTGATGTGGCAGCGTGGTCGATGCCAGTTACACAGCTATGTGCCCAGTGCATGCCTGGACCACCTGTGATGCATACACAGCGTGTCGTGATGCTGCACTGTGATGCAGGTCACCTGTGTCACGCCTACATACATGGAGACATAGACAGTGTCGGCAGATAAGGGCCTATGGGACACCCAGTCTGGCCATTTGGCCTTGTACGATCACCTCTTGTCCTATAAGTCCGTTCCCCTCACCCTGACCTCCAGAAGTCGCTCATGGCGAACCCACGCACATATATCCCGTGACCAAGTCAGCCCCCACCACATCCTCTGGCAGGGTGTCCACTCGTCCACCACCCATCATGTGAAGAAACACTTTCTCATGTTCCTCTTAAACAAGCCCCCAACTGCATCCCATGCCCTCTAGTCCTGGAACATCCCTTACGCTACAAATATTGTTTCCTGCACTCTGTTCCCCCTGTACAATACTTGTATGTCCCCATCATATCCCCACACCCTCCTCCCCTCCAGGGAGTACATGTTCTAGGGACATGGATATGTTGTTCATCCACAATCATTGGCAGGTATCCTTGCCGCTTTAAATCTTGCTGGAAGGTCTTCAAGCTTGCTCCTCCCACCCACCCGGGTGGTATAACTCTCGGCTCCGCCCCATGACGCCAGATCTTCCTTACCGCTTGGAAGCTCAGGTTCCCTCCTTAACGCTCTGCGTTTGAGACTGGTTCCTATTTCTCCGTTTGCGGATTTAAAAATAAATTTTTGAAAAAAGACTTCAGTCTTGATCCCTCGCGGCTGCGATGGACAAATCGACTCCCGGATTTCGGAGATGCCCATGCGGGCAGAAGATGTCTCGGACGGATCCACACTCCACGTGTGTCTACTGCTTAGGCCTTGAGCACGACCGCGGGCTTGCGACCTGTCTCATCTTTCTCGGCCTCGTCCTCGAAGACCGTGCTGCCTGATTGCATCTGGGCCGTCCCGAGAAGCGTTTCCCTCCGGTGAAGTCAAGGAGGCCCGGTTGGCGGTGTCCGCGGCGGCGGGCTCGGCGGATCAGCTCGAGCGGATGATCGCCCTCGAAGAGGAGGCGGCGCGGGCCGTATCTTCCTCGGCCGCAGCATTTATCCCGCTCTCTCTGGGTTCTTCCTACACGGCTTCTTTTAAGGAGCTTTGTCTGTCCCTCTCCACTAAGGGAGAAGGGCCTACGTCTGCTGGACCTTATTCTCGGTCCAAAAAGAAGGACAAGGGTAAGTCCCTCCGTCGACGCTCTTGGGAGCGGGAAAGGTCCCTCTCCCCGAGTCGTCGTCCGTCGGCCCGATTCGGCCGCGTCCAACCGGCCACTGGCCTCCACGGTGTCCCGTCAGGTCAGTTGACCGAGACTCCCACCGACGAAGTCGAGATTTTTCTCGACCCGTTGGATGGGCTGTCGCCTTTAGCAGCCGAGATTCCCCTCTCCCCGGTTCCCCCGGGAGGAGTTGAGGATCCCGCGGGCTCGCCTGTGCCTCCGGTTCCGGAGCCCTCGGATGAACCATCCGAGCGAAGGGAGTGCGGTTCGGCCGACACCTCCCACACCGACCTCGGAAATTCGGGACTCTCGGTCTCGGTCCCGGACCTCTTCGCGTCCAGCCGATCCCACCGTCAGCCGCGGTCTCGGTCTCGGCACGCAGATAGGAGTGTCGCCGCGCCGTCCTCCAGACGAGGAGGCTTCAGCGTAAGTCGTCGGCGATGCGAGGACCTTATGTTGCAACAGCTCCTCCTGGCCGGGAGTAAGCCGACCCCGTCGCCTTCCCTGGCCATTAAATGGCTGTCACCGGAGCGGCCGACACAACCCCTCGACTTATCCGAGGAGCCTACACCCAGGCCGGTTGTTCGGCCAAAACCGGCTGCTCCACCGATTCCGGTGGAACCTCCGCCTCCACAGCCACCAATTGGGGCTCCGACCAAGGATTCTCGGTCGGCTAAGGGTCTACCCCATCGGCTGTCAGTTACCCTCACTCCCGACCGACCTCGGCAGGTGAAGGGTGGCTCAGGCCAGAGCAGCTCTTGAGGACTCTTCCGAGTCCGAAGATGATTCCTCCTTTTTCTCCAGCGACTGGACTTGGAGTCTTCAGGAGGTCAGTCAATGGACGATAGCCGTCGTCCTTCCTAGGACTGCTTGGCTCATCTCGAGTCAACGGGATGGAGCTCGAACCCGTTTCCAAACGGGCCAGGTATCCCCTCACGGAGATTCTGGACCGAGGGGATTCTCCGACGGAGGCCTTTCCGGTGGCCGAGGCCATAGTGGGTCCGGCACTGGAGCTTTGGCAGCGCCCTGCTTCCTGCCCTGCGCCTTCGGCCAGGATGGCCAGGAAGTATGCGGTCCCTACCAGTTCCTTGTCCGGTTTTTCGGAACACCCCTCTGCTGAGGGGTTGGTTACCGACAGCGTTTTCCGGCGCGCCGGCAACGCCAGGGATGTGGACAAACCTCCTGACAAGGAGTCCAAGAAATTGGACTATGTCGGGCGAAAAGTCTACGCTGCGTCCTCTCTCGGCCTTCGTCAGGCCAGTTCGGCCGTCCTCATGGCACATTTTTCTCATGCCCTTTGGGCTCCTGGATGAGGTCATCCCTCATCTCCCGCGATCTGCAGACTACGGTTAACAGGAGCGGGACCAGGGCAGAGCAGTGGCCAAACAGCAGCTCAGACTGCTTTGGATATAGGGGACTACGTGCCAGATCGGTGGCGCGCGGTGGCTATCGTCGTGGCGGGCTTAGCTGAGATATCCACCTTCACCCGGATACCCAGCACAAGTTGGCGGATGTTCCTTTTGAGGACTGACCTCTTGGCCCTGGGGTGGAAGGTCACCTGCAGAGGATCGAGAAGTCCAATGCTACCTTGGACTCGGTCTCTTCCGCTCAGAAGGACAAGGCATAAACCACAGCCTAAGCCCTTTCGTCCTTCTGCGCCCCAGTGACGCCCAGCCCAGCAACGTCAGGGCCAGCAGGCTCGCCTTGGCATCCCAAACCCAAAGCCTCAGCCTCCTCTAACAGGAGGCAGGGAGGAAAAGGCCCAGGAGGTCCCTCGGCCGGTCCCTCCTCCAAGCCTGCCCAGTGACGGGCTGAGGGGTGTCGCCCCCATTCCCGTCACCTTACCCTTGGGTCCCCCCGTGGGGGGACGGCTCCGGCACTTCCGTTCCGCCTGGTCCACTGTTACCACGGACAGGTGGGTCTTGGAGGTGGTGGGAAGAGGCCTGCCTCTGGAATTCGAGCAGGCACCACCCTTCAGAGCCGTCGCCCCTCGGGGCCGGGATCCCAGCCTCACTGGCGGCTCGTCGAGCCGACATCGCCTCTCCTCCTCCAGAAGGAGGTGATAAGAGGTGGTGGACCCTCCTTCAGACCCAGGGTTTGTGTCCAGGTACTTCCTGGTTCGAAGCAGACGGGGCTGGCGCCCCATTCTCGACCGACCACGACCTAAACAAGTTCCTAAGGTCTCGAACCTTCAGGATGGTCACTCTGGCTCAGATAATACCATCCTTGGAGCAGCGGCATGTGGTTCTGCTCTCTGGACTTGCAGGGCCGCGTTTTCGCGTCTATCCGTCCGTCTCACCAGAGATTCCTTCGCCTTCGAGCGGAAGGATCCCACCTGATTCAAGCCATGCCTGGCTTGTCTCCAGCTCCGGGGTCTTCACCAAATGCATGGCAGTGGTGACAGCATTCCCTGCGGCGCCGGGGTCGGTGTACCCTTACCTGGATGGTGGCTGATAGCAGCTCCCCCAGGAAGGGAGGCGGAGTGGTCCAGAGATCTGGCCCTCCAGGTCTGCTCTCAACTGGGCCTCCTTATCAACGAGGCCAAGTCGGAACTCGAGCCGAAGCAGGTGATTCTATTCATCGGGGCGCAGCTCGACTCTCTTCGAGCCAGAGCGCGGCTCCCGGTGGACAGGGCCGAGGTTCTTTCCTCCTTTGCCCGATCATTTCTGGTTGGGCAATTGCGCCCTGCCCGGGACTTCCTGCGCCTCCTGGGTCTCATGGCGGCCTGCACCAGCGTGGTCCGTTGGGCCCGCTGGAACATACGTCCCTTCAGTGGGGACTGGCCAGCCAGTGGTCTGCCGCTGGATCCTTTGGACCAGCTTGTGTCGGTGACACAGGGGATGTGGAACGCTCTCCAGTGGTGGACCGTTCCAGATCATTTGCAGGAGGGCATCCCGTTCGTCCTCCCCGAGCCGACGGTCTCTCTATCGAACGATGCCTCTCTGATGGGTTGGGGTGCCCATCTGGGGGAACACCGGGCTCATGGCCTCTGGTCCCCGCGGGAGTCCGGATGCCACATCAACCTGCTGGAGCTCCGAGCGGTCCGCCTAGCTCTCACCGCCTTTGCTCCGTTCCTCCGGGGTCAAGTGGTCCGAGTCAGGCGGACAATACCACGACCATGTACTATCTAAACCGCTCAGGCGGGGCGCGCTCCATGCTTCTATGCGAAGCTCTCCGCATTTGGTCACTCGTGCGCAGCCTGGGGCGGATCTCCAGCCATTCATGTGGCAGGAGCCTCCAACACCCTGGCCGATGCCCTGAGCGGATGGGGCTGCATCCCAGAGTGGTCTCTCCTGCCGGAGGTAGTACAGCATCTGTTCTCCCATTGGGGCACACCTCAGGTGGACCTGTTTGCCTCCAGGGAGGAGGCTGAGTCTGTTCCATGCCGCCCCCTCAGCAGGGCTCGCTGCAGGGGATGCCTTCTCGAGGCAGTGGACCCCGGCCTCTTTCGCCTTTCCCCCATTTCCTTGATCCACAAGGTGCTTCTCAAAGCGAGGGAGGGACAAGGCGCAGGTGATTCTGATAGCCCCAGACTGGCCTCGCCAGTTCTGTGACCAGATCTCCTCAGTCTCAGCTCCAGGACTCCCGGCAGCTTCCAGCTCGCCGGACCTGCTCTCAGTCAATCAGGGAAGGTGTTCCATCCGGACCTTCAATCCCTGCACCTGACGGCCTGGTTGCTGGCGGCTAGAGTTCCAGGCCTTGGGTCTTTCCGGCGAGGTCCTCAATGTAGTTGAGGCGTCCCGTGAGGGTCGACCAGAAAATGCTATGCCTTCAAATGGAAAGGTTTTCCATTTGGTGTCAGAACAGAGGCTTGGACCCTTCCTCCTGTTCCTTGGCAAGCATCTTGGACTATTTATGGTCCCTTTCTAGTCAAGGCTTAGGTCAGACGACCTAAAAGGTGCACCTGGCAGCCATCTCTGCTTACAGGCGCGGGCTGGGAAGCAGTCGGTGCGCAGGAGAAAGGTGGTCTGGCGCTTTTCAAAGGCCTTGATCACATTCCCCTCAGTGCAGGAACCCCACCTCCGTGGGATCTACTGCTGGTACTGGCAAAGCTCATGGGCAAGCCATTCGAACCTATGCACAGATGTGCTCTCTCTCACCTGTCGTGAAGACCGCCTTCTTGGTGGCTATCCGTCCAGCCAGAAGGATGGAGAGCTCCAGGCGCTCCATCGGTCTCCTTACCTGGTCTTCCACAGGGACAAGGTTGTCCTGCGCCCCACCCAAATTCCTTCCGAAGGTGGTGTCCGAGTTTCACCTTAACAGGTGTTGACTCTGCGGTGTTCTACCCCAATCACACCTCGGAGGCGAATATAGGCTCCATACTTTGGACCCTAGAAGGCGCTCGCCTGTTACAAGGCGCGCGGCTGAAATTGAGAGAGGTTCGCCAGCTGTTTGTCACCTACGCTGAAGCCGCATCTGGCAGACCTGCAGCCAAGCGGACGATAAGCAGGGGTCTCCTGCATAGATCTCTGCTATAAGTTGGCGGGCATGGAGCCTCCCAGAGGATAAGAGCTCATTCTACCCGCCATACTGCTGCAACGGTGGCTGCTTCCAGGGATGTCCCTATCCAGAAATCTGCAGGGCTGCTACCTGGAAGTCAGCAAACACCTTCATTACCCATTACCACATCGACCTTGAGTCACGCGGGATGCTGGTTTTGGGGCTCGGTTCTCAGTCTCTCTTTCCCAAGTAAGTATTGGGGTGTGCTCTTGCCTCCTCCTCCCGAGGAGAACTGCTAGGAGTCTGCCAATGAGTGTGGATGAACAACATATCCATGTCCTAGAAATACAGGTTACTCCACCTGTAGCTTAGGAGTTCTAGGAATGGTATATGTTGTTCATCCACCTCCCGACCTCCCGGCTGACGCACAACCTGAGCTTCCAGCGGGCAGATCTGGCGTCATGGGCGGGCCGAGTTATACCACCGGGTGGGTGGGAGGAGCAACTGAAGACCTTCCGGCAGATTTAAGCGGCAAGGATACCTGCCAATGAGTGTGGATGAACAACATATACCATTCCTAGAACTCCTGTTACAGGTGAGGTAACCTGTATTTCAGTTCCAATCAGCCTGTCTGCATAGGACTTGTGATGCAATCCATGCACCATCCATATAACCTTCCTGTGAACGCTCTCCACCCAGTCCCTGTCCATGCGATGGTATGTTCTCCGGAACTGTACACTGTACTCCAGTGTGAGGACTCACTACTGTTTCGTATAGTGGAACTATGACCTCCCTTTGGTTGTGTCCAGCATGGTTGGTGGTCCTGCCCCCAACATGCAATAGCATCCATGACTAATGATACTCACACTCCTCCAGCAGCTCGAGTCTGCGCTGCTGCTGCTGTTGCTGCTGCTGCTGCTGCTCGCTGCTGCTGCTGATGCTGCTGCTGTGGCCGACAGCCTGTGGCACTGGGGCCCTGGCATGGCCCACATCACCATTGTCAGCGTCCTCACCATCCGGCCTGTGGGAGACATGGTGAGACAAACATCAGTGTGACTCAAAAGCAGAAGTGCCCCCTGCCCCAGTGAGACTGCCTGCCCACACAGCCATAACCATCCATCGCACAGCTGCACACACTGACACACCGATGCACAGCACCCAGGCACACACACACCCCCCAGAGAATATAGGTGAATAGATGGTACACTCCGTGGCCTCAGGCACCAGGCCCGCCTGGCATGGAACGCACCATACACAGTTCCAGGTCCCTCCGGAGAATCACTGTACCGTGCCGCACTGCTTAGCAGACCGGCCCAGCCAGTGACCCCACCAGGTCAGTGGCCACTTGCTGCCACAAATGGGTCCTAGGTCCGGAGGGGCCTCACCATATAGTCCTCATGGTGGGGCTCCACTAGGGCCATCAGGTTGGCCACTTCAACTGGGCTCCAGGACACCGCCCTCCTCCTAGCCATGGCCAACTGCACAGCAGGCAATATGGCGCCCGGCTGCGCTGTGACCCGCGTGGGTTGTTGCGCAATAGACCAGCACAGGCTCCAATCGCGCTGTTGCGCACAGCGCCGTCACTCCATGGCGCTGTAACCAGACAGCGCAATAGGACGCAACACATGGCATGCCCACAGCGCCAGGGGTCAGAGGGCACACAAGGTCACGGCAATGACGCATACACAAGACAGCACCATGGGATGTATAGGCATCCTGCGACTGCTAAGCAGAGCACCAGTGCCACAGTGGACTATCGCGCAGAAGTGCCACAGCGCCATATAGTGCCCAGTGCTGTAGCGCCACTGGCATAATGGTGGCCATGGCCAGAATCGCCCATCGCGCTCTGCAGGTCTGCAGCGCGATCGACCTTGTCACGTAACCTGTCTGAGCATGCGAATGCAGTGTAGCACACAGCCACAAACATGCGCCATCGGCTCAGCCGACCTTCTCCCTGTTGCGCTAAGCGCAACACGCGATATTCAGCCGACATATATGCAAATCAGTCGATCAGCCATGCAAAGGCGCAGTGGTGCGATTAGCATGTCATTAAGTTACGCCACCTCATTTGCATGTGTTGCGCTATAAAAATGCGACACTGGGTTGTGGCGCCAGATTTGGTTATTGCAGGTGAGAGGTGAGTTACATGCTGTGATGCTCAGGACAATGCTCATGGGCACGGGTGCTGGAGGATGTCATAGGTTGAGGGGCTGAGCATGATGAGGGCACTTAGAGGGGCAGAGGCACCCTTCCATCAGTATCTGCCATGCGGAAAGGAAAGGGGGCTCTGCCCCCGGCCTGCAGCCATGCTCATGGGGAAATGCTGTGGACTGCACAGTGACAGGTGTCCACTTCACCCATACAGATCACCATGACTGACGCAGAACCAGGCTGAGGCTGTGGAGGCGGGCGTGAGGAGGAGGCGAACTTCACCACAGCAGAGACTGAGGCCCTCTTCCAGGCCTACCTGGAGGATGAGCCGCTTTTGAGTGGGCGGAGGCACCTCAGCAGCGTGCAGCTGCATGGGAGGTAGCTCTGGCCGCCAACCTGCACGGAAGCCACCAGCGCCCCCGCAGGAATGCCGCAAAAGATGGGGACTGGACCGCAGGAGGCTGAAGGAGAAGGCAGCCTTCAGGGTGGCACGTGCTGCCACTGGTGGGGGACCACCGGTGGTGTTGCAGCTGACCCTGACCGAGAGACACTGGTCGCGCCATGCAGCCGAAGTGCCATTGCGGGTGTTCCAGGCGGAGGATTCCAGACGGTGGAAGCCCATCACTGCACGTATGACATGGCGATGTTGTGGGGGCTGTTGTTCACATGCACTCACATGTACTCTGTTTCAGATCCTGTTCGTCTGCAGGAGACGGTGGTGGTGGGTGCTGACAGTGAGGCAGACCTGCTGGACCAGGAGGAGGGACCATCCACTCCGCCAGCAGCCTGCAGGCACTGCAGCAGCAGGCCGGCTGGCCCAACAACTCCGCCCGGCAGTGATACGGGTGCAGGGGTGCACAGCCTGTGTCACAGCAGTCTGGCATGCAGGTGTGCCAGCATGCTGTGCCTATGGCGTGTACGCACCGCACTATTGATGATAGCAGGCCTGCAATGGCCAGTGATGGTGTGTGTCCCACGAGGGACACATGGCCAGCACGTGCCCCTGGCCCATCCTGCCCACACCTGTGTACCAGCATGCTGGCACAGTCAAGGCTGGGCCTGTCAGCACCGTGGGGCAGCATCGGTGGCTGAGCAGGTGTCTAGCACTGTTGACAGCACAGGGGTGGAACAGGTGGACCTGGGGCTCAGCAGTTGGAGGCGGCAGCAGCAGTTGCACGCCAGGCCTGGGGGACAGCGTCAAGCAGTGGCACTTGTCACCGCCTGAGATCCGCCCATACCTGGTCTTGGCGAACAGCGGCCACCTCAAGGGTGCTGTGCACCAGGACCATCCACACCCTGGGGGTCACGATGCCATTGGGGCACAGTACCTTTTGATCGCGCACACCCGCCTGCCGCAGGAGTCGGTACAGCTGCAGGCGGTTGCAAGGTCCGTGGAGGCACTGACTGTGTCCGTGGAGCGGCATAGCAGGAGTGTGCTCGGACCGGCCGAGATGGTCCATATGCGGACGGATGTGACCACTGCCATCGACAGGCTGACCCAGGCAGTGGTCTCTGTGGCGACCACGACCACACTGTCTGGTGACCCTGTACCACGCACCCCACACAGTGCGGACACTCCCCTCTGCTCTCAAGGCCATGCGACACCAGGCCTGTTGACGCGGCTTCTGCTGTGGGCATCCCGAGCACCCCTGGTGCAAGTTTGTTTGGCGGGATGCAGAACCCTGTGCGGGCAAGGTCGCGGTCGCGCACTGGGACCCCTGGTGGTGCACTAGCGCCGACCCGATGTGGCCCCGCGCAGCCTGCCAGTGCTGCTAGGCTACGGCGGGCCGCCCACGCATCCGTGGTGGCCGGGACAGTGCTCCCCTGACTGAGCTGTCTCCCAATGCAGGCCCCTGTCTGGTGCTGCCCTGTGTGCAATGTGTCATGGTGGGCAGTGCACTGCTGGGTGCTCTGCTCACCAAGCTGACACACGGACCACCTGCACACTCTCCCAACTGCTGTCCACAGGTGCGTGTGGATGATGATGCCTGCATTGCACTGTACACCAAGGTGCAAGGTTGCCCAGGTCCTGACACACGTACGTGGACAGTCCAGGTGGTGAGGGTGGTTGGTGGTGCTGTGTGTTGGCGTGTCATTTCCGCAGTGCTGTGCTGCTGCCCTGCTGCTGCCTGTGTGTGTGTGTGTGTGTGTCCATGTGAGTGCTCACCCTCTCTGATGGTGTGTTGGTATGCCTGGACCCTTCAACTCCCCTGACCTTCATGCACGGTGTGTTCCCCTGTGTGCCTGTGGTTTGCGCATGGACAGTGTTGTCTGCACATGTCCCCTTGACTTACCTGTGTTGTGCGTAGTGCTCTTCTGCAATGGTGTCCCGGTGCAGCTGGGCCTGCCGTGTCAGTCGGGGGTCCCTCCGTCCTAGGGGGGGCGGCTCATCACCCACATCACTGGCGCCACTGGCGTCCCCATCGCTGTCCCCCTCTTGGACCTGTACGGCTATCCCATGGTCTTTGGCCATGTTGTGCAGGATGTAACAGGCCAGGAATATCCCACAGGCCTTCTGGGGCTGTACTGTAGGCTCCGGAGGTGTCCAGGCATCGAAGCGTGCCTTGAGTATCCCAAACACCCTCTATGATGTTCCGTGTTGCGGCGTGTGCCTCATTGAAACCAGGCGCGCTGGGGTCGGGGCGCCGGTATGGTGAGCAGCCAGGGACGGAGGGGTATCCACAGTCACCTGTGTGGAGATAGTGGAGATCAGTGTCAGGTCAGGTCCATATTGCCTATATCCTTGTGTGCCACTACCATGGCACCTGTGTCATTCCCACCCTTGCACAGAGTTTGCATTCCATACATGTGTACTCACCACTAGATGACCCGTGGGGATGTTCCCACTCGAATCGATGGCACAGTGCAGATTGGTGCCATATGAAGGTCATCATGTGCTCCGCCAGGGTGTGTGGCACAGACATTGATGATGCACCCAGTGGCATCACACACCACCTGGCAGTTGACACCGGAGAAGCCCCTTTTTCGTTGCGATACGCTTGTGTCGGGCCAGGTGGCGCATGCACGGCCACATGGGTGCAGTCTATGGCCCCTAGCACGCCAGGCATATGTGCTACCCTGTGGAACTCCTGCATGTTTGCTGTACGCTCTGCCGCGGTGCTGGGGAAATGGATGTACTCCGCAGCATGAGGCAGCAGTGCGCTGAGGAATTGGGTGAGGATGCGTGACGTGGCCGACTGGGTAGTGCCTGTGGTGTCACCTGTCAGCCTCTGGAAGGTGCCCGTGGCGAGCAGGCACATGCAGGCTGTCACCTTGGTCTCCACGGACAGAGCATGACTCATCGTGAGGGTGCCTGCATCACATCACTGCACAGCTCACTGAGCCGGCCTCAGTATTGCCCTGTTCAGGCGGTACGGGCCACACCTGAACATCTGTGTACAGCTCGTAGCTGATGCGGGCACGATACCGCCTGTCGGGGCGTACGCGCAGGCCCTCCGCGCCACGCCCCTGCAGCATGCTGTCTCACCCTCATTACAGCTTCCATGTGGAAGCTGACACTGTCCATCTCCCTGGCTCCTGCCCCCCAGCTGCTGTTCCTGTGTTACCCCACTGCTGCTTCCACTGCACGGGCACCCCCGCTGGCCTCTCTGTCCTCCAGGACCCACTGTCCTCTCTGCCCTTCCTGCTCCTGTCTCTGTCTCTCTCTCTGTCTCTCCCCGGTTTGCGGCCTGCTAGAGTTCTTGTGCGCTCCCTTGAGCCTTTTAATTTTGGCTCACATCCGGTACAGCGCATCCTCCAGCTGAGCCACTCTTGCGCATTGCGCAAGTGTTCAGATATCTCATTGCGCACTTTATGCATGGACCCGCCCCCTTCGGTTGCGCATGCCTTCATTTCCATTGCGCTGTGGCTCAGCGTGTTTTCGGTGGCGCAACTGGCCCCTTCTCAATATCGCAGAATGGCGCATTTTTGGAGTTGCGCACGCGCAACCCTGTTGCGCTTGGCTCAACCCTTTTGAATATCTGGGCCCAAGTCTTTCAGTAACTGAAGTATTTAAAAAAAAAAGGCACACACAGTCTTTGGGTAACTGCTGTCAACAAATTTATTTTGCAAAAGAGACATAGTTAATTTTATTTATCTTACCAAGAATCACACATCAACTCTATTGAATTGGCTTTTTAGAAACAGTAGGCTTTGTTGCATTTTACAAATATGAGGCATTCAGATGTCTCATCTAGCATTCTGTTTCACTCTGGTGACAAAATGTTGCCTCCAACACTGAAAACTCGTTCAGCCAGAGCTGAGGAAGCAGTCAGGCAAAGTATGTTCATTATACAGTAGACAGCAAAGGGAATGTTCTTGTTTGCTCCTTCCAGAAACCTAATGGGGCATAGTTTTCTGGAGTGAGATCACCACTCGGGTATCGGTTAAGCTCAATGCAGATGTTAAAAAAAAGTTATCAAATGGAGGCTTTCATTCTTTATTTGCTGCTATGCCACTTCTCATGAAAGAGAAGAGTTTGTATTGTTTTGTTGGTGACTCTAACACTTTGTTGGATGTGGCATCCTCTTGAGAAGCTGCAGTTTCCTCTGCTAGAATTTCAGATAACCAAATACAGTATTGAGTAATGAATCTGAACAAACGCACTTTTTTTATTCAGCTGATTCTATGTCATCCACAATGTTGTCAGGTAAAAAGATTAATACAGAGTGTTATTTACGATTTACGGAATGTATACTCAAGCATTTGTTATGTTAGTCTGGCAGTATTTTGAATTACTATATTGAGATAATATATTTCTATGCTTGGGTAAAAAGGGCAATCAATGAAAAGACCAAAATCAGTAATCCTTAGAAAGCTGGCATTTTCACTGGCTGCCATCTTTTACTTTACCCATTTGCTGTCAAAACTAAAAATCACTTGTCATGGAGCAGAACATCAGTTTCATCCTTTAGCATGTCAGATGAAGAACTAGAACGTATCTTTAATACGCCGGACAAACAGTACATGCCAGTGAACCCAGCACCTGTCACAGTGAGTAAAATTACGCCAACAGTAATTGACAAAGAAATGTCAACCACATCGAGGTATCTGTCACTTACCTCCAGGGCCATGAATGAAATAGAAGACGGCAAAACAGAGGCAAACACCAAAAAAAAAAAACACAGCATGGACCATGAAAATCTTCTTTTTTTCTGATTAGAAAAAGGCAAAGCAATTTGAAATCAATTTATAAATAGCCAGCAGGGTTCGGGAACGGACTCAGGTCGTCAGGGGTCGGTCGGGGAGGGAGGATGGAACATCCCAATGGATGCTGTCCTCCCTCGGGATGGCTTACCAGGGGCACTATAAAAGTGCCTGATGTCTAAGAGAGAGCGGTGGGTGCACCGGCTCTCGAGGCACATAAGTTAGCCGTACGGAGCCGGAATGGGGGACGCTGTTAGGCGCTTGAGAGGAACGTGCGCTGGCACATCAACTCTCTGGACTTACATCCTGTGTGCCAGCGTTTCAGGGGGTTGGGTAACAAAAGGTTCGGAGGAGGAAAAATCCTTCACCTCTCCTAGGTGACGACCTCTCCAGCAGCATGCGAGCCACCACCACCGACAACATCAGGGTAGACTCCATTGTGCAAGCCCTCTCCCTGACAAACATTCGGGGGAAAAGGTAAGGGAGGGACCTCTCCTCACCCTGCCCTGGGGCAATCCGGCCATCAAGGACATAGGGCAGTCGAGCTGGAGCACTCTAGGGGCAGACCCTGAGTCGGGTAGGTTGGCACACTTGAGGCATTGAGGGTTCTGATTGAGTGGAGAGCTGAGGGTAGATAAGGTGGTGGATAGGATAAAAAGAGAGTTTAAAAAACAAAAATCGGCCAGCAGTACTGAGCTTAACGATGCTTTCCGCTGTTTCTATGCAGAAGTACGAAACACTGAGGAGCAGGAATATTCTATTAGCAGCTATTGTGGCATCAGAGCCTCACTAACCCGCCACCTTAATTCAGTAGCCATAGGCAGGAAAATTAATATCATTACTGATCCTGCATTTACGGCAAGTAAAAATTTGTGTTTGTTTCAATCACAAAACATTACCAACAGCAGCAGAAAGATGTGTTTAAGCACCACCCACTCATAACCAAGGCTGACTTGAAATTGTTCAGAACATCCCCTCCTTTATCATCCGACACTGTGCCTGGCCTTCTAAGAAAAGTGTGGCTCGGCATTCAGTTGTATATGGCCAGGCGCGGTCAGGAAGGAGTGCAGAGTTTAAAGCCAGACAGTTTCTTATTTATGGTGGACGAGAACGGGGCAGATTATGTAACTCTAGCCTTCAGTGAGGCTACAAAAAAAACACAGTGATCCCCTAGAAACCAATAAACAATCAAATTGGGGATTCATGTACTCCGAACCAGACTCTATGCTTTGCCTGGGAAAAACTTTGAAAAAATACCTAAGCAAACTGCTGCATGACACACTGGCACTGTATTGTCACCCTCGTCGGCTGCCACTGCACTTCTTTGATTGCAGCGAGACCTGGTACACCCAACAGCTGTTGGGTCTAAACTACTTGTCAACCCTGATGTCACGAATGAGTAAAGAAGCAGGGTTGATCCAAATATACACAAACCACTCCATACGATCAACTGCTGTACAATTAATATCTCAAGCTGGGGTGCAGAGCCACAAAGTTATGGCAGTAACGGGGTATCGCTGTGAAGCAAGCCTGAGGTCCTATTGGTCTGTCTTCTGTAGTGATCGGCAGCATTGGAGCTTGATCCTGGGCCAAAGGGATGAAAACAATCAAGCACCTACCAAAAAGAAACAAAAAGAAGAAGCTGCTTCACAAGACAGTGAGCAGAAGAGCACTGCACTACCGCCAACTGGAGTTATGACTTCATTCAACCAAGGTCCATTCACTTTCAGTGGCCCCGTGCATTTCAGTGAACCAGTTACATTCATTAGTCCAAGCAAGTGATACTTTTTTATTTTAAAAAATTGCCTGGACATTACTAGCAGTACCACACATGGTAAACTGCATTTGTTTTAGTACTCTCCCCAGTTCCCAGTTGATGTTATTTCCCTGCCTTTCCCACTGCTATTCATTAGAACTACTTTATGGTATGTAATGATTTTTTACCAAAAATAAATGATTTTATACACCTAATCCCAGTTTTCTGTGTTTTTTTTTTTTTACTAAAACATTAAAGGACCATTTTATACATACAATAAGACACTCCAGGGTGTGCATGTAACATATTTTACCACACGTCAGGGGCTAAAGGCACTCAGCCAGGGGCTTGTGCCTTATTATGCCCCTGGCCGTGTGGTAAAATATGTTCCATGCACACCCTGTCATGTCTTATTGCTTACATATTTTGCAATAAACTTAATGTATCAGTTACTCAACCCTAACTCTAATGGGTAGCCGCACCCTTATAATGTAATATATATAGGATAAAGTATGGGGTGCAGTGTGTTCGAAAATTTAACACACACCCAAGTTGTTGGATGGCACATAAACCCGGTGACCGGCTTTATAACCATCAACTAACGAGAGTGTGTGTTTAATTTGAGTTAAACACACTGCACCCCATATTTTGTTTTATATAATTGAAGGGCTTCGTTTTTTCTATGGTAGTTGCTGCGGTCTTTAGGCAGTCCTGAGAGCAGAACACTATCGGTTACGGTTTGGCAGTCCTCAGAGCACTACCGGCTTGTCCCTTAAACACTGGCTTGAATTCAATGGGACCCTTTCAGTAAATCAGATTCTCCCCGCCGAATCGTCATCCGAAAGCACCGCCCTGTCACTGCTACAGTTTGAAAGATGCGCTCTGTTTTTCAGTGTATGTCTCGGCGTTGCTATGGAAAGGGAGTGCAGGAATGCCGTAACACCTACTTAGGTGTTACGGTATTTATCACGTTTTTTGTATTTGAAAAAACGGAGCCATTAATTATATATATATATATATATATATATATATATATATATATATATATATATTATATTTATTAAATGAGCAAATGATCCTAATCCAGTGTTCTGATTGTATAAAACACATCACATGACGTGCATATATCAGGCGCGATCGCACACCTGCACTTTTAGCCCTCAAAACAATTTGGACATTTTATAAGATAGATAAACCACTCTGAGGTGTGCGATCGCTGAATGTTACGCCTTGGGTGGTTGATACATGACCTCTGCGACCTCGCGTTCAACGCATTCAAAATGATGCATATATTGAAACGCGACCGCACACCTCAAGTGTTTATCTCTTACAGATATATATGTATGTATGTATATTTATGTTCTTTGCCAAAAAACTTTGTTAATGCATCAGTTAGGGTGACTACCACCGCGCGACAAAGCAGGAAATGAGACATTGGGTTTCCAACCCTAATGCCCCCACTCTCAGGTTCCCATCCACCACCTCCCCCATCTCCCACCCCCACCCACCAACAGGCGTCTGGGTGTGCCATTGGGTCATCAGGCCCAGTTCTCACCCATTCCACATGTAAACAAGCTTACACGCTACAGTATAGGATAGTGAGGTGAGGTTGAGCCTGGCGACCCAATGGCACCCGACCTGTTGGTGTGTGGAGGTGGGGGGATGGTTGTAAGTAAACCCGAATGGCTGGGAAGCGTTTGGGGTTAGAAACCTAGCATACTCTACCCTGCTTTTGGTATTCCACCCTAACTGATGCATTAACTACATGCTTTGGTAAAAGAATTTTCCTTCTTTCAGATAGTATAATGTATTTTTATTTTACTCTGAGGGGACCCTGTGCTCCATCCCTCCATCCAGATAGTATAACAGTGCCCATATGTCATGGTGGGGCGCGGTGTCCTTCAGACCATGCGCTCCCATTCCTCCATCCAGATAGTACAACAGTATCCATATGTCGCAAAAACCTTTTCAGTAAAGGTGGCACATTGCGATAATGTAGCACAACTATTCCCGAAAATGTCATTTTCCCACTGAACACTTATTAATTTGGAAAATGTAGAAAAGCGTATGAAAATCTGTTTTGATTAAAAAAACAGCGAAAATCTATGGCATTTGATAATTCCAGCATCTGCAACAATCTAGCTTGTTTGCGAAAGTCTTGTTTTCGCCAAATCGGCCATATTGCAAAAATCTCAGTTCTAGGGACATGGATATGTTGTTCATCCACACTCATTGGCAGGTATCCTTGCCGCTTTAAATCTTGCCGGAAGGTCTTCAAGCTTGCTCCTCCCACCCACCCGGGTGGTATAACTCTCGGCTCCGCCCATGGCCTAGATCTTCGCCCACGGCTTGGAAGCTCAAGTTTCCTCCTTAACGCTCTGCGTTTGAGACTGGTTCCTATTTCTCCGTTTGCGGTTTAAAAAATAAATTTGCGAAAAGACTTTGATCTTCTATCCCTCGCGGCTGCGATGGACAATCGACTCCGGTTTGGAGATGCCCATGCGGGCAGAAGATGTCTCGGACGGATCCACACTCCGCGTGTGTCTACTGCTTGAGCCGAGCCGACCCGCGGGCTTGCGACCTGTGCTCATCTTTCTCGGCCTCGTCCTCGAAGATCGTGCTGCCCGATTGCAACTGGGCGTCCGGCGTTCCCTCGGTGAAGTCCAAGGAGGCCCGGTTGGCGGTGTCAGCGGCGGGCTTTCGGCGGATCAGCTCGGCGGATGGTCGCCCTCGAAGAGGAGGCGGCGCGGCAGATTCTTCCTCGCCGCGCATTTATCCCGCTTCTCTGGGCTCTTCTTCACGGCTTCTTTTAAGGAGCTTTGTCTGTCCCTCCACTAAAGGAGAAGGGCCTCGTTGGCGGGACCTTATTCTCGGTCCAAAAAGGGACAAGGTAAGTCCCTCCGTCGGCGCTCTTGGGAGGCGGAAGGTCCCTCTCCCGGGCCGTCGGGCAGTCGGCCGGTCGACCGCTCGGCTCGACCACTGGCCTCACGGTGTCCCGTCAGGTCAGTTGACGAGACTCCACCGATGAAGTCGAGATTTTTCTCGACCCATTAGACGGGCTGTCGCCTTTAGCAGCCGAATTCCCTCTCCCGGTTCCCGGGAGGAGTTGAGATCCCGATGGGCTCGCCTGTGCCTCCGGTTCCGGAGCCCTGGATGCACCATCCGAGCGAAGGAGTGCGGTTCGGCCGACACCTCCCGCACCGACCTCGAATTCCGGGGCTCTCGGTCTCGGGTCTCGGACCTCCTCAGCGGTCCAGCCCGATCCCGTCATGGCGGTCTCGGTCTCGGCACCGCGGTAAGCGGCGTCGCCGCTCGGCCTCGTCCTCCTCCTCGGATGAGGGGAGGCTTCGGCGTAAATTACGTCGACGGTACGAGGACCTTATGTTGCAACAGCTCCTCCTGGCCGGGAGTAAGCCGACCCCGTCGCCTTCCCCGGCCATTAAGTAGCTGTGTCACGGGCGGCCGACACAACCTCGACTTATCCGAGGCCTATACCCAGGCCGGTTGTTCGGCCAAAACCAGCTGCTCCACCGATTCCGGTGGAACCTCCGCCTCCACAGCCACCAATTGGGGCTCCGACCAAGGATTCTCGGTCGGCTAAAGGTCTACCCCATCGGCTGTCAGTTACCCTCACTCCCGACCGACCTCGGCAGGTGAAGGGTGGCTCAGGCCAGAGGCAGCTCTTGAGGACTCTTCCGAGTCGAAGATGATTCCTCCTTTTTCTCCAGCGACTGGACTTGGAGTCTTCAGGAGGTCAGTCAATGGACGATAGCCCGTCGTCCTTCCTAGGACTACTTGGCTCATCTCGGAGTCCACGGGATGGAGCTCGAACCCGTTCCAAAGCGGGCCAGGTATCCCCTCACGGAGATTCTGGACGAGGGATTCTCCGGCGGAGGCCTTTCCGGTGGCCGAGGCCATAGTGGGTCGGCACTGGAGCTTTGGCAGCGCCCTGCTTCCTGCCCTCGCCTCCGGCCAGAATGGCCAGGAAGTATCTGCGGTCCTACCGGTTCCTTGTCCGGTTTGAACACCTCTCTGCTGAGGGTTGGTTACCGACAGCGTTTTCGGTACGCCGGCGCGCCAGGGATGTGGACAAACCTCCTGACAAGAGGTCAAGAAATTGGACTATGTCGGGCGAAAAGTCTACGCTGCGTCCTCTCTCGGCCTTCGTCAGGCCAGTTCGGCCGTCCTCATGGCACATTTTTCTCATGCCCTGTTGGGCTCCCTGGATGAGGTCATCCCTCATCTTCCCGCCGATCTGCAGACTACGGTTAAGCAGGTGCGGGACCAGGGCAGGGCAGTGGCCAAACAGCAGCTCCAGACTGCTTTGGATATAGGGGACTCATGTGCCAGATCGGTGGCGGCCGCGGTGGCTATCGTCGCTGACGGGCTTGGCTGAGATATCCACCTTTGCCCGGATGCCAGCACAAGTTGGCGGATGTTCCTTTTTGAGGACTGACCTCTTCGACCCTGGGGTGGAAGGTCACCTGCAGAGGATCGAGAGTCCAATGCTACCTTGGACTCGGTCTCTTCCGCTCAGAAGGACAAGGCGCAAACCACAGCCTAAGCCCTTTCGTCCTTCTGTGCCCCCGGCGCGCCCGGCCCAGCAACGTCAGGGCCAGCAGGCTCGGCCTTGGCATCCCAAACCCAAGCCGCCGGCTTCCTCTAACAGGAGGCAGGGAGGAAAAGGCCCAGGAGGTCCCTCGGCCGGTCCCTCCTCCAAGCCTGCCCAGTGACGGGCTGAGGGGTGTCGCCCCCATTCCCGTCACCTTACCCCTGGGTCCCCCCGTGGGGGGACGGCTCCGGCACTTCCGTTCCGCCTGGTCCGCTGTTTCCACGGACAGGTGGGTCTTGGAGGTGGTGGGAAGAGGCCTGCCTCTGGAATTCGAGCAGGCACCACCCTTCAGAGCCGTCGCCCCTCGGGGGGCTTCGGGATCCCCAGCCTCACTGGCGGCTCGTCGAGCCGACATCGCTCTCCTCCTCCAGAAGGAGGTGATAAGAGAGTGGTGGACCCTCCTTCCAGACCCAGGGTTTGTGTCCAGGTACTTCCTGGTTCGAGCGGACGGGGGCTGGCCCCCATTCTCGACCTACGGACCTAAACAAGTTCCTAAGGTCTCGAACTTTCAGGATGGTCACTCTGGCTCAGATAATACCATCCTTGGAGCAGGCGTGTGGTTCTGCTCTCTGGACTTGCAGGGACGCGTTTTTCACGTCCCTATCCGTCCGTCTCACCAGAGATTCCTTCGCTTCCGAGCGGAAGGATCCCTCTTCGAGTTCCAAGCCATGCCTTTCGGCTTGTCTCCAGCTCCCAGGGTCTTCACCAAATGCATGGCAGTGGTGACAGCATTCCTGCGGCGCCGAGGGGTCCGGTGTACCCTTACCTGGACGACTGGCTGATAGCAGCTCCCTCCAGGAAGGAGGCGGAGTGGTCCAGAGATATGGCCCTCAGGTCTGCTCTCAACTGGGCCTCCTTATACGAGGCCAAGTCGGAACTCGAGCGAAGCAGGTGATTCTATTCATCGAGGCAGCTCGACTCTCTTCGAGCCAGGCGGCTCCCAGGACAGGGCCGAGGTTCTTTCCTCCTTTGCCCGATCATTTCTGGTTGGGCAATTCGCCTGCCGGGACTTCCTGCGCCTCCTGGGTCTCATGGCGGCCTGCACCAGCGTGGTCCGTTGGGCCCGCTGGAACATGCGTCCCCTTCAGTGGGGACTGGCCAGCCAGTGGTCTCAACGCTGCGATCCTTTGGACCAGCTTGTGTCGGTGACACAGGGGATGTGGAACGCTCTCCAGTGGTGGACCGTTCCAGATCATTTGCAGGAGGGCATCCCGTTCGTCCGCCCCGAGCCGACGGTCTCTCTATCGACCGATGCCTCTCTGATGGGTTGGGGTGCCCATCTGGGGGAACACCGGGCTCATGGCCTCTGGTCCCCTGGAGTCCGATGCCACATCAACCTGCTGGAGCTCGGCGGTCCGCCTAGCTCTCACCGCCTTTGCTCCGTTCCTCCGGGGTCAAGTGGTCCGGTCCAGACGGACAATACCACGACCATGTACTATCTAAACCGCCAGGCGGGGCCGCTCCATGCTTCTATGCAAGGCTCTCCGCATTTGGTCACTCGTTGCGCAGCCTGGAGGCGGATCTCCTAGCCATTCACGTGGCAGGAGCCTCCAACACCCTGGCCGATGCCCTGAGCGGATAGGGGCTGCATCCCACAGTGGTCTCTCCTGCGGAGTAGTACAGCATCTGTTCTCCCATTGGGGCACACCTCAGGTGGACCTGTTTGCCTCCAGGAGAGCCGGCTAGTCTGTTCCATGCCCCCCTCAGCAGGGCTCGCTGCAGGGGGATGCCTTCTCGAGGCAGTGGACCCCGGGCCTCTTTTACGCCTTTCCCCCATTTCCCTTGATCCACAAGGTGCTTCTCAAGGCGAGGAGGGACAAGGCGCAGGTGATTCTGATAGCCCCAGACTGGCCTCGCCAGTTCTGGTACCCAGATCTCCTCAGCCTCAGCTCCAGGACTCAGTGGCAGCTTCCAGCTCGCCGGGACCTGCTCTCAGTCAATCAGGAGGTGTTCCATCCGGACCTTCAATCCCTGCACCTGGCCGGCCTGGTTCCTGGCGGCTAGAGTTCCAGGCCTTGGGTCTTTCCGACGAGGTCCTCAATGTAGTTGAGCGTCCCGTAGGAGTCGACCAGAAAATGCTATGCCTTCAAATGGAAAAGGTTTTCCATTTGGTGTCAGAGCAAGGGCTTGGACCCTTCCTCCTGTTCCTTGGCAAGCATCTTGGACTATTTATGGTCCCTTTCTAGTCAAGGGCTTGGGTCGGACCCTAAGGGTGCACCTGGCAGCCATCTCTGCTTACCGGGCGCGGGCCGGGAAGCAGTCGGTGGCGCAGGAGAAGGTGGTCTGGCGCTTTTCCAAAGGCCTTGATCACATTTCCCCTCCAGTGCGGGAACCCCCACCTCCGTGGGATCTACTGCTGGTACTGGCAAAGCTCATGGGCAAGCCATTCGAACCTATGCACAGGTGTGCTCTCTCTCCCCTGTCGTGGAAGACCGCCTTCTTGGTGGCTATCACGTCAGCCAGAAGGATGGGAGAGCTCCAGGCGCTTTCCATCGAGTCTCCTTACCTGGTCTTCCACAGGGACAAGGTTGTCCTGCGCCCACCGAAATTCCTTCGAAGGTGGTGCCGGGAGTTTCACCTTAACCAGGTGTTGACTCTGCCGATGTTCTACCCCAATCACACCTGGGAGGCGGGCCATGGGCTCCTTACTCTGGACCCTAGAAGGGCCGCTTATTATAAGGAGCGCCGCGGCTGAAATTGGGAGAGGTTCGCCAGCTGTTTGTCACCTACGCTGAAGCCGCATCTGGCAGACCTGCAGCCAGCGGATCGATAAGCAGGTGGGTAACCTCCTGCATAGATCTCTGCTATAAGTTGGCGGGCATGGAGCCTCCCAGAGGGATAAGAGCTCATTCTACCCGCCATACTGCTGCAACGGTGGCTGCTTCCAGGGACGTCCCTATCCAGGAAATCTGCAGGGCTGCTACCTGAAGTCAGCAAATACCTTTCATTACCCATTACCACATCGACCTTGAGTCACGCGGGATGCTGGTTTTGGGGCCTCGGTTCTCCAGTCTCTCTTTCCCAAGTAAGTATTGGTGGTGTCGTCTTGCCTCCCTCCTCCCGGAGTACTGCTAGGAGTCTGCCAATGAGTGTGGATGAACAACATATCCATGTCCTAGAAATACAGGTTACTCACCTGTAACAGGGTTCTAGAATGGTATATGTTGTTCCATCCACATTCTGTTTCTCCGGCCTGATGCAACCTGAGCTTCCAGCGGGCCAGATCTGGCGTCATGGGGCGGAGCCGAGAGTTATACCACCCGGGTGGGTGGGAGGAGCAAGCTTGAAGACCTTCCGGCAAGATTTAAAGCGGCAAGGATACCTGCCAATGAGTGTGGATGAACAACATATACCATTCCTAGAACTCCTGTTACAGGTGAGTAACCTGTATTTTCGTGCTAAGTACTTAACTTTTCCCATAGGAAATAATGGGACGTTAAAAACATTAATAATTTTTCAATGGATTAATATTTTTCAACAAACCTTCAAAAGGCACATCTGTGACCCAAGGGTTTTCTAGACAACAACATAAAGGCATTTCTGAGATCCAGTTTCAGAAAGAAATGTCAAAAAATCAAGATTTTTCTGTTTTTGCAACTTTACATCTCAGGATCCACTGGACTGATTCCCACAATTTGACAGATGAGGAGAACTACGTGTAGAGATTACACATGCCAAATGTCATGCAAATCTGTTTAACGGTTCCAAAGTTATTAACCCTTAAAGTTTGAACTTTAACATAGAAGTGCACTTTCATCCTAACTACAGTATAATATGTATAATATATTATACTGTGTAGTCATAGCGTCACAGTAGTTAAATGGAGATGTTCCAAAATTATATTTTGCGGCAAAATTCCTGCTAAATCGGCAGTTTTGCTGCATGAAATATTTAGTGAAATTCTCCTGTTACGTGAAATATTTTGCAGGGTGCGAAATGTAGAATTTCACTCACGAAATGTGAAATTTTGCCAGAAAAGCAGCAAAATTTTACTGGCAAAAGGTGAATTTTCACCATTTTGCGGGTGAAATTTCGCCTTCCACGGGCAAAGTTCCGAATTTCCCTTCTGTGAAAAAATTTGAAAACCTGTGAATTTTGTGAAATATTTCACGTAACAAAATTTGCCAGTTTTACACATCTCTGTAGTTAGGGTTGAGCAGGTCGTTAATGTTAAACCACAAACTTTGCATAAATAACTTTGCAACCATTTTAACGGATGTGCATGAACTGAATACATACATGGTCTCCTGGGGTAGCTCTATTGACGTGCCAGGTTTTTTTCTGATCGGATGTGTGGATACTAAGATCTGGATAGTGAAAAAAACTTAAAATCCACACTGTGCAAAGACAGTGCAGAATTTTAGTCTGAATTTTTTATGGTAGAAAGAGCTTGGGCCACAGAACAGTCCCGCATTTATTTGGTGAAAAAATATCAGTCCATTCCACAGTCAAAGCATTTTACGTTCCCATTATTTTCCATGGGATTTTTATTTTTCAGGATAGATTCCTGGAATGAAAAAGGATTTTGCTCTGATGAACAAGGATCCTTTTTCTTGAGGGACTATCCTTGTTCGCCAGGAAAATATCCTTTTTTGTGAACCGCCATCTTGTTTTTTGTTTCTGGCTGAAAAAAAGTGTACTAACTGTGCCCAGGGAGGGGATATCTGTTACAGACATTGAACTGTGCATCTTGCTCATCAGGAGTTGATGAGCAGTTCTTTGTAGTTTCCAACTTCTGCATGCCTCTAGAAATTTTGTTTAACTATTTTAGTCCTTTTTCGTCACTTGCTAACTTCCTTTTCGCCATGGCAAAAAATCGGTGCCGATGAAAAAGAGTTTTCCTTTTCACAACCAGATTGACCCTTTCTATGACCAGATGGCCATGCTGGTAATCCTTTTCTCCATCTGATCATGAAAAGGGAAATCCTTTTCGGCGAGTCAGTTCCTTTCTTTTCCCCATGACAGAAAAGGATGGCAAAATGAAATGGGATGGCGAAAAGGATTCTTGACATGGCTATCTGGTCGTACAGATGGTTTTGGGACCATCTGGTCCTGAAAAAATACAGCCATCTGGTCGTCAGCCCATTTTATGGCTCTGTAAATATCCTGGAGTCAAGTGTCCTTCCCTCAATCCCCGTATGTTTATTTTTAACATGAACATACATACATGAGATTGCCAGCAAAATACAGGCCATTTGGTCTATCTAGTCTGCTTGAGTGTGCAGCACTTTAGTTTATATATTAATATGTATATATATGTATATATATTTTTTTTAAAAGATTTGTGGCTTTCGGCAACTATGGTCCTATCTGTGGTGTCTAGTGGTACACCTCCCAACCCTCTGAATTTTTTTGTGATTCTACGTTGATGGCTAGTGGCATCCCCTCCCCACCCTCTGAGGTGTGTTTTGACCTGTAAATGGAAAAACTGTCCCTCGCTGTCTTTTTTTTCCTGTAAAAAAAAAAAAAATGATCCATCACCGATCAAATACATGCGCGCCCACCACCCACTATGCACCCACCTCCTCATACCCACCTTGACACCCCCACAGACCGTCACTCACCTGCAGAGGTCCCAGGCTCGAGATCTGCACTCCCAATTGAATATACGTTTTGCTGCTGCAACCGGCGACTGCATACGAAAAACTAAGGTAAATGTGCTTTAGTGTATTTCAATGGGGTTTCAACTTTGGTTCATAACTCAGCTGTTTTTAGAGGTTTTGACCCCAAATTTTCAACACGGCTGTTTGGGGACTCCACCTCATGAAGAATATGACTGCTGTTAGGCAACTCCCATTGGAAAGGTGATTTCACAGTTGGTTGGCAAAATGACCTTTTTGGTGAGATTTGTGTATTGAGAGTCATATTGTTCATGAGCTGGTATCATAAGAAGGCTATGCTGAAAATATAGGGTCAAAATTTCAAATAATAGCGATGTTATGACCATTTCTTGCAATTTCGCTGCACACGTTCGTAACTTTGAACAGTTTCAATATTTTCACCCCATATTTTCAGCATAGCCTTTTTAGTATCCCATCTCATGTATGTCACAGCTGCCAAAATATTTTTCTGCACCTGTGGCACAGAATGGTGTTGTAGTTGCGCACAGTTATTTTGGCGGGGATTTTAACATTTTCTGTACTGGGTACATGCAATGAGGTCATAAGAAGGCTATGTTGAAAATTTGGGGTCAAAATTATTATAGCTGGCATTGTTTTGACTATTTGTTGCAATTTTACTACTCATGCTTGTAACTTTGGGAGTTTTAAATATCTTGAGCCCAGATTTTTTAGTTCAACATAGCCTTCTTATTACACCACCTCCATGTATGTCACAGCTGTCATTTTCAAATCCTGTCCAAAATGCGTTTTTGCAAATGTGGTACCGATTGGCGTTGTGCTTGGGCAGAGTTACGTTTTGGCGGGGCTTGGAAAATGTTCTGCACCAGGTACATGTGGTGGGGTAATAACATGGCTGTGGTGACAGTTTGATGTCTGTCTTGTAACTGGAAGCACAGGGGCCAGTGTGCTCTGTGCTTTCGCAGCTAGATACATATACGCATCTATGGAGGGATGGGAGTGCTGGGTCCAGGGGGAGCCACAGACAAATAAGATGAAGATTGTACTATCTCAAAAAGTGATTAAATAAATTGCAAAAACTTCGCTGATACATCAGTTAGAGTTAAACTGACAAAAGTTGGGAATGTGGCATTAGGGTTTTCAACCCAACAACCAATTCCCCACCCTGCACAGACCACAGGCCCTCAACCCTAACACTCACCCATTCTCCTCTGCTGTATCCATGTTATCTATTTTCTAATGGAATGGGGTGAGTGTTAGGATTAATGGCCCCTACTGTCAACTAAGTCTGTGACCAAGGCCGGGCTGTAATGAAGCAACGGTTCCAGATGGCCATGGACATTGGCGATTCCTGCATCTATGGCTCACGGAAGTTGCCATGCACCATAGAGCTTGGCTGCGCATCTTTATGTTTACCAGTGATATGCAGAAGAGGATGTGCCCTTCTTGGGGACTGACTTGTTCGGTCCCGCATGGAGGGGCATCTCACCAGGACTGAAAAGTCCTTTGCCACCCTGGATTCAGTGACTTCTGCTCAAAGGACCAAGGGCTCCAGGTCCACCAAGAAAAGCCCTTTCAGCCCAGCTCGGCCTCTGCGGCCAAACCTGCCCAGCCCCAATCTGGTCAGCAGCAGGCCTGGTGTCTGAGACCCAAGTCTGTGGCCTCAGTGGTCCGGAAGCCAGGGTGTCGGGGATCCGGTGGTCCCTCTCATGGATCCTCCTCTACTTCCAAGCCTGCCCAATGATGGGACAGGGCATGCCCTCTCCACTCCCATCCTGAACCCCGTTGGTCTTGCTGTGGGGGCTGGCTCCGCCACTTCGTTTCTACCTGGTCCGTTATAACAACGGTCAGGTGGGTTATCAAGGTGGTCGGCCAGGGTCTGCCTCTGGAATTTGAACAGTACCCTCCCAGCCGAGCCCGCACCCCACGGGAAGACATTCTGTCGTCGACATTCAGTCGGCCCTTCGGGATGACATTGCCCAACTCCTGATCAAGGAGGTGGTGGCTCCAGTCCCGGACCATCCACAGTATCCAGGGTTTGTGTCCAGGTACTTTCTGGTACCCAAGCAGATGTAGGGGGAGGAGGCTGGTGCCCCATTCTAGAGCTGCACGACTTGAACAAATTCCTCAGATCTTGCACTTTCATGATGGTCACTCTATCTCAGATCATACACTCTCTGGAGCAGGGCATGTGGTTCTGCTGTCTGGATCTTCAGAATGCGTTCGTCCACATCCCAATCCATCTGTCTTATCAACGGTTCTTCCATTTTCGGGTGGAGGGCACCCTCTTCAAGTTCCTGTCCATGCTATTTGGCTTGTCGGGGTGCCCAGGGTCTTCACCAAGTGCAGCGCAGTGGTGGCTTCCCACCTGAGGTGCCGGGAGTCTGGGTATACCCTCATCTGTACAACTGGCTCATCGCAGGTCCCCCAAGCAGGAGGTGGAGCGGTCCAGGATCTGGCCTCCAGACCTGCATCTTCTGGGCCTCCTGGTCAACGAGGCCAAATCAGAAAACATGCCTTTGCAGGTGATTCACTTCATTGGGCAGAGCTCGACTCTTGCAGAGCCAGAGTTCAAGCTTCCAGCAGACAGGGTGGAGGCTTTTACCTCCTTTGTCCGATCATTTCTGGTTGGGCAATTGCACCCTGCTCAGGATCTCCTGCGCTTCTTGGGCTACATCTCGACCTGCACCAGTGTGGTGGTCTGATGGGCCCACTGGAGAATGCACCCCCTGTAACTGGAGCTGGCTGGCCAATTGTCTCAACACAAGGTTCACTTCATCCAGTTGGTCACAGTGACCAAGTGGATGTGGGATGCGCTCCAGTGGTGACTAATCCCGGAACATCTGCAGGAGGCTATCTTGTTTGTCTGCCCGGAGCCAACAGTCATTCTGATGATCAGCACCTCTCTCGTGAGCTGGGGAGCCTACATGGGGGATCACAGAGTCCACGGACTCTGGTCCCCCGAGGAGTCCCAATGTCACATCAACCTGCTAGAGTTGAGGGCGGTTCACCTAGTGCTGAGTGTTTTCGCTCCACATCTCAGGGGTCAAGTGATGACCATGTACTACCTCAACAAACAGTGTGGTGTGCAGTCCCTTCTGCTTTGCAGGGAAGCCCTCTGCATCCGGACACTTGCATGCAGTCTGGCAGCAGACCTTCTGGCCATCCTTGCGGCCGGTGCCTCCAACCAGCTTACGGATGCCCTCAGTCAGTAGGGTGAGGCGTCACACAAGTGGTCTCTTCATCCTGAGGTACTACAGCACCTGTTCTCCCACTGGAGCAAACCTCTGGTGGACCCGTTTCTCTCCAGGGAGAATGCCAAGCTGAGGCTGCATGTGCCCGCCCCCTCCAGCTGGGAAGTCTGCAGAGGGATGCCTTCTTGAGGCCCTGGACCCCTGGCCTTCTCTTTGCCTTCCCTCCATTTCCACTGATCCACAAAGTTCTGCTCAAGATCAGTATGGACAAGGCACAGGTGATTCTGGTCTGCCTACACCAGTTCTGGTACCCCGATCTCCTCAGCCTCTGTAACAGGCTCCCAAGGTGTCTCCTACTACTCCCGGTCCTGGTCTCTATCAATCAGGGGAAGGTACTCCCCGGACCTTCAGTCCCTGTACCCGACAGCCTGGTACCTGAGCGGCTAGAATCCAGTCTTTGGGTCTCTCCTCAGATGTTCCCAACGTTATTGAGGCATCTCGGAAGGAGTTGATTTGAAAATGTTACACCTTCAAATGGAAGATGTTCTCCAGTTGGTGTCAGGGCAAAGGGTTGGACCCTTTGCCTTGTCCTGTGGCCAACATTCTTGATTACCTTTGGTCCTTCTCCACTGGGAGCCTTTGATCGATGACCCTAAAGGTGCACCTGGCTGCCATTTCTTCTTATCGGGCGTGGGTCGTTCAGCATTTGGTGGCGCACGAGAAGGTGGTCTGGTGCTTGTTCAAGGGCTTGGACCACATTTCTCTTCCGATGTGTGAAACATCGCCACCTTGGGATCTACCACTGGTTTTGGCAAAGTTAATGGGCAAGCCATTCTAACAGATGCATAGGTGTGAGGTGTCACACCTATCATGGAAACCACCTTCTTGGTGACTATCATGTCTGTCAGAAGGATCAGTGAGCTCCAGGTGCATTTAGTGGAGTCTCCTTACTTGGTTTTCCACAAGGACAAGGTTGTCATACACCCCAACCCAAAGTTCCTTCCTAAGATTGTGTAAGATTTGCACCTTAATCAGGTGATTAATCTCCTGGTGTACTTCACCAGTCACACCTCGGAGGCCAAGCACAGGTTTCATACTCTGGACCTGAGGCAAGCGCTTCATACCCGAGGAAATCTTACTGTATGCTGACTTCTGCAGTATGGTTTCACCATAAGACTGCCCTGGAACCGAAATGGTTAATAGAACCTATGCTAGTTATAGAATGTTAGGCCTGAACTCAGGTTTCAAACCACTTTCCCTGGTAAACATTCTGCAACCATCAGATTCTTTACTCCGCATGCCTAGTACAGACACCTCGGAGAGCCCTTCTTCATCTTTCTTGAAGATTTTATTTTTCTCATTTTTTTTTTTTAAACTTGCCCTGCACCTTGGCCCTTCAGAGGGGGCTTCGTACCCCTCTCCGACTCCATCCGCCAGGTCCCACTTACCGGGACCCCTGGCTTCATTGTGCTCGTTGCGGCCTAGGGTGTTTTCATTTTTCCTCCATTTTCTCCCAATCTCATGAGGGCACCGGTGCAAAGGACATTCATCTAGATGAACAGCATGCTGATACATGCCGCTGTCCAGCACCAGGCAGCATCCTCCTCCCTAATCCAGAGAGCTGTAGACTCACCACCCATGCTTTCACAGGCAGAGGAGCTACGGGCATATGCTACCCAGTAACCCACCCCAGTTGGAGAAGGAGAGCACCCATTGGGACACTCAATCCTCCTCCCCCATCTGACCCCCCAATGACCCGGGTCTGTTCCCGAACCCAGATCGACGACATAGCGTGAGGTGTGGCATCCAGCATCTCAACCCTCAGTGCCACTGGGCTGGCTTTCTCGGTTTATTTAAGTAAAATTTATTTCTGTTCATTTTTAAAGCACTAACCTTGAGTTTACAGATAGAGTAATCTAGATTTAGTTTTATTCCAGTAAGATTTTCAGTTTCTTCTCGGTTTGTTTAACCAGGAGGGAACCAAACGTTTATTTACTTTTTTTTTTCAAAAGGTTACATTTCTGTTTTTAAACTTTCCTTCAGCTGGTTGTTTCATTTTTGGTCTTTTTGAGAGAAACCGTGGTAGCTCTCGGTTTTCTCATCAGTTGCTAAACTGACTGCAAAAAAAAAAAAAGTGAGAGAGACCTTTATTTATCTGTGTAAGCTTCTGGCTCTCAGAAAATCCACTTTTTAGGAGGTTTAACTGGTTATGTCACTACCCAAGAAAAGAACCGGCCCAACAGGTTTTCAGCATTGTACAGCGTGTGGAGAACCATTTGCTAAAGCAGATCCTCACTTGGTTTGTGTTGTCTGCCTAGGGTTTGACCACTTGAAGGCAGATTGTGAAATCTGTAAGAATTTTCCTTAGTCGACACTTGATAGGCGTTTGAACCGACTGAAGGAAAAAATGTCCGAAACAGCTGCTGACGTAGCTTCGGATAAACCTTGCTCCTCCCAGAAGGAGAAACCCAAGGAACCGGTTGAATGACCCTCTGACCAGGGTGATGGTTCATCGAGTAAGAAGAGAACCGCACACACTGCCGTTGAACCAGCAAGTTCTTCCAAGAAAAAGAGGAAGGAAAAACACTCAGTTAAAGAACTGCAACCGATAAACCCGTCCGTTCCAACCACAGAAGCAATAGCTTATGCTATAAGTGTGCTTCAGGCGCTGCAAACTGGTACCACAGTTCCAGTTCAGTGGCCCGGTTCACAGACCTCGTTCCAGGACCCTGGGTTCTTCCTCGGTTCCCGGTTCACTTGAATAATTTTGCTGAGGTTTATTTGGAAGGGGAGGAGGAGGAGGATGATGATTAGGATGAGGATTTTGGGATTTTCCTGAACCAGAAGTATCCCCTGGTCCAAACGTCCTGACTTCTGAGAAGGGAGCTGAAAATCTTTCTTCCCACTTTGTCTTTATGAAGCAGGTGGCACAAACACTGGACCTCTCCATCCAAGAATTCACAGAGGAGGAAGAGGAACCAGACTATAAGGAAATGATGGATGTGCCAGTAACAAAAAGGCTGTTGTTGCCCATCCATCCTTAAGGAGATAGACCACTAAGATTTTACAAACCCCCACTTCCATTCCCCCAGTGGATAAGACGTTGGACAGGAAGTACTGGGTGGCCAAGTCTGGGGCAGAGGTTCTTTTTTTGGATACCCAGCCATGAAGGGGTGGTGCAGGCTGCTGCATGTGACAAAGCAGGGATCCCCCTGGCATCACACCCACCTGAGAAGGATTCTAGGCAAATGGATTCTTTCTATGACCAGGTAGTCCTATTCGGGGGCCTCTTTAGCCATTAAACAAGCAACTTACGTGGCTTATGTGTCCAGATATGAAAAGAGCCTCTGGAACGCTGTTTTAGAGATAGCCAAAGTATGCCCTGGACCCATGGCATTAGACTTGTCTGAAGCTGCGAAAAGGGGCATAGAAGCTTCTAAATGCCAGTTTTGGATGGCAGTGGATGCAGATGATATTGCAGCCAGACAAATGGCAGCCTCAGTGTCTCTGAGGAGATTTTCTTGGCTAAAGGCCACTAACTTGTCCCAGGACACACAGACAAAGGCACTGGATTTTCCTTGTGAGCCTGCATCTCTATTCGGTGAGCAAACAGAGGCTTACATGAAGAAGATGGTTGAGTATAAAGAGGCTTATAAGAGTGCGGCTGCAAAGGAGAAGGCAGCAACACCACAGACATACCAAGGTAAAGGGGACAAGCGTAGATCCCAATACAGGCCCATCTTCCCGACTCAGGCATCACCAGACTACCAGCCTCAGAGGGGGTGCTTCAGAGGCAGAGGCAGAATGGGGCAGCAGCCGTGCTGGCCCCAGCACTCAGCCAAGTGCACAGACTAAGCAGTCCCCCTGAGGGGTCTGCCAGGGTTGCCTCCTCACTTCCAGTAGGAGGCAGGCTGGCCCACTGTCTCCAAGCTTGGGAATCCATCACTACAGACAAGTGGTTTCTGGAGGCATACCTCTCAAGTGTCCCGATTTGCCTGAGACATCCCGTATTTTGGCTGTGTTTTCAGTTCTGCCTGCCATCCCAGATTTGCTGCTCCTTGCCCAACGCATCTCTCTTTACCCGCGAGTTCCTGACTGTCCTCCCAACACTGAAACACCACGGTGCACTAACTCGCAGATTGTGTTTGTGGACCAAGCACTTCCTTAATCTTTATTTGTGTTGCACACAGTGATCGCACTGAAGTCACACGCGCTGATGTGAGCTCCCCATTGCACCAGTCGCCAGCTGCATTATGCAATGCTCCTAAATTTGCACCTCTGCCCACTGTGGAGTGTGGACCTGAAGTTTTGAGTCCCCCCTAAGGTCCGGTAATGCTAAATATAAGCAGCCTCTCCAGTGCTCTTGGGACTCATTCAGCTGAGGAAGAGTTCCAGAGCACTGGAGAACGCACTGAGTGATTAGCCTCTGAGTGGACGGGAGAAGAAGACTTAAAGAGACGGACCCGGTACCACCAGCCCCGCCAAAGACTGCTGTTCATCGCCACTGCTGCCGCTTTGTTGCTCGAGACCAAGAGTCATCACGCCGTCATTGCTGGTTGCTGCTCTGAGTTTTTCCACTAAAAGCTGTAAAACTTCACTTATTTAACTCAGTGTGGCACAGACATCGTCCTTGTCGTGAAGCACCGCGCACAGCAGCAGTCATCTGATCTGGGCAGTTATTTCCTCTCACAGCCAGGCCAGCCTGCCTACCTAGTTGGTGCCCGCTAAGCCTACCCAGCATTTGCAGCATCAAGAGAGAACTGGAGTTCAGCCAGTCGCCAGAGTGTCCCCTTTTTGAGGTATGTGACTTGTAACCTTTGAACACCTAGTCAGAGTAGACAATCACAGTGAGTTAATGTATTTTGTGTTTTTCTGTGTGCCCACTGTGCCAGCCCAGTTGCAGTTCTAGACAGTTTAGCTTAGCAAGCTGATTTAGACAGCATCTTATGCTTGTTTCTCTAGCCCTATTGAACTCGAAGTGGTGTTATGTATGTACTGCTAGAGTGGCTCACTCCATTCCAAACTGAATAAGTAGCTGCACACAACTATGATAGGAGTGGGGTAAAGAAGTCTGAAACAATTATGCCCTCAGTAATAATAGAGTAAGAGATAATGCACAAGAAGCTGAGTCAGCTGACTTGTTGTGTATGCACCAAAATGTTTATGTGTTACTGTGACATGCACATTTTGGTGCAACTGCATACACAAGTCAGCTGACTCTGCTTCTATGTCCTAATGTTCTGGTTTTCTCTCATTCTTTATTACTAAGAACATCATGAAATTGTGATCTTTTTCTGTGCACACAACATAACAGCTATTTATTGCACCACAGACAGTTGGGGGCAACTGGACGGAGGATCAGAGGATGACATGGGGGGAATTGAAATGAAAATGAAGAGGCTGAACAGTCCAGTATTCAGAGCATGAGTGTGATTGGGGGCTGTATGCAGTAGAAGGTTGTATTGAAATGTTTAGGTGTGGGTGGGGTGAACATTGTTCCTAGGGCCTCTGCCCAAGTTAACCCTTGTTGGCAGTTGTATGCCTATGGCACCCACATAGTTCTTGTTGTTTTTTTCTCCTCAGAGGGCGTGCCATTTGTGTGTGTCTCTAATGGGATGGGAGGAGCTGGTCTGAATCTGCTACCTTGAGAGAATGTCCTTTGATTAGAGTAGAGGGTCAAGACAGAGTAGAAGTGAGTGTGTAATGAGTGTATAATATGTGATCAAGCAAGCAATGCAATAAAAAACGGCAAGGTAGCAGCACCAGTAGTAGCAGTCTGACAGACTGAGTGACTGAGATGTCTTCATCATGCCTTCTTGTTCTGTTGAGTATAGTAGTGATGCACAACTGATGGAGAACTAATTATTGGTAGCTTACTTTTGTGTGACTGGCTTAGGGTGGAATGCGTTACCGGCAGAAGTGGTATCTGGTATAACACTGGACTTCTTCAAAAGGGGCTGGGACAGGGCAAGGCGGGGTCAATGGAGGGGACAAATGGAAGGGGAAAAAGAAATAAAGAACAATACTTTCCAAATGCTTCATGTGAGGTGACTTTATAAATAGCTGGTCACATGTAAAATGTGACCCACGTTGGGGTGCGGCTATGCAAATGTTAAGCTAATGAAGTGTCCCTGGTTTTCGTTGGTTGTCCCTGATTTGGTCATCTGGAGGCTGAGAGGTATGTCTGGAGGTTGCCAGGGTAGCTTGCCTCAGTTTCCAGGTTCTTCCCAAACTGAGGGCAAGACTTTTAGAACTGCCAGCCAATCAGAAGCAACTCATTTGGAGGGGAAGTAGAAACTAATTCAGGGCAAGTAGTAGAGCCTGTTCCCTTGGGCCAAAGGGAAGGGTCTCTACCAAGATACTTCCTCACTCTAAAGAAAATGGGAGTGGCATCCTACACTATATCTCAGACATCTAAACAGACATTTGACAAAGCCTAGGTTCAAAATGTTCACCCTGGCTACCATTCTCCCTACACTCAGGAAGGGAGATTGGCTGGCATCTCGTGACTTAAAAGATGCCTACTTCTATATTCCCATCAGGCGATCACACAGAAAGTACGTGAGGTTCAGATTGCCATCAGGCCATTACCAGTTCAGGGCCATGCCTTTCGGCCTGACTTCTGCTCCAAGGGTGTTCACCAAGTGCCTAGCAGTAGTGGTGGCACACCTAAGGAGACAAGGGGTGACAGTCTGCCCATACCTGGACAACTGGCTAGTGGTAGGCCAGTCCTCCAACAGGTAAAGAGGCACTGACCATCACTCAGGATACCCTGTACATTGGGCTTCCTGGTAAACCAAGAAAAGTCAGTGCTACAGAGTTCAACTCCTGGAGTTCATAGGGTGGAATTAGACACACTGGGAGGAAGACTTCCTCCCTCAGGGAAAGGTAGACAGCTTAGTGTAGCTGGCATGCTCCTTCCAGCTGCATACCCTCAGACCAGCAAGACATTTTCTCCAACTGTTAGGTCACATGGCTGCATCAACAGCAACAGTGTGAGGGTCAACATTCCAGATGAGAGAATTCAGTTCCACCTCAGATCTCACTGGTCTTAGAAAAGAAATTCCCTGTCAAAGATGGTACCAGTCACATGAATGCTGCTCCAAGCTCTGCAGTGGTGGCAGGAAGAGGACAACCTCAGGGAAGGTATGCCTTTCCTCCAGTTGCCACCAGCAGCAGTCTTGACAATGGATACCTCCCTTCTAGGATGGTGGGAGCATACTGCACATGTTACCTGGCTCCAGCAAGAGTCCCCGCTTCACATAAACCTGCTGGAACTCAGGGCAGTTTATCTGGGCATTCATTCCTTCATTTCAGTGCTGCAGGGCAAAGTGGTTCAAGTCAGAACAGACAATACAACCACAGTGTACTACATCAACAAGCCAGGAGGAACAAGGTCCTCCCCCTTGTGCACAGAAGCCATGAAGGTATGGAACCTGGCTTACTCCCTAGGGATCTCCCTCTCAGCAGTTCATCTCCCTGGGAAGGACAACGTCCTCTCGGACGCCCCAGCAGGATCAACTAGAACCACCATGAGTGATCACTAAACAGGCAGATACTGCAAGTGGTGTTCAGAAGGTGGGACACCCAGAGGTGGACCTCTTCACAGCCCCAGACAATCGCTAACTGCCACTGTTCTGTTTCAGGCCCCCTGCACTGGACACAGTGCCTCTGGATGCACTTCTGTTGGACTGGACAGGGAAGTTTCTGTATGCCTTCTCCTCATTTCTTCTGCTGCTCAGAGTACTGAACAAGCTCAGGGTTCTGCCAGCAACAATGATTCTCATTGCTCCAGATTGGGCCAGGCAACTTTGGTATTTCCTGCTACTGTCCCTGTCAATATCCAAATCAGTCTCCCTGCCCAGGAGGCACAATCTCTTCTCAGGGCAGAGTCCTGTACCCCAATCTCCAGTCCTTAAGACTCAGGGCTTGGTTCTTGAGGACTTAGAATATGCTGACCTACACCTCTCAGAAGGGGTGCTAGAGGTTCTCAGGGTATCTAGAAGACCCTCCACTAGAAAGACTTACTCTTCTAAATGGAGGAAGTTTTCTATTTGGTGCCAACAGAGACAGATAGACCACCACCAGGCTGGCGTATCAGTAGTTTTAGACTATGTGGCACACTTGCCTTCCCTTGGCCTTCAGCCTTCCACCCTTAAGGTACATCTAGCAGCGATCTCTGCATACCTCTCTGCTGGAAAAGGGGCATCCCTGGCCACCAACCAGGTATTCATAAACTTCTTCAAGGGCCTACTGCACTTGCATTACCCTCACCGGGAACCCACTCCTGCATGGGACCTTAACATATACATTAGCCAGCTAATGCAACCACCGTTCAAACCCATGTCCTCAGTAGAGTTCAAGTATGAGACATGGAAAATAGTGTTCCTGGTAGTCATCACCTCAGCCAGGCAGGATCAGTGAGCTTCTGGCCTTGTCCACAGAGCCAGATTACATAGCAGTCCACAGGGACAAGGTGGTCCTTAGAACCAATAAGAAATTCCTCTCTAAGGTGGTCTCAGATTTCCACCTTAATCAATCCATGGCCTTACCAGTCTTTTCCACTGACCATTCCGGCTCAGGGGAACGAAGACTGCATAGTCTTGATGTCAGGAGAGCTGTAAGCTACTACTTGGACCACATGAAGGACACAGGCAGGATAGTACCCAGCTATTCCTGACCTATGGGGAAGTGGGGAAGGGCAAACCCACCTGAAAGAGGACCATTACCTGCTGGATTGTTGCCTGTATCTAATTTTGCTACAGCCTCAGGGTCCACTCTAAAAGGAGTACAGCTGCTTCTGTAGCAACTGCGAGAGATATCCCTTTGTTAGAAATCTGCAAAGCAGCTACCTGGAAAACAGTTCACACCTTCACCAAGCACTACAGCCTAGATACCCAGGCCAGAAGTGATGCCAGGTTTGGCACAGCAGTACTGCAGAGCCTGTTTCCTAAATAGATTCCTTGCCCTCCTCCAAAGGTACTGCTTGGGTAGTCTGCAGAAGTCAGAATACAGTAAGATTTCCTGGGGTTCGAAGAAAATATTACTTACCATACGAATCTTGTTTCTTTCAAAAGGAATCTTACTGTATTCTGAGCTCCCACCCTGTCTCCCCTGCTAGAACCTATGGGCACTGCAACAGAGCTGTCCATGCTGTAATTGAATTGAATTGTGTTGATTTTAATAACTTTATATTCTGTTTTAATGTAGTTATAATCTGTGAAGCGCCTTGGTTTTGAAAGGCGCTATAAAAATGAAGATTGAATTGAATTGTTTAAAACCTGTGAGTGTTTTTTTATTGGGCTTAGTGACTTGAGTCTTATTGTTGCCCACATTTTTAAATAAAGGGGGATTGTTTGGTGTTGGGTGGTGTTAATTATTTAATTGTTAGTATAGTTTAGATAGCTTGTTATTATGTTTACTCTGTAAGAATGTGATGGTTGTAGAATGTTTACCAGGAACAGTAGTTTGAACACCAAGCTTGAGCCTAACATTCCATGCTTAGCATAGGTTCTATTAACCATTTCAGCTCCGGGGCATTCCTATGGTGAAACCATACTGCAGAAGTCAGAATACAGTAAGATTCCCTAGGAAGAAACAAGATTACTATGGTAAGTAATTTTTTCTCGCTTACTATAAGGAGCGCATGGCTGGAGTTCGGGGAGAGGTTCACCAGCTGTTTGTCGCCTACATTTAAGCTGCACCTGGCAGACCTGCAGCCAAGCAGATGATTGGCAGGTGGATAGTATCCTGCATTGATCTCTGCTGTAGGTTGGTGGGTAGGGAGCCTCCTGGAGAGCTAAGGGCTCATTCCACCCACCATACCGCTGTGTCGGTGGCTGCTATCCAGAAAATCTGCGGGGCTGCTACCTCGAGGTTCGCACACACCTTCATTTCCCATTTCCACATTGACCTCGAGTCACACCGGGATGCTGGTTTTGGGGCCTCAGTTCTCCAGTTGTTCCCTAAGTAGGTGGTGTGTACCTTGCCTCTCTCCTCCCGGAGACCTGCTAGGAGTCTTCCAGATTGTGTGGCTAGAACAACATATCCACGTCCCTAGAAAAACAGGTTACTCACCTGTAACAGTAGTTCTAGTAGTGGCACTGTATATGTTGTTCATCCACACAGACCCACCAGACCTCCCCTGGCAGTGACACACAGGTATGCTTTCAGCGGGCAGGAACTGACATCGCGGGGCAATGCTAGGGTTTTACCACCCGGGTGGATGGGAGGAGCCAGCTTGAAGACTTTCCGGCAGGATTTAAAGGGGAAAGAACACTGCCAGATTGTGTGGACGAACAACATATACCACTTCTATAACTACTGTTACAGGTAAATAACCTGTTTTTGTAACCATCTGTGAAGGCCCCGTGTCTCTTTGAGTCTGAGAACTTGTGGAAGTCCAAAAATATTTGTATTTGGTTTCCTTGCCATAATAAAATTCCCTGATCCCTTACCAGTGTCAGTATTTTGTCTTTAATGGGGTATCTTAGAAAATGGGTTGGGATGGGATGTGGGCACTACCCTAGCTTTGGGCAGGGTGCCAAAAACTGGTGTGCTCTCTCTCAGTTTCGTATGAATATCACCTTGCGTCCTAAGTAAAATAGGGAGTAAATCCTGCAGGAATACGGCACAGTCTTTCCCCTTGGAAGCTAACGAAACAAAGGTTGTTTCAATAGTCTATTTTTCTGGTCCTCCACACATTTCTATAACTGCTTCATCCACTGATCTTGGTTTCACAGTTTCCCCAAGAGATCACAGCATTACAGGCATAGGTCAGGAAGCATAGGCAAACCAGAAGTTATAAAATTCACAAGTATCATTTTATTTTTTTTATCAGTAACACTAGAAATAAAATTTTGCAGAATAGCTCTTGATACAGGGAGTTCTGAGAGTCTCTTTAAAATCTCCAGCTCTATCTCTAAACAAAATATTGCTCTCTTTTTATAAGGTGTTTTTCCTGGCAGTTAAATTCTGCATCCTTTGTTTGTAAATTATGCCACCTATGTTCCACAAAATGTATTGTCTTTGTCAGTTTTAAACAACATGAAGTCTTGCTGTATTCTGACAATAGCAGTGAGTCCCAACCTTCGAACTGCCCCGGAGATGAAAGAGTTAACTTTCCATGCCAGGCATGGAACGCTGAGCTCGAGCTCGGTAGAGACTCTGTCTGTTAATGTTTGAACTCAAACCATTAGATTCTTTACTCCGCCTCACTGAACAGTCGCTCCGGAGATTTCTCCCTTTGCTCGGTTCATTTTGTCAGTTAAAGTACCGCTTTTCTCAGTTTTCGACCGAATTTAAACTGTAACTTGTCGGTTCAGTCTCTGTCTGTGGTATTTGTGAGTACTAGATAGGTTATATTGTTTTTCTATTCTGTGTGGAACTTGTAAATGGTTCATCGGTTCGGTTTGAACCGATCAAGTTGTTGTAAAATCTTTATCTGTACTTTTAGAGTGTGGTTACCGGTTCTTATCAGTTCTAAAAAAAAAGGATTTTATTACGTTTTTTTCCACGACCCGTAACACGGTCAGGAACCGATAAGAGGGTCTTGCCTGGCGGATTGCCATTAAAAGGGTAAGTTTTTGTTAGGACTGGCACAATGTCTGAGAAACCCAAAAGAAAAACCGGGCCCACTGGGTTTCAACACTGCAGTGTGTGTGGGGAAGTCTTTGCCAAGGCTGACCCCCACACCACCTGTGTTTATTGTCTGGGGTTTGACCACCTCAATACAGACTGCCAGATCTGTAAAAATTTTCCTGCAGCTACCCTAGAGAAGAGAGTTGGTAGGCTCAGGGAAAGGGAGGCCAAGAAGTCCGCTGAACCGGATGGCCAGCCCGGCTCGGTTCAAACCGAACCAGAAGGAGTGCCCTCTGACCAGGGCGAGACTTCTTCAGGCAAAAGGAGAGCCGATTCTGAGGAGTCGGTTCCAGCTAAGAGAACAAGAAAGGAAAAATCAGCTGGTGTGGATCCAAAAGTTTCTTCTCCAACCGCTGAAATAGCCAAAGCGATAAAAACTGTGCAGTCCCTTTCCCCGGTTCCGACCGAACCGGCACCATCAGGAAGGCGCTCTCGGCCGGTTCCACCGGTTCAAGATTATGATTTAGAGGAGTATTATGAACCGGAGGAGGAGGAAGAGGAGTATGAGGAAAGTGAATGTGGTTTCGAAAGTCTGGATGTGCCCATTGACCCGGACATCTTCCGAGACAGACCTTCAGGAGTGTCTCCTCCTAGACTTTCTGAGTCCCCCTCCCATTTCATGTTTTATAAGAAAGTGGCCGAAACCCTTCAGCTTCCTATGGAAGAAGCTGTGGATGGCTAGGAAGAGCCTGACTGTGTGGAAATGATGGATATCCCAGAGTCTAGGAGGCTGTCTATTCCCTTACACAAATCTTTTGGGAAACAGACATTTAAGATTTTAAAGACTCCTAATACTATACCTCCTGTGGTTAAAAGAATGGACAAGAGGGATACCCTGTCAGGCTCAGATACGGAGTTCCTTACACAACAATGCAGCCATGTTGGGGTAGTGCAGACTGCAGCCTATGATAAGGCAAATATTCCCTTGGCTTCACACCCCGCAGACAAGGACTCCAGGAGGATTGATGCCGTGGCAAAGAAACAGTACATGGCAGCATCCTTGGGACTCAGACAGGCCAGTTATATGGCCTATACAGCTAGGTATCAGAAATCCAGATGGGACACTGTCATGGCTTTAGCAAAACAGGTCCCTGGCCAGCTTGCCAAGGAGCTGGAGCAGGTGGCTGCTGATGGTATTGAGGCATCCAAGGTGCAGTTCCATGCTGCAGTGAACTCCAGTGATGTTTCAACTAGAGTCATGGCTACATCTGTGGCACGTCGTAGAATGGCTTGGCTCAGATGTACTAGCCTTTCACAGGATACCCAGACTAAGGCCATGGATTTTCCTGTTGTGGGTAATTCTCTGTTTGGGGAGCAAACAGAGAATTACGTGAAGAAAATGGATGAATATAGGACCACCTATAGGAGTGCCCAGGCCAAGGAAAGGCAAGCCACTCCTCAGAGGCAGCATCCCAGGGGCAGGGGCAGGCCTTTTCATAGGCCTTTCTACCAAGCCCAGGCATCCTCTTCTGCCTATGCTTAGAAGAGATTCTTTAGAGGGAGAGGCAGAAGGGGTACAAGCAGACCTGTTCCCACCCCTCAGCCTAAAACCCCTGCCAAGCAGGCACCCTGATGGAATTGCCAGGGCCGATTCTCCACTACCTGTAGGGGGCAGGCTGGCTTACTTTGTCCAGGACTGGAAGTCTCTAACATCAGACAAATGGGTCCTGGAAGTAGTAAGCCAGGGACTGGTTCTCAGCTTCAAAAAATTTCCAAAGCTGAGCACCAGATCCTTTCCATCTGCAAATCCCTCAGAGGCACTTGCCCTAGAGGCAGAGGTTTCTTCCCTCCTGGCTTTCAGAGCTGTGGAAAGGGTTCCACCCCTGCCCCAAGGCAAAGGATTGTACTCCAGGTACTTCCTTACCCCCAAAAAGACAGGAGAATGGTGGCCCATCCTGGATCTCAGATACTTAAACAAGCACCTTTAGCCAAAATTCAAAATGGTGACTCTGGGAATAATTCTACCTCTAAGGCCAGGGACTGGCTGGTCTCCTGTACCTCAAGGATGCCTACTTCCATATTCTCATCAGAAGCTCCCATCGAAAGTACCTCAGGTTCGAGCTACCCTCAGGCCATTACCAATTCAGAGCAATGCCCTTGGCCTAACCTCTGCTCCAAGGGTGTTCACAAAATGCCTGGCAGTAGTAGTTGCTTCTCTCTAAGAAGGCAAAGGATTGCCATCTTCCCATACCTGGACGACTGGCTCATAGTAGGCCAGTCCCCAGACCAGGTCAAGTTACACCTACAGTTAAATCAGCAACTGCTCACTTCTCTAGGTTTCCTTCTGAATCTTTCAAAGTCAGTTCTAGAACCTGTTCAGCTCCTCACCTTCATAGGCGCAGAGCTGGATACAGAAAAGGCCAGAGCCTTCCTTCCCCTGGACAGGGCAAGGACCCTTATATCACTGGCCTCTTCGTTCACCCTACAGGTGTCTCATCCAGCAAGGCATTTCCTGCAGCTCCTGGGTCACATGGCTGCTTCTACAGCAGTGGTGCAGGGAGCAAGATTTCAGATGAGAGATATTCAGTTCCACTTGAGAGCCTTTTGGTCTCAGAAAAAGGACCTCTGACCAAACTGATCCCAGTGACTTCGAACACTGATCCAGGCCTTGCAGTGGTGGCAGGATCAGAACAATCTAAGACAGGAGTTCCCTTTGTCATTCAGTCTCACTCTTTAATCCTTACTACAGATGCCTCCCTCTTGGGATGGGGGGCCCCACTTGGGAGACCTGACCACCCAAGGGTTGTGGTCCCCTCAGGAATCCTGCTTCACATCAATCTGCTGGAACTCAGAGCAGTATTTCTAGCACTTCAAGCCTTTTCCAAGTCTGTTCAGAACAAAGTTATTCAGATCAGAACAGACAATACCACCACAATGTGGTATATCAACAAGCAAGGAGACACTTGGTCTCGGCCTTGTGCACAGAGAAGCAATTAAGTTGTGGTCTCTGGGCTTATTCCTAGACACCTACAGCAGTACACCTCCCAGGCAAGGACAATGTCTTGGCAGATGCTCTCAGCAGGATATCTCAGGGCCATCACGAATGGTCTCTGGATCCCCTGGCTTTGGAGGTGATATTCTCCAGATGGGGCACCCCACAGATATATCGTTTTGCAGCCCCAGACAATCACCAACTTCCCCTTTTTTGCTGCAGGCCCCCAGTGTTGGGCTCAGTCCCCCTGGATGCCTTAGTTCTCAGTTGGGAAGGGAAGTTCCTGTATGCCCCCCCCTCCTGTTCAAAGTGCTAGTCAAAATCAGGTCTCAGCTCTGCAAGGTGATCCTGATTGCTCCAGACTGGGCCAGACAGCCCTGGTATCCTCTCCTGTTATCCTTAGCAGTCCACCTTCCCTGTCTCTTCCCAGGAATTACAACCTGTTAACCTGTGCTCAGGGGAGGGTTTGGTACCCGAATCTCAAATCTCTCAATCTCAAGGCCTGGCTCTTGAAGAGTTAGAGTTTGCTGATTTACACCTCTCCCAAGGTGTTATGGATATTCTAAAAGATTCTAGGAAGCCTTCCACCAGAACTACTTATAATTCCAAATGCAAAAGATTTTCCATATGGTGCTCTGGGAAGCATATTTCCCCAGAGTCTGCTGATCTGCCACAGTCCTTGACTATATGGTCCATCTGAATAGCTTGGGACTCAGGCCAACTACACTAAGGGTGCATCTGGCAGCTGTCTCTGCTTTCATTTCAGCAAGTAAGCCCTCTTCTCTTTCAGCTCACCCTGTATTTTCCAAGTTTTCCAAGGGTTTGCTTCATACCAATCCGCCATTCAGGGACCCTACCCCTGCTTGGGACGTTAACGTTTGCATTGCTCAGTTATGCAACCCCCTTTTGAGCCTTTGTCCATAGCAGAGCTTAAGTACTTGACTTGGAAAACTGTGTTCTTGGTGGCCATCACTTCTGCCAGGCGCATAAGTGAGTTGCAAGCCTTGTCAGTGGAGCCTGATTTTATCTCCTTCCATAGAGATAAGGTGGTCCTCAGGACTAACAGGAAGTTTTTGCCTAAGGTGGTTTCAGACTTCCACCTTAACCAATCTATTTCTCTTCCTGTGTACTTCACTGACCATTCCTCCTCTGGTGAGAGGAGGCTGCACAGTTTAGATGTGAAAAGAGCCCTTAGCTACTACATAGAACGTACCAAGGGTCACAAGTTTGACTCCCTCCGACTGTTCCTCACTTATGGTGAGGTTGGTAAAGGAAAACCTGCCACTAAAAGATCCATTGCCAGGTGGATTGTCTCTTGCATTCAATTTTGCTATGAAAAACTAGGCAAGGTTCCACCCTCAGGCCTGAGGGCACACACTACCAGAGGTACAGCTGTTTCCCTGGCTGCTGCTAGGGATATTCCTATCTTAGAGATATGTCAAGCAGCTACCTGGAAAACAGTTCACTCTTTTACCAAGCATTACTCCCTGGATATCCAGGCTAGGAGTGATGCTCGGTTTAGCACAGCTGTGCTTCAGAGCCTATTTCCTAAGTAGATTCTGTCCTTCCTCCATGGAGGTACTGCTTGGTAGTCTGCTATTGTCAGAATACAGCAAGACTTCATGTTGTTTGAAGAAAAAGTACTCACCTTAGTAATGTTGTTTCTTCTAATGGAGTCTTGCTTTATTCTGACCCCCCCCCCGCCTTTCCCTCTCAGAATCTTTGTTTTTGGGATATGGGTGGGCAGTAGCAGTGTTGGCACTCAGGAGGTGCCCCACCTTTTTTGTTATCACCCTCTTTCCCTGGGTGAATGGGTGTTGGGTTTATTTCATTTTTGGTTTCCTGACTTGAGTCTTTGTTTTGGGACCCAAAAAAAATTGTTTTTATGTTAGTAGCCAGTTGGCTAGTGTAGGTTTACAGCTTCCACACAGGACCTCAGTGAGTTTAGCTTGTAAAGATCTGACAGTTTGAGTTCAAACAGCAACAGACAGAGTCTCAACCGAGCTCGAGCTCAGCGTTCCATGCCTGGCATGGAAAGCTAACTCTTTCATCTCCGGGGCAGTTTGAAGGTTGGGACTCACTGCTATTGTCAGAATACAGCAAGATTACATTAGAAGAAACAACATTACTAAGGTGAGTCATTTTTTCTTCTTTCCCATGACAGCCTGAAGTGTACATTAGTGTTCTTAACAGGTGCAGCCAATTAAGACACCCTGTCCCAGGGCTGATTTCCTGCTGATAATTCTGCAAACAACCTTGTGGAAGTCAAAATGCACCACAAGATTATTTATTATTTATTTAGTTTTTGTTGACCGGGTAAGTGCATTAGACAAATCCTGCCTATTTTCAGGCATGACCCGGGGGAGGGGGATACAGATGAATGCCAACTGACCTTGAACCAGATTAAGCTGTTGGTGGTATTTTTAGTGAATGAGGGAAATTTGGCCAGGACACCGGGGAAATTCCCCTACTCTGTGTAGGTGGAGCCTTTGCGCTGGCTGCAGGATGGCCAGTCTGCATGATCCCCTGGAGAAGATGGACGCTGTTAGCTCAGGGGAGTCGGCCTCCTCCTCTGTGCTACTTTCCCAAGAGGCCCCTGATGAACGTCTTGCTATAGCTGCTACTAGCAGTACTACTATTTTGGAGATGGACTCCGTTCTTGCTGTGAAGCCTAAAGACATTGTTTCTATCGTACCTGGTGTGCAGGGTGACTCCTCATTCAATTCCTGTCTTCAGGAACAACGCGAGGCATTAGTCCTGCAATTGCAGATTTTGGACTCGGCATTACTCGTTTCTGCGCAGGCATCGCCTCGGACGCCTATTCCTTGCTCTCCTTCCTGCGACGTCGACACCGGAAAGCCCCCAGTCGACGTCCTACCGACGGATTCAGCTTCTGTTCCTTCCGTGGAGATTCCTCCTCAGCTCCCTGCTACTGATGTTCCTCGGACTGCTTCTATTTACCCCATGCAGACATCGACGTTGGAAACACAAGACTGTATTTCCTGGAGTTGTTCCTCGATCCGTAAGTGACTCTAGTGCTACAGTTAACTCACTTTCAGCCACTAAGTCATCTTCTGTGTTTTTTTTCTGCCACACAGGAACCCGGCTGGTCAAAACGTGGGGGTTCCTTATTCCCAAAAAAAGTTAAACCTGGCCAGGATACTGCTTTAGCTTGGTCACCAGAGTCAGCTTTAAAAAATGCTGGCTGGGAAAGGGATATTGGAGGGACGTGGACCCCAGATTCTCAGGATCCTGTATATGTTGCAATGCTTAAGAAATCTGCTGAACAACACATTATGAGCTCCAACGAACCCCAGGGTGTGACTCTTCCTTTATCTATAGCTAACTCTACTGCTCCTAGTGTTACAGCTACTGTCCCTGTGCCTCCTTCTACTGTACATGAAACTACAACTGGTTTTTCAGGACCTGCTTTTGCTACTGTTAATGCACCTCAAGATTCAAAATTTAAACTTAGTGATTTATTTTCCTCCAAAGGTGAGCCTGCACCTAGGAGGAATGCAGTTAGATTGCTTTATAAGGGTGGATTAGAACTTCCTCAGATCGGTGTATATAGCTAAAACTCTTCTTAAGGGATCAATGAAGTTTTTCCTCTGAGATATTTGCCTTGATTAATATAGGTAATTCCAACTTTGATATCAGTTTTAAACAAATGTCTGGGCTCGATGGGTTCTGGGCTCAATATGACAAACTTCAGTCTACGCCCCTTTGGTCCCCTTTCAGGCCATTCTCACCAAACCTGCCATTCGTACCATTACTGTTGTTTTAAGAATGAGGAGTTCATATTGAGGATATTCTATTCTGGTTAAATAAAGCTTTAGAGTTTTGAATAGCACCCTAATCTAGACTCTGAACAAATTTGAGATGGCAGTTGGAAGATCCGTGTTAAACTTTTGTCCACTAACACTGGCCCCAAGCATCTGCCTAATTTTTCTTTCTGGGTAAGGATAAGGGCTTCATTTTTATGCTGGGCAACCCAAATCCTGCTTTAAGTGTGGGTCACGTACTCACTTAAGTTCGACATGACACTCTTAAATGTAGCCATTGTTTTGAATACGGTCATATTGCAGCTAAATATGCTAACTCATTTAAATGTAACTTATCTGCGGGGAACTGGCCATGCTTATGGTAGGTGCCCTGGGCCTCTCATAACAGAGAAGACTTCCCCTCTCATGATGGCATCATCACTGTTGCTCAACAGTTGCTTGCCCACAGTTTAGCCTCCTCTACCTCAGAGGTTACCCCCCCTCCGGTAGTCGGAGATGATCCCCCTGTAACCTCTGTTCCAGTTTCTCAATTATCTCTTCCTGCTGTACCCCCTCCTGCTTCTATTATGGCTTCCCCCGCTATTACTCCCACTATTCAAGACACTGATATGCCTCCCCCTCACCCTACGGGTCCAGGGGGTGACCATCATAGTTTTACCACTGTTACAAACGAACCAGAAAGGCCTAGCTTGTTGCTAATCGCAGTAAGGAAACTCCTACACGAAGCTGGCAAACCCTAACAAATTTTGCTGTTTTAGCCACAGATTTTCGGATAAAGACTCTGGGGTGAGGATACTGATTCCTCCTCCTTCTTTCCTTCCCTGACGGGGTTGATGGGGCTGATACAGACCCCATTGCAAAACGCACTAGGCAACGACGGAGGGGTAAGTCTCCATCCATTACTTAACTCATGTCTTCTCTAAATATATGTTCTCTAAATGTGAACAGTATTAAAGGGAAGAGAAAGCTGGGCGGGATTTTTTTAACTCTTTCTGACCTGCACTGTGATATAATCTGCCTTGTTGACACCAGATTGAAGACCCATGGGGAACTATTTCAGGCTTCTAAGGCATGGACTGTAGGTTCTTTTTTGGTTTATTGGACCTGATACTTGTGATGGTGTCGGGATACTGTTCTCCAGCTCTGATTTCAAAGTGTCCAGACTAGTAGATATTTCCCCTGGTAGGGCCTTGTTATTAGATTTTTCATACAGATCTGACAGATTTCGAATGATTGGGACCTACGCACCTCAAACTAAGGCTCAGAGGGTTTCCCTTTTTTAATTTTAATTTTAAATTAAGCCCTATCTTTTTACGTCCAGATTACTTTTATGGGTTGGAGATTTCAATTCGGCCTACATCAAACAGATAAAGCCATACAGACTTCCAAGTTGTTTTGTGACTCTGTGGCTTTAAATAATGTAATTTCCATGGCTAAGCTTGTGGATGTTTATAGATATTTCCACAAATCAGGTGGGTCCACTTTTTTAGGGTCCCTACATACCAGGATAGATTTTCTTTTTTATCTAAAGTTTTAATTTTACTTTTGTAAGACTGTGGCTACTGAGTTCTCGGACCACATTGCTTTATGTGCCTCTTTTTCTTGGGCCTCTGCCCAAGATGCAAGAAAGCCAGCTGGCGTCTTAATGATTCCTACTTGATGACCCTTTTTCTTAAACTATGGCTGACAGAGTTTACAGCCCGTTGTCTGTAGTTGATTTTTATGATGCTGGGATGGACTGGTGGGAGGATTCCAAGCTAAGTTGGAAACAGTTTTTTCAGAAAACAGCTGCCAAAAAACAAAATACTAAATATTTGTCTTATTTATCATTACGACATCAGTTACAGCATTTATTTTCTTTAGCTAGCTCCACTACTCATGATTTTAGTTCTCAGATTAGTGACATCAGTACTCAAATGAGACTATCTCAGTATAATCGTGCTGATTCTTTGGGTCAGGAGGCGTGTTTTGGCACCCATATTACTAAGGGTTGTTTAGACCCGTTTAAGACCTGTAAAGATAGAGTTGATAATAAATTAATTACCTCTCTATTGTCTCAGTCGGGGGAGTTACTTAGGAAACCTGAGGATTTGCTTCAATGTGTTGAAAATTATATTTTCAGCATGTTTGGTACTACAGCTGATCTTGTCAATGCAGATCACTTTCTTCGATCATTGTCTTTACCTCCACTTTCGGACTCTGATCGAGACAAGCTTACTTCTGTTATTACTGAAACTGAAGTATTAGCTGCTATTACTAGTCTGAAACCGCATTCTGTCCCGGGGTCAGATGGTCTGACCCCACAATTTTACAAAACCTTTGCTGCTGATCTTGTTCCTGTCTTAACTATTCTTTATAATGAGATGTTACACTATGATGCTTTAGCTACTTCTATGAAAGATCCTTTGTTGATTCTACTGTTTAAGAAAAAAGGGGATCCTTCTGATATAAAAAATTGGAGACCTATTAGTTTACTTAATGTTGACTATAAGATCCTTGCCAAAATTCTCCTATCCAGAATGATTACTTTGCCACACATGATTAGTCCGACTCAAACTTGTGGTATCCCTGGTAGACATCTTTCTGATAATCTGATTTTATTACGAGAATTGTTTACTCTCGGGAAACGTAATGCTGTCACCGGATGGATTATAAGCTTGGACCAAGAAAAAGCGTTTGATACAGTCTCCCATGAGTTCTTATTTTTGGCTCTGGAAGCTTTTGGGTTTCCGGTGTGCTTCCTTTCCTGGCTTCGATTATTATATAGAGATGTTGTGATACGTCCTAATGTAAACGGCTGGATAGGCCGTCCTATTTCCCTAGTCCATGGGGTACGTCAGGGGTGCCCGCTTAGTCCCCTATTATATACCTTTTATATTGACACCCTTTTGAGAGCCATTTTTCTTTGCCCACAGATTGTTGGATTGCTCTGTACTCCTTCCTCTTTACCACTTAAAACATTAGCTTACGCGGATGATCTGATTTTGGCTGTGGATTCTTCCACAAAACAAGAGGCCATTGTTCAAGTTTTACAGACGTTTTCTTCTGTTTCAGGCTCTAGAATAAATTTTACAAAAGTATCTGTATACTGCCTAGGCACCTCCTTTTCAGTACAGGCCTCTATGCGGTGTTTCTGTATCTCTTACTGTTTTTTCATATCTAGGTATTTTCTTTGGTTGTGATAACCCGCAAACATATAATTGGGATCTTGCCCTACAAAAAGCAGATAATGTGATTAATGGGTGGAAAAGATATTTAATCGGGAAAAAAAAGAGGGTTGTGCTTCTTAAAACTTTGGTCATACCGATTTTTTTACATCTGTGTTATGTGTTCCCACCACCCATTTCTTTATTTACCAGACTAACTGGGATTTTTTAAGGGTTGTGGGATCCCGTTAAACCCCATTAAGAGGAATTTCACATATAGGCTGCTAAGGAAGGTGGAATCGGTATGATCCAATTCTGTTGTATTTTACAGCCTTTTTTTCTTATAATTATGGTAAAGTACTGAAACCTGGGAATGTTTTTGGAAGCCCTATTTTTTAGCGTGGTTCTCCCTCTGCCTTGATAATTGGCATGCCCGATATAAAGGGGTTATTTCTAAATCCCAACTGATCCCTACTTATGGTAAAGAGAGTTTTAAGATGGCTTTGACTTGGTGTCTCCATCCTCAGGACTTTTGTATATCATCTAGATCCCAGTTATATGAGAGGCTTTGGAGATTGGAGGCTCAGGAGGAGATTGTTTTTCCGTTTTGTCCCCCTAGACGTCTCCCCTGGGTACTCCAACAACTTCAAAATCGACGGTTACCACCATATTTATGGGATATGATATGGCTATGTAACTATGATAGATTAGGAGTTAACAACAATCATAAGCATAAAGCCCTGTCTTTGAGAAATTGTCCTAGAACCTCTTGCCTTAATATTTTTGAAACCCAGCAACATTTGTTTTGTGAATGTCCCTTTTCTTTGGAAGTTTGGTCCACTCTATCTACTAATTGGGTGGAACCTTTGTTATCTTCCCTTTCTCATGAAAATGTTATGTTTTGCACTAATGATTTACTTAATAGGAAGTATCATAGCGACAATTTGTATATAATATTTGCCATCATTCGTTATTATTTATGGCAAGCCAGATGTTTGTTAGTATTACACCCAAAAACATTTAGATTCCTGAAGTTCTTGCAATATTTGCAGCTTTGTGTTCTGTAAAAAGAATGATTTCTTACTTTCTTCTACTTCTCAAGCTATGTTGTTATGGAAACATTGTGATAACTTTTTCTGTTAACTGGTTTTTTGACTTGTTTTGATTGTTTGTGTTGTTGTGTTATTTTTGTAATGAAGCCCACTTTATTACCAATAAAATTCCCCTACTCTTTTCGATAAGTGCCATGGGATCTTTAACATCCACCTGAACTACCACCAATCCAGGTAGATGGGACCTCGGTTTAACGTCTCATCCGAAAGACCCCCCCCCCCAACCAGTGTTCTAGAAAAGCCCAAATAGCTGTCTGTACTCATTCGCACAGTGTAACTGTATACATTTACAAACCAAGGGATCCCAGTTTCACATACAGATTCATATGCATTTTTTAATCACAGAGAGGAAGGGGAAGAAAGAGAAGAATAGAAGCACCAAGTGAAGAAAGGGAGAAAATGGGACCATTGGAGTGTCCGGTTCCTGGATGCCACAAGGATAATTTGATTGCCCAGTTAGGCAAGAGATAGACAAGTGACAAAATAGGAGAGGACAGAACAGAACAGATCCTTTCTTTTAACTCTCTCTGCATAACAAATGGGGTAATGTCTTACCCATGTCACAATCATCCATGAAGCTCTCTGTGTTTAGTGCATGTGACTCAGTGGAGGTGACCCTTTTGGTGGGCTTGGCTAGCTCAGCTGTAGTTTTCCCACATGATGCTTGATCTTCTCAGTGTCCAGTACCAGCTGGGCAAGCATGGTTTCTGCTTTCCTCGTTGTCTGTAGAGGATTTCTTGGGAGCCAATGCCATGTTTCCCTCAGGGTCAGGACAGTGAGTTACGAACCACCGCACAGCACCAAACTCAATATCTCGATGTGAGTGGCACTGGTTTCCATAATTTCCATATAAAAATGCTCCTCTTAGCACAGGCTATCAATGGATACTGTTACTATCTAACATGAACTGTTGAGACTCATGTATTGTGGTGATTTGTCATGTAGGTAAGAAAGAGATTAAGTTTAGGCAGCCATCTTTGCCAACGTGCAAGCCACATACTGCAGTGGATGTTGTCTTAGCAGCTGGGAGTCTCGGAACATAGAGGTCACCAATTTTCCAAGCTGCAATCACAGCTTCTTAAAGTTATAGCTGTACCCGTGATCCCTAGTTGGGATGCATATATACCCAATGGTAATTATTACCCATTGACAACGTTGGAGCTAACAGTAAAATAAATTATGGGAAGTCTGATAGAATGTCTTCTTTGGGATGGTTGCCATTAGATGCAAGATCAGAATTAAATTTGCTAAAATAATAAAGAAAAACACCTTACTTGGTAGGAAGATTGATTAAATCTGACCATAAATATCAGCTTATGAATCAAGGAAACAAAGAATTCCTACCTGAAAAAAGGATATTAACCAGCTCAAGTCAGTTCCGAAGAGGGAAAAGATGATTCTTACCCCAGGAATTCTCCAATATTCCTAACTCTTGCAGTCATCCTTAAAAGTAGAACTGCCCAGAGATGGAAAGTTATGCTAATGATGGAATTATCATTGGCTTGTGCCACTTATTCAAATGCTGCCCTTATCAACTACTGCATTGTAAAACCCCTCAGATTTCTTTCTCCGCCTGCTAAGTCAAGATGCCTCGGAGACTTCTCTTCACATTTATTCCCAAGTGCTACTTCTAGAAGTATTTTCTTTCATAATTTTAATTTGCTGCCTTTATTTTCTGTTTTACTAATAAACTGTTAGAGTAGAAATTTTAAGTGTTTTTCTCGGTTTCTCTCGGTTCGGGATAACTGCTGAGGAACCGAGGTTTTGTTAGTTTACTTAAATTTAATTTCTTTTTTCTCTGTAAAGAACCAATAAATCTACTTCTTTGTCTGCTTATCCCGATTCCAATCAGAACTTATTTGGTTCCTGAATCGACCGCAGCTGCTAAAAAAAAAAGAGACTTGCTTGCAGTTGCGGTATTTGGGGGTTTTCTTTGAAAATGTCAGAAACTCCTAAGAAGAAAACTGGTCTCACAGGATTTAAAAATTGACAGAGTGTGGGGATGTTTTTGCCAAGGCTAACCAACATTACGTATGTGTTGTCTGCCTTGGTTTCTCTGCTGAGTGTGACATCTGTAAGTCTTTCCCCGAAAAGGGCAGACTTCCCAAAAAGTTGGAAAAGGATCATTCAGGCTCTGACCAGCCTTCATCCTCAGAAAATGTAGGTGAAACCGCTATTCCTAAGCAAGCAACCCCTAATAAGGGTGATACCTCAACCGGTAAATGAACTGGTGAACTGGTTGAATCTCCAGTTCCTTCAAAAAAATTAAAGAAAACAAAGCACGCAGAACTCCCTGCTGAAAAGCCTAAGGGCATTTATATGTTGCCTGGTAGTTTGCCTATGTCTAAGGATATTGCCCAGACATTCAAAGTGATTAAAGTTTTACAGGGGCTGGTACCCCCTGTTCCTCAAGCACCGGTTCAAACCCTGTTTCAACAAAAAATTTCCTTGATTCCAACCTCACTCCAGGAACGCACGGAGTATGAGGAAGAAGAGGATTATGATGAAGAAGGGGAACCCATAGAATTTGAAGTTTCCCCTGAACAAGAATTTGGATCTCCGCCCAGGGCACCTGAGGGCTTTTCCTCCCATTTCTCCTTTGTCAGAAAAATGGTTGATGCTGTGGATATATCCACTAGTGAAGTGGTAGAAGGTGAAGAGGAGATGGAGTATCTGGACCTTATGGGACTAACACCCTCTAAAAAATTGCTGCTCCCTATTAACAAATTCTTTAAGAAAGATATCTTAAAAATTCTTCAGACAACAAATTCTATTCCACCTATGGATAAGAGGTCTGATAAAAAATACCAACTAGATAGGAAGGGGGCTGAGTTTTTGTTTACTCACCCCGACCATCAAGGTGTACAGACTGCAGCCTGTGACAGGGCAAAGTTGCCTCTGGCATCACACCCCCTGAGAAGGACTTTAGAAAGCTGGACAGTGTGGCCAGAAAGGGCTACCTGTCAGCTTCATTGACTATCAGACAGGTCAATTATCAGGCCTACGCTGCACAGTATAAAAAATCACTGTGGCAGTCTGTCTTGGATATGTCTGAGAAAGGTCAGTCTGGTCTCTCAGCTGCTTTGGCTGAGAGTGCCAGGTTCAACCTGGAGGCTACAAAGTATCAATTTCAGATGGCAGCAGATGGCAGCGACACTGCAGCCAGATGTATGGCCCTCTTTGTTGCTCTAAGAAGGTTTGCTTGGCTCAGGACCACAAACCTCACACGGGACATCCAGACGAAAGCCATGGATTTCCCTACAGAAAACGACTCCTTATTTGGGGATAAGACAGGGGCCTATATGAAGAAGGTGGATGGGTACAAAGCCACCTACAGGAGCAGCTCTGCCAAAGAGAGAGTTTCACCTTCCACCAGACCTTATGGAAGGGAAGACAGGGGTAGAGCTAGTTATAGCAGGCCTTTTTATCAGGTTCAAGCTGTCCCCCAATACCAACAGTACCCTCAGCAGACAGGGTAATTCAAAGGTAGGGGCAGAAGGGGGTCTAGGCATGGCTCCCAGGCTCAGCCCCAGTCCAAGCAGAATCCCTGACTTACTTGCCAAGGCTGCCTCCTCAATCCCTGTAGGGAGAAGACTGTCTCACTACTTCCAGACTTGGAAAAACATAACCACAGACAAGTGGGTCCTGGAAATAGTCTGTCAAGGTTTGCCCCTAAGTTTTAAATCCTTCCCCCACTAAGAACAAGGATTTTCAAACCTGGTTCACATACAAAGAAGAAGCTGTTGGAAAAGAAGGTGCCATGTCTGCTACTGTCAAGGGCAGTGGAACCTGTTCCTCCTCAGCAAAAGGGAAAAGGGTTTTACTCATGGTATTTCCTAACCACAAAGAAAAACAGGAAATGGCAGCCTATTCTAGACCTAAGGTTACTTAACAGACACTTATTGAAGCCAAAGTTCAAAATGGTAACATTGGCAATGATTCTACCAGCCTTTCAAAAAGGAGACTGGTTGGCCTCCTTGGACCTAAAAGATGCTTACTTCCACATCCCCATAAGAGAGTCCCACAGAAAATACCTCAGGTTCAGACTCTCATCAGGCCCTTACCAGTTCTTAACACTACCATTCGGTCTCCCCTCAGCCCCAAGAGTGTTCATGAAGTGCATAGCAGTAGTGGTAGCACATCTAAGAAGGCTAGGTGTCTCAGTGTTCCCCTGTCTGGATGATTGGCAGTTGGTGTGAAAATCACCGCAGCAAGTGAGAGACCACTTGCAGGTAACCCAAGAGCGCCTGGCATTCTTAGGGTTCCTAATAAACCTAAAAAAGTCTGTCCTACAACCAGTGCAGGTTCGGCAATTCATAGAGGCAGAACTAGACACCCTGAAGGGAAGGGCTTGCCTGCCTCAGGACAGGGTAAGCAATATCCTACAAATTGCTGGCTTGTTCAGTCTACACAAGCCAAAGACAGCAAGGCAGTTCCTTCACCTACTGGGGCACATGGCTGCAGCAAAAGGCACAGTCCTGGGTTCCAGATTCCAAATGAGGGGGATATACAGTTTCACCTCAGGGCACATTGGTGCCAAAGGAGGGATCCTCTCTGAAAGCTGATTCCAGTACCAAGGACATTACTGTAAACCCGCCAGTGGTGGAAGGAAAGAGACAATCTAAGAGAAGGGGTTCCTTTCCAGAAAGAGTCTCCATCAGTGATTCTCACAACAGACGCATCACTGCTGGGGTGCCCACATAGGGGAGTACACCACTCACAGAACTTGGTCAAGTGCAGAGTCATTCCAGCACATAAACCTGCTGGAACTGAGGGCAGTATAACTAGCCTTGCAGGCCTTCACACTACTGGTGCAAGGCAGAGTGGTACAGATCAGAAGAGACAATACCACACCCATGTACTACATAAACAAACAGGGAGGGACAAGGTCCAACCCCCTGTGCACAGAGTCAATGAAGATTTGGAGCTTAGCTTACTCACTCAAAGCTTCACTGCAGGCTGTTCATCTGCCAGGCAAGGACAACACCCTAGCAGATGCCCCTGAGTCGAATCAACCAAGCCCATCATGAGTGGACCCTGAACAGGCAGGTGCTGGAGGTATTGTTCAGAAAGTAAAGCATCCCAGAGATAGATCTCTTTTCGTCCCATGAGAACCACCACCTGCCACAGTATTGTTGCTGACCACCAGCTAGGGGTACAATACCCTGGATGCTCTGACTGACTGGTCAGGGAGGCAACTATGTGCCTTCCCTCCTTTTCCTTTGATCCTCATGGTTCTGATCAAACTCGGATCCCAGCCAGCATCAATGATCTTGATAGCATCACATTGAGCAAGGCAGCCATGGTACTCTCTGCTGCTCTCCATGTCTGTGGAAAAGCCAATACACCTCCCTTGGAGGCACAACCTGTTAACCTCCAACCAAGGGAGGATCTTGTACCCGAACCTCAGATCTCTCAGGCTCAAGGCATGGCTCTTGAGGACTTAGAGTATTCAGGTTTGCATCTCTCAGAAAGTGTTATGATGTTACAGGGAGCCCTCTACCAAGAAAACATATGCTTCAAATTGGAAAAGGTTTTCTATTTGGTGCTCCACTAATAATGTGGTGCCAGAACAAACAGGGATTCCAGCATTGCTGGACTACCTTACCCATCTGCATTCTCTGGGCTTGCAGCCCACCACCCTAACAGTCCACCTGGCTTCAGTATTTGCTTACATTTCAGCTAGAAACGATGCCTCTATGGCATCCAATACTATTTTCAAAAGGTTCTTCAAAGGTTTGGCACATTTGCACCCCCCTCACAGGGAACCGGTGCCAGCTATGGACTTTCATGTCTGCATTGCCTAGCTTATGGTCCCTCCTTTTCAGCCCATGGCCTCAGCTCATTTAAAGTATGTGACCTGGAAAACATTTCTGGTAGCCATCACTTCTGCCAGAAGGATTAGTGAGCTTCAGGCTGTGTGTGTCTAAAAAGACTACATCTCATTCCATAGGGATCAGGTAGTTTTGAGAACAAATAGGAAATTCCTTCCTAAGGTGGTTTCTGATTTCCACTTAAATCAGTCCATCACTTTGCCAGTTTTTTTCACTGAACACTCTAGTTCAGGTGAGCATTGACTCCACAGTCTCGATGTCAAGAGAACTCGGAGTCATTACATGACTTACACTAAAGATCATGGGCAGGACAGACAGCAACTGTTCCTGACTTATGGGGATGTGGGTAAAGGAAATCCAGCATCTGAAAGGTCAATTTATCGCTAAAACATTCAGTGTATCCAGTTTTGCTACTCGAAAGCCTGGAAGGAGCCCCCAGTAGGACTGAAAGCTTATTCCACAAGGTGGACTGCTTCTACTATAGCAGCTGCCAGGGATGTCCCACTGATGGAAATCTGTAAAGCAGCTACCTGGAAGTCAGTTCACACCTTAACAAACCATTGCAGCCTGGACACAAAGTCCAGAAGTGATGCCAGGTTTGGCACAACAGTCCTGCAGAATCTATTTCTGAAGTAGGTTATGTGCCCACCTCCAAAGCTGCTGCTTCTTAGTCTGCAAGAGTTAGGAATATTGGAAAATTCCTGGGGTAAGAAGAAAAAATTACTCACCGTAGTAATCTTGTTTCTTCCAGGGTATTCTCCAATATGCATAACTCGCCCACCCTGCCTCCCCTACTAGAACCAGTGGCCTATGCGAGTTAGTCAGTCAGTGCGAGGAGCTCATTCGGTTCTTTGCAGATGAGGTGGAAGACATCAGGGCGGAGACCTGCAGGACACTCTCTATGGGAGTGGCCATGGACCTGGCCGCAGCCACATGCCCTCCTACTCCCTGGGGTTTCTTCAAGAGGCCGGAAATCAAGGATGTTATGAGGATTGTCAGTGGTATGCACACTACGTCCTGTAGTTTAGATCTGGGCCCCACAGCCTTCGTTATGGGCTGTGGGGAGATTCCCGGTTCTGACGAGGATAGTCTGGTGATCCTTAGACTCTGGTGAATATCCTTGCTCCCTGAAGGAAGCAGTGGTGACACCAGTGTTGAAGAAGGTTTCTTTGGACCCTGACTTCCTCCCTAACTACCGGCCTATCTCAAACCTTCCCTTCGTTGGGAAGGTAATTGAGAAAGTAGTGGCTACCCAGTTAGACAACCACTTGACCATCCATAGCATCTATGATCCCCTTCAATCGGGTTTTCGAAAGAGGCACAGCACCGAGACTGCACTGGTTCGGGTGCTCAATGATCTCCTGATGGTGAGGGACCAGAAAAAACGGTCCATTTTGGTCCTTTTGGACCTGTCATCAGCATTTGACACTGTAGACCATGGGGTTCTGCTCGAGTGCCTGAGAATCATCTGTGGGCTTTCAGGTTTGTTCCTCAGATGGTTTACATCTTTTCTCACCAGTAGAACTCAGAGGGTAGTATCGGGAGTGTTTTCTTCCGATCCTACCTCTCTGTCATGTGGGGTGCCCCAGTGCTCAGTACTGTCTCCCATGTTGTTTGCGATGTACATGCTTCCCCACAGAGACATTGTAAGACAGTATGGGCTGGAGTTTCATTGTTATGCCGATGATACTCAGCTCTACCTGTCTTTTGCACCTGACCAGAATAGAGCACTCTCGGTGTTTAATAGCTGCCTCGGGGAAATCCTAGGTTGGATGAGGTCCAGCTGGTTGAAGTTAAACCCTGGGAAGACGGAGGTGATGGTCCTGGATCCCGGTCACCGGATAGAGGGATGGAGGATAAACCATCCCTCAGGTTTATTCCTGGGGGGTGTGGAACTCCCCACCTCTGAACAGGTGCAGAACCTAGGGGTGATTCTTGACGATCGGCTGACACTATGTGATCAAGTGTCGGCCTTCGTTAATGTTTCCTTTTACCATCTTAGGAACATCGCTAGGATCAAACACCTTGTTCCATCCGGGGACCTACCTACGCTGATCCACGCCTTTGTGATCTCGCGTCTGGACTACTGCAACTCCCTTTACTTTGGGCTTCGTGGGGTTCATATCCGCCGCTTGCAGCTGGTGCAGAATTCTGCAGCCCGGTTGTTAACTAGGACTTCTTGTTTTTCCCATGTTACCCCGGTGCTACGGAGACTGCACTGGCTTCCGGTTCAGTGGCGGATCACCTTTAAAGTGGGTCTACTGACCTACAAAGCCCTGCATGGTTTGGGCCCTGACTACCTGAAAGAGCTGCTGGTCCCCTATCTCCCGGAGCGACCGCTCCACTCGGCCGGCGAGGGGTTGCTGGAGTTTCTGAGGGACATTTTAAAATCATCGGTGCCGGGCCTTATGCTTTGTGGCTCCGACCTGCAATTCTCTACCACGTCGATTAGAGAGTCGCGACAGTGGGGGTTTTAAACAGCTTTAAAATCCTTTTTATGGATTAAGGTTTATGGGAAGCAACTGATTGTTTTGGGTTTGATTTATTATTGTCTTATGAAGTCTTGATGTAATTTATTAATTATTTTATTGTAATTTTTATATTAATGTTTTTATCATGTTGTGATTTTATAACTTGTTCTGTGCTTTGATTTCTTGAAAAGCGCATTATAAATAAAGAATATTATTGTTATTATTATGCACTCCAAGCTAAATGAATAAGTGCAAAGGTGCCACACTCTTGCATACTTTATCTTTTTGGGCAAGGTTGGGCATTGTTTTTCCCGTCTTCAGGTTATTCTGACATTCATGGGGGTTTGTTTCCCCCAGTTGGGGGTTTGTTTAGATTAGGTTAGTTTTGTTTTTATGTAGATATTATCCTTGGTTGGGCCTTTCCTTGCAGGCTCTACATGAAATCTGAGGGGTTTTAGAATGCAGCAGTTGATAAGGACAGTATTTGAATAAGTGGCACGAGCAAGGGATGGTTCTATCATTAGCATAACATTCTATCTCTGGGCAGTTCTACATTAAAGGCTGACTGCATGAATATTGGAGAATACCCTGGAAGAAACAAGATTGCTACAGTGAGTAATTTTTTCTTCGGGAACAGCAGGGCAGGGTGTATGAGAGAGCGCAACGTTTACTCACTAGAGGAAAGGAGAGGGAGAGGACATGATCGAAACCTTCAAGTACCTGAAATGAGAAGGTAGATATCTGGGAACTTTTCTGTCTCAGTGATAGCATCACCACTGGGGGCACTGTCTTAAGCTGGCTGGGAGGGACATTAAAGAAGGAGAACAGGAAACACTTCTTTACAGAAGGTAGTGTCAGGGTACAGTGAACTCCCATTTGAGGTCATGACTCAAAAGACACTGGGTGGGGTTCAAGAGAGGGTGATAGGGTGAAGGGAGGGTCAGGATAGGAGGGAGGGGGGGGCCCTCTGGATCAGGGGAATCGTATTTGAGCAGACTCAAGAGACAGTAAGGTCTTATTCTACTGGCTATGTCATATGTTCATAATTCTAAATACCAAAAATTAAAACCGTATACAGAAAATAGCTTTTGAATATGAGGCAGCTACTACTTGGAACAATATTGCATTAAAACTTAGAACGTCCTATGTTACTGCAAATGTTTTCAGTATGGCTATGAGGCAAGAGCTTAACAAAAGATGTGATAATTTAAGATGAAGTGATTAACTTTTAGCAACAGAAGAATCTGACTTGAGAAATTATATCCATTGAATGTATGTGTAGTATATTTCAAGTGTCCATCATAGCGTAATATTTCCTGTTAACTGTTTGTACTTTGGCATATTCTTTTGTATATAATCAAATGTCCTTTTGTAACCTTTGTGCTTAATATGCAGGACAACCATGTAAACAAAGCTTAATGATGATATTTCCTGTTTTTAAAATATAAAAGGTTTTACTACTACTTTGGAACTGTTAAGGTTAGGAGTTTATATTTTTCAAATGAAAGCTTAGAATACAATCAAGTTCAACAAATCTGGTCATGTCAGTACACTCTCCTGGGGTATTCGAAAATCATGAGTGACAAAAAAATAGCATTCCAAGGGGGCTTCCGTGAACTATTAAGATCCTACTTGCTGTGTTCTGTCTAATGTTTTTGTCTTTATCATGTGTTTAATTTTTTAGAGCACTGACTCTTTGAAGTAGCAGTGTCATGAGTTCTTGACGGAAGAGGATCAAAAGATGTTGTATCCCACATGGTGGAAACAGCTAAAAAAGACTGAACAAACTAAAACAGAGTAAAATTGTTGGACAGAAAGACAATATTCCTGCTCTGCACAGTTTTGTTTTTGGAGGTATCTATTGCACTGATACTGCATACTGAAGAAAGTCTTGGTGTCCGCAGGAACAGAAGGAAAAAGAGAATGCAGCATTCAGTCGTCTGGCTGAGAGAACTCAAGCATAATATTCTCATTTTCATTACTAGACCCCTGACGATTATTAGGATGCTGATATGGGTAAGTGGCAGGGTTAGGTTGGGTGCCATGCTAAAGGTGACTTAGTTGTCCTGCTTATACCATTAGTTCATGAACTCAGTCATACAGTAGTGAGCTTGCACTAAGCTGTACTAGAAGTTGAGGGCCTCCCTCAGAAAAATACCACCATATACAATACTTTGCACTGTATACCAGGAATAAAAAGAAATTCTGCTGAGTAAATGACTGAAGCTGAATTCAGTCACAGATTTTGGAGATGCAAAACTGGGCTCCAAACAGCCTTCCCATTGCAACACCACACTGCAGCTATAGCCAAAGCCATTTCCTATGTGCCTTTGGGAAGATTATGAGTTCTTACTGTGCCTGTGTTGGAATGCAAATGAGATTAGCCCTACAAAAGTGCATGAAAACTGGATTTATGCCCTCTAATACCTGAATTCAGACTCTTGTAGGTCTGTGAATGATATTGCATCAGTCCCATGGTGCTGTGCTGTGCAGTACACTACCATGAGTGAACTGAAAATATCTGACCCTCTTACCTGCACATTAGCATAGCATAGCTAAAAGGGCTGCAAACATGTGATTGGCACAGATTTATCATAGAGGCAATTTTGTGCCAGTCCCTAATGAATGAGAATTGTATCCCCAGTTATTAACTGGAAATATTTGAGTTTATTTGCTCCATCTCTTCACTCAAAATTTAAATAATTGTTGTAGTACATTTATAGACTTTGCTTCAGCCTCCCCAAAACAAGTTTGGTCAAAACTATTTGAGAAACACTGACTTAAGAGTCTAGACAGTCTCAGCTCTGGAGGGACTACATTTCTTTACGGTTGTGGAAGGGTTAGAGAGCAGTTCAGGTTTCATATTTATTCAATTCCTGATCTGATGGTACCCCTTTTTGGAGGGTAACATAGTAACATGTTCAAGTATTCTTTATTAAATGGCATTTTAGCCATCACAATACATTATCATGCATCAGTAAACAATCAAGGAGCTGGAGGCAGAGGTCCAGCGACTGGGGAGGGAAATAATGAAGACTAGAGGAGAAGGGGCAGTGCATTGGGGTAGGCTGGCCACCTCATCAGGAGACCAGGGGGACTGAGCCTGAGGTATCTTGAAGGATTGGGAAGGGATGACAAATTTTAGAAGCAACAAGGTGGAGCCTCAGGATGGCATTGGGATGATGCCAACAGAAGATGTTCGGGAAGTAGGTTTGCGGTATGGCTTCTGTGATGGATGGGGAATGAAGGACCCCGGGATAGGGCAGGAGGTCATGTGGGAAGGGGGAACGCAGGAGGCAGCAGCCTGGGAGGGGCAGGGGAATGGGGAGAGGGTCAAACAATTCAAGGGTACATGAGGGGCAGGGAAACAGGGCTTTGTCGGCTGATAGGAAAGCTCCAGAGAGGATGGAAAGGAATTTGATGAGGCAGGGGCTCTTAGGTGGAGAGCTGGGTGATAGGGGTGGTGGTGAGCATAGCAGGGGATCACATCAGTAGGAAGGGGCAGGGGGCTTAGCAGGGGGGTGGGTCCAGTCACAAGAGTGGAGGGCTGGGTGGACATTCGAGGAGGGGGTGGGGACAGCAGAAAGACACAGGGAAACAGTGGGAGGGGTCTTAGTGCTAGGGAACTCAGTTCTGAAAGGGGTCAGATGGGACTGGAGGGGAGAACGGCACAGTCGAATATGGGTGGAATCTGTACCTGGCCTGACAGAGGGTGGGGCAGGGCAGACTTTGCTTAAGTGTGTCAGAAGGGGAAGGGAGAAACTACATGTGGTGGTGTGTGTGGGCACAAACAACATGGGGAACAGTACGGTCGATTTGGTAAGGGAGAGATTTGAGGAGCTGGGGAAGTTGTGTGTGGAGGTGGGGAGTTCGGTGGCCTTCTCAGAAGTACTCCCAGTACCCAGGGCAGGCAAAGTGAGGAAGGAAAGGATAGTGGAGTTTACTTCTTGGCTGGGTGAGTGGTGTCGTACTCATGGGTTTGGGCTGGTGGGAGATTGGGGAAACACCTGGGATAACAGTGACCTGTATGCGAAAGACAGTTTGCATCTGAGTAGGGCAGGTTAGAGAGTCTTGAAGCACAAACTGGGGGAGTACATAGCATCCAGGGTGCATTTAAACTAGGTATAGGGGGAGGTGAGTGTGCAGCAGGTATGCAGAGTTGCCGGATGGGGGAGCCGAATGAGCTGACCCCCCCTCCCATAATAACGGGGATGGGCCCAAGGCAGGACAACAGAGGGGAAGTCAGGATGAGGGGGAGTGGGTTAGGGTAAGGAGAGGAACTGGATGGAGGGTGGTCTCCCTGAATGCAAGGAGCCTGAGGAACAAGACAGCTGAGTTATAGGCTCTCTTGGTCATCGGGATGGTGGACATTGTGGCTCTCGCGGAGACTTGGGCCACCCAGTACCAGAACTGGGTACTGGCGATCCCGAGGTATAAGTTATATAGAAAGGACAGGAGGGAGGGGAGGGGGGTGGCAATTTATATTAGAGAAGGGATTAGGTGTATAAGGGATGATGGGGAGGAGGGTAAGACAGAGGTTTTATGGATGCAGTTCCTTGACTTTATAGGTAGGACGCTGACGATGGGGGTGGTGCATAGACCACCAGCTCAGACAGAGGAACTAGACAGAGAGTTAGCAGAGCAGATTAGAAAGGTATGCGGGAAAGGGAATGCAGTGATCGTGGGGGACTTCAATCTACCACGAGTGGATTTGGGTACCCAAGCCACCTCGAGTGCAAGGGAGCGGGTGCTACTGGATGTGTTCCAGGATAGCTGCCTTGCACAGATGGTCAGTGCGCCAGCTAGGCTAGGAAACACTCTGGACCTAGTTCTAACTAATGGGGAGACTGTTCGGGATCTAAGGGTGGATGAGTTGCTAGCTGGGAGTGACCACCAATCAGTGTGGTTCATGCTCAGCATGGGCAGGGAGACTGTATGTATGGGAACAAGGATGGTTGATTTCAGGTAGGTGGACTTTAGAATGATGAGAGAAATTCTGGAAAAGCACCTGGAAGGGATTGGGCTTGATATGGATGCAAATCAGAAGTGACATATTATCAGTCTTGGGCTAAGGGAGGCTACTGAATCATGCACCAAGACCCTGAGCAGAAAGAATATGGCTAAGAAGCCAAGCTGGCTGAACAGAGAGGTACTGGATGGAGTAAGGGCAAAAGAAGTCCGGGAGGGGAAGCACAAGGAATTGTATGTGAAGAAGGCCAATGAGTTTACCAAGCTGGTCAGGGTGGCCAAGGCTCCCAGGGCGCTGAGGCTGGCACAGGGCATCAGGGAAGGGGAAGAGGACTTTTTCAGATATATAAGGGAGATGGGGAGCTGCAGGGACTAGATAGTGAGGATTAAAAAGGAAGGGGTTGGGTGGAGAAGGGGATGAACTGGTGGAAGCACTAAACGAGTACTTCTCTGTGTTCATGAAGGATGAGGGAGGACTACCTCAGTGGACGGGGAAGGTGAGCGGGGGATGGCTGATAGGGCAGTTATGGTGGGCAGGGTACTGGAGGGTCTGAAGGCACTAAGGGTGGATAAGACGCTGGGTCCAGATGGTATTCACCCCAGGATGCTGTAAGAGCTGGCGGAGGTTTTTGGCCGGGCCATTGGCAGACCTATTCAGTACCTCCCTGGGCTCGGGTTGCATACCACAAGATTGGAGGATGGCTCATGTGGTGCTCCTTCACAAGGATTAACCAGGCAATTACAGACCCGTAAGCCTCACATCCATTGTTGGAAAACTTATGGAGGCGATCCATGAAGGATAGACTGATGACCTTTTTGGAGGAAAATGGACTCCAGGACGATCAGCAGCATGGGTTCGTCTCAGGAAGATCCTGCCAGACCAACCTAATAGAGTACTACAGCTGGGTAGTGAAGGAGCTGGATAAAGGCCATGCAGTGGATGTCCTGTATTTAGACTTCAGCAAGGCCTTTGATTCAGTGCCTCATGGGCGGTTGGGGGGATGTTGGAACATATAGGGGCAGGAACAAAGATGGTAAACTGGATCGCAAACTGGATAAAGGGGAGGCAGCAAAGGGTGGTGGCGGTGGGGTTACTCTCTTCCCCTAGGGCAGTGATGAGCGGGGTGCCACAAGGCTCAGTGCTGGGTCCAGTGTTGTTTAGGATATTCATATCAGATATCTCACATGGCGTTAGGAGCAAGAGCAGTCTATTCGCAGACATCACCAAGATGGGGGCGGTGGTAGATGACATTGAGGGGTGGCAGGGGCTACAGGAGGACCTGACCAAAATGGAGGAGTGGTCGAACAAGTGGCAATTGGGCATCAGTGGAAGAAGTACAAGGTTATGCACTTCGGAGCAAGAACCCGAGGAGGGATACCATTTGGGAGGGGTTCGGTTAGGGGTCACCGAGAGGAGGAGAAGGACCATGGGGTGACCATAACGGGGAGCATGAACAACTCAGCTCAGTACAAGAAAGCAGCAGCTAAGGCCAACAAGATGCTGGGGTGTATAACGAGAGGAATCTCTTCCAGGCATAAGGATGTGATCCTGCCACTGTACAGGGCGATGGTCAGTCCACATTTGGAGAACTGTGTGCAGTACTGGCATCCCTTTCTGAAGAAGGATATCAGATTGCTGGAGGGGGTGCAGCGCAGGGTAGTGAAGATGATCCAGGGGCTGGAGGGCAAATCCTTCGAGGACAGGCTGACTGGGTTGAATATGTACACCCTGTATGAGAGGAGGTATTGGGGGGATATGATTGAGATCTTTAAGTACATGAAGGGGATTAATGAAATGAGCATGGAGGGGATATTTAAGCTGAGGAGAGGAAGGGACACAAGGAGGCACAGTCTAAGGTTGGAGGGGGGAAGATTTCGGAGGGAGATGAGGCATTGTTTCATAGAAAGAGTGGTGGAACAATGGAACACTCTACCCAAGGAAGTGGTAGCCTGTAGGATGGTGGGCAGTTTTAAAACAGCATGGAATACTGGGATGCATAGGAAGGGGCATCACAAGTAGAAAAAGGAAGTGGTTATCCCTCTGCACAGACAGTTGGTGAGACCCCATCTGGAGTACTGTGTGCAGTTTTGGAGACCTCATCTACGCAAGGACATAGACAGGCTGGAAGCAGTCCAGAGGAGGGCAACTAAAATGGTGCAGGGTCTACATCAGAAACTATATGAGGAGAGGCTGAGAGAGCTTAATATGTATACCCTTGATGAAAGGAGGGACAGGGGGGACATGATTGAAACGTTCAAGTACCTCAAGGGAATCAACAAAGTCCAGGAGGGTAGCATCTTTCAGAAAAAGAGATACGTAAGAACAAGGGGGCACAGTTTAAAGATAGAGGGGGGACGGCTCAGGGGTAATGTGAGGAAATTCTTTTTCACAGAGAGAGTGGTGGATACATGGAACAGCCTTCCTGAGAAGGTTGTTGGGTCTAAAACAGTGGGGGAATTCAAACATGCATGGGACAGACACAAAGCAATTATAGTGGGGGTTTGCAGGAAACAGGCTGTTGGTTAACTAGAATCTGCAGCTTATCCAGTAGGTAGGGAAATGGGCAGACTGGGTGGGCCAAGTGGTCTTTATCTGCCGTCAAAGTCTATGTTTCTATGGAACAGGGTGCATGGAGGGAAAAAGTGAGGTGGGGGCAGCTGCAATATAAGGGTGCTAGCTCGAGCAGACTTGATAGACCACAAGGCCTGTTTCTGCTGGTAGGTTTGTATGTTCGTTTGTACAGAAGGACATATCACATATTAAAATAGAATCAACATTAGACAGGTTTTTCAGATTATAGTTGAATTATTACTATTTCATATATTTACATACTCTCATAGTTTGTGCCTTGTCTGCAAATGTCATTAGATGTTCAGGAGCTTGCTTGTCAGTCAAAATATGGTTTAACATTATGACTTTTTTGGTTGCTTTTCATTAATTAAAAACAAGACATAGCTATTCCTTCCTAATCTCTTCATATTAAGGGCAAATCAATAGAAAATATTATAAATTCTCCAACTTTTGCTCACCACATACACATAACTTCATTTCTTTGGCAATATTCATAAAACAAACTAATAACATTCTGAATCTTATTTTCTGTTCTTAGCCAACTCCAGTCCCTTTAAAGTTTATATTCAGATATTTCTGCTAGAAACTTTCCATTACATACTCACTGTTTATAATTTTATAAAACAGAGAATAAGATCAGTTATCTATTTTTTCAAAAGTGATCAGAATGTCAATATCAGTAATTCTCTGGCTAATTTCCTTCAAGTAATTTGTATTACCATCCTCTAATATTGGGATGTTTATTACTGATTTTTGTATGAGCTATATTTAATTATGCCCAATTCCTATTCCCTTTCAGTGTATCAGATAGTTCTTAATCAGCAGCCCATCTCAGAAACCTTTCTTTCTTCATATTTTCTACTTCAGTTAAGTAAGTTTCCCTGTCCTTTCCACCTCTTGTCTATGCTTCAAACAACATGAAGTCTTGCTATAGTATGACAATTGCAGTATCACCGCAGGTTAGAACTGCTCCGGAGGTGAAATAGTTAACTTTCCATGCAGGCATGGAACTTAGAGCGCAAGCTCGGTTGAAAACTCTGTTGTGCTTCAAAGACAAACTGTCAGATTCTTTACTCCGCCTCACTGAATCATTTTGTCAGTTTAAAAGTATTATTTTTCGGTTTTTAGCCGAAATTAAACCACAACCGGTCGGTTCAAGCTCTGTCTGTGGTAATGTAAGTAATAGATTGGTTTTACATTTCGTTTTTCTGTGTGAAACTTGTAATTTGTTATCAGTTCGGTTTGAACCGATCAGGTTGTGTTTAAATCTACTAGTCCTTTTTTAGAGTGCGGTTCCCGGTTCTTATCGGTTCTAAAAAAACCGGATTTCATTACGGTTTTTTCCACGACCCGTGACACGGTTGGGAACCGATAAGGGTGTCTTGCTTGCGGATTGCCATAAACGGGCAAGTTGGTTAGGCTGGCATTATGTCTGAGAAACCCAAAAGAAAAACCGGACCCACTGGGTTTCAACACTGTAGTGTTTGTGGGGAAGCTTTTGCTAAGGCTGACCCACACACCACATGTGTCTGTTGTCTGGGGTTTGACCACCTCAATTCAGACTGCCAGATTTGTCACAATTTCCCTGCTGCCACCATAGATAAGAGAGTTGGTAGGCTCAGGGAAAGGGAGGCCAAAAAGTCCGCTGACCCGGATGGCCAGCCCGGTTCGGTACCAACCGAACCGGAGGGAGTGCCCTCTGACCAGGGCGATACTTCCTCGGGCAAATGAAGAGCCGGTTCTGAGGAGCCAGTTCCAGCAAAAAGGACTAGAAAGTCAGCTAGTGTAGAGCCAAAAGTTCTCTCCCCAACTGCTGAGGAAATAGCTAAAGCAATTAAAATTGTCCAGTCTCTCTCTCCGGTTCCGACTGAACCGACACCTTCTGGTAAGTGTTCAGTTTGGCCGGTTCCACTGGTTCAAGATTATGATTTTGAGGATTTTTATGAACCAGGGAAGGGGGAAGAGGAATATGAGGAGAGTGAATATTGTTTTGAAGATCTGGATGTGCCCATTGATCCGGACATCTCTCCAGATAGACCCCTAGGGGTTTCTCGTCCAAGACTTTCTGAGTCCCTTCTCATTTCATGTTTTATAAAAAGTTGTTGAAACTCTCAGCTCCCTGTTGAGGAAGCTGTTGATGACCAAGAGGAGCCAGACTATGTAGAAATGATGGACATTCCAGAGTCTAGGAGACTGTCTATTCCTTTGCATAAATCTTTTCGAAACAGACAGTAAAAGTTTTAAAAACTCCTCACACTATACCTCCTGTGGATAAAAGGATGGACAAGAGGTATACCTTATCAGGCTCCGACACTGATTTCCTCACTCAGCAATGCAGCAATGTGGGGGTAGTGCAGGCTGCAGCCTGTGACAAGGCTAATATTCCAATAGCTTCACACACCCCTGAGAAGGACTCCAGGAAGATTGATGCTATGGCAAAGAAATAGTACATGGCAGCATCTTTGGGACTCAGACAAGCAAATTATATGGCTTATGCTGCTAGGTACCAGATATCCAGATGGGATATTGTGCTGGCCCTAGCAAAACAAGTCCTTGACCAGCTTGCCAGGGAGCTGGAACAGGCGGCTATGGATGGTATTGAGGCATCCAAGGTGCAATTTCATGCTGCAGTGGATTCTAATGATGTTTCATCAAGAGTCATGGCTACATCTATGGCACTTCGCAGGATGGCTTGGCTCAGATGTACTACCCTGTCTCAGGATACCCAGTCTAAGGCCATGGATTTTCCTGTTGTGCGAAATTCTCTGTTTGGGGAGCAAACAGAGAATTACATGAAGAAAATGGATGAATATAGGACCACCTATAGGAGTGCACAGGCCAAGGAAAGGCAGGCCACTCCTCAAAAGCAGCTTCCTAGAGGCAGGGCAGGCCTTTCATAGGCCTTTTACCAAGCCAAGCTTCCTCCTCCGCCTATGCTCAGAGGGGTTCTTTAGAGGGAGGGCAGATGGGGTACAAGCAGGTCTGCTTCACCCCTCAGCCCAAAGCCCCTACCAAGCAGGCACCCTGATGGGATTGCCAGGGCCGATTCTCATCTACCTGTAGGAGGCAGGCTGGCTTACTTTGTCCAGGACTGGATGTCTTTAACATCAGACAAGTGGGTCCTGGAAGTAGTAAGCCAGGGACTGGTTCTCAGCTTCAAAAAAATTTCCAAAGCTGAGAACCAGATCTTTTCCACCTGCAACTCCATCAGAGGCACTTGCCCTAGAGGCAGATGTTTCTACTCTCCTGGCTCTCAGAGCTGTGGAAAGGGTTCCTCCCCTACACCAGGGCAAAGGTTTGTACTCCAGGTACTTCCTTACCCCAAAAAAGACAGGAGAATGGCGGCCCATCCTGGATCTCAGATATTTAAACAAGCACCTTTTAAAGCCAAAGTTCAAAATGGTGACTCTGGGAATTATCCTACCCTCTCTGAGGCCAGGGGACTGGCTAGCTTCCCTGGACCTCAAGGATGCCTACTTCCATATTCCCATCAGAAGCTTCCATCGAAAGTACCTCAGGTTCGAGCTGCCCTCAGGCCACTACCAGTTCAGAGCAATGCCCTTTGGCCTCGCTTCTGCCCCAAGGGTATTCACCAAATGCCTGGCAGTAGCAGTTGCCTACCTAAGAAGGCAAAAGATTGCCATCTTTCCTTACCTGGACGATTGGCTCATAGTAGGCCAGTCCCCAGACCAGGTCAAATTACACCTTCAGGTAATGCAGCAACTGCTTACCTCTCTAGGTTTCCTTCTGAATCTCTCAAAGTCAGTTCTAGAGCCTGTCCAGCTTCTTACCTTCATAGGCGCAGAACTGAACACACAGGAAGCCAGGGCCTTCCTTCCCCTAGACAGGGCAAAGACCCTGGTCTCCCTGGCCTTTTCATTTACCCTGCAGGTCTCCTGGCCAGCAAGGCATTTTCTGCAGCTCCTAGAACACATGGCTGCTTCCACAGCAGTTGTGCAGGGAGCAAGATTTCTGATGAGGGACATCCAGTTCCATTTGAGAGATTTTTGGTCTCAAAGAAAGGATCCTCTTACCAAGTTGATCCCAGTAACTCGAACCCTGATCCAAGCCCTACAGTGGTGGCAGGATCAGACCAACTTGAGACAAGGGGTTCCTTTTGTCACTCAGTCTCATTCTCAATCCTTACTACAGATGCATCCCTCTTGGGCTGGGAGCCTACATGGGCGACCTCACCACCCAGGGTCTGTGGTCTCCCCAGGAATCCCTGCTCCACATCAACCTGTTGGAGCTCAGAGCAGTTTTTCTAGCACTTCAAGTTTTTTCCAAATCTGTTCAGAACAAGACTATTCAGGTCAGAAAAGACAACACCACCACAATGTGGTACATCAACAAGCAAGGGGGCACTCGGTCTATGGCCTTGTGCACTGAAGCGATGGGATTGTGGTCTCTGGCTTACTTCCTGAACACCTCTCTTACAGCAGTTCACCTCCCAGGCAAGGACAATGTCCTGGCAGATGCTCTCAGCAGGATTTCCCAGGACCACCACGAGTGGTCACTGGATCCCCTGGTCTTGGGAGTAGTATTTGCCAGATGGGGCACCCTGCAGATAGATCTTTTTGCAGCCCCAGACAGTCACCAACTTCCTTTTTTTTGCTGCAGGCCCCCAGTGTTGGGCTCTCTCCCACTGGATGCCTTAGCCCTCAGTTGGGAGGGGAAGTTTCTCTATGCCTTCCCTCCCTTTCCTCTCCTGTTCAATGTGCTAGTCAAAATCAGATCCCTATCCTGCAAAGTCATTCTGATAGCTCCGGATTGGGCCAGACAGCCCTGGTATCCTCTCCTGCTGTTCTTAGCAGTCCATCCTCCCCTGTGCCTTCCCAGGACTCATAATCTGTTAACCTGTGCCCAGTGAAGGGTCTGGTACCCGAATCTCAAATCTCTCAATCTCAAGGCTTGGTTCTTGAAGAGTTAGAGTTTGCTGATTTACACCTTTCCCTAGGTGTGGGAGAAAAATTTGGCCTTTCATTGCACCAGGCTCCAGCCAGCTTCTCTCACTTCTTAATCTTCTCCCAGTGCTTTGTTTGTCATCATACCACCAGTCAGTGAAGTTTTGTAAGGCAGCCCCAGCCACAGTTACTCAGGTCTCTTGCTGACTGTGGTCAGTACTGTCACCCCTCACCCCAGCAAACATTCACAGTAGCTGCAGCAGGTTTATTGTATCTGGGTAACCTTTCTTGTCCCTCACAGCAGCACCCACCTACCTGCTGCCCAACACAACACCAGGTAGACCAGCCCACTGATCTAAGGATGGCTAACACATTTAAATGGCAGGCTGTCCAGGGCTACTATCTATTCGGGCAGTGAGATGTTGGTGTGGAGGCGCCAGTAATGCATGACTGTGTTTGAGTGCTGACTCTCAGTGTGAATGTAATCCAGCCATCCAACTTCAAATAATAGCCTTCTATTTCTGCCCCAAGAATGGTATTCAGAGTAGCTGGAAAACCCTCCAAATCAATTTTAAGGCATCAAAAATCATTCAGCTTTCGGGGTTAAGTCACAGGGGAGCCCCACAATTCAAAATTGTCCAGGGCACCACAACTTATTAGTCCGGCCCTGCCAAGAGGGGTAGTGGAAGAAATCAGGGAGGCATAAACTGCACTTTCCCACGGTCTGAGGCAGAAAGAAGGGAGGATTCATGAGGAAGTAAATCCCCCTGGGTGCAATATAATGAAAAAATCAATGTGGTTGAAATGGAAGGGGATGGGAACACAAGCTTTAAAAACAGAGGGGAAAATGGGGCAAGACAAAAAAGAAACAAGGTAGGTAGCAGGCAAAGTGGTAGCAAAACGTGCAAGGCTTCGTGTGCAAATGCCAGAAGTCTAGGAAATAAACTTCCAGATCTACAGGGCATCATAGTGGAGACGGACCTGGATTTCATGGCTATTACTGAGTCATAGTTCACAGGAAACATGACTGGTAAATGGCCATACCAGGCTATACTCATTTCAGGAAAGCCAGGGAGGAAAGTAAGGGAGGAGGTGTGGTGTTGTGTGTAAGAGAGGGTATCAAAGTGACAGAGACACAAGGAATCCTGGGAGCAATAGAGGGGTTTAGGTACTGTGGATCACCCTAGAGAGAAGAAACTGAGCTATTGTTCATACTGGCATGATCTACAGACCTCCAACACGGGGGAAGGGGAGGTTAGATAAGGCACTGGTTGAAGCCATTGGCACAATGTCAGAAAAAGGGGAGGTGCTGCTGGTGGGGGACTTCAATCTGTCAGATATAGATTGGATCCTCCCAGCAGTAGCTGAGCTTCATCTAGAATCCCAGGACATAGTACCACCTGGGTGGAGTCCTGAGTATCTGCATCAGAGGAGGAGAAGGACGTGGGAGTGATGATCACTAGTGACCTGAAGCACTCCACGCAGTGTAAGAAAGCAACAGCAAAAGCAAACAAGATGCTGGGATGCATATCTAGGGGGATCAGTAGTAGGAGAGAGGAGGTTATACTGCCCTTGTACAGGCCACTGGTAAGGCCGCATCTAAAGTATGGAGTTCAGTACTGGTGCTCACACCTCAAAGAGGACATTCACTTTCTGGAGAAGATCCAGAGGATTGCTACAAAGATAATAGTGGGTCAGCAGGGTAAGGCATATGAGGAGAGGTTGAGAGCACTGAACATGTACTCCCTGGAAGACAGGAGGGAGAGAGAGGGAAAGAAAGAGAGAGATGGCATCCATAACACGAGGGGGCACAGTCTTAAGATGGAGGGTGGGAGGTTTAGGATGGAGGTCAGGAAGCACTTCTTCACAGAGAGGGTGGTGGACACTTGGAATGTGTTGTCGGAAGCGGTCATCTCATTGAAGACAGTAGGCAGCTTTAAGAGAGGCTGGGATAGGCGTAGGGGGAATGTAAGGATCATGGGTAGGGAGGATGGGAGGAGTGAGGAGGGAGGGCAGGGACATTAGCTCAAGCTGTGGACCCTGCAATACGAGCAGACTTTATAGACCAAATGGCCTTCTCCTGCTGGCTTCTTTGTATGTTCATATGTATGTTCGTATAATACATTGTTAAAGTGACATTAATATTAAATACAACTTAGCCGAGCAAAGAAGCCCGAACAACAAAGCACCACACAACATTTAATTACGTTCGAGAAGAACCCCTAGTGAGTCACTTATCACCACAGTGCTACAGCTGGTACTTGCAGTGCTGGTTGATGTGAGTTTGGCAGTGAGCTTGGGGCACAGGATGACTGGCCAGGGGCAGAAGGATTCAGTGTCTGGAGGACTGCTCTCCTCCTTTAAGAGGGAGGGGGTGCAGAGCTTGGTATTTGCCTGGCCCCAGGTGGTGCACTAGGGGAAAGGCTCTCAGGACTGCCTTGGCAGGGGAAGAGATGGGACGGACACTGATTTGTGGCTCATGGGAGCATGCACTACATGCCACGGAATCATTGCGTGCCACATCTGTAAGGGGAGAACATGGAAAACAACCTCTGGTGGCAGGATGGTGCTTGGATCCTCACAGACTCTGCATCCAGCTATCTAGGCTCACCAGTCCAATTAATGGATCCAGCTGTCAGTGAAAGGAATTGGGAGACCAAGCCCTGGATGTACTGGCTGGCAGGTAAGTCCTGATGGATGCAGGGGGGATGGGGCTTGGGGTTCTGAGCTGAAGGGGGATAGCTAGAGGAGCAGGAGGAAAAATAGAATCTAAAAAAAGAAAAATAGTACAATGTGAATTTAAAAACAATACAGAGGATATCAAAAATATTGTTTTTAATACAGTATAGTAACAAATTTCATTGAGATGGGTTATCCTGATAGATTGCTAAGTAGTTATGTTTTTATGTCTATGAATAGACTCAACCAGGGTTCTCAAATGGTGAGGCCAGCCTTCCTGGGGAGGCCCCAACCTGTTCCAAGGGAGGCTCAAGCAAGTCTGAAAAAGTACTGTATTTGAATTTTGAGTTTTATATATTTTGTGTGAAGAGATGATGCAAACTGAAAGAGGATAATAGTAGGTGAATTTAATGTATTTATTTACTAATAGGTGACAAGGGAAGGTGAATGAGCCAAGGCTCATTTCCGGTGTACCCAGGGAAAGGTGGGGAGTGAATACATTTCAAAAGGTAACTGCAAAACAATCAAGAAATACACAATGAACAATAGTGCAAACAAATATGAACAATAAACTAATAATGAGCGGTGGTAATTGATCAGTTTGCAGCCTGATGGCAGAACAGCCCAAATACAAGGGTTGAGCATAGAAACATAGAATTTGATGGTAGATAAGGACCGCTTGGCCCACCTAGTCTGCCCATTTCCCTACCTAACGGATATGCTGCAGATCCTAGTTAACCCACAGACTACTTCCTCCTACCCCCATTAGAATTGCCTTATGTCTGTCCCATGCATTCTTGAATTCCCCCACTGTTTTTGACTCTACAACCTCCTCAGGAAGGCTGTTCCATGCATCTACAACCCTCTTTGTGAAGAAATACTTCCTCACATTACCTCTGAGCAGTCCCCCCTCTATCTTCAAATTGTGCCCCCTTGTTCTTGCACATCTCTTTTTCTGAAAGATGCTACCCTCTTGGACTTTGTTGATTTTCTTGAGGTATTTGAAAGTTTCTATCATGTCCCCCCTCCCTCCTTTCCTCGAGGCTATACATCTTATGTTCCTTTAATCTTTCTTAATATGTCTTTTGGTGCAGACCCTGCACCATTTTGGTTGCCATTCTCTGGTCAGCCTCTGTCTATGTCTTTGTGGAGAGTGGGTCTCCAGAACTGTACACAGTACTCCAGATGTAGTCTTACCAACTGTCTGTACAGAGGGACAACAACTTCCTGTTTTCTACTGGTGATGCCTCTCCCTATGCATCCCAGTATCCTCCCAGCCCTTCTTACTGCCTTCTCACATTGCTGGCCCACCTTTAGGTCATCTGATATGACTACCCTCAGGTCCCTTTCCATTTTTGTTGTTGTCAGTATCTCACCCCCCCATTGTGTACTCTTCCCCTGGGTTTTTGTTTCCCAGGTGCATTACTTTGCACTTCTTTGCATTGAATCTAAGCTGCCATACTTCTGACCATTCCTCCAACCTTGCCAAGTCCCTTTTCATCGTTTCCATCTCACCTTGTGTATCAGCCCTGTTGCAGATCTTTGTGTCATCTGCAAAGAGACATGCTTTCCCTTCCAGTCCCTCTGCAATGTCTCTTGAAGAGACATAAAAAAGGACTGGCCCCAGTACTGAACCCTGCAGTACCCCACTAGTAACCCTCCTTTCTTCACTGTGGACTCCATTTACTATTCCATAGAAGTGCTAAGAGCAATAGCAGGAAGGACCAAAGTAATCCCTGAGAAGTTGCTTAGGAGCAAAGAAGAAGGGGGAGAGGCAAAGTATGTAGGAAGGTTATTTCATGTAGAGAAAAAACGGTGAAAGTAGTCTGACCCATGAAGGTACTGCAAGAAGGGGTAACAATGGTTCAAGAATGAAAATAGCAGAGTACGAGGTTGGCCTGGGGTGGGTGGGAGGGTTACAATAAGTTAAATGATAATATTTGTTTATTTTATTTATTTGTTATTCAGATAAAACCTTTGAGCACAGGAGCTCTTTTCAAAGGTCCCATGTCAGTAAAAGACAAAGAACTGAATGTAAGCCAAGTACTCAAAGGGGTTTCAATTTATTCATGGCGTACTGCGCAAAGTACAATATGTTATTTTTCTTTGGGGAGGCCCAAGATTATTTCAATTTTTGTGGGAGGCTCAAAATCTTTTCCATGGATTTGGGGAGGCTCACTGTGACAAAGTCTGAGAACTATTGGACTAAACTGCCCAAATAGAAAACAAAAGATAGCCATTAATTAGTGTTTGTAGATATGTGACATCCGGCAAAGAATTCACTAATCCAAACAATAACAGGAAAGCAGTTATTGAGCAGTTTATTGGCTACTCTACACCATTTGTGATATAAACTATTACATGTGTATGTAATATGACATATATATATATAGGAAAGACAATGTGTCCTCTTCAAAAGAGGATTCAAGAACACCTCTCTTCAATTTGTACTGCTAATCCAAACACTCCCCCTGGCATATGTTTTCAAACTTACCACAATAGTGACCCCAGTAACTTGTGGTTTGCTGGCATCCAAGAGGAGGGGACAGAATAAGGACTCTACTTCAAAGAGAATTGAGATAGATTTTTAATTTAAACACGTTACTACCTGCAGGCCACAGTGACTGCTTAGATGCTATTCCCTTTCAGAATCCATGAATGTATGGGTAAAATGCTTCTCTCATTTTTATTTTTTAGGAACTCTTTGATGTGTGAATTCTTAAGATTTTCTTTATCTGATAGATTTCTTTGACTGAGTGACCAAGTAGTTGGATCAGGGAGCGGCAATGGACGTGGCCTATCTAGACTTCAGCAAGGCTTTCGACACCGCTCCACATAGGAGACTGGTAAGCAAGTTGGATGGCTTAGGGATGGGTAATATGGTAGTATCTTGGGTAAATAATTGGTTAGCATACAGGACACAAAGGGTAGTGGTAAATGGAGTTCACTCTGAGGAAGGGAGGGTAACCAGCAGCGCACATCAGGAATCAGTGCTGGGACTGGTCCTCTTCAATGTCTTCATAAGTGACATAGGGACTGTAAGGAAAGGTCTGTCTCTTTGTCAGTGACACCAAGATCTGCAACATAGTGGTCACTTGAGGAGGGGGGAGGGGTAGGATGATAGGGATCTGAAAAGACTGGAGGAGTGGTCAACAGTATGGCAACTGGGTTTTAATACAAAAAAGTGCAACATAATGCACTTGGGATATAGTAACCCAGGAGTGGAGTGCAAAATGGGTGGAGCAATACTAATGAAAAACCAAGCAGGATAGAGACCTAGAGGTAATCATATTAAATGACCTAAAGGTGGCCAAGCAGTGCAAAAAAGCAGTTAGTAGGGCAAGTGGGATGCTGGGATGCATAGGAAGAGGTATCACCAGCAGGAAGAGAGTGGTGGTGCTGTCCTTGTAAAGATCGCCGGTGAGACTGCACATTGAGTACTGTGTCCAGTTCTGGAGACCACACCTCAGGAAGCACATAGAGTGGACTCAGTCCAGAGGATGGCCACCAAAATGGTGCAGGGTCTGCATCAAATACCCTATGAGGAGAGCCTAAAGGAGCTAAACACGTACACCCTGGAGGAGAGGAGGGAGAGGGGGATATGATAGAGATAATTAAATACCTAATGGGGGTTAATAAGATTCAGTAAGGGAGTATTTTTCAGAGGAAAAGGTGCTCTAGAACAAGGGCTTGAGCTAGAGGGGGTAATTTCAGGGCAGATGTGAGGAAGTACTTTGTCACAGAAAGGGTGGTAGATCCCTGGAACAGCCTTCCAGTGGAGGTTGTGGGGGCAAACAAAGTGAAGAGATTCAAAAATGCCTGAGACAGACAGAAGGGAATTATAAGAGTAAGGAAGAGAAGGGGGATTATAGAAATGAGGAAGGGAGGGGAAAAGATGGTGCCATAGATTGTGAGATCTGCAGCAAAAAAAAAAATTAAATGGGCAGACTGGGAGGGCCCAGCAATCCTTAGCTGCCATCACAGTCTGTGTTTCTATTTTTCTTCTTGTCTGTTCTTGGTCTCTTTTTGGTAGCCACAAACAACCTCCAAGGAGGCTCAAAACAGCTACGGACTGGGACCAAAAGAAGTTCACAATCTCAGGAAGGCTCAGCTCCTCAACATCGACTTCAAAAATGAATACACCAGTACTGTGTCATGAATATCTTTACTGTAGATAAAATAACAAACCACAGCAGTAAGTTTGCTGAGCGCACTCTCCCGTAGTGCAGCCAAACATTTTCGCACTACACTAGTGCTTTCTCATAGCCAAACGTTTGGTTGCACTATGGGAGGGTACAATAAGCAAACTTAGTGCTGTGGTTTCTTGCTTTATTTACAATAAAGATATAGTGTGTGGTTGAACGTGATTGTGTATGGAGAGCCATACACTGTAAAAAGTCATTCTGCTGCAGTAGTGACGTACGTACTAATGCAGAACGAGTTTTCGTTTTGCATTAGTATGAACATCACAATGTAAGTGACCCCATTAGAGCTGTTGCTAGAATAGTGGCAATTGAAGTATCACATGTGCAAGCTGGCAAGTGTGTGGATGGCTGAGAAGTGCAGGTCATGGAGGGCAGAGGTTGACTACTTGAAAAAAGCTGGGCGCTAGGGGCTGGCAGTATAGACTAGAGGTTAGAGCAACAAGCTGTAAATGAACTTGGTACATCCATCAGACCTGGGTTTGATTCCCACAACCTCCGCTTGCATACTGTATTGCTCTGAGCAAGTCACTTAACCACCCCAGTGCTCCCGGGTCACCCCTAAAAACAGGCACTTGTGCCTAGTGGGCCTTACCTGGCTACCAGAAAATAATAAAATAAAATAAGTAAGTGGTTGTGTTGTTTTGGGACCATACACTATATAGAATAGTATATGATAGCCCAATACACAGCATCGCTCTTCATACCTCATGGTTAATATGACATTAAAGGGACCTCTCGAGCTTTGCTCTCAAGGTCCTTGACATCATAGTAACCACTCAGTGTAAGAATAGCATTGTTGTGTATGGGCTACCATACACTATCTTACATATCCATGACACAGCACTGGTGTTTTCATTTTTTAAATGGAGACTGAGGATCCAAGCCTTCATGAGACTGCGGATCTGTTTTTGGTAGCCTTATCTGTTTTTCTCTTCAGTTCTAGTGAGCTTGAGAGTCCCCTTAACAAAACAAAGAAAAATTGAGCTACTCAATATTTGTGCCAGTTCCCCTTAATTCCATTCCCAGCAATTCACCCTTCCCTTCCCTTCTTTACCTTTATTCCCCTCACCTTTTTCTTTCTCCCTTCCTCATTCCCTTTCCCTTCCCTCTCCTCCCTATTCCACTTCCTTTCTTCTCGACTCTTTTTTTTCTCCTAGTCCTTTCCCTGTACTGTTAACCTCTTTCCCTTTTACTATATATTCAAGACCTTTCAGGCAATGCATGCTCGGGAATGTTCCCTATACCTACATTTATATATTTTGAGCAACACTACTAAGCTTGTTTATATATGTATTTTTCTTCTTTTGTCCCATTTTTTTCTCCTCCACTCCTTTTTGCCAATGATCTTCATTATTTCATTGAAGTTATATAAAGAACAAATCTTGTGGGGGAGTGGGCCCACCTTTTTTGTCTTTATATTTCTCCTTATGCCTTCTTTACTTAATGGCTACCCTCTGTGTTCTATTCGGGGTCTTATTCTGTTTAAAGATATAAAAACATTAATAACGTATTAGGATAGCCCATATCAATTAAATTTGTTTCTACAGTGTATTAAATATAGTATTTTTGATACCCTCTGCATTGTTTTTAAAATAACATTGCACTATGGGTTCTTTTGGGAGAGCTTTGCCAGAGGTACAATGTGCAGAAATAAATCTGCCCACAACCTACATTTAAGCCAGCGTCTCCCCTCACTCCACACTTAGCGTATCTCAAACATCCTCCATCCTCTCCTTCACTGAGTGGTTAAATTAAAAATCTTTAGGTGGGGGAACTCTCATATTTAGATTTCTGGGTGGTGGAATGGTCATTTCTAGGTGGTGGAACTCTGCTATAATAGTCAATGGAAAAAGATGATAGAGGTGGTGGAACTGTCATACAATTTTTTAAGAGGTGGTGGAACTGAGTTCCTGTAGGCTCCTGCCCAATTTAACCATTGCCTTCACCTCCTTCAGCACTCTCTTCACCCTTAGTGCCGGGCCTTCCATTTCTGTAATGCTTCCCAGCTCCTCTGCCAGGGGTTGGAATGGAGAAAGGCCAAAGTTAAAGTTTGCACAAGAACTTACACTATTCCCAAACATCAAATTGAATGTAATTAAATGCTATGTGGTTCTTTGTTTTTTGTTGGGGCTAGCCAGAGAAGGAAGGGCATAGAGTGGAATGGAGAAACAGTTGGTTGAGTAAGTACAGGATGCAGCAGAAAGCTAACCAGGGAGGAAGGGAAGCAGTTAGGTGGGGGAGAAACTGGTACCACAGGTGAGGAAGGAAGGATGAGAAACATGAATGTAGTGGATGGAACAGTGGTAATCTTAGGGACATCCATAATTCAATGGCCTACGCAGCCAGTATAGTGTTATGCTGGTGCAACTGTGTTAGTTTAGTTTTGGCCATTCGCACTCTTTATTCCAGAGGAATTACCACCCTGTAGGGGTGCCAAAGGCAAGGAACCCTCAAAGAGGGTTCCACCCCTAGAGGTGCCATGGGACGATTCCCATGGCTAAAGACACCTTAGGAAGGATCCCAAGGAGAGAAGTGCTGCTGCTGGAGGAGGAGGGGAGGATGGTGGGGCAACGAAAAAAGTGCTTCAGAAGGAGGCTGAGAGGAACTGCTTATATAGCTCAGGAAAGTGGGAGTGGCTGGCTGCTTGTCCATGGAACTACAGGCCAAGCCTTCCAATTCAATGACCTACACAGCCAATATAGTGTTATGCTTGTGCAATTGTGTTAGTTTGGTTTTGGCCATTCACACTTTCTATTCTGGGGGAATTACCACCCTGTAGGGGTACCAAAGGCAAGGAACCCTCAAAGAGGGTTCTACCCCTAGAGGACAATTCCCATGGCTAAAGGTACCTTAGGAAGGATCCCCAAAAAGAATGAAGTAGCATGAAGCATAGAAGCAAGCAGTAGCTGTGACATAGCAGTAGGTAACACATCAGGCAGCTTGATAATTTAATGAGTTGCCTTGATAACGTAATGAGATGCACAGGTTAGCAATAGCATGAGTTCAGTGGGTAGTGCTAGAGAATGAGGGGACCTCCTAAGGAGAGAAGGAACAGCAAGCAGGGACACCATCCACCTCCATCCAACAGTGGAACCTACTTAATAGAACTAGGAAACAATAAATACAGCTAACTAACTTTTATGACCCGAGGCACGGAGGAGAGAAAAAAACCCTTTGAGGAGGAAATCTCTGGGGATCCAAGGCCTAGGTTGCCTTCCCTCCAGGCTGGGATATTTTATTTAGTGATGGCTTTGTAAACCCAATTAAAGGGAGGTGGAAAATATTCCAATTTGGTGGAAAGCTCTTGCTCAAGCCCTCAAGCGGGAACGCCGTGGAAGGGTGCGAGAGTGCTCTGCAACATCGGGGGAAACCAAGGCGGGAGGAGGAGAGCAACAACTGCTGAGGCACTCACCTGGCCTACTCACCCTAAACACAAACCAGGTGAACAAGAGGCAGTCATAGGGAGTATGGGGTGAAGGTGCCTTGGTAGGGAAACCACTAAAGCTAATGGATAACCATTGTAGTGGAACCACTAGAGCCAAAGGAGATCGGATTAACCACCCTTCACAGCTAGTCTTAAATTCTACACCAGGAGCTGCTGTCGTGTCAGCAAACAGCTAAAGCCAAGCCCAGAGTGAGGACATTCCCAGCTATTGGCCAGGTGAGAAGGACCCCACCCCAAGTTGGGCACTCTCAAGTTGCAGACTTAAAATGCAGAGCGAGACCGTCGGCTGCAGGGAAACCCTGCACCAGCATGGTATGACTGGCATGCTCCAGAACTGATAAGGAGCTGACCCACACAGAAAAAGAAAGCCTTCAAATTCAATTCAAATATTCTTCAGTTTTTTTTAAAAATGATTGTTGTTTTCATGTTTATGAAGTAATTCAAATTGACTTAGTTTGTACCTCAAAAACAGTTTTTATCCATTGAAAAACATCTCAATTTGTTCTCAAATGCCCTTCAAAAAGTGTACGAAAAATGCCAATTAGACTTCAAAAAGAAGGTTAAAAGACTGGTAAAAACTGTTATGAAAAAGTCCTTCAATTGCACCCAGAACACCCTTCTTTTCCACCTAAAATGAATGCCTTCAAATATACTTCAGTTTTTGAAGTAATTCAAATTGTCTTCATTTGTACCTTAAACACCAGTTTTTCTCCATTGAAAAACATCTCAATTTGTTTAGTTATGCCCTTCAAAAAGTACATGAAAAATGGTAATTAGCCTTCAAAAAACCCCTGAAATAATGGTAATAAACTGTTATGAACAAGACCTTCAGCTGTACCTGAAATACCCTTTTAATGTACAAATTTCGTATAGTCCTAAAACATAAGAATCAAATGACCATCTAATCAGAAATACTATCCCTCCCACCTACAGGACCCATTTTCTTCCACCCAAACAAGCCTTAGGACCTCTGACTAGCATCCCCTACCTACATGTCCCCTCTCTGTCCACCCTGACCAGCAACTAGAACCCAGACCAGTCTTCTACACCTACATTCTCCCTGCCCGCCACCCTGAATCAGCCAAGGGACCGCTGAGCTGGCCCAGCCTCACCTATGTCTCTATGGTATCCTCAAATGGACCAGCCTCGGGATGACTGGAATGACCCCTACATCTACGTCTCCATTGCCCGCCCACTTAGACCAGGCCTGGGAGCACTGGATCTGCCTCTACACCTACAAGTGAAGCTTGCCAGGATTAAACTCAATTCTGAGCATGCTGCAGCAGAGTTACTACAGTAAATAATGCAATTTCAGTGGTAGTCAGTCCCTTTTGTGATACAGAAAACTGACACGGTGCTTCATTCTGGCAGGCTTCACTGTACATCCTCCATGTTCCTTGATCTGGATCAGTGTTGGGATCGGAGGTCTAGCTTTCCCTAGGGACATATCCCCCTTTTTGCCAACTTGGATTATCCCCTGAGAACCCTTCCTGGCTGTCCCCATGTATATCACCATGTTCGTTCACCCAGATAATCCCTTGAACCTCGAGATTAGCCTTCCACATCTATTACTCCCCTGCCTGCCCACCAAGACCTGCCATGGGACCTCTGGATCAGCTGTTTCTACCTATGTCCCAATATCCTTCCACCTGGACCAGCCCTGAAACCACTGAGCTGCCCTCCTTCATTTATGGCCCTCCTCTTCCCCCACCCAGACCAGCTCTGGAGTCTCAAACTGGCATTCTCCACCTACTGTATGCCCATCGTTCTGCCCACCGGGACCAGTCCTGCGAACCCTAGAAGAGTATTTGACACCAACCTCCACATTCATCTCCCATGCTGTCCAGTACTTGAACTCCCAGTCAGAGGTCCTAAACTCACCTCTACCCTCTACTTCTAGCAGGACCCTACAAGGGACTCATGGAAGGGTGTCCAACTCACAACCTTTCCCTTTTTTTCAAGTTGGACCAGCCATGGGGCTCCTATACAAGGGTCCCACACCCACCTCCACCCCCATCTCTCACCTGTAGCACCCATATGGTCATAGAACTTAGGTCTGAAACACATTTGCATCCACTTCTCACACTCCTACCATCCTTAGGACCCTAAAACAGGGGCCAGATATCCACAATCACTATCATCAGATTTACTACAGCATACCAAAATGCCAAATCTGGACATCAAAGAGCTCAAACATTATAGCCCGATAGTCGGTATCCCATAAGTCTGGAATTGACCGCAGTTTAGTTTTTTCTATGTTTCGTGGGGCTTTGCTACCCTCACCCCCTTATTTATGATTGCCAACTCTGCTGTAGGCAATTCCAGACTGTCAGGAAACTGACTGCTGGGCTATAATTTTGGGGCTCCTGGGTATTGGGATTTGGCAATTCAGCAAGCCGTAATACTCTCCCACCATCTTCCAGTCAGAATACACTTAGAGTCACCATACTAGGATTCTGACACCACCTGCACCTTCTTACGTACCATTCCTAGAACCCCAGAACCAGGATTCAACAGCCATCATACTCAACCCCCCCAGACCAATAACCCCTCGTGGAGCCTATTTACTCATCTGAATCACCAAAGGGACACCCCCCAAAAAGGCTTCCCCAGCTATGGCCTCCTCTTCCCCCACCTGTTCCTCCCAGGGGACCCACATAACAGACTTTTCCACATATGCTCACCCTCTTCTCCCATCTGCACCACCAGAACCATGCTGCCCTACACCCAGACCACTTGAGGATTGGAAGCCTATTGCAATGATTGGTGGCAGTTAGAAGCCTAACAACATGGCTATGGGGTGGGGAAACTGGAAGCTGGGGATGGGGCTCGAGAGCCTGCTGACACGGCTAAGAAGAGTACAACAGTGACCATGACACCATGGCGGAGGGGCTCAAGAGCTAGTGGCCCCACCTTCAGCATGTCATGGGCATGGGCACAAAATTACAGTCAACCCACCCAATATAGATTAAGTAGAGGGTCTTACCTGAGCACTATAGGAGCCAGAGGTAGGAATCTCGAAGGGATGTTGTCCACCACACATGTGTGTAAGAAAAAAAAAATATATATAGAAAAGGGGATCAACAAAGGAGCCATAGTTCTTAGAAGGTACAGCAAGGATGGAAAAGACAGGTTAGGCATAGAAATATACTTATTTAATGGTTAGGAGTCTACGAACATATGAACATACGAAATTTGCCAGCAGATAAAGGCCTAGAGGTCTATCAAGTCTGCTCGAATGTGCAGCTAGCACCCCTTATTCTGCAGCTGCCCCTCCCTTCCACCCTTCCCCTTCATTAACCCTCCCCCTTGTCCTGTCCCATCCTCGTTTGAAGCAGTCCACTGTTCTACTGCATACCACTTCAGCAGGTAACGCATTCCACCCAGCCACCACCCTCTCTGTAAAAAAGTGTCTCCTCATCTCCCTCCTGAACCTTCCTCGCTCAGTCTCATATCATGGCCCTGGTGGCCCTCCCTCCCTTACTTTGAACAGCCCTCTGTACCCGTCTTGTTTATTCCTTTCATGTATTTAAAGGTTTTCAATCATGTCACCTCTCTCCTCTCCTCCAGCGAATACATATTCAACTCCTTCAACCTCCTCTCGTATGATAAGTCCCCCAGCCCCTTGATCATCTTTGTCGCTCTGTGCTGCACCCCCTCCAGTAACTTAATGTCCCTTTTCAGATACTGACACCAGTACTGCATGCAGTACTCCAGGTGTGGTCTAACTAATGACCTATACAGTGGCAGAATCACCTCCTCGAGGATATACCCCTTGCAATACAACCCAGCATTTTGTTGGCCTTTGCAGCTGCCTTCCTACATTGTGCTGAGTTGTTCATTGACCCTGTAATGAGCACACCCAGATCCTTCTCCTCCTCTGTCTGGGCTAGCTGCACTCCCCCTAGCTGGTAACTCCTCCTTGGGTTCTTCATCCCAAAATGCAGCACCTTGCACTTTTGGCATTAAAGCCCAGTTGCCAGGTGTCTGACCAGGTTACAAGCTTTGCCAGATCATCCTGCAACCCCTGCCATCCCCTAGGTCATCCACCACTCGCCCCATGGTATCATCAGCAGAATGATCTTGCTCTTGATGTCCCATGATATGTCTGCAATGAATATCCCAAACAACACTGGTCCCAACACCGAGCCCTGTGGAACACCGCTCGTCACTGCCCTTGGGTGTGAGAGCTCCACACCCACCACCACTTTCTGTTGCCTTCCCTGCAGCCAGTTTCCTACCCATCTCACCAGCTTTGCACCCGCCCCTGTGCCTACTAACTTCCTTCCCAGCCTTCCATGTGGCACTGAGTCGAATGCCTTACTGAAGTCCAGATACAGGACATCCACTGCATGGCCCCTGTCCAGTTGCCTAGTTACCCAGTCATAGAACTCTACCAGGTTGGTTTGGCAGGATCTGCCACATATGAAGCCATGCTGTCTGCTGTCTTGTATTCCTTTGGCCTCTAGGAGGCCAACCTCTCCTTCAGGATAGTCTCCATTAGCTTACCACGATGGATGTGAGGCTCACTGGTCTGTAGTTTCCGTTCATCCTTGGGGCCACTCTTGTGGAGGGCACCACATGACGCATCCTCCAGTCCTGAGGTACACACCCGAATGTAGTGAGGCATTAAATAGTCTGCCAAAGGTCCTGCAAGGACCTCTGCCAGCTCCTTCAGTACCCTGGGGTGGATGCCATCTGGGCCTGGTGCCTTGTCCACCCTCAGTGCTTTCAAACCCTCTCAAACTCTGCTCTCCATGATTTCCCCATCTGTCACCACTTCCCCCTGCTTCTGCCATTTCTCCCACCTTGGGTGTCACCCCCCTCTTCTCTTTAGTAAATACTGAGCAGAAGTACTCATTTAGTGCTTCCGCCTTATCGCACCCTGCTTCCACCCAACCCCTCCTTCCTAATCCTTGCTATGTGGTCCTTACAGCCCTTTTCTCCTGATGTACTTAAAGAAGTCCTTCTCCCCTTCTAATGCCTTGTGCCAGCCCAGGTTACGTAGATGCTTTGGCTCCCTTACTGCCCTTGTCACCTCCTTTGATTCTGTCAAGTACTCCTTCCTGTCCTCCCCTCCCTGTTTTTCTTGTACTTCCTAAGGCAGCTCTTTTCCTCCTTACCTTTCCCATGACCTCCTTGCTCAACCAGATCGGTTTCTTTGCCCTAGCCTTCTTGCTCTGGGCTTTTGCAGCGAGTTTTGGTTGCCTCCACTATCCCAGCTTTATGAGCTCCCACCTCTGGTTAGTGTCCATACTAGACTGAATTCTGGCCAGGTACCCTTTTACCACTTCCCCATCCTCCCAAAATCAGCCCTCCTGAAGTCCAGCACTGTTGTGCCAGACTCCACTCCTTTCTTGCCCATATCCAATGTGAGCCATACTGAGCGGTGGTCACTCCCTGACAGCGGTTCCTCCACTGTAAGTTCTCTCACAAAGTCTCCATTTTCCAGCACAAGGTCAAGGGTATTTCCTAACCTGGTTGGTTCACTGACCATTTGCAGCAGGAAGCTGTCCCGGAAGGCATCCAGCAGTACCTGCTCCCTTCTGTTCCTGGTTGTTGGGGTGCTCCAGTCCACTCCTGGCATGTTGAAGTCCCCCACAATCACCATACTACCCTTCTTGCAGGTCCTCCTGATCTGTCCCGCTAGTTCCCTGTCTAACTCCTCCGTCTGAGATGGTGGCCTGTACACCACCCATTCTAGAATCCTATTCTTGGAATCCTGGATTTGCATCCAAAGTGACTCCAGTCTACCCTCCTCCCCTTCCTCCCTTACACACTTCAGTCCTTCCTTCATATATAGTCCACCCCTCCTTTCCCAATCACTCTGTCCCTACGAAATAACCTGTACCCTGGTACAGACAGGTCCCAGTCATTGTATTGGGTGTCCCATGTTTCCGTGATGACTACAATGTCCACCTCTCCCTCTGCCATGAGAACCTGTAACTCTGCAGTTTTCCTCCCAAGGCTCCTAGCATTAAGGGTAACCACCTTCCCCCCCTCCATGTCAGACGTCAAATAAAATTAGGTGAGCTTGGGGTAAATTAGAGGAGCAGAAACTGAGAGGAAAGGAAGTGTGGTTTTGGAGGAGGCTTAGCCAAAACCCCTGTGCTTCTATTGGTGGCTCTGTGACCAGTATTGTCCCCAATAGCCAGGTAGGCTAGTGGAGGCTTTTCAGGGGCTAGTAGGCCTTTTGTAAATAAAATGATTGTACTGGTGGTCTTGTGGGCTAGGAATGCCATGAGGAGCTACTAAATAAAATGGTAGCCCTGATTGTCTAGTACCTTGTGGCGAAGGTCAATTTTTCTTTGAAATGAATTAGTAACCTTCTCTGGGGTCTAGTGGGGGCTCTTTGAGCCCTAATGTGTAGATACTGCTGATATGGAACAGTGGCAGGAGGAGGATATGCTTGGGTTGCACCTGCAGCCAACCACATAGCACAATTGTGCTACAGTCAAAGTGCCTGCGGTCACTTGTAACTCCCAGCCAAAGTGGAGTAGGCAATAATAGAAGCACCCCCCACCTTCCCAAACAACCACTTTGGCAGCAGAGTTTAATTATGCCCCAAGGGGCAGAAGAAACAGCAAGGAGGAGGCCATGGAAGAGCCACATCCCCCAGCTGCAACAGCAGTTTGGAAGCTGGGGCTGGAAGGTGGCAAGAGCTGCCACTGAGTGAAACCACTCGCACAGTAATGCTGAAGTCAGGAAAGGAGTGCAGAGGTGGCAGGAACTGCCATGGAGTAAAACCACTCCCATGGCAATAGTGAAACCAGGGTGGAGGTTTGTAAGAATGGGAGAAGAGATTCACCAGGAACGCAACATGAACTGTAAGCAGCTCATTTCTATAAGCGCTTGGGGGTATATAGGAAGAAGTGTGGGACAATCATTTACAAGAAACAGAGAACAGAATCATAAACATTACAAGTAGTAGATAATTAAAACTAGTACAGTGTACAAAATCTATACATTTCAAGTACAGACCTAGTGACAGTGCTAATCATGTATGGTGGTTTCTGGGGAAGGGGGGTTGAGTTCACAAGATGGGTGACAGACAGACTGCTAGCTTCTCCAGTGCTATCTCAATGTTGCTGTACCACACCACATGTGTCACTTTCTGTCACATTCATGGTAATGTCGAGATAGGCATGCACATGTCTGAGAACTACGTAGTTGTTGGGAAGTGGCAGAAGTGATCAGAAGTGCAGCAGGAAGCTCCTCTGTCTGATTGAGATTATCAAATCTGTACTCCGTCCTCCTACCAATATTAATTTCTTTACACAGGCAGGGACAGTGTTGTTCAGGCAATCCAAGCCTGCATTTAAACTATAAAGTTGAAATTTCTTTTCTTTAGTATTTACTGTAAACTGGGCTGACTGGAGACTTAACATAGCAGACCCAGCAGCAAGCAAATTGAGTTGGGGTTTCTGATTCACCCCTCCCCAAGTGGGTTTTGAAAGTGACTTTGTGCCACAGAATTATTAAAAGGAAGAAAAAAAAAAAAAAAAGATAAATGACACAACAGCAGTTGCTGGGTAATTTTTTGTTGAAAGGCAGTTTTTTTGTTAAATATTAAAGTAAGAGAGGAAACTGTCAGCAACTGAACTGGTGTATTCTGCATCCCCACTGTTTGCTTTGTGCCTAAATAAAGATACTGATTCTGGAAATAGTCATATTTTTTTATCTACCACAGCAGGTAACTGGAATCTGGTGAATGAAACTCTTGTTGTTGCATGCACCTTGGTGCAGGTACTGCAAAAAGTTAATTTCTACCCCTGAACCACAAAGGAAAGTGCCTGGTGTAGTACTGATTTCTATAGCCCAGCTTCATATGCCCTGATTCGACCAAGTGACATTTGCCTTTTTACACAAATAAATGTCAAAAGACTTTTTCCATGATTATACTGGGGTTAAAATTAAGTTTTGCAGCCGCAAGCCAATAGGGCTAGTGACTGTGAAAATCAAGTAGCCCTACAGACTTTTCCACTAGCCCGACTAGTTTACTGAAATGTTATGTTCTGCAGCACAAGCCAGCATGGTTAGTTAAAAGAAACTCTTACTAGCCTGATACAAAATCTACCAGAATTTGGCTAGTGGTCTGGAGCCATATTCGACCCCTGTTATACTGTTTTTGGTGCTGACCTGACCCTTGACTGCTGTTGTGCAGTTTTTATTGTTGCGTTATTCTGATATTTTACCCTGGGTATACAGTCTGTGCACCTATGCGGTGACTGAGCTACTGTTGTGTGACAAAGATTTCTTACCTGGCTCCAGGGGACTGTGGGATGGTGCTTGGGAAGTTTGAGGGAACATCCAGTTGTACCTGTAAAAAAAGAACAGCAATGAGATCACAAAGGTCTGCAGCTCTGTGGTAACCAATTGGAACAAACAAGGTACTCTAAACATAAAACTGTGCTTATCTAAAACATATGGTCAGTGTCCTCCAACGGCAGTGCTGGCGTCTTTATTATTCCACTGGACCTGTAGGCAAAGTGGAAATCAGGTTATTATGACTAATACAAACACCAGTCACCACCAGTGTCAGGTGGAAAGGGATTGTATTTGTTTTGGGGCAGGGAGGTAAAGTGGATTGGTCAGGAGGGTGGATGCCAGTAGCACAGCAGCGACCTGGATTTGGGAACAGACTTGGGCCGCTCATGGATGTCAGTGTGGGGAATACGGACAGGATTCGGTGTGCCAGGGCCCTCTCTCCTCCGGGAGGAGTGCAAACTGCTCCACTGACTGACTCCTACCGTGGCAGGATGGAACCACCAGCTTACACACGCCTGCAACACTGTCAAGTCGACAGACCGCCAAAGTGGCTGACAGTTAAGGAGGCGGATGTTTATCATCTTTCTAACCCCATCATGGGGAAGGGGTAAGAAAGGTACAAGTAAATTCCTGAGAGAGAGGGTGATGGTGCTTGGCAGCTGAATGCAGTAGGGGGCCCATCATTCATGCGGGGCCTGCGGCAACCAGATTATTATCCTGTCAGATATGCTCTCAGTGGCAGCCACCACCCTCGGATCACCTGTCCCATATATCACTGGTGGCTAGTAGCACCCACTGCCCCCTTGTGCTTGAATAACATTCCCTTTGCTGTAAATATATTACTTGCTGTCTCAAGGATCCTCCACCTCACACACCCGTCACCTTGACGGTAATATTTACCCCCGTGTCTAGTGTTCCCCTCACCTGAAGACCCATCCCTTATACTTACCCTTGTGTCTAGCAATGCTCCCCCCTAAACACCCATCACATTGATTGCAATATAGTTTGTTGTGTCCCATGGCACCCCCCACCCCTGATCTCCTGGCCCATGTCCCCTATACAATTCCTGTTACCACATGGCAACCCCACCCCCAAGCCCCCTGAATATGGATTGACAAATGCACCAGCAAACATTTGCAGTGCAACAGCCCCCTTCCACCCCCAGTAAAACACCAACCACAATCCGCCCTTACCCATTCTGCTTGCAGTGCTCCAGATAACTTTTTAGGCCAGGAAGTAAAATCTTCCTAGTTTTCCAAGCAGGTAGCATTTTGGTATGCCAGGTAGTATTCTGCGATGAGGTCACAATTTTCTGGTGGACTGAAGTGCGAATGTGCGAAGTCTGTGGAAACACCTGGTCATGATACTACCCAGGACTCATACAGGGTGTAAAAAGGGCAAAAATGGGTGCAAAATATGCCTCTACACCCCTTAACTGAACCACTGCCTGCTTGGTAAGAGGAGGGCTGGGAACGATGCTGTGCTGGTTGCAGGCAGGGGGCCGTTGGACCATTAATGTGTGCCAGTGGCCCATGTCCCCTATAGGCTGGAAGCGTGATGGGTGAAGGCAGGGGTACGCTGGACCACAAATGTCCACCTGCACATCTGGTGATCGGCATTCAGGGGTGTGGATACCATGGAATGCCAGGGAATGTATAGAGGGCATGGTCTGGGAGATCAAGGTGTGGGGATGCTGCTACAGGACACCATAGACCAACAGTTCTCAAACTTTGTCATCGTGAGCCTCCCCTAAGCCATGAAAAAGATGTTGAGCCTCCCCCAAAATACTGAAATATTTTTGGGCCTCCCCATAGAAAAATAGCCTACTTTTCACAGTACATTGGGAATAAATTGAAACCTCTTTGCATAGCTTGCTCTCATGTTATTAAGCTTATTGTACCCCCCCCCCACAGGACAACCTACTTGCTCCAATATTTTGATTCTTGAACCATTGTTACCCCTTACTGCCATACCTTCATGGGTCAGACTGCTTTTTCTGTTGCCCATCTAACTGGAACAACCTTCCTGCCGACCTCTGCCTCTCCCCCTCTCACCCTGCTCTTAAGCAACTTCTCAGGGATCATTTTGCTCCCTCCTGCTCTTATTCCTTGTATCTGTATGGTTAACTCTTGTGTTTGGACAGTTCTGCTGTCAGTCTGCCAGATCACTTGTTCCTCGCATTGTTAGTTTATTGTTCTTAATTTGTTTGCACTTTTATTCATTTTGTATTGCTTAAGTGTTTGCAGTTACATTTTGAACTGTATTCTCTCACTACCCTTCCCTGGGTACACCTGAAATAAGCCATGGCTCAGTGTACAGTACCTTCCCCGGTCACCGACTTGTGAATAAACACATACCTTCACCTACTATTATCCTCTTTCAGTTTGCCTTATCCCTTCACTCAAACTCTATAAAGTTCAAAATTTAAATACAGTACTTTTTCAAGACTTGCTTGAGCCTCCCCTAGAACAGGTTGGGGCCTCCCCAAGGAGGCTGGCCTCATCATTTGAGAACCCCTGCCATAGACTGTTTCACCTGCCAGAGAGTTCCAGTGCCGCACAATCACTCTGCACTCTTTCCAATCCTCTGAGTGAGCCCTTGCCCTGTTTTCCTCAATTTTTAAACAGGAATCAGGTCATGGGCATGTCATGATGACAGACAACTAGGCCAGCAGGCTACTACTGAGGGAGGGTCAGATCCTAGCTACCTAAAACACTTGCACTCCACAATCCTTTATCTTTTTTGCCCTCCATGATCTGTCCTCACTCCTGTCTTTTCTTTCAAACATATACAGACAACAGTGGTGAGCTGCATCTGCCTGTGTTACCGACTGTGCACTATGCTACTCTGTCTTTATTCTGGCTGCTGCAACCTCCCACTCCATTCCAACCCCATCCACAGCACAATCCCATCTCACCCCATGGTCCCCAAATCCCAGGACCAGACAACTGACTCACAGAGGGTCTACCACAGCAACTCTTGGTCAGTGAAAATCAATGCTGAGCCTGGCCCTTACACATTGCACAGCCATGGACTGCTTTCAACCTACTCGTTCACTCGACCAGGCATCACCATCTCCCTCACCAACTTCATAGTCACCTGGTGATGACTTACCCTCAACACTGCACAGACTAGTTGTCTTCTCCTGGCAGTGACCACCACCACAGCATCACCCATACTGACTCCAGTATAACACCAGTGCAGTATACTCATTCACTCCAAACATTACGGCAATTTACCATGACCAGAGAGTGCCCTTCATCGCTGTCTCAGTCGCCATGCCTCAGCATATCCTTACTGAACTAAAACATGCACATCCATAAAACAGTTTACCCTCATGATCACAGCATTCAATCCAGTATACATGCACCCCAGGGGTGGACTGGCTGGGTCACAGGCCAAGCTGCTACCTTTGGAGGACAGGCCATGGCCACCTGAGCCATCCACCTACTTTAAATGTAACTGTCATTCCTGTACTGACAGTAGTTGTGCTATTGTTCTCAAAGTTACAAGAATCTAACACACACACACTTTAAAGATTTTTTAAATCTTTTTTACACTATAGCATTCCGTACCTCTCAACTGTCTTTGATTTTCACACAGAAATGTCCTCATCCTCACTGCTCCATAGTCCCTTGTACTGTACTAGGGGATTGTGAGTAAACAATATATATTCCTGACTACGATGAATTTTAGGCTTCCTGAATAGTCATCTAAATAATGAATGGTTGTCACCATTTGTATTCAGTCTAGGGTATTCAGGAACTATAAAGTTTTCCCATGGGGCAAACCACCAGGGCTAGTCTCCTAGCCACCCTTCCTCACACCTGTCCCTTCCCTGAAGTCTCACATAAGGTTAACAAAGTTTTTTCCAGCTCCTGGCACCATGCCCGGGAGCTGACAGAGTCTTTAATGACACCCCTCTCCCTAGCCCGGGTGCCAGACTACCTCAAATTGCAGAAATCAGGTACTCCATCCTGTGTCCCCCTTCTGCTACACCTCCCAGTGTGCTCAATTTGTTAAGAAGCTGATCACAAAAGAGATCGTGTATGCGGATCCAGCACAAATGATCGTGTAGGGCAAATGAGACAGCAGTGACATTAATGATGCCAGGCAACCTTATTGGTCAGACTGCCTAGCATTTATGCTGATGCTACTGCCCTGCCCTGCCCCTCCCTCATGAACGTTCATACCAGTCCTGCTCCTAGTCTTTCTTTAATGATGATCTGCTTAGCAAGTAGAGTGGGTTGGGAAACATGATGGGAGCAGGGGGGCTGACTAGATATTTGGCACTAGCCCCCTCCACCAATCAAGGACTGGGCTCAGGGCCAGCCTGCCACTGGACTGCTTGCCTTCTCTTAGGATGGACAGGACCATGTGCCCCTAGGAGTAAGTGAGCCAGGGAACAAGTACTGAGGCAGGTGCTGGCAGAGGTGGCAAACGTCTTCACATCAGAGGTACTGGGATCATGTTGGTCATGTGCTAAGGTCATTCCACAGCTGCCTCTGTTGAGAGGGGATCACTGGAGAACCACACACTGAAAAAACCCTTGGATGAGTAGGTATGAAGTCCAGGATCTTTGCAGGGACCCCACAAAATGATGTGGGGTATGTCCTGTAGCTGACCCCCCCAAAAAAATAAAGATTCATTAACAAACAAGGAAATAAAGGCAGAAGCTGCATGCGGAAGCATGCACAGCTTGGCCATTGGCATCATGGCACGCTGCCGCAGCTGCACTCGGGAGAAAAAGAGAAAATGGCAGCTGACTGGCAGAGTGATACCAGTCCAATGCAGGCCTGCATCAGGCCAATTGGGCACCTCAGAAAAGCATGTGGCGAGTCCTGGTGGATGCCAGGGTGATGGGCCGGGGCTGGTGGATGGATGGGGGCGGCCTAACGGAAAAACAGTCCAAAATCCCCCTAAAAACACCCCTCATGGAAGTAACTTCCGTGACTGGCACTGCAATGTCCATGGCAAAGGAGGGCCACTCTGTATAAGACTGAAGCTAACTTGCATATTTCTAAATACTTTTGCATACTTTTTTTCTCCTGTATTATGTTTTTGGAATGGCAGTAATCATACCAAGCCAACTGACTGGAATGGGGAGGAGTACATGGGGCAAAGCCTCCAAATTATGTCTACTGTGATAAACAGCACAGAGGGCAAAGCCCTCTCTTGACTATGAGACCTAAGGCAAAGTGACACTACATAGCCGTGCACACCGCAGTGCAAGTCTTGGAAGTTATTTCTGGGTGGGGGTAAACAGCAACTGCTTGCTCCTCCCATCTGTCCCTGATTTGCAAGCCACAGTAACATCACAGCAGTAATTACATGCTTAACAGTACAAATTATATATAATTCCTGACTACATTACATAAAAACAAAACATTTTTTATTCACAAACAAAACTGACTGAATGAGTAGCAAGAGAATTTTTTTTTTTTTTTGGAAATAGTAATTTTATTGATTTTCGAGATACACCAATACAGACACTACAGTTCACAAACAAAAATCAGAACACAAACTAATAAACAACTGTAGACTAACTTTTAACCTATAATAATGACACAAGACATTTACAAACACCAGCTAACAGAAAGAAAAGAAAGACCAAAACCTGGGCTCAGGGCTATAAATGGCTCCTTGATTATAGATAAGACTACCTCCGTCCAGAATCTGGGTGTGGAGGGATGGGAAGCATGAACTAAATCTCTAGATTAAGTAACCATTAACTGGATAGAGAACTAATTGAGTGAGTGCAGAGGTCAGGGAATATGCCAATCTTTGGGTCGTTATGTTTGTTTATTGAATAGAATCAGAATTACAATACTTTGAGTCATAGACTCTTTTGCAAAGGCTCCACGTCAGATCAAAGGAAAAAAAGAAATACACATACAGTAAAGAAAAACATACACATACAGCATTAAAGTAACAGTACAGGGTCATACAGTCCTAGCTTAATCTTATTTAGATGGTTACATTAACTGGGGGCATACAAGATGTCCTGTGTCAGATAGTACAGGATGCAGTTTCGTAGGATCTAGAGGGGCCATGAGTCAAATATCTGGACAGGGGAAAAGGAGTGTAGGGGGGCATGTAAGGATGGCTGGCACCAAAAATAAAGCGGGTTAACTACAGTCACAGATTGTCGTCTAAAGAGAATGTGTATGAGGACCCCACCCAATTAGGTACAATGAGCCATTATTTCCAGCACAGTTTTATTTTCTTTCTCCACTTGATAATGGAAGAAGGGCAACCATCTCCCTCTATGCAATCTTAGTTGAGCAGTCACCCTCTTCATCACTTGGATTTGAAGACAAATGGCGTACCAGAGACCCTGGGTTGGGCGAGTTTTTTCCAACCAATTTTTTGTAATACATTTTTGAGTGGCAGCTAACAAAACAAAAAATAAGTACTACTGGACCTCAGTAGCCACTTGAGGAGGGGGAAGACCCAACACACAAAATTTGGGATCCATTGAAAATTGTACCTGGAATATTTTCCCCAACTCCTGAACTATCTGACCCCAAAACCCCTGTATTTGAGGGCAACCCCAGAAGACATAACCATGGATACCCCTCCCTCCACATCCCCTCCAGCTTAATTCTGAGGCAGATGAACCAAAATGCTTAGTAATCGCTGGAGTATGAAAAAATCTCATTAACTTTCTATCGGAACTCCCGCCATTTGGGGGAGGATGAAGTGGCATGCACCCCAGTCCAAATCCGCTGCCAGTCCTCTACTACTAACTGACACCCCAACTTCTCTGCCCATGTGAATTCTAGTCTACCCATAAGAACTGGTTCATTTGAGGTGAAGAAGGTAACAACAATATGGGAACCCAGGCCTCTCCTATCCCTTCCGGAAAGTATATGGAGGAGAAATTCCACCAAGGGATTAGGGACATGTGACCCTGCAAAGCTCAGAGTCTTGCTCATAAGAAAATTCCTTATTTGCAGAAATCTGAAATGATCTCTCCCCAACTAACTGTGAGAAACTTTTAAAGTGTTGGGAACTGTACAGCTGACCTATAGAACTAAAGCCTTCCCTTTCCCACCTGCAAAACCCTAAGTATGTTTGGACTGGGAAGAATTCCACACAAGCTCTGATAGGGGTCTGTGATGTCAGCCTCAGGGGGAATCCCAAGTGTCTGGTAATCGAAATCCACACCTGCTGCAGTACCGATGCCTATGGATTTGCTACCCAGAATTTCAAGAGACCCAGTTGGTCCACAAAGATTATATCGGCCAGTTGGACCCCTGGTATATCAGGCTTCTCAAACTCCATGCAAAGAGGTAGATCTCTCTAGGCCACAACAGGCTTAATACCTGAAGCTGAGCTGCCCAATAGTCGTTAGTACAGTTGGGAAGTCCCAACCCCCAGCCCATTTGACCCTCTGTAAAATTTGCCATTTAACCTTAGATGGCTTGTGGATCCATATAAATTTAGAGGTGGCTGACTTCAAGCTTTTCCAAAACCCAACAGGGGGCTTTAATGGAAAAGCCGAGAATAAGAAAAGAAAATGTGGCAGGACATTTATCCTCACTGCTTCTATATGTCCCAAGAGAGACAGAGAGAGCTCTGTCCATCTATTATAATCTCCTTGAATATTTTGGAGCAGTTTAAGATAGTTGGAACTATATGTAACCCCCCTATAAATGGGCGTTCCCAAAAAGTCTTCCTTGAGCTTGCCTAAATGCTCACTGCCAGGCTGGTGTCCTGCGTTTTAGCAGTTTAAATGTGATTACCAGAGCCTGTATAGCCTCTGTGTACTGTCTTTAAGAGCTGCCTGATTGCAGCTTAAGTAATCTTAGAGGAGGTTGAAAGATGTAACTATTTACTGAAAATCATTTAGAGTGATAATGATAATGTAGTTTGTCTAACCTGCTTTCTTTGTAGCAAGGACTGTTTTGTTTGTCTCCACTATCTTGGTCCTGGACTGAAAATTGGACCAAACAGTACTGGTGGGACCTAAGATGTAGCAGGACTACAGGAGCTGTCTGAATTCACAATCTGTAGGGACTGTGGTTTGAGCTTTTTGTGCCTTTTTTGCAACTGAAGGGGGAGCTCTTGCTTTGACTGACAGCCAAATCAGCCAACCAAATCTTTTGGATCTTGGGGAAGTCCCGGGCTGCTTGCAGTTTTCAGTTGGTTCTGGGCTAGAAGCTCAAGAAGAAGGAGCTGAAGTAATTCTGAGCAGCAATCCTGAGTGGATTTGCATGGGAGAGCTGGGAAAAGGCTGAGTGTTTGGCCTGTATGCCTGTTGCTCCTGAGAGGGAGAGAAGAGAATTATTTTGGACTAAGTCCAAGTTTGTGTGACTAAAGTAAGCTACTGAAGTGGGCCAGGCCCAACCTGAAGAAGACCAAAGATTTTGCTAAATGCGATCGGCCTGTCTGGAGTTCCAGCTACCCCTAAGCTCCCGGTGTGTGCAGAGACTTTGTGATTGTGACCGGGGAGCACTTTGCCTGGTACAGTAGAATTGCTATACATGTAAATGATCTATGAGCTGCTAGTGGGTTGTGAGTTAGTTCCCCACTATGTGAACTATGTTCTGCTTGCTGGAAGCTGTATCCAGCCAAAACGGACTGCACCTGAATTTGTCTCCATGTGGTCTGGGCATTGCCAGACTGGCCCAGCCAGACTACCCACTGCACAGAGAAGCAATTGACAAGAGACCTGCCTGGGGACTAGCCCCCTGCTCCATGCCTGAACAGCAACGATGCCTCTGTGACTCGTGTATGCCCTGCTTCTCCTGGCATTCCAGATCAACCACCTGCAGTCTCGATTTTTGTCCAGCCTGTGTCCAGTCTTGGGTATCGTGAGTAAATACCAGGGTAGCTCCCTGCAACAACAGCTTAATCTGAGTGTGTCATCTGATTGTCTTGTTGTTTCGTTTCCTTTACAAACTGAGCCCTCTGGCTCTGGATTACAGATATTGTGTACTGTGCATGTTGTGTTTTCCATCACAGGGCCTCAACCAGCTGCAACCCTGGGCAACGGTCCTGGCTAGCCCATCTCTTCTCCACCTGGGTACTCAGAGGTGGACTGTGTGGGGGGACTCAAAGCACATGCATAATTGCTTGATTGATATAACCTTTAAGCTAATTAACCTGATTTTGCCCTCCCTTGTTCAAGTCCCTAAATAAATCAGATCTAACTTTTCTGTATGTAATCTGACTGTGGTTCCAGTTTGTGCTCAAAGTACTGTACTGTTGCTATTTGCTGTGCATAAGCTTGTTTTACAGGGGGTCCCCAGGGTCGCGCCAGAGGAACCAGCCCTGGTGGTAAGTGCAAACAGTGTGGGCACTTGTGTGGTGTACCAGGGGTATTGTGAAAGTGATTATTGTACAGTGTTCAGGCCACTAGAGGGGAAAGGGGGGGTTACAGTGTCCAGGAGGGCTATTCCCAGGTTAGCTTGACCATTACCAACCCTGACCTCCGAGTGGAGGCACCGCTTCAGACCTCAGGCCCCTTAACCTGCTACTAGCCAAGCAGGCAGGGGTAGTAGCCCTTGGGATAGCGCCACCTAGGGGTTATATATAACATATCTAAATTTTCCAGTATCCATACTCCTAAGTAACGGACACCCTCCTTGGCCCAACGGAATGCACCTACTAGAGGGAGGCCTCCCTGCCCCGGCTTAGAGATAGGGAGCATCTCCGTCTTAGACTTGTTTACCCAGAACCCTGAGATGAACCTGAATTCTTTGTATAAGAGATAACACCTGTGGGACTGAGTTCACCTGGTCATCCAAATACAGTAAAGTATCATCGGCATAGAGGGTTATCTGGACCTTGGTCCCATCCACCCCAATTCCTTTCTGCGATTCTAATTGCCTTATCCTGGCCGCAAAGGGCTCCATATTTAATGTGAACAGTAGAGGGGAGAGCGGACAGCCCTGTCTAGTCCCTCTTTCTATCCTGAACCTACCTGAGAAAACCTCATTAGCTCTGACTCTAGCTCCCGGGTTACTATACAGATTGGATAGCCAATCCCGAATTTTGCTCCCAAATTCGAATTTTGCTAATGTTTAATTTATGAACATCCAATCCAAATGATCAAATGCCTTTTTGGTGTCTAATGAAATTACAGCTCTAAGTCCCGGGGGGAGGTGTGGAGTGAGGAACCCGAGAACAGTACATTAAGTAAGAGCCGGATATTATCCTGCATGTGCCATCTGGGGACAAATCCGGTTTGGTTGGAATGCACCAGGCCTGGAACAATCCCCATTAGTCTCTCTCCAACCAACGTTGCAAAAAGTTTTGCATCCACATTTAGCAGGGAGATTGGTCAATAACTGACGCACTCCACCAGATCCTTTCCGGATTTTGGCAAAACTGAGATAACAGCCTCTCCCCAAGACTCAGGAATTGCACCCTATACATAGACCTCATTACAAACAGCTAACAAAATTGGAGATACCTCCCTCCTAAATACTTTGTAAAATTCAACTATAAAGCCATCTGGTCCGGGCGCCTTACCGGAACTCAAGGAGGCAATCGCTGAATATAGTTCCTCCTCAGTGAATGGGCATTCAAAGCTGGTGGCTTGCTCCTGATGAGAACAGGGAGCTCCACCTTCTCCAGAAAGGTCTATTCTCTGGCTAGATCAATACACCTTTCTTGTCTATAAAGCTGGGAATAAAAGTCCACAGACGCCCCAGCTATCACAGAAGGGTTTAACCAGTGGTTCCCCTGCTCCCTTCAGTATTTCTGATTTTGGAGATATACCTGCCCAGTTCCTGCTTTCAAAGGCTCATGGCTAATAACTTACCTGCCCTATCCCCTCCCTCGTAGTATCTTTGATCTGTGAAATGAAGGGAATTGAGAGTATGATGTATCATCAATTGATTATATACCTCCCTGGCTGCTTGCAATTTTGATATGTGGTGGGGTCTCGGGTTAGTTTATGCTCCATTTCCAGTGAAGCTATGGAGGCCAGAGCTTGAAATAACTTAGCTTTATGTGCCTTATTCTGATACGCTGTATGGCTGATAATTTGCCCTGTAGCACCGCCTGAGAGGCGTCCCAAATATATTTTACTGGAGTGTCTGCTACCTTGTTCTCTTCAAGGTACCACTTGATATCCTACTTCACTTTTACTACAAGGGTCTTATCCAGTAAAATATCAGGGTCCAACTGCCAGGAACCCATTGGGGTTCTCGATTCCCAGACTGCCACACTTGGACCAAAGCATGATCCGAAAAAGACACTGGATGTATCCGAACTTCTTCAAACACATGAGCCTCTGATTGCCAGGAGTATATCCTGTCCAGTCAGAGTAGGCATTGACCGCTGGGGCATAGAAAGTGTAATTCTTAGCTGATGGATTTTGCCACCGACACAGGTCCACCATACCTGACTCTGTAACAAGGGTTCGTAGGAGTCTGGAACACCACCATACCTCTTGCACTAGGTGGGTTCCTATCTAAATTGCAATTTTCCATGCAATTCCAGTCACCAGCCACTAGGAGGTGGCTAGGCTCCAAGTTCCCTATAATTGAAAATAGGGCTCTAAAAAAGTGTCAGAAGGGGGAGTGGGGGCATATACTGACAAAACATGTGTGAGTTGACCCCACAGCTCCCCAGATAATAACACCCATCTGCCACTACCTTCCTTTAAAACTGAGCAAATCTTAAATGGGAGCCCCCTCTTCAATAAAATAGTTGTACCAGCTTTAGGGAACAAGTGGTGTGAATCTGAGAACACCGTGACAACCCATGATTTCCTTAGTGTGCTCTAGCGAGAGAGCTTGATTTCTTGTAAGCACACTATATCACAATGCAAGTCTTTCAGTTCTTTCAAAATTCTGGCCCTTTAGTTACATTATTGATACCTTTCACATTCACTGTGCAAATATTAAGTGACCCCATTAAGAAAGAAAATAAGTAAATTATCTATCCCTCCCTATCACCCCCTCCATTGTCCAATCCCAGAGCCCACAAAACATGTTGAACAATAAAACACTACAACATTCAAAAAAAAACTACCAGAGAACATTTATGTTAACTAGCAATCTCAATTGGAGATGCAGAGTAACCAAAAGTGTAGTAGAAACCGTCTAATGGACTTGAGCAGAGATGATGGCATAACCGCCGGGGTACAAAGCTAAAATTTTAGCTTTACCGTGTGGACCTCCTGCAGTCCAGGTCAGTCACTGAGGACACAAAGCCCTCCAAAAGTTTTAGAAGAGTATAGCACTCTCTGTGCAAAGAGTAACTCAACCTGCCACCTCTGGCCGAGGTACACCTGCCCTCCTAGTAAAAGGACTTTCGAGGAGACAGGGCCCAATGCCCCCATCTGTTGTGGCCCCGGTCCAAAGATTTAAACAAGACCTGCCATCCATTGAGGAGAAAAGGGGAGTATGTAACCTATCCCTGAGTTAATAAAAACTTTTTAAATAACCAATCCTGCTGAATGAACTATTCTACACCTGTCAAATTTGGTCTTCGGTATCCAAATAGGATGTAAGATACCTTGCAGGGAGGAAAATCTCATAGAACACTGACAGAGAGCAAATTCCAAGCAAAATAAGCTACTGCACGCTGAGTGGAAACTGATGTCAATCCACATAGGACACGTAGCTCTTGTATAAAGATAACCTTCTAAAGCACTGAGTGAAATAACTTCAAACTTAATCAGATTTGGAGTGTGGAGTGGAAGCTGAGTTCACATTAACTACCCATTACCCCCTCCCTGACAACAGCCTTCTTAAATAACAGGACTGAGGATTATATCTAAAAATCTCCTTATACAAATAGGTGTTTGCTTTTAACTATTGACCCTTTGTCTGCTCCCTCCTGGGCATTAAGATGGTGTGCTCTAAATTCTTAATTCTCCCCACCTTTACTCATTATTTAACAGGAGAGTCAGAGTTAATAAAAGTATTAAACCTATAGTGTTCGTAGAAACTCACAACAGCTCGGTGTGTATTTTGAATAAGATGATAGCCTTCAGTCTATAGGGCATCAGTCGCATGGTCTGTGTGGGTGTTACACGGTCTCATGGTAAGGGGGAGCTCTTAAGGAACACACAGGAAAGATGTTCCATCATCAAGGCCACCATCAGGAAACCGCACCAAGTCCCAATAGTTCTTCCCTGAGACTGAAGATGCCAAACTCAGGAAATCGTACCAAGCACAACCGGACTGCACCTTGGGGACCAAAAAACCAGGATCCAGAAACCTGGGGAGACCCCAAAATGAAGCCTGCAAGAGTTACCTCCAGCAAGCTTGCAGATTCAAGGAGGGAGCTGTCAGGGAAGAACCCACCAGGCCACATCCATGTGTAGAGGTAGGACAGAATCATTTCTTCTTTGGGGGTGCCGCCCTCCTGGAGCTTTTCCCCACAGCAGGTTTTCAATCTTGAATTCTGCTTGTTCTTTACTGGTATCCGGGTTCGGAATACCCAGCCTCTCCAACACCGGGGTTGCTTGCAAGAGATTGTCATATATCTGCATACTCTCTCCATCATGTAACCACGGCTGTGATGGATAACGGAAATAGGCCCTCAACTCCTTCCCCTGCAGAGTTTTCACTACTTGGAGCCCTTTTTTCCATTTAGCCATCATGCCTGGGGGGATGTCCTGGTCAAAATAGACTTTTTGACCGTTCAGATTTAAGTCTCTCTTCCCCCAGGCTATAATCTCAAAATTTTCTCCTTGGTAGGAAATTTCAGAAATTTCACCACGATGAACCTGGGGGGAGCCCCTGGTTTAGGCTTTGGGGCAACCACCCGTGAGCCCTCTTAATGGTGAACTCAAAATTATCTGGTAAATTGAGCTCCTGTTGCAGCTATGTCACCAGGTACCCTACCATATCTTCCTGCTCACTGCCCTCAGGAAATCAGAAGATTCGGATATTATTCCTTCTGGCTCTGGCTTCTGCTTCTTCTGCCCTGTGCATTAGCTCTTGTTCCCTCCAATGTAGAAATGCCAGGGAATAACCGTATGCCATGTGCTCGTTCTGTAAGGTGTCTAGATGGGTTTCCATGGCAGCTGTATGGGATTCAAGTTTTTTAAAGTCTGTTTGTAGGCAGGAGATTTTGGAGTCAATCCGATGAAGAATACTTAGCATGTGCTGGCCATTGGCCTTAGTGAATGTAGATGTAGATTCAGATTCTGAGTCCTCTTCTCTTGAGGCCATTACAACTGAGGACCACAATGGAGAGGGACTAACAGGCCGATCCTCTGTGAGTAATGCAGAGCGTTTGGGTGTCACGGCAAAATCTTTCTTTTTAGTTTTCCCCATCATGCCCAGTACCGTCTAGCATGCAGGGGATCTCAAACTTCTGAGATATTGGCTGGATGGTTATCGATTATTATTTTACACAACCCGGAGCTCAGGAGCAGTGGAGCTAAGCCACTATTAGGTATGCTGCGTCACCAGAAGTCAGCATGAGGAATTTTTGTTGTACTTACTTTTGTACTGCATGCTGGACTCTACTGTTGTCACTTGTACTGGATGGACCTTTCTGGAATTGTCTTCTGCCTGGACTGGTGCTGCAGACACGGTTAATCCTCTTCTCAAGTCCTTTGTGAGGCAGATACCATCCTCTTGATCTCCACATAACCCCACACTTCCACCTCTCTATTTTTTCCTCCCTCACTGGCCAGCCCCAGTTCTCCCACCATCTGTCTCAGTTCAGCAAGATTGCTAGCACTGCTTGGATCACCGCAGTGCATCTGACTGCCATTACTAACCCCAGTTGTTTTTTTATTGCACTAAGTGTGCTGCTGTGCATAGACCTATCCAGACCTCTGACCTCCAAGCTCCTGCCCTGGCATGTAACCTGATTTGAAGTGGCCCTCCCCTGCCTGAACTGTTCCATGTCACATCAAAAGAAACATAGAACTGGATGGCCGATAAGGACTGTTTGGCCCACCTGGTCTGCCTATTTTTCTCATACCAACTGTATTACTGCAGACCCTACTTGATCTCCTGCTCTTACCACCACCCTCCCCACTTTACCACTGGGGTTCCCTTATGACATATGCCCTCTACACAAGTGTTGGGGGGAGTACTTGACAAGCATCATACTATCCAAGATCCTTGCAAGGACCTAGCTGACCAGTATGAGGTATATCCTGTCGCCAAAGCAAAGGAGAAATAGATACATTAAAAAATACTAATTTCTACCCTTCAGAGCCCTTCAGTCCCACCCCTCCTGTTTGCTTAATAAGTAAAATCCCTTACTTTCTTGAGTCAGATCAGAACACTCCAGCAATAAAGGAGATGACAATTGAATTCTCATGACGGCCAGTAACAATTTATTTATTTAGTTTTTGTTGACCGGGTAAGTGCACTAGACAAATCCTGCCTATTTTCAGGCACGACCCGGGGGAGGAGGATACAGATGAATGCCAACTGACCTTGAATCAGATTAAGCTGTTGGTGGTATTTATAGTGAATGAGGGAAATTTGGCCAGGACACCGGGGAAATTCCCCTACTTGTCAGAGGGGCAACCTTTGGCTGTCGGACGCAAGATGGCCACTTCTGCTCTCCTCTCGGAGGAGATGGAAGTGACTGGGACAGGGAGTGGGCCTCCTCCCTGCTCCTGTTGAACCTGAGGCTGAGAATTTGCTTGCTGTTCTCCAAGACGCTTTCCTTGCCTATGGAGTTTTTGACACAAATGAAACAGTGCTTGCTGAGGTGGTTGAGAATCCTGAACTGTGTGCTACAACAATTGAATCGAGTTCTGAACTTACTTTGAAGGAACGTTTGCTGAATGAGTGATGACTGCTGCTGAGCAATGTACGCGTCGAAGCACAGTTGCAAAAATGAAATTGCTGCATTAGCGTTCTGGTTCTCAGTTTTGTCCGCTTGACTTCCCGTACTTCCTGGTCGCGCATTGTGGACGCCGGATTTAGAGTGCAGCAGAGCGTCCTGCTCCTCGGATGCAGTCCAGCCTTGTTCCTCAAATTCAGACAGGACCTGTTCGTTTGTCTGCCCGAGATTCGGAGTTTGGCAGTCGGGATACTGAAGCAACTGCACCGCGAGGTTTGGTTCTTTCAGCAGCGGAATTCCCGACGAAACGTATGGGTATGACTAACATTGTCAAGCAGGGTGAGGTGGTGTTAAATAACACTGTGGTTTCAGCTGAGATGGGAAGGGACTTACGTAAGGAAGTGGGAAATGTTGAACTTGGCCCTGATACACCTATAGAAGTGTCTGACTCGCATCTTTCCCCAAACATTCAGTGTTCTCCTGCTGTGCAGAGTTTAAAAACCTCAATGGCTCTTACTGATTCTTCTAGTTGGTCGCCTGAAAAAGCAATAGTGGCAGCGGGGTGGTTGCGACACCCTAATGGTACCTGGGTGCCGGATCCAAAAGATACAGCAGTACAGTACTATCGATCCCCTGTTGTTGACTCAGTGGCATTACGTACCTTACCATGTACTGAATCTACTTTTGTAACACCTAAACAGTCTAATTCAGTTTTACCTGTTACTGCGGTTTCTACACAGGTTGACTTGTTATCTACTTCAAGTGTTATTTCTAAAGTGTCTGATTCTGACCCTGTGCAGGCAGATAAGGGCCCCCCCCCAATTCAAGCTTTCTGACTTATTTTCTAACAAGGGTGAACCTGTGCCCCATAGAAATGCTGTTCGTCTGATTTATAAGGGTGGCTTGGAAGATTTGCCCGATAGACTTTATATTGCTAAAGTTTTGCTAAAAGGGTCTATAAAGTTTTTGTCTGCAGACATATATGCGCTGATTCATTTGGGTAACTCCAACTATGATATTAGTTTCAAAACCCTTTCAGGTTTGGAGCGTTTTTGGACAACTTTTCAGGTAGTTAAGAATTCTCCACTCTGGATACCTTTTTTTGCTGTGCCCCTTACTAAACCATCTGTTAAGTTGATTACAATTATGTTTCGTAATGAGGGAGTACATATTGAGGATATTCTTTTCTGGCTGCGTAGAAGATGTGAAGTTCTGGATAAACCTGTACCAATTCTTGATAGTGAGCAAATTTGGAATGGGGGTTGGAAATTAAGGGTAAAACTTTTTGCCTCAAATAATGGCCCTCAGCATTTGCCCAGTAGTTTTTTTTGGGGGGAAAGATAGAGGTAGTTTATTTTATGTTGGTCAGCAAGTCCTGTTTTAAATGTGGTTCTAGAACTCATCTCAATACAACCTGGACACCCCGTTGTTCCCATTGTTTTGAATTTGGGCATTTGGCTGCTACGTGCCTTCATCTATTTAAATGTAATTTATGTGAACAGACTGGACATGGATATGCTAAATGTCCTTGGGCATCCCATAATAGGGATGATTGTCCTTCACATGAAGGCTTGATTGTAGTTGCTCAGCATGCTGAGTCAGTCCCTGTCCCTCCCCCTACTGGTGGAGACTCACTTCCTAAGTCACCATTACCTAGTGGGTCCTCTTTAATAGTTCAAGACGCGGGTTCAGGAGATTCTGTTCCGGTTGAATTGCCGGCTACCATGACCCAGCTTTCACCAGTAGTTCCCATTGTTGTCTTATTACCCTCTACGTCTGATTTATCTTTATGTGAAAAGTCAGATGATCTGGAGATGCCTCCTCCTCCATCACAAGTGTTGCCTTTTAAAAAGGTTGCTGCCAAAAAACGTCATAGATCAGGGAAGCCTGTTCCTGCTCGGCAAGTACCTATGGACTCTACTAGTGGAGTTACTTCTGAGTCGTGGAAACTAGACAACAGCTTTGCTGTTTTGGGGTCTAAGGAAGACTCTGATGGTGAAGACTCAGATCTTTCTTCCAGAGCTTCTGTGGTCACTGTCAATTTTTCAGAAGGTGATGATGGTGAAGTGGCACAGGTTGAGGGTCTTCCTAGATGCTCTTAGCGTAGACGGGTTTCCAAAGTCACCTGATTTCTGCATGGATATGGGTTATCATCTTACTTTTCTTTGTCTCACTATTATTATGGCTTCTTTAACGTTTACAACTATTAATGTTAGTAGTATTAAGAGTTACAAGAAGATGGTCACTACTATGTCCTGTTTACAACAATTACGCAGTGATGTGATTTGTCTCCAGGATACAAGGTTAAAAACTATTTGTGAAGTGCAATGTGCTCGAAACCTATGGTCTTCGGGAGTGTCTTTTTGGTCGAATGGGGAATCCCCTTGTGAAGGGGTTGGGGTGTTATTTACTAATTCGGAGTTAAAAGTATCTAGGATGGTGGACATTTTTCTGAGACATGCGTTGCTACTTGATCTTAATTTTGGGGGAGAAAGATTTCGATTAATTAATATTTACGCTCTGCAGACCAAAGCGCTCCAGGTTGCACTACTACAAGACATTCAACCCTATTTGTATACTTCTCGTTTAATAGTTTGGGATGGTGATTTTAATTGTGCTCTTAGTATTAGAGATAAAGGTATGAAGACGTCTAAATTGTTTTGTGACTCTCATAAGTTGATACAGATATTAGATACTGCTCAGCTCAAAGATGCATATCGTAGTGTCCATTCTGAGGGTGGTAAGACATTTTTAAAAATACATTGTCCACCAGGATAGATTTCATTTTCCTTTCTGTTGTTCTACAAGTCACTTCAGTTAATTTAAGGGTATGGGAATTCTCTGATCATAAGTCTCTTACGGTTTGCTTGACCTGGGAAGGTATTCTCGATGTAAAAAAATTTGTGGAGGTTGAATTCCTCCTATTGACTGAAGAACCTCTTAAACGAGCTTGAAGTCAGAATTGCATGCTAGGCTTTTTGGTTTTGATTTTTATGATGATGCTGCTTCTTGGTGGGAGGATACTAAGAAGGACTGGAAAACTTTTTTCCAGACTTACTCTCACTCTAAGAGTACTTCACAGTATTTGGAATATTTACGTCACAGAGCACAGTTGCAAAAATTGATATCTTTAACGGAGACTGAGGGGTTTGATTATAGTACTCAAATTAGAAATGTCAAAAATTGTCTGTTGGAATATAGATATGATAGGGCTAAGTCTTTAGACCATGAACACAGGTTTGGTCTGAAATTGCACAAGGGTGCATTGGATCCCTTTCAAGATTGTAAACACAGGGTAGGTAAATGTTTTATTACAGAATTAACAACTGAATCGGGTGACTTGGTTAAGACTCCTTTGGCACTACTTGAGGTAGTTGGATGTTATTTGGGAACTTTATATCAGAAAGATGATGAGGTTCAGAGCGGATTGATAGACTTTGATTGTTTACAATACCTCAGTTATCTGCAGTTGAAAGCCAGCAGATGTTGAGTGATATTTCTGAATCGAATTAAGAGATGCTATTTTTCATTGAATGTAGATTCCTCGCTGGTCAGGATGGACTTGGAGTGTTTTTACCAGACTTTTCATGAAGATTTGGTTCCAATTTTGACTGTGGTGTTTAACCAAATGTTGTTGACTTCTGGTTAGCTCCCTCAATGAATCAAGCGTTGGTGGTTTTGCTTTTATAAAAGGTCTGAAAACAGATTTGAGTAATTGGAGGACATTGAGTTTATTAAATACGGACTTAAAAATCTTAAGTAAAATTTTTTTGCGTAGATTGACTATTGTAGTGGATAAATTGATAAGTCCTTACCGAGCTTGTTCAATTCCAGGTAGAACCCAAAATGATAATTTATTGTTATTACGGGAACTTTTTTCTGCATCACAGTCAGGTTTACTGAAAGGGTATTTACTTAGTCTTGATCAAGAAAAAGCTTTTGATCATGTTTCCCATAGGTTTCTGTTTTCTGTGTTACGTGCTTATGGTTTGCCACAGGATTTTCTTGATTGGATACAGATATCATATCATTCAGCTTCTCTTCTACCGAACGTGAATGGATGGCTTGGTACTCCAGTGGCTGTACAGAGAGGGGTTTGGCAGGGATGCCCCATGAGTCCAGTTTTATATGTGTTTTTTATTGATGTGTTACTCCGTATGATTAGTGTTCATGATGGTCTGGCAGGAGTAAGTATTGCTGATAGGGTCTTACCCATTAAGATTCTTGCATATGCTGATGACTTGGTTATTTGTCTTTCAGAGGTTGCGGAAGGTCCCATAGTAAGTAATGTGTTGAATTTGTTTTCTAGTGTTTCTGGTTCGAAGATTAATTATGAGCAGAGTAGAGGTTTTCCTTTTGGTACCTCTAGCATCCTGGATACCAGTACCCTTGCTGATGTTTTAATTTCTAAAGATCCGATAACTATCTTAGGAATCGAATTTAGTGATGGTGATATGACGTATGCTAATTGGTTTCATAAATTAGGTATAGCTCAGTCGATGGTAGCGAGATGGAAGGGTAAACAAATAGCTAAACGGAAATGTGTACTGCTTATTAAAACCTTGTTGTTGCCTTTTTTTTGTATGTTAGTTATGTGTTTCCACCTCCGATGTCTCTATTTACTTCCCTATATAGTGTTTTTTTCCAAGCCTTTTGGGGAAGTAGACTGAATCCCATTAAAAGAGGCTTCACTTATAGGAGTATTCGACAAGATGGGGTTGGAATGATTCACCCAGTGGCATTTTTTCTTAGTGTTTTTCTTTCCTACAATTTCAGTCCTCTACTAAGGCCTGGTATGAAGGTTTGGTTTCTTTAGTTAGATTATGGTTTTTGGTGGGTTTACCACTGTGGAAGCGAGGCAAGTCGACTTCTTTTACTCGGCTTCCTTTGTTTCCCAAGTATGGCATGGAGGCCTTTCATCTTTTATTGAAATGGAAGATCACTGCTTCTCATTTGGAAACAATGAATAGGAAGCAATTATACAGTTCAATTGTTTTATCTGATTTTTATGATATTTTGCTTTTTCCAGATTGTCCTCCTCAGTCCCAATAAAGAGTTCTATTGCTACTCTCCAGTAAATGTTTACCTGACTTTATATGGGATAGTGTTTGGTTGAGTTCTTATGGCAGATTACCAGTGGGTAATATGCAAAAACATAAACAGCTTAGTGATAGGTGGTGTACCCAAGTGACATGTGTATCATTGTTAGAAACGCAGGAACACCTTTTTTTGGATTGTCCATATATTAAATCTTTTTGGGTTCTGTTGGCAACAAGATGGAAAGAGCCTTTATTTAAATCGATTTCTTATGCGACTCTAATGTACGGTACAAATAGGGGTGAATGGTCTGTGCATCCTGCTGACACATTACTATTAGTTTTTTTTGTTATTCGTTTTTATATTTGGCAGTCTAGATGCTTTTGGTCTACTCAGCAGCGTATAGTTTCCTTTGAGGAACTCCTTTTTAATATTACGTCTACTTTATGGAAGATTTATGAATCTGATATGACTATATATGGCCGGGTGAAATGTTTTTCTTTCTGGGTGAATTGTGAACAGTGGCTGGGATGATTACTTTTTTCTGTGTCTTCTGTTTCTGTTAAGATGTTCCCTGCTCTATTTTTGTATGTATTTGTTTATTTGTACTGTATTCAATGCTTGTCTGGAGTCCTCTTTTCAATAAAAGTCCTCCTACTCTTTTCGATAAGTGCCATGGGATCTTTAACATCCACCTGAACTACCACCAATCCAGGCAGATGGGACCTCGGTTTAATGTTTCATCTGAAAGATGGCACCTCAGAAGTGCAGCACCCCTCTCATGCTGCACTACGGTGTCAGTACTGGGATATTAACCCAAGTGCCAGATGTGGGAACTGAACCCACAGCCCTCTGATCTCCCGGCCTCAGAGGCAAGTGTGCTTACCTGTTGAGCCACTGACACTGACATTACCAGATACCCTATCTGATGACTGGCTCCACCACAAAAATGATCAGCTAGATTTCCCCCATCCCACCATACAAACAATGCTGTCATCACTTCACCCAGACAATCAGTCCCACTAGCACACATTGAAAAACATATTCACCTCTGTCACACATATGATTTAATGTTCCTTTCCTACCCTCTGGCACATGTACATCTCCACAATATCATCTTGTCTGTCAAGCCACCCTGCCACCTGTCTGAGTGATGAGCCTGTGGATTCCCGAAGCCACCACTGCAAACCCTCCAATCTGGTCCCCACTGTCATTATCACTGCCCTCTCCTCCCACACAACCATGGCCTGTGGTCTTCACCCACCAATCCCTGGGACTCCTAGTCTGCTTGTTTGGATTCCCTTGCTCGTGGTGCCCAACTCTTTCAATATGCACATCCACAATGGCCCAAGTGTCCCGAGGGTTTCCATGCCAATCCCAGTTACATCAGTTGCCTCCACAGCATAGAACTGCAAAAGGAAGTCTCTCTCTCTTTTGAGTTCTGTGCCAGTAACTGCTGCTTCCTGCAGTTTTCAAAATGGCTCTTATGTGCCACCCAAAAAATACATCAGTCGGGTTGTATGTGGGGTCAAACAGTGCGAATGCAAACACAGTCATGCTGGAACAACACTAATTGTCACATTACAACTGAGAATTACTGTGTGAGAGCTCAGATGTAGTTTTTGAGTTGGAGGTAGTGAGGGGGCAGTAATAAGATGCATTTGTTTGTGTCCCTAGCAGAAGAGGGAGTTTTTTAGCTTAAACTTTAAGCCTTATAGCCTCTGAAATGGGAAAGTGCATGTGCACGTCATCTCTCCAATACATTGGCTTTTAAGTACACCGACTGATCACATGATGGATCAGCAACTCTGAGGGATAAATTGAGGATGTTGCCTACAGTAACTATACATGGGACAGAGGAAATGCCTGCAAAGGAGGAGGAGGCAGAGATTGGGGGGGGGGGGCTTAAGTATGCAAAAAAAAAAAAAAGGTTAACTTTCAAGAAGAGTAGCAATATCAACTCCATGGGGTGCACCAGGTTTTCCAAACTGCTGTCTAAATAAATAAATAAATAAATCTAAAGTAGTGTTTGGTAATGCCAATTAAATTTCTGAGAAAATGTGTAGTTCCAAATCAAGGACACTTGCGATAGAGCAGAGTGTGCAAAGGATGCTGACATTGATAAAGAAATCACTATGTGCACCTTTTACCTTTTTTTTTCTGGAATTTATTACTTCTACCTTCTTTTATTGTTCATGCACCATTACTTTCACTTTTTGTTCGTATTGATGACTTGGTAAAAATCTGTACTGCTGGATGCAGACTGGTAACTGGCCGCTATGGCCAAACCATTAAGCGCAGCACAATCTGGCTTGACTATCTTGCTTTATAACATTTTGGTCCACCCATTCTGGCTGATTCTAATTTCATCTAGGTGAGGGTATGGGTGAAATCTGGACCCCTGGACCCAAAATCAAACCTTTAACCGTTTTTGGTCCAGTGAGAGTCCAGCGGTACAGATTTCACTCCTTCGCATCATCCTACATGAAATCTGGACCATCACCAATGGATCGAGTAAAATGGCAAAAATTGCACCAACTGGTCTAGCCAGACCACACAAGTCACACCCACTCTGGTTGCGCCAGTTAGACCATCTGAACCATGCAATGTGCACCCTGTCCAGTTAGTCTGACTAGACGACCAATAGGTCTGGCTTTCAATTTTAAATAAAAGTTGCTAAAGTGAAGTCGGCCTGGTGATATGGAGTGTGCAGGTGCTGGATACCTTAGCTCCACCCATGCTGGTGACCCCTGTTCAAGAACGGACTAGTGCCATATTGGAAGGAGGGGCAGCTGAGGGAGGGAGGATTTAGCATACCAACGACAGCTCTCTTCCCTTGGGGCATGGGACACTTGAGTCCTGCTTCTTGCCTGCTTCCCAACAGAGGCTGAGGAGTGGCACAGCAGGACAAGTAGATTTGGGTGGGGGATTCAGGTACCTGATGCCTTCAGGAGGCAATAAGTGTTTCCCATCAGTAGGTCCCTGCTACTTGTTTTATTCTAGATGTTCTCCCTTATCTTAATTTTATGTTTTTAAAATGCATGAACTAAGTAAGGGAAGAAACTATATGAGAAAGCATGGTGCCATGGGGGTGGGGGAGGGGGGACAGGTGGGTGGAACCAAACTAGAAATTCAATATGATTAGCTAAAAGATTCTGATCTTTTACTACAAATTTCTTTGGATTATATCCACTCCACTTCAGCCTTCGGTAATGTCTACCAACAAGAGGACCAATTAGTGTCAGTGTTCATTCTAACTCTAGGATTCAAAACATCCATAACAAATATCCACTTCATTTCAGCACAGTCCAATGTTTTGCCATATAAAGCACCCCCTCTGCCATATGGCAGTACAAGTTCCCAAAACCTGAGTGATGCACCATTATGTCCTGTCTGTCCATCCAATCCAAGAGTTACTCTTATGCCCACTGCAACCAGGGATAGTCCCTTGTGGCCGTTGTTTTGTTTACAGTCATACCAGTAAAAAACAGGACTTCATACACCCTCAATGGTAGGAAATTTGGCATAAAGCAACATATAACATGCAATTCACAAGGTGTTATTTATCTTACAATGTCCTTGTGACAAACTATATGTGGGACAGATCACAAGAAATTTATGTAAGAATACAGGAACATGAAAGTAACATAAAGGTAATGATATCCAGTAGTGCAAGCTGGACATAATGAGGCATCACACAGATTTTGGGACTCCCAATCTGTGCTCAACCTAATCTCTAATTAATATATTCTAAAACTAAAGTCCGTCCTCAACCAGTACTCAATTACTAATTTAAAAACTCTACAAGGATTCAACTGTGCAAGTTGAGTTTTCATTGAATGCTGGTTTAGTTCAAGTGCTCAACACCTAGCACTCAACTAAATTTATCATTTCAATGTATTTTAGTTGATGCTCAACCTGCTATGGGTGAAGCATTGGTGAATGCTCAACCACACATTTCTGTAAGAGTACCCAGTTGTTTTGCACCATTAAAGTTGACTACAGTGTAGTTAATCAACACTTAAAATAAAGTATAACCAGATAAGTATATACAAATTTTGTATTGCCCTGCAGAAAGATCCCTATATTATTTTTTTTATTACTTTTCTTTTTTAACCAAGAGAGACACACTAAGCTGAAAGCTTGTTTACAGGTGTGATCTGGGAGCACACGGAAGTGACTTGCTCAGGGTCATACAGTATGCAGTTGGGGGCTGTGGGATTCAAACCAAGGTTTGCAGGAGCTACTTACATTTTTTATGTTGGCCCTTCTGTCACCATGGCTGCCCTTAAATCGGGGTCCCCAGTGCAATCACTCAGGCTGTGCTGGGAGGACCTGAAGATGCCTGCTACCATTAAGTGCCCTGGTCCCGGAACACATTCAAGCATCCGGATACCCCCCAGGTGGGGTGAAGGGAACTTCTCCAACTCCTCCGTGCATCAAGTGAAGCAGATAACTGAAGCAGCCACAATAAAAAAATGTAGTGGTTAAAATAAACTGCTACAAGATGGCTCATTTGAAGGTTATTTGAATGGATACTGGGTGCAGTGTTGACAATGAAACATAAAAAATGAAAAATGAATAATTCAGAATAATAAAAAAATGGAAAATGAATGGTTCAGAATAAACTGCTCAAAAAGATGAGCCATTTGAAGAGTATTTGAAGAGAAAATGAAGGGTAAAGACAAAAAATGGAAAATGAATGGTTGAATGGTACAAATACTGAGAAATGAAGGGACTTTGAGAATAAAACAACTGGCAATTCACCACTTGTTTTCGGTATGGGGAATAAGTGTTAAGTGCTGAGGCCTTGCAAAGGTCGGATGGAGTAATGAGCGCAGCAGACATCCCAGAGGCTGAAGCTGAGGGGATGGTGGTAGGCATGAAGCAAAGATTGCGTAAGCAAGACTGGACCTGCACATAAGTCAGTAACAGTGTAGCAATAGTTGGACCTACACTTAGGTCTGCAAAACATAGTAGCAATGAAGCAGCACTGTGAATAATGGGCAAGCCAGCCAGGCATTCAAAAAGCCAATAAAGGTGACCCATACTGTGAGGATTTGTCGGTGGCAGAGACAGGATTTAGAACATTAGTAATTAGCCTCACAGGGCCACGACTCCCCAACCACCTCCAAGTCCCCACCGTAGGAAAAACAAGAAAGTGATGGAAGGGCCAAGACCCACATGCAGGTGAAAACTAGTTGACAGCATCAGCAGTAGCTTAGCTGACCTCAGAGTATAACAGAGTGTACAAACATAGAAGCAGCATCTGTATTGAGTACACTGAGTTGTAAACTTCAGTTAACATAGAAAGAAAGGAGACACCATGCTCTGAAGCAGCTATCACCAGGCAGTGCAATTAAACTGCAGCAATAAGATAATATAGAATGAGTTGAGAGAGCATGACTGAGCTGCATAGCTAGGGTTCAGTGTGAGCCTGAATCAGGTGAAAATAATTAAGTGCAGCACGGAGAGCAGCTATGGTTGAGCTGAAACACACATATAATTGTTGCAGTTGAATTGCAAGTAATTTGAGAGTTGTGAGTGGCTGAGAGCAAATAATATGATCTCTGGAGTAACAATATGCTAGGAGCTTAGAAACAAAGCCCTTAAAAGACAAAACCAAAACATACAAACATGGAGAACAGGGAACAAGGCCCAAAACAAAGACACACAAACACAGAAAACAAGGGGCCCTCCCACCCATCCTGTTTTGGAGGCTTTCTTAAATACTGAAAAGCCACTGGGGGTTGGGATTGAAGGGCTGTATTTTTCTGTTTGGGACTGAAATTCAAAGCAACAGGAACTGGTGGGCCTGTGACATCATACGGTACCTGATGTCTACATACACACACTGTTAGTGGGACTGGACACACACTGGACTTTATGTGTTTGTGAGACTTGGGAACTTTATTGGTGGGGTTGAAATTGGGTTTGTAAATAACTGCAGTCATTATAGAGAGAAACTGTATTCCAGGGGGAAGGGACTGAGAAAAGGGGGTGTGCTATTATAAACAGAGGGACACACAGGTGGCCATATTCCACCATGGCAGGCATCTTCGAAGGGTTGTAGGCTGCACAGGCTGTGAGATGGCAGTAATTCTCAATTGGGCATGGAGAGAGGGAGGCTGCCCACTCTGCAGACAGCTATCTTGTTTCAGGAGTGAGGTATATTGGTTAAGGAGTAAGCTGGGGGAGCTGGGGGGTGTCCAAGGATAAGTAGTGTGGATATGGGCAGCAGAAGGGTGGGCTGAGGGGAGGCTGGGGCAACGCCTGAAATTACAGGATGTTATGTTACAGCAAGCAGGAGGGGGATATTAGGGACAGAGGACCCTTAGATAGGGATGTTGATGCTAAGGGAAAGCTGACAGGGTGAACATTCTGAATACAAAGAGTGGAGGGGAAGAGTCAGAGGGGCTGTTGTGGGGAGCCCAGTAGAGCAGACATTGAGAAGGGAGGCTGTTGTGGGAAGCCTAAAACAGCAGACTGTGGAAGGAGATCCTAAGGAGAACAGAGCAAGAGGGAAGAAGAGGGGCAGTTTAGAGGTGCAGTCAGGGGAAACTCGGGTTACTTGCTGGAGGCTGACATAGAGTGTCACAATAAATTTGAGCTACTAAGCAACCTACAGGAAGAGGAAGGGTTGGTGGAAATGAGGAAACTGATACAGAGGCGGGGGAGGGAGTCGGATACCATGGGGCATCACAGACGGCAATGGAAAGGATAGAAATAGTCCAGAGGAGAAAGGAAAAAATGTTAAGCAGATGGGGGAGATGCAACATATTTGCAGACATGAGGGAGGAGAGCACGACTGGAGAGAAACTGGGAGACAAGGAGGTGGGAGAGGAGCCCCTTCAGCAGGGGGTTCAGTACCAAGGATGGGACCCTAGCTAAAGGGGACCCACAGAGAGCCTCTGGAGGCAGGGGTACTATTACAAGAGGGAGGATGGTGGTGTGGGGGAAGGGGAAACCATTAGGGCCAGGATAAATGGTTCGGATAAGAGAGGGTTAAAGGGGACACCTATTCAGAGGGATCTGAGTTAAGTGGGCAAAATAACGAAGGAGGCAGAAAGGGGAGGGTGACAAGGGGGTCTCTAATAAGGCAGGAAGACTCCCATGGAATTGAGATCACGAATAAAGGGGGGATGGGGGCTGAGAGGGCATAGTGGAGGTAACCATAAGGATGATGGTGGTGTTAAGGTTCTGTTATTGGGAGACTACGATTAGGGGTATCAAGTAGGAGGGACAGGGGGTGGATGCCATGGCCAGGTGAAGGTAGTGAGTATCTCTGGGCTGACAGTGCACAGAACAAAGTTCATGGTGTATGAACTGGTTAGGGATTGTGGAGGGAAACCGATTTCTGGTGCATTTGGGAACTAACGATCTAGAGGGAAATAGTGTTTTGGAAATCCAAGCAAGGTTCCAAGAACTTGCCAGAGTCTGTCGGGATAATGGATACAACATTTCCTTTTCGGAGATATTACCAGTACCAAAGGCCTCAGTGGAGAAAAAAATGAAGATCACAGAGGTAAATGACTGGCTCAGGAAATGGGGTGAAGAGAGTGGGTTGGGGTGTTAGGGAACTGGAAAGGAGTTTGGGAGGATAAGGGACTGTATGCCAAGGACAGGCTTCATCTTGCCCCCATTAGGGAAGGAAGTCCTTAAACAGGGATGGCTGACTACATTCAAGAAAGGTGGGGTTTAAACTTGTGAGGAGGGATAGAGGAGGGCTGACCAGAAGCCTCTCTCCAGATGAGGGAGTAGCTTCAAACCCAAGGGAGGGAGGAAACAGACTGGGGTGGAGGTTTCAGGAGGAGCAGAGGGAGGATGGAAGTATAAGGAACCTGGGTGGAGTTCGACAAAGGGATCAGGGATAAGGGGGGTTGCTGTTAGTAAATGCCAGGAGCTTGGGCAACAAGTTGCCAGAGTTCCAGGCCATGCTGTTCGGGGGGGGGGGTGGATGTGGCAGTGGTCACAGAGACGTGGGCCAACAAAAACCATGACTGGGACCTAAACGTGCGGGGGTACACTATGCTTAGGAAGGATAGAAAGGAGGGTAGAGGGGGTGAAGTGGCTATGTTCATTAGAGATGACATAGAAATTGTTAGGGTAGAAGAGGCAGAGGGAAACGTGGAGGCCTTATGGGTCACCTTATGATCCCCAGCAGGAGAAAAGGTCAAGCTGGGTGTACTATATAGGCCCCGGGATGAGTGATGTTCTAGAGGATGGTTTGCTGGACAACATCATTGCCCATGTGTGGACCAAAGGGGAAGGAGTGGTGTTGGGGACCTTAATATGCCAGGTACAAACTGGGGAACCATGTCCTCTAAGGTGGCCAAGGAGCAGACGCTAGACGGCTTCCAGGATGTGTTCTAACACAGCGTGTGATGGAGCCCACAAGGGAGGGGCATGTCTTGGACGTGGTTCTGGCAGATGGAGATCTGGTAAGGGACCTGGTTGTAGAGGACCCCTGACTGGGAGCGACCACAATACTGTCTGGTTTCAAATAAGCATGGTGGGAGGGGAGATCTAGGACACTGGCAGTGGACTCGGGGCAGACTTTGGGCATGGGAAATATTCTCAAGGATCACTTGAAGGGATTACATCAATGACAAGTGTGGAAAGGAGATGGAGGTCATAAAGCGGGGACTTCATGAGAGGCAGTCAGGATTCTGCTTAAGTTGAAACGTAGGAGCAAGGTCATATAAACCATGCTGATGGTCCAGTGAGGTACAGGTAGCAGTCAGAGAAAGAAGGCGGCCTACAAAAATATAAAACAACAAGAGGGATAGGGATAAGGAAATGTACCATCTTGCATCTAGAAAAGTCACCCGGATGGTGAGGGAGCAAGTCCAGTAAAAGAGCAGCGCTGGCACAGGGACAACATGGAGGGAAAAGGGGTTCTTCTGGTACATTGGGGAGCGGAGAAAACCAAGGGCCATCTCAGCAGATTGAGATCAGAAGGAGGGTGGGTGGAAGAGGCGAGGGACCAGGCAGAGGTATTTAATGAGTACTTTGCCTCTGTGTTCACTAGGGAGGGGGATGGGATATCTACAAAGCAAGGCACGATGGGGATAGAAGTGGCAGTGAGTGGTATCAGGGGAGCAACAGAAATGGAGCAAGAGGGAGGGAGAGGTACCCCAGGGGTGTCACATTTGGATAAGGATAAAAAGGCCAGTAAGGTGGAGGGGACGGATGATGCTATCTCCGCCAAAAGGGTGTAGTTAGCCCTCAAGGCCCTAAAGAAAGACAAATCTCCTGGGCCGGATGGCATTCATCTGAGAGTACTATGGGAATTGGCGGACATACTGGCTGCACCCTGGCGGAGCTCTTCAACAGGTCACTTAAGACAGGGAGGTACCTGGGGATTGCGAGAGGAACATGTGGTGCCAATCCAGAAGGGGTCGAGGGAAGTACCAGGTAACTATAGACCCACTCAGTTTGACCTCGTGGTGGGAAAATTAATGGAGAGTATACTAAAGGAACGATTGGGGTGTACTGGAGGAGGTGGGAGGTCTGGATAGTCGGCAACATGGGTTTGTGCCAGGTAGATCATGTCAAACCAATCTTGTGGAGTTCTACAAATGGGTAACATCAGAACTGGACAGGGGAAAGCCTGTGGATGTATTATTCTTGGACTTCAGCAAGGCATTTGACTCTGTCCCCCACAATGGTCTGGTGGAGAAACTGATGGGGTTAGGAGTAGGCCCTTTGATGGTCAGATTGATTGAAAACTGGCTAGCTGGATGCACCCAGAGAGTAGTGGTCTGTGGGGAGCTCTCAAACCCTAGAGAGGTTGGTAGTGGGGTACCACAGGGCTTGGTCCTGGATCTGATCCTGTTTAATGCATGTCGGACATCAGGGAGGGTATAGGGTGTGAAATAAGTCTCTTCACGGATGACTCCAAGATGGGAGCAGTAGTTGAGGGAGAAGAGGGGAGGTTGGCCCTGCAAGGGGACCTGGACACCCTGGAATGCGGGCTCACACATGGAAATTAAATTTCAATATCACCAAGTGCGAGGTGTTGCATCTTGGGCGGGGAAACTCTAAACACAGGTACACCCTGGGAGGGGAGGCACTGGAGGCCTCAATAGGGGAAAGAGACCTAGGGGTCATGATGGATGCATGTATGAATAACTCTGAGCAGTGCAGGAGAGCGGCTAGCAAGGCAAACAGGATGTTGGGATGCATTGTAAGGGGGATCACCTCTAGGAGCAAGGAAGTGATTCTGCCGCTGTACAATGGACTGGTTAGACCACACCTTGAGTACTGTGTACAGTACTGGAGACCACACTTGAAGAGGGACATACAGCTCCTGAAGAGGGTACAGAGGAGGGCAACTAAGATGATACGAGGGCTAGAGGATTTGACGTATGAGGACAGACTTGAGGAGCTCTGCCTGTTTTCATTGGAGGAGAGGAGAGACAGGGGACATGATTGAGGTCTTCAAGTACCTCAAGGGAATAAATAGGGTAAACATGGAGGGGATCTTTAGACTAAAGCAGGGAGGTATCACGAGAGGGCATGGTTTGAAGTTGGAAGGTGGAAGGGTGAGGGGGGAAAGAGGAGGAGGTTTATCACTGAGAGGGTGGTGGACCCTTGGTTCAGAGATCCACAGTGGAGGGCTTCAAGCGAGGGTGGGACAGACACAGAAATTGGATGTATCAGATGATGGCCTGTCCGGGAGGGGTGGGGATGGATGATGGGGTTTCTGGAGCCGGGGAGGGAGGGCCTCGGCACCAACTAGGGATCTGGGGTTCGAGCAGACTCGATAGACCGTGGGGCCTAGCTCTGCTGGCAAATAGTGTGTTAGTTGTGTTTTAGATATTCGGACTGCACCTGGCAATGGTGCAAGTGGGCATGGCGCGATCCGAGATGTACTGGGGCCAAGACAAGAAGATATTCAAAGCGGGTAGTACGTGCCATGCTGAGCCTTTGAATATGGCACGAATGAGCATGGTGTAGTGACACGCTCAGTGTATCTCCCCAGACAGGGTGGACTGAGAATGCGCCAGCAACTGTAGTTGTGCTGGGTGCAGCACCTGCGATATTCAGACTTGGGCATGCAAATGAGGCCGTAATGTATGCATGGTGCAAATGGGGCCATTTGCAGGTCATTATGACCCCATTTGCATGTGTTGCGCAGGGCAACCCGGTGAAATGCGCCTGGCGCCCTGTGTAGCTGTGTCAATGGGGTTGAATTCTTGGTAGTCTAGTGTACCTCCCCACCCTCCCGTATGCCCGATCGTGGGCATTTGTAATGCAATTACAAACCCTGGTAGTCTAGTGGCCCCCCCCATATGCCCGATCGCAGGCATCTGTATGGAATTCACTACCCTGTTGTCTAGTTGTCCCCCCTCCCCTCCTGTAGCCTCGATGGTCCGAAAGGGCATCTATGGAATGCCCTGGTAGTCTAGTGTTGCTCCCCAACCCCTGAAGCCCGATCGCGGGTACAAAGTCAGAAATGAGAATCCCTTGTGGTCCTGAGGCACCCCCACCTCCCTTCCACAGGGAAACCCCTGGCCACCCAGGCCCCCATCATTGGTGGGTGGCTGCACCCCTGCCTGCATGCCACCTGGTCACCCGCCAAAAGACAGCTTACAGTAGAGCTGTAAGCCTCGCTGGCTCACAATGTGGACCACTGGCTTGTGTCATACTGTACTACACAGACACCAATATGTGAATGACTTCATTCACATATTTGTGCCTGTCTGGTACAGTATGGCTCTGCAAGCCCATTGGTCTACCCTAGACCAATAGGCTTACAGGTCCTACTGTAAGCTGTCATTCAGCAAGCAAGCGGGCAGTATGCAGGCGGGTTGCAGCCACCCACTGATGGGGGCTGGGTGATCAGGGTCCTCTCAAGGGTGGTAGGGGTGGGGGTGCCACTGGTCCACCAGGGATTCTTCTTTCGACTTTACACCTGTGATGGGGGCTTCAGGGGGTGGGTGTAACACCAGACCACCAGGGCTGCTCCATAGATGTCCTTTTGGATGATCGGGCTACGGGAGGGGACGGGGACCACTAGACTACCAGGGTATGTATTTTATTACAAATGCCCATGATCGGGCATACAGGAGGGTGGGGGGATGACTGGACCACCAGGGGGGGGTTTGGATGCTTGTAGACGGTGTTCCTGCTGGGCGGGTGGCCACCCACGGCTGGTGGCTGCTGAGTTGGACCTTGCAGTACAGCCACCCGCCTGTGGGTGGCCGGAATTTGGGCCCTTTTTTTTTGGCTCAGCTTTGCGCCCCGGTATGTGGCACATCTGGGGGTTGTGCCAGCAGGTGCGCTGCACATCCCGGGCTAAATATTGGGATGTGCCCCATATGCATGGGCACGCCCCCTGCAGATGCGCCGTTTACATTATCAATGCGCTCTGACGCATTGGGACGTGCGCTCTGTAAGTCACCCTTTTGAATATCATACGGCCAGCTTATATTGCAGGGTTGTGCAATGCATCCTCGGTGTTTGTACGCAACCCCTTTGAATATCTACCCCAAGGAGTAATGACCTAGAAGCACACAGCTGGAGGCAAAATACAAACCAGAAGCAAGAAAACAAACACAGAAGTCCAGCAGAGACAAACAGAAGCAACAAGGTGGGGGCGGGGGGCACAGCCCTAGCCAGCTGCTGAGGACAGACAGACAGAGCCTCCGGCCAGCAAAGAAAAAAGTGCTTCAAAAGGAGCCTGAGAGGAACTGCTTTTATAGCTCAGGAAAGTGTGCGTGGCTAGTTGCTTGTCCATTGAACTGCAGGCCAAGCCTTCTAATTAAGGGTATTCACTGGGGAAGGAAGGGAGACCCAAATGCAAGAAGGAGGGTGGTTTGCATGCCAGGGATGACAGCGGGGAAGGTGTGCCCAAGAAGCAGTGAAATAGTAAGGAGGGTTGGAGGGAAACTAAATTTAGTTCTACACATGGGTACCAACAACCTAACTGGGGAGGAGATGAAGGTAGTGCAAGGTGGATTCAAGGTGTTATGGAAGACCTACTGGGAGGAAACATGATCGCTGGCTGACTTTCTCAGAGGTGATGCCAGTACCAAGGGCCAGCACACTCAGGAAGAAAGGGATAGAGGAATTTAGTGACTGGCTGAAGAAATGGTGCAGGGTGGAAGGGTTCACCTATATTGAGGATTGTGGGGGCATAAAATAAAACACTCCTTTCACTGGACAGGCTACACCTCAGTAAAGAGGGTTCAGGGGTACTCAAGGACAAACTGGAGGGGTACATAACCATTAAACTGAATTTAAAGTAATGGTGGGGGCAGCGGGCCTGCAGTCCCAAAGATTCAGGGGTGAGAAGGAGGTCAACGGACTCCCCCCCCCCCCAATACTGGTAAAAGAGATCTGGAGGGTGGATGTGGAGGGGGAGCAGGGCCATTAGCAACGGGGGTGGGGGGGGTTGCACAGAGGGGAGAACTGAGAAAAAAAAGAAGGGAGGGAAGGGAAGGTGGCTCTGATTTCTAGGTTGGAGGTGGTGGCTCTGAATCTACAAAGTCTTGGAAACAAGATGGAAGACCAGCAGGTGGTATTAGCAGAAGGGAGGGAGGACACAGTGGCAGTAACAGAGACGTGGGCCACACCACACCACATCATGACTGATGCCTCTCAATCCCTGGATGTAAACTACACAGGAGGGACAGGGCAGTAGGAAAAAGGGGTAGTGACGGTTTATATCAGGGAGGTTGTAACATGCAAGAGAGAGCAGTTGTAGGAGGGAGGATGGAAGCATTGTGGGTTCAGTTACAGTTCAATACTGGGAGAAAGGTGAGGTTGGGGGTGGTTTCGGTAGGGATGGGCAGGTACTAAAACACCCCACCCTCAAGACTATCTGTGGGTACCTCTAAAGTACCCTAAAAATACCGGATGAAAACCAAGTAGTTGGGTCTGGTAGTTACCACCTGACCTGTTCTACTACCTGATTACCCGACCCTGACCATAACAAAATCATGTGACAGACTTTTTGTTTGGACTATTACACTGTTAGGTGCCCTGAGCCATATATCATGTGGAGACATTGCTGAGGCAGGTATGCTGAGACAGGCGCAGCTGCTCTGAGTGAGGCTGCTGCTGTTTCCAAAAATTATACCCATGGCTGCATTGGTAAGGTAGGTATGAGAGGTGCAGCTGCTCTGAGTGAGGCTGCTTCTGTTTCCAGAAATTATCGGGTCATGTCAGACGAATCTAATAGATTTCTTTGACTGGGTAACCAAAGTAGTTGACCAGGGTGGGGCTGTGGGCATGGCCTAACTAGACTATGGCAAGGACACGGTCCCATATAAATGTAACAGCCCCCTTTCACTCACCTGGGCTGTCCCAGGGATCTCGGGGTACTCAACCTACAACTCCAAGGGGCTGGACCCGAGCTCTGATCATGTCGGCAAAGTTGGCATGGTGCCTCCACCCAGGGTAATGGCAATGATTACTGTGAACAAATAACAAGTTACCACCCCCCCCTGGAAAAATGAAGTCGCCCCATCGAGGCTGACCCCCTCAAACACAGTTTCTACCAATTGCCCCCATCCCTCAGTAACAGTGTTGAAAAACCACCAGTAAATGAATCAATGGCAAACCACAACCCCTTTATTTAGGGTACTCCAAAAGAAAAAGGTGAGGTCAATCACCTCATACCTCTCGAATCACAGTACAGTCCCAATAGATAAACCTACCCCTTCCCGTGGGTTCACCCAAATTTGACCCTAATGGTGGGTACCTCACCGCTCTCAGCTGGAGGACTGGGGTCTTTCATTGGGGCCCATATACCATTTGAACACAGGTGCTTTTAGTGTAAGTCTGTCATAGGAGTGGGGACTCAGCCCCGACCCTATGGAAGCTATTCAGAACTCCCCAGACTCGCGGCTTGGGGTACTCGCAGTTCTCCTGGGTGGTGGAAAAACTCTCCACCCGATGAGCTGCCAGATACTACGGAGGGTCTCTGTAGGAAGATGTAACCCCAGTTGGCAGCCAGAACTGGGAGGGCTTGTGCAATGATGGCCTTCGCCTGCCTGACCTTTCCAACTTCACCAGCAGACCTTTGTAGACAGTTTTTGCTCAGGCAGGCCTCTTCGTCTTTCTGCTCTGGTGCAGCTGCGTTTTCAACCTGGGTAACCAAGATGGCAATGTTCCCCTCCCTTCTGGATCAATCTACCTCTCTCCAGGACCTGACTAGGGCAGCCCAGCTTCCAGGGCTCTCCCCTGGTTGAACAGGCCTGTCCCTACATGGAGTAGCCCACATGGCCTGGGGCTCACAACCCACTGTATCTTTCCAGTCCATCAGCTCCGGAGCATGTCGTGGACCCACCTGCTTGCAGCACTGCAGATGCTGCTATCTTCCTCCTGCACCTAATTTAGAAGGGGGGTAGCCAGAGAGCCCACAGTCAGGCAGGCTTATTGTATTGGTGGCAGACTCCAACTCTCTCCTGCACTGCGGAACACTGGACCTCCCTCCTTGGATCTCTCCCTTTGTCTGTCCCCCGTTTACGTGCCAGGCTCCTCTTTTTTAAACCCCTGGCACAGCCTCCCTTTTACTGGCTGCAAACCCCCATGTGTCCTCCAGGCTGCCTCTAGGTAATTTCCTAGCAGCCCAAGGCTGGAGGTTTACATGGGGGCTGCCATCTTGGTTCCCCAGCCAGGCTTCCTGGAATCGGGCCATATATTATTTTAGCTAGCCCATTGCCAGGGCTATTCGTGGCAGAGTTCAGGACTGGAACCCTTCCGGTCACTCAGTGCACCCTCCCCGGCTTCTCTGCTCATCTGGGGCCGGGAATGCACTTGTTTTCGCTATGGCCGCGACGCGGTTGAGTAGAAATAGGAATGTCGCCTCTAAACTCCCTTTCCTTCTGGTTTCACAAGATAGATTATGCACATGGCCGCCATGGCCATGCAGTATTTTCCCTAGTGGCCCTCAGTTTTCTAAATTATTGGGGCGCGCTCCAACCTCCCTGCAATTCCCATCATTCTGGGAACAATCCCCAGACCCCAGCCCCGTTCACATCCCGGGTCAGGGTCCTGAATTGGTGTTGCTGCAGCCAAGGCACATGGGGCATCCAGACTCAAGCCCCACCATGACTCCCGGGACACCCGCACCAAGGGGATGACTCAGGGCTGTGAGAGCTCTACAAAATAAATGTAAGCCTGCCTTGGGGGGCTTACACACTCTCCTGAATGAAAGCTTGGCATCTCAACAAGCCACTCTAATGGAACCCACATGTTAGCATGCACTTTTCTAACTAGACACCTGATTCCTTAGTAGCACCAACAATAATCGCACTGACATACATGCTGTTTCCCATCTTCAGTAACGTTCCAAGCAACATAGATTTACTATATACAGAAATCAAAGGAAAGAAGTGGCACACAAAATGTTCTCTGTAAATCTTTTACTTAAACTTAGAAATATAAATAACAATGCAGAAATAGATACATGAAGGCAGCACAGTCAGTTAATAAAGCACCCAGCTCGACTCTTAGTGAGTCTTCATCAGGGGGTGGTGCTAGTGGGAAGGCTTCATTAATTTATACATAGTTAATTAGTGATACACACAATACATCTGTGAAAACAATTATTTAATAATCCCATAATACCAAAGACCAATCAATCAACATCAGAAATCAAATGCGTATCAAGTGTATAATACAAATTACAAAAACAACTTAACACTTGTCACTTAGCCCTTCTTCTGTAACATTTTTGAAAAGACATCACTATTTTTCATTTTATTTTTCCAATATAGCTGCTATTTTAGTAAGCACTTAAAGAAACAAGCATTTGTCAATGCCGAATGTTGATTGCTTTGGTCCGTTGAGCTCGCTCTGTGGCCCTCTGTCAGTCACTCATTGTGTTTCTCCTGGTGCTGCAGGCTGCTGTTTTGTACTGGGCTCCTGCCTGCATTGGCACCCTTTTCTGTCCACAAAGAAATCTGCAGCTGTCCTGACAGAGCTCCGTTGAGGTGGGTCACTGCCCCTCTCTGACTCGCTCATTCTTTTTCTCCTGGCACTGCAGGATGGCCTTTTGTACTGGGCTCCTGCCTCTGTTGGTGGCTTTTTCTGCCCACTAAGAAATCTGCAGTAGTCCCGACACAGATCCGTTGAGCTTGCTTAGTCCCACGTCACTTCGCTCATTCCGTAGTCTGCGGCGCTGTACTGTGCTCCTGCCTCGTTGCCACCTTTTCTGCCCACAAAGAAATCTGCAGCAGTCCCAGACAGCTCCATTGAGCTTGCTCATCCCCTCTCTCTCACTCGGCCACTGCTCCATTTCTGCCGGCGCCAATGGCTGGCCTTTGTACTGTGCTCCTGCCTGCATTGCCACCTTCTTCTGCCCACAAAGAAATCTGCAGCAGTCACAATAAAGCTCCATTGAGCTCCCTCACTCATTCCCTCTCACTCATCATTCAGTTCTGTTTCTTCTACTGCTGCAGGCTGCCCCTTTGTACTGGGCTTCTGCCTGCATTGGCACCTTTTTGCCCACAAAGAAATCCACAGCTGTCCTGAGAAAGCTCTGTTGAGGTCGCCTCACTCCACCTGTCTCACTCACTCACTCATTCTGTTTCTCCCAGCACTGCAAGCTGCCATTTTGTACTTGGCTCCTGCCTCTGTTAGCACCTTTTTCTGCCCACAAAGAAATCTGCAGCAGTCTCGACAGAGCTCTGTTGAGCTTGGTCACCCCCTCTCACTCACTTGTTCTGTTTCTGCCAGCTGCATGTTGCCCTTTGTACTGAGCTCCTGCTCATAAGCACCTTCTTCTGCCCACAAAGAAATCTACAGCAGTCACGTATAGAGCTTTGTTGAGTTTGCTCACTCACTCACTCCCCCCTCTCACTCGTTCGTTCTGTTTCTCCCACAACTGCAGGCTGTCCTTTTGTACTGGGCCTCTGCATCAATTGCTGCCTTTTTCTGCCCACAAAGAAATCTGTTGCAGTCCCAACAGAGCTCCGGTGAGCTCACTCGCTCATTTTGTGTCTCCCGCTGCTGCAGGCTTCCCTTTTGTACTGGGTTCCTGCCTGCACTGGTGTTTTTTTCTGCCCACAAAGAGATCTGCAGCAGTCCTGACATGGCTCCGTAGAGGTCGCTCACTCCCCCTCTGTCACTCATTCATTTCGTTTCTGCCGGCGCTGCAGGCTGGCCTTTTGTACTAGGCTCCTGCCTGCATTGCCGCTTTTTTATGTCCACAAAGAAATCCACAGTAGTTACGAGAGAGCTCCGTTGAAGTCGCTCAACTCCCCATCTCACTCGCTCATTCTGTTTCTCCTGTGGCTGCAGGCTGCCCTTTTGTACTGTGCTCCTGCCTCTGTAGGTGCTTTTTTCTGCCCACAAACAAATCTGCAGCAGTCCCAACAGAGCTCTGTTGAGCTTGCTCATTCCCCGCTCTCACTCGCTTGTCCCATTTCTGCCACCGCTCCAGGCTGCCCTTTTGTACTGGGCTCCTGCCTGCATTACCGCCTTCTTATGCCCACAAAGAAATCTGCAGCAGTCACGATAGAGCTCCGTTGAGCTTGCTCACTCTCCCTCTCTCACTCACTCATTCTGTTTCTTCCGTTGCTGCAGGCTGCCCTTTTGTACTGGTCCCCTTTGTGCATTGCTGCCTTTTTCTGCCCACAAACAAATCTGTAGCAGTCATGATAGAGCTCCATTGAGCTCGCTCACTCCCCCTCTCTTACTCGCTCATTGTGTTTCTCCTGGCGCTACAGGCTGCCCTATTGTACTGGGCTCCTGCCTGCATTGGCACCTTTTTCTGCCCACAAATAAATCCGCCACTGTCCCAAGAGAGCTCTGTTGAGGTCGCTTACTCCCCCGGTCTTACGTGTTCATTCTGTTTCTCCTGGCGCTGCAGGCTGCCTTTTTGTACTGGGCTTCTGCCTCTGTTGGCACCTTTTTCTGCCCACAAAGAAATCTGCAGCAGTCCCGACAGAGCTCCATTGACCTCACTCACCCTCTGTCAGTCGCTTGTTCCGTTTCTGCCGGGCGCTGCAGGCTACCCACGAAGAAACCGTTAGCAGTCACGATACTGCCCGCTGAGCTAGTTTACTCCCTCTCTCAATCACTCCTTCTGTTTCTTCCGCTGCTGCAGGCTGCCCTTTTGTACTGGGCCCTGCGTCGCATTGCTGCCTTTTTCTGCCCACAAAGAAATCCACAGCAGTCCCAACAGAGCTCCGCTGAGCGCCACTCCTCCCTCACTCACACGCTTGTTCTGTGTCTCCCAGCGCTGCAGGCTGCCCTTTGTACCGGCCCCTGCATGCATTGCTGCCTTTTCCTGCCCACAAAGAAATCCGCAGCAGTCCCGACAGAGCTCAGTTGAGCTCGGTCACTCCCTCCTCTCTCACTCGCCGATCCTAATCTGTCCCAAACACTGATTTCTGACAGAGACTGCAGTATTTTGCTCCGGAGCGTGAAAACACATTTCAGCCAGGATGTGAAAAATGGCAGCTGTACTCTTCATAAGGAGGTGTCGAAAAATACCAGTGTTGAAAATGTGGTGTGAAAAATATTACCAACTATGCAGTTACAAGGGTGCGTGAAAACTGCACAACGAAAGCTCGTGAATACAGTCATGTTATGGAGTTTCATCACAATTTTCAACATAGGTATTTTAGGACCTCTGCTCATGAACAGTGTCAGTGTGATTTTCTTAATGTGTCCCGAACACTGATTTCCCACAGCAGCCACGCAATTGTGCGTCGGAAGAGTGAAAAGACATTTCAGCCAGGATGTGAAAAATTATAGCTGCACTGTTCATAAGGAGGTGTGGAAAATGGCAATGTTGAAAATCTGGAGTGAAAATATTGCAAAGTTACGAAGATACGAGCGTGCGTGGAAACTGTGCAATGCAAGCTCATAGCACATTCATTTTATGGACTTTCGTCACTAAATTTTCAACATAGGCATTTTAGGACCTCTGCTAATGAACAGTGTCACTGTCATTTTCATAATGTGTCCCGAACATGGGTTTCCCACAGCGACCACGCTATTCTGCGCCGGAAGTACGAAAACACATTTCGGCTAGGATCTGAAAAATGGCAGCTATACTGTTCATAAGGAGATGCAGAACAATGGCAATGCTTAAAATCTGGAGTGAAAATATTATAAATTCATGAACTTATTTAGCGTGTGCAAACTGCAACAACACACGCTTGTAACAGTCATTTTATGGAGTATCGGCACCAAATTTTCAACATAGGCATTTAGGACCTCTGCTCATGAAAATTGTCTGTCATTTCATAATCTGTCCGAGCACTAATTTTCCCACAGCGAGCCGAAGCTGTTCCTGCGCTCAAGTGCGAAACACATTTGCCAGGATGTGAAGATGACAGCAGTACTACTCACAAGGAGGTGTGAAAAATGCCAGTGTTGAAAATATAACAAAAAAATACGCGAAGTTACGTTGGCTTGAAGCAGCGTAACAATCACGCATACGACGTCAGAAATATCAGTCATTTTTGATTAATTAAATTTGCGTAACATAGGCTTTTTGAGAACCCACCTCATGAACACTGGCACTGTCGCTTCGTTAATCGGTCCAAAGTGATGCCATGTAGTGATTGCAAAATCACCTTTCAGGGCCACCAACGCCATGACAGTGGCAGAATTCATGAGGAGGGTCCTAAAACCCATGTTGAAAATTTGGTGCAAAATTCCAAAAATGACTGAGATATGCATCAAAGTTGAAAACACCCTATTTATTCCATTATACAGCTTACGGCATTTCCTCAGTTTGCAGTCTGCTTTGAAGAGTGCAGACGTGTTCTTGGTCCACTGAAGATCATCACGCCGGGCTCGGAGGTAAGTATGGGGTGAGGGGTGTGGAGAGGCAGGGTGCGCAGTGGGTAGGTGCAGGTTGTGGGAAGGGGCAGGGTGACTGTAAGGGACCTTTTTTTTTTTTTTTTACAGGGTATCAAAATAAAAACCATCGCGAGCGTTTTTTCTTTCAGTACCATTTGTTGCGCTGGGGTGGGCTCCCAGTGTTCCAACATCAGTATTTTTTTTTTTTGGCGGGCAGTTACACAGATGGGGATTGGCATCCTGGCAGCAAAGGGCAAGCGCCGAGGGGATAGGCATGCCATTGGCACAAGTCTACTGGGTGTTTGGGGATTATGCCGATGGGAGGCCCCCATCGGCAAATGAACCTGGGGGAATTATGCCGATGGGAGTGGCTCCCCCATCATCAACAAACTTGTTTTTTGGGGGACATAATGCCGATGGGGAGTGGGCAACCTGTCAGCAAAAACAAGGAGGGGACATAAGCTGAGGGATTGGGCACCCCCTCAGCACAGAAAGAAAGGGGGGAACATGCTGATGGGGACCGGGCTCCCCGTTGGCAAGCTGGATAGAATTCAAGGACAGCCTTGCAATGAGGAGTAGCTTCCTCATTGCAGCAGATGATGCTGCAATGACAAAGCTGCCCCTGATTGCAGGAAGAACTTTAGAATGTTGTGGCACGCTGGCTGAACTAGTGTCAGCAGCAGTGTGCCACACCATTGGGGACAGCGGGCCAAGCCTTTAAAGGCTGTGGGGGCATTGGCCACAACAGTGTTGCACCTCCACAACCTGCTTCTTGCAAAAGCTGCCGCAATGTTTCTTGCACTTGCGCGAAACCAACATAAAAATGACAGATGAGTAGTGAATAAGTGAACAAACACCTGACCAATGTCAGCTGAATCCACACAAGGACCTGTTATAAATTGAGGTGCTGGGTAATAGTATCATGTTAAATCCAAGGCAACAGCCCAGACAGGTCAGGTGCAAAAGTGATGAAGGAGAGAATCTGCAAGTAGAAACAGGAAAGAAAGATATGGTTAGAACCCTTAAATGCAAAACATTTTTATTTTGAGCATATCTAATGATTATTACCTAAACACTATGCATTATGGATACTAACTATAAAGTTAAACCATTCCAGACATATACTTTCTATGTATGGAAAAACTAAACAAAATACTGAATTTCAAACCTTGGAAAGGTACAAAGAGGTAGCACATATCAAATAAATAATTTTAAGCTCTGTTTTGTTGTTTGAGAAATGGCTTACAGTATCATTGGTTATTAAGGCCGTCTGGTTTTACAGTGCCAATTTGTATATCCATTTGATCTCCTTCTGCAATGATACATTGGCTCTGTCACCACCCAGTGGGAATGAATGAACACATTCAAGACCTGTAAATTGCATTTCTTTAAGTTTGACTGGTGAAACATGGCAAAATGGAGGCCCACAGGAGTATCCTATTATTGTTCAAAATGTATCTAACATGTTCATGTACGTGTTGTTTAATGGGTCTCACAGTCTTGCCAATGTACACCGTGGCACAAGGACACCATAGGGCATAAACCACATAAGAGGTACTGCATGTTATAAGCTCATGTATTTCTACCTGTAGTTCTGGTTTTCCAGGATGTACAAATATGAAATGACTATTGCTTTCATGTTTGCACACATTGCATCTTGTACATTTGTAAAATCCATAAGTTCTGCTTGGTAGCCAGGTTTTGGTGTGATTTTGTAGGGTCATGCGACTATGTACAAGTTTATCTTTTAGGCTATTTGCCTTTGAAAATGTCTCTCTCTTAAAGTGAGATTCTGAAATTGTGGTGTTGAATGGTTACTTAAAATGTCTGCAATTGTAAAGGCTTTGCCTGCAGTTCGGTGGCCAAGCAGCCAGCCACTCCCACTTCCTGAGCTATATAAGCAGTTCCTCTCAGCCTCATTGTGAAGCATTTTTTTTTCTTTGCAGCCGAAGGCTCTGTCAGTCTGTCCTCTGAGTTGGTTGTGCCTACCTGGGGTCTGTGCCCCCACCACCACCACCTTGCTGCTCCTGCTTGCCTCTGCTGGGCTTCTGTGTTCGTTTTTCGGCTTCTGGTTTGTATTTTGCCTTCGGCTATGTGTGCTTCTGTTTTGTTCCCTGTTTTCTGTGTTTGTGTGTCTTTGGCTTTGCCTTTTGGGGGGGCTTTGTTTCTAAGCTCCTAGCATAGTGGTATTCTGAGCTCATACTATTTGTTTTCAGTTACTTACAACTGCAGCCACTGCAACTGTTTACTCCAATTACTGTTGTACCCAGTGCTTGTGTTTTTTACACTGTTGCTCACCACTCTCAAACTACTGCAATGCAACTGCAATCATCTGCGTGTTTCAGCTCAACCATAGCTGCTCCATATTGCATATTCAATTACTTTCACCTGACGCAGGTTTACTCTGACCCTAGCTATGCTGCTCATTCATGCTCTCATTCTGCCTGTGCTTCATTTCACTGCCTGGCTACACCTGCTTTCAGAACATTGTGTCTCCATGTTTTATTGCAGTTTTACAACTCAGTGTACTCCATACAGCTGTTGCTTCTATATTTATTCAACATGTTCTACTCTGAGGTCAGTCAAAAAGCTCCTGCTGAGGCTGTTAACCTAGCTTTAATATCTGCATGTGGATCTCGGCCTTCCATCACTTCCTTGTTTGTCCTATGGCGGGGACTGGGAGGTGTATGGGGAGTCATGGCCCCATGTGGCTACTTATTTCTGTTCTAAATCTTTCCTTTGCCACCCAAAATCCTCAGAGTATTTGTCACCTTGAGTTGGCTTTAAAATGCTGGCTGGCTTGCCCCATTATTCAGTGCTGTTTCATTGCTATTACAATATGCAGACCTACATGCAGGTCCACTTATTACTGTTCTGTTTACTGACCAACATACAGGTCCATGCTCACTTACGTACTCATTATTTACGCAACTCATTGCTTCATGCCTACAGCCATCCTCAGCTTCAGCCTCTGGGATTGTGCTGCACTCAATTCTGCATTTGACCTGCATTGTCTCAGCACTCACTGCTCATTATGATCTCAGCACATCAGTGCTCAATCAGTTCACCAGCTTCAGCTCTCAGTCTATTTCTGGGGCATGCCAGCTATTCTCTATTGGCGCAGGGTTCCTGCAGTTGATGGTCTCACTCTGCATTTAGCCCACATCATTGGCGTGTCCAACTTAGGGAGGATCTTTCTCACCTGCTTTAGCTGGCTGCTACCGACAGCAGCTCCTGGTGTAAATTTAAGACTAGTGGTGAAGGGTGGTTACTACAATCTCCTTTGGCTCTAGTTCCACTATAACGGTTGTCCATTGGCTTTAGTGGATTCCCTAGCAAGACACCTTCACAACATTCTTCCTACAACTCCCTCTGGTTCACCTGGTTTGATTTTAGGGTGGGTAGGGCAGGTGATTGCCTCAGCAGTCGTTGCTCTCCTCCTCCACCTTGGGTGTACGTATTGTTGCAGAGTTTTCTCACAACCTTCCATGGTGGTCCCACTAGATGGTTCGAGTGAGAACCTTCCTCCAAATTGGAATATTTTCCACCTCCCCTTAATTGGGTTTTCCAAATTGCAATTGCAGAGCCGTCACTAAATAAAATATCCTAAGCCTGGAGGGAAGGCGACCTAGGCCTTGGATCCTCCGAGATTTCCTCCTCCTAGGGTGTTTTTTTCTCTCCTCGGTTGCCTCAGGTCATAACTGTTGGTTAGTTAGCATAGAAGTGTCCCCTAGTTTCTTTAGGTAGGTTCCACTGCTGGATGGAGGTGGATGGAGGTGGATGGTGTTCCTGCCATTCCCTCTGTCCTTGGAGGATCCCCTCATTCTCAATGCAAACCTGTTTCATGCTACACAATCCTGGGCATTTCATTACATTATCAAACTGAGCATCTCATTACATTATCAAACTGTCTATGCTTCTCTACCACTACGTTACAGTTACTGCCCCTACATCACAGTTACTGCTTGCTCATATGCTTCGTGTCACCTCATTCTTTTGGGATGCTTGTACTACATTTATTTTGGGGATTCCTAAGGTACCTTTAGCCATGGGAATCATCCCGTGGCACCTCTAAGGGTGGAAACTTCTCCAAGGGTTCCTTGCCTTTCATACCCATACAGGGTGGTAATTCCTCTGAAATAGAGTGCGAATGGCCAAAACCAAACTAAAACAGTTGCACAAGCATAACACTATACTGGCTATGTAGGACAATGAATTGGAAAGGCTTTGCCTGGAGTTCGGTGGCTACAGCCAGCCACCCCACTTCTGAGCTATATCAATCAAACTTTATTTAACCAGGCAGTTTACATCATTGAGCAAGCTCATTTTCAAGATGGTTCTGGACACATAGGACAAATGAGGTTACATTACACAACAGTTCATAATACAGTGTACAGAATTAGAGTAATACATGATACACCAACAATAAAAGCTGTATTAAAACATATATAACAAGTACAAAATACATATTTAGAATACGCATATACAGGTGGGAGGCCGTAGAATACAAAGGGAGGAGAGGATGGAGGGACATGGCGGGGGGGAAGTATGAAGGGAGAGAGACTGACAATAATGGAGAGAAGGAGGAGGGCAGTTTACTTGGTGAGGCACCCCAAGGGAGTTACCATGGGGAAGGAGGGAGGAAAAAGGGGGGAGGTTACCATAAAATATTGCTGGCCGACAGGGAGACTAAGAAGACCAGGGATGTCTGGAAGATAGGGGACTTACCAGTCAGATGATAGAGCTTACCTGAAGTAGTTGCACACTGTTTTCAGATGTCTGTTGAGCAATTGTCTGAATATAAAGGGGCTAGGCAGAAGGGATAGTTTAAGTACATTTTGCAAGTTATTTGAGTGCTGGAAGGAAGGAGCTCATGGCAGATGAGCCAAAACATATCCTTGACCGTGGTAGTTTAAAGAGGATAAGGGAGGAGTTTCTTAGTCTGTAGCCACCTTTTTAGGGTTCAAACAGGTCACAGATATAGGGGGAAAGTTTATTAGACATAGCCTGGTAAAACCATATAAGGGCATTAATTTGCCTCCTCATGGAGAGAGAGATGGCCAGTCTAATGCATGATACAACAAGCAGTGGTGTGTCTGCAATGGTGAGCCAAGAACAAATCTCAAAGCACGATGATAGAGCGTATCAAGCCTTTGGACGCATACTGGGGGCAGTGACTTTATAGGAAGTCGGTGTAGTCGATCAGGGGAAGGAAGGTTGTTTGAACTAACCACTTTCTAGCTTCCAGGGTAAGTAGGCGTCTTATACAGTAAAATATACCTAGACTTTGTCTTAGCTTTTTTGTTAGCTTATTTAAATGAGCACCACAGTTGAGTTTGTTATCCAGCTAGACTCCCAGGTATTTAAATGTATCTACTGACTCTAACTGTTCACCAAGGAGAGTGGTAATCTACGGAGTACCAGGAGTTCCACTATTGGGGGGGGTGGAGAGATAATCATGGCTTTAGTTTTTTTGCCATTTAATAAGAGCTTCAGATTTAGTAGATTATGTTGGAGGATGATAAAATCCAGCTGCAGCTCCTTGTGAGCAAGGTCTAGAGAGGGGTTGGTTGTGTAGAGGGCTGTCATCTACGAAGAGGTGAATGTTTGCTACAAGCAGTCCAGAATCAATACAGTCGATATAAAGAGCGAAGATGATAGGTCCCAGGATGGAACCTTGTGGGATGCCTCGGGGAAGTATTTTTAGAGGGGGAAGAGTTCACTTTGAACTTTAACTTGCTGTGTACGATTTGTGAGGTAGGAATGAAACCACTTAACCATGGTGAGGGCTAGACCAAGGCTAGCCAGAGTATCAAGTAAAATGGAGTGATCAACTGTGTCAAATGCTTTGCTGAGGTCAAGGAAGAGCACGTAGATGTGGTGCTTACAGTCCAGGGCTTTTAACCAGTCATTTGACACTTGGGCCAGGGCCGATATGGTGCTGTGATTAGGTCTGAAACCAGATTGGACTGGGTTTAGGATGTTTTTGTGATCCAGATACTCCCTTGATTGTAAGTTTACAATTTTTCAAGTAACTTGGATAAAACAGGAAGCAGCGAGATAGGCCAATAATTATTCAAGTCTGTGGGATCTCCAGATTTGAACAGCAGGATAACGTGCACAATTTTCCAGCTAGGCATGAATTCACCTTGCATTATCAGCTATTAAGTAGGTGGGCAGTTGGTGCTGTCAGATAATGGTAGCCTGATTTTAGGAAGAAGGGTTTTAACGAGTCAACGCCAGTGCTCTTTTTAGTATCCAACGAGAGGAGAAGGTCCTCCATTTGTTTATGGGATATAGGTTGGAACTTGAAGAAGAGGTGGCGGGGGGGGAAGAAGTAGGGCTAGTCACTATGCTGGTGGAGCTCATAGTACTAAGTTTACTAACAGGTGATGCATCAAATGCAAGGCCTGCAGTAGCAAAATGATTATTGTGCAGGTCATGGATCATGGACCTGTCTGTATAGGAAGTGTCATTAGCCACAAGTTTGGTTGGGATTGGGGTGGCAGGAGAATGTCCTTCGACCTCTCTCAGGATCTGCCAGAATTTAGCAGAGCAGTTTTTGTTTACCTCCAGGCCTGACTGGAAGAACCGTGATTTTTCCACCCTGACCAATTTTGTATAGGTATTTCTGGCTACCCAGAAAGAGAGCCAGTCTGAGTCTGACTGTGACTTCCTAGCCCTTTTCCATAGGGTGTCTCTACTTCGCAACGTCCTTTTTAGTTCTGGGCTGAACCAATCAGGAGTATGTTTCCTGGTTTTGACTTTTCTTAAGGGTGCGTGTTTATTGATAATTTTTAATAACAAATCCTGGAAGATGCTGAATGCTTCAGACACAGTGGGTGCAAGGTAAAAATCCTGCCAAATAATATTACCAAGATCTGCCAGGAAGGCAGGAAGACAGAAATATTTTAAGCTGCGTTTGATCTTAAAGGTAGATATGGAAGGGAGGTGAGGAGAGTGCCTGACACAAGCGACTGTGCAGTGATCACTCAGGTCATTGTGGAAACCCCCTGCATGTAAGATGTTATGTGGTTTACTGACTAACATAAGGTCCAGTAGAGAGCTTCGGCTAGGGTTTTTCTTGTTAGGTGGAGACTTCAGGGGTAATCTGAGTTAGCCAGTGCTCATTGCAGAAGTCCTTAAGTCTGTTGGCATTGGCATCGTACCAATTAAGATTAAAGTCCCCCATAATGATGCCTTCCATATTCACTTTTTCCAAGAGGGAATTAAAATGAGGCAATATGCACAGGCCAGCTGTTGGCGGCCTATAGCATGCAGTTACCAATAGGGATATTCCAGGTGATAGGGTCATTTTAAGGGCAAGACATTCAAATTCTTTGGGCATCGAGGTATGGTCAATATCGGAAGTTAGATATTTATCTTTAATATATATGGCAACACCACCCCCTCTTGCCAACCTGTCGCACCTGAACAGGTTGTATCCAGGGATGAAAAACATTTTGTCAGGTACAGAGTTCTTTAGCCAGGTTTCAGAGAACACTGCTATGTCAGGCACGGAATGTAGCACCCAAGCCTGGACCTGGTCAAACTTGTTGGCCAGGCTGCATACATTCATGTGCAGAAAGCTCAGACCCTTTAACTGAGGGAGTTCCCCAGGAGCAGCTAGCAGATGGGGAGGGCCTGGGTTAAGTTCAACACTGTAAAATGTTCCTGGACAAAAGTCCTGGTAATCCATGGGTAATGCATTAATATTAAAGTTAGTCCTTTGCTGTGCTGCCTCCTGATGTATTTTCACAAGACAAGCTCTTTCCTTCCCCAAATCTTGGGGATGGGGCGAAAATGAAGAATATCACACAAGTAGACAGATCTTTGTTTTTCCAAATTCTTACTCTTTATTTTATTTTCCGGCCCAAATCCTCTGTTTCACCAATAAATATTGGCTTCCTCAGGAGGTGCCTTTACAAAACCTTTAAAAACATAAATACATATATAAATATCCTGTTTACACCAAAGTTAACACTTTATGTACTATATTTCAATTAACTAAATAATGAAGGCCACTTACATCTTAATCGGTACTCCAGATAATTATCTCTTTCTTTTCTAGCTCCTAGGTGGCAGGTTTAAATGCTTCCTTGGCAAGCTTTTAAACTAGATAAGGGGAGAGGTACTGATAAAAGGCAGGAAAAGTCAAGCCTCCCCCCACAAAACATGGCAGGTAGTAGGGTAAACAGTGAGGTACAGACCTTAGACAGCTAGTGCTGGAACCCACTCGGGAGAGAGCAATTCTAGACCTGGTACTCTCAAATGGAGAGAGGATCACAAATTTAGAAGTCAGTAGACATCTGGGAACAAGCGACCACTGCACAATGTGCTTCACAATGAGCACAACCATGGAGATAAGCCGTACAAAAACAAGGATACTGGACTTTAGAAGGGCTGACTTTGGCAAAATGGGTGAACACCTGAAGAATGCACTAGCAAATGGCCAAATAGGAGGGGTGGAAGAACAATGGAGAAAAATCAAAACTGCCATCATAGAGGCAACAAGTCTATGGGTAAAACAAATAAAGAAAACAAAGCGGAGTAAAAAACCACTATGGTTCTCAAAAGAGGTGGCAGTGAAGGTTAAGGAGAAAAAGGCTGCATTCAAAAAGTATAAGGAATCACAGAGGGAGCATGACAGGAACTGTATCAATTAAAGCAGAAAGAAGTAGGAAAGGCAGTCAGAATAGAAAGGCACAAACCGAGGAAAAAAGCCAACCTGGTCAAAAGGGGGATAAAACCTTTATAGGTACATTAGGGAGCATAGAAAGGTTAAGGGAGGATAATGAAGATTAATAAAGGAGAGGGAGGTGGGCAGAGGAGACAGTGAAAAGGCAGAGATATGAATGAATACTTTTGCTCAGTATTCACAAAAGAAGATGAGGAGCAGTTACCTAAACCAGACAATAGAAGCACTCTGGTAGGGGGGTTGATACCAGTCCATTCACAGAAGGAGTCCTGAAAGAACTCCTAAAACTCAAGGTGGACAAAGCAATGGGCCTGATGGGATTTACCCAGAATCCTAAAAGAACTAAGGGGGACCTAGTGACACCACTGGCCACACTTTTAACAAATCATGGCAGGATGGGGTGGTACCTGAGGACTGGAGGAGGGCAGATGTGATTCCCCTTACAAAAGTGGGAGCAAGGCAGAAGCAGGAAACTACAGACCTGTAAGTTTGACCTCAGTGGTAGGGAAATGATGGAATCACTTCTGAAAGAAAGAATTGCTGAGTACCTAGAGGAGCGACAGGACCCAAAGCAACATGGATTTACAGCAGGAAAGTCATGTCAGACTAATTTAATTGATTTCTTTGACTGGGTGACCAAAGTAATAGACCAGGGAGGGGCTGTGGATATGGCCTACCTAGACTTTAGCAAGGCATTTGACACAGTCCCGCACAAAAGATTAATAATCAAGTTAGCCAGCCTGGGAGTGGGTCCCAGGGTGGTAGCCTGGGTAGCAAACTGGCTGCACAACAGGACACAGAAGGTAATAGTGAATGGAACACATTCTGAAGAAAGGGGGGTTACTAGTGGAGTACCTCAGGACTCAGTACTGGGTCCAACTTCTTAACATCTTTATAAGTGACATTGCAGAGGGTCTGAGGAAATTTATGCCTCTTGCAGATGACACAAAGATCTGTAACAGAGTTGATGCACAAGAGGGGTAGAAAAGATGAGAAGGGACTTGGCAAGGTTGGAGGAATGGCTGACATATGGCAACTTAGATTCAATGCAAAGAAGTGCAAGTAATGCACCTGGGAAACAAAACCCAGGAGACACGATAGCAGGGAGGTACTAACAACAACAAAATGGAAAGGGACCTGGGAGTAGTCATATCAGATGACCTAAAGGTGGGTAAGCAATGTGAAAAGTCAGTAAGGAGAGCCAGGGGGATACTGAGATGCATAGGAAGGGGCATCACAAGTAGGAAAAGGGAAGTGGTTATCCCTCTATACAGACAGTTGGTGAGACCCCATCTGGAGTACTGTGTGCAGTTTTGGAGACCTCATCTATGCAAGGACAGACAGGATGGAAGCAGTTCAGAGGAGGGCAACTAAAATGGTGCAGGGTCTACATCAGAAACCATATGAAGAGAGACTGAGAGAGCTTAATATGTATACCCTTGATGAAAGGAGGGACAGGGGGACATGATAGAAACGTTCAAGTACCTCAAGGGAATCAACAAAGTCCAGGAGGGTAGCATCTTTCAAAAAGAGATGTGTAAGAACAAGGGGCACAGTTTAAAGATAGAGGGGATGGCTCAGGGTAATGTGAGGAAATTCTTTTTCACGGAGAGAGTGGTGGATACATGGAACAGCCTTCCTGAGGAGGTCGTCGGGTTCAAAACAGTGGGGGAATTCAAACATGCATGGGACAGACACAAAGCAATTATAGTGGGGGTTGCAGGAAGCAGGCTGTTGGTTAACTAGAATCTGCAGCTTATCCAGTAGGTAGGGAAATGGGCAGACTGGGTGGGCCAAGTGGTCCTTTTCTGCTGTCAAAGTCTATGTTTCTATGTTTCTAACTTCTCCAGGTACAACAGCAATCTTCCCCGCCTGATTCCAGGCAGCTTCAGTGGTGGTGGTGCCCAAGGAAAGGACCCTGTTTTGGAGAGGAGCAGAAAGAAGGATTAGAACATGATGCATTGGAGTGTCAACTAGGGGCTGGCTTACAGAACAAAGAAAAGGGGAGTAAGTGAGAGAAAGTGGAGGGAGAGCAGAATTTGAGAAGACATGTGGGATCTCAGGTTAAGGTGCCAACTAGAACTCTGCCGAAATAAATTTAAATAGCTTGAATGAGAGGGTGGGGGTGGGGGAGAGGGTTGCTGAGGGAGGACAGAGAAGAGAATAGTATTAGTCAAGGTTCAGGCGCCAACTTTAACACTGCAGACAAAAATTTAAATAGCTTATGTGTAGAAGTTGGGGGGGGACACGGAGGGAGAAAGGACAAAAAAGAAATTGTTTTAGACAGGCTAAGGTGGTGACTTTAACACTGCAGACAAAACTTTGAATAACTTAAATGTAGAGGGTGGGAGAGAAGGACACAGAGGGAGAAAAGACAAACAAGAGGATTGTAATAGGCAGGCAGGGAGAGGGAGGGGGAGCAAGTAACAGGAAACTCAAGCAGAGTGCAGACTAGGGAGAAAGGATAGACTAGGCACAGTGAGGATACAGCAGAAGAAGGAAAATCAAAACGTTCATGCTAATATAAGAAGGATTCCAAGTTTACAGCCAAATTATAAGGGATACTCTTTCACAAGCAGTTCAGTCTAAATATGCCAGATGTTAACTGGAGTGCAGTTGCAGCAGCCACTTCTAAGAGTGGGATTATTCTAGATGCCCTACAGGGGGCATGCCTTAGACAACTAGTATTGGAGCCCACTCGAGAGGGAGCAATCTTAGACCTGGTTCTCTCAAAAGGAGATGAAGAGAGGATCACAGATGTAGAAGTGGGTAGCCATCTGGGAACTAGCGACCATCGAACAGTATGGTTCACAATAAACACAGCAATAGAGTCAAGCCATACGAGTCAAGCCATACAAAGACAAAGGTACTGGATTTTAGGAGGGCTGACTTTTTCAAAATGGGTGAGTGCCTAAGGAATGCACTAGCAAATGGGCAGGAAGGAGGGGTGGAAGAACAATGAGGAATAATAAAAACTGCCATCACAGAGGTATCAAGCCTTTGTGTAAAGCAAATAAACAAAACGAAACGAGGTAAGAAACCACCATGGTTCTCAAAGGAAGTGGCAGGAAGGTTCAAGAGAAAAGAAAGCATCTAGGAAGCACAAGGAATCACAGAAGGAACAGGACAGAGAACTATATCAGTTAAAGCAAAAGGAAGCTGGGAAGGCAGTCGGATCAGCAAAGGCCCAAACTGAGGAAAAGATAGCCAACTCAGTTAAGAAGGGGGATAAAACCTTTATAGGTACATCAGGAGCAAAGGAAGACCAAGGGAGGGATAGTGAGGCTTAATAAAGGGAGGGAGGTGCGAGAGGTGACTGTGAAAAGGCAGAGATACTAAACAAATATTTTGCTCAATATTTACAAAGGAAGAGGGGAGGTACCTAAACAAACAGTAGAAACACTCTGGATACAGAAGTTGATACCAGCCCATTTACAGAAGAAAGGGGTTCTGAAAGGACTCTTAAAACTGAAGGTGGACAAAGCAATGGGGCCTGATGGGATTCATCCCAGAATTCTAAAAGAACTAAGGGTAAAACTAGTGACACCACTGACTACCCTCTTTAACAAATCTTGGGAGGATGGGTGGTACCCGAGGACTGGAGGAGGGCAGATGTGATTCCTCTTCACAAAAGTGGGAGCAAGGCAGAAGCAGGAAACTACAGACCTGTTAGTTTAACCTCAGTGGTAGGGAAAATGATGGAATCACTTGAAGGAAAGAATTGTTAAATATCTAGAGGCCAGAGGGCACAGGACCCAAGGCAGCATGGATTCACAGCGGAAGGTCATGCCAGACAAATCTGATAGATTTCTTTGACTGGGTGACCAAAGTTGTTGATCAGGGAGGGGCTGTGGACATGGCCTACCTAGACTTTAGCAAGGCATTTGACACAGTCCCACACAAAGAGATTATACAAGTTAGCCAGCCTGGGAGTGGTCCCAAGATGACAGCCTGGGTAAAGAATTGGCTGGAGAATAGGACACAGAGAGTAATAGTAAATGGAGTCCACTCTGAAAAAGGGGGTTGTTAGGGGCAACTGTAGGTTCAGACTAGATCAGTCCCTTCAATGTCTTTAAGTGACATTGCAGAGGGACTGAAGGAAAGGTGTCTCTTTGCAGATGACACAAAGATCTGCAACAGAGTTGATGCACAGGGTGGGTGGAAAGGATGAGAAGGACTTGGCAAGGTTAGAGGAATGGTCAAATGTATGGCAGCTTAGATTCAATGCTAAGAAGTGCAAGTAATGCACCTGGGAAACAAAACCCAGGGAAAGAGTACACAATGGGGGTGAGATACTAACAACAATAAAATGGAAAGGGACCTGGGGGTAGTCATATCAGATGACCTAAAGGTGGGCAAGCAATGTGAGAGGGCAGCAAGGAGGGCTGGGGGGATACTGGGATGCATAGGGAGAGGCATCACCAGTAGAAAACAGGAAGTTATCTTTCTGTACAGACAGCTAGTGAGACCCCATCTGGAGTACTGCGTGCAGTTCTGGAGACCCAATATCCGCAAAGACATAGACAGGATGGACGCTGTCCAGAGGAGGGCAACTAAAATGGTGCAGGGTCTGCACCAGAAGACATATGAAGAGAGACTTAAGGAGCTTAATATGTATAGCCTCGAGGAAAGGAGGGAGAGGGGGGACATGATAGAAACTTTCAAGTACCTCAAGGGAATCAACAAAGTCCAAGAGGGTAGCATCTTTCAAAAAAAGAGGTGTGCAAGAACAAGGGGGCACAATTTGAAGATAGAAGGGGCGGCTCAGAGGTAATTTAAGGAAGTATTTTTTCACAGAGAGGTGGTGGATGTATGGAATGGCCTTCAGAGAGGTTGTGAGTCACAAACAGTGGTGGAATTCAAGCATGCATGGGACAGTCATAAGGCAATTCTAGGGTGGGGTAGGAAGAAGTAGTAGGCTGCTGGTTAACTAGGATCTGCAGCTTATCCATCAGGTAGGAAATGGGCAGACTGGGTGGGCCAAGCAGTCCTTATCTGCCGTCAAATTCTGTGTTTCTATGTTAAATACAACAGGCTTACTATGCTATCAAAAATAACAAGTATTAAAAGTGTGACTAGCTAGTTCTTTAAAGCATTTCAATAGTTAACATTGGTGATGACTATAGAGTAATCTCAGTTAATCTGTATTTGGTACAAGCACTGTGGAGCACGCATTAACAAAGAGCCCAGCAGTAGACAAACAGTAACTACAATTTTCACAAAGTAATATGAGGAATGGAGTACAAAATGCAAGAATATGGAGAGTAAAATTACAGATTACAAGAGTTTAGGCATTTAAATGCAGATTGCAACAATCCAAGAGCTGTGCAGCCTGACCTGTTGGCCTAAGATAAAAAGAGTGCCAGAGATGCTTTTAATTTCTCAGAGCAGACAGTCTTGGTTCAAATGAGCGCATCAAAGACACGGAGCAGTGAGTCAAGGCATGCGAATCATGAGAAGTACAGTGAGGGGCTCAGCCAGTGGAAGTGCTATGCTCAACTGGAAGAGCCTTCGGGGACTGTAATTCCATAGGCTGCTGTACCTGATTCAAGATGGATGGGTGGACAGGAACCAGGAGAGCTTCTCCAGGTACCACAGCAATCTTCCACACCTGATTCCAGTTCCTCTCAGCCTCATTGTGAAGCATTTTTTTCTTCACCCCACCATCCTCCCCTCCTCCTCCAGGGGCAGCACCTCTCTCCTTAGGGGGGATTCTTAAGGTACCTTTAGCCATGGGAATCATCCCGTGGCACCTCTAGGGGTGGAACCCTCTCCGAGGGTTCCTTACCTTTTGTACCCCTACAGGGTGGTAATTCCTGCGGAACAGAGTGTGAATGGCCAAAACCAAACTAACACAGTTGCACAAGCATAACACTATACTGGCTGCATAGGACAGTGAACTTGTTTTTTAACAGTTTTTTGATAAGTCTCAAGTGCTGAATTAAATACCACAGGACAAAAATCAGCTCTACTCTTAAACAAACATTTTCTTTTTGTAGCAATATCTTTACAGGCCCCTAACATACTTGGCAGTGGACTGAGGGTAGGACCCTGTGAGCTATCTATGTGATTTTGTGTGTTATCTCCCTGCCAGTTCTACCAAATCACAAACATCACAGTTAAGTACTTCAACTGCTTCTGTGCATTCATGCGGGCTAGCCGGATCAGCATTAACAATTTCAAAAAAAAGAACAGTTCTCCCAAGTGTCAAATTCAGTCCCTGAAAGGTGACCCATATCAGTGTCAATCGCTTGTATTAAATGGTCAGTATCTTCAGTTTCAGTTTCACTGGGTTCTATGAATCCCATGTTATGTTGTGGAAAAAACAACTTTAATTTTAATTTTCTAAAGAATTTCTCAAGAGCAATAAAAATCTGAAAATCATTAACTTTCGGTGTAGGAATAAAAGTCAAACCTTTACGTAGGACTGAGAGCTGAGCTGTATCTAAGAGGTTGTCTGACAGGTTTATTATTTGGAGCTGCTTGCCTTGTTCTTTGAACGCAGCAACCTTTCTGTAACTTTGGACCCTTTTCCCCCCTCTGCATCCTCTCCTTGTCTTGACTTCTCTTTTACCTTGCCTCCCACAGAGTTCCCTTTCGATAAAAAAAGACCCCTTCTATTAGTGTTCTTGTTATAATTTTCAGAATATTCTGATGTTTCTGGCATTACTTCCTGGTTAGTTTCTCTCAGATTCCTACTCCTGCTTTGGCTTGCAGCAAAACAAACTCGGGATCTCCCTCTACTGGCCGGTCATTTTCTAGCTGATTTAATGATGTTTTCTTGTAAGTAGTCACTGTGATCTCTCTAGAGTTTCATGTTTTTCCGTTCCACCACTTCCTTCTCATATTTACTTAATTTTTGTTTCAGCTTACTGTCCAATTCAGTGAAGGCTAGGCTATCTTTGAAACTAATCACCTTGTCTTTTGCTGCCTTCAGTTCGATAAGTAATTCCTCGTATCTCAAGGTGTCACTCTTGATCAACAGTTCAATTAATATTTTTTGAACACTCGCAGGCGGCTTTGATCCAGTTCTCCTTAAACTGAAAAGTATATATTCCACTTGACCCCTAGCAGCTGTATCGCAAAACGCCTTTGGAGTTTACTATATATAGGTAGCTGCTGGTAAACACATACACCTCCCCAGCCCATCCATAGGGCAACACACTGGAGGATAGATGACAGGGACCACAGACCTATGGATGACATGGATGGGGGAAGATTTGTGGACTCACCCAGGGTATCATAGGTGAGCTTGACAGTGGGCCGTGGTGGTCTGCCTGACCTTCTAGGCAGAACAGTGTCGGGTATGGAAACCTCTTCACTGGTGGTGGCCCCCCTCCTGGCCAGAGTCTACAGTCCCACTCAGGACCTGACCCTGTACAGCTACACAACCTTGGGTTTGGTCAGAAACTGGGTCTGGGTCTGGGCCTGGAGTGGCAGCTACCTCAATGACTGGTGGGTGGGGGCCCGCGAATCCTCTTCACTGCCCAAAGCACTACCCTGGTCGGGCCCTGGAATAGGGACAGCAGAATGGGTTTCCAGAATGAAAGGCGTGGCATCAGGGTTCATTGGCAGCATGGGGTCTGGAGGGTTGGTACTTGTGGAGGGAACTGAGGTTTAGCAGTGCCACTCCCACTGGGGTGAAGTAGGATCCGAATCTGCACCCCAAAGATGGCAGGCATAGTCCCCCTTCTCGCTCTCGTCACTGGAATTGCTATCAGGCCACTCCTGGGGTGCCGTGGGGCACGCATCGAAACCCCTGATGTTGTGGTCAAGAGGAGAGAAAGAGGCAGACCCTTGCTGCTCTCTCCACTTATTCTGCCCACGTGTTATGGTCCGTCTCACAGCCAGCAGGTCCAGACCCGGGGCAGGGTCGGGCATGATCTCCCCTATTGGGAGTAAGTGATTCCGACGCACCATTTTTACTAGTCCGCGGCCATGCTCTTGCTTTATCCAATACACGGGCAAGCTAGGCAGCTTTTCAACCATGAGATAACTGTCTGAGGCCCACCAATCCTGAATCTTGTGCTTCCCCAGGAGTTCCAAGTTTTGCAGCAAAACCCTATCCCCCACTTCCAGCTCTTGACTGTGAACTCTGCTGTCATACCTCCTTTTGTTATTTTGATTACTCCAAGTCACTACTTCGGATACAAGCTGGTACACTGCCTGAAACTGCTCTCTCAGGTGGCAGGTATACTCGAGGTAGGACCCATGGGAAGTGCCATCAGCTGACACCCTGAAACAAAGGTCCACTGGCAGCCGGGCTTCGCAACCAAACATGAGGTAAAAGGGTATGCAGGGTAGCATCATTTTTGTGTAGTTGTATGCATACACCAAAAAGTGATCTTTTGACTCCAGTTTGCTTTTGTCAGCATGATCAAGGGTACCCAACATGTTCAACAGGGACTGGTTGACGTTTGGGTTGGGATCCTTGGGGTGCTAAGAGGTGTTGTTAGATTTCTGGATACCATGGGATGACAGAAACTCCTTCACCAATTGGCTCTCAAAGTCCCAGCCCTGGTCAGAATGGATTCTCTTAGGGAGGCCGTAATTTTGGACATACTGCTTGCTGCAAGACTTTAACCATGTGCTGGCCTTCTGGTCCTGGGTGGGGAAAGCCTGTGTGTATCGGGTGTAGTGATCAGTGATGACCAGGATGTTAGCTGTATTTTTCCTGTCTGGTTCAAGGGACAAGAAATCCATGCACACCAAATCCAAAGGCCTGGTGGTACTGATGATGACCAAGGAGGCGCGTGTCTGGGGAACGCCTTCCTCTGGGTGCACCGAGGCAGTGTTTGCAGTGGCTCTCTACATCAGCTTTCATCCTGGGCCAATAGAACCTGGCTGTACACAAATTCAAGGTGCATTCTTACACCAAGTGACCCATGTCATCGTGAAGGAACTTGAGGACAGCACCACGACACGCCCGGCAATACCAGTTGAAGCTTAGAGCGTCCTGATGGTCCTTGTCCTGCACTTTACGCTGCAGTATTCCATCTAGCAGAACTAGCTTTTCCCACTCTCTCTCAGCATGCACGGGCATCAGGGTGATGGTTCCACACTTGCCTGGGGGAATGCCCCTTCTCAAGAGCCCAAAGGAGGTCTTGTATGCCTGGGTCAGTCCCCTGCTCCTACTGTAGGTCAGTCTTACTGGGCTGGTGCAAGGATGAGATATCCAGGCTTGCGAAATTTAGATAGGCAGGAGGGATAGATTCGGGGGAAGGGGCTCTATGGCTCTGGTGGAGTGCATGACTGAATCAGGTGTGGACCTTACCTGGGAACACAATACTTGGACCAGGCAGGTCCGACTTGGACTGGGGGGTTGGGGTATCGCTGTGTGGACATCTGGAGAAAGCGCTCTGCATCCACGCTGGCTCACACGCCTGATAATCAAGACTGAAATTGTAGGTGGAAAGGGCCAAAAGACATTGTTGCCCCACAGGGTCCAGTTTTGTCATGGTGGTAATGTACATCAGGGGGTTGTTGTCAGTTCGAATGGTGAAGAGGACCCTGTGCAGGAATTCGTGGAACTTTTCTGTCACAGCCCACTTCAGTGCCAGGAATACTAGCTTATGAACAGGGTAATTCCTTTCAGAGGAGGTCAGACCATGGCTAGCAAATGCCACAGGGTGAACCCCCTCAGGGTGCTCCTGATACAGTATGGCTCCCAAGCCATTCAAACTGGCACTGGTGTGAAGAACATAGGGTTTTTTGGGGTCAGCAAAAGCTAGAACAGGGGCCTTTCTGAGTCTCCGGATGATCTCCCTCAAAGCAACCTCACACTCCGGGGTCCACTGGTCTCCAAACGATTCCCCAATGTACAAGTACCCCTTAGTGGGGTTTGCCCCCTTCTTTTTATTGGGAGAGGATAGCCTTGCATCATATCATTCAGAGGATGCACCACCAATGAGTAGTCCTTCACAAACCAATGGTAGTATCCGCAAAACCCCAGGGAAGGACTGCAAGGCTGGTAAGTGGATAGGCCTGGGCCACATGTTGAGGACTTCCACCTTAGCTGGGTCAGTCTGCACGCCTTCCACTGAGATGATGCATCCAACATATTCCACAGCAGGCCAGCAAAACTGACACTTGTCAATGGAGACCTTGAGGCCAAACTCCTCCGACAGATCCAGGACCTTCATTAATCGAGTCTTGTGTTCTTCCAAGGTCCACCCAAAGATAATGAGGTCATCCAGGTAGACGATAATCTTGAGCAAATTCATATCCCCCATGGTCCTCTCCATCAGTGCTGGAAGGTGGCTGAGGCTCTGGATATGCCCTGGGGCATACGCTCGAACTGGTAGAACCCCAATGGGCAAATAAATGTGATCTTCTCTTTATCCTCCTCCACCATGGGGATTTGATAGTAGCTGCTCTGGAGATCCAACACAGAGAACCACTTGCTCCCTGACAGACTGGCCAACACATCCTTTACCCAGGGCATCGTGTACTGATCAGCGAATGGTCCTCTTATTTAGGAGCAGTGGTCTATACACATCCTCACCACTCCACTCTTCATCTGGGCCACTCAATGGGGAAGCATAAGGGCTCCAAGACTTGGTGATAACACAGCGTTCAATAACTCCAGCAGGTGTTGCTGGGCATCTTCTACATCGCGAGGCTAACCTCCACAATCTCTGTCTCAATGGGCAGTGATCCTTCAGACAATTGAGTGCTCCTTCCAGGTCACACACACCCATGTCCCATTTGTGGAGCGAGAAGACCCGCGGTGCATGGCCAACTTGACCTAAAGTCTTCCTATAACTGTTGATATAGTGGAACTCCCAAAGTCGAACAAGGATGGGTCTGTCTCATTCCCTGGGGTTTCCTCAGGGAGGACTGACATGGCTCCATCACACTGAAAAATGTTGGCCAACACCCAGCCCTTTTTGATGACCACAGGCTTCTTGGATTCATTTTGAACCCCCACTGTAACTCACCTTGCACGGGAGCTGTCCGGAGGGGACAGTACTCCTCTCTGCACCAATAGGCCCTCCGGTAAACTGCCAGGAGGTGGGGTATCAAGGATGAAATCCATCCCCTTGGGAGGCCGCTTAAACCATGATATGCCCACAACATGGTATTCTGCACTGGGTGGGAGGATTAAATCTCCTACATCCTCTCAGCAGACTATGCCGACCCAGTCTTCCCCCTCATCCCTGAGGTCACTTATCACCTCCAGAGCCACCTTTTTTATGGTAGCTTTTACCAAAGGATTCACCAGCTCATCTAGCCCACCTGTGTTGGTGCACATCCATGCCAATCGCCCAAACATATTGACATTGGTCCCTATTAGCATGGGGGTGTCTGACATGCCTTTCAGCTCAGGGCAAATCAAGGCTAGGGTCTCAATAGTGAGATGTGTCTCAGTCCCCTTAGATAAAGATATGCGGACCAAGCACTACCCATTGTAGGGGTAGTCTGAGCTACCTATCCCCTACAGGGACGACCCAGACAGGGTTAAGACAGGCAAGTGTTGCAAGTGTCAGTCATTAAAAGGTCGGTGGATGATGGTGACCTATGACCTGCTATCCAGCAGGGCAAAACAGGACACTCCTTCCACCAAACTTTTGGTGTCTGCCCGGGGACCAATCAGGCCAAGTGGCACACCACTGTTGGGGGGAACATAGTGGTTTGTCCAAAGGGTGGAGTAATGCCATGTTGGGGGCTCAGATAGCTCCATCACCAGTCCCCATTGGAGTTCCCTGATCCCTCTACCCCTGTTTCTTGGCTACCAGCTGGGGTTCTCTACCCCAAGGCTGCCTATGGCCATCCTGCCTGCATTTGAAACAGAACCATCCATCTCTGGGTCCCAGGGACTGGAGGGGCCTGGGCCTGGGGCAGCATATTATGGGGGGCTGACACCGGGGTCAGGCATAACCTTGCTTGGAAAAGGGTGACTCTACCACCAGCTGATACATAGATACATAGATACATAGATCATAGACAGTGTCGGCAGATAAGGGCCTATGGCCCACCTAGTCTGCCCATTTGAGCTTGTAAGTTCAGTTTGTTTTCCTAGAAGTCTATTTCCCTTACCCTGACCTCTAGAATTCCTTTATGTCTATCCCATGCATTCTTAAATCCGTGATTGTTTCAGCCCCACCACTTCCTCTGGCAGGGTGTTCCACTTGTCCACCACCCGCTCTGTGAAGAAATTTTTCTCATGTTTCCTCTGAATCGCCTCCTCCAACTTCATCCCATGCCCTCTAGTCCTGAAACATCATTTTCGCTTAAAAATAGTGTTTTCCTGCACCCTGTTCCTCCCTGTAAGATACTTGTATGTCTCTATCATATCCCCTCTCCCTCCCTCCTCCAGGGAGTACATGTTCAGTTCCTTCAACCTGTCTTCATAGGATTTGTGATGCAACCCATGCACCATCTTTGTTGCCCTCCTCTGAACCTTCTACCCTGTCTATGTCCCAGACGAGGTATGGTCTCCAGAACTGTACACTGTACTCCAGGTGGGGCCTCACTAGTGTCTTGTATAGCGGAATTATGACCTCCCTTTCCTGCTGGTGATGCCCCTGCCTATACATCCCAGCATCCTATTTGCTTTACCTGATGCCTTGTCACACTGTTTCCTCATCTTGAGGTCATCAGAGATGACAACCCCAAGATCTCCTTTCCTGCTTGGTGCATGCTATATCCTCACCCCCAACTGATATATTGTGCCAGGGTTTTTGTGCCCCATATGCATTATCTTGCACTTCTTTGCATTGAATTTCAACTGCCAAACCCTTGACCATTCTTCAAGTTTCTGCAGGTCCTTCTCATTCTGTCTACACCCTCTGGTGTGTCTACTCTGTTACAGAGCTTTGTGTCATCAGCGAACAGTGAAATTTCTGCCTTCTATATCCTGTGCAATGTCACTGATGAAGATGTTGAATAGGACCGTCCCAGCACTGATCCCTGTGGTACCCCACTGGTCACTCTTCCCTCTGTGGAGTGACAGCCATTTACCACCACCCTCTGTGTCCTGCCACCCAGCCAGTTACCTACCCACCACACTACTGTCCTGCCCACACCATATTCCCCAGTTTGTGTAATAGTCTCTATGTGGCACAGTGTCAAAGGCCTTGCTGAAGTCCAGATAGGCCATGTCCACTGCCCTCCCTGATCCACCTCCCTAGTCACCCAGTCAAAAATTCAATGAGGTTGGTCTGACATGACCTCCCTGGTGAAACCATGCTGCCTTGGGTCCTGTAGTCCATTGACAACAAGATGTTCCACCAATCTCTCCTTCAGTAGTGCTTCCATGATCTTTCCCACTACCGAGGTGAGGCTGACTGGTCTGTAGTTCCTGCTTCCTCTTTGTTCCCACTTTTGTATAAGGGGACTACATCTGCTGTCCTCCAGTCTTTGGGTACCTCCTGTTTCCAGTGATTGGCTGAACAGGATAGCCAGAGGTTCAGCCACCACCTCTTAGTTCTTTAAGGACCCGGGTGCACCCCATCTGGCCCCATTGCTTTGTCAACTCTTATTACTTCCAGTTCTTTCAGGATCCTTTCTCGTGTAAAGGGACTTGTGTCCATTTCTGCACCATTCTCACCCCTTGTACCCCTTCAGACCCATTACCCCCTCTTCCTTAGTAAAGACTGAGCAGAAATACCTGTTCAATATGTCAGCTTACTGTTGTCATCCTCCACACTGCTCCCATCCTCCCCTTCAGTCTAACTATCCCTCCTTTGTCCTTCTTTTTCACTTATGTACCTGTAAAAGGTTTTGTCCCTTTAACCACTGATTTTGCAATGTGTTCTTCTGTCTGAGCTTTGGCTTCCTTACTGACTTCCCTGCCTCCCTTTGTTTCTCCTGGTACTTCTCCCATCCTCTTCTGCCTGTGTCTTTTGTATTGCCTGAATGCAGTCTTTTGGCTTTCACTTTCTTTGCTACCTCTTTGGAAAACCATAATGGTCTCCTCTTTCTTTTCCTCTTGCTAACCTGCTTAATGCATAATTCTGTTGTTCTTATAATCCCCATTTTAAATACTGCCCACTGTTCCTCAATCCCTGATTCCTGTCCCATTCCCCTTAATGCCTCTTTCAAGCATCTCCCCATTTTCCCAAAGTCTGCCCCCCTAAAATCCAGGATACGTGTTTTTGTGTGGTTTGGTTCTGCTCTTTCTGTGATTTCAAACCACAATGACTGGTGGTCACTGTTACTCAGGTGCTCCCCCACTGTTACCCCCATCACACTGTCCCTGTTTGTGAGCACAAGGTCCAGTATTGCCTTCTGCCGAGTTGGTTCCATGACCAGTTGCTTGAGGAAGGCACCTGAAGGAGTCAGGATAAATCTGCTCCTAGTTGATGCTGCTGCTGGGATGCTCCAGTCCACATCTGGTATATTGAAGTCTCCAACCAGTACTACCTCACTCTTGTCAGCCATCCTTGGATGGCTAGCATCAGCTCCTATCTGTTTCTTCCTCCTGGGCTGGTGGTCTATAGACCACACCTGTGCGGATGGCTGGCCCTATTTTCCTTTCCAGCTTAACCCACAGTATCTCTCCCCATTTTGTTCCTCCTGGATCTGTGTGGCCTTATGTCATTTTTCACATACAGTGCCACTCCTCCTCCCTTTCTGCCTGCTCTGTCTCTTCTGAATATGTTGTAGCCAGGTATGGCCATCTCCCAGTCATGGTTATCATTACACCAGGTTTCAGTGATGGCCACAATGTCCAGGTCTGACTGTACCATGACAGCCTCCAGATCTTCCATCTTGTTGCTAAGGCTCCTGGCATTTGCACATGGCTTTCCATGATTTGACCTCCCTAGACTGCTTCACTGTTCTACTCCAGCCCTTCCTTGGTTGTCATTTATCCTGGTTCTCCTTGCTGTCTGCCCTTCTGCTGAATTTTGCCCTTTCTGCTTATCCACCTTTTGGACACTAATCTCCAACTTTGCACACTGCTTTGCAGAGATAGCCCTCCTCTGGTTCACTGGTTCCATTACTAGCTGTGGGGGTGAGCAAGTAGGTACCATCCTTGCTGGCCTGCCACCCCCTTTGCTAGTTTAAAAGCTTGTCAATGTAGCATTTAAACTTATTGAGTGCTTGATTCTCCTCAGGATGGATGCAGGCCGTCGAGGCTTGAACAAACCTCCATCCCTCCAGATGGGTCCCAGTCACCAATGAATCAAACCCTTCCTCACAGCACCAGTTCTTCAACCATGAGTTAAAGTTCCTGGTGCATGCACTCCTATGCTCTCCCTTGCCTCTCACAGGTAGTACTTCTGAGAAAGTGACAGAAGTAGCTACTTGCTTGAGACCCCTCCCCAGTTTCCTAAACTCTTCCTGAACTTCCTTTGGCTCCCCATTTGCCAAGTCATTAGTACCTAGGTGGATAATGACATCCAGCTTACCCTCCTGTCTTGCCTTCCCAGTGATCCCCAGTATCTTCCTTCCATCCCTCCATGCCGTGGCACCTGGTAGGCACCTCACCTCCCTGTCCTCCCCCTCCTGTGTTCCTAGCTGGATCCCTCTTATGATGGAGTCCCCCACCAGGATTCTTCCTCCTCCTCTGGGGTCCACTGCTTTCCCCACTGAGGTCACCTCCTTGCCTAACCTCCACATCCTTTCCTTCCACTTCCCTGGTACCTCTATTTGGTTGTCCTCATTTGCCAGTGTGGCATATGAGTTCTTGAGAGGAATAGGATCTGGGATGTGCCTCTGCCTGACTGCTCTAACCCTCCCTGAGCCCACTGTCATCCAAGTGCTCCCTCGTTCTCGGCATCCTTTGAGGCAGCTGCATTGACTGGGTGATTCCTGGACAGGGGTGAGTACTCCTGACCCAGTTTACTTCCGCTCTGAGTCTGGCTACCTCATCCCTCAGTCCCGAGAGATGCATGCAGATAGGCAGCACCTCAGTGTCCAGAAGGTCTGCCTGAATATGGCTGCCCCACAGCCACTACATTGCACCACCCCACATTATACTGCAATTCCACTACTTATCTGCTACTGAAGCTCTCTTAGTTCTCTTTTTATGTATTTACAGTATTAAAAATCCTGTAACTGATCCTCAGATATATATTTTTTTAAGGAAAAAGAAACCAATAAATAAATAAATAAATGAGTCAAAACACTTGTCGTGCTGAGGTGGTCTTCTTCCCCTATGCCCTCCTACTTCACACCTCTTACTATACCCTGTGTTTAGCTCCTGTCAATCAGATTTATCAGGGCATATAATTAAGAATTGGGAAGGGGTGGGGGTGGGGGCGAAATTTGCAGCAATTAAAGACAGCACAGAATTACACCACCACTATTTTTTAAATTTTCAACAGCCCAAAAACAATTATAAGTAAAGACAACACAGAAAGAAAGTATAGTGTCACTACAAGCCTACAATCTAAGTTTAAAAGAAAAATACCAGTTACTCTGAAGCACTGAATTGAATATGTTTCCTTCCTTCACCTTCTGGCTTCTTCTGAGAAGATGAACTTCTGTTTGCTGCTTTAACTGTGACTAAGCCCCACCTTCAGTTATCACGTAGCTGAGGTCAGAGGCCAGACAATTAACACCCTTCACCCAGCTACAGGACAGTCAGACAAGCCAAGATAAAATTTGCAGCAATTAAAGACAGCACAGAATTACACCACCACTATTTTTAAATTTTCAACAGCCCAAAACAATTATAAGTAAAGACAACACAGAAAGAAAGTATAGTGTCACTACAAGCCTACAATCTAAGTTTAAAAGAAAATACCAGTTACCAGTTACTCTGAAGCACTGAATTGAATATGTTTCCTTCCTTCACCTTCTGGCTTCTTCTGAGAAGATGAACTTCTGTTTGCTGCTTTAACTGTGACTAAGCCCCACCTTCAGTTATCACGTAGCTGAGGTCAGAGGCCAGACAATTAACACCCTTCACCCAGCTACAGGACAGTCAGACAAGCCAAGATAAAATTTGCAGCAATTAAAGACAGCACAGAATTACACCACCACTATTTTTTAAATTTTCAACAGCCCAAAAACAATTATAAGTAAAGACAACACAGAAAGAAAGTATAGTGTCACTACAAGCCTACAATCTAAGTTTAAAAGAAAAATACCAGTTACCAGTTACTCTGAAGCACTGAATTGAATATGTTTCCTTCCTTCACCTTCTGGCTTCTTCTGAGAAGATGAACTTCTGTTTGCTGCTTTAACTGTGACTAAGCCCCACCTTCAGTTATCACGTAGCTGAGGTCAGAGGCCAGACAATTAACACCCTTCACCCAGCTACAGGACAGTCAGACAAGCCAAGATAAAATTTGCAGCAATTAAAGACAGCACAGAATTACACCACCACTATTTTTTAAATTTTCAACAGCCCAAAAACAATTATAAGTAAAGACAACACAGAAAGAAAGTATAGTGTCACTACAAGCCTACAATCTAAGTTTAAAAGAAAAATACCAGTTACCAGTTACTCTGAAGCACTGAATTGAATATGTTTCCTTCCTTCACCTTCTGGCTTCTTCTGAGAAGATGAACTTCTGTTTGCTGCTTTAACTGTGACTAAGCCCCACCTTCAGTTATCACGTAGCTGAGGTCAGAGGCCAGACAATTAACACCCTTCACCCAGCTACAGGACAGTCAGACAAGCCAAGATAAAATTTGCAGCAATTAAAGACAGCACAGAATTACACCACCACTATTTTTTAAATTTTCAACAGCCCAAAAACAATTATAAGTAAAGACAACACAGAAAGAAAGTATAGTGTCACTACAAGCCTACAATCTAAGTTTAAAAGAAAAATACCAGTTACCAGTTACTCTGAAGCACTGAAGCACTGAATTGAATATGTTTCCTTCCTTCACCTTCTGGCTTCTTCTGCAAAGCCCTTACATTGTCCTTCACCTCTTGGAACTCCTGTAGCACAGTACCCAACTGGGAAAACAAGACAGACCCAGCGGGTTCGGAGCTTGGGGTCACAGGGCAGCACTGGTGGCTGTGAGCACTGGCAGTTGGTCACCGACATCCTCCTAGGCTTCTTCCTCCTTCACCTCATCCAATAGTTGCTTGAATGAGGTGGGATCAGCTTTCTGGTCTCGCAACCTGAGGAAGATCAGGGTCAAGCAGGAGTGTACTGCCTCCCTCAGTATCAGGTCAATGCCTCATCCGCACCACCAATGCCAGGGGATCTTTCCTAGCCTCAGCGATCTTGCACACCACAGTCTCCACCCAAGTAATGTACTGGGATAATTTTTCACCCTTATGCTGCATGGTGCCCCACAACCAGAACAAAATGGTCATTGTCCTTTCGACACCCCAAAAGTGCTTCTCAGAATGTCCAGATAGTTGCCCAGAGTACACGTGGGCTAGCTGGACCATAGGGACCGAATCATATCCAATGTCATGCCCAGACTTTCCACAATGCACTTGCACTTCCTCGGAACACCTCCAGACCTGGATCATCCGTGCCACCTGGCTTATCCAGAAGTGGAAATCATCCTCCCCAGCAGGTGTGGGAATGGCCCTCTAGAAAGTGCAAAGCCGCTTATACTGTTCGTGTGCTGTCACCACATAGGGGACCTGCCCTCCTGGCAACATCATATGGAAAAACCTACCCTCCAGGAACAGGGCCTGGAGATCCTGCAGGGATTGCTCTTCTTCAACAAGCAGGGACCCCAGCCAGGTTTCAAAACTTCCTTTGTCTTCATTCGGGGCGGAGGAGGTTGGATCTCCAGAGGGCAGGTGAGCAGCCATCCCCTTGTTTAACAAGATCCAGGTCTCTTGGGACTTACCTATAGTCACCCTAGGGGGTACGTCCATGTGGCTTAAGTCCTTTTTTACTGCTTCCACTATTAGGTCCCTACACCCCTTAACCCGGTCTGTGGTCATGCTCTGAATTTTCAGCACCCTGCAGGCAGGCAGGGCCCCCTCTAATATTTCTAAAATAGGCTCCATCTTCTGCCCCACTGCCACGCTCTGTACCAGAAACATCCTCTGGGGTTAAGGCCCTCAAACTCACACCAATGCTTGACCTCCTGAACGCCATTTCGCCTGTTCCCACGAAACAAAGAGAAGAAAAAAGGGAAAAGAAATGAACAAAACCGGGGGTACCAAAATATTTAAACTGTCAGGTTGGAGGTAACCTCTAGGGGCACTAATCTCAGCAGTGCTTCCACTTGTAACAGTCCCCTTTCACTCACCTGGGCTGTCCTGGGGCCCTAGGGGTAATCAGTCTACACCTCCAAGGGGCTGGGCCCAAGTTCTGGTCATGCTGGCAAAGTTGGCATGGTGCCTCCACCAGGGTAGTGGCAAGGACTCCTGTGGACAAATGACAGGTTACCACCCCCCTGGAACAATGAAGTCACCCCGTCGAGACTGACCCCTCAAACAGTTTCTACCAATTGCCCCCACCCCTCAATAACAGTGTTGAAAAACCACCAGACAATGAATCAATGGCAAACCACAACCCCTTTATTTAGAGTACTCCAGAAGAAAAAGGTGAGATCAATCACCTTGTATCTCTTGAAGCACAGTACAGTCCCTATAGAAAACCCACCCCTCCCCGTGGGTGCACCCAAATTTGTCCCTAATGGTGGGTACCTCACCGCTTCCCAGCTGCAGTCCTGAAGTCTTTCATTGGGGCTCATATACCATTCAAACATGGGTGCTTTCAGTGTAAGTCTGTCGTGGGGGTGTGGACTTGGCCCTGACCCTACGGAAACTATTAAAACTCCCCAGAGCCATGGCTTGGGGTACTCACAGTTCTCCTGGTGGTGGAAAACTTCCACCCAATGAGCTGCTGGATGCTTTGGAGAGTCTCTGTAGGAAGATGTAACCCTCGTGGGCAGCCAGAACTGGGAGAGCTTAAGCATGATGGCCTTCACCTGCCTGGCCTTTCCAACTTCACCCGCAGGCCTTTGTAGACAGTTTTCACTCAGGCAGGCCTGTTCGTCTTTCTGCTCTGGTCCAGCTGTGTTTCTAACCTGGGGAACCAAGGTGGCAATGTTCCCCTCCCTTCTAGATTGCTCTACCTCTCTCCAGGACCTGACTAGGGCAGCCCAGCTTCCAAGGCTCTCACCTGGTAGAACAGTCCTGTCCCTACACAGAGTTGCTCATGTGGCCCGGGGCTCACAACCCACTGTACCTTTCCAGTCCATGCAGTCAGCCCTGGAGCATGTTGTGGACCCACTTGCTTGCAGTCCTGCAGATGCTGCTGTCTTCCTCCTGCACCTAACTTAGAATGGGGGTAGCCAGAAAGCCCACAGTCAGGCAGGCTTATTCTATTGGTGGCAGTCTCCAACTCTTTCCTGCACTGCAGCACTCTGGACCACCCTCCTCAGATCTCTCCCTTTGTCTGTCCCCCATTTTCATGCCAGGCTCCTCTTTTTTAAACCCCTGGCACAGCCTCCCTCTTTCTGGCTGCAAACCCCATGTGACCTCCAGGTTGCCTCTGGGTAATTTCAGCAGCCTGAGGTTGGAGGTTTACATGGGGGCCGCCATCTTGGTTCCCTAGTCAGGCCCCTGAATCGGGCCATATATTATTTTAGCTAGCCCATTGCCAGGGATAATTGTAGCAGGGTTCAGGACCAGAACCCACTTTTCAGTCACTCAGTGTGCTCTTCCTGTCCCATTGCTTATCTTGGGGCCGGATGCACTCCTTGCTTATGGCCGCACGGACGGAGTGGAAATAGGAGTGTGGCTCCTTTAACCCCTTTCCCCCAGTTTCACACATGCTATATGTGCATGGCCGCCATGGCCATGCAGTATTTTTTCCCATGTGGTCCCCAGGTTTCTAAATTATTAGGGCTGCTACAACCTCTCTGCAATCCCTGTCATTCTCGGGAACAATCCCCAGACCCTGGCCCCATCCGCATCCTGGGTCAGGGTCTCAAACTGGCGCTGCCACAGCTGTGGCACATAGGGGCATCCAGGCTCGAGCCCCACAATGACTCCTGGGACACCCGTGCTGAGGGGAGGACCTGGGCACGAGAATCTGACAAAAGGTAAGCCTGCCTTGGGCGGCTTACACAAAAGATTAATAAACAAGTTATCCAGTCTTGAAATGGATCCCAGGGTGGTAGCCTGTGTGAAAAAAAATTGGCTGGAAAACAAGACACGGGGCATAATAGTAAATGGAGTTCACTCCGAAGAAAGGGGGATTAATAGCGAGGTACCACAGGGTTCAGTACTGGGGCTGGTCCTCTTTAATGTCTTTATAAGTGACATTGCAGAGGGACTGGAAGGAAAAGTATGCCTTTTTGCAGATGACACAAAGATCTGCAACAGGGTTGATACACAAGGGGGGCCGAAAGGATGAGAAGGGATTTGGCAAGGTTGGAGGAATGGTCAAAGGTATGGCATCTTAGATTCAGCGAAAGAAGTGCAAAGTAATGCACCTGGAAACAAAAACCCAGGGAAGAGTACACAATGGGAGGTGGGGAGGGTGAGTACTAACAACAAAAATGGAAAGAGACCTGGGTTGATCATATCAAATGACGAAAGGTAGGCAGGCAATGGGAGAAGGCAGTAAGGAGGGCTGGAGGGATACTGGGATGCATTGGGAGAAGAATCACCAGTAGAAAACAGGAAGTTGTCATCCCTCTGTACAGACAGTTGGAGAGACCCCATCTGGAGTACTGCGTGCAGTTCTGGAGACCCCATCTCTGCAAGGACATAGACAAGATGGAGGCAGTCCAGAGGAGGCCACTAAAATGGTGCAGGGTCTGCACTAGAAACCATATGAAGAGAGAGATTAAAGAAGCTAATATCTATACCCTCGAGAAAAGGGAGGTGGGGGAGGAATGATAGAAACTTTCAAGTACCTCAAGGGAATCAACAAAGTCCAAGAGGGTAGCATCTTTCAGAAACAGATGTGCAAGAACAAGGGGGCACAGTTTGAAGATAGAGGGGGGATGGCTCAGGGGCAATGTGAGGAAGTATTTTTTCATGGAGAGGGTAGTGGACACATGGAACAGCCTTCCTGGGGAGGTCGTGGGGTCAAAAACAGTGGTGGAATTCATGAATGTATAGGACAGACATAAGGCAATTCTAGTGGGGGGGTAGGAGGAAGTAGGCTGTTGGTTTACTAGGATCTACAGCTTAACTAATAGGTAGGAAAATGGGCAGCCTGGGTGGGCCAAGCAGTCCTTATCTGCTGTCAAAGTCTATGTTTTAGTGTTTCTATTATACCCATGTTGGGCATCAAAGTTACGTAATATAAAACTGATAATTGACAAAAAAACTAAGAATAGTGTGGCACATGTGGCTGGCATGGTGGCAGTGGTGATGGTTCTATTTGTTTCATACACTACCTAGTCATCATATTCAGTATCATTGACTGCATGCTGTTGTTCATGTTATGGGTCAGAATCATATAATTCAGTGTTTTGGATAACTGGAAAAGTGTCAGCATTCATTTTGAGAAATGTAAGCCATTCCACTTTTACAGGACTTAGCAATGTTCTGTGGTCAGTGACTATTCATCCAGCTGCACGAAATAAGTGTTCAGCATATACACTTGAAGGTGGACAACTGCGGTATATTATTGCAAGATGTGCTAGATCTGGTCATATTGTTCTCTTTTGTTCCCAACAGAGTAATGGATCTTCCTCGAGACCAATCACAGAATGGTCAGCAAAATACTCTAGGGTCATTGTGCTGTGTGAGACAGTTACCAGTCTGGCAGATGAACTAGTTGCACTTTCCTTACAGGATTCTAGTCCATGTTGCTGTAGGTGACCAGAAGTGATTTGCCTTTCTGATCCTGAACATAGGATGCCCCAGAAGTAGCTGTAGTTGTCCTTTCCCTCACCGATGACACCAGTGATAGTGAAGAATTAATAGATGTGCTGTTTACACAAGAGGAACACTCCGATGGTTCAGCAGGGTTTGATTGCTGTACAATAGTTAATGGTGCTGATGGGGCAACGTCACATTTGGTTAGCAGAAGATCTCTCCAATACTCCATGCCCTCCCCTGTAGGGAGGATGGATTCAATGTTCCACTTAAAGTGGTGCTCTAGTGATGTAGCCAACACATAGGTGTCATTCTTAAAGTGAATTTCCAACCTATCTGAGAGCAGCTACCACTCACACATAGTGGTGACTGTCCTCATCGGCCATCATTTTATCTTGTTTGTAATAATTAAAACTATTTAGGATGAATGACAGGAGCCAGGCCCCAGTTTGACCATCGCGGCCTCATGTCCGGTTGCCTCACACTCCCCGCCAGATAATGATCGCAGGCCAGGAGATCACGAAGGCGCACGTGCAATGCTGGATTTAACCATAGCTACTGTAATGAACATTATGATACGAAGGACACCACCAGACCACCGTGGCCCACGCTAGTCAAGCTGCGTCCTTCATTACCGCCAAGTAATCATTTTGTGCTTTAAAATGAATTAGAAATCCAGCCCCATTCATTTCAATGGGGCACGCCTCTGCTCTCCTGGCCACACATCATTATGTGTTTGAGCGCTGGGGCGGCAGACCAACCCGGACATTCAAATTGTGGAGGGCTGAACCCTTATAAAGCAAAATTACAAGGCATATCATTCAGGTACTAAATAGTTTTAATTATTACAACCAGGACAAAATGATGGCCCATGAGGGCAGGCACCACTATGTGTGAGTGGCTGCCTTACATCGGACATTTCCTTTAAACATATGGTATTTATTCTCTGATCAGTCAACAGTCTGAGACTCAAGTCATCTGCCAGTGTAACACTGGTGGTGTGTCTTCCTTTGACTGAAAGTCTTTCTTTATGTCATCAAGAAAAATGTGAAGAAATCTTATTTGAGGAAGAATTTGACTCCGAGTTGCATTGTCTGCATTGACATCATGTTTGGAATCCCCAAACGGCTCCAATAAGCTGACCAAAGATTCAAGCAGAGCCCAGCTCCTGGAACTGAGCATGATGTCTGCTTTACCTGTTTGATTCCGCATGGTGTAGTCATGTACAGCTTTTTTCTGTTCACTAGCCTTTTCCAACATGTAAACTGTTGAATTCCAGCAGGTTGGAACTTCCTGCTTTAGTGTATGCAGTGATAATTGTTTGACCTCTGCAACCATGTCAGGATTTTTGTGCTTTCACAAAGTGGCTGAAATGCCTACATATTTTCTAGCAAGACCTAACAGGTTTTCAACATTTCTGTTTCATTTAAGAAACTATGGATGAGAAGATTTAAACAGTGTGCAAAACATGGTATGCGTCGGTAGTTGCCACCTCTAACAGCTTTGACTATGTGCACCATTATCTGACACTATGAACCCTGGAGATAAGGAATATGAGTAAGCCATTTCTGGAATTGATTTTACAGTTCCTGCAAAATATTTACAGTAGTGTGGATTTCCTTAAAAGTGGTGACACATTAAGGTTAAAATTCGGAGATTTCATATATCCATGATCGCACTCTCGGTTAAAAAAATTATTCTTAGGCTTTGGGAAGATGGGATTTGTCCAACATATCGGGAATGGACACATGAAATCCTTGACTCCACACAGGAAAGGCCATAGCAACCCTCCAAAATAGGCTACAAAAGTATAAGCATATATGGGATCCCCTTCACACTGTAATTATCACCGCTAGGATTTAAAGTGTAACGGTTTACCTGCTATCTTATCAAGCATTCGAGTAACACGGATAGCTAGTTACTAAAACACTTGAAGGAACTGCTGTGCTGGGGGTGAGTAGGGGGGTTGGGGGTCAGTGTTGGATTGTACTACTAACTGGCTGTTCATATTTGTATCACTGCCTCCTGTATTGTGGAAATTTTGTGAATAAAGTGTGAATTGAAAAAAAAGTGGTAACACATACTGTAATACAGCCTGCTTCTTACTGTTTGCAGAAGAATGGGTATTATTACTTTCTGACTGAAAATGTGTGCAATGAGCTGTAACAGTGATATAGTCAATTACTTTGTTGCTGGTCCATATATCTGTGTTTATGTGAACCTGTTTCACTTGAGAGAGTTGCTACTGCTTAAGGACTGCAGTACACACCGAGTCATATAACAATGGAATAGCCTTTTTTGAGAAATATGTTCGACAGGGAATGGTGTACCATGGTTCAATCAAGATCATGAACTTGAAATCTTTTTGGGTAACAAAAGTAAAAGGGAGTTGCCAATCGGCCAACAGCTCTGCAATGGCTCTATTTAACATCTGGCATGTTGGATGCTTGTGGGTAAATTTTGATGTCCTTGCAACACTTTCTTTTAATAGACAAAGAACCTCTGTGTGCAAGCACTGAGGCAATGGTTGCCCCAAAGGGCATTTGTCTGGGAAACCAAGTTTCAAAGAAATACAAAATCGCACATGACCCCACAATGCAAAGTAACAAGGGCTGCATGCAAATCACTACAGAATATTATGCTGGTTCAACTTTAGCAGAAATGCAAGGCGCCGAAAGGCCTCTCACACAGTTTGCAAAGGGTGCCAACAGAAGACATAGACATGTGTTTCGTCTTACCAGGACTCATCAGTATGCCTCGTCTGTCTGACACCCCAGTGGAATGAACCAGCTACCCTAAGATCCTGGGTTATGTTATGGTGAACCCAATTAAAACAAAAAAATATTTAAAAGACAAAATTTGGCACCCTTTGCAAGTGGTGTGAGAGGCCTTTCGGCACCATGCATTTCTGCTTAAAGTTGAACCAGCATACTATTCTGTGGTGATTTGCATATGCAGCCCATGATGCTTTGCATTGTGGTATCATGTGTACTTTCTTTTAATGTTAGTTGACAAGAATGACGAGATATTTTTAATTATTGGGGATTGTGTTTTTCATGCCTATTTCACATGGAGTACTATGGGACTTTCCAGTACTTGATGGTGTCAGAAGAAAACAATCTTTTTTTCATTTGTAGATTTTGGTATTTTCAGTTTTCTCCTTCCCTCCTAGGGCCATGGTGTGCACATACGTGTTTGTGCATGGAGGTGCACACACAAACACACACACACACACACACACCAGGATCTGATCCAACCACCTGCGCTACCCACCGGACCTCCACCCGGTGGGAGTGGGACTATGGCCACGCAGGCATCCACCCCTTTGGAAGGGAGAGCCATAGCTTGATCCCGCTCCAACCCCCCCCGAGCCAGCTCCCAGTGACCTGAGGTCATTCCCGAACCTGGGTTGCTGGCATAGCACAAGGTAAGGCACCAGTGCCTCAGCCCTCTGTGCCACCGGGCCAGCAACAATCTATTTTTGTCTGGGAAGACTGCAAGAATACATCAAGTGACTTACTGTCAGTTCCTGCCTCCAGTTCATTGTCATTATGGTCACTGTCACCACCACCTCCACTACTGCCCGTATCAACTACACTGTCCCTTGCCCTGCCCTACCTAATTGAGTGTTTTGCTTTTGCATGTCATTACTGATGTTCCAAATTTCCCACTTTGCCACCATGACTGATGCTCTTGCACAGACTGTATACAGCTCAAGAGTTGTCTTCAGGGTCAATATAAAATAAATTGTTTAACATGTTTTTATGTAAAGTGCTTTGATATTTTGAATTGCGCTATATAAATAAAAATTATTACTATTATTATATATTATAAATTCCGCAAAAAGATTTGCCTTTTGTGCCTAGTACCACAGTGCATGGCACTATTTCTTGTACAGTCAAGGGACTTGAAGGAAACCCTACACTGCCATTTCCTTAACATGAATTGTTCTCATTCATGCTCATCTTCTTATTCTTGTGCTTAGCATGTGATTTTTTCTGTACTTTTCTCTCATGCCTTACAGCGGCATCTGTTCCTACTCCTCATCAAAACCACAGACCTCATCACCACAAGATTCAGAAGAACTGGAAGTGTGCATATAGCCTGGGCTATCCCAGTCCCAGCTATCACCACCATCTTTATCAGCATTTGTTGCCTTAGCAACTGAGCTTATATTTGAAGAGGATGCCTTCTTGCATGCTGTTTCAGTAACTGGAAGTATCCTGGCACACATGGCTAAACATTCAGTACCTCTATGGGTAACTCCATTCAGTTCTTTCTGAAACTCTACTATTATTTCATTGTTAACATGCTTTTTTGATTCAGGAGGACATTTAGTGCCAGACCTAGTGACGCTATGTTCTTCATTAGTGCTAGGATTCATATTGTCCACATCATTTTCAGTTGCACATGCAACAGCACTGTGCTTCCTTTTTGTAGACTTAGGCTGGAAATACGAGACATGGTAGACACAGCCATGAAAGGAATGATCATTGTTTCTAACTGTTGCAGAGACAGGCAGTGTATCTGTCTTTTTGCAACTGAATATACTTTATTGAAAAGTTTCCAATGCAACAAGAACACAACCAAATGGCAGTGTAGTTGTCTATGTCACAGACAGCAATAAATGACAGAGCTTGGGGCACCTAACAAACAGTGTAATATAGCCTAAATGGCTTTTGTTATGCTGCAGAGAGACATCACACACAGTGTAGCTATATCACATTAATAAATGACAGGGCTCTGCTGCTTGGGGCACCTAACAGTGGTGTAACACAGCCTAAACTGCTTTAATTATGCTGCAAAGAGATGTCACACACAGTGTAGCTGTCGGGTATAAATGAGGGCACAGGGCACCTAAAGACAATGTAATGCAGCCTAAATGACTTTCACTATACTGCAGAGACACACAACTATGTCACATTAATAAAATGACATGGCTCAGAGCACCTAATACAAACAGTGTAAATTACAGCCTAAATGGCTTTTTTACTGCTGCAGAGACACACAGAGTAGCTATGTCACAGAGAGCACTCAAGGCACTTAACAGACAGTGTAATACAGCCTAAATAGTTTTCACTATGCTGCAGAGAGACACACAGTGTAGCTAATGTCACAGGTGGGGCTCAGTGTACTACAGCTCAAATGGCTTTCTACTATGCTGAAGAGAGACACACAGTGTAGCTTTTTTTAAATTTTATTTAAACATTTGGTGACCAGGAAAGGCATGCTGAACCAAGGCTCACCTTCAGGTGTGACCTGAGGAACACAGGATCAAAACTATACAATTACATGATAAACAACAGGAAGCTTAAAAATATATTGCATGATAACTAGTACAGAATACTACAGTATTCAAATACAGTGGTTCAGTAAGAATACAAATACAAAAGTGCATAACAGGTCATGATAACTAATAATAACAAATACAGCAAAACAGGCTATGCAAATATTTAATGTACATAGACAAAACTTTTCAAGCTTATGTCACAGACACAGAGCTTGGGGCACCTAACGGACAGTGTAATACAGCCTAAATGGATTTCACTATGCTGCACAGACACACAGCTATGTCACAGTAATAAAATGACAGGGTTCGGAGCACCTAACACAAACAGTGCAAATTTACAGCCTAAATGGTTTTTACTGTGCTACAGAGACACAGACCAGCTGCTAGTGCCTTTTGTCCTACCCACCCTGCTCCTTCTCTCTCCAGCACCGCACCACTGGAGGATCTCCCAACTCCCCCTCCCTCCTGAGATAATTTCTGTCCCCAACCCCTTGCTTCTTCATGGAGGTTTTACTTTTGTGTTTTTTCCTAAATAAGTTTTCAGTGCGATTTTGGTGAAAATACAGAGAGAGTGCCAATTCCTTCCACTCCCTCCAGACTCAAGCAGCTATCTGCCCAATGGTTTACAGCAGATGGGGCACAGACACCACTGTCCAGTCAAATTGTCAGCCTGATGTCATGTGCTCCCTGAAGGCTACCCTTTCATGCCTGTTTACAGCCTGGGCAGGAGTCCCAGGACCCCACTGGTTGCCTGTAATGCCTATTTAAAAAAAATCATCTGTTACTGTTTCAAAACTACCTGATCTATGAAGTACACTGGTATATCGGGTAGGGTAGTAAACTACCTGAACTATCCTAACCAGCCCCAAATTGCCAATACCTGACCTACCTGATGCAGCTACCTGACAAGTAACCCACTCCTAGTTTACAGACCACCCAGCCAGGGAGAGGAAAGGGACGTAGAATTGAGATCATACATATTCGAAGTTGCAGGAGAGGTGGTAACAGTGAGGAACTTCAGCCTACCCATGATAGACTGGAACATAACATACACAACATGTGCTAGGAGTCAGGTGATCCTACAAGGGTTACAGAGTGGGTGCCTGATTAGGGTGTCACAGAACCCACCAGGGAGGGGGCAATCCTTGATCTAATGCTCATGAATGGGGAGCATGTACAAGAAATAACAGTCAAGGAGCCCCTGGATGGAAATGATAATCACACAGTGTGGTTCTTGTTGGATATGGGTAGGGAAACATCCCAGCTAAGACCAACATCCTGGATGTTAGGAGGGCAGACTCTATGAAGATGGGCGAGGTGCTAAGAAGCCACCTGGTGAGCATCAGATGAGATATGGTGGTGGACCAAAAGTGGTCCATCATTAAGGATGGAATGATGGTTGCCACTGAGGAGTGCATTAGGCTCAAGGGGAAGACCGCAGGCCAAAGCACCCATCTGGTTCAGTTCTGAGGTTGCCCAGGCAGTAAGGGACAAGAGTTTAGCCTATAGGAAATTGAAAAGGGCAGAGAGGTGGATAGGAAGAATTACCTAAGGTTGGCTAGTTTGGCAAGCAAGATAGTCTGATGAGCTAAGGCACAGAAGGAACTGCAGATAGCTGAGGGAATTAAGAAAGGGAAGAAGGACTTTTTTTGCTATATAAGTAAGAAAAGGTAGAAGAAGAGCGGGATTGTTGGGCTTCAGAAAGGGGACAAGTTGGTGGCAGGGAACAGCAGAAAAGCAGAGGTACTGAATGAATACTACTGTCTCCACTGGGGAGAAAGATGGACCAGTGCCTACAGGGGAGAGAATGGGGGGATGAATGTGGTGATAACAAGAGGATACAGTGAGGCAGGGGCTGTTAGCATTGAAGGTGAACAGATCAGCAGACCTGGATGGCATACACCCAAGAGTACTGAGGGCACAGGCAGAGGGGCTTGCAGGGCCACTGGCAGGCCTGTTGAATAATTCATTGGAGTTAGGCGTGATACCACAGGACTGGAGAATGTCACATGTGGTACCCCTCCCTAACAGTGGTCCCAAGGGTAACCTAGGGAATTACAGACTGGTCAGTCTGGCCTCAGTCGTGTGAAAGGCTAGCTCCTGAAAACTATAGTTAAGGAAAAGTTGTCAGAGTATCAAGAGAAGTATGACCTCCAGGATACAAGGCAGCATGGTTTTGTGGGAGAGGGACTGTGTCAAACAAGTCTGATTGACTTCGTTGACTGGGTAACTAAAACAGGAGATAGGGGCCAAATGGTGGACATCCTTTATGTGGACTTCAGCTTAGGACTTTGACTCTGTATTCCACAAGAGGTTGATCAGGAAGTTGGTAGATCTTGAAGTCGGGGAGAAGATGACCGGATGGAGAGAGAACTGGCTGAGGAACATGACCCAGTGGGTGGGGGGAGAGTTATGTAGCACCAGGGAGATCACCGTGGGGTCCCACTGGGCTTATTGCTTGGACTGGTGGTGTTTTGTGTCTTCATCAGTGATATCGGGAATATTATTAAGGGCAACATGTTCCTATTCATGTATGATATCAAGCTCTGTTGGAGGGTGAACACAGCTGAAGGGATACAGGACCTAAGGGATGATCTGAAAAGCTTAAGAGGTGGTCTGTGATTTGGCAACTGGGCTTCAATGCCAAGAAATGCAAAGTTATGCACATTAGAGCCAAGAATCCCAGGATGGAGTATTACCTGGGAGGGGTCTGTGTATCTGTAACAGTGGAGGAGAAGGATCTGGGAGTGATGAACACTAGCGATGTGAAGCACTCCATGCAGTGCAAGAAAGCAGCAGCAATGGCAAACATGTTGGGATGCATAGCCAGGGGATCAGCAGGTGAGAGGAGGTTATACTGCTCTTGTACAGTTCACTGCTGAGGCCACATCTGGAGTGTGGAGTACAGTATTGGTGCACACACCTGAAAAAGAACATTAACTTGCTGGGAACGTTCTAGAGGAGGGCAATGAAGATGATCATGGGTCAACAGGGTGAAGCATACCAAGAGAGGTCGAGGGCCCTGAACATGTACACCCTGGGGGAGAGAAGGGAGAGAGGAGACATGATTGAGACCGTTATGTACTTGAAAGGGCTAAATAAGGTGGATAAGGAGGGTTTCTTTTAGCCACATGGCAGCCAAAACATGAAGGACACAGTCTTAAGTGTGTGTGTCTGTGTCTGTGTTTGTGTGGGGGGGGGGGTAGGAGGGAGGTTAGGAAGCAATTCTTCACACAGAGGGTGGTGGCCAGTTGGGATGCACTGCCGGAAGAGGTGGTCTTGTTGAAGATGGTGGGCAGCTTCAACAGGGTATGGGATAGACATAAGGGGAAATTAAAGGTCATGGGAGGGCAGATGGAAAGGATGGGAGGATCAGGGAGAGGGGGCAGGGTCAGTGGCTTAAGCTGTGAACCTTGCAATATGAGCAGACTAGATAGACCAACAGGCCTTATTTTGCTGGCTTCTTCATAGTTTCTTTGCTCAGCTGAGTTGTGTTTAATGTTAATACCACTTTAGCAATGTATTATAAATACTTGCAGTCTGGATTGTCTCAACCACACCCCCTAAAGAGTCATGCTAGACCCAAAGAGCCAGGGTTTTCATCTCCAAACTCTCCATATAAACACTGGCGTTATTTTGCAATAATTATTAGTTTAGTTTATTTTCTCCAATGGAGTGATTGTTCCTGTGTTTGTTCTCAGGATATGATAGAGACCTAAAAATACCTCATGGTAGTATATAGGGTACAAATGGGGAGTATTTTTCAGAGGAAAAGGTGCTTGAGAGCAAGGGGACATACAATGAATCTGAAAGGGGTAAATTCAAGAGAGACGTGAGGAAGTATTTCTTCACTGAAAGAGTGGTGGATACCTGGAACAGTCTTCCAAGGAGGTGGTGATGGCAGAAACAGTGGTGGACTTCAGCATGCATAGGACAGGCACAAGGAAGCAAGTTGGGGAGGCAGAGATTAAGCAGGGTCTGGTGACCGTGATACAAGGAACACAAATGGGCAGACAGTGAGCCAAGTGGTCCTTATCTGCTGCTATGTTTTTCTGTTTCTAAAGACACTAACCCTAAGGGCAATGAGGAGTAGCATCAGGGCACTGTAGCACACCATTGGTGGCTGGAGGTGGTATGTAACTGGAGATTAGGCACACTAAGTGGCCAACTGAGGCATTTCTCAATATATTTATTTGATAATATTTAAGCACGTGTGCACTTTTTCTATTAACTGCCCTCGAGGCACTAGGCATACTGTAGCATCAGGGCACTGCACTACACACTGGTGGCTAAGGAAAACTACACTGGCAAACTGAGGTATATTTCAATATGACTATGTATTTATTTGATAATGGAAAAAATACACAGATGCTTGAACTGCAACTAGCCCTTGGGGCACCTAGACATAGTAGTTGCTGGTGGTACATAACTGGAGATAAGGCACATGTATTACAGTTTTAGGTAGGTTCAGTAGAAGATGAATATTTCTTCAATAATGGAAAAACTACACAGATGCTTAACAGCTGCAACAACTAGTCCTCAGAGTTAGGGCAGCTAGTCAGTGCAGCAGAATGGGCACAGCCCCACACCACACCACAGGAGGATGCTGCTGGTGGTAAACATAGAAACATAGAATGTGATGGCAGCTAAGGACTGCTTGGCCCATCCAGTCTGCCTGTTTCTCCCTACCTACACTGTTACCACAGATTATGCCCAGTCTACAGCTCCCCCACCGTTACACTATGATTCTCTTGTTCTTATCTTATGCACTTTTGAACCCCACCACTGTTTTCACTCCACCACCTCTGCTGGAAGGCTTTTTCAGCAATCCACTACTCTTTCTGTGAAGAAGTACTCCATCTCCTGAATCTGCCCTTCAGTTTCACAGCATATCCCCATGTTTTGAACACCTTTTCTTCTAAAAAATACTTCCTAAGTGTACCTTATTTACCCTGTGAGGTATTTAAAGATCTCTATCATATCCCCCCCTCCTCTATTCCATGGTGCACATACTGTATTGAGGTCATTTAGTCTCTCCTCACAAGGCTTTTGATGCAGACCCTGCACCATTTTAGTTGTCCTCCTCTGGACCACTTCCACTCTGTCTATGTCCTTCCAGAAATTTCTCCAGAAGTGGACACAGTACTCTAGGTTGGGCCTAACCAGTGATCTATACAGATACAACACTACCTCCTTCTTTCTGCTGTTGATACCCCTCAATATGCACCCCATCATACCACTAGCCCTGCCCACTGCCTTGTCCCACTGCCTGGCCACCTTTAGGTCATCCAGTATGATTACCCCAAGGTCTCTTTCCTGCTTGGCATCGTCAATACCACTCCACCCATTTTGTACTCTGTCCTTGCTCGTGTTCTAGTGCATTAGTTTTTGCATTGAAGCCAAGTTGTCATACTGCTGACCACTCTCGAGTGTTCTCAGATCTCTGCTCATCCCCTCCCGGATTGTCCAATTCATTGCACATTTTGGTGCCATCTGCAAAGAGGCAGACCTCCCTTTCTGCTGCTCTGAAACTGAAGAGAGGAAAGGACTGACATGTGCAGTGTGTTTCACTGCAGTGTAGATGATAGCAACAAGATAGCTACATAGAAACCTAGATAATGGATGGATTTTCAAAGGGTGATGCCGGGTTTGCATCAAATCCTGCAGTAAGCCCACTATTTAGTGCAACTGCTCCCCACATCTCTGCCGCAGCTGCACCCAATTTTAGCACACAAGGCACAGTTAATGACCGTTTTCCCATTTAAGCAGCTTGCACCAAATTTTGGTGCAAGAACCATGAAGAGTGTATTTGGATTGACGCAAGCTAGACCAGTGAAAAGCTGGATAACTTGCAGCAATCAGGGCACGGGATGGAAAATCCTGATCGCTGGTCAGGTGAACGCTGCATGCTCCATGTGCTGTATGTTCAGCACACCCAGGGCATGCGGCATTTGCTTGCGTTTGAAAATCCGGCGCAATGATTGCAGAAAAAGACCAGTGACCCATCCAGTCTGCCCAAGTTCCCTATCTAACCCTGGGACCTACTGTCCATCCAGGGTCCTAGCCCTCCCCTCCTACCCCCTATTCAGGGACTCAGTTAAAACTGGGCAGAACGCAGTGCTTGTGTTTTTCAGTTTGCATTAATTACAACCTTTCCCAAACAGCACTGTAATCAACAACTGCCCATTTAATTTTAAAAACTAATGTTTACCAATTGCAACAACAGCCGGACCACGCAGTCTCACTATAAACCTAACCAACGTCCATGGCTCCTCTGTACAAGCTTGCATGCATGAACTGACAGAAGATGGGGCCAACATCACAGCTCATTCATGGAATACACATCAAGTTTTATTTCATCACCAGTTGCTAACCAGACCGCAATAGAGCAGACAAGGAAATGGAGCAAGATGCTTTCTGTTGCTGACTCAGATCTGTGCAGCACTGGCCATGGGGGTTGCTGGCAATCAGACTATTAAATGCAGATCTGGGTACAATTACTGCTCCCAAGCTCTCCGACTATATTTCTGAGTTTAAACATTGCACAGTTGCTACAACGCTTGGCCCAGCATCACCTCAGACTCCAGGTCCCTCCATTAAACTACCAACACGTCTCACTAACTGCTCCTGCTATGAAGCCATAGGAGGAGGGGTCAGATAACGTTACCTGCAGTCCTCCTTTCATCCCTGTGTCAGTCACAGTGGTCCCAAAGTGTCTGCAGTACACAGAAGTTGCAGTCGACAATTGTGGTGTGGGCCCTATTAAGCCCCATCTGTTGTTTTCTGGTTAAAAAGTGAATGCTAGTCCCTTAATAGCAGCGGCGCATGGCTGCCATTACAAGAGCACGTGTCAGAAGAAGCATGCTTCTCAGCAAGGACTCAAGGGAAGACCTCCCACCTGCCTGCAACCAACAGGGCATCTAGTGCACATAATCCACCTCCCTTCTCCGCAAGTGCTCCCTGAGTTGTGGCAGTGAGTCAGGCGGTAGCACCATTAAACAGGTGCTTTCCTCCTGAACTAATATTTACATTAATAGTGAAAAAAGAGAAGTCCATTTTCGTACTGAAGGTGCAATAAAGGATGGCTGCAGCTGTTAGTGGGGTCAGGGAAAGGCCCCCTGAGCAAGGGACCACTTGAGGGTGGATCTATTCAAATGTATTTAAATCGCTCCTATAAGGGAGCATAGGTGAGAGGGTAGTGCTATTCAAACTGCCTACATTATTTAAATCATGTTCCTGCTTGGAGCATAGGGCGGGGGCAGGCAGCATTCAAATCAAATAGCTCCCAGAAGCAGAGTAGAGGGCAGCACAGGACCTGAATTAACAGGTCTCCAGAAGGAGTAAATGGCAGGCAGGGCAACACCCGAGTTATAGCCAAGCTAGCCAGTTGGGATAGTGAATAAGGGCTAGCTTTCCCAAAAGTTTTATTTTAATTGTTTATTCAAAAAATAAGCACCTGGGTGCCAGTAAGGGGGAGTAAGCTCCAGAGTATAAAGTGAGAGTGTCCAGGGTGATAAAGGTGGCTAATAGCCAAGTGGCAAACAATAGCCAAGCTAGTGTTGAAAAGTGTAGAATTTACTGATTTAAAGTGCACTTGGGTGTCGGTCCCAGTCAGGAGCAAGAGGAAGGGAGTGGACCAGGCACTTAGCCACACCGGCAGCATAGTTGTCACAGCTCTAACCAGTTAGCCACTGCAGCAGCATATTTGCCACAGCCCTAGCCTATTTGCCACCCCAGCAGCATAGTTGCCACAGCTCGAGCCAAGGGCTAGTAACCTGAGTAACTGACCCAGAGCCCCCCTATAACACTAGCCTGGCTACTGGTGGCCACTTGGGTAGTAGTCACCTGTATCACTCTGGGGCACTCTGATTTTATAATCTAGGGCTTACTTCCCCTAACTGACCCCCCCGGTGCTTATTTCTGAATAAATCAAAAAAAACTTTTGGGACAGCTAGCCATTATTCACTAGCTCAACTGGCTAACTTGGCTATAACTAGGGTTTTACCCCACCTTTGCTCATTTGGTACCCTGTTTACTATCTAATTCAGGGCCTGCCCTGCTCTCTGCTCTGCCTCCAATAGCTACTTAATTTGAATGTTGCCCACCTGAGCTCCATTTAGGAGCATGAGCTAAATAAATTTAGGTACATATGAACATGCAAACATACTCATGTGCCAGCAGAAACAGACCTCCTGCTTATCATTGTCTGCTCGAGTGTGCAGCTAGCATCCCTAAGTTGCAGCTACCCCACCCCCTCCCCTTTTGTCTGCCCTCTGCTGTTCTCAGCCTCACCCACACGTACTCTCTCCTGTTCTCTGTCCCATGCCCTTTTAAAGCTACTCACAGTTTTGCATGATATCACCCTCTCTGGTAGGACATTCCACTTCAACATCACTCCCTCTGTGAAGTAATGCCTCCTCATCTCCCTCCTAAATCTTCCCCCCTCTATTTTTAGCCCATGCCCTCTAGTGTCCCTTCCCTTCCTCAGTTTAAAAACCCCATCAGCTCCATCCTTGTTGATTCCCATCAGATACTTGAAAGTTTCAATCATGTCCCCCCATCCCTCCTCTCCTCTAGGGTGTACATATTCAGCTCCCCAGCCTGTTCTCATAGTCTTCACTTCCATTCCCTGTATCATCCTCATTGCCCTCTGCTGCACTCCTCCAGTAGCTTGATATTCTGCCTCAGGTATGGCATTCAGAACTGCACACAGTACTCAAAGTGCAGCCTGACCAGTGACCTGTAGAGGAGCAAGATCACCTCCCTCCACCTGGATGAGAACCCTCTCACTATACACTCCAGCATCTTGTTAGCCTTTGCTGCCACTTTCCTGCATTGGGCAGAATTGTTCATGCTTCCTGTTACCATCACCCCTAGGTCCTCCTCCTCCTCAGTGATTCCTGGCTTCAACCCCACAACCCAGTATTCTCTCCTTGGGTTCTTTTCCCAGTGTATAACCTTACAGTTTTTCGCATTGAACCCCACCTACCACCTCTCTGACCACTCCTCCAGTTTAGTTAGGTCCCCCTGCAGTTGCTTCCATCCCTCCTTCTCATCCACTACTGCATCCATTTTGGTATCATCTGCAAACAGATTTACCCTGCTGTCTACTCCATGCATGATGTCTGAGATGAAGAGACCAAATAGTACCGGGCCCAGCACTGAGCCCTGCGGCACCCCACTCATCACTGGTCTAGGTGTTGAGAATTCCCTCACCACCACCACCCGTTGTAGCCTCCCACGCAGCCAGTTTATAATTCAGTTTGCCGTCTTTGCTCCCATGCCAGTTAGCTTCCTCCCAAGCTACCCATGTGGTACTGAATCGAAGGCTTTCCTGAAATCCAAGTAGAGGACATCCACTGCATGGTCCCTATCCAGCTCTCTTGTTACCCAGTCATAATATTGTATTATGTTAGTTTGACAGGACTTTCCCAATATGAACCCATGGTGCCTCACATCCTGGAGGCATTTGTCCTCTAGAAATGACACCTGCCTCTCCTTTAGTATCATCACCATAAGCTTGCCCACTATGAAAGTGAGACTGATCAGCTGCTGATTGCCCGGTTTGTCCCTTGGGCTGTTCTTGTGTATCGGCACCACATTGGCCATCCTCCAATCCTGAGGCACACATCCCATATCCAGTGAGGTGCTAAACAGATCCACCAGCAGTTCTGCCAGCACCACCACCATCTTCCTCAGCCCCCTGTGGTGGGTTTTGAATAGCCACCATCTCACCCTATACCCCTACCTGGACCAATTTTAAATACATTTGAATAGATCTGCCCTTAGAAACATAGAAACATAGAATTTGATGGCAGATAAGGACCGCTGGCCCACCCAGTCTGCTCACTTCCTACCTACTGGATAAGCTGCAGATCCTAGTTAACCAGCAGCCTACTTCTTCACCCCACCCCTAGAATTGCCTTATGACTGTCCCATGCATGCTTGAATTCCACCACTGATTTTGACTCCATAACCTCCTCCGGAAGGCTGTTCCATGCATCCAGAACCCTTTGTGAAAAATACTTCCTTAAATTACCTCTGAGCTGCCCCCTCTATCTTCAAATTGTGCCCTCTTGTTCTTGCACACCTCTTTTTTTGAAAGATGCTACCCTTTTGGACTTTGTTGATTCCCTTGAGGTACTTGAACGCTTCTATCATGTCCCCCTCCCTCCTTTCCTCGAGGCTATATATTAAGCTCCTTTCGTCTCTCTTCATATGTCTTCCGTGCAGACCCTGCACCATTTTAGTTGCCTCCTCTGGACAGCTTCCATCCTGTCTATGTCTTTGGAGATTGGGTCTCAGAACTGCACACAGTACTCCAGATGGGGTCTCACCAGCTGTCTGTACAGAGGATAATAACTTCCTATTTTCTACTGGTGATGCCTCTCCATATGCATCCAATTCCCCAACCCTCCCTATGCCCTCTCTGCCATTGCTTGCCCACCTTTAGGTCATCTGATATGACTATCCCCAGGACCCTTTCCATTTTTGTTGTTGTTAGTATTTCACCCCCCATTGTGTACTCTTCCCCTGGGTTTTTGTTTCCCAGGTGCATTACCTTGCACTTCTTAGCATTGAATCTAAGCTGCCATACATTTGACCATTCCTCTAACCTTGCCAAGTCTGTTCTCATCTTTTCTACCCCACCCTGTGCATCAATTCTGTTGCAGATCTTTGTGTCATCTGCAAAGAGACATACTTTTCCTTCCAGTCCTTCTGCAATGTCGCTTATAAAGACATTGAAGAGGACCGGTCCTAATACTGAAGCCTGCGGTACCCCACTAGTAACCCTCCTTTTTTCTGAGTGGACTCCATTTACTATTACTCTCTGTGTCCTATTCTCCAGCCAATTCTTTACCCAGGCTGTCATCTTGGGACCCACTCCCAGGCTGGCTAACTTGTATATTAATCTTTGTGTGGGACTGTCAAATGCCTTGCTAAAGTCTAGGTAGGCCATGTCCACAGCCCTCCTGATCTACTACTTTGGTCACCCAGTCAAAGAAATCTATCAGATTCGTCTGGCATGACCTTCCCGCTGTGAATCCATGCTGCCTAGGGTCCTGTGCCCCTCTGGCCTCTAGATACTCGACAATTCTTTCCTTCAGAGTGATTCCATCATTTTCCCTATCACTGAGGTTAAACTAACAGATCTGTAGTTTCCTGCTTCTGCCTTGCTCCCACTTTTGTGAAGGGAATCACGCCTGCCTCCTCCAGTCCTCGGGTACCACCCCATCCTCCCATGATTTGTTAAAAGGGTAGTCAGTGGTGTCACTAGTTCTACCCTTAGTTCTTTTAGAATTCTGGGATGAATCCCATCAGGCCCCATTGCTTTGTCCACCTTCAGTTTTAAGAGTTCTTTCAGAACCCTTTCTTCTGTAAATGGGCTGGTATCAACTTCTGTATCCAGAGTGTTTCTACTGTTTGTTTTATGTACCTCCCCTCTTCATTTTGTAAATACTGAGCAAAAATATTTGTTTAGTATCTCTGCCCTTTCACAGTCTCCCTCTGCCCACCCTCCTCCCTCCCCTTTATTAAGCCTCACTATCTCCTCCTGGTCTTCCTTCGCTCCTGATGTACCTATAAAAGGTTTTATCCCCTTCTTAACTGAGTTGGCTATCTTTCCTTGGTTTGGGCCTTTGCTGTTCTGACTGCCTTCCCAGCCTCCTTTTGCTTTAACTGATAGTTCTCTGTCCTGCTCCTTCTCGATTTCTTGTACTTCCTGAATGCTTTCTTTTCTCTTGAACCTTCACTGCCACTTCCTTTGAGAACCATAGTGGTTTCTTACATTGTTTTGTTTTGTTTATTTGCTTCACACAAGGCTCGTTACCTCTGTGATGGCAGTTTTATTATTCCCATTGTTCTTCCACCCTCCTTCCTGCCCATTTGCTAGTGCATTCCTTAGGCACTCACCCATTTTAGCAAAGTCAGCCCTCCCAAAGTCCAGTACTTTTGTTTGTGGCTTGACTCTATTGCTGTGTTTATTGTGAACCATACTGTTTGATGGTCGCTGGTTCCCAGATGGCTACCCACTTCTACATCTGTGATCCTCTCTCCATCTCCATTTGAGAGAATCAAGTCTAATATTGCTCCCTCTTGAGTGGGCTCAATATTAGTTGTCTAGAGCATGCCCCTGTAGGGCATCTAGAATAACTCCACTCTTCGGAGTGGCAGCTGCAACTGCACTCCAGTTAACATCTGGCATATTCAGACCACCCATCAGCAATATCTCCCCTTTTTCTGCCATTCTAAGTATACTTTCTATCATTTCCTTGTCCATTTCCTCCCCCTGAGAAGGGGGTCTGTATACAACCCCTGTGCGGATTGTGGTGCCATTGCCTGTCTCCAAATTTACCCACAGTGCTTCTTCTCCTCCCTGTTTACCCTTTTGTTCTGTTGCTTTTATTCCTTCCCTTATGTAAAGAGCTACTCCTCCTCCTCTTTTTCCCCCCCCATCCCTCCTGTAGATAGTGTATCCTGGTATGTTTACATCCCAGTCATGGTTTTGTGTGTACCATGTCTCTGTGACTGCCACGATATCCAGATGTTCCGTCTCCATCAAGGCCACTAATTCAGGAAGCTTGTTACCCAGACTACGGGCATTGGTACTCATTGCTCTCCATTTTTTGATGGCTTTACCTTCTGTTGCAGCATCCCCCACTGACCGTTCTACCTCGGTCTTTTTCTCATTTAGTACCCTGTTTTGTAGGGAGAGGCTAGGATTTTCCTGCTGCTTGTCAGTGCCTCCCCCTTTGACTAGTTTAAAAGCTTGCCAATGAAGCATTTAAACCAATTGCTCAAAAGACTTGTTCCCTTCCTGGACAGATGCAGACCATCCTGCCAGTATAGGCTGGTGTCCCTCCAGGTGGAACCCCAGTCCCCAATGAAGCCAAACCCCTGTGCTCCACACCATTTTTCAACCATTCATTAAACTGCATGGTGCTAATTACCCTCGCCTCCCCATGCCTTTGACAGGCAGCACCTCTGAGAAGGATACTGTGTGTGCTACTTGTCTTAGGCCCCTCCCCAACTCTGCAATGTCCTCCTGCACTGCTCTAATCTCATGATGAGCCAAGTCATTTGTCCCTAGGTGGACAATTACGTCCAGGTCAGACTCCCTTGCAGCTGTTCTCGTGATCCTGAGGATGCATTTCCTGTCCCTCCAAGCCATGGCACCAGGCAGGCACCTTACTTTCAGTTTTCCCTGCTCCCCCCAGTTCTATACCCCTAATAATTGAGTCCCCCACCAGGAGCTGCTTCCTTTCCCTGTGGTGTCCTCTGCCTCCTTCCTGTGGGCCTCCCTTGTGACAGTTGTCATCAGTCTTCTCTGGTGCATCCATAGGGAGCTGTGCTCCCCAGAATGGTGTATGGATTGTGGAGGGAACAATTGATCTGGTGTGCCTCTGTTCCACCATCCTCACCCTCTCTGGAGCCCACTGTGGTCCAACTGCTGTGCTTTCTTCACAACCTCTGAGGTAGTGGTGGTGGCGCTAGTGCTCCCTGGATTGGGAGGTTCCTTCTTACTGTCCAGTGTGGCCTGGGGAAGGTTTCCTTACTACTGTCCAGTGCGGCCTGAAGATGGGCAACTTCATCCCTCAGGGCAGAGAGTTGTCTGCAAATAAGGCAGCATTTCAGCCTCCAGAAAGACTCCCGGAAGACTGCTGCCCCACAGCCATTACATTGCACTACTCCCACATGTTTATCTACTTTTTTTTGTTTGTTTGCTTTTGTGTGTGTGTGTGTGTGTGTGTGTGTGTGTGTGTGTGTGTGTGTGCGCGCGCGCGTGTGTGATTGGTTATATAGAAATATATATATTATACAATGTGTATGCTTATATTGTCAGTGCAGTGAGCTAGAGAGGATATGACAGTGATATGCACCTTGCACTCTTGAGGAAATGATGTCAGAACCTCAGGTATAAAGGAACTATTTCCAGGGTGGGTGGGGTGAGGGGTGGGAAGGGTTGGGCCTAAACTGTGCCCTCACAAAACAATCAGCTAAAAGCTCTCACCCACCGCTGCGATGAGTGCCTTCCTGTCAGCAAGATACCCTACACAACAATTTGACAGAGAAAATACCCTGCTAATCAGAGAAAAATCCAGACATCCATGTCAGACACAGGTAAACCTCTCTAGCCCCAAAACAGCCTGGTGGTTTGTTAGCCACAAAGGAAAATCAAATATGCAGTTATTTCAGCCCTTCTGAAGATGCTGACAAGATAAGCAGTTTTAAAAACCCTCTACCTGAATTAAAAACTAAAATAATTAAACACAAAACAATACCACTGTAAAAGTAAGGAAAACTTCTCTCAGATGTAAGCAAGAGAGAGAGAGAGATTAGTTACAGATATCTAGTCCAATATAGTATATCACGCAGCTTCTCAGTTGTTTCAAAGCACACCCAGTACACAACTTGGAAGAAGATGGACTTCTGCCCTTGGCAGTCCTTTGCTCTGGGGCCTTGCCCTGACTACACTAATGTCCATGGCCTTCCTTTATTGTGCTTTTTGTGAAAAGAAACATCTTTTTTTTATTTCAGTATTAGTTCAGGTGGACAGTGCCTGCATTATGATGCTGCCACCAACTCACTGCCCCAAACCACGGAGAAGTTGAGGAGAGAGAAGTTGTCTAAGTGTGCACTGGATGCCTGGCTGGCTGTAGACAGATGGGAGGTCTTCCCTTGGGGGGCCTTGATAAGTAACTTGATTCTCCTGATGCTCGTTCATCTAACAATACGTTCCTGCTTATGGGGGCCACCACCGAGGAACTGGCATTTACTTTTTCTTAAAAAACCAAAACAGAAAACAACAAATGGTGCTAAACAGAGCCCACACTGTGGCTGCCAACTGCTGCCCTGGGGACGCTGCAGCTACTGGACCACTGACACTGCTGGGACCACTGAGACTGACACAGGGGATGAGAGAAGGACTGTAGGCACTACCTTGTGCTCTGAATTTACTTTCCTGTGACCTCTCCTTCTGCCACACTTTTCTTCATGTTTCTTTCTTCAAGGCACCTGAATGCACTCCCTGACTGTCCTCCTTTGCAGTCAATTCAAACTCCCCAATGGACATTACTGGCCACTCTCAGTATCCTCCCTGGCATTTGGGATGCTGAGTCCCTAACAACCAGCTGTCCAGCACAAGTTGGACCTTAGATGTGACACTGGCTCATGCCACCTTCACTGAGCAGGCTGCAATAAGGAGAAAAAATAAGGAGAATATGACAACATTGGCTTCCCGATAGCTTATTAAATGTACAGGCCGCACCCTCCTTACTACCTGAACTGTACATTGACGCCTACGTGCTCCTTAGATGGACTTGTATAGCTACCCAATTGTATAGGCACCACCCTCTTGTTGTATGAACTTTTCATATCCTGTATTTTCCTGTACTGCTTTGTATTATTGTGTACTACATGCTAATTTGATGTTTTGTACTATGATGAGGAGCCTTTGTAAATGAGTCTATGACTCAAAGGTTGTAAATCCGATTTACTCACTAAATAAATAAATAAAAACCTTTTAGCTGCAGACAAGTAGTTCATTTTTATGGGGCTTCTGCCACTATGTTCATCCCCTTGCCACCTAAACTATAAGGAGCCCCTTGGGTCACCATACTGGGACTTACTGGCAGCAACAAAGCTTGCCGGTGACCCCATCTTTGGGAGTATTACACTCCTGCCTTTGCTGCCCACTGAAACATACTCAGAAATTAAATCTCCTCTAAAATGAGAGGCAGTCATAGCTTCCCTCATTTTGATAACTGATCCTTCCTCATCTTAGCATAAAAGTAGCACCAACAGTCCTCTTCGTGAGCTTCCAACAGGAAGTCGCATCCCCACTGATCTCCCTTCCTATTGGCCTGGTACCTGGTCTGAGCCAGGACCATTTGCCATTAGCTACACAAATATCGGAAAATGCCACTGAAATGAATGGGTCTATATATATTTCAATGGGACCATTCATTTCAGTGGCAGATTTTCAGATCATTTTGTGCTGAGCTAGTGAAAATCCTTTTGGGTCATTGGATTGTTCTAATCACTAGCCCTGCCAGCTAGTGACTGAAAAATATAGTTTTCACCCCATGATAGTCTGTGAAGTCTCTAGCACCACAGTGCAGGGTGGCCAGATGTGGGGAGGGTATTGTCCTATAGCTCAACTGTCACTTATGAGTGACTTATCTCTCATTTTGTCCCCAGCATTGCTGTGTCCCTCACTGAAAATGGTGCTGCCACACAGAGAAGGTGATGTAGCAAACAGCTAGTCTTTGGCTATGGGGGTCCAGCTGCAGGGAGAGGGTCCAGCTGCAAGGTGGTGGGGTCCAGCTATAAGGGGCCAGATCTGGGGAGACTGATCCCATACCTCTCAACTGTTCCCCCATACCTTTCAACTATCCCTCATTACAATATAGCTTCATGGCATCATCCCCCTGGACTCCCACTATAATGGAAGCAGACTCACCATTATGGCCTAACCCCCCTACTCCCAATCAAGGCATTAAATAATGGGTACTTTATGGTCCAGGTGAGGAAATCTCTGTGAGAGAACAGACAGGACACCAGGAGGAAGGCGCTACTGGTATAACTAAAACTTCTCTACTGGGACTATATTGACCTCCTTCCCTCCCCTCCCTAAACCAGTTCTACTTTTATAGGCACAGGATTTAACTGACAACAGGAACTTCCTGTTTGGGAGCAGGAAGTGAGTGATCACAGAGCCACCAAAGACTCACCATCCTAGAAGGGCAAGAGTAGCTCTCTGCCCCCCAGCTGCTGGAGGTATGACTCTGAGCAAGTAAGGAGACTACTGAGAAATATAGGAACTTCTGGTCTTAGAACAAGAAGATCAGGAGCTAAAAGGGCACAGAGGCAGTAAGTAGGGGAAGAAAAAAGAAAATAAACAAACAGAGGAAAGAGTAAGTATTCCAAACAGTTAGGAGGCCAGAAAAAAGACATGATGGCAGTGGTACAGTGCAGTGGCTGTGTAGCAGCAGTCTTCCAGGAGACGTTCTGGAGGATGCAGTGTTGTCCCATCTACAAGCACCTCTCTGGGCTGAGGGAGGAAGCTGCTCATCTCCAGACTGAGTTGGCCAGGATTTGTGGGAACTCCTCTCCCACCCAGGGACCACCAGGGTCACTGCCATTGCCTCAGAGGTTGCCAAGAAAGAGGAGTGGTTGGACCACAGTGGGCTCAGAGAGGGTGAGGGTGGTGGAACAGAGGTGCATCCCTCCAATTGTACCTCCCCACAATTTCTATGCCATTCTGGAAAAGTGTGATTCCTCTGTGGAGGCACCCACAGAGGAGACCAAGGAGGATGCTGGGAACCTCCACAAAGGAGACCCACAGGAGGGTGGCATGGGACCCCACAGGGGAAGGAAACAACTCCTGGTGGGGGACTCCATTGTTAGGAAGGTAGAACTGGGGGAGGAAAGGGAGAGGGAGGTAAGGTGCCTGCCTGGCGCCATGGCTTTGAGGGACAGGGAGCGAATCCTCAGGATCACAGGAGCAGCTGCACAGGAGAGGGAACTGGATGTCATTGTCCACCTAGGGACAAATGACCTGGCTAAGAAAGGGATCAGAGCAGTGCAAGAAGCATTTGTGGAGATGGAGAGGGACCTTAGACAAATAGCACACACGGTAACCTTCTCGGAGGTGCTGCCTGTCTATGGCACAGATGAGGCTAGGGTGCTCCACACCATGGGATTCAATCAGTGGTTGAAAAACTGGTGCAGAGCTCAGGGATTTGGCTTCATTGGGGACTGGGGGTCCACCTGGATGGATGCAGGCCTATACTGGTGTGATGGTCTGCATCTGTCCAGGAGAGGAACCAGGATCCTAGGTGATCGGTTTAAATACTTCATTGGCAAGCATTTAAACTAGCCAAGGGGGGAGGAACTGGAAAGGAGCAGGGAAATCCTAGCCCCTCCCCCAAAAAATCAGGGTACTAAATGAGGTAGACACCAACATAGAAATGTCAATAGGGAGAAGCGCAGGGGTAAATGGAGAAAGTGACAAATGCAATAAGGACAGGATGGGGCAAAAGGGGTAAGGCCATCCAAGAAATGGAGGGTAATGAGTACCAACGCCCATAGTCTGGGCAACAAGCTCCCTTAACTGGTGGCCTTGATGGAAGAGGGATGCCTGGATATTGTAGCAGTCACAGAAACATGGTACACAGAAAACCATGACTGGGATGTTAACATACCAGGTGACACAACCTCACTGGAGAGACAGGGAGGGCAGAAGGGGTAGCTCTCTATGTAAGGGAAGAGATAAAAGCAACTGAACAAAAGAGTAAACAGGGAGGAGAGGAGGCACTGTGGGTCACCTTAGAGACTGGAAATGGCACCACAATCCGCACAGGGGTTGTATACAGAACCCCATGTCAGGGGGAAGGAATAGACAAGGATATGATAGAAGGCATAGTTAGGATGGCAGAGAAAGGGGAGATACTGTTGATGGGGGACCTTAATATGCCAAATGTTAACGGAGCACCTTTGCTGCAGCCACATCCAAAAGCAGGGCCATTCTTGATGCCCTTCAGGTAGCATGCCTCAGACAGCTAGTTTTGGAACCTACTCGTGATGGAGCAATCTTAGACCTCGTACTCTCAAATGGGGACAGTGAGAGGATCTCAGATCTAGAAGTGGGTAGCCATTTGGGAACAAGTGAACACCAAACAGTGTGGTTCACAATAAACTCAGTTACAGAGTCAAGCCATACAAAAGTGGGGGTTCTGAACTTCAGGAGGGCTGACTTTGGCAAGATGGGAGAGTGCCTTAGAAAAGCATTAGCAAACAGGCTAGAAGGAGGGGTGGAGCAACAATGGGGAAATATCAAAACTGCCATCACAGAGGCAACAAGCCTTTGTGAGAAGCAAATAAACAAATCAAAATGAAAGAAAAAGCCACTATGGTTTTCAAAAGAAGTGGCGGTGTAGGTTAGGAAGAAAAAGATAACATTTAGGAAGTATAAGGAAACACAGAAGGAGCAGGACAGAGAACTGTACCAGTTAAGGCAGAAGGAAGCAGGGAGGATAGTCAGAATAGCAAAGGCACAAACTGAGGAAAAGATCGCCAACTCGGTTAAGAAGGGGGATAAAACCTTTTATAGGTATATCAGGGAGCGTATAAAGACAAAGGGAGGGATAGTGAGGCTGAATGGAATGGATGGTGGGTGGGCAGAGAGTGACAGTGAAAAGCAGGATATCGAATGAATACTTCGTTCAGTATTCACAAAAGAGGAAGTGGGGAGATGCCTAATCCAATTAACAGAAGCACTCTGGAGGGGGTTGATCCCAGTCCTTTCACAGAAGAAAGGGTTCTGAAAGAACTCCTAAAACTGAAGGTGGACAAAGCAATGGGGCCAAATGGAATTCACCCCAGAATTCTAAAAGAATTAAAAAGAGAACTAATGACACCACTGACTACCCTTTATAACAAATCATGGGAGGATGGTGTGGTACCTGAGGACTGGAAGAAGGCTGATATGAATCCCCTTCACAAAAGTGGGACCAAGACAGAGGCAGGAAACTACAGGCCTGTCAGTTTGACCTCTGTGGTAGGGAAAGTGATGGAATCACTTCTGAAGGAAAGAATCGTTGAGTACCTAAAGGCCAGTGGGGCACAGGACCCAAGGCAGCATGAGTTCACAGCAGTAAGGACATGTCAGATGAATCTAATTGATTTCTTTGACTGGGTGACCAAAGTAGTAGACCAGGAAGGGGCTGTGGACATGGCCTACCTAGACTTTAGCAAGGCATTTGACACAGTCCCACACAAAAGATTAGTAGTCAAATTAACCAGCCTTGGAGTGGGTCCCAGGGTGGTAGCCTGGGTAAATCATTGGCTGAACAACAGGAAACAGAAGATAATTGTAAATGGAGTCCACTCTGAAGAAAGAGGGGTTACTAGTGGGGTACCTCAGGGTTCAGTACTGGGTCCAGTCCTTTTTAATGTCTTTATAAGTGACATTGCAGAGGGACTGGAAGGAAAAGTATGCCTCTTTGTAGATGACACATAGATCTGCAACAGGGTTGATACACAAGGAGGCGTGGAAAGGATGAGAAGGGACTTGGCAAGGCTGGAGGAATAGTCAGAAGTATGGCAGCTTGATTCAATGCAAAGAAGTGCAAAGTAATGCACCTTGGAAACAATAACCCAGGGAAGATTACACAATGGGGGAGGTAGCAACTACAACAAAAGGAAAGGGACCTGGGGTAATCATATCAGATGACCTTAAGGTTGGCAAGCAATGTGAGAAGGTGGTAGGAGGGCTGGGGGATACTGGATGTATAGGGAGAGGCATCACAGCAGAAAACAGGAAGTTGTTATCCCCTGTACAGACAGTTAGTGAGACCCATCTGAGTGCACCGCCTCAGTTCTGGAGATCCCATCTCCGCAAGGACATAGACAAGATGGAGGCAGTCCAGAGGAAGGCAACTAAAATGGTGCAGGGTCTGCAAAAGAAACCATATGAGGAGAAGCTAAAGGAGCTTAATATGTATACCCTTGAGGAAAGGAGGAGAGAGGGACGTGATGAAATGTTTAAGTACCTCAGTGGAATCAACAAAGTCCAAGAGGGTAGCATCTTTCAGAAAAGAGATGTCAAGAACAAGGGACACAATTTGAAGATAGAGGGGACAGCTCAGGAAATGTGAGAGTATTTTTCACAGAGAGGGTGGTGGATGCATGGAACAGCCTTCCTGAGGAGGTTGTGGGGTCTAAAACTGTGGAAGAATTCAAGAAAGCATGGGACAGACATAAGGCAATTTTTGTGGGGGGTAGGAAGAAATAGGCTGTTGGTTAAATAGGATCTGCAGCTTATCCTCTAGGTAGGGAAATGGGCAGACTTGGTGGGCCAAGCGGTTTTTATCTGCCGTCAAAGTCTATGTTTCTATGCAGATCCTGATTCTGGAGAGTGGATGGGGAGTACCTGTAAAACAAAGGTTACAGGAGTCAAAGGGGATCCATAGTTCTTAGGGAAAAATAGTACAGACAGGATAGATAATAAATAAAACTATATATATTTGACAGACAGAGATCAAAGCCCAGTCAGATCTGTAAAGGGAAAATAGAGATGTAGGAGTGTCAATAGTGACAGTAGACAGGATAGCACACATATAATAGGTAGAGGATAGAAATAAAGTAAGACGTATTTTTGTTTAAGGTTTTTAAGGAGGAGAATTCACTCACCTGCCTAAAAAAGGACCAATGTCAGAAGACCCAGAAAAGGATAGGAGTCAGAGGACACAGAGGAATTGACCATGGGACAGTGCGACTCATCATCTCCTGGCCAGGGCAGCTAAATTAGCCTTCTATTATGCAATAATGACATACACAAGAGTAACTGGGCTGAGCTTGAATGAAGGGGCCCATTGGGTACTAGATAGAGCCACTGGGCTGGGATTGGGTACTAGGAGGATCCACTAGGCTGTGCTTAGGTGCAGGGGAGGACTCACTGCACTGGCTTGGCTGCAAGAGAGAGAGCCCAGCAGGCTTGGCTTGGGTGCAGGAGGGGATTTGATAGGCAGTAATAGAGGAGAGACGAAGAAGACAAAGGGAACAGGCCAGCTAAAGAAGATAATCTCTATGGAAATAAAAGAAAAGGATTCTCCACCAGCACCGACATGGGACCCTGAGGCAGATAGTTTGCTGGGACTGTTGCAGAACAGATAAAATCAATTATGTCCCTTTTTGATAAAAAGAAGTAACTGTTTATTGTGAATTTTCCAACTTAGCTGTTGACTTATGTAAAGCATGCTACATGGGAACCTGATGAGCTTTATAGATACCTGTAAGGTTCTCTTAGGTTCACTTGGTATATGTGAAATCACCTGCAAACACTGAACAATTTTGTGTGTGGCATACATTCTGCACGTATGCTGCACACTTGTATTTCTGTAAGGGACCGGAGTACTCAGGAGCCACATGGCTACGGGGGCTGAGATACTTGAGGCTGGTGATGGGGCTTGAAAACCTGCTGTCAGGTCTAGGAGGGGTGCAAAGTGGAGCATGCCACCATGGCGGCTGTGTAGTTCATGTGTGCCAAATACTGGCAGCAATGCATATCTGGAGTAGGTTTACCATAACCAAGCTATTTGTAAGCTAAGATGACAGTAATATTTGTTTGTTTGTTTGTTTATTGGCTTAATGAGTAAACACACTGGAACAAAAGTTCCATTTGCAGGTGCGACTCATAGAAGTTTACAAAACATACAACACAAAATATACAATATAACAATTCAAGACAAAATACATTCACATTTAAATAAACCAATAATATAAGAAAATAATTTTCCATTAAAAGTGGTGACAATGATTTGAGTCCTTAAATCAAAGGGAAGGCTATTCCATATACTTGGCCCAGTGTATGCAAATGACCTCTGACCATTAACACTTCTCGTAAGAGGCATTTTTAAGGCTCTATTATCAACTCTATTTCTAGAGGAAAAATCCTCAATCCTGATATTGGAAATAACTATGTAATCGTAAGGGAACGCTCATATTCATGATCCTAAAAGAAAACCTAGCCACTGTGAGCCTAAATACATAGGAACTGGCAACCCGACCCATTTGCTGTAAAATCACACAATGATGTGTGTGACGTTGGCAATGATAAGCAAATTTACTGATAAGTTGCAGCAGAGCTGCCTTTTTCGCTAGTACCTTGAAGAAAATGTTATCAGTAATTAAGGTAGCATAATTCACCACATGGGCAAGACATTGCTTGGCAATAGCCATCCTTGTATCGGAAGTTAAAAGCAGTACAACCTATAAAGCGTATTGAGTTTTGAATGAATCACAGAAGTAGCTTTTACAAATGTGGCTCAAAACTTAACACAAGGTCCAAAGTAACTCCAGCATAACAAAAACTAGTGACCAGCTCAAAACAAGACCTATCAAGAGTTGTAATACCAACACATTTATCATGGTCCTGGACCTTAGCCCTGGTGCCAAATAACATCACCTTTGTTTTAGACCTGTTCAGAACTAGTCTACTGGTTTCAAGCCAATGTTGTTCATCGTGCATCTCTTCATTTAATACCACATTGATCGCTGTAATAGATCTATTTTGAACATAAATAACAGCATCATCTGCGTATGCTGTATATTTTGATCCGGTAATAACCCCACCTATTTTATCAAAAAATACAGAAAATAATAGTTATCCCTGTATGGAGCCCTGTAGGACTCCATACTTTACCAATGCCAAAGAAGATGTGACCCTGCCAGATTTTACCTTTTGAAACCTATCAGTGAGGTAAGTCTGAAACCACCTAACTGCCAGTCCCTCTACCCCCAAAGATCTTAATGAATCAAAAGTTGATGATCCACACTAAATCAAAAGCCTTGGTCAAGTCCACGATAGTGGCCCTAGTCATACAACCTCCCTCCTTACCTTCCAGGACCAAGGCGTGAACTTGACCAAGGCCATATCAGTACCTCTCCCTTCCTAAAGCAGTGTTAAAGCGGTGATAAGAGATTGTTTTGTTCTATGAAAGCTGAAAACTGATTAAACACTAATCTTTCCTGAACTTTCACTAACGCTGCCAGAATTGAAATTGGCCTATAATTTGTAAACTGAGAAAATGACCCCACCTTATGTATGGGCACTACAATAGTGTTTCCATATATCTGGAATAATTCCAGTAAAAAAAGACAAATTATAAATAATGGTAAGTGGGTAAGATATATTTCCTTGGCCCTATCCTTAAGTAAATTAGGAATTATTAACTGTGAGATGGTGAATGGATAAAGAAATTGGCAAAAAAATCGATTTAAATTGACATAATCTAAAGAAACGTACAGGGAATTAACTGTAAAGCTGTTAGTGAAACCAGAATATTTGTTGAATTTTGTTGACTGGGTAAACCCACTGGGCCTCAGAGAGTCCCTTTTTCAGCAATAGCAATTTGAACATTTACAAAGAGTTTCCATTATGTTAGCGACAGCAAATATTAACTATAATGTGGGTATGTAAAATGTGTTTAAAGATTATCTAAACATTTACACTGTGTTTTTAGTGCTGTAGAGTACTGTACCTCTCAAAGTCAGTGCAGTGGTAAAGAAGGGGTACAAGAAAAAAAATGTTAAGTATGTGCAGGGCAACTACAGTGTGCATCGAAAAATAAGAAAGGTAATGCAGTGGTAAAGAGTGTACAAGAAAAATTGTCAAGGGTTTGCAGTGCTACTATAATGTGCATCTAAAAATAACAAAGGCAATGCAGTGGTAAAGGAGTGTAACAAGAAGTTACAGAATCATAGAATCATAGACATCTGACAGCAGAAAAGGACCTCTCTGGTCCATCCAGTCTGCCGCATACCCCACCCACAAGTGACTTTTGACAATGGACCTCCCCACCCCCCACTGGCCAACCCCTTATGTCTGTCCCGTGCCCTCTTGAATCCCTCCAATGATTTGTTCCCCCCACCACCTCCTCACTCAGTTTGTTCCAGGGCTCCACCACCCTCTGTGTGAAGTAGCACTCCTGCACATTGTCCTTAAATCTTCCTCCTACCAATCTTAGACTATGACCTCTAGTTTTATTATCCTCTTTCCCTGTAAATAATCTCCCCTCCCTCACCTTATTAATCCCTTTCATGTAGATAAATGTTTCTATCATATCCCCCCCTCTCCCATCTAGTCTTCAATCGGTATAGATCCACTTCCTTACACCTCTCCTCACAGGGCTTTCCCTGCATACCGAGCACCATTTTGGTTGCCCTTCTCTGAACCCTTTCTATCGCATCTATGTCCTTGCATAGATGGGGTCTCCAGAACTGGACCCTGTACTCCAGGTGAGGTCTCACCATGGTTTTATAAAGAGGCATTAGCACCTACCTCCTTCTGCTTGTTATCCCCCTCCCTATATATGCCAGCATCATTCTATTTGCCATGCCCACAGCTTTGCTGCATTGTTTACCCACCTTTAGGTTGTTTGATATTATAATCCCCAGATCCCTCTCCTGCTCAGTAGGCTATTACCTCCCCAGTGTGTAAACTGCTTGCATGTTTTATACCCTATGTGCATTACTGTATATTTTTGGCATTGAATTTCAGCTGCAAGTTTCTGACCATCCTTCCAGAATCTTCAGGTCCTCCCTCATGGCCTTCACCCCCAATGTGTCCACCCTATTGCAGATGTTTGTATCATCTGCAAATAGCACCCCTCCCTCCAGACCCTCTGCTACATCACTGATATATCTGTAGATGTTAAAAGGAGGGTCCCAGTACCAACTGGGCACCCCACCATCACCCCTTCTCCCTAGAGTGCACCCCATTTGCCACTACCCTCTGGCTTCTGCCTTTCAATGCAGTGTATTTATAGTGCAGTTAATAAAAACAGTGATATTTCAGTCTACACTGTATCAACACTGAAAAGGGACTCTAGATTGCAGTGAACACTTCACTTCCCTCTGGGAGGCCATCCACCACAGCCAGGTCACCCTAAGCATTCACCAATCTGCTGTCCTGAAGTCCAGAACCCTTACCCTTGTGTGGTTTGATTCCACAGCCATTCTTATATTGAACCACACTATGCGGTGATCCCGTTCTGTTCCACCATTATCTCTACCACCCTGCTTCCTTAATGATTCTTCTTCCCTCGGATTCTCCTTACTCTCTACTTCAGCCTGTTTGGGGAGCAGTTTTGACTCCCTGATTCCTTCCGCCACCCCTTGGCTAGTTTAAATGTTCAGCAAAGTAACATTTAAACCATCCACTGAGGATGGAGATTGCACTGCAGGAATGGATGCAGGCCATAACCCCTGTATAGGCACTTATCCTCCCAGGTGGGTCTCCAGTACCCAGTGTAGCTGAATCCTTGCTCTGTCTGCTATTTCTGCAGCCATGAGGTGAAGTTCCTAGTGCAGATATCCCTGTTCTCCCACTTGCTGACAGCCAACACCTCAGTGAAAGCCACCGAGCAAGCTACCTAAGACCCCTCCCCAGCTCCCTAAACTCACTCTGCATAATCCCAGACCCATTACTAGCAAGGCCATTAGTCCCCAGGTGGACAGTAACATACAGCTCTCCCTCCCTCACTGCTGCCCTAGCATTCCTCAGTATCAACCTCCCATCCTTCAGGGCCATGGTACCATGTAGGCACATAACCTACCTCTCCCCACACTTACCTATTCCCACATCTATACCTATCACAATTGAGTCCCCCACCAGAAGTTGCTTCCTTCTCTCCAATGTCCTATACTACCCTCCTTGGGTTCTTCAATATGTAGGGATCTCACATATTCCCTGATCAGTACTGTGTGTGCCTCTCTTCTTGGCAGTCACACCCCACTGGAATGGGACAGGGAAAATCAAAGAGGGTGCAAGTTAAGGAGAGAGGGTACTCAAGGGCCTAAGGGCCGTAAAGATGGACAGATCAAGATGGCCAGATGGTATGCACCCCAGGATGCACAGAGAAGTGGTGGAGATGACTTCTGGTGTGATGACTGCCTGCTAAGATGTGCCTTACCTCTCCTCTAACCCCTCAGCTCAGCTACCTAATATCAGCTCCTCATAATCCAGCTGGCAACTCTGAAAAGCTCAGACAACTTCTCAACATCTTCTAGATGAGCTTCAGACCACTAATTGTCTCGACTAGAGAGCGTGGACATAAAGCAAGCCCTCCCCAAGCACACCCACTGCTGATGCCAGAGAAGGAGAAGGCATCAAAGTGGCCCAAAGTGAAGGGAGCCGGGAAGCCTACTCAATCTAATCCCCAGGCCATGCTCACAGAAGCTCACAGAAGTGAAAATTCTTAATGATTTGCACCTTTGAAAGACACACTACAGTGTTTGTTCAGTGACAGCCAAGGAATGCAGGCCTGTCTGGACCAATTTACCATCCACACCAGTGACAATGAAGCCCATCTCTTTGTTAGATGACTGAGAGGCTGCACTGACCCAGAACTCACCTCATTAAGACATCAGTGAAGAAAATGGAAGCCTGGCTAGAGGATCTGAGATCCCGTCGTAACAACTTAGTTGTGTTGGGCTCCCAAAGCGTGATGAAGGCCCTAAGGCTATCACCTTTATGCAGAAACTATGCGAAAACTTGCAGGCCTGTTGCCAAATGGACCTGCCTATGTTATGGAATGGGCTTTGTTCCCTGCGCCCCACCACCTCAACCAGGTTTGTCCCTAAACCTTTATTTTCCGACTGTTTAATTTCCTGGACAAATAGTTTATTTTTGACCGACTCCATGAAGTTAAAGAACGCCAGTGGAAGGAAAAGGAATCTGGTGGCACAGACCTCCCATACACTGTATGGCAATGGAGCATGGCCTTACACCCCTTAGTGTCTAAACTGATTGCAGTTGAGTCTGATACAGGGTGAGGTACCCTGCAATTCTGCAATTTAATAAAGATGAGCAGTGGCTGTCCTTTCATTCCTAGAAACTGCAACTTGAGAATTAAAAACTGTTTCAGACTTGATTAAGTGACTGGCCTTCAGGTGCATTGGGAATGTGCTGCCCGATGAATGGGCTAAAACAATTTTTGTTTCTCTTTCTCAAGAGTTTCCTCGTGTTTCGCTCAGCCTGTCTTACCAGTTCTATACCTGGATTCTTGCTTACTCTCCGCTTGGACTTGCTGGTTGACTGAGCAGCTCCTAGAGATGCATGCTTTTCCCTTGATGACCAGAACATCTCCAAAGGCTCCGGGAAGGCCAGTGTAATATTTCCCAAATTCCTGCTTGAAGGTACCGACTGGGAGTATACTGGATTACCCTCCGCAGAACCTTCAGTATTTTTGAGAATTAATGACTTCATCTCATAAACGGTTCTCTCTAAAGTTTACTGCTGCTTGGCCCCACTGGTTCCATGGGGGACTGTGGACCATTTTGTTTGGAGCACTCTCCTATCCACCCATGGTGCAGAAGGACACTGGTTACCTGTGGGTAGACTACTGGCTAGCTCCTTGATTGATCTTCGGATGCCCTTGAGAACTGTGCCTTCTGGGGACCCACTATCACACGGATAAGGTCTGTGTCATGCTCCTTGCAATAATTTCCTCATTAAAGGGTCGAGGTTTAGCCTGACTGTTCTGGCTGAGTTGTTTGACAGCCCAAGGGACTGAATGGAATATCTTTAATATCTCCTAGCATTGTTAACCCCTGGCAACTCCTATGAACATCCGGACTGAATTATGAACGGTTTTGCCATGTTACGGTTAACCTGTTGGTGCTTTGTAACTTGTTGCTTGTTACCCCCATATTATTTTAAAAGGGCTTTAATTATTGCTGAATTTTTGGATATTGCTTGAGACAGTTCTACAGCTTGGGCTTTTCTACTCTAATGTTCTGAGTATTGAACATTTCAGGGCATTGTTTTTATTATCTGTGTTTTTGAGGGGCATGTATTGTGGGCATATGAACAACAACACATCCAACGAGTTGAGTCGGAGGTCAGTCGTGTGGACTGGGGTACTTGTGGTGTTCTTATGGGGGAACTACTAGAGTATTGGGGAGGGAGGGCCTGTTGGAGGGATGGGGGAAGGGTCCTTTACTATTACTGTTTTACCATGAGACTGTTACTTCATGGGCTTGGGTAAGGAGGGATGGAGAGGGTTTTCATTGTTAATTAACTGCTATGAGTTTGCATTTTTAACTGTGTTGATGGAGGGGTGGTTATTTATTTTATTTGGTTCCAGCTGGCCTACGGCATCCTCGGTACCATTTACTCTCTTTTGTCCCTACATAAGAGATATTGTATCAGATGCAGGCTATCTAATGGTGGGCGGGGGGGTATTTGTGGGTTGGTTCACTTTGGGGATGGGGGGATGGACATATAGGAGAACCTTGGGTGGCACCATCTCCGAATGTGCTGTGCCCTTTGTAGTTAAGTACCTGGGTTTACTAAAAGATATGGTTTCCCAATATGAGATGTGTATCTTGAAGTGTTAATGGAGCCCAGTCAAGGGTCAAGAGATACCAGATACTGAAGCATCTTAACTTGATGCATCACCTTATAGCATTCCTCTAGGAGACCCATTTATTGGCATCAGAAGGGCCCTATTCTGACGGTGTTATATTGGTCAGGGTGTTTCTGGGCTGGTAATGCTACATCACAAAGAGGAAGAGCGATTTTGATTACCAGAGGGTCCAATTCCAAATACTGCAATGCATTGCAGATCCACAGGGCTGATATATTTTATTAAAGGGTATGTTGGATCATACGGAAGTCCTTTTGGGGTCTATTTATGGTCCTAATAAGGACACCCCAGAATTTGTTACTGCCTTAGCTGTTTCCCTTGCTTCCTTTCTTCAGCTTCCTATTATTTTGGCAGGAGACTGGAACCTCACCCACACTCCAGCTTTGGATAAATCCCTTCATTGAGGGCAGGGGCCTTTTTCCTGCCCCAAAATCCTTCCATGTGTTTATGGAGTCATTCGGACCTAGAGATCCATGGCACCTCCTGAACCCCACTGCTTGGGAATATATCTTTTATTCTCCCTTTCACAAATCCCTCTCTTGAATTGACTACTTTGTAGTTAATAATGCAGTGTTATCGGGCCTCCTAGGCTGTGGAATTGTGCCAAGACTTCTCTTGGATCATTCCCCTATCTGGCTGGAGGGCTTGACATCCCCTAATGTCCACAAAGATAGCATCTGGAAATTAAATACTCAGATGCTTCACAATGATAAAATCTTAAATAGGATTAGAGACATCATGTTTATTTATTCAAGAATTTTACCAGGAAGGCATTCTGAGGAGTACCACTCAATTCCAGATGGGTCGCGGGGCTATACAGTACTGTACACAAGGATTTATAAAGTACATATACAGCATCATACACAAGGTTTGTACAGTACAAAACACTACATGTAACTTAATTGCAGAGAAAGCAGTGGCTACACTGGGTACAATAGAAGTGGAAAGAGCAGGAGAGAACTAACCTACTAACATGTCCAGAGGAACTACAATTTGAAGCTATGCAATAAGTGAGTATATACACACATGAAGGTCCACATGCCAAGAGCACTAGAAGAAACACATATGGTATTAAGAATCAGCTACAGGCCAATATACTCCAGGTACTTGTTGTGTGCCTAGGTCTATAAGCTCTTAGTAGTGCGCCATAGAGCGATAGAAATTAAGGTGGGGTGGGATATATGGCATCACAGGGGCAGCCTGCATGTGCAGGTGGGGTGAAGCGTGACTTGAGGAGATGGTTGAGCTGTTGAGTGTTGGCTGTGTGCCTAATGTCAGCCGACAAGGAGTTCCATAGTTTAGGCATCCGTAGTGAAGGCAGCTTGACCTTTGGCTGTGGTCATATGTGGGACATACAGAAGCCAAGAGTCAGTGTTCCTGAGAGAATCGCAGAGGGGTTGAACTGAGAGGGCAGACTCCAGGTAGTGGGGAGGGACTGTGCCCAGACTTTTGCAGTTGTCCTAGCACAGTGGACCAGTCTCTGATCCTGGAGTGAGGGTAGGTCCAGGTCTAGAGGCTTGTAGAGATGAGTTGTGCAGGGGGGGCAGTCAGGGCAAAATGACAGAAGGAATGAAAGAGTGGGTCGAGTCTTGCTTGTCTTAAGGGGCGGCGCTGTAAACAGCGTAGTCAATTAAAGGGAGGATCATTTTCAGTAGGATTGCCTTGCGGGTTTCCAGCAGGATGCAGACCCTGTTTCAATTTACAGCACCTAGCTTGGGGTGAAGTTTCTTGTGGATTGAATCGATATGTGCTGCAAAGTCGAGGTGCTGGTTGAGCCAGACCCCAAGGTACCGGAAGGAAGTGCAGGCCTCCAAAGGAGTCCCATCAATGGTATGGAAAGTGGGGGTGGCGGGAAGTTGGGAGAGTCTCTGTCTAGTGCCAAAGGTTAGGGACAAAGTTTTCTTGGGGTTTAGAAAGAGCTGGTTTGAGCAAAATCAGAGTCCTCCTGAAGTCTAGAGGCCACTTCTGTGGGGGAGGGACCTGATGTAAACAGTGCCATGTCATCAGCATACGTGTGGATAGATGTTTGCAGGCATACCGAGGGCAGGTCAATCAGGAAAATGGAGAACAGTACCAGGCCGAAGATCGAGCCTTGGGGGACTCCAGTAGTTATGGGGAGGGGGGAAGAAGTATGATGACCAATTCTTACAGATTGAGACCTGCCGGCTAGGTATGATTGGAATCAGTTGGTGGTAGTTCCCAAGAGTCCTGCATGGGAGAGTTTGGATAGTAGGAGAGGGTGGGAGACAGTATTGAATGCCTTGGCAAGGTTGACAAAAATAGCTGAGGTGTTATGTCCATGATTCATACCCATGAGTATGGTGTCGGTGAGCCATAGAAGGGAGGTGATGGTGGAATGTGACTTCCTAAATCCAGATTGATAAGGTGTGAATAAGGAGGAGGAGTCAAGAAAGGAGGAGAGTTGGGTGAGCACAAGGCACTCCTGAAGTTTGGCTAGGATGGGGAGTAGGGAGATAGGTGGTAGTTACCGGTGAGGAGGGTCACCCAATTTCAGGAGGGATGACTGTGACGTTTCCAGTCAGATGGGACTGCAGCAGTGAGAAAGAGATTGAAGGCGCGGTGGGGTGACAATGGCAGGGGCAGATAGGTGAAGCATTTTGGAGCCCAGGCCCGAGGCGCATTTACCTTTGAGGGTTGAGTGACTGAGGGCTTTTTAGCACCCTTTGGTTGGGGTGACTATGCAAAAGGAAATGATGGGGAGGTAGGTGGAGTGTTGGTGTCGGGCTCGAGTGGTGTTGGGGAGAGAGGATAGAAGAGAGTATGTGCAGCTAGTGAAAAGGTGTTAAAGACTGAGACCACAGCACCTGGTTCAGTGATGGTGAAGCCATCAACATTTAGGAGCTGGGGTGGGGGCTGGGTGGGGAGAAAGCGATTTGATTGATTTCCAGAATTTCATGGGTGATTTAGGCTGGAGTGGAAAGAGGCCTTGAAATAGTTTGCTTTGGCCTGATGTAGTAGCCTGGTGCAGGAGTTGTGGAGTGCCCGGTAGAGTTGGAGTGCCTCCTGGGTGTTGGTAGTCTTATAGGCTTTCCATGCCTGGTTCTTGGCATGGAGTTGATCAGTAATATCCCAATTCATATCTCACAATACTGGCTCTATCCCAGCAGTGGACAAAATTTGGTGCTCGCAGAAATGTGTTCTGAGAGGGGAGTTTATTCGGCTGTCTGCCACCAGGAAACGTAAGCGAGAAGCTGCATATGCCTCTCTCATTAATCGTATCAAGACACTGGAGGCCTTTCTTCCACAAAACCTTTCTGAGAGGGATCTAGAGCAGTTAGCTGCCCTCAAGGACCAATATGTGGAGAGTCTGAGGGAAAAGGCTGAATATGCCTTATTCAAAACTCATGTCACTATGTTGAACAAGGGGACAAGACGAGTCATCTTCTCGCCTTGAGACTTAAAAAACAGGAAGAGTCTAGAATAGTGACTGCCTTCTCCTCCCTGGATAATGATTCTCTCCTCACTAGCCTGAGGGATGTCACCCGGGAATTCAAAGCCTATTGTCGCCAACTCTGTAGTTCCCTGCACAAGCCCCAACTAAAGAGATTAGGAAATACCTGGTAAACACTCCCCTTCCTTCTTTAACATCTGTACAGCAGGCCTTTCTTACCAACCCTATTACCTCACAGGAGATCACTGATGCCATCTTCTCCCTTCCATTGGATAAAGCTTCAGGGCTGGATGGCTTCCGTCTAACTTTCAAAAAGTGTTTGAAAAAAGCTGACCCATTGCTTCATCAACTGTTCACCAATTTTGTGAGTCTGGTCTTTCAGATCCCACACTGTTGAAGCACTTATTGTGGTTTACAAAACCAAGCGGACCTAGGCTCAGATAGTAATTTTGCAGTATCTCCTTATAAATGATAACATCAAGTTGTTTGCCAAAATATTGGCCACATGTGTTGCACATGTTTGGGTACATCTAGTTAGCCATGAACAAGTTGGATTTGTGAAAGGTCAGTCTTTCTTCTGATCACTAAGGAAGATTTCTTATATCTTCTCCTTGTCCAGAGGCCTCCCAGCCTATGGCATTGATCTCCTTGGACACAGAGAAAGCTTTGATAGCCTAACTGGCCTTTTATGTTTGAGATTTTGGCTAAATTTGGTTTCCTCTTAAACTTTATCCAGTGGATTTAGGTTCTATACTCACAACCCACTGCCAAAGTCTACTGCAATGGGGTTTCTCTGCTGCATTCCACTTTGCTCGGGTACAAGACAAAGGTCCCACTGCCCCATTTCTGTTTAACTTATACCTCAAACTCTTGTTTCATCAGCTTAATACTTCTCCCTTCTCAAAGGCATCCTGGCTGGCCTTTGACCTCAGGTTCTCCATATATGCTGATGACATCCTACTTCATGTCTCTGATCCAGTGCCCTCCATCCCAGCAGCATTGTCAATAATCAAGGAATTTGGCAACTTCTCCAACTACAAATTAAACTTACAGAAATCAGTGGTAATGCTGTTGAACTCCCCAGTCTTTCACTCTGACATTAGAGCATTTCATCTGGCCTGGGCTCCCTGGATCAGATACCTTGGTATCATCCTGGCTCCAACTGTGGCCCAATTGAGGAAACTCAACTTGGATGATCTTCTCACTGTGATTCATCAAGATTTTGATAGGTGGTCCTCTCTTTATCTCTCCCTCCAGGGCAGAGTCAGTATTATCAAAATGAATGTCCTTCCCCGCCTGTTCTATCCCCTAAATATGCTGAATCATCATCTTCCTCTAAATTTGTTTAACAAAGTGCATAGTATCGTCTCTGAATTCCTTTGATCTAAGAAACCCCTCTAGGTGCTCTTATATAGGTCTGGGAGCCCAAAACAATATGGGCCTTAAACTACCCAATTTTTATCATTACTACCTGGCTAGTCACATGGCTAAATATTTTCACTGGACTGCAGACCCCCAATGAGGAACCTAAATATCTTTCCTTCGGCTTCAGATTGTCGTCATATGATATCTGGGTTGGCTATTTCTATGCATAGCCTTTTCTTCATTACCTCTAAGAGTTTACTGCCATCCCTTTATAACACCATTATTAATACTTCATCCAGTTGTGTAAGTCCCTCAGATATGATAACCTTAAAGCTATTTTTCAACCATTGTGCTGCAATCCCAACTTCTGGATAGGGGGGTGGATGGTGACTCCTGGAGGAATGTTTCCTGATGTAGACATCAGGATTTGTAGTTTGGTTAGCCAAGGACAAATTAGTATCACCCCAGAGCTACTAGTTCGATTCTAGCTTCTGACTAAAGGTACTTTTGGTATCTACCAGATTCAGCACCTTTTAATCAGTTGGTTTGGTCTAGTCCCTTGGTCTAATGATCAAGGTGACCTCCTCCGCATGTTTCAAGCTATAGCTTGGCACCACATGCTGTATCCCAGTTTGCATCTGCCATATTTTCTACATTTAACCAGATGTGCAGGTGCAATCCTTATACTGGTCTTCCTCTTTCCTTACAATGGTATTTCACTGGGTGTAGACATGACAGGATCTTTATACCCAGACCTCAAATGATAGGCTCCACCTGACACAGTTCTATATATTACATAACATTTATTGCACGCTTACCAAACTGATAGTGTTGGGGAAATCGCACTCCCCTTTATGTTTTAGGTGTGGTCAGGACCCTGGCTCTCTGTTTCATGTTTTCTGTGACTGACCCAAAATTGCACCTTTCTGGAGGCTTGTCCAAGATGGACCCCTATTGGTGTTAGAAAGCTTGTTTACCCCAGAAATATGTCTGGTGGGAGACTACTTGCAGATCAGGGTAAAATAACTGTGGTACTATAGTCTGTATTTCTCTCTCAGTTAAGCGTGTGGTTTGCATCATTTGAAGGACAAACAACTATTCCATATTCAGAGTGGATGAATGAACTTCTGGCAAACCTTTGCTTAGAAAATATGATTGCTAGCCTAAGGAGCAGGCTATCAGTTTATCATAAAGATGGTATAAGCTCAGCATCCTGTGCTCACTCTTATCTGCTCCTTGAAGTGGGTATCTGGGTATTCTCTTGACCCACATCCTTAATGGTTTTCACCTGTGTTTGATACATCTGTGTTAATACACAATAGATTAACTGGGCAGGTGGTTAACTATATACCTCACTTAGGGTACTTAGTTTCCAGCTTTTAGTGGATAGTTTGGAGAATATATCTCTTACTCTTTCAGGGTTCCCAAGGGTTTAAATGGGGGTAATGAGAGGGAGGTGAGATTGGTGAGCTGTAGGAGGGCGAGAGGGATATTGTTTTCATTAATTGGGGTTATTGTTGGTTTACGCTGCCTGTACTAGACTGTCATTCCTCTATATGTTACTCTGTTCTTGTTGGAAGAAAATCAATAAATTATATTAAATTTAAAGAGAAATGGTGGAGATTGTGATGGGTCCCACTGCAGACCTCTTTACAGTAAAGTGTGCTGCTTTGGTGTCCATATCTTAAAGTATAACAACTTGCTGGAGATGGTCCAGAAAAGGGAAACCACGATGATCCAGAAACAGCTGGAGGACTCCTATGAGGAGAGGATTAGGTGGCTTAGCATCTACTCTTCTGAGGCAGGAGAGGGTGGAGACATGATTGAGACCTTCAAATACATAAAGGGTATTAACAGGGAGCTGGCCCAGTGATGTGGATGGCTAAAATGCAGAGCACCTTGCTGCCTGCCACACTGGCCACACCTATTCAGGAAGTAGCAGGGGTCAGCAGGGTGTAGAGGATGAAGCATCTGTCTGGCAGCTCTCCTCTACCAGATGGGGGTTGCTGGACATCTTAACTGTTGGCGGCCACCACATGGAAGCCTGGCGGTAGCCCATGGGAGATCTGGGAGGAAGACAGAAGTCAGGGGTGGGGTACGGAGCTGCATTCCCTGGATGCATGCAAGTCTACATGAGCATGCACTGCCGAACATGCCGCTGCAGTGGGAAGGGATGTGGAGAAAATAGGAGCAAAAAGGGAAGGCACAGTGGGCATGTATGACACACGCATACCATGCCTCTACCTTCCACAGTGCCGGGAGAGGTCAGACAACTTTTCTGCCACTATGCTTGACTCTAGGTTTAAATGCACAGTTTTACTCCTGACAATGCAGAACCACCATGTGACAGAATATCAGAACCATCTGGCAACTGAGCTCACAGACACCTTTGAGAGAAATGGCCTTGGCTGAAAAGGCATCTGAACATGGAGCACAGGGTACTGAAAATCCATCACAAGGAACTGACAGCAGTGGCAGGTGTTACAGCACATGTGAACAGGAGATTCAAAGTGTGATGGATGACTCATCAGATTGAAACATTTCACCCATTGCAAAACAATGTAACCATAATGATTTGCAACCAGTTTGCACATAGCCTGCTTTGAGGGCATACTTTTGGAGCTCATAGAGTAGTTTTCTGTCGAACCACTTATGTACTGATGTCAGAATATAATACATCATCAGCACTGTCTGAGCTGGCATGCAAGTACATCTTGTGCCCCCTCCCACTAGTGTACCTTTACAATGTGAATTCAGCACAGCTGGTGATATTGTTTTTTTTAACTTTATTTTGTACACCCATCTTGGCCGGGCATCCTTCAAGGTGCTCTGTTGGTGGCCTCTCACTCCCTGCCTGAATCCCCCGCTACCAGTACGCTCCCCACCCAGCAAGCCCAGCCAGGCCTAGTCTCCGGCAACTGTGTACCCCCAGGGGAAGGCTTGCCCACCCTCGGCAACCTTACAGACGCAACAGGCCTACCTGGCTGCTAGTTTGGTGCCTGGGGAATTTCCTGGTGTGCTTGGGCCGGTGTTGGGATGTGGGCAAAGCCCCTGGAGCTCTCTTCATCTCTGCTGGTTGGTGGGGGATTTTTATCCTAGAAGTGCTTCCTCAATCTCCTAGAGTGTGGCGTGCAGTGATTCCATGGTGCACAGCAACCCTGCCGGTGTCTGCCACGCTCTTCCCTCCTCTTTAGTCTGCCTTTCTGTAATACCCTTGATCTCCATTGGAGGCTGCCAGGACACGGACAACCCAAACCTCCCCAGGAGAGGAGGAGAGCAATCCTATGGATGCTCAATCCACTTCTTCCTTGCCGGCCCCGGTGCCAGAGCTTGCTCCTGAACTTGGGTCACCGGCGTGGTGTGAGGTGTGGCGTCCAGCGCCTCAACCCTCAGCACCACCAGGCCGGCCTTCAGCTGGTGATGTTGTTGAACCACACCAGTTCTGACTACACCCATATCATGATCAGCAGCTTGTATTTGTTAAGCTGAACTGTCAGAACAATAGGCTGGAATACCAATTTCTTATTATGGGCACTTAGCTAAGCCTTTAGTCTTGTGTCAAAAATTTGCAAAAAAACATATAAACAATGTAGGACTGGCTCAAATCTTACTTTACTACCTATTGCATGCACTTATAGATAATGGCAAATAACATTTCTGGCACACCCTTATGTAATATATAAAAATAGATTGCATTTGTCTCTATATGATATAACTAGTTCTAATAATTTGCATAGATATTAAACACTGTAAACATGGTGAAAAGAATGTAAAGAGAAGCAACAAATGTTTCATTAAGTAAACAAAACAACAAAGAAAAACAAAGCAAAATTCAAAAGCAATGAATAACATAAGCTGTATACCAGGCCTTCATCATGCTTTTGTATATAACATCACTTTTCTGCACGAGAACTTGCAGACTCTTTGCATTAGTGTCTTGGATTATTTTTCTTTATAAAATTTGTTTAAATACCTTATAGCATGCAAAATGTTCATATCTTTTAGAATAAGCATAAGCTTTACCATATACCCAAGCTTCTATATTTAATAAGTTAATTTTACCATGCCACCTCTCCAGCTAAGCCAAATTAATATAATTAAGACAGAACTTAAGACATCTGGGGACACACATTCAAAGCTCTGTGACCAGTGCAAACTGATTGTGCCAGAATAATGTCGGAATAATGCCAACTTGCGATATTCAAAAGACCAACTAGCACCAGCACAACCCATTAACGCTGGTGCAGCAAGATAATGTATGCATAGGGCAAAGTGAGGGGTGGGACCATGTATACATGTGCAGCACTATATTCAAAGCTTTCGCTTGGCGTGAGGCACAATTGCATTATACATAGCGCAGCACTAGATACCGCCTATGAAAAGGTAGTCTTAAGTCTGGGCAAACCCAGGATGGGGGTGTGGACACAGCAACAACAGGGAACAAGACTGTATGCATCCAATGAGGAGGCAGTGTGGGAATATGGCCACCCTGAGCCACTCCATATGCACAGGCACACAAACTGTGGAATGCAATGCTCAACAATGCTGTGCAGTACACTACATAAATGATACAACTGAGCTAGAACACCACTTGTGGCAACAAATTATTTGTAATGTATTGTAATGTACTGTAATGAAGTACCTAATGTGATATTTGTGTATTGTGTGCTGTTATGCATTGTATGTCTGTATTGTACACTGTTGCATCTCAACAGCACAGTTAGTGTCTCTGGGCCATTCCTGACACTGGGCCTTGGCCCAGTGTGCTTCAATTGAGCGGTGGCACAGAACAATGTACAGAAAACATACATGGCTGAGACATGCTGCACACAGCCAGCACTGCCCATGTCGCCATCATCTGGCACGATCCTAACCCTGTCAGCCATTAGTGGGTGCCCCAGTGCCCAGTGGATACCATGGCAGTGCGTCCATTCAGCACACGCCTCCAGTTCCCTCATTGGTGTACACCAACACAATCCAGCAGACACATGCTGCACTGGGGGAATGGAGGGTGTTGAGGGGCGGGTGTACAGGTGGCCAGGCTGCACCACATAGTGGGTACTGCCACACGGCTGGGGCCATCCACACAGTGCACATTTTCCAGTGACGGTAATGCCCCTGACAGCAGTGTGCCACTATAATGGGGCGTATACCCTACACCTGCTCAGGATCCCCAAACACATGGACAACCGTGTGTATGGTAGTGTGGGGATCCCATGCCACTGGTGCAGCACATGAGGGTCACAGGACAGTATGACTGTGGTGTCCACTATCAAACCACTCCTTCCAGCTGTTCATGCCACTGTGTGGATAGGACCAGTAACTGTTGCCTGACACACTGTAGGCATTGCTGTGTACCTCGCAACATTGCCTGCTAGGGTACTGTACCATCTGATAAACACTGTGGCAGGGACAATGATCTGCCTCTGGCATGCAGCATGACCACCTGCTCCTGTAGTGCTGCTCCTTGGGCTGCATTAGTCTTTGCATCTGTGCCCAAACCAAGACTGCAGCTATTGTTCTGGGAGCTGTAAGCACACATGGAATGTGGCTACTGACCTGTAATCCCAGTTGGACCTACAGGTGGAGCTGTGAGCACAGACAGGACAGTGGCTGTCATCCTGTAAATCCAGTTTGACCTACAGGTGGAGCTGTGTGCACCATGTTGTAGCGCTGGGCAATCCACATGCTAAGCAGGCTGTAATGAGATGCTAATGTGGCTGTTTGCCCTCGTATTGCCTGAGAAGGCTCATTTGCATAGCAGTTTTAAATAAAGCAATCTTTAGCACTGGGCAAACGGGATTACTCTGGGAAAACCTGTCAGTGCCGCGCAAATGTGTTAGCGCCGCTCGAGACTGCTAGGTTCAATTACATGGTTCTGCAGTATTTGGCCTGCACTATTGTTTGCTCTTGTTGTGCTCCACTTCATTGCAAGCACACATTGCCCATGTTGATCAGCCTTCCTCACTCCACCTCTGTGGGCACTGGGCCTCTGTTGCAGTTTGCACTGATCTCGGTTGCTATATTCAGTGCTGTATTATTTGCTGGGCTATTGTTGCACTGCACTTTCAACGTGTTTGCACACCTTCATTTGGGAGGGACAGGGAGGGTAAAAGAGGAGGAGGAGGAGTAGCTCTTTACATAAGGGAAGGAATAAAAGCAACAGAACAAAAGGGTAAACAGGGAGGAGAAGAAGCACTGTGGGTAAATTTGGAGACAGGCAATGGCACCACAATCCGCACAGGGGTTGTATACAGACCCCCTTCTCAGGGGAAGGAAATGGACAGGAAATGATAGAAAGTATACTTAGAATGGCAGAAAAAGGGGAGATATTGCTGATGGGTGATCTGAATATGCCAGATGTTAACTGGAGTGCAGTCGCAGCAGCCACTTTGAAGAGTGGAGTTATTCTAGATGCCCTACAGGGGCATGCCTTAGAACAACTAGTATTGGAGCCCACTCGAGAGAGGAGCAATCTTAGACCTGATTCTCTCAAATGAAGATGGAGAGAGGATCACAGATGTGAAGTGGGTAGCCATCGGGAACTAGCGACCATCGAACAGTATGGTTCACAATAAACACAGCAATAGAGTCAAACCATACAAAGGCAAAAGTACTGGGCTTTAGAGGGCTGACTTTGCTAAAATGGGTGAGTGCCTAAGGAATGCACTAGCAAATGGGCAGGAAGGAGGGTGGAAGAACAATGGGAATCATAAAACTGCCATCACAGAGGTAACTAGCCTTTGTGTGAAGCAAATAAACAAAACAAAGCGATGTAAGAAACCACTATGGTTCTCAAAGGAAGTAGCAGTGAAGTTCAAGAGAAAAAAGCATTCAGGAAGTACAAGGAATCGTGAAGGAGCAGGACAGAGAACTGTATCAGTTAAAGCAAAAGGAGGCTGGGAAGGCAGTCAGAACAGCAAAGGCCCAAACTGAGGAAAAGATAGCCAACTCAGTTAAGAAGGGGATAAAACCTTTTATAGGTACATCAGGAGCAAAGGAAGACCAAGGAGGATAGTGAGGCTTAATAAAGGGGAGGGAGGGTGGGCAGAGGAGGCTGTGAAAAGGCAGAGATACTAAACAAATATTTTTGCTCTGTATTTACAAATGAGGGAGGTACATAAAACAAACAGTAGAAACACTGGATACAGAAGTTGATACCAGCCATTTACAGAAGAAAGGGTTCTGAAAACTCTTAAAACTGAAGGTGGACAAAGCAATGGGGCCTGATGATTCATCCCAGAATTCTAAAAGAACTAAGGGTAGAACTAGTAACACCACTGACTGCCCTTTTAACAAATCATGGGAGGATGGGGTGGTACCGAGGACTGGAGGAGGCAGATGTGATTCCCCTTCACAAAGTTGGAGCAAGGCAGAAGCAGGAAACTACAGACCTGTAAGTTTGACCTCAGTGGTAGGAAAATGATGGAATCACTTCTGAAAGAAAATTGTTGAGCACCTAGAGGCCAGCGGGCACAGGACCCAAAGCAACATGGATTTACAGCAGGAAGGTCATGTCAGACTAATCTAATTGATTTCTTTGACTGGGTGACCAAAGTAATAGACCAGGTAGGGGCTGTGGATATAGCCTACCTAGACTTTAACAAGGCATTTGACACAGTCCCTTTAAAGATTTATAATCAAGTTAGTCAGCCTGGGAGTGGGTCCCAGGGTGGTAGCCTAGTGGCGAACTGGCTGCACAGCAGGACACAGAAGGTACTAGTGAATGGAACACATTCCGAAGGGGTTACTAGTGGAGTACCTCAGGGCTCAGTACTGGGTCCAATCCTCTTTAATATCTTTATAAGTGACATTGCAGAGGGTCTGGAGAGAGGTATGCCTCTTTGCAGATGACACAAAGATCTGCAACAGAGTTGATGCACAAGAGGTAGAAAAGATGAGAAGGACTTGGCAAGGTTAGAGGAATGGTCAAATGTATGGCAGCTTAGATTCAATGCTAAGAAGTGCAAGGTAATGCACCTGGGAAACAAAAACCCAGGGGACGAGTACACAATAGCAGGGGAGGTACTAACAACAACAAAAATGGAAAGGGACCTGGGGGTAGTCATTTCAGATGACCTAAAGGTGGGTAAGCAGTGTGAAAAGTCAGTAAGGAGAGCCAGGGGGATACTGGGATGCATAGGAAGGGGCATCACAAGTAGAAAAAGGGAAGTGATTATCCTTCTATACAGACAGTTGGTGAGACACCATCTGGAGTACTGTGTGCAGTTTTGGAGACCTCATCTACGCAAGGACATAGACAGGATGGAAGCAGTCCAGAGGAGGGCAACTAAAATGGTGCAGGGTCTACATCAGAAACCATATGAAGAGAGACTGAGAGAGCTTAATATGTATACCCTTGATGAAAGGAGGGACAGGGGACATGATAGAAACGTTCAAGTACCTCAAGGGAATCAACAAAGTCCAGGAGGGTAGCATCTTTCAGAAAAAGAGATGTGTAAGAACAAGGGGGCACAGTTTAAAGATAGAGGGGACGGCTCAGGGGTAATGTGAGGAAATTCTTTTTCATGGAGAGAGTGGTGGATACATGGAACAGCTTTCCTGAGGAGGTCGTTGGGTCTAAAACAGTGGGGGAATTCAAACATGCATGGGACAGACACAAAGCAATTATAGTGGGGGTTGCAGGAAGCAGGCTGTTGGTTAACTAGAATCTGCAAGCATCCAGTAGGTAGGAAATGGGCAGACTGGGTGGGCCAAGTGGTCCTTTCTGCTGTCAAAGTCTATGTTTCTATGTTTCTTTAGTTTAAATGGTGAGACTTAGATGTCATGTCCCTAAGTTTCACTTAGGCAAGATTAACTAGGAGAAAACATTTTTCCTTTTCTTTTGCACAGTTTTCCTTCTTGCTTAGAGAACTTATGTAAATAGGAATTTAAACCAGTTGTCTCTGTATTGTATCCCAAGTACCTTAACTGATACTGCAATTGAGCATTTATAATGAATATAAAATAGTAATTAAAATAATGCAAAACAATATTATAATAAAATATTTTCATAACTAAGGTTTTGTTTCCACAGTACCTACCACTGCTTGGTGTATATAAGAGCAATCAAAGTGAGATACCTCTATTGCTTTACTAGGTTTCTATACAAACAAAAATACTGATGGCCATTTGCCAGAAAAGTTTCAGACAGTTTGTCAATAAATGGCAGTTCAGACATCATTTTTTTTTTTTTCACTGTGTTATCAATGCTCCTCCAAACCACAAAGCTCACTCTGGCTGACTGCACAGTTTCCTCTCACTTCTGGCAGCAAAGTTCTCTTTGCCAGACTGTACTGTCTTGCTGTCACTCCTAGCTACAAAGCTCATTCAGGCCTGCTATGCTGTCTTCCTCTCCATCCTGACCACAAAGCACAGTTCACCCAATGGCACTGTCTCACTCTCCCTCCAGGCTGCAAACCTCTGTCAGCTCAATTGCACTATCATGCTCTCTCTAGGCCGACACGGGTCCCTCACTATGATCATGCATCATCAGTCTGCAAGAAATAACAAAAAAAGTTAGCAAGAAATTTAAAAAGTAGGAAAACATTTTAAAAAGTTCAAAATTAAAAAAAAAATCAAGCTGCACTAGGTGCATAAGTAGTACTGTGTGGGAACCTACTAGCACCTCTAGCAGCAACCCATCAGTGGAGGTACTGTTTTATACCACACTGACAACATTTCAACATTTTTTGATATATTTTTAAATATATTTAAAAATAAATCCAGAAAAACTTTTTTTGTTAAGCGTAATAATACACAGTGGAGTGTTATGATAAACACCTCTACTTCAGCCTCATGCCTTACTATGCCCCTAGTTTTATTTATTTATTTATTGAAATGTTTCACCAGGAAGGCACATTGAGCAACAAATTGCTTGTCTCCCGGTGTGACCTGGGGGGAAGGGGTACAATAGGAATGAGACATTAAACATTCAAGTTACAAGATCAGCATTAATATACAGTTGTAAGGCAGGTGTTACAAACAGTGTTGCTCATAATAGGTTGAAAGGGTGGACAGTAATAAGTGCTGGGTTGATAAGTAAACAAGTGCTTACATGAAAGAAAGGGGAAGGAGAGGGATGGGTGAGGTGGGGAGGAGGAAGAGTCGTGTCACTGGAGACCTCTTCAGGATGCAAGGAACCCTGCGGTGGCAGGGGCACCAGAGAGAGGGAGAAAGCAGTGTCCCAGAGAGACCCCTCAGGATATGGGGAACCCTGCAAGGGGTTGTGGGGCTAGATAGAAGGGGATAAGGCTGTAGGATTTAAGAGAGAGAGAGAAGGAGGTATGACTTAATGCTAGGAGGGAATAAGACCTAACCAAAGAAGAACCCTTCAGGATGCAGGGTACCCTGCAAAGGGTTGGAGAAGGTCGGTAGATGGGGATTAAAAGAGTGATAAGAGAGAGGAGGTGAGAACTGAACCCTTGAGGGGAAGAGAATTCACACCTTTGGAGGGGATGGGGCATAATCAATAGTCCATCAGGATGCATTCATACCCTGCTAGTAGTCATGGAAAGCCAAGATAGTGGCTAGATAGATTAGGGGAGATATGCTTAGTCTCATTTTGACCCATTCAGGATGCTGAGAACCTTGCAAGGAGACTGCGATGGCTAGGGAGAAAGGTAGATGGGGGAGGGAAAGGAGAGGAGACATGACTAGGTGCAGTAGGACCCCCTGAGAATGCTGAGAACCCTGCAAAGAGGACTGCGAAGGCTAGGGAGAAAAGGTAGAATGGGGAGGGAAGGAGGAGACATGCCTGGGCACAGTAGGGCCCTTCAGGATGCTTAGAACCCTGCAAGAGGACTGAAGTCTAGGAGATAGGAGGAATGGTGGGAAGGGAGTAGATGAGAGATACAAGCTCCTTGGGGGTAGGAGGGACCCATGGAGAGCATTGAGGTCCCTACATTCTGTGAGAGATCAAGGGAAGTCAGTAAGGGGAGCAATGTGGGGTAAGGGAGGAGAGCTAGAAATGTTTTGGGGTGGTGTGCACAGGGTAAAATGAAGGTGATGGTAGAGGGTAGGGTTTGTCCAGGGCTTAGAGGAGGAATTAGGGAGGGACATGGCAGAAGCAGCTAGGTGCAAGGTAATTATTGAGGGCAGAGCTGATGGAGTAGGCAGAGAATGAGTGCCAGATTTGAGGGGGAAGGATTTCCAAAGTTTTGGGAGGCGGTGAGAGTAACCGGATTGGCTGATTTGGGTGGATTTGTGGGGGACTACAAGGGTGCGGGAGTCAGTTGAGCTAAATGAATGGGAGGATGGGGGGGGTGTTATAAAGGAGGAGGTGAGGTAGGAAGGGAGTTCACCCAACCAGTGCTTGGAGGTGAATTTAGCACAGTGGGAGAGTCACCTATTTGTAAAAGAGGGAAGGATATGGCACAATCAAGATTGCAGTGGTGGGTGCGGGGGCATCCACAGCAAAGCGGCAGAAGGAATTGAACAGGGTGTCTAGTCTGGCCAGGGAGGACTTAGGGGCAGCACCATAGACTACGTCACAGTAGTTGAAAATGGGCAGTATCATGTTCTGAACAAGTTCACGCACTAGCCATAGGCCCTAGGCATGCATTTGTCACAGCAAGACCATAGCCAACCCATTTGTGTGTTATTGCTACATAAAAAGTTGTATTTCCACCTACCCACGTAGCCTGCTGGCACCCGACCCAAAGTACCACTAGTCTTCTCCACCAATAAAAGCAGTAATTGACAATGACATCCTTTTCCACCATCCACTTAGCCTTCCAAAAGACCCCCTCCTTCTCACACGGTCCAAGAAATGTTCTTCTTTTTTTTGCAGTTGCTTCTTTACATCAGCTGACTCAGAATACCAACTCAAGTTCTATAGACCCAATATTCTATGGGGACTGTGGTAGGGAGTGAAAAAGTTGGAATACTAAATGGATGTGGCTTTGATAAGCAATTTTAAAACAACATTTTTGTGACTGGGGAGGTTAGGGATGTGAGGAGGAGAAATTGGGAGGCTAAGTTGCTTGGGATAAGGGTGCATAAAGTCAATTACCTCCAGTCCTGCACTGTACCTGACACATTTTCTCCTGACACATACTTTGGTTCAGATGCAGCTTCCACTCCTAACCTAATCCAGTCCATGGCAGCCTGCAGACAGGGGGTGGGTGGGGTGCTTTCTGTGGCTCCTTTTGCCACTTGCATTGCCCTCCTTACTGCTGTGTCATCTTCTTTTTGGGATCACCTCAAGTTTTTCTTCTACTTGACCCCTCCAAAGTTGGAGTCAAGTGCTTTGCAGATTTTGGCTTATTCAACTTTTGAGGATACACAGAAAATTCAGAACCCTTATTTCACCATGGCCACCACCAACAGACTGATATAGAATTATACCAGGAATGTATTTGTCATGGCTTACAAGATCCAGCACCTCTCTCTCTCTCTATTATTGATAGTTTGTGGAGCCACAGCTCTATCCTTCCGTGTTCCAGCAGCTGAAGGTGCCTGGGTTGTACAGAAACAACACAAACCATTTTATGTTTCATGTTGACTTGGATTTTTTTCTGTTTCCTCACTATGTCTGTTAAATCACAGCTTGTAAATGAAAAGGCACAAATTAGGTATTTTTTATAATAATTTTACTAATAGTTGGGTAATTTATTTTTGGAGGGCAACTGAATCAACAATTATTTCCGTTTTGAAAACCTTTTAGAAATTCATTGGTTTCGTTTTTTCCTTTTGTATCATTTATTTTGGTTTTTCTTAGTGCATGAGAGGGCTGGAATGAATCTTTGAAAGGAGATGTTTGCATTGAAGTCTTACAGTCATCGTTTCAGGTGCTTTATATCATAGACAAAGACATCCCACATATAGTATGAAGTAGCCTAGGCTTAAATACCTTTCATGTTTATGGTACCCCAAACTCCCAAATAGTGAATACTGCTGAATGTTCGAATAACACAGAAAGTATTCAAGGAATATTGGGCGAATAATTCAGGAATGTATTTGTACACCCCTAGAGAATAGGCAAGTAGGCACTGGAAGACTCCCACCTTATGCCCCATCTGTGTACTGCCCAGCCCCAAACACACTCCTCTGGATTCCAGTTTCTCCCATCTCAGTTCCCTCTCAGGTAAGCCCTGATCCAGAGGCCTACAAGCTTTGCAAACAGTACTCAGCCTTACTCTTTGCTTTCATCTTTCTCTCCTCTTTCCTCCTTAAAATATGCCTCCTTCAGCAGCCCTGCTGTTTGCAGGACTATAGGTCAACATTTGAAGACTTTTTGCCTTTTTTTTTGAAGAATTTCTAGCTATCTAACTAGAAGTGAATCACAGCCCTGCCTAAGCTACCTAACAGCCCAACGACAAGTGCGAAAGTGAGCTTTCACACTGGCTCACATCATCAAGCTGAGTCTAGCACTAAAGTGAGGGCTGTGACTCACACTGCCTAGTTAACTGTTTCAGGTGCAGAATGAAGTTCACAGTTGGACTGGTTTACCTTGTCCAAACCAATAGGACCAGGAAGACCAGTCAACCCAAATGTCTGCCTAGTTCCCCACAGCTTACCCAAACTGGCACTTCCCTGAAGTGAGCAGCTCCCTGCTCTTCCGAGCTGCGGCATCTCCAGCGCGCCCCTGCTCGCTCAGACCTCACTCAGCTTTCCTAAGCTGGGGCAGCTCCCTGCTGTCCTGGGCCACGGCATCTCCTCTGACAGCTGCCCCTGCTTGCCCAGACCTCACTCAGTGTACCCGAGCTGCAGGTGACTCCTGAGTGAACAGCTCCCTGCTCTCCCAGGCTGTGGCATCTCCTCTGGCCACTGTCCCTGCTTCACAAAGACCTCACTCAGCTTGCCCAAGCTGTGGGCACCTCCCTGAAGTGAGCAGCTCCCTGCTCCTTGGCTGTGGTATCTCCTCTGGCCACAGCTCTCTGCTCCACCCAGACCTCACTCAGCTTGCTCGAGCTGTGGGCACCTGCCTAAAGTGAGCAGCTCCCTGCTCTCCTGAGCTATGGCATCTCCTCTGGCCGCCGCCCCCTGCTCCGTCTGGACCTCACTCAGCTTGCCCAAGCTATGGGCACCTCCCCAAAGTGAGCAGATCCCTCCTGTCCCTGGCTGCGGCATCTCCTCCAGCGGCCACTCCGTGTTCCACCTGGACCTCATTCAGTTTGCCAGAGCTATGGATGCCTCCCAAGAGCCAGCAGCTCCCTGCTCTCCTGGGCCATGGTATCTCCTCCGGCTACCGGCCCCTGCTCCGCCTGGACATCACTCAGCTTGCCCGAGCTGCGGGCACCTTCCTGAAGTGAGCAGCTCCCTGCTCTCCCAGGCTGTGGTGTCTCTCCGCCATCACCCCTTGTTCTGCTTGGACCTCTCTCTGCTTGCCTGAGCTGCAGGCACCTCCCAGTGAGCAGTTCTCTACTCTCTTGGACCATGGCATCTCCTCCAGCTGCTGTCCCTGCTCCACCTCGACCTCACTCAAGTAATCCCACTGCTGTGCTTCAGAGCTCCAGGATATGGCTCCTGACCCTACTGGTCAAATCCATGAACTTCAGACTCTACAATTGGCTGTTTTACTATTAAGCTTGCTGTCGATTAGCCAAATTTGTGCTCCAAGAAATCCCTACCTAGCTTGGTCCCTCTTGCTACTGTAGACAGGACCCTGCTCCTGGCGGCTTTTGGGCGCTCACAGCATTTTGAATTTGGTGGCTTTACTGGCAGCTTGCCATTTACTACCTTGTGGGTATTTTGTCCTGTCTGCCCTTCCTGACCCTGGCCTCAAATAAATCGGGCTAAGACCCTCCCACTCTCCTCCCACTAGCTCCAATTGGCCCTTTCTATAGGCAAATAACCAATCATCTAATATGCTTGTGGCAACCATACCCCCTCTGATTTCACCCTCTCCTCCTGCATTTTGTTTTTGCTCTCACCAGGAACCAGACATTCTCATCTCCTATCTCTCCCTCTAAATTGCACCCTACCACCCTGGACTCATTGCCATACATCTTATCCGGTGTTTCTATACAGGGTTTGTATGGTCTGCTCTCTGCTAGGCTGCACTGCTGCCAATCCCAACTAAACTACTAATTTCATAGATTTCATAGATAATACAAGCTGTAATAGACTTTTGTCCTTTTGCTTGCCATTAATAAATGTTATAGGCCAAATTTTGTCTCATCGTCCATTGCATTATCTAATCTCATTTTAAAGATATTTACATCCTCACTATCTATCACTTCTTGTGGGAGACTATTCCACAGAGTAATAACTCTTTGGCTATACCAATATTTTCTAGAAAGTGTGTTCCATTTATTCAGATGCATTTGTTTAGAGTGCTTTCTGTTGCTGGCCCTATCCACATTAAAACTTAGTCCTAGTTCCCACATTAAAGTATTATCTCTAATAACTTTGTGTAACATACACAGATCACCACTTATTCTTCTATATTGTAGAGTATATAGATTGAGTAGTTTCAGCCTTTGTTTATAGGGTAGAGAAGGTTCAGAGGAGGGCAACAAAGATGGTGCATGGATTGCATCACAAGTCCTATGAAGACAGGTTGAAGGAACTGAACATGTACTCCCTGGAGGAGAGGAGGAAGAGAGAGGATATGATAGAGACATACAAGTATCTTACAGGGAGGAACAGGGTGCAGGAATACACTATTTTTAAGCAAAAAAGATGTTCCAGGACTAGAGGACATGGGATGAAGTTGGAGGGAGGACGATTCAGAGGAAACATGAGGAAGAATTTCTTCACAGAACAGGTGGTGGACAAGTGGAACACCCTGCCAGAGGAAGTGGTGGGGGCTGAAACAATCACGGGATTTAAGAATGCATGGGATAGACATAAAGGAATTCTGGAGGTCAGGGGTTAGGGGCAACAGCCTTCTAGGAAAACATAAACTGAACTTACAAGCTCAAATGGGCAGACTGGGTGGGCAATAGGCCCTTATCTGCTGACACTGTCTATGTATCTATGTATCTAGGTAATGATTTAAGTCCTTGTATAAGCCTTGTATATCTATGTTGTACGGCTTCCACCTTTCAAATACCTTCCTTTTTGTATGGTGACCGCACTTGAACACAATACTCTAAATGAAGCCTAACCAGTGCCATATATAGGGAAGCAATACTTCACTAGCTCTACTAGATATGTACTTAGTGATCAATTCAATAACTGATTGGCTTTTTTTATCTGCCTCCTACAGTGAGAACTGAATTTTAAATCATGTGTAACTGTTATTCCCAAGTCTCTCTCATCAGTGGTTTCCATTAAGGGCTTATTATTTAGAGTATATTTATAGTGTCTGTTCTTAGTGCCCAAGTGCTTTACCTTGCATTTATTAATATTAAGTTCTAATTTGTTCTGCATGGTCCACAAATAAAATGTGATTCAAGGCAGTCTGTAAATTAGTATTGTTTTCTGAAGTGTTCACCACTGCGCCTAGTCTGCAATCATCTGCAAATTTGGACATCCAAACATTAGAAGCCTTTATTTTTAGTGGTGAAACATAAATATTGAACAATATTGGGCACAACACAGATCCCTGGGGCACCCCACTCACCAATCCAGCCCAGTCAGAAAGTGATCCATTCACCACCACGGCCTCTGCTTTCTTCCCCTCAGCCAGCTTGAAATCCAGTTTATTATATTAGTGCTCAACTTTAAAGTTTTAATTAATTTGATTAATTCAGAGTGGGGTAATTTATCAAAGGCCTTTGCAAAATCTAAAAATATTATATCAACTGAATGTTTTATATCTAATTCCCTGTTTACTCTATTGTAAAACCCAAAGATTTGTTAAACATGATCTATCCTTAATGAATCCATGCTGATATGGGTCTATATAGCCTATGGTTATTAAATGTTGTTGGATATGATCCTTAATTATTGCTTTAAGTATTTTACCCAGAAGAGAGGTGAGCTAATTGGTCTAAAATGTTCTGGTCTAGTTCTTATGCCTTGTTTATGTAATGGCACCACAATAGCTACTTTCCAACTAAGGAAATTATGCCAGAATCTAATGAGTGTTGGAACACATTGGTCAAAGGTTTATAAATGTAGTCACTAATTCCTTCAATACCTCGGGTGGATATCATCCGGGCCTGGGATTTGTTAATGTCCAACTTAGTCACCTTTCATAAACGTCAGTTCAATTAATTAAAATTTATCTTGGTATGGATGCCTGATTATTCTCCATAGTTGCAAGAACAGGTTTGGAAAAAAACTAAAATAAAGTAATTGTTCTGGATATCTGCTGTCTCCTTGTTGTCAGTGGGGTGTTCTAAATTGTTGGTTAATGGACCTACTGTATTTGAGGACCCGTTATTTTATTAATGTGTGAAAAAAACAATTTTTTGTTATCGTTAACTTTGCAAGATGTATTTCATGTTCAGTCTTGGATTGTTTAATTTTATTTTTGATATTTTTTGTCAGTACACTGTAAGCTGGTATCAGTTGTTGGTTACCATTTTTAATCCTTTTAAACATCTTACTCTTTTTGTTTTAGTTTTTTTATATGAGGTTTCATCCGGCTTGGAGATGTTCTTTTGTTGGAATTGTCAACTATTCCTCTACATACACAATGCTCCTACTAAGAACAATGTGATTTCTAGCAGCCTGGCAGCTGCTGGTGCATGTTGGCACAATAACACCTGATTCACCCCTAAAGCAGTAATTAATTTAATGGCCTACAAGCACAGCCTTAAGTCAACTTCTACTCTGAATTTTAATATATCCTCCAGCACAAAACCTCTCTTCTGTTCACGTACAACAGAGGCTTACTCTACGTACACTATGTATCCTATACCCACACCAGTCATAAATATGACAATAACCTGCTCCTCGTTTAAGCAGAACATGTCCAAAAAACTGACCCGGTCACAGGTAAAAAAAAACCTACAGTGGCAGGCAATCCACCTAGCCTGGTAACTGCTACTTCTGTCTGGGAATATCCACCCAAATCCAAGCCCCTTGACTAACAAAATGGGACAAACTTGCAGGCAAAATGGGCTGACTCTTGCCTCCATAACCATTTGCAGCCTTCTGGCAAAATTTAACTCATTACAAGTCTGGGTGGCCCAACATCAGCTGGACATCCTATCAGTTGTTGAAACCTAGCTAATCCTAACATAACCGACACTGCCATTCCAATTTGCTCGGCTATACCATGTTCAGGCTTAACAGGGTAGGCAAGCTGGAGGAGGTGTGTCCTTGCATTAAGGAACACCTTCAGGCTCAAGTACTATGCCCCATCGAAACTAGTTGTAATGCACAAATCCTTGCGGCAAAAATCTTTCTAGGCAGTAATGGTAAATCAATAACTGTGGTATCAGTATATATTTCCCCTAAGGCCTAAAACAGTGGTTTCAGAATTATACACAACTACCTCCAGGACCATTTTCAGAGTGCTGAATTAATTATGATGGGCAACTTCAACATAAACTGGGCTTCCCCTGAAGCTGCCCCCTACAGAGATGCATTAACCACTTCTAAACACGAGGTCACAATTCCCCCACCCACATAAACTATCACACGGGTACTAGCTCCCTCATTGACCAGATTATTACCAACCACTCAGATAGAATAACACACACAACAGTCCTTTCCAGATTCCCTAAGTGACCATTTTCCCATCCTTCTCAACCGGACTAAGTCCACCAAGTTACTGCCAAGAACAGTCACAAACACATTGCTGAAAAAAGGGAAACTTGCCTCCCTGAAAGCACACCTAAGGCTTCAAAATTGGAGCTTCCTAGACACTATAGAAGACATTGATGCTGCCTTAGATGGCTTCATACACAAATTCAATGAATCATGCAATATTTTCACGCCTCTCACAAAGCAGAAGATCCAGGATTCCCACAACTCCTGGATCTTTCCACAGCTCCTAGATATGATGAAACACAGGGACAACCTATGGGCTAAAGCTAATATAATAGGCTCCCTGACTAACACTCAGCTATACAGAGCTGCATGGAACAGGTGCACCTGGGCAATCCGTCAGGCAAAAAGTCAGCATTTCAGGGCGCGACTAACCAACTCCTGGGGTGACAGTAAGAGGTTCTGGGAGAACATAACATCAATATCAGGTAATTCTAATAAGACTCCCCCAACTATACTCAGTGTTGATGGCTCACCCACCCTCAACCCTAGCATCATAGCCAACACTTTCAATAATGTATTCACTGATCTCAGTGGTATCCTGCCTTCTGACCCCCCCAACCAATGGCTACTGAAACTCATTCTTAAGACCTCAGGACCCCCTCAAACAACCCTCCCCCTTCTACATGAAAATCCTCGCTCCTGCTGAGGCCAACAAATACCTCACAGCAGCAGTTGGTAAATCCAGAGCAAGCAGTGACACGCTTGGCCTCAAACTTGTTAAACTCACCCTTGATGTTATCCTAACATAGAAACATAGAAACATAGAAGTTGATGGCAGATAAGGACACAAGGCCCATCTAGTCTGCCCATTTCTTTTCTGTCTTATGTATGTGCCATCGGCCTTTGCTCTGTCAATGGTCTATCTATTCATACTCATTTATATTGCTCCCTTATGCCTATCCCATGCCTGTTTGAAGCCCTGCACTGTTCTCATATCCACCACTTTCTGAGGTAGGCCGCTCCATGCATACACCACCCTTTATGTGAAAAATAACTTCCTCACATTACCCCTTAGCCAGCCTCCCTCTAATCTCATGCTGTGTTCTGTTGTCCTGCAATTTTTCTTATATTGAAACATTTTAGACTCTTTCACCTTGTTAATGCCCTTAAGGTGTTTGAATGTTTGATCATATCACCTCTCCTCCTTTGCTCTAGGGTATAAATATTGAACTCCATTAATCTGTCCTCATATGTTTTCTAATGCAGTCCCTGCACCATTTTGTTGCCCTTCTCTGGACTGCCTCAATTTGGATTAATGTCCTTGTGAAGATGTGGCTTCCAGTACTGCATGCAGTACTCCAGATGGGGCCTAACCAGTGTCTTGTAAAGAGGGATTATTACCTTCCTCTTCCGACTTGTGATACCCCTGCTAATACACCCCAACATCTCCCTAGCCTTACCTATTGCTTTAGTGGTCTGCTTGGATGATTTCAAGTCATCGGTGATGATAATGCCCAAGTCTCTTTCTTCCTTGTGACTGCCAGCACCCCTCCCAGCCTATAGGTGGCTTCAGGGTTTCTCTTCCCTATGTGCATGATCTTGCACTTCTTTACATTAAACCCCAGTTGCTACTCTTCCGACCATTTTGCTAGTTTATCCAGATCTCTTCTCATTCTGCCTACCCTATCTGGATCATCTACTCTGTTGCAGATCTTGGTGTCATCTGCAAACAAACAATCCTTACCCCCTTACCAAAATTTGAAACCTAGCGCTTTTAACCAGAAAATTCCCTGAGCTCTGGAAAGCTGCCATGGTGACCCTTGTCCACAAATCTGGTGACAGAACCTCCCATTCAAACTATAGAACAATCTCAGTACTCCCCCTCTCTCAAAGGCCCTCAAGTGCGTAGTATCAGACCAACTAACGTAATACCTTGACAAATACCAACTTCAGTGCTGACAAAAACACGTTTTTTGGAAGCTGCATAGCATTTCTACTGCTTTAGTTGAATTTACCAGCTATATTCAAAATGTACTTGATCAAGGGCTCTTGGTGGGGGCAATCTACATTGACCTCACCAAGGCCTTCAACACCATTAACAATGAACTGTTACTGCACCAACTCTCCTGCACGGGTCTATCTGCAGAGTCCATATCCTGCTTCAGAAGCTACCTAACTGGTAGAGTGCAAAGAGTGAAAATTCAAAATGTCCTCTCTGACAGTTGGCCCATGACAACAGATGTTCCCCAAGGCTCAATCCTTGGCTCCCTTCTTTTTAATCTATTTGTTAACCACCTTCCATCAGCAATTACAGACACATCTTACTTTATGATGATGACGCTGTACTTTTTAAGCCGCCAAGACCCCTCCACACTAGAAAGGCAGATGCATCTAATTTCTCTTCAGTGGAGAAGTGGTTTCTTAACTCCAAATTTCTTCTAAATTACAAAAAAATGAAAACCATGATCTTCACTTCTGCTCACAACAAGAGCAGGTCCCACCAGCTAAAAGTCTGCAACAATTTTAACTCCTCCCTTGAAATGGTGCAAAGTTTCAAATATCTTGGGATTACTTTGGATAGCACCCTAACTTACTCGCAGCACATCGACACTATGGCTAAGACCCTAACGCTAAACTAGGTTTGATCTACTGCAACAAACATTGCCTAACCAGTGCTGCCCTAAAAATTGCTATTACAAGCTCAGTGCTGTCTACCATTGATTATGGCCTAGTGATATATGGTTCTGCCACCCCTATGGCCCTCAAATGTATCAAGTTAACACTCAACAAAGCTTGCAAGCTTGCATCGGATGCTGAACATACAACGCATACGTGTGAACTATACACTCAGACTGGTTGGCTAAACCTAGACAATAGAATATGATATCAGACCTGCCTTCTGGCAAAGAAAGCAATCTTAGGCCTCACCCCCTCTGGGGTTGGAAACCTCATCCAGGTACTGAACGCCTCCAGAAGTACTAGGGACCTGAACAACCATTCCCTAAAAATCCCATTTCGTTGGACCTCGTAAAAACAACGGTCCTTTGAATACTATGCCACTCTCTGGCTTAACTCTGTTGGACCAGATTTTGAGCATGAATGAAAGCTTGGACCTTTTAAAGTGAAACTCAGGGCTTTACTAACTTTGAACGGAGGCTGTGAGTGTGAGAACTGATATCCTACCCCCCCAAGGTGTACGTCCAACTCTATGTCAGCTACCCGTGGTCTCCTCCCTCCCATAGTACCCTCCCTACTGTATCCCTCCTCTACTCTACCTCTGTCCTGCCATCTTCTCCCCCTTCCCTCAAATATTTATACTCCAATGTGCTCCCCTCTATTGTAATAAGAGTGCAACCTTCCTCCTCTCCCTGTTTATACTTGGGCAGTAGTTTATATTTACTTCATTGTGACATAGCAATTACCTTGTAACCAACTGTATTGATGTACCTAATATCTGAATGCTCAGTTATGTCTTTATTTTCAGTATCTGTAAATGATTTTGTATATATCTGGCAATAATTTCTGTCTGTTGCAATATCTGTAACTGATCGTGAATTTATTCTGTTAATACTTCTGTCTGTTTCAGTTGACAGGAACCTCTGTAAACGAGCCTGTGGCTCAAAGGTCTTTCCGAAAATCTAAACAAATAAATAAACAGTCTGAAAAATTCAAACACCTGAAGTTTGAGGTGTTCAATTCTTTTGTTAAACTGAGCTTGAAGCCCTAGTTGATATCCATCTACCTTAGGGGACTGAAGGCATCCTTTTAGAGACGTTTTGTAGTTGAGAAGCCTGGTGCTCATTAACCGTATAAAGGAGAAATAATCAGTAATAATAAGAGAGTGCATCCTGTTTGATTATGAACAGCTGGGCTAAGTGCCCAAGACTCCAGCTGCTCATCAACTGACAGGAAATGCCCAGTCTCTGGTTGCAGGGTGATTTGACTAGTGCGTTAAGGTAGCAGGAAGCCATTTAAAAATGCCTGTCTCTTAAAATGCTGTCTTCTTTCCTCTATGTGATAGAATCCTGATAGTGTTGTCTGTTTTTTCTTTTGATTATAAGTTTTGTAAACATTTTATAGTGCACATACTCAAGTACAGTCAGAGCAAGAAACTAAACATAATAAAAGATACACCTGCACTCATGTTTGAATATATTTTGGGGATTTGTTTTAATCAACTACAGAATGGTGGGAGTTGTGCTCTCAAAAAAAAATCACTTACATTTTTTTACCTGAATTGGATAAGAAATGATTATTTAAAAGAAAGGTTTCATGCTGGCAGGTACAGAGTTGGCTATTTCTGGGTTAGGGGGGAGAAAAAGCATGAAAAACCTTGCCATATCACTTGCCTCACAGGGTGTTGGTGCTCGGTCTAAGCAGGCTACAAGTCTGAGAAAGGATAAAAGTTAATTGAAAATGTATTTTATTTTAGGCAAAACTCAAGAAGAAATGTTAAGTAAATGAAAAATATACCAGAGTATAAGGTACCATGTAACAGAAGCCCTTTTGGGGTGATAAAGTTACCTAAAAATTCTTTGTTTATGAATAAACAGTTTATTAACGTATCATTTTATTTTTATGGTAAACAACAAAGTAGCCCTTGAAGAAGCCAGATAAAATGGTACAGGACTGGAGTGAATGTCAATAACAATATACAAGTGTAAAAATAAGAGTTCAGTGATTGCACATACCCCCCGTTCTCTAGTAATTTACAGAATCTGGGGTAGCTCCAGCCTTACCAGATTTTTTTGAGGAGCATTTCATCGCCTGTAGCAATTGTTTCGTCCACAGTCATGTTTCACACCTGCAACAAAGGATGTTTTTTTCCTGGGTTTAACAGCACCCCTGCAGCTCCCTGCTGTCTAGGTAAGCAGATCACAGCTGCCCTAACAATCTGCCACTCGGAAGGAAAGGCGTCATTTTCAAACTCAGAAATGCCGATCTCAAGTGCTCTGAGACTGCACTCTAATAGTCTTCTTCTTTGCTAGCACATGACTGTTTTCCTTAAGCTTATTTGTTTTAATTGATATATCTGCTCTTAGTGCAGTTGTTTAATTAGTAATTCCTGAACTTAACTGAATGTCAGCCTGATATACTGCTTAGAGCTATCGTAATGTAATATCAGCCTATTTCACTGCTTAGTGAAATTTTTAAAACTGAAGTTAATTTGATCCTCTCCTGCTTTTCTCACTTTTTGATATTTCTGCCTGTACCTCATTCTCCACCTAGCTGGCCATGAGTAGCCATTTTTCCTATGTTTTCACTGTATCTTAGCTCCACTCTCTGGTTTCTTCCCTCTCTATCCAGACTGTAGCTAATCCTGTCAGTAACCCAATCTCACTCCAGCCCACCCACTTGTGACCTGCTTTACAATGCTGAAGTTACTAACCTCTGGCCTCTCTTCTTCTCCTCCCTTTAGGAGCTGTTTCTCTCCCTGGACACCTGCCTCTGAAACCAGGACTCTCTCACCCTACTCACTGCAACACCTGGAACTGCCCCACACCGCAACAAAGGATGTTTTTTTTCTGGGCTTAACAGACCCTCAGTAGCTCCTGCTGTTCCGCCACCACTTGGGGCAGCTCCTATCCACCCTCTACCACCCTCACCCTTGGCCGGTATTTCTTTTATAGTCACTGGTTACAAGGTGGTGGAGCCCTGGTCTATTGACACATGCATGTTGCATGTTGGCTCAAAGTTTGTCTCCCATTTTGCAATCTACAGATTATACTGGAAAACCACTAGAGGGTGGTGACATTATAAAATAACAAAGTTAACCAGTGTGCTCAATATAAGAGTTAGGTAATGGCCTACTTCTTCCTGTGGTACCTCAATTACCATTTAACATCCATACTATTGTTTGCTGTCCAATTATAATCCTCTGCAGCACAGACCTAATACTTTTTGGGCTGATTTAACATCTCCTGATTCTTATCACCCTCTATACAGTTCTCATTAACTCTAAAGAATGAATGTCCACCGTACCAAGGGTCTCATAATATCCTGCACTATCCTTGTTTGTCTTCAACATGACTTGCAAAAAGGTGGACAAGTGTTTCCTCTCTCCCATTGACCTATACCACCACATAATTCCCTCATGCTAGGCACTCCAACTGTGTTCTCTCTTTCCCTGGGATTAGTGGCTCTGGCTCAGCCCAATAAAACTACACTATGACTGCCTTGGGCTAAGACCTTCTACAAGTCACCATTTCTTCCTCCACCCTCAACCCGCTCCCTGACTTGCTTTCTGCTGTTATTTGGGGGTGTTGAGTTGAACTCTGGTCCTAGAAGGGTGATAAATTAAAACCCCCTCTCTTCATGTCCTTTGTGGTCCAACATTAAAGGACTTAAAGGACTTTAAATAGCCCAAATGAACATTCAAAGTATTAGGCATAAAATGGCTGAACTTGAAGAGTGGGTCAGACACTACAAACTGGCTGTCTTATGTATCACAGAAACCTGGCTAAAGCCCTCCATCCTTTCCCATGAAATCACACTACCTGGCTTCACCTCCTATAGGAGTGACCAACTCTCCAAGAGGGGAGGTGGGGTGCTGATCTACACCAAGGCACAGGTTACATTCAGCAGACTACCTGGTATAAGTATTAACTCATCAATAGAACACCTGTTTATCTCAGTCACCTTTAGTCAAGTCAAACAGATAACTATAGGATGTGTCTACCTACCCCCACCCTTGTTTCCTCCTCCACTCAGAATTCTTCTTTAACTTAGACAAAATCCCCATGGAGATATTATACCAGTGGAGACTTTAAACTAGACTAGTTCGGTCCAAATAGAACTAATTACCTTGTCACACTCTCGGATGCTAAACAAGAGCAAATAATTGATCAGCCTACCAGACTCAACCTGAAATCAGGCAGCCATAGCTTGTTGTACTGGATGTTAATGAATAATAAACAAAACATCAAGGCAGCAGGAGTTTTCCCTGATGCCCTTAGCTGCCACTCCCTTACCTTCTGTGTCTGGAGGATAACTTCCTAAAACCCCCACCCAAAATCATAAAAGCACCGGACCTTACAAATTTCAATGCTGCTGCTTTCATAGAGTCTTAACTCTGTTGACTGGACCCCCATCACTACCCTTCCTGATATAAATCAGGCGTTAGAATATTTAATTAACACCTTCTCCTCCACCCTTGACTCCCATGCATCTTACAAGTTAAGGAGAGCCAAGGGAAACCACTTCCCCTGGCTTTCTCTGGAATTAAGATACCTAATGCACTCTCGTGATAGAGCTTGGAAAGATTTAAAAAAATTTTGGGAAGCATCTGACTGGCTGTCCTATAGACAACTGAGGAATGCCTGCAAAGCAAAACCCAATAAATCAAAGTGTGACTATCTCCATTCCTTGCAGATAAAGAATCTTGCTAACCCAAAAGTTTCTGGTCCCAAGTCAGCTCCTACTTAAAGCAGCAGTGCAAAAAAAACATTTTTCCAAAAAGCTAATTTTCTCCGTGGATATGAAACATATTGGCAAAACTGTTGATTTGGGATTTTCTGGATGCTTCCTGTGCTGTGCATGGTACATTTGCATTTTTGTCTGGATTGTTCCTTTCCTGAGGTCCTCAGTATTATTTCAGTGCAAAAATTAGGTGGCCATTTTTTTCTTGAGAAATAATTATTTTAAAACATTCACAAAATTCTTAAATGATAATAGAAACTGAAAATGTCACCACCAAAATAAACTGGAAGACATCTGGCATCAATTAGGAATAAAAAAATGTGGGGTCAAATTTTAACCCATTTTTATTGCACTGCTGCTTTAAGGGAAAGGAACGTAACCTCCCTCAATCCATTATCACTAAAGGAACTATGCTATCAAGCCCTTCAGAGATAGCTTCTGGCATAAATCTCTTTTGCATGGACCTGGCCAAATACAGAACTGATCTGCCCACTGTCCCCAATGATCATATGGTCTCTAACCCTGACGACTCTCTTTCCCCCCTTCCATCTAAAACTTGTCATGAGGCTAGAGGTCCTTAAACTGATAAATGGTCTTAATCCAGATAGCTCTTCAGGTTTCAACTACCTTCAACCTAAATTCCTTAGACTTGGAGTGCCTGCCATTGCTCACTTGGTATCACTTTTAATCAACAAATCATTCCTCACACAGACTATACCAGACAAATGGAAGACTGCAATAATTGTCCCTGTGCACAAAAGTGGCCCAACAAACCTAGTTGTGAATTGTAGCCTATCTCTATATTATGTCCCCTTGCAAAAATACAAGAAAAGATCCTCTACAACCAGCTTTACTCTTTTCCTAGAGCAGACAAAAGCCATCAACACGGCTTCCAGAAACTACATGGCACTGAATCTGCTCTCTCCTGTAGGTCATTACTGACATCTTTCAGGCTATGGATCACAGTTATGCAACTGGGGTGACTTTTGTGGACCTAATGAAAGCCTTTTTTATAAATGAGCTTTCCCTAAACTGCGAAGGGTCATCGATACAGCTTTACAGTATGTGGATGATGCCATACTCAACAGATCCTCTAAGGATATCTCCTCCCTCAACTCCATCCTGCAGAGGGACTTCCAGCTGTTGGAAGCATGGTTTAAGGCTAACTTACTGCTGCTCAATACAACAAAAAAACTAAAACCATGCTATTCAACCATAGCTTCTTTGATGTGTCCATCCATTATCCACTGATAATTAAGACATCAACCGGTGAGGCACTCAAAGAGGTAAACTTCAAATATCTTGGCATAACCCTTGATGGACACCTACAGTATCTTTCAAATTATTTGCAGATAAAGTTATAAAATCCCTCATCAGAAGCTAGGCCTATTATACCATACAGCCCTCTACCTCACACCACACTGCAGAAGGACCATTGCCTCTGCAACTCTGCTCCCGGGCCTCCTTTACAGAGCTTCACTAATAATCATGGCAAAGCCCTCAGTCTTAAACAGACCTCAACTAACATATCACAGGATAGCCCAATTTGCTGCAACTACCCTAGTTCAAACCCACCATTGCAATGTGCTTAACACACTAGGCTGGCCTTTGGTTGAAGCAAAAATGGATTTCCTCTTACTGTCGCCACATACAAACTCATCCACCTCCCCTCAGCCTCTCCAATCTGCTCACTCTGAAATCCATCACCAGATTTCTTGATCCTCCCACTATCCAATGCTAAGTCTACCTAAGACTAGCATAGCCATCAGTAAGAGATCCTTCTCATTTGCAGCCCTTCAAAATTGAATAGCTTCCCACAGGGCTTATACAAACATACGAACATATGAAATTTGCTAGCAGATAAGGCCTGAGAGGTCTATCAAGTCTGCTCAATATGCAGCTAGCACCCCTATTCTGCAGCTGCCCCTCCTTCCACCCTTCCCCTTCATTAACCTTCCCTTGTCATGTCCCATTCCTTTGAAGCAGTCCACTGTTCTACTGGATACCACTTCTGCAGGTAACTGATTCCACCCAGCTACCACCTCTCTGTAAAAAAGTGACTTCATCTCCCTCCTGAACCTTCCTCCCTCCAGTCTCATATCATGGCCCCTGGTGTCCCTCCCCTCCCTTACTTTGAACAGCCCCTCTGTACCTGTCTTGTTTATTCCTTTCATGCACTTAAAGGTTTCAATCATATCCCCCCGTCCTTCCTCTCCCCCAGTGAGTACATGTTCAACTCCCTCAGCCTCCTTTCGTATGATAAGTCACCCAGCCCCTTGATCATCTTTGTCACCCTGTGCTGAACCCCGTCCAGTAACTTAATGTCCCTTTTCAGATATGGGTGCCAGTACTGCATGTCGTACTCCAGGTGCGGTCTAACTATGACCTATACAGTGGCAGAATCACCCCTCCTCCTCGAGAATATACCTTGCAATACAACCCAGCATTTTGTTGGCCTTTGCAGTTGCCTTCATTGTGCCATGTTGCTCATTGACCCTGTAATGAGCACCCCCAGATCCTTCTCCTCCTCTTCTGTCTGGGCTAGCTGCACTCCCCCCAGCTGGTAACTCCTTCTTGGGTTCTTCATCCCAAAATGCAGCACCTTGCACTTTTTGGCATTAAACCCCAGTTGCCAGATGTCTGACCAGGTTTCAAGCTTTGCTAGATCATCCTGCAACCCCTGTCATCCCCCTAGGTCATCCACCACTTCCCCTACCTTGGTATCATCAGCAAAGAGACTGATCTTGCTCTTGATGTCCCATGATATGTCTGCAATGAATATCCCGAACAACACTGTTCCCAACACTGAGCCCTGTGGAACACCACTCGTCACTGCCCTTAGGTGTGAGAGCTCCCCACCCACCACCACCCTCTGTTGTCTTCCCTGAAGCCAGCTTCCTACCTATCTCACCAGCTTTGCACCCACCCCTGTGCCTACTAACTTACTTCCCAGCCTTCCATGCAGCACCGAGTAGAATGCCTTACTGAAGTCCAGATACAGGACATCCACTGCATGCCCCTGTCCAGTTGCCTAGTTACCCAGTCATAGAACTCCACCAGGTTGGTTTGGCAGGATCTGTCCCATATGAAGCCATACTGTCTGCTGTCCTGTAGTCCTTTGGCCTCTAGGAGGGCCACCAGCCTCTCCTTCAGGATAGTCTCCATTAGCTTACTCATGATGGATGTGAGGCTCACTGGTCTGTAGTTTCCCAGTTCATCCTTGGGGCCACTCTTGTTGAGGGGCACCACATGAGCCATCCTCCAGTCCTGAGGTACACACACCGAATGTTGTGAGGCATTAAATAGGTCTGCCAAAGGTCCTGCAAGGGCCTCTGCCAGCTCCTTCAGTATCCTGGGGTGGATGCCATCTGGGCCTGGCGCCTTGTCCACCCTCAGTGCCTTCAAACTCTCCTGAACTCTGCCCTCCATGATTTCCCCATCTGCCACCCCCTTCCCCCCATTTCTGCCATTTCTTCCCCCTTGGGTGTCACCCCCCCTCTTCTCTTTAGTAATGCTGAGCAGAGTACTCATTTGGCGCTTCTGCCTTATACCTCCTTCTTCCACCCAACCCCTCTCCTTCCTAATCCTTACTACTGTATGTGGTCCTTACAGCTCCTTTTCTTCCTGATGTACCTAAAGAAGTCCTTCTCCCCCTTCTTAATGCCTTGTGCCAGCCCTTGTCACCTCCTTCGGTTCTGCCAAGTACTCCTCCATATCCTCCCCTCTCCCTGTTTTCTTGTACTTCCTAAAGGCAGATCTTTCTCTCCTTACCTTTTCCATGACCTCCTTGCTCAACCAGCTCAGCTTCTTGCTCTGGGCCTTATAGCAGGTTTTGGTTGCCTCCACTATCCCCAGCTTTATGAGCTCCCACCTCTGGTTAGTGTCCATACTAGATTGAATTCTGGCCAGGTACCCTTTTACCACTTCCCCATCCTCCCAAAGTCGGCCCTCCTGTAGTCCAGCACTCTTGTGCCAGATTCCACTCCTTCCTTGCCCATATCCAATGTGAGCCATACTGAGTGGAGGTCACTCCCTGACAGCGGTTCCTCCACTTAAATTCTCTCACAAAATCCCCATTTGCCAGCACAAGGTCAAGGGTATTCCCTAACCTGGTTGGTTCACTGACCATTTGCAGCAGGAAGCTGTCCTGGAAGGCATCCAGCAGTACCTGCTCCCTTCTGTTCCTGGTTGTTGGGGTACCCAGTCCACCCCTGACATGTTGAAATCCCCACAATCACCACACTACCCTTCTCGCAGGCCCTCCTGATCTGTCCTGCTAGTTCCTCTCTCAACTCCTCTGTCTGAGATGGTGGCCTGTACACCATTCCCATTCTAAGAATCCTATTCTTGGAATCCTGGATTTGCAATCCAAAGTGATGTTCTTGTACGTCTCTTCATCAGGTTTAAAAAACATTTTAAGGAAATATTCTTCATCAGGTTTAAAAAACATTTTAAGGAAATATTCTTTCCCCCTCCCATATGTGACTGTAAATAACCTCTACTTTCATCACTGGTCTTCTATTCTCACCCACCTTAATCTCCCATCCTCTTGACCTAATTAGCTACCAGTCCTCAACCATTTCTAATGTCTCACCTCTTATGACTTCATTCTATGCAAGGATTTGTAAATATGTAGCATAAGACCTATGCTAGGTACTTTAACAATCCTTTGTCTGTTTCTTTGCATGATGCTGTATGTGCTTGTGAACCTACAGTTACCACTAACTAAATAATTCCTGAAGTATAGTCTTTGTATAGTACATTATCCTATTGATGCATTATTACTGCTCAATATTAATAATTTACATATGTGGGAATAATCCTCTGTTTTGTAAATTAGGCTATTACCTGTATTGATATTTATATATTTAAACTATATTTCTGTACACAGGAATGTTAATCTGTCAATACCTCTGTAATTGCAATGTATTAATTATGGAATACTTATATTCTCCAGGTCCACCTTAAAAAGGGAAAATTTTTGTCTCAGTGGGCCTACCCAGTCATCAAAATTCAAATAAATAAATATATAAATAATTTACCCACTGAGGAGTGGTATTTCAGGTGAGGGACATGATAATGCCACAGTACAGTGAGACTGCATTTAGAATACAAAGGGCACTATAGATCACCGCAGTACAGACAGTAGTTGGCAAAGTCCAAACTGTTTGCTTGTTTGCATATGTACATTGCACACAGGTAGTTTAAGCCTGTACTAAGACTCATATGAAGGATTATAGAACAGTAGAGTGCAGTATGACCATTGAGACTGCTCCCTACTTGTCAGTGATAGTTTGCTTTTTTGTAATCACACAAGAGGTAAGCATAAAGCATGTTTTGAAATATTGCCTTTGTGCTTCTTTCCACAACAGTTTGTTGCAGAGCATTCCACAGGCCCACAACTGCAGACAGAAATCAAAGTGTGGGTTCAAATAAGTGCTGTACAGTGGTGAAACAGTATCAACGCATCTTCCTAAAAAAATTGACCTTATGCATCCCAACATTCTATTAGCTAAGAGTCACAAAGTGAGTTAGTGATAGTGGGATTCAAACCTGGTTCTCTAGGTTCCTTAGTGGGCACTGCAACAACTACTTCTCCATGTCACGTAAGTGAGGGGAAGTCAGTGATTATCCCAGTTCTGCCCCTTCAGTATATTCATGTACATATATAGATACAGGAACACATGATAATATTGGCTGAGTAACCATACAGAACCAGCCTGTGCTGCCACAGAGGAGTTCTGATTACATCAAACCTCAAGAGTGAAGCTTGAGAGGTCCAGTGCTACAGAAGCCCAAGTTAAGGCATAGGCTGGTTGGACACTTATTTGCTCAATACTTATTTTTATAGTGTGCAGTCTTTTTTTTTGACAATGAAGGTGATTTCACAATGCTCAGTGGTAGCAGCAAACATGTCAACAGTTTTAGTTCAGAACTTGAACTGATTGCTGTGTGCACGGCAGGCTGTGTAAACTGGAGATGCCACAAGGATTTGATCAGTTGGAACACTGGTGAACCACAGAAGGTGCAACTGCTTTCCATAATCTTTGAACTGTGGTACAACAGCATTTCAGCTGGCATGGAAATCCATGCAAATCAAACCCTCACTATATACTATATATGTGTATGTATTTATTTTATTTAAAATGTAGGTAACCGGAAAGGTCCACTGAGGCAAAGGTTATTTCAAGTGCAACCAGGGTACAGGGAAGAAAGACATAAATAAACAATAAAAACAAAGAAGAAAACAATATAATAGACAATAGAATGACAAGTAAGCTGATACAGGACATGGTACTGCATGTATGTGTGTGTATATATTAATACAGATATATATCTTCACTGCAAAGAAAACATTGTTAATGCAGTAGTTAGGGTTAAACTGACAAAAGTAGGGAAATGTGGTGTTAGGGTTGCCCACCCTAACACTCCACCTCTGCCCTGCAGGTGGCAACAGGAAAAACCATTGTAGTTTGACCTCTCCTGTGTCTTTGTAAATCAGGTGTGGTGTGTGCCTTGGGTTTGTTAACCCTAATGCTCACCCCATTCTCATATACAGTACTGTTCACAACTAAGCTTATTTACTGATGGAATGGGGTGAGTGCTAGGGCTGACAATCCCAAGGCACATACCATGCCTGATTTATAAAGACACAGGAGAGATCAAACAGTAATTGTTTTTCCTATTGCTGCCTTCAGGGTGGGGTGTTAGGGTTGGAAACCCCAACACCACATTTCCCTACTTTTGTTGGTTGAATCCTAACTAGTACATTAACAACGTTTTTTTGCAATGATTTTCCTTACTTTTTGAGGTAGTATAATTGTGTTCTCATTTGACTGTGGGAGTGCAGGGCCCTCTTACTTCCATCCATCCATAGATGCATACATGCATGTTGCTGTGGAAGCTCAGGGCCTAGATGACCCTGGGCTTCCATTTCTGACAAAAGAGCAATTTCTTCCCTTCATTGTATGACTTCTTAAGTTTCCAATGTTATCTTATGGGAATTTGCATTTTTCACTTTTTATGCTTTCTTATATTGTCCCTGAATGTTTAGGTTGGGGGACTATGTGTTATTCTTAAGACCTTTGTTTTATAGATTGTCATTTAAGTCAGAATATTGAGGAGTTATGGCTTGTTGAAGTTCCAATGTCATGCTATGGGAATTTTCATGTGTTATTGTTTTTTATACTGCCCCTAAATGCTTGCGGGTATGCATTATTCTTGTACTACTCATTAAGACATTTGTTTTGATATATAGATTGTCCCTTAAGTCCAAATATTGCAAGAGTTATGGCTTGCTGAAGTTCAAGTTTTATCCTATGGGAATTTTCATTTCTTATTTTTTATTTTTTTGTGTGTGTTGCCCCTAAATATTTATGGGAGGAAGATAACGTATTCTTGTAGTATCCCTTAAGATCTGTGTTTTGATATATAGATTACCCCTTAAGTCCATCTATTGAGGGACATATGGCTTGTTGAAGTTCCAATGTTATCCTATGGACATTTGTAATTTTATTGTTTTTTTATATTGCCCTAAATGTTTAGGAGGTAATATCTGCTATTCTTGTAGTACTTATTAAGATCTTTGTGTGTATGTATGTATATATATATATATATATATACACACACAGCTTATCCTTAAGTCAAAGTATTGAGGGAGTTATGGCTTGTTGAAGTTCCAAAGTTATCCAATAGAATTTTTTTTATTTGTTTTATACTGCCCATAAATGTTTAGTGGGGGAATATGTATTATTTTCGCAGTTCTCATTAGGAGCATTGTTTTGATATATAGATTGTCTCTTAAGTCCAAATATTGAGGGAGTTATGGCTTATTAAAATTCCATTGTTATCCTATTAGAATTTTCCTTTTATAATTTTTATTTGTTATGTGGACTGTAACTTTTTAAGGGGATTATGCATTATTCCTGTAGTACTCATTAGGACCTTTACTCTGGTATAGATTGTCCCCTAAGTCCAAATATTGAGGGAGGTATGGCTAGTTGAAGTTCAAATATGAAGAAAAAAATTAAGTCCAAAATCGTTTCTCATATGAGGGCATTCTTTTTTCTTGTGAACAAAAAAATATTATGAAAAAGGATGCCTTCATATAAATCCCATTCTTTCTTCATATGAAGGTATTCTTTTTTCGTATGACTGAGAAAAGCATATGAAAAAGTGTTCCTTCATGCAAAAAAAATGCAGAAAAACAAATCCAGATTCTTTTTTTTTATGAGGGCATTCTTTTTCATATGAATGAAAAAAAAATACAAAAAAAAGAAAATTGGCTCACAAAAAAAGGGTTTCTAAATGTTCAAAAAATTCAGTGCTGGATAATTTTTCCAGAAAGTTAAGTGTAGAATCCACCTACAGTAATGGGATTACAATAAGCAAGATATTATAGCAGGATAGTATAGTTGCACAGAAGGCCCATGCCCTTTTGTGCAACTCCCACAAATGGGTTATTTTCCTTATTTCCTGGTATTAGATAGATGTCCAGTTTTTTTCTTGAAGTTATTAAAGGTATCTGCCATTACCATACTGCCTAGTAGTGCATTTCTGATTTGTAGCCCCAAGGTGCATAACCACACACTTGTCCGTGTTGAATTGCATCTCATTTGTTTGTGGCCATGTTTCTGTCTTAATGAGATCTTGTTCCAGGGTACAGATGCCCAGTCTTGTACTTACATTGGCAGCTATTTTTGTGTCATCAGCAAATTTGATACCGTCAAACCTGATTAAACCATGACTCATTAGTCTCATAACCCATTCTATTCTACACAGTGACCGAAAAAACGCGTTGTTAATTACCTCATTAAACCAAATATCTTGATATCCATAATCTGTAATAGGTTACAGCAGTCAGGTTTCTATATTTGCTTAGCAATTACGTCTTGTTAGTCTGTTAGTCTGTTTTCAAGGTGTTAATACTGAGCAGAGACGTGAGCGTGTGTGGTAATGCGTGTTGATTAAATGTAAGCGATGACATCCTTGCGCTCCATTCACATCAAATAGGTGCAATTATCACTTTCAACTAAGCTGTTCTAGTGATAATCCCCTCTCCTTCGCTCTCATTCAAGCAGCATTCACTACAGAATGGAAGCCAAAGAGAAGTGGGGGAGTGAGATAACTTAAGAGATTGCCTCACCTTAAGTGACCGGAGGGGCAAGATGGTGACAGTGATGTGCCGCGATCTCTGAGTGTTGTTACGCTGCTCCCGTGTAATTCTGTTTTAGTATTTTAAGTTTTAGTATGTGATTGTACGTTTGTAGTTACTTTTATACCTTTGAATTTATTTTCTGTTTATTTTTCCGTTTTTGTTGTTGTAGTTTTTTGTCTTCGGTCCCCTGCTTTCTGTTAAGTGCAAGCAGTTATCCGAAATAGCTTCGGTCCTTTGTGGAGGACTAACTTTCTGGATTAAGGGATTGGCTTTTGGGCAGCGGAGCGGAGGATTGAATCCGTGGAGTTCGACTGTTTCGATTGTCGATTGGACCCGTGGTGTTCGAGTGTTCCTGAGGATTGTGGAGCTCGAGAAGGGACTTCCTCTTTCGGTGTTCTGATCCATGCTGAGCCTTTTCATTTCTGGAGGAAAAGAGAGTTTGGGCTAGTAAGCCCCTGGCCTCTGTAGGGCTCTTGTCCGTGTCTGGGGCTGCCCTTTGGACACCTGTCATCTGGATGGTGGTGGGGCCGAGGCTCTGAGTTATTGGCGGAGCAGGCCTCTAGTTTCTCTGACTCCACACTGGATCAGCTGGAGAGCTGACCAGGAGGTGGTAAGGTCCGTAGAGAGGTGGATTGTTCTTAGGGTAAGTCCCTGGTATTGGCTGAGGCTCCCTTGGTCCTTTTTTCCGTGGATTTAACTTTTAACTCTTTCCTTATTATGCTGCTGCTGCTTAATCCTTCCTGAGGTGGAGTTGATTCCGTGGGGCTCTTTACAAAGAGACAGTTTGAGTTGTAATTCATCGTGGTGGTGAGAGTCCACAAGGGATTGTTGATTGTACTGTACTCTGTATTTTCATTAACTCTCCGGGACCTGCTGACCTCAGTACACTGTTTTGGATACTCTTCTGCCTGTTCTGATTCCTCCTGGGTGGTGAGAGTTCCTTGGGGGTCCGAATGGGGGGCCTTTTGGGTTTTGTTTTAATTTTAATTTGCTTTGCGGTTATTGGAAGCATGGAGTGAGAGTCCGTGGTTCTACATTTGGGCATCTTTATGTGTGGAAGGTGGGAGTCCACTGTCTCAAATTGACTTTTAACACTATTTGAACCGTTATTATTGTCAAGTAATTATTATTGGTATTGTATGTTTATTTAGATATTTTGATTGTATAGTTTAATTTATGTTAAGTTGATGTGTGTTTCTAAATTTTAAACATTTTATTTTTAATTTTATTGGGATTTCCTGGGGTTTAGAGATTATTGTTACTGGCCTGATGTCTGTGGATGACGCTAGATATTGTTATTCCACCCCCCACATCATGCACTATTCATCCGCCGCTCTTCACACCCTCCGCCCTTTCTTTGCCCTCCCTTTGCTTTTCCCCATTTACCAATGCTGTAGGGCTTTGGGAATTGCGTGTGGGGGGGGTCTGGAGGGGCGGGGGGCGTGAACAGTGGGGGATGGTTGAGGGGGGTGCTCACGTTTGAGTGGTTAAGTCCAGAAGATGCCCTGGGGCGAAATGGTGTGCTGAACGCAGACCTTTCTGTTTGGTCCCCATACCCAAGGGCACCATTTGTAAATGGTGGGCAGGTGGTCGAGGCTTCCCAGGAGTCCTATCCAACTCAGGCAGTGTTGTGCAATGCCAGGTCCGTTGTGAACAAGACTGCCATTGTAGCGGACTTGGTAGGCACGGCGGACCTGACCTGCATCACCAAAACTTGGCTGGATAGTAATGCTGCCCCAGTCCTTGAGGCAGCAATTCTGGCTGAGTATTCGGCGATTCACTGCCTGAGATTGGATCGCAGGGGTGGGGGGGTTGCGGTCTGTTTCAAGACCGAATTGGACCTCGCTAGTGTTCCAGTGGAGGAGACCAGATCCTTTGAATGTGTGATGGTGGCAGGTGGGGGCTATAGAATAGCGCTCGTCTATCGTCCACCCGGTGACAAGAAACTATTTCTAAAGGAAGTGGCGGACTTTGTTGTCGATCTGGTATTTGAATCGCTCAGGTTGATGGTGCTGGGTGATTTTAATGCCTGGATCGACGATGAACTCTCGCAATTTGGCCAGCACTTCCTCCAATTGATGTGTTCATTGGGCCTCTCAAAGGTGGTTACCTCTGCCACTCATAAACATGGCCATTCACTCGACCTGGTCTTCCTGCTGGGGTTGGAGGCCTTCGATGTGGGGGTGGAACCAGTTGGATGGTCTGATCACCACACTATGAGGTTCAATTTTTGCACCCCCCTGCATAGACCTACCCCAGTGGAGATGGTCAAGTACCACCCTTTACGGGATGTTACTCCCGATGGTCTAACTGCGGTTCTTGACCTATCAGAATTTCCTGGGTTGAGTTTAAATCCTGAAGTGATGGTGCAAGCCTATAATAAAGCTGTCACCTCTGCTTTGATTTAATTGCCCACCCATGTGGCCTCTCTCCTTTGCCCCCAGATCCCCTTGGTTTGATCGGGATCTGAGGAGTTGCAGCAATAGGTGCAGGTTGAGAGATGTTGGAAGTCTGGCTTAGATGCCACCATCTTAGACTCCTAGAGCATTTTAAACTCTATCAGTCAGCAATCACTCATAAGAAGGCAGTGTTCCTGTCCAGAGAAATTGCTGCTGCTCAGAATCGACTCAGCCCAGCTCTTTTCGAACTGTAGACAGGCTGTGCAACCCAGCCTGTCTACAGGTTCATCGAGCTTTTTCACAAATGCAATGTGTGGAGCTTGCTCGATTCTTTGCAGATAAGGTGGCCGACATCAGGGCCGAGATTTGCGCCGCCCCCTCCATGGGAGTTGTGGTGTCCAGGAAATGGTCACAAGCACACCGTTCACCTGGAGTTCCTTCAAAAGGCCGGAAATCGAGGATGTTATGAGGATTGTCCAGGGTATGCATACCACAAGCTGTAGTTTAGACCCGGGTCCCACTGGCCTGATCATGGGCTGTGGCGAGGTTATCTTCCCGGTTCTAGCTAGGATAGTTTGGTGTTCCCTAGACTCTGGTGAATATCCTCGCTCCCTGAAGGAAGCTGTGGTGACACCAGTGTTGAAAAAGGCATCTTTGGACCCCGACTCCCTAGCAAACTACAGACCTATCTCGAACCTCCCCTTTGTTGGGAAGGTAATCGAGAAAGTGGTGGCAGCCCAGTTGGACAACCATCTTGCCATCCATAACATCTACGATCCTCTTCAATCAGGCTTTTGAATAAGGCACAGCACTGATACTGCCCTGGTTCAGGTCCTCAATGATCTCCTGATGGCAAGAGACCAGAAAAAATGGTCCATTTTGGTCCTTCTGGATTTGTCAGCCGCATTTGACACCGTAGACCATGGGGTGTTGCTTGAGCACCTGAGATGCATCTGTGGGTTGTCGGGTTTGGTGCACAGATGGTTTACTTCCTTCCTCACAGGTAGAACTCAGAGGGTGGTATCGGGGAATTTTTCCTCCGATCCTACCGCTCTGACCTGTGGGGTGCCTCAGGGCTCTGTGCTGTCCCCCATATTGTTTGCTGTGTACATGCTTCCCCTCAGAGACATTGTAAGATGATATGGGCTGGAGTTTCATTGTTATGCCAATGATACCCAGCTCTGTCTGTCTTTTGTGCCTGACCAGAATAGAGCACTCTCCGTGTTTAACAACTGTCTCAGTGAGATCCAGGCTTGGATGAGGTCCAGCTGGTTGAAGTTGAATTCTGGAAAGACGGAGGTGTTGGTTGTGGATCCTGGCCACCGGATTAAGGGGTTGGGGGCACTTCAAACCTCTGGTTTATTCTTCCTGGGGATGTGGAGCTCCGACCTCTGAACAGGTGCTAGACCGGGAGTGATCCTGATAATCAGCTGACATTGCATGCGCAAGTGTCGGCGTGTTAAGGTATCCTTTACCATCTTAGAACATCACCAGGATCAAGCACCTTGTTCCATCTGGCAACCTACCCACGCTGATCCACGCCTTCGTGACCTCGCGCTGACTACTGTAATTCCCTTTACTTTGGGCTTCCCAGGGTTGATATCCACCACTTGCAGCTAGTGCAGAACTCGGCAGCCCGGCTGTTAATGGGGACTTCACGTTCCTCTCATATTACACCAGTGCTCCGAGATCTGCACTGGCTGCCAGTTCAGTGGCGGATCACCTTAAAAGTCGGATTACTGACATATAAAGCCCTACATGGGTTGGGCCCTGACTACCTGAAAGATCTTCTGGTGCCTTACTACTGATGCGACCACTCCGCTCCAGCCAACGAGGGGTTGCTAGAGATCCCGAGGGTAACTTTAAAATCTTCCGCGCCCGAGTATTTATGTTCATATATTCTCTATCTGAATTCCCTACCATGCTGGATTAGAGAGTGCATGACGGTGGAGGGTTTTAAAAAGGGCCTAAAATCTTTTTTATGGAGCAAGGCATTTGGAGATAATTTGGATGCCAATTAATGCTCTGTATTTAACTTAGTTTTAATATGTTTTATTATGTTTTATCTTGTATTTTATTGTAATGCGCCTTGGTTCTAAGAAAGGCGCAGAGAAATAAAGTTTATTATTATTATTATAACTATCTCACAGAAAAGAGATCTCTGCCTTTGGAAACAGGGGAATCCAGCAGCCACGAACAGAGATATGGTTGAATATGCAGCACAGGCTTACGGTCTAAGAACTGGAGCTAGCACTTACAGTGACATCTGGCGAGCAAAGGAAAAGTAGCTTTCTGCCTCGAGTGATTCAAAGTCACTCACCCGTGTAAGACTGGGACAGCACCAAAATGTAGAAACAGCACTTAGCCTTTGGGTCACTGAGATGAACAGCCAAGGTGCTGCAGTGTCCGACAACATGGTGGTTGAGAAGGCAAGGTGTTTTGGTCAGCAAATGGGAGTTTCTGAGTTTTCTTATTCATGAGGATGGATCCATGGATTCAAAAAGCCGGCTTAAGCAGTAAAGGTTTACCACGAGGAGTCGGCCAGTGCTCAGCCAGACTGCTGTCATATCTGGCAGAATACAACTCGAGATGTCCTAGCTGGTTTTCGCTCATGACATTTATAATCTCGATGAGACCGGACTTTTCTATTGTTTGGGTCCCACTGCTACATTATCTTTAGCCCCAGTGTCCAGTACCAAAATGTAAAGACAGACTGACTGTTGCCTCTGTTGTAATGCTGATGGAGCTATAAATTAAAACCTTCTGTTATAGGCAAAAAAGCCAAGATGTTTTGCTGGTGATTTTGATCCAGAGATCTATGCCAGGTACCAGGCTAACTCTAAGGCATGGATGACCGAGCAGAGTTCAAAGAATGGGTAATTGATTTTAACCATGCTATGAGGCTTTGAAGGAGACATGTTATTCTACTGGTTGATAATGCAACTAGTCATGCTGTGCCTTCTAACATTTCAAATGTTACAATTCACTTCCTCCTCCCAAACACAACCTCACATATACAGCCGATGGATGCTGGCATCATCAAAACTTTAAATGCTTTTACAAAACAGCTCTGTCATCATTTCTTCTCCTGCGCTTGAGGCTGGATCTGATCTAAAAGTTACCATTCGACAAGCTTTACTGTTTACCCACTCTTCCTGTAGATCTGTGACTGAAACCACAATAAAAAATTGCTGGCATGATGTGAAAATACTGCCTGACGATGATTTAAGTGAAATCGAAACAGCAGAGCCAGCAGTACCTGCCACTGAGTTAATGGAATTGCAGATTCTTATTCAGCGATTGCCACTTCTTTTGTGAACGCTCTCACTGCACAACAGTACCTCTCAGTAGAGGATGATATTGACACTGCCCCACTGGCGTGATAATGAATTTGAGTCACCCAGCACCCCCTCCCACCCCTCGTAATATGCTATACTGGCTTACAACCTTCCTTCCATGACAGAATGTTAGAATGCTCCACCCTCCATGAAGTAAGCTGCAAAATGCTAAATGCTAAGTGCTGCTTAAGTTATTCTCACCAACATAATTTCTGTTTTGCCTGTCGTGTTGTCCTCCATCCTTCCACAAAGGCTGCTTCAAAATGCAAAGTGCTGCTTCAGTACTGAGGGGTGATTATTCAGCAGAGAAGTGATGTTAAGTGAGGCTAGCCTGCCCTACCCGAAGCAACCTTGCAATTTTGAGGCGTAATAAGACACAAAATAAACTGACTTGCTTTTAAATGACTTTATATGTCGAATGAAATTATCTAATATGTGTGTAATAAAAATGTGTGCAATAAAATTTATAAATGCAAAATGGTGCCATCACATTATTTACAATATTGAACCTGAATAATGCTGTGACTTATTTGTCCGTTGTTTTCTAATCCGCTGGTATTTGAGCAATACAAACAGAGACGGATTAACCAGGTCTGACTGTAGTAAAATTGTCTAGCTGGTTGGTCATATCTGAGATGAACACACCAAACAGGGCCTGTCCAAGGATGGAACCCTGTGGTACACCACTAGTGACTGGGCCTTCATCTAACAGATAACCCCTTATACCCTTTGTGTTCTACCATCAACCATTCATTAAACCATGTGACTATTTTACTATCTATGCCCATTTTGTACATTTTATTTGTTAGAGTGCCATGTGGGACTTTGTCAAATGCTTTGGCAAAGTCTAAATATATTATGTCCACAGGGTTATTTTTTTCAAGATACATGTGTTGGTTTGTATGCAGGATGTCATTTTTGTGGGTTTTGAAATGTTTTTAAAACAAGATGGTGTCCATACAAAAAAAGATTTTTTCCTCATGAAAAAAGATTACCACATGCAAAAAATTGATCCATTTTTGTGTGGACCAAATTCTTTTTTCGTTCCAAGCAGCAATCCGAAAGATGGTACAGAGCATGCTCAGAACTGAAATATCAAAGTTTAATAATTTTGGAATGGATTAATATTTTTTCACTAAACCAACAAAAGCCACATCTGTGGGCCACACCCTTACCACCCTTAAAATTTCAGTCCAAAATTCCAAAACACTTTGGTGGTAGGTGATGACAAAAAAACTGTGATTTTTTTTTTTAAAGCTTTTGTTGAAATCCAGATCTTGGATTCCACACATCTGACCAGAACAAAACTTGGCATTTCATGAGGTGCACCCCATGAGACCATGCATGCAAACTTTTGTGTAAATCTGTTGAACAGTTGTAGTCAGCGAAAGTAATATCAGCACAGTACAAAGCAGAGCAGAAAATTTAGTGTAAAGCAGTAATGAGCTGAAAAAATTACATTGAAAGTAAAATCACTGCAAGTACAAAGCAATGCATATGACATGGAGAGGCAGCTGAGACATACCACTACAAACTCATAACAAAGCAAACCAGAATGACAGATACGCGTAAGTACGCATATTTATTGAACTTCCAATACAGAAGTTATACTTGTAGCTGAAAATTATATGCAACCCCATGCAAAAAGTCATATTCTGAGCACTTCCCATACCCCTCCACCAAAGCAGTAAGATGTCTGGCAGTGTCTCTAAATTTCTTATGAGGAGGAGGCTCCTGTCCAGACACCTAAGATGGGATATTCAAACAGGTTGTGCATGGCGCAACAGAGTTGCACCATGCGGAAACCCACTGATGCACCCCGGCATGATATTCAATGGGGGAATATGCACAGCACAATTCCCAACACGCCTGGGCATCAGTAATATATGCAGCTGCAGGTAAGATTCTATGCATTCTGCACATCCCGACATTCAGCCTGGATGTGCTGAGAATATGCAGACACAACCCTACATGCACCGCACACAGTTACACCAGAAAATGAAGGAGCAACAACTGGCCACCCACAGGTGAGCTACCATAATGCAGGGTAGCACAGCAGCTGCCAGCTGTGGGTGGCCACCTAAGCTCTGGCAGCACCATCCGGTGGTGTAGTATTCTCATGCCCAATCATGGGCTGTTTTAAAGAATAGATTTCTGGTGGTCCAGTGAACCTATCACCTTCCTGATTGTGGGCTGCAATACTAAATAAACTCCTGGTAGTATAGTGGACATATCTCCCTGCCCGATCATGGGCATGCAAATCTCAATTATCCCTGGTGGTCCAGCAGTGCCCGTACCTCCTCCCAACCCGCCCACTCATTCCCACCACCCCACTCCCCCCTGGTCAGCAGTGGGTGGCAGCACCCCACACACAAGTTGCCCGGCCGACTGACAGCGTACAGTATGGCTGTATGCCCATTGGTCCAGATGTGGGCCAATAGGGTGTGCAGATCAGATGCAGATATACACAGAATCCCAAAATGTGAATGGATCCATTCACATATTGGGACTGTGTAGCACAGACTCTCTCCACTCCTGGGCCGAGCAGCCTGATCCAGCCTGGCCTGAATTGTAGATAGAATGCCCTGGGCAGATAGGGCAGCCCCTACCTCGGGGGCTTAGAGCTGGGGGATAGTTGAGCTAGTGCCAGAAAATGGAGGTGTTTCTGGCTTGGAGGTAGAGCTGGGGACCAGTGGATGACTGAGAGAGTTCCTGGGTGACGTGCCATAAAAAGAGTTAAAAAAAAAAGAACATTGTTGAAACTATGATGCCATCCCTCCATGGAGTTGATAGTATGAGGCAGTACAGAAGGTACAGCAGTGAAACAGTTCCAAAGTCCACAGCAAACAGCGGCCACCAATGAGTACCATAACCCAAAGAAGTACAGTACATTTTCTATACTCTTTAGTATTACTACTACTTGTAAAAGTACTGAAAATATTCTTACTAATTTCAGTATTCTTACAAATTGTGTCGCTAGTTTTGCTTTGCAGCCTGAACCCCCCAAAACTTATTATAATCAATTGCAAGATTGGAGCTGACTCCACCACAGGAGCAAAGCTCCACAAGTGCACTACTCAGTAGTTAGTGAGTTTGCCCTGTGCAATTCGTGCAACCCACATTCCTGATCCCAACCTGTGCTGTCATTCCTTTCACGTGCACATCTCTTTCATGCTTTTCCATGCGTAGCAATTGACACAAGCATATTGCAGTCACTGTGTTGCCATGCTACCCTCAACTCTAACTTGGTGCTCCCGCACCACTATTATATATACTATATATATATATATATATATATATATAATAGGGTGCAGGAGCACCCTATAGTTAGGGTTGAGTAGGCAGTTTAATGTTAAACCCCTAACTTTGCACCTCCAGCATTGCCCCAGTCGTATAGAATTGCACAAAAGTTTGCATGCATGGTCTGGGGACAAGGTCTCTTAATTTGGCAAGTTTCATTCTAGTCAGATGTAGATTCTGAGATCTGGATGATGCAAATAAAATACATTTTTTTTGTTGTTGTCACCTGCAGCCTAGATGATTTGGCATTTGTTCTAAAATTTCAGGTAGAAAGGGTTTGCCCTTGAATGGCACCTTTCATTGATTTGGTGAAAACATATTAAACTATTCTCAAGTTATAAGGATTTAAATTTTAGTTCTGAGCATGTTCAATAGGGTCTTTCAGACGTATATTTGATATGAAAGAAGAACTTGGCCATATGAAAAGAAGATGATTATTTCCTGAAGATGAATTCTTCTTTTATGAGAACAGTTCTTTTGTATTGTGGCTATCTTGCTCTTTTTTTTTTAAGTTTTTATTTGAAAACCCATAAAATGATGCCATGGAAAGACACAAAGACACAATGGTAGTTACATCTGATTTTCAACTTAGTTTTTCAAATAAAGATCCCAAAATGTGTTTTTGGGACATCCCAAAAATCCTTAGCAAAGCTTGTTTCATGAGCCAGTTCTCTTGTTATGTGAGGCTTGTGAAAGTGGAATAAGGTCATATAGAAGAAGAATCTCATCCCACAAAAGAGGATTTTGAACATAGTTTTTTCAGTCTTCTTTCGTGAGAAGGCATCTTTGTGAGCTTATGAGCTCATGAAAATCTCATGAAACAGGATGCTTTCCCCACAAAACAAGATCTTGGACATAGTTTTTTTTTTCTTTCTTTTCATGAGAGTATCCTGTTTCATGAGCTCATGAAAATCTCATGAAATAAGAAGGTGAGCTCATGAAACAGGATGTTGGATTTTTTTTCAGAATTGTGTTTCTTTTGCCAGAAAAGAAGGGGGCGTTATCCGAAATGTAGCTGCTAGATGCATGAGAGGTGAAACCGCAAATGGAAGGGCTGCAAAGGATGGCAACCATGGAAAAAGGGGAGGAACCGTAGGCAGATTTAGAGGGGGGCTAAGGGTGCTACGGCTCCCCCATCATGGAGCTCCTCTATTAGTAACACACTGTGCTGCATTCTTTATCAGTGTGCACTAATGCCTCCATGAAAGCTGCCTGAGCCACAACTGTGCCCCTGCACCTTGGGGGCCCATGCTTTTTTCTTGAGGAAAAAAATAATTTAAAACATTTAAAAATGCCTAAATGTTGTTAGAGATGAAAATGTTTACCAGCAAATGAAAGTGGAAGACAACTGGCTCTGTTACTGTTACAAAAGGTTGGGGCAGCTTTGCTGCAGTGAAAAAGATTAGGTTAAGTAAGTGCTAATGGTGTTAATGGCCATACTTTACACCTCTCAGGTTGACTGCTTTCACAAACTAAGGGTTATATTGGCAAGATAACTTGTCTGTAACCTGGACATGTAGGTGAAACAATAAATGATATGACAAAATATGTTTCAAAAGTATGTGAGTACTCAAAATGGTTTAAAACCTGACCAGCACAGAGCAAAATCAGATTTCCTGATAGGGATCCTGAAAACCTGATCGCCAAATAAAAACTGACAGATGGCAACCTTACTGGTGTCCCATGATAATCCTCTCTATTCTCTCTCACTCACACCTCCAGAAAATTAAGTTGTTTAACTTGTTTGCAAATCAGAGTATCTGAGGTGTGAGTGTCCAGTGATGATGTCCCTGTCCTTACAGAAATGAATACAGTAGTAGTACCATAGTTACTTAAGTTCTTCCTCCAGGCTCAGTCAGATTAATTTCCAATGGTGAAGTCAAATAATTCAGTGCAGTCAATGGTACTAATTAAAGATGCTGGTTAAACTGCCTGGTAGGAAGCACATGGTAAGGAAAGCATACTAAAGCACAGGCATGGATGGAAAGGGAACACTGCAAAGTTATATGGCACCTGTCAGATTTTTACCTGGTGATCAGGTTTTCATGGTCCCTATCAGGAAATCCAGTTTTGCTCTGTACTGGTCAGGTTTTGACCCATTTTGAGTGCTCACATACTTTGAAACATATTGTGTCACATATAGATACATAGATATGTAGATACATAGACAGTGTCAGCAGATAAGGGCCTATGGCCCACCCAGTCTGCCCATTTGAGCTTGTAAGTTCAGTTTACATTTTCCTAGAAGTCTGTCATGTCATTCATTGTTTCACCTACATGTCCAGGATGGTAGGAAGCACATGGTAAGGAAAGCACACTAAAGCACAGGCATGGATGGAAAAGGGATCACTGCAAAGTTATATGGCTAAGGTTCAATTGAGTTACCTCAGGAAGAAACAAATAGTAGCAGTGTTCTACTATATATGTACCTGGGCACAGTAGTAGTAGTTATAGAGTAAAGAGATGATAGTGATGATCCAGTGTATATGTCTCAAGCCTGGTATGGGGAAGAATGAGTACATGAAAGGACTGTATCAATGTACAGATGAACTATGACAAATCTGTCTCAGGGTAAAGATGGATAAAAGGAAGTTTGAAATTATAACTTTTATGAGCTGTATATGATGTAAGGGACTGTGGGTGGAGCTTATGGATGAGGATGGGTCATAGCTCCCTCCACTTCCAAAAGGTGGGATGGTGGATAAAAAGGCTAAAAGGGTCACGGTCCATAACTCCATCAACTTCCAGGAAGGTGGAAAGTGGACTGATATGAAATGTATCAAGTGTTTGCCCATGAGACAATTGTTTTTTTTTTTGTGGATGTTCTTGATTTCCTTCTATGCTGCAGCATTCTCTCTTTACTGTTGTTTTTCAAATACTTCCCATGTTCAGTGCATTGGCCACTTCTTGGCGATGTTTTCTCTTTCTATTTTTGATCTATGTCTAAGTTTTTTCTTCTAAATGTCCAGTGGTGAAGTTTATGACATGCCGTTGATGCAGAGAGGGATGTAAATGAGTACCATAAAAGGGTACTAGGTGTGAACATGGGAAGAGTGTACAGAAAATGTAATGTGTACAGGTATACTATGGTGATGACAGTATGTGTGCTTATGAAAGGGGCACAGAAATCTGTCTAAAGGTTATTGTTTTGTTGGGATAGTATGGTTAAATATAGAGGTTACTATGTTTAACTCAAAGATAGCACCCCAGGGTTAATGAATGGGTAGTGTTTGGGATGCTTTGCATCCTGCCTAATCATGATTTAAGTGACCCTGGAGTGGAGCTCTATAGTGAAGTTGGGCGGAGCTCCACCATACCCCTTGTGTGGGTTGGTATGGTACTCTTGGACAATCATTGGATGGTTGTCCTCCTTAAGTGGGGAGGTATGTGACAGTGACCCTCTGTCATGGAAGGGTGCCCTGGTATTTGAACTCCCCACAAGATGTAACTACAAAACTGCTATTAAGAATACTGGTGTGCTGTTGAAGAGAGAGGTGTGCGGAGAAGTGTCCTATGCTCCCTAGAAACAAAGAATAACTAACTGATGAACCCTTTTCTGTCTTCTTTTCTCTTCCCCTCTAAATACTTCTGTTGCACAACAGTACTCCTTTATATTCTTACTTGTCTTATTTCATTTATCCTAGGTAGGCCACCTAGGATAAGGCTACACTATCTGCCTTATAGTCTCAAAACTCTTCTTGGTATCTCTTCTGCTTGCTTCTTTTCTTCTTTCATTCAGTTACCCCCTTCCCCCGTTAAATAGTAAAATGAAAGACTGTACAGGTTAAAAAAACATTAGTAGTAAGAAATAAAATGTTGTAAATAGCAGAAATAAATGTCTCCATCTATTTTGAATAGGAGCCAGTACGGAGTTATGTGTATTGATGGTTTAAAAATTATCTGTGATCCCAGACCTTGATGGAGCTGCTGTATTAACTTGGAACAGGTGCACTTTGTTTTGCAGCACCCGAGTTGGAGAGAATGCTTAAATGCTTAATAAATAAGTGCTCAGGATTAACTGCTGGAAATGCCCTCTTTTAGTCTCTCGATATCAGCTCCTAATGTACCGAGGGACAAGGAGCTATAAATAGAAAGTGGACAGTGTAAGAAGAGGCGGTGTATCAAAAGGAAATATCAGCCGCCCACCAGAAAGTAAAAGTGAAGCGCCTTCACTTTTGTAGGTTCAGCAGGTGACTCGTGTTAGAATGGAGCCTTCTGTCTTTAGCCTCCTCTGAAAGCTGTAGTAGGCTGCTACTGGGGTAAATCAGGCTCTAATAAGCATGCACACAGTCTGAGGCCAGAATGTGAGACAGTGTTGCTGTTTTGCAATTGCAAGCCGTCGCTCCTGCTAACCTAAGAGTGTTACAAACGCTACTGTCTCCATTGACTGAAAAAAAACATAATGACTCAGGAGAACCAGCTTGGAACAGTGCTAAATTTCTGAAGTACCTGATATTCAGAATAGCAGCTGTAATAAAGAATATCTGTACTGTATTAAACTGTTCTGTAGTTGTGTATGAAGTCACTAGCAATATGAATGATATTGAGTCATTTTGTGTCATTGTATGAGAGAAATAACAGTATTACAGTGTAAATAAACAGACTTACTGCAGATTACAGTCTGTTACTATCCCCAGCAGGGCTGCTTCTCTTGTGTTGTATTTCTTAGGGAGAGAGCACCCTCTAATGTCCCTATTTTATAGGACAGTCTGATTATGAATTGTCACTCTGCCTGTAACCATGGCAGCTACCTCAGAGTTGCTAGGCAATTAGTGACCTCATTATCGTATTTCTTCTAAAATGTCCAGCTATTCTCTAGTATAGTGGGAAGTTGGAGGTATGATGGGGAAGGTCGAAGGGATTAATGTACTGAGGACACTTTTAAATATCCTAAATCTGCCTTAAAGTAAGAAACATGCTTTACAGGTTAAGGGTCTGGGTCATGTGACCATGATCCAGGGGTATAAATATCCCCCTCTCCTGGATATCAGGCAGTTGAGCCTGGAGTGCTATGGAAAGGCCAACTGGCAGTGAGAGTGAATACAGAGGTATACAGAGTAGAGCTTTTCTACAATTGAGAGACTGTACTCAACCTGTGTAAAGCAAGAAACCACTGAAGGAGCCATTGTTCAGAATCGGATTAGTCTTTTTCAAATTGTATGAAGTAATACTTGACTTTTTATTTTCTGTTAATGGTATAATTAAAAAATAAATAAAATGATAAGTGCTATCTAGGTGCATTTTATACACCCAATCTAAGTGTTTGGCTCAGTGATTGTACCTTGGAAAATGACCCCCAGCCACACTGTACCTTCATGCCCTCATGGACTCCTCTGTTGTCACATGGCCTGGTGAACCCAGCATGTCTGCATCTGTATCCACACATAGCTGCAGGTCCAAGACTTTCCTGCACTTCTGCAGCCTGTTTGAGTTCACATTTTGCACAGGCTCTTTGGGCACTGCACATCTGCAACTACAGTATACATGCTTGGAAGTGCAGGTCCTTGAGGGCCCTGTGCTTCTGCACCCAGATGAAGGTCCCGAAGGAACTAACATGAATAAGAATATGGTTGTACTAATTCAAAAAGGAGAGGAAATTCATTGAAAAGTGTGTCAATGCACCAGTTTCAGTTCAGCTTAAAGTCACAAAAGTAGGAGAATATGGTCTTATGGTTTCCAACTCTAACTTCCCACCCCACCTCCCAAGCAGCAAAAGTAGGAGAATGGGGTTTGACTCTCCTGAGTCTTGCCAAATCAGTGCTGGGTTCTTCCTTGGGGTTCTCAACCTTAATGCTCCCCTCTCCCTCCAGCCCATAGCCTCCAGACTGAAGCACAATGTACATCTCCAAGCCAGTGTCTCATACTGATACACTCTTCAAAGGCACAAAAATATGCTTCACCACATGTTGCCAACAACTTATGGGCCCTACCTGAAGAAAATGGGTCACATCTGACCTTGTTTGCTCTGGGGAATGGGTAAGCATTAGGGCTGAGAACCCCAAGGAAGAGCCCAGCACTGATCTGGCAAGACTCCAGGAGAGCCAATACCTAATGTTTTTTCATTTGCTGCTTTGGGGGTAGTTAAGGCTAGAACTCCTAAGACCACATTTGCCTACTTTTGTTGCTTTAAGCTGAACCCTAGCTGGAGCATTAATACAGTTATTTCCAAAAAAATATATATACCTGTATATATGTGTGTTTGTGTGTGTGTGTGTGTGTGTGTGTGTGTGTGTGTGTGTGTGTGTGTATATATATATATATATATATATATGTGTGTGTGTGTGTGTGTATATATTTATACCATGGGGGTGAGTGTTTTCTTAGTAGGATATCCTGTGTTATTGCCACTGCAGTGAGAATAAATCCTGAAGACGACATTTATCCACACACTGCTGATGTCACCAGAGTGAGAATATCTGCACTGCAGCTTGATTCTAAAGGAAACTGCTTCCAAAACAGTTTCTCTTTCTCACTGAAGCTGCAACTTACTCAATTAGCTTTTCAAAAGACTCTCACCTGTGTCCGATTGTGTTTCTAACATACCTAGCCCAGTACTGTGCTGACCTCAGCTTTAAAACAACCTCAATTCTAAATGAAATTATACCATGCCAGTAATAAAAGCAATGCTCTCATTGGTTAACTGGCACCAAAACAGCGCTGTAAAACTGACATTACCAATGCAACAGGTGCCAGCCAACCACACCCAGAACCCCGAATACAGAATCATTCTGACCCCTGTTGCGAAACCAAACCAACGCCATATTTCTCTCACCACTTATGGACCAAGCCTAACATCAAACTTCTCCCAAAACATGGATACCAGTTTTGACCTCATTGATAATGATGAATTAGATGCTATTTTTAACAGTTTATACAAAATTATGGACCAGCAATCAAAAACGTCAAATACTGGTACAGTAGACATACCTGTTTGCATCTTCACACCAGCCGCCGAACCACAGCTCCTCACATTCCCGATGCCAACTTCCTCAAACTCCGCTCCTCACCACTTGAATATCGCGGGTGTCACTGACCAAGCAGACCCATCCAATCCTTAAGAAAAGAAACCACAGCAACATACTGATGTCACCAATGAGGAAATGCTGCAGTTAGAACTTAACAGGCATGAAAAAACAATCAAGCAAACACAGTGGGCCATAAATGTTTTTTATGACTGGTGTAAGCAAAGACAAGTAACAGTTGATCTAAGTACAGTATCATTACAAAATTTAAACAACTTTCTGAGGCAGTACTAAAGTACAATACCAAACAGCAGTGGCAATGAATACGTCCTCAGCAGCTATGTCAGCCTCAGATGTGGCCTAAATAGACATTTAAATGATCCTCCAATAAATAGAACTCTAAATCTCATGTTAGACCCAGAATTCAACACCTCAAATAACATATTTAAAGCCATAGTGAAAAAATATCACAAACAAGGAAAGGACAAAGCAGAACATCATCCAGCACTAACTATAGCTGAGCTGACAACTCTAAGAAATTCAACTTCTGTGTCCCCTAACTCAGCTATAGGATTAGTCAGAAAAGTATGGAACGATATTCAGCCCCACTTTGCATGTAAATGAGAGGAAGGAGTCAGGCAGTTAAAAGTAGACTCATTTCAAGTAAAACAAGCTGAAAATGGTTTACAATATTTAACAAAAAGTTTCAACGAAGTAGTGAAAAATCACAAGAAATATAATGACCCCACCTGCCAGAACACACGAGGCTACATGTTTGAACAACCACAAGATCCTTTGTGTCCAAATAAAAAGTCTTAAAAAATATGTCTCAAAACTTCCTCCAAACCTCCCATGTTTATTTTGCCACCCCAAAAAACTAGAACAATTTATTCTAGACAACATGGACGTCTGGTACAGTGCAGAACCAGTGGGAATAAATTATCTTGGAAGCACGCTCCCTCGTATTTGTAAAGAAGCTGGTTTAAATACCATTTTCACGAATCACTCCCTACGAGCAACTGCCATCACCTTGCTCAGTAACTTGGGAATGGAAGCTCATCAAATAATGGCGATTACTGGACACAAGACTGAGTAAACCCTCAGAAGTTATTGGAAGCCAAGCATCACAGACTTCCAGAAATGGAGTGAAATAATTTCCGGTGATCTACAGAAAATGCAGCCTGAAACTACCGACCATAATCCTAGAAAAAAGTTATGCACCACCACATCTACAGCAAGCATTTACTGTCCTCCCAGTCAGCAAAACACAATGACATCCAGACATGACATACCTCAAAAAGAGAATCAAGAAATACATCCAAAAAATCCTTCAACAAATAATCACCTTCCAGAGTACTTCTGCCATGCCACAAATGATCCCAAACCAAGCACATCCAGTGCATCAATCTGCCTGCAAGATTGGCAAACCAGCACCAAACAACAAGAAGTCACACAACAGCATGTGATCAGCAGCCAATCACAACCCCAAAAGAAGACTTCAGAACCATCACTAGGCAACCTAGTTAATTATGGCACCGTGAACTTTTATTGGAACTAAACTGTAGGTTAGTAAAAAACACACAAACATTTAAAAAAAAAACAGTCTATCAATAACCACCTTCCCATTTCACTTAATAAAAAACATTTTTCTTTCCTCCAGATACAATGCGGCAACATCATAATGCCCACAAACCTCTAGACTACCGGAAATCATACCATCAGTAAAACAACATTGCACCAACAAAAACAAACAAGAAATCCTTGGACACTGCAGATTACTAATCCAAATGAAGGACATAACCTATAACAGAAACGTGACTTTCTCCTCTCAAAATCTCAGTACAATACAAAGGAAACTTTACTTTATCCTGTCACATACTGCACATCAGAGCAGAGGAAACGAATTGTTATTTTTCAAAGGTTTCTACAGAAACTGAATACAAAACACTATTGTGCTACTAAAAATATAAAAATGCATCTATAAATAAATACTTTATACAAACTGAAATGTTCAACATTAAAATATGCAACTTCTTTACAGTTGGCATGTATAATCTAAATTCTGCAACATGAAGTCATTCTATTCCAATTGCAATAAAAGAAGTTAAAAAATGTATTACTTCAGTTACACTTAATAAACCTGCTATTGCTGTACTAAATAAATTGCATTCCAAACTATATTAATTTCATCATACAAAAAAAATGTTATACATGTGCAAAAGAAGACCACTTTTGTGGACTATTTTATTAGGCGTAACAATATGAAAGCACTTTTAATAATTTTCTTTACAAAACCTGCAGTAACACTAACCTAATATTTTCAAACTAAAAATACAGTGTTACATGGTATAATAACAATAAGCCATGTCAGGGTTTTGGTGATGTTGAGGTTACCCACCAGGATGGTTTGGTCACTCAGCCTGTGCCTTGATCGAACCATGCCAGGCGTGGGTAAACCCAGCATCACCAACACCCTGACATGGTTAATTGTACTTTACAAAGCAGTTTGTCTTTCTCAGTGCTACCTGCAGCAGTTTCTTTCTCACTGAGCCTCTGGCTCACTCAATTAACTTTGCAAAACACACTTACCTGTGTTTCTGACTCCCAGTGCATTCAGAACACACACACACGCTTTTACACTGACAACACAGAGAATGAACAGGAAACATACAGAATCAGAAAGAATGTTCCTAAAGCTGTCATCCCTGTGCTGTAAATCACACATGATGGGCAGATCATGGAATATGGAAAATATTCTCACTCCTGCAGAGTGAGCTGTGCATTCTCACTCTGCAGGAATAAGAATATTTTCCATATCTCACTCCTGTCCATCATGTATCCCATATACATACTATATATAATAACTGAGTTTCACTTTTTTCCATAGGGAAACCCGTTGCGTAATTTGCCATATAATGGAGTGTTTATAATGGCAAGCACACACCAGATATCCCTCGCTCTGTGCATGTGCCACCTGCAGCTCTTCCATGTTCTACACCGCTCGCCTCCCAGCCTTCTCACCCAAAAGTGCACCACCACTCTGACTAGGCGGTAAGTTGTTTATTTATTTTTTAAATGACTGCTCTTTCAGAAACCAAGTAACAGAAAAAAAACATAATTGTCAGCAGATGTCTGCAAACCGTGTTAAAAGCCAACCGGACCGTGACCACACCGGAACGTCTCTTATTTTATATAATTGCTGTGGTGAAAAAGCAAAACCAGCAATTATATAAAATAAAAATATGAGATAATGTGTGAAACTTGAATTTTACACACACCCTTGGCATTGGATGCCTAGATAAACCCTTGACTACTCTCAGAGTTTATGTGGCATCAACACCCTGTGTGTGTGTGAAATTCTTGTTACACTACACGCATATTATACACATTGTTTGAGTTGGATGCGTAGATAAACCCCCGAGCCTGCTCTCAGGGTTTATGTAGCATCCAACACCTCCAGTGTCTGTAAAATTCTTGTTACACACACCACCCCATATATATATATATATATATATATATATATATATATATACATGTGTTTTGGGATAAATGGTGAGATACAAAGTAATACCAGTTAGGCAGTGAAGATATCACTGATATCTCCATGTTCCTATCGTCATAGTTGTCTGGCCCACTCGGGAGGTCAGCCCTCTACTCCTAAAGTGCCAACCTCTGAGCGTAGAATTGTGAACAGTTAACAGAACAAGGTAACCCTCTTGTCTGTTTTGTGGGTTCGAGTCACCTTAGTCCCAGGTTCTGGAGGGATTCAAACTGATAACCTCTTGTTAACGTACCCAGTTGTTAGTCTCAGATAATTCTGTCTTCGGGGGGGCCAGATATCTTTGCCTATGGGCATCTAACCAGGTATTACAAAATTAACCCTTAGAACTCTATGCAAGACCTAGAGAACTCTCATCTGTTTCTCAGTTTGGTACCACAATAAGCTCATGCACAGTGTCTACTATAACCATCTAAGCTTCACTTATATAAAATAAGTTTTAAGGCACACCAGGCAGTTTCTGTTTTAAAATATATATCTCTACTTAAAATAGGTAAAATAGGAAAACAGTAAAATACAGAACAATATAGCCCCACACATACAATCTTAAAAAAAGCGGGTTTAAAAGTGCAAATTCCTACATTCCATACACTCAGACTAGTCTTAGCTAATTGTATTCTTAATTTCTTAATCTTTCAGTTCTTCGATGTTCCTCTCTCTCTCTCTCAGTCAGAAAATGAATATCTCTGTGTAAAATCTGCTCAGTATATTTAAAAGCAGTCTAGAGCCGGCCTTCTCACTGAGGTCACCTAACTCTGCCTTGGTGTATTAAAATTTATTTTTATAACACAGGATGTCCTACTAAGATATTTAAAAATAACAGGTGACATAATGAATCTCCTCTCTTCATGTGACTTGCCAAAACCGGTCTGTGATCTGCTTCACACAGACATCAAAGGCTCTTTGATGAAATTCCTGGCTTCCTGGGACAACGGTCCAAACAGATGCATATTGGACTTCCCATTTAGTCTGGGACCTGCTTCACAGACATCAAAGTCTCTTTGATGTAATCACTAGCTATCTTAGAAGACACCCCAACACATGCATATTCTCCCTCTTCATGACACCTAGTGCAAATCAAAGGATTTCCGGAGGACGTCATGAATGGATATTTATTTCCTGGGCTTCAAAGCAAACTTAACAAAGTAATTGCATTTCCGATATCTGCAGTTTAAGCTATCTCTGTCCTTTGAACCTATCCCTGGGGTTTGATGTGTCAGTTTCAGCAAGACAGCATTTTCTCCTGACAGAACCTCCTTACATATTTTATATTGCCAAAAAATATCATATTAAAATCAGAACTAGCTGTCCACGTGCCACAATAGTGATATCTCCATGGTACTATATATCATGGTGATATCTCTATGTTCCAGTACATCATTGAAAGGAAAGTGAAAGTATTTCACTGTCTATGGCACTGGACTCTGCCAACCTACCCCGAGACTTGCACCCCCTTACCACCACACACACACAGCCCTCTGATATCTGGTTGATCCTGCCCATTATTTTTAAATAAGCAATAATTTAAAAAAAATATCTGGTTGATCCTGCCACTCTGGTATTTGAAAACCGTACTGCATTCTCAATTTTGGCCCCAGTATGTAGTGTGACCAAGTGGTGTGAAAAGCAACACATTATGTGCCCTCATAACTGCACACTACTGCAGTCTATGTAAGCATTCCTGTAAAACTGTGCACATCTGTACACTTTGAACACTTCAGAGGGACACTGGTGAGGCAGTGACTTGCCCCCCCTCAAAAAAAACAAGTGTACCTTCCTTACAACTTACATCCACCATTTACACTGTCTGTATGCAATATATCTCGTATACTGTGCATCTTTTAAACAGGCAGTGTTTGGCTGTATAACACATTTAAGCAGACTGTGCATCTGCTGTATATATTCCATTTTAATAGGCTGCAGATCTGTGGTATACACCACACAGTCTGTCTTGGAACATGCTTCAGAACATGAGAAGGTAGTGTCAGCGAGTGTTGTTATAGCAACACTTGCTGACGCTACCTTCTCATGTTTTGAAGCTACCGACTCACTCACTGGCCTGTTAGTAGAATCGGGAGCTTATTTTGAGGAAAAACACTGAAAGTGTACAAATGTACACAATTTTACAAGAATGCTTACATAGACGGCAGTAGTGTACAGCTCTGAGGGCGCATAATGTTTCACTTTTCACACTGCTCAGTCACACTATATGTTGGGGCACAAAGTGAAAGGAAGCTACCTAATCACTTGCTGTCCTGTCAGTAGAGCTGGGAGCTTATTTTAAGGAAAAACACTGAAAGTGTACAAATGTACACAGTTAACAGAAATTCTTACACATACTGCAGTATGTACAGCTCTGAGGGCGCATAATGTTTCACCTTTCACATCTTTCGGTCACGCTACATATTGGGGCATAAACTGAAAGTGCAGTACCATTTTCAAATACCAGAGTGGTGGTATCAACCAGATGTTTTTTCAAATTATTACATATTTAAAAAGAATGGCAGGATCAACCAGATAACCTTCTTTAAATAACTTTTAAATGCCAAGATAGATCACATAATTTCTTTAAATAACATCTGCCTCTCTTATATTGGTTGGGGATATGTGAGTTATGAGAGGGATCAATGCCCAAAACAAATGTTATATAACAGAACATGACATGGCCTGACTGAAGATATCATATTTATCTTCCGACAGGCCAATGATATCACCACTCGCGAGATATCATGATGTCATGGCCCTCTCGTGAAGATAAATATGACATCTTCAGTCAAGCCATGTCATATCCCTATCTATCTATCTATATATATATTATATATTAGGGGTGCAGTAGCCAATTCACTTCTATGTGAACCACAAACTTTTGCACTTTAATAACTTTGCACTGTTTGACCGATTTGCATGAAATTCTGTATGTGCCATCAGCGATCAAAGATCTCTGGATTTGTACGTTTTATTTCAGTCGGATGTGCAGTGCGGAGATACAGAATGTCAAAAATGTGAGAATTACCATTTTGTGTAAATTCTTTGTCACGCTGCTTCTCAGAAAGGCCTTGGGGTGTGGTCTGAAATGTGTAGTGTATATCAGCCTTTGTCTCAGATGTATCTTTTCAAGGTTTGGTGAAAAATTATTACTCTGTTCAAAAATTATGAAAGTTTTAATTTTTCCATTATTTCCTATGGGAAAAAGTAGGTGTGCCATGCAAAACAACTGTTTTGGTGCTGCGAAAGTGGTTTCTAGTGTCACAAATGCAGAATGTACAGTCGAGATTTCACCATCTTGTTTTTAGTTAGTGAGGAAAACATACTTAAATATTCCAAAAAAATACTTCCCCTTAGTAAACACCAACAGTTGTGTTTTTCTATTTGGGGCCCGAGGAATCAGATTCTGTGCTTAGTTTGTCCAAAACAGGGCAGAAACATGTTTATCTTATCTACAGAGATTTTACTGCCACAAATTGCAGCACTATTTTCGCAAAACGGGGTGGGGGGGATTCTGCTGCAAATTGCATCATAAGGGCTCAGAGTTTCGCGAAACACTGTTCCTTTTGCCACAATTTGCAGCATATCTTTTATTTTTGTATGCCTGTCTCTTTAAACAAAATAAGTAGCTCCTCTTTAATGCACAGAAGCAGTACTGTCAAATAAACACCAGGAGTTGCTTGTCAGCATATATTATTCAGGTGGGTTTATAAATAAAAATCCTGAATGTTGTTCCTTGACATGAAGATGATGAGAGGTACTCATTTGAATACTCCTGCTGTGTTTTAGTGGCAGCCAATTTTACATCTGGTGCAGAGGACTGGGTACTCTTAAAACCTGTTTCTATGAACTGCCTTAGAAAAGAACTTATAACTAAATGTTGGAAAAAATGGATAGATATTTACTGTCCTCCTTTGGGGAATCCAGTAGTAGTTTTTTAGATATATTCAGAAGATTATTATTCAGAACAGGCTCCACCAATCAAGTCTGTACTGGATTGTATAGCTTTATACAAAAAAACAACTGCCTGTTCCAAGACGGACTGTGTGGTGTATATCGTAGATCTGCAGCCTGTTAAAATGGAATATATACAGCTGATGCACAGTCTGCTAAATGTGTTATACAGCCAAACACTGCCTATTTAAAAGATGTACAGTATATGAGATATATTGCATACAGACAGTGTAAATGGTGGATGTGAGTTGTGAGGCAGGTACCCTTGTTTTTTTGGGGGGTGGGCAAGTCACTGCCTGACCAGTGTCCCTCTGAAATGTTCAATTGGCCAAACAATGCAGCAGCTGCAATGCCATATTTTATTTTCCCCTTCCTTTTATTTGAATGAATACTTGTCATCTCTTGTTTTCCATATATGGGCGTACAGTAAAGCATCTTGCTATCAGAGTTTTATCTTTGAATGATTATCTTTGAATGATTAGTCCAGGTGATCTTATCAGACCGAAGATTCGAGATCTCATCCTAGGACTGCAAACTGCTTTCTGTTTTGAGAGATCACACATGAGTTGCAGAGTAGGGTGGTTCTCAGTTCGATGAAGGGTAGGTCATTTTGTTTGTATTTTAAATTTAACAGATGGAAAGGGGTGAGCACATCTAAAAATTCCAGAAGTATGTAGTAGGAGTGGGTGAAGGGGGAGGGCTGTATTTCTTGAAGTTGAACAGATTACTTGAAAGTATAAACTGCATTTTGAAAAGAGTAGGATAACATGCACATTGCACTTGGCAAACTTAGTAAAGCAATGACTGACAAGCAGAGGGGTTACCTGTAGTTCATCCTGCAGATTACTACACTGATGTTGGGAAGGGAGCCAAAAAACATTGGCTTTGGATGTGTCCTGATGGGCAGAGTGATGAAGGGAATGATGAATCAAGACTGAGTGAGCACTACTCCCTTCACAAAAGAAAGGGTCCTACAAGAGCTTGCTAAGCTCAGGGTGGATAAGGCAATGGGACCTGATGGCATACATCCCAGGGTACTTAAGGAGCTAAAGGAGGAACTAGCAGAGCCATTAGCAGAATTGTTTAGTGAGTCTCTGAGCACAGGAGAGGTCCCAGAAGACTGGAGAAAGGCTCATGTGATCCCACTCCACAAGAGTGGTAGCAGGAGGGCGGGGAACTACAGACGGTCAGTCTCTTACCTCAGTAGTGGGCAAGATTATGGAGGCACTCCTTAAGGAAAGGATAGTGCAACACCTGGAATCCATAGGGGCACAGGATCCAAGACAGCATGGGTTTACAAAGGAAGGTCCTGTCAAACTAATCTCATAGATTTCTTTGACTGGGTAACCAGAGTGGTGGACCAGGGAGCAGTTGATGTCGCCTACCTTGACTTCAGCAAAGCTTTGACACTGTTCCACATAGAAGATTGATAAATAAGCTAGGTAGGCTCGGGTGGGTCAGAAGTTGGTCAACTGGGTGGCAAACTGGTTGACTGGCAGAAAACAGAGAGTGGTGGTAAATGGTATACAGTCAGAAGAGATGCAAGTCACAAGTGGGTACCTCAGGATCAGTCCTGGGGCCAGTCCTATTCAACATCTTCATTAGTGACCTGCAGATGGACTAGAGGGTAAGGCTTGTCTGTTTGCAGATGACACCAAGATCTGCAACAGAGTAGATGATCCAGATGGGGTGGGCAGAATGAGAAGAGATCTGGATAAACTAGCAGAATGGTCAGAAGAGTGGCAACTGGGATTTAATGCAAAGAAGTGCAAAATCATGCACATAGGGAAGAGAACCCTGAAGCCACTTATAGGCTGGGAGGAGTTGCTAGCAGTCACAAAGGAAGAAAGAGACTTGGGCATCATCATCACTGATGACCTAAAATCATCAAGCAGACCTCTAAAGCAGTAGGTAAGGCTAGGGGGTGTTAGGGTGTATTAGTAGGGGTATCACAAGTCGTAAGAGGAGGTAATAATCCCTCTGTACAAGACATTAGTTAGGCCCCATCTGGAGTATCAGGGCAGTACTGGAGGCCACACTCTCACAAGGACATTAACCAAATTGAGGCAGTCCAGAGAAGGGCAACCAAAATGGTGCAGGGACTGCATCAGAAGACATATAAGGACAGATTAACGGAGCTCAATATGTATACCCTTGAGCAAAGGAGGGAGAGAGGTGATATGATCGAGACATTTAAACACCTTAAGGGCATAAACAAGGTGAAAGAGTCTAACATGTTTAAATATAAGAAAAATAGCAGGACAAGAGGACACAGCATGAGATTAGAGGGAGGCGATTAAGGGGAATGTGAGGAAATTCTTTTTCACAGAAAGGGTGGTAGATGCATGGAATGGCTTACCACAAGAAGTGAGTGGCTATGAATACAGTGCAGGGCTTCAAACAGGCATGGGATAGGCATAAGGGAGCAATACAAATGACTATGAATAGATAGGTCACTGACAGAGCAAAGGTCGATGGCACATTTATAAGGTAGAAAAAGAAATGGGCAGACTGGATGGGCCTTGCGGTCCTTATCTGCCGTCAACTTCTATGTTTCTATGTTTCTATGTTTCTATGAGTTTGCCCCTGGCAAGCAAAGCAGTGAACACTGACTGCCCCCCCCCCCCACTTTCAAGCAGAGTAGGGAGACTGTTGAAGTGTGGTGTGAGTGTGCCAGTTGTGGACAGAGTTGGACAGGGGGTCATGAAGCATGTGCAGAACCACCCTACATTTCTTGTAGCGATCATAGCAAAATGCTGGTTAAGGGTGGTGAAGCTCAGACTGAGAGTATGCTCGGTGTTAAGTGGCGAAGCATAGGTTGAGTGTGTCCTCTTACGGACAGAGCAGGATGCTCTGTCCCTAAGAGGACACACTCAGGGACAAAGCAGGATGAACGTGACATGGCAACTGCTGAGGGCAACATTTAAAGAGTAGGGAAATGTGGTATTGCAAATCAGGGGCAGCAACTCCAAAGACAAGTTAGGTTTGTTGCATTCCTGACTTTGTAGCTTCTTGGAAATTGCTACCAGGAAGAGCAAACTGGGCATGGTGGATTCCAAGTTTTAATTTAATGGCATTGAAATCCATTCACCATGGCACAGCTGGTTTAGTTAATAAACAAAAAAAAATATGTTTTAGCAGCAGCCCATTTTACATCTGGCACAGAGGATTGGGTGCACTTAAAACCTACTTCTATGTACTGCCTTAGAAAATAATATGTAATCAAATGTCAGAAAAAAATGGATAGATATTTATGTTCCTCCTTTGAGGAATCCATTGGTAGTTTTTAATTAGCCCACTTAGATCTAGTCTGAAGATTTGTATTCAGAACAGGCAACCCCAACAGTATACCATGATGACAGCGACTGCATATGGGCGAGTGTCATAACAGTGACCCATATGACGGCACTATCATCGTGGGTGACTGTAGGGAAATGGTGAACATTGGTTAGGGTGGACAACAGGAAGGGAGGGATGGTGGGTGACAGGACATGGAGGGATGGGGAACAGGATGTGACCTGTGGTGAGCCTGCTTCCACTGAGCCAACTGTGTGGTGTGGTGGGTGGGGTGGTTGGCTCTGCGGAGCAGATCCTGGGTTCAGGACTGGGGCGGGTGTTCCTTTCGTGCTTCCTGAAACTGTGGGACTTAGATTTTTTAAACCAGGATGTGCCCCTCCCGCATACACCCCCCCTGGAGTTGAGAATCTTTATTTAGAGGGGTGGGGGGGTGCAGAGGAGGGAGAGTGCAGCCCCACATGCACAATTCCCGGTAGCTTTTTTCAGCATATCGCCAAAAATGTTTTCAGCGATAATGCAGGTCGCGATAATAGCAATCACCTTTGTGCAGTCACTATTATCACATAGAACCCCGCCAACCAAGTCTGTACTGGATTGTATAGCTTTCCATCTGTATGTTGTACATATCAATGTGAAAGAAACTACAGCACTTCATTAACGTAAGAAACATCAGCACTATCTCTTGATTAAAATTAGGTTTCTATTTTACTTTGTGTTTTCTGTTATAATGATTGCATGCACATTGTATCAAAACAAGTTAGTCAATTTGAAAATAGGCAAGGAGGGGCGCTTTAATAGTCTGTTAATAGCCAGACTCAGAAGTAAGAGGAAACTAAACTAATTTGTTTCCATACAATGACCCAAGATTCACAACTAAGAAAAATAATCTAACTGAATCTTGACCCTCACAAGTAATATTTTGAAAGATTTTCCACTTTGCTTATAATACTTCAAATATCAGTAATGGCGCAGTGGATACCTAATTCTAAAGAAATACAATAACTGCAAGGAAGCAATACCTCTGAAACAGGCGTGAGCTTATGAAAGCAAAACAAGCAGTAACATCAGTATTCCAAAGCACCAAACCACCTCAAAAAGCCATTTTGTTTTCACTTTTACCTGCTGTTTAGCATGAAGGACAGTTTTGTAATTGTAGAGACTGCAGCATTTAACAGGGTTAATACAATCCTGTTTGTGATTTTGCAATTGCTAATAATTATGCTGACGAAGTGATGAAGCCCTAACATTCTCACCTAGCTCCATGACTGCTGTACACATGGAAAAGGGCAGATTTACAAAGAAGTGACAGTCCTTTAACTTTATATTCAACTTTGGGATCACACTGCACAAAAATACAGTGCAGGGGCCCGATTCCAGAAGGGCATATGCCGACATAAGGCAAGATACGCCAAACTCCATGGCGTATCTTGCTACTGCTCTCCAGGTGATCATCAGCCCCTATTACAAGAGGCGAGATGTGCCTTGGCGTCTTAGGCTGCAACAAATGCAGGATGTGCCAACACTTATGCCACAGCCGCAACACCTGATGCAACTGTAGATTAAGACAGCAACCTAGCCCAATTTCAGTAGAAGCGGCTGTCATATACAAGATGCAATCACAGAAACCACAGTGGCATGGCTAAGTTAGAACAGTCCTGAGCTGCTCTAAGTGGCAACCGATGGTGCCATCCATCAGCTGCCTGCCTCCTGGTGCCGCGACAATGGTGCAGATGTGCCTCCTGTGCTCCACAGGCATACCCCTGCCATCCACCCCAAAATCTCAGGGACCCCGGGGTCTGTTCTCTGGCATGCCACCCAGACACCTGTGCATCTTGTCCTGCCCCCCATGCCCCCTTGTGCGTATCGTGTTGTTCTGGGGCTGGGAGCGCTTTGGGGGGCCACCAGTGGCTGGCCATGACTTGTGACATGCGGGTCAGTTACATCATGCCCTTGGCTTTCACCTCTGCATGGCATAATCCACATGTCCTGGCGCCGGGATCCTGCCGCTCTTGGGATGTGGTGTTAGGTCCCAACGCCAGAACGCTGGCACCTTTCGCAACTGCGTGCAAGTTACGCCGGCCATCTTGGAATCGGGCCCCAGATTCACAGACATGCAGGACTGATAAAAAGTGAGTTTTTATTTGAGAAAAGTCAATGACTTTGTGTCTATCAAATCCTAAATCAGTGCTCAGATACAGCTGGAAACTGGGACGTGCAATACTGCTCTGACACTTCCTCTCTTACCTTTTTTAGGAGTGTTTTTTTTTATGGTTGTCATGCATGCAAACCCCAAGTCCCCCATGGAGTACTGTCTCATACAGTTTAGGTCTGACTAGTACACCATCCAGACAAGTTGCTATATTTGATGGCGCTATAAAAAGTTGTTCTGAAGTTTGAAGCATGATTGATGGTAGTTACAAAAAAGGAAACTTTAATAGAACGCCTTACAAATTAGCAATGCTTTTTTTCATAGACTAATGATAGCAGCAAGCATCACAAAGTATATGCAAGCCTGAGTCTGCTCATCTGACCTTTGTAACTTGTTTTGTGCCCAGCCCTTGAGACACTGATGTTCACTGCTCACTACATTACTTGGCTGTTGTTGTGTATGTGTCTTATTTTCAGAAGCAAAACATTTAGCTGTACTAATATAAAAGGTCAGCATGTAGCACGGGCGCCAGAGCAAACATATTAAATACAGGAAACTATGCTTTTTGTACAAACAAAAAAATAAGCTTACAGATATAGAGAATGTTATTTCTGAAATTAAAATAATATCACCTAGCAGGATAGGTCACCATTGAAACATACACTGAGAACTTGTAAAATAAAACGAATATTAAAGTATATACAGTACAAAGGATAATGATATTTCTTTTAGAATGATTGAGCACATCTTGATTTCTTTTGCCAGCACTTTCCTGATTTCTTTCACGTGCCAGCATTTTCTGGCATTGCAGCTGCACTGGTTTTCAGTACTCTTGTATGTAGGAAAAAACACTGTTTTGTTTCTCAGCAGCTCTGTTAATCTTAGATTGTGATTGGTTGGCATCCATGGCACTCCAGACATTACCTCATGGGTTTCAGCCCACCTGATAGGCTAGTGATGCACTGACCCAGATCAAATTTCCAACATATCCAGGTCCCAGAAACCCCTGCTCTCCAGTTTGAATCGTGCATCTGAACAAGGCAGCAGCACACCAGGAACCCCTGTCTGCTCTTCAAGGTAAGAACCACCTAAAACCTATCTTTCATGACTGAGACACTTCCTCCGAGCTGGCTTTATCCACCATTGTTATAGTTATCTGCTGGAACAAAGTTGGTTTAAAATACGAATGTGTTGCTATGTCCTGCCCTAGCGTGGTGGGAATGTTTATCTGTTTAAGGTGTTTTTCAATGTTTCCTTTGCCCCAGCGTTGCGGCTGCCTGCGGCTTAACTCGCCCGCGGCGAGACATTCTCCCCCCCTCAGTACTTTAATCATCCCGGTGCCCCAGCACAGTGCACGGCCTCTCCAAGGCGTCCCTCACCCTAGGCCGCATGCAGGCCAGCGTGGCCACCACCCTGATCACGAGGCCGTCACTGCGCTTCGCTCCCACCCCACCTCCCTCTCTCACTCCAGCACCTCGCTGCCTTCCGCTCAGCGGCCGCTCACTCTCCGGTGCTGTTGCACCATGTCCTCCTCCCGGGCGCCGATGCGCGCGGCCTACCTCACCCGGCTTAGCGCTCCCTAGGCCTCTTTGGGGCCTCTCTTCTCGCTTCTGGCACGACCTCCGCTAGGCCTCCTTGCGCGCCAAGCCGTCGTCTCCGCGTCGCCTCCTTGCAGCGAGGGGCAAGGCCTCTCCTCCTCCCGGGACGCCGCCTCACGCAGCGTGTTCTCCTCGGGAAAGACAGAGAGGGGCGACAGAGATACAGAGGAGAGGGAGGAAGGAGAGCAAACCTCGGGGAGGGTGGGGCAGGCTATGTAAGCAGAGGGCAGTTTTCCTGAGAGAGAGAGAGAGTCTCTCACGCGGAAGTGGTTTCCACAATCTATGAGTTCCTCACCTTCCCCTCGGGGAAGGATGGACCTGAGGACTAATCTCGGGGCCTACTCCTGGGAGGCAGACAGTGACCAATCGAAACAGGGGCCAGCTGACCAAGCCCCTGGCCTCCCAGAAAAATTGGACTGCAGTATCCCTTGCCAAGGGGCGTTCATCGCGACTGGACCTACAGGCCCCAGCTGCTGGGAGGCTCCCCACTCCCTTCAAAAAAAAAAAAAAAAGGGAAAAGAAAGAGAAGAAGAGAAGGTTGGAACCTGGCAGTCGGAGAAGTAATATACGGAGAAGGGTCGGGTCAGGGGCTCTCCACCCCTTCCTTGCACCAGGGTTCCATTCCCACCTCGGGTCCCTCACACAGAGACCCGGGAGGTGCTACCCTCATCTGGTCCTCCCTCAGTGCCTCGGCCACCTCCCATGAGCGGGCCTCGGCACCAGACCACCGCCCGGCGTTGGGGGTCCTCACATAGCACCCCCCAACCTCAGGCATACCATCTGCAGCCTCTGTGATGCAGGACTCCTTCAGCATGTTTAAAAAAAAAAAAAAAGGAGGGAAAGCAGTACGGTGTCCTAAACATGCCTCTCTCTATTCCAGATGGTAAAAGCAAAGAAATGCTCCGCATGCAGCGCCATCCTCCTCCCCCAAACCCCAGGCCCCTGCTGTGTGGCCTGTCTCCTAGACGACGATGACTCCTCCTTAGAGCGGACCCCGCCACTGGCCCCCAGTAACCCTGGACCTAGCAACCCTACTTGGATGGACCCGGGATCCCTTCTAATCCAGAACCAACAGGCCGCGGTAGCCATAATGGAGAGCCAACAGAACTTTATGCTCAAGATCATGGAGAAACTGGAGTCTCTTACCCAAAATAGGACAAGACCACCCAACTCAGAACCCGACAAAACTGGGGGCCAGCCGGAGGAACTTCCAATTCCTGAGGGACCCCTCCTAACATCCCTCTCGACAGCACGCACGAGGATGGAGAGAGAGAGAGGACGTCAGGGGACGAGGATGGCAGAGTCGGACACAGAGGAGATGGAGCTACAGGCGCCCCTTCATTGACTTCAAAGTTATGTTCCTTGACACCATTCCGGGGCTCATGAAGGCGATCAAGGCCACAATGGGGTTCGACACGAAGACGCTCGAAGAGGGCAGATCGAATCGAAACTCGACCGATGATCCAACTAAGGCCGTCCACCACAGAGACCTTTCCCATTTGTCCAGCTATTGAGGACATTTTCAACACAGTGGCAATCCCGGACCCAGGCAGGATGCTAAACCGCAGAACCTGGACAGGATGTATCTGGTGCAGGGGAAAAATCGGATGCTGGTGCAGGGCCCCACCAGCCGACCCTCAGGTGGCAGCACTCAGCAAGAAGACTGTCTCCTTGCATACGATAGCACTCAAAGAACCTGCAGATGAAAAGGTTGAGGACATGCTAAGGAAGGCATTTGAGATGGGGGCACTGCCGCTAAGGCCACCACACCATTTACACAACCCGGACAGATTCGCTGGCTCGAAGAACTCCAGGAACAGGCCACCCCTAAGTCTAGGGAGGTGGAGCTATTGGAGTGCACCCTGGATGCAGCCAAGTACCTGGCTGATATGGCAGTAGACACTCTGCGCCTCCAAGCAAGGTCCACCGCTATCACCAACCGGGCCCATAGGGCTCTGTGGCTGAAGCTTTGGGACGCAGACCATGAATCCAAGACTTTGTTACAGAACCTGCCTCTGCGGGGAAACATGTGTTCGGGGAAGGGCTGCAAGATTATTTAAAACAAAAGAAGAGGTAAGGACCTCCTCAAGAATAGGTACAGGCCTTCCTATCTAGCCTTCTCTAGGCGGAAATTTCGAGGGAGCAAACCTTACCAATCCTGCAGAGATCAACTCAGCAGTCTCACTCCTTTGAGGAGAAGCTCTTCAATGGCTTCCGTGGCCTTACTCTCAGAACTATCAGTCCTCGATGTTCAGAGCATGAGGCCAAAGGCCTGGAGGGCGAGGTAGAGGATTCAGGGGGAAACAGCAGTGACTGCATCCCACCCCAGGCACGGGGCCAGGATCCTTACCCACCGGTGGGGCAAAGACTGGCCCTCTTCGTCCACCGATGGATAGCCACGACGTTGGACAGATGGGTCCGAGACGTAGTGTCAGAGGGGTACTCCATAGAGCTAACCCAGGCCCATATCCCTCACAGGTATGTCTCATCCCCCATAGCCAGGAGGAAGGCATCCCCTCACCAAGTCCAACAAATCTTATCAGAGCTCATCCAGAACAGGGCCATTCAACCCGTACGGTTCCGGAGCAGGGAATAAGAATTTACTCCATCTTTTTCCTGGTCCCCAAAAAGTCGGGGGAGCTCAGACCCATCCTAGACCTAAAACTTCTGAACCAGCACGTAGTCCCACACTGGTTCAAGATGGAGACCATCCGTTCCACTCTCCGATGTGTCCGGATAGGCGACTTCCTGACGTCTATCGATCTAAAGGACGCCTACCTCCACATTCCCACCATCTGGAAACACAGGCAATTCCTCCGTTTCCACATACTGGGCCATCACTTCCAGTACAAGGCGCTACCCTTTGGACTGTCGTCAGCCCCGAGAGTCTTCACCAAGGTCTCTATAACCCTAGTGGCCAGACTCAGGGAACAAGGGCTAGACATCATCCGTACCTGAGACTGGCCAACATTCTGCCCATTCGAGGTCCAGGCCGGGCGCTGACGGAAATCGCCATCCGGGCACTCGAGGACCACGGCTGGTGGTAAATCAGAAAAGAGCCATCTCAGCCCCGCAAACAGATAGAACACCTGGGCGATCATCAACTCTGCCGAAGGGTGGGCAAAACCGCCCAGCGTGAGTTCACAACCTCAGGGAGCTAGCGCGCCAAAATGAGGGCCAGCCAACACTCAACAATGGGAAAATCGCCCAGTTGCTGGGCTGTATGGCCTCCTGCATAGACCTTGTGCCTTGGGCCAGGTGGCTTTGTCACCGCTCAAAACTCGTCTTGTCCGGGAGCACCGGCGAGCACAACCTTCAGTGTGGTACCTCTACCCCAGCGGTAAGATCCTCCTAACTTGGTGGACTGTGGAAAGGAATCTATCCAGGAGTCCCCTAGAGCCCCCGCCCAGTCGCCATAGAGATGGATCACGAGCCTTCGGGATGGGGCCTGTTTGGGAGACTCAGCGGCAGGGCGATGGTCACCAGCAGAGAGCTCTCCATCAACATCCTGGAGATGAGGCCGTGATCCATGCCCTGAGGGCATTCAGGCACCTAATCACCGGTCGGTCAGTCCTAATCCGCTCCGACAATCGGGTGACGGTAGCCTACATAACGAAACAGGGCGGGACCAGGAGCAGAGCCATGATGAGGGAGACAATGGCGGTCCTCAACTGGGCCCAGACTCACCTCATTCACCTGAGCGCAGTCCACCTCGCAGGGAAGCTGAACGTCCGTGCAGACTGGCTCAGCAGACAACAGGTACACCCGGGGGAATGGCGGTTACAGCCAGCGCTATTCCAGGTGATCCAGACGACATGGGGGCCCGTGTCCATGGATCTCATGGCATCTCGGGAGAACGCCCAGGTCAGCCAGTACTTCTCGCGCTTCAAGGACGGTTTTTCCCAAGGGATGGACGCCCTATCACAGGCCTGGAAGAGGAGGAACGCCTACGTCTTCCCACCTCTCCCCCTGATTCCCCAAGTCCTTGCCAAGATTCGGGAAACGGGCCTCACAGTCACATAGAAACATAGAAACATAGAAGTTGACGGCAGATAAGGACCGCAAGGCCCATCCAGTCTGCCCATTTCTTTTTCTACCTTATAAATGTGCCATCGGCCTTTGCTCTGTCAGTGGCCTATCTATTCATAGTCATTTGTATTGCTCCCTTGTGCCTATCCCATGCCTGTTTGAAGCCCTGCACTGTATTCATAGCCACCACTTCTTGTGGTAAGCCATTCCATGCATCCACCACCCTTTCTGTGAAAAAGAATTTCCTCACATTCCCCCTTAATCGGCCTCACTCTAATCTCATGCTGTGTCCTCTTGTCCTGCTATTTTTCTTATATTTAAACATGTTAGACTCTTTCACCTTGTTTATTCCCTTAAGGTGTTTGAATGCCTCGATCATATCCTCTATCCTCCTTTGCTCAGGGTATACATATTGAGCTCCGTTAATCTGTCCTCATATGTCTTCTGATGCAGTCCCTGCACCATTTTGGTGCCCTTCTCTGGACTGCCTCAATTTAGTTAATGTCCTTGTGAAGGTGTGGCCTCCAATACTGCACGCAGTACTCCAGATGGGGCCTAACCAGTGTCTTGTACAGTGGGATTATTACCTCCCTCTTATGACTTGTGAACCCCTACTAATACACTAACACCCTAGCCTTACCTACTGCTTTAGAGGTCTGCTTGGATGATTTTAGGTCATCAGTGATGATGATACCCAAGTCTCTTTCTTCCTTTGTGACTGCTCAACTCCCTCCCAGCCTATAGGTGGCTTCAGGTTTCTCTTCCCTATGTGCATGATTTTGCACTTCTTTGCATTAAATCCAGTTGCCACTCTTCTGACCATTCTGCTAGTTTATCCAGATATCTTCTCATTCTGCCCACCCATCTGGATCATCTACTCTGTTGCAGATCTTGGTGTCATCTGCAAACAGACAAGCTTTACCCTCTAGTCCATCTGCAAGGTCACTAATGAAGATGTTGAAGAGGACTGGCCCAGGACTGATCCCTGAGGTACCCACTTGTGACTTGCATCTCTTCTGACTGTATACCATTTACCACCACTCTCTGTTTCTGCCCGTCAACCAGTTTGCCACCAGTTGACCAACTTCTGACCCACCTGAGCCTACAGCTTATTTATCAATCTTCTATATTGGAACAGTGTCAAAAGCTTTGCTGAAGTCAAGGTAGGCGACATCAACTGCTCCCCTTGTCCACCACTCTGGTTACCCAGTCAAAGAAATCTATGAGATTAGTTTGACAGGACCTTCCTTTGTAAACCCATGCTGTCTTGGATCCTGTGCCCCTATGGATTCCAGGTGTTGCACTATCCTTTCCTTAAGAGTGCCTCCATAATCTTGCCCACTACTGAGGTAAGACTGACCGGTCTGTAGTTCCCGCCTCCTCCCTGCTACCACTCTTGTGGGCGGGATCACATGAACCCTTCTCCAGTCTTCTGGGACCTCTCCTGTGCTCAGAGACTCACTAAACAATTCTGCTAATGGCTCTGCTAGTTCCTCCTTTAGCTCCTTAAGTACCCTGGGATGTATGCCATCAGGTCCCTTTGCCTTATCCACCCTGAGCTTAGCAAGCTCTTGTAGGACCCTTTCTTTTGTGAAGGGAGTAGTGCTCACCTCCCTCCCCCTGTGTCCATGATGCTGAGCTGTGGGCCTGCCTACCTTCTCTTCAGTAAATACTGAGCAAAAGTATCTATTTAGGATAGATGCCTTTACAGGGTCCTCCTCCTCACATGCTCCTTTTCCCCATTAAGCTTAGCAATACCCCTCTGGACTTTCTCCTTTCACTAATGTATCTATAGAAAGTCTTGTCACCTTCTTTTACTGTTAGTGCTAGTGTTTCCTCAGTTTGGGACTTTGCCTGCCTTACTGCCTTACCTGCTTCCCTTGGGGCGGTTTGGTATGCCTCCCTATCTTCATCCGCTGTGTTCCTTATATTTCCTGAAGGCCAGCCTTTTGGCTCTGACCTTTTCTGCTACTGTATTTGAGAACCAAAGTGGTTTCCTTCTTCTTTTGCACTTCCTTTTCTGTCTAACACAATGGGATGTTGCTTCAAGTATTGCATCCTTAATGCTTGCCCACTTTGCCTGTACCCCTCACCTGTGTTTCTTTTTGCCAGGGCTAGATTAACTCTGTTGGTCATCTTATCAAAGTCAGCTCCTCTGAAGTCCCATATTTTTGCCTTGGAATGGGATGATTTAGATGTAGTAGCCAAATTGAACCATACCATGTGATGGTCACTGGCCCAGGTGACCTTCTACCTGGAGATCTGTGATCCCCTCTTTGTTAGTCAGGACTAGATCTAGGATAGCCCTGTCTCTTGTGGGTTGCTGTACCAGTTGTTTGAGGCCCTCCTGCAGGGAATCCACTATGAGTCTAGTTCTGGCAGATGTTCCCTGCTGGCATTGACCAATCTGTATCCGGCATGTTGAAGTCTCCCATTATCAGAACCTCCCTTTAGCTGTCATGTTTTGTATGTCTTCTAACAGTAATGTGTCTATGTCCTCCCTCTGGTCTGGGGGCCTGTAGACAACCCCAGTTCTTATGGCTGTCCCATTTCCTGTTTCAGGGTGACCCACAGTTCTTCTGGCTCCTTATGTGTATTCTGAATTTCTGTAGCTTTGATATTTTCATTGTCATACAGGGCCCTCCTCCCCCTTTTGCGCCTCGGTCTCTTCTGAACAATACTGCCAGGTACTGAAGTCTCCCAAGTGTGGTTACTGGTAAACGTCTCACTAATTGCTACTATGTCCAGTTTAGCCTCTGACATTATTGCCTGCAGGTCTGGGATCTTATTTCCCAGGCTGTGAGCATTGTGTACATGATTTTCCATTGGCCAGATTTTGGTGTGTTAGTTGTTGGGTGAAGTTTGGCATTACCCTGTGCGTCGTATGGGGAGACAAAACTTTTTCTTACCTGGTGATGCAAATGAGCAGCAAACATGCTGATTCCTGTTTGACCACTAGCTGAGGGGAGGGTGTTCTTCCCATTCGACGTATGGGTGCTGCACCCTCTCCCATTTGCAAGTTTAAATATTCTGCAAAGATGTCAAACTTCTGCCTCAATGCACTGACTCCTCTTTAGTCAGATGCAGTCCATCAAATTTAAGAACTTTCGCTCCCAGAACTGTTGCCAGTTCCTACAAATCTGTGTCCTTTTTCCTGGCACCAGCCCTTGAGCCGTGTTTAGCTCCCTATCTCCCTTCTCTGACCTTCCGTCCATCTGCTCCCCTCTCCCAGACTGGCAGGATCTCAGAAGGAGATGCTAGACGAAATAGATGATAGTTTGTCACCCAGCCTAGTCAGGTGTTCCTTGGTCTCCATAACTGACCGGCTGGCGAGATCGTTAGTCCCTATGTATACTAGGACATCAATGTTTTCCTGCTTTGTGAACAATTTTAGCTAATGCGGTCAGTGTCTCTCCATGCTGATGTACCTGGAGACATCTGACCCTCACCCTAGCTGGAGATGGGTATCAACTCCCCGAATCATGGAGTCTCCTATGATCAGAAGTTTTTGGATTTCCTTTGTGCTTGTTTGTTTTGGTTCCTGATTTGGGTGAGTTTTGTTGTGCTGGCTCCTGTGCTGCAGTGTCCTGCTCTGCAGTGCCTTCTGCCTCTTTATTTGATTTCAGAGATAGAGGCAGATACCTGTTTGAGTGTTTATATGGTTTTGGAGGTAATGTGTTGGAGTGCAGAGAGTGATGGGGCACCTGATTTGCTCCTCCTAACCACCTGCCAACCTCCTGGACCAACTACCCTCTCTGCGGTCGAGGTTTTTCTGTTGGATGCTGGGGAAATGGCGGGTGGTTCTTATAATGTATTTCCTCTTCAATATGAAATTTGAGGCGTGCAATCTCTGCCCATGCTGCCCAGAGCTGAGCCCTAAGATCTCCAAAGGCCCAGCATGTAGGACAGTGTCCTAAATCCTGTAAGACTGTCCTTCTGAAAATTGTTCCACAGTACCTGCAGTTAATGAAATCCATTCCAAATAAGTTGCTGGGTTTGTAACCTAGTCAGAGTAATTAGAAGGAAAAAAAAAAGGAAAAAAATGCAAGTAATGGTTTAAATTGCTTTGTTTAACTTGTTATAACAAGTTAAATTACTAGTGCCCTGTAAATGAGATCACCTTGTGGAGGCCCACTGATCCGCCCCTTCCTGCTCTGCCACAGGAAATGTCACAACTGTGGTACCCTATAAAAGGAGTGGCGTGGGGTGGTTGGGGATAGGGGTGGGTGGCTGGCCCTTCCCTGCCTAAAAGAAAGAACCACGGACGAAAGAACAAGGAGGTAAGAGCAGAAACAATCAGTCAACAACAAATGCAGTAACCCTGAAAGCTTATCCTAATGTTAGATAAAACTGTAAAACCTGTAAGCACCACCTGTAATAATTTCAGAGAAGATATACACTGTAAGAAACACTTTGCTCCAGAGAAAAATAAAGCAGTAACAGAAGATATACCTTGCAAAGACAATTTGAATCAGAAGATTACAGGAGTAATCTGTTAGCACACACCTGTAGGCACACCTTGTAATAATGCAGAAGAAGGTATACCAGCAACAACAATTTGAATCAGAAAAAATAAAGCAATGAAATGTTAGCAACAAACAGTAGCAATCCCTGTGAGTAAAAATAAAAACACCACCACACAGTAAATCTGCTTAGCCAAACTAAGTCTTAATCTTTTCCCTTGCTCTGGTAAGTTTCTCTACTCTGCCTTTCAAGCAGTCTTAGAAGGAAAGAGCTCAGGTGAAGCTAGGTGCCTTGGCCAGCAAACCAAGTCTTCTACCGGTCATCATGGTGGTCCCGTATTGGCCACGCAGAGCCTGGTTCGCTGCTGCCCGAGAAATGACCGTAGACCACTTCCGGATACCCTACTGGCCGGACATGCTTTCACAGGGGCCAGTGCTCCATCCGTCTCCACGGACTCTGAAGCTCACGGCCTGGCTTCTGAAAGGAGGAGACTGAAAGCAACAGGGTACCATGAATCGGTAATCAGTACCCTGCTCCGGTCCAGGCGGGCCTCCACCACATCCACTTACAAGAGGCAATGGGCCATCTTCAAGCGGTGGTGCCGAGAATGGGGGATGGTGCCCAAACAGACCAATCTGGCCAACATCCTACTGTTCCTCCAGCAGGGAGTGGACAAAGGACTGGCACACTCCTCTCTCAGGGTGCAACTGTTGGCCATAGGAGCGGCCATAGGCCTCATGGAGGGGTACCCCCCCGGGTGCGCACCCCAACTCCATACGCTTCTTGAGGGTGGTGGAGATCATAGATCCGAGAACCAGGCGGTGATCACCCCATGGGATCTCCCTATGGTTCTGGAATCTCTCAAATTGGTGCCCTATGAGCCCCTCGAGGAGGCGGACCTCTTTGGAGTCGGCCTCAAGGCATGCTTCTGGTGGCCATCTGCTCTCGGCCAGGAGGATTGGGGAGCTTGGCGCACTGTCCTGTCTTGGAGCCCTACACAGTGTTCACTCCACTGGGGTCAGTCTGAGAACAGTCCCAGCATTCCAGCCAAAAGTCTCTACCAACTTCCACAGGGAGCAGCCCATAGAGCTACCCACCTTCCCAGTCGACCCTACACAGAATCACGGCGGGACCCCTCACCACCTCGACGTGGGATCAGTCCTCACAGTATACCTGGCCAGAACACGCCCCATTCGCAAGACAGAGAGGCTGTTCATCATCTCGAAGGGGCAGAGACAGGGGTACGCCGCCTCCAAGTCTACCATCGCAGGATGGCTAAGACGAGTCATCCAGAACGCTTACACAGCCAACCGACTGGTTCCACCACAGGGGATCAAGGCTCGTTCCACCAGAGCGATGGCCACTTCCTGGGCGGAGAGAGCCAGTGTATCCACAGAGGATATTTGCAGAGCTGCCACTTGGTCCTCCATACACACCTTCGCCAGACACTACAGGCTGGAGCAGCTCCAGGCCGTTCGCCCCTCCTTCGCGACCCAGGTCCTAACAGCGGCTTCCTTAGCCGGTCACTCTTAATCGCTCATTCCCTCCCAGAGGAGTAACTGCTTCTTATCTACCCATGAGGTAATGTCTGGAGTGCCATGGATGCCAACCAATCACAATGAAGTTTACTCACCTGGTAAAGGTGATTGTGTTGTTAGCATCCATAGCCTCCCTGAAGCGACTAGAGTGACCAGCTCCGAACTAAAAAGGGGTACCTAGTATCTAGTTTTCTAGGAGGACAGACAGCATGAATGATGCCATAGCGAATGCCCAGTCGAACTCCGAGTTTGAGATTAGATTGTAAAAATAGGAAATAAAGATCGGGCCCCAGGGCGCCTTTTCTGCTGCGTCGTAGTACTGACTCCTTTGTACCAGTTTCAAGCTTCTGGTATTTCTGCTAATGCACTACACTGTATGTTTCTCTTTGTACTAATTAACCTTATTTCAGCTATGGAAGATTCAGACTGGAGAGCAGGGGTTTCTGGGACCTGGATATGTTGGAAATTTGATCTGGGTCAGTGCATCACTAGCCTATCAGGTGGGCTGAAACCCATGAGGTAATGTTTGGAGTGCCATGGATGCCAACCAACACAATCACCTTTACCAGGTGAGTAAACACCCAATAGCACCAGTGAGCACCCTTTCCTTTCTCCCCAGTCTTGTCAAAATATCAAGCACAAAGCATTGCACAAAACCTGTACCAATCCATGCCACAACTGGCTGCACTGTAGTAGAGAGCCAGGGAAGGAGCAATGGTGAAATTCATCCAGTCTATGTTGATTTTTACAAATGGGAGATGCACAAACTTCTGGGAAGCAAAAGGTGAAAGGCAGGGTGCCAGTTTACAACACTCTGCTGCAGTGATCTCATCCTGAATGCTGTCAACCCATTTGCCCAGTTCAAGTACCTGTTCATTATTTTTTTCCATGTTCATTAAATGGTAAACACTTTTATTCCTTAGACTCACAAAGGCTGCTTAAAATTACAGGTAAACAATTAAAAAAAGAATATGCAGTTTTAAAGTTTCAGTTATGATGCTTAAATATTCTGTTTAACTTTTTTTAGCAATGTTCATTGGTAGCCCAGTGGCCTCTCTGCTGTGCTCCATTCTCTGACCGTGTCCCTGGTGTCTAGTGCCCCCCCATATCACTGTCTGGTCCCTGAAATCAAGAAAAATATCCTTTTTTTTCACCTGCAATAAGAAAACTGTTCCCTCACCGATCAGCCCCCCACCCCACCTCCCACTCAGCACCCACCACACCACACCCCCATTGCACCCCCATACACCCTCACTCACCTGAGAAGGTCCCAGGTTTGAGATCTGCCTCCAGATCGAAGAAACATCTTGCTGCTGGAACCAGCGATTCCAATATGAGAAACTAAAGGTAATCTTGGGGTCAATGTATTTCAATGGGAGTTTCAACTTTTATACATAACTTTGACATTTTGAGATTTTGGCCCACATTTTCAACATGGCCTTATGTGACCACCTCATGAACAATAGGACTGTCGTTGCAGCTCACGCTCAAAGGTGATTTCAGTGGTCAATTACCAAAATCACCTTTCCTGCAGGACTTGTGTAACAACAGTCATATTGTTCATGAGGAGGAGTCATAATTTATTTAATTATGACTTTGCTAACTGGGTAGGTGTACTGGCCCAAAGGACCATTTACAGGCATGACCTTGGCCAGCAGGCACAAATACAGACAAGAATCACAGTGTAGGTACAGGTAGAATACAGTGCACCTCCCTTTTTTTTGCCCGGCCTGTCCTTGTGCAGGATGGAATAACCAGAGGATAAGAACACAGCATCAGAGTGGTGTGGCTTAGACCAGGTTTTGGTGAGACAAAGTACAGTACAAGCCACTTAATTGGGATGCGGATAAATGGGATGTCTGTTTATTGGGACATCCCCCAGGAACCGATTAAATGGCCATGTATTTCAATGGAAGTGCATTCCTTTTAATAGGGACTGTGACACCGGATGTTTGGGATGATTTACCCCTTCAGCACCTCAGTGAGCCAACCATTATCACTGCCGGTCAGTCCCAGCACCTCAATGAGCCAGCCATTATCAGTGCCATTCAGTCCCATTCATTCAGTGTTGGTCCCATACCACCTAAAAGAGTAGGTGAATATGTGTTAATTTGAGTCTGTTAACACATATTCCACCTACTCTTACTCACACATAGCTCAAATTGCAGTGCCCTGCCTTAGTTGCAGAGAGTGAGTCCAGTACCGTGTGGTGGGGAAAGAAAGAGAGAAGTATGCCTTGCCGCAGAGAGAGGGAGAGAGAAAGAGAGAAGCACGCTTTGCCACATGTCAGGCGACCTCCATAGCTGCTCTTCAAGTAACCCCTGTGACCTCCGTAGCTGCTCCCCAAATAACCCCTGCGACCTCCATAGCTGCTGAAAAGATAATGCCTGCAGAGTGAGAGAAAGTGCTGCCAACATTAGCTGCAAAGGAGCTACCCAGGGCTTATTTCTCTATGCTCGCATTAACGAGTCTGACGCTAAATGCAGTCTATGGCTTTCTTTTTTTCTGTTTTGCTCGATCCCTTCTTTTTATTCAAAAACATCACTGCTCCTTACAGAAAGACCAACAGGAGATGAGGTAAGCCATGTAATTTTGGGGGAATACTGGAGATCCAGTGTCGCTGGTGTAAACAGATAGCACAGCATTAGGAATATGTACTTCTGATACAGGGGATGGCTGCTTAATTGGGACAAAAGAGTTGCTATCAGGCTGTCCCAGTTAAGTGGCTTCTATTTTACTTGGGGTTGATATAGGGTGAGCCATGCTTCAAGATAGGAGAATTTAGCAGGGAGGCTACATACGTTAATATCGGCAATTTTTATTCCAGGAGAAGTGGCCTATAAGCTGCAGGAGGGTGTGGCGGCAGTGTTCAGAGGGTCATGGTTGGGTTCAATGTCTCAAGCCAGAAGGAGGAGTGAGAGAAGGCAGAGATAGGGAGCGGAGTGCTTATAAGTGACGGGGGAGGGAAAGGGAGTAAAGAAAGCAGCCTAAGAGGCGATGCTCGAAGTTGGGGAGGAGGATCAGAGTGTGAGATTTGAGAGGGGTAAGTTCCCACCTTGTGGGAAGAGGGGGTGAAGGATCATGGGTGCTTGAGATTTCATTGAACTGGAGGAGGGAGGCCTGATTGTAGGATAGTATAGAGGCTGCAAGGTCAAATGTGTGAAGGGTACATAGCAGGGCAGCAGCCATGCTGAGCACAATAGAGGACTTCATGGTGGGCACAAACAGGCAAGACTGAGAGTTCAGCAGGACAGATCACCACCCACAAAAGGTAGTGGTGGGACAAGTCAGAAACAGATGAGATAACTAGGGCAGAATAACAGGAGTGGGTTGTAGAAGAAGAGGAGCTTTGCCTTTAAGAAAAAGGGTACCACACAAGGGTCAATCCAAAGGAGGGAGGGCAGAAAAGTGGGCAAGCAGATTTAAAGAGTGCTGGGGTGGGGAGGGTGGGTGGGAAAATTTTAGTTACATGGAGAAACAAGGAGCTCTAAATTTGAAATCAGCACAAGCGGAGCAGAAGAAAAGCAGCAGAGTTGCCTTAGCGCCTTGACACTGGCGAGAGTGCCAGTCCAATCAGAAGCTTGGGCAGAGAGAGCAAGCCGATGAAGAGCCTTGTCCTGGGAAGGTATGTCAAAAATTTGGGTCAAAATTATTAAAAATGGCAGAGTTATAACCATTCATTGCAATTTCGCTATGCACACTTGTAACTGTGGGAATTTTAAATATTTTGACCCAAATTTTCAACATAGCCTTCTTAATATGCCTTATGTATGTCATAGCTGTCATTTTTCAAATCCTGGCCAAAATGTGTTTTTGCACCTGTGGCACGAAATGGCATTCCGTTGTGCAGAGTTACATTTTGGAGAGAGTTTGAGACATTTTCTACACTGGGTACATGAGGTGAGGTAATACCATGGCTATGCTGACAATTTGGTCACTGTTGCCCTATAAATGGATGTGCAGGACCTGGAGCTACATACATATATTATCATCTGTGGAGGGATGGCAGTGCAGGGCCCGGAGGGCTGTGTGCTCCCACCGGCAAATAAGGATATGATTATACTATCTCAGAAAGTAAGGAAATCAGTTGCTCAGAACTCTGCTAATGCATCAGTTAGGGTTAAAGTGACAAAAGTAGAGAAATGTGATGCTAGGGTTTCCAACCCTAGCGCCCCATCCCCACACTCCACGCACTGACAGGCGTTGGGGGTGTGCCTTGGGGTCGTCAGTCCTAACGCTCACCCCATTCTCTTATGCAGTACACATCTCAGCTTCTTTACTTATGGAATGGGATGAGCATTAGGGTTGATGACCCCAAGGCACCCCCCCAATGCCTTTTGGTGCATGGAGGGTGGTGGTGGGGTGTTATGGTTGGAAACCCTAACATCACATTTCCCTGCTTTAGTCATTTTAACCCTAACCGATGCATTAATGGAGTTTTTTGCAGATGTCCTGACTGAAGATATCGTATTTATCTTCATGAGAGGCTAATGATATGATATCTCATGAGTGGCAAAGCCATGAGTGAGATAACTTCTTATTGGCCTCAAATGAAGATAAATATATCTTCAGTCAGGTCAGTATCATCCTGTTTATACAGACATATGCTTTGGGATAAACATAATTACCCTGGTATATGACTGGGAATGTGTAAAAAGTGCTTGTGACTTTGATATTGTGACTCACTTTTGACTTCTTTTACAGTTACTGTACCTGTCTGGGAGTGGTTTCTCAGATTTACTTCTACAGTGGAACCCACTTACAGGAACATTGCTTAAGGGAACATCGTGGTTATAAGAACATTACTATCATGTCCTGATGTTTTCCCATTGATTCCTATAGCCATAAAGCCCACTTATAGGAATGAGTAGTCCAGTTAAAGGAACAGGTTTTTCTGGCAGCGGGCAGTCAAGTTCATTCTGACCTCTTTAATCTCATTTACACAACCTTTACCGCACCATTCTGAGCAGTGCAGAGCTGTTAAACCATTGCCACGTAAGTTATCTAAATGCAATCTACATCACACTGGATGCTTGCGTTGTATCTCACAGCAGTCTCTCTTTTCTTGGGAACGCATAGTGGTGTGATTGTTTCATGCTGATGCCTAAACAGCTTGCACCACTTACAATGATGCAAAATGATACTCTTGTTGAGTTCCCAGGCTGCAGTTCTCCTGTAAACAGGAAGTGAGCTGGAAATCAGTACTAGCTAGCATGGTTTGTTTGACATTCTGTGCAGTGTATCCCTTTTCTGGATTATTTACCCTCCACAAGCATCATTTTATTAAGTAAGGCATATACCCTCTGCTCCCCCACTCTATCCTCTGCTTGCAGACCACCCTCCTACCCCAGTCTACCTTCCCATTGTTTGTATGAAACCCACCCTTGAACCCCCTCCTCCTTCTCCTTGTCTTCTGTTTCCACCCTCACTGCTACTCTGCTTGAAACCCAGCCTCCAACCTGCTCTCCTTTCCCCCTGTTAATGTTGCCACCTACACCATCTCTCTGCTCAAAACTCACCCTCCAACCCAGCACAGCTTCCCTTTGTGTCTCTTTCCATCCTCTCATTCCTTCTGCTCTAAATTCCCTCCAGCCGGTCTTCCTTCCCCTTGTTTCTGTTACCACCTGCTCCATCCCTCTGCTCAAAAATCACCCTCCAACCCTGCATCCCTTTTTCTTGTGTCTGTTTACATCACCTTCTTCCCTCTGCTGGAAACTCTTGCTGTAACTCGATAGTCCTGACCCTTGTTTTCTATTACCACCTGCTCCGTACCTCTGCTTGAAAACTGCCTCCCTCCAACTCATTCACCTTCCCCTTGTCTTTTGAATGTCTAGGTGATTTACCATTTTTTTACAGTCTGCAGGAAAAAGAATTCTTCTGCGACTGTTTGTGGCCTGCTGCAGACCAAACTTGACCTGGGGGTGGTGGGGAATGTTCTTTGTTCACCTTATCCCTGCCAATGTGTCTTTCTGTGTTGGAAGTTTGCCACCCCCCCCCCCCCATTCTCTGGTCTTGTCAGCCTTTGTCCCTCCTGAGTATATCTGCAATACATGCCATCATTATGAAATCTAAGGATTTTCTGTTGTATTTAAAATTTGGTTTTATTAAAAGGAAGCAAGTGCCTGAGTTAACAGCTGCTCCTTTCCTCACCTGGTGATGGCAGTTTTTTTTCTGAAATGCCATTCCTTTACAGAAGATTGTTTCCAATAATTAGATGGATTTTCAAAGCTCTCATGTCTGACTGCTGCTGTATTCACTGCAAAGTAAAACTATGTACTGAAGCATCATTTTTATTCTTCCACTATATTATGCTTGTGTTTTCAGTGCACACAACACATGCAGGCTAGTGAAGTGTATAAAGTGAAAAGCCAAGTTTCAGTTGCGGACTTTACAAGGATGTAAATTTGTCAGAGTTCGAAACTGAAAAATACAGCATATATACTTTTTCAAGACACAAGCATACGAAAATTGCCAGCAGAAACAGGCCACAATGGTCTATTAAGTCTGCTCGAGTGCGCAGCTAATTTTAGTTCTCAGGGCTCCCAGCCTCTCCTTCATAAGACCTATCCTGTAGTCCCTCGATCATCTTGTTTGCTCTTCTGTGGACCCCCTCCAGCATGCTGATGGCCTTCTTTTGTTTTATTCATTGTCAGTTTTCTGTTGCATTGTTCTGTTTATTCATGTCTGTCAGATTTATTGCAACTTACTACTCCCCATTCCTCTCCCCCAAGATGCATCTGGAAATAGCTGTGATCAAGCTCAGCATATACAAACATATGAACATTCAAAAAGACCAGCAGAAGAAGACCACCTGGTCTATTGCATCTGGGTACTCGGTAAGTGATGCAGGATCTGGCATAATAATTTATGCCCGATGACCCTACCCCCAACTGTCTCTCCCCCTTCTCCCCTTCCTTGGTCCCAAGGGTTACCTTTGTACTTGTCCCAGGTTCTCTTGAATGCTTCCTCTGTCCTTCCTGATGCCACCTCCTCTGGCAGCTCATTCCAGGTGGACATGGGTGTAGGCAGGCATACTCCAAGCACTCCATGGTGTGCAATTTTATTTAAGGGGGGTAGCAAATAGGCTCTGAACTGCTTCCTTTTTCCATGAAAACTAACAAAGAAAATACTGTACCTTTCTGTAGTTTTATTCATAGGAGTTGAAACTAGAAGGACTGGTCACTAATACTCTCTTTGCATCCCAAGGACAATACAACTTTATAGGCTCTGGGCTGGTATGTGGGTGTCTTAGGGAACAATGCATGGCACTTGTATTTACTCATGCATGGCAACAACCACTGTCATGAGATACAAAAGTTGCATTTATTGTGCCAAATGAGGCAACAAACACAGTCTTGGTGTACATTTGTATATTGTCTGGCTACACACTGGGGGTAGCAGTGAGTCTACTGAGTGTGCAGATCTGAAATCTTGGCTACACTCCTGCAGGTGGACACTACCCTCTCTGTATAGAAATGTTTCCTCGCATCCCTTCTGAACCCCCCCCCCATCAATTTTAGATTGTGCCATCTCATGGTGCTGTTGTCACTCATTTTAATTCACTCTGTTAATTCCCTTCATGTACTTGAAGATCTCTATCATATCACCCCTCTGCCTCCTCTCTTTCAGGGAGTACATCCCCAGGGCTCCCAGCCTCTCCTCATAGGACCTATCCTGTAACTTCTCGATCATCTCGGTTGCTCTCCTCTGATCCCCTCCATCATGCTGATGTCCTTCTTAAGGTAAGGATGCCAGTACCTCACCCCATATTCTAAATGCAGTATCATCAATGACCCGTACAATGGTAAAATAACCTCACTTCGCTTACTACTGAATCCTCTTGCAATACACCTCAGCATCCTGTTAGCCTTAACCACCGCCTTTTTACACTAAGAGGTGTGTTTCGGGTTACTTGTAATCACTGCCCCTAGATCCTTTTCCTTTTCAGAAGCAGTTACCTGAACCCCTCTTATGTAATACTATGCCCTAGGGTACTTGGCCCCTATGTGCATCACTTTGCACTTTTTGGCATTGAAACCAAGTTGCCAGATTCCTGATATCTCTAGTCTGGTGAGGTCCTCCCTCAGGTCCTATATCCCCCCCTTGGTGTCCACTCTCCCACAGAGTTTGGTGTCATCCGAAAACACACACATTTTGCCTTTAATGCCTTCCCTGATGTTACTTATGAATACATTGAACACTGGCTCCAGTACTGATCCCTGCAGTGCCCCACTGGTGATCTCCTTAGTGCTGGAGAACTCACCCCCAACCACTACTCTCTGGGTTCTACCACTCAACCAGTTCTCAACCCATATTTCCATATTCTTCCCCACCCCTAGATCCCTTAGTTTCATTATCAACTTTTTGTGTGGTACAGAATCGAAGGTCTTACTAAAGTCAGGTATATGATGTTCACCACCTGGCCTTTGTCCACTGCCTCGTTACCCAATCAAAGACAGATCAGGCTCATTGGACATGATCTGCCTGCCACAAACCCATGCTATTCTTCATCCTGTAGACCATTCTTCTCTATGTACTTCACCAGCCTTTCCTTTAGTATGGTCTTCATGAGTTTACATGCTATTGAAGTCAGGCTGACTGGCCAGCTGTGTAGTTATCCAGGTATTACTTGGGTCCACTCTTGTGGAGTTGCACCACATGTGCCATTCTCCACTCAAGTGGCACCACTCCCAACTCCAGAGATCTATTGAGGAGAATAGCTAGAGGCCCCACCAGATCCTCTGCTAACTCTTTTAACACCCTGGGGCATATTTTGTCTGGCCCCAGGGATTTGTCCACTTTCAGGGCCATCAACCCCTCCTTCACTATTTCAATCCTAAATTACCCCTATGGCTTCCCTCCCTGTTCCCTCCCTCTTACTCCCGCCACATTGCACTGGTCCATCCTTTTTCTTTGTAAAGATGGAGCAGAAGTATTCATTTAATACCTCTGGTTTGCTCTTGTCTTTGTCAACCCAACCATCCCCTTCCTCAGTCTAACAATGCTGTCCTTCTTGTCCCTCCTTTTGTTTATGTAGCAAAAGAAGGCCTTTTCACCATTCTTTATTCCTTCGGCTATTTGGAGCTCCTTCTGTACCTTTGCCTGCTGTACCTCCCTTCTTGCCACATTAGCTAGCCTATAGCATTCTTCCTCATCCTCTTCCTTTGCTGTTCTTTTGAATTTTCTATAGGCTGCCCTCTTTTCCCTTACCACTCTGACAACTTCCCCATTAAATCAGCTTGGTGGTTTGGCTTTCAGTTTCTTCCCCCTCAATTTGATATAACTGTGTGTGGCCTTCTGAATGGCCCCCCCAATGATGGCCCATAATTGGTCCACCACCATGCCCTCCAGGTTTTCCCTTAGCACTCCTGTCTCTTTAAAATTTGCCATCCTGAAATCCAGTGTTCTGGTCTTGGTGGGGTTGTCATCCTTGCCCATGTCCAAGCTGAACCACACTGTATTCTGGTCACTTCCGTCCAGGGGTTCCCTAACTTTGATCTCCTGTATGTGCTCCCCATTGATGAGCACTAGGTCCAGGACTGCTCCTACCCTGGTGGCATCGGTCACACACTAAATCATGAAATCATCCTGGATTACAATTAGGATTTCTTGAATTCTGGTGCAGAATGTGGTGGGAGCAGCTCAATCCACTTTAGGAAGGTTAACGTCCTCCACCACTACCACCTCCCCTTTTCTGGCTGCGATCCTCAACTGGGAACACAGCTCTCTGTCCTTGTCCTCACCCTGGTTGAGCAGTCTGTATACCACCCCCATCCTAATCTTCCTACTTAAAGCTGCACACTCGAGCAGACTTGATAGACCATTATGGCCTATTTCTGCTGGCAAATTCATATGTTCCTTCCTCTGCTAGCCTGCAATTGGAGTCACAATGTTTCTATGGTTCCCTTTTCCTTTGTCTCCTCGCTCATGCAAGTTTATTCCCTCCCTGATGTACGCTGCCACCCCTCACCCTTTTGCCTATCTCTTTGTCCCTTCTGTATAGCTTGCAGCCTGGGATTGAGAGATCCCAGTCATGGTGTGCTGTAGCCCATGTCTCAGTAACTGCTGCTATATTTACCTTACCCTCCACAAGAGGGCATGTATTTCTGCCATTTTGTTCCTGAGACTGCTGGCATTCAGTGACACCACCCTCCATTTTGTCCCTGTAATATCTTGGCTCTTTCGTTCAATAACTTTGTCCTGGCTTGCCCTCCTTTCCTCCTCCTCTCCCCTGCTCCTTTGCTGACCTCCTCCCCCTCCCTTTGTTGTTGCTGCCTTTGTGTGGGGGAGGTCTACCGATCTCCAGTTTTCAAATTGTGTGGGCCTTCTAGCCCCCTCCTCCCCACTTAGCAGCTTAAGCCAAGTTCCTTTCCCATGTATTCCCTCAGCCTGTCCTTTAGTATTTTCCTCCCCTCGCAACTAAGGTGCAGTCTGTCTGGGCAATAAAACCCCTTATCTGACCACGTGTCCCCTCACCCCCCTATAAGACTGTTCACCTTCTCTTTACATCAAACACCCATTCACCCAGTGAATTCTGCTACTCTCCTTTTCCTAGCTGTGCTGGCTCTGGGGACTGGGAATACTTCCAAAAAGGCCAGTGAGTTCACAGAATCCCTGCATGACCTTGCTATTTCCTTGAAATTGTTCTTTACTTCCTCCTCACCTATTAGATCATTGGTTTCAAGGTGTATAATCAACCTCTTATCTCCCTCACCACCTCCTTCATCTTAAGTGTTGCTCTCCCTGCCTCCATTCCTGGCATGCAAGCTACCAGAGTATTATTCCATGGGTCCCCTTTTCTCCCCCACTGTATACCCTTTATTACCGAATCCCCACAGACCACTATCTTTCTGCTGTACCCCAGCCCCACTTCATCTCCTCATAAGCTATTGCACCCCCTCTTAGTCCCTCCTTTTCCTTTGCTGGAGTCATCCCAGGTGTACCAGCAACTCCCTCTCTTCTTGCTTCTTCGCTCCCATTTGATCCCCTCTCTCCCTGGTTCCCCATCATTGTTTCCATTCCCTCCTGTAACTCTACCTCCCTCATTGTTCTCCTCCTCTCTCTTCTAGCTCCCTCCCTTTGCCCTCTTGAACTACTCCCTCCCTCTCCCCCTTCCCCTTGGCTTCCGCACCTTGTTTGACCTTCTCAGATACTTCCTTCTCCACCCTCCCTGTGTCCAACTCATGTCCTTGTGGTTCCCTGGCACTTTCTCCTCCTGTAGTCCCTTGTTTCCCTATGTCTGCCAGTACTGTATATCTAGTAGATGTAGGTATCTCAACTGGAGAACTATCTTCTGTTCCCTTTGCCCTTCTTATAGTAGACCCACTCACCCCCATTCCTTACCACTTGCCATTCCTCCTCCTTGGTTCTGCCAGTTATGTACATTCCCTGATGACAGCATGCCTCAGTCCCTGTGTAACTTGTTTACTTTCTGTCCTATGCCTGCTATCACTGTGCCCCAAAGCAGATACTACCTGCCCTAACAGCCCCTGCTGATCATCTCTGCTTCCCCCACTCCTGCATTTCAACTCCCAGCTAAGCCACTGTACCTCTCTTCTTAATTGTCTAAAAGCTCACCTGCACACCAGTCACCCCCCTGTTTTCCACAATATCTCCATGAAGACTATGGCCCCATATCCATCCTACCCAGTTAGTATAGCAACTCCTGAACAGCGCTGTCTAAACTGTGCTGTCAGGATCATATAATGCCTAAATAGCGACAGGGGTAGAATAGCATATATCAACTACCGCTACCCCGTAGCTATTCAGGCAATATTGAGGGTGCACTGCATAAGTACAAGGAAAATGTGGTAGCTGGCAGAGCTGCTTTTGTTGCAGAGAGGGTTAAGGCAGCAGCAGCTCAGCCAGCACAATGTTGCAGACCAAAGTTCTGTTCCTGGTCTCCCAACCCGGCAGTTTCTCATTTTCTCCCACTCATAGTGTAGTCTGTCTTTTCTAAAAGCCAAAATGTCAGGGCCCGAGTCCCCCCCCCCGAGATCCACGCCCCCCTCTCAGAGTTAGATATGTTATTTACAGGGGGCACGGAGGGCAGGGCCGCTTTGTTTTCTTGCCAAGGTAGCGGTCCTTCGTGTGTTTTTGGACTGTTACCATTGGCATGATTGTGTCTTGCGGCATTCTTACTTGGCACTGCTATTGCGGGCACCATTGTTACTGCTCAGTTGTTGACCGCATTGTTGTAGCTGAAAGCATTGTGACCTAGTGCCCACATCCATTACAGCTAACAATCCTTCCTCTGCTGACTGGTCTATTTTGTCTTACTGCTTCCTTCACCCTCTCCCCTTCTTATCTGTTCTGCTGTCTGTAACAATTCGTAGCCCCCCACATTTTAAGTATGTGGCCTATCCCCACCTAGCCAACACCAAAGTGATGACCTAGGCCCACTCAGTAAGTCCCTCCCTCAGCCTCCTTTGTTCGGTGTCCACCCACCACCCGATCCCCACAAACTCTCACAATCCCCACACAATTCACAGTCCCCCCATCATTTCCCAGCAAGGTAAATTCAGATAAAACAACAAATAGATCCATACGATGGATCCTCAGTCCTCAAATGCACAAAGCACCCTCTGATTAATTTTTTAAATTCTTCCTCCCAGTATGATGACCATGTATGTGTAACAACCCTGAATGCGCAACCTAAAAATATCCCACAGAAACACCTCACAATTCTGGTTAGTCAAACCTCAGGTGCACAGAATCTAAAACACCTTCGGCTGCACTTTTTATTTATTTATTTTATTTTTTATTTAGTTTTTGTTGACTGGGTAAGTGCACTAGACAAATCCTTCCTATTTTCAGGCACGACCTGGGGGAAGGGGATACAGATGAATGCCAACTGACCTTGAACCAGATTAAGCGGTCGGTGGTATTTTTAGTGAATGAAGGAAATCTGGCCTGAACACTGGGGAAATTCCCCTACTCTGTGAGAGGGGAATCCCTGTCCAAGATGGAGGATGCTCTGTTGCCTGCTGAAGACGGAGCTGTAGGGGCAGGAGACCTGGTGTCGACTCCTGTCTCTGATAATGGAGAGACCTTGATGGATTTTCAAAACGAAGTACCTGTTTGTGATGTGCCTGCTGTTTGTATCGGAAATGCCTGCAGTCGTGGGTAACGCTTGTCAGCAGAAGCTCGACCGGAATCTCCTGATAATGATGGGGGACCGCGGGAGGAGCATACTTCCTTGGACTCGGAATCTTTGAGTCGGAGGCGTGTGCTACGATCGCTTGTTAGTGGCGGAACGCCGCTACACAACCACGAAACTGAAGCTACAGCAAGAACTTCACCGTGTCAGGTTGGAGGGTGTGAGTATTGTTCCTTCTGGCGTCGCTAAGATGGATTCTGAGGGTTTACCTATGGAGACTGCCGTAACGATTTCGGAGACGCCTGGTGGGGATGTCCCTGAACTTCCTTTGCTGCTGAGGGTGCAACAGGTTCAGTAAGTAATATTGTGGAGGTCAGCTCGTCCCCTGGGTTGGAAGCTGCTGTAGCCCCCCCCCCGACAGTCATCTCCCGGTACAGTGAACCCACTATCATCCCCCCACATGGTCCGTGGAAGCGGCTTAGGGAAGCTGGCTGGGTGCAAGACCCTCAGCAGGTTCGTGGGTCTCGGGGCCGTCTCCCATCGGTCCCCTAGCCCTGTGGATGTTCTGGACTTGAGAGGGGAGAAAGATTTCTCTGGGTACTCCTGATCCTTTGGATCTCCCTGGAGAGCTACATTTAACCCAGAACCCTATCTTGGACCTTAATCAGGTCCCTGCCAATCAGTCTTTGTCTGGTCCAAACCTACCGACTACTAATGCCTCTGTCAATGTTCGTCCACCTTCTGTGCGGACTGGGCCAGCTCGGCCCTTTTCTTCCTTGTTTAAATTTCCAGTTCTGGCAGCCAAACGACACAATGCTGTCACGTTTTCTTACCGAGGTGGGCTGCTGGACCACCCCCGACCGTGTGTATGTGATCAGGACACTTCTGAAAGACTCCCTGAAGTTTTTTGCTCATGAAATATATGCCTTGATACATGTGTCGGGTGAATCAATATTTGATATTAGTTTTCAGACATCTCATGGACTTGAACGTTTTTGGTCAAAATATCATGCTTTGTGTAATACTGCTCTTTGGACCCCGTTTCAGGCTATACCCCTCTCTAAACCGGCATTTAAGATAGTCAATATTATGTTTCGTAATGAGGGAGTAGATGTCTCTGATATTGTTTATTGGCTGAAACAGCGTTGCAATATCCAGGGTCAGCCGGAGGCTATTTTGGACTCTGAGAATATCTGGACGGGGGGCTGGAAATTTAAAGTAATGTTGAATGCTTCTGAGTCTGGTCCTGTGCATTTGTCTAATTCTTTTTTTCTTGGTCGGGATAGAGGGGTCCTGTTTTACCCAGGCTAGCCCAAGGCGTGTTACAGATGCGGTGATCCCTCGCACCTGAGCAGTGTGTGCGATAAGATTAAATGTAACAACTGTGGTGAGATGGGACATGTGGGTATGCACTGTCTGAATGACTGTAGGTGCAATCTTTGTGATGAGCTAGGACACATGTTCCAATCATGTCAATGGGCAGCGCATACTAAGGTAACACATGACGGAGGTGTCGACCAACGTTTTGTGATTACACAAGCTCAAAAGGCTCACCTTCGCACCACCTTGGGTGCCCCCCCAATGTAGCAGCTCCCCCTTCCCTGAAGGCTTTAGTCCCGGAGGCTTCCTGTGGTACTGTACCTAAGTCCGCCACCAGTGCTCAGCCCCCTGGGGTGACTCCTCTTTCCGACTGTGCCTTGGTACAAGAATAAATAATGCGGGGTCCTGGCCCTAGTGACATGCCTCCACCTCAGGAACCTGCTAAAATAATGTATTGCAGGTCATTGAGGTCTGGATCCGCGCCTTACCATCCCTCCGAGAAGCCTCGCCCCGTCGGTGTTCCTATCAGATACCTTTGAGGTGCTTCAGGCGATGTCGGATGCGCGGGTGGCGAGTCTGACTCTTCCTCTATAACTTCTTCCCTCCCTGATGGTCTTACTGATTCAGAAATTCAGTTGGGCACCGACCGGCCTTTCACAAAAGCGGAAGGCCAAAGTCAGGCTGAAAGGGACCAAGGTGGCTGGGAAGCAAAGACTTAATGAAGCTATTTACCTAATCTTTATGCTACTATGTCACAATTTGCCTGTCATACTGTTAATGTGAATAGTTTGAAACGTCTGGATAAAAGACGGCTGGTGTTTTCTTTTTTGAGGTTCTTGCCATTAGGGATATTTTTGTTATAGGATACAAGATTCCACACTGTGCAGGAGATCCGACTGGCACACCGAGATTGGCTTCTGGGTCCTTCTTTTTGGTCTATAGGCCAAGACTCCTGCTCAGGTCTTGGTATTTTAATTAATGTCCAAGAGTTCAGACTTTTAAAACTGATTTGGCCCCTGGTAGAGCACTCATTTTGGACTTTTTGATTGGGAAAAGCTCGTATCAGGTAGTGAATATATATGCCCCCCAAATTAAGACCGAGCGTATAGCTCCTTTTGATTTAATACGCCCTTATTTACATTCTTCCCTCCGGATTTTGCTCTCTGGTGATTTTAACTGTGGCCTTAGCCTTCAGGATAAGAATTCTTTTGCTGCTACCAAAAAATTATATTGTGGCTCGCTTGTGTTGGGACGCATGATCCGTACTTCTCGTTTGGCGAATACTTATGACATTCACAAAACAACATACTCCTACATTTCAAAGGGTGAGGTTGGCTACCGCATAGATTTTGCTTTTTGTGTCACGTCGTTAGAGGTCAATTCGGCTGTAGTACAGGTGGTAGCCTTTTCTGACCATAAGCTACTCTCTGTTGGTTTTGGATCTCCTGCCTGTTTCAGTAAAGGGCCGGGTTTATGGAAATTCAGTATATCCTTGTTGCAGGTGCCATTGTTTCAGCAAACACTTTTGTCATTTATCTATGCTCGCAAGTCTGTGTTTCCCATGTATGATGATCTAATTCAATGGTGGATGGACACGAAACATGATCTTACCGTTTTGTTGAAAAATTATAGTCGTAAAAAGTGCAGGACTGATTATCTTGAATATTTACAGAAAAGGGCTCATTTCCAGTCTTTGTTATCACTAGAACATTTGATGGGACAAGATCTTTCACAGCAGATACAATTAGTGCAGAGGGATATGTTGAATTTCCAGTCTAGACAATCGCAACAACTGTACTACCAACATAGCTTCAATGTAAAAGGCACACGGGAAGTCATCTGCCCGTTTGAATCTAATTATCACCAGATTGCCCATAAATCTATGTTATGTCTTTCTAACTCGAACGGGGATCTTTGTACTTCACGTTCGGACATCTGTCAGATAGTCACAGACCATATGACTGCTTTGTTTTCCCCTCTTCCTGCTGTATCGATTGACCTGGGAATCTTGTATGGTACTCTTGATGTTCCTTCCCCTTCATTGCAGAGTGCAGAAACTGCATGTCTACCCTTCACGGAAATGGAGATTCAGTTAGCCATCTCCTCCTTGCCCATACAACGGACTCCTGGTCCAGACGGCCTTCCTCCTGCCTTGTACAAATTTCTGGGGGATTACCTCCTCTCAGAATTAACCTCTGTGTTTGCCTCCCTGCTTGCCAATGAATTTGTCCCTCTGGAGTTTACGAAGGGCACCTTGATTTATGTATACAAACAGAAAGGTGACATTCACTCTCTTGAAAACTGGCACCCCCTATGTATGTTGAACACTGATTTTAAGATATTGATGAAACTCATCGCAAAATGTTTGCTTGGGATCGTGGAAACAGTTATTCACCCAGCCCAATCCTGTTCCATACCGAACAGGAGAATTTCTGATCACCTAATTCTCCTCTGTGAATTATTTTCCCATGGGTTTTCCGATTCCACTTTGAGACTTATTGTCTCGGTTGACCAAAAGGCTGCTTTTGATTCAGTTAACCATGATTTTTTTATGGAACACGCTGCATCTTATGCATGTTCCTGATAAGATGCTCCGTTGGATTCAGACGTTTTATAGGACGGCTACTGTCGTTCCGCTGATTAATGGTTGGGTGGGCCCTATGATCCCGGTGAAAGCGGGGAGTTGCAAGAGCTGTCATTGAGCCCTCTATTATATGTTTTTTCTGGATGTTTTGCTTTGTCGTCTTAATGCCCACCCTCAGATCCGTGCCATCTCATGTTCGGCTCTACGATCACGTATCAGAGATCGCATATGCTGATGATATGTGTTTCCTTGTAGCTGACAAGGCCTCAGTGCTTGTCTCTCTTCAGGAATGTTCCTCCTTCGGTGAATTATCTGGAGCAAGTCTAAACTTCGGCAAGAGTTTGGGGATACGGCTTGGTTCCTCAGTCGCCTCTTTAGATAGTATTGGTTCTTTACAAGTGGTAGAAGGCCCAATTTGTATACTAGGTATATATTTCTGGATATGAGATTCTGATTCCTTTAACTGGGATGCTAAATTGAAGCAGGGACGAGTCATGGTGGCCTCTTGGAATAGGGGACAGCTCGGGAAGAAGAAGCGTGTTTTTCTGATTAAAACTTATCTCCTCCCTCTGTTCCTGTATTTAAGTTACGTGTTCCGAATCGAAGCAACTGGAAACTATGGTTTTCGCTTGTTTTTCAGGCCCTCTGGGGAAGTCGGTTGAACCGATTAAGAGGAATGTCCACCTACCAACCTCTAAAGGCGGTGTCCAGATGATTAATCCGTTGCTATTCTTTTCTAGTATTTTTCTCTCTGCCAACTTGCGGCCTTTACTGGTTAACACTCAGAGGGTGGGAAGCATGGTTTCTACGACTCTTGAAGGTATTGGTTTCACCTGTGGAACATGATTCTTTGGGAGTGTTGCGACAAATTGAGGGCATCCGCTGTATGTTAAGCATATGTTTCTCGTTTGAAACAGTGGGCAGTTTCACCTCAGACTCTCATCACGACACGCATAAGGCATTGTATAAGATGCTTTTATCCTCCGTTTGTAGGGTACAATCCTTTTGTCAAATGTCCAGCCAGTCACCTTTCTTCACTTCTAGTTTTGTTGCGATGTTCTAGGATCCCGACCCTCATGTGGGACTTTCACTGGTTATCATGTCATGAAAGGATAAATGTGAAAGACAACCACAAACACAAGCAGTCTCATGATCATTTCTGTTCTAGACCTCGCTGTATTAATGCACTGGAGACTATACCACATTTGTTTTTTGACTGCTCATATATTCAAAATTGGTGGACTTTCCTGGCACATTCCTGGGCTGTTCCTATATTTTCCTCTGTCACATATCAAAATGTTATGTATGGTGTTTTTTCCTCTCACTGGTCTCCGTGGCACAGGACACTTTAAATCGTGTATTTCTTGTGATTAAATGGAACATTTGGATGGCAAGTTGTTTGTTTACATTACAGCAAAAGACTTGTTCTTATTCTGAACTAGAGAGGAAGATAGTGGCGGACTTGAAGAACATCTACGAACGTGAAAGGACTTTGTGTTCGGCATTGACTCTGTTGGCAGCCATTCCATGGATCACAAACACAGATTCAGCTGTGACTTGAAGGACTCATGCTATGTCTTTCTCTCTTCTCCTTTTTTTTTTTTTTCTTTCCCCTTTTCTTGCCTTTGTTATATCTCATGTGTGTTTTGGTTTTTCTTGCACACATATCATTAATGTATCTTATGGTGATTTTGTCTGTACAATTTTTGTTTTCAATAAAACTGTCCCCTACTCTTTTCAATAAGTGCCATGGGATCTTTAACATCCACCTGAACTACCACCAATCCAGTCAGATGGGACCTCGGTTTAATGTCTCATCCGAAAGACGGCACCTCAGAAGTGCAGCACCCCTCTCATGCTGCACTACAGTGTCAGTACTGGGATATTAACCCAAGTGCCAGATGTGGGAACTGAACCCACAGCCCTCTGATCTCCCAGCCTCAGAGGCGAGTGTGCTACCTACTGAGCCACTGACACTGCAATAAGTGTTTAAGCAGGATCTCTCTCTCCCCTAGTATGACAATCCCAAGTTTAACAACCCCGAATGCACCAACCACAGAAACACCATTGATACCCTGGCAGAAATACAGTTTCCATACCAATTTTAACCTGATATAGAGGTACTTAGTGCACTGAGCTCCTCTCCCTTCCTCTGTCCCTGGAACTCAACTCTTTACTCAACTGTAGATCAAATTGGTTGCATTGTGTGTTTATTCCTATCCTTTTCTGTCTGTAAACAGGATGGTGCAACAGACTTAAGATAGCTCATAACTTATTAATAGTAACACGATTTAAATAAATGCTTAAAATTACAGGCATAAGATTGGATTACAATATACTTTAACATGTTTGTTATATATGAGGAAATTGCAGCATTGCTGTTTTTCACTTGCCGCTTAATTTATACAACCCACTCCCACCTTCTCCGGTCTTGTCAGCCCTGGTCCCTCAGGGGTACTGCTGACTTTCAAACAATTTCTTGTGCTTGCTTTCCAGTGGTTTTATGTGCACACAATGCTGCTAATAGCCTTCTCTGCTAGAATATATCTTGTTTACTTGTTTCAAACCAACTGTCATATTTGAAACTTCCCACCCGTCGTATCAGCATTTCAAGTTTTGCTTATGCAAAGCTGCCATGCACATACTAAATTTCACTCAGTACTGAACAAGTCGTTGAACTGATAGCTTTGACAGCTACTTGGATCCTGGGCCTTGGGCTGTCATTTCTGGGTAGATGTGGAGCATGGATGCCTCAGGCTTTCCCACAGCTGTTCTCAGGCTCTGCCGCTGATGCATGTAGACTATTATGTGCTTTACAACTGAGGTCACTGTGCTGGAAATATTTCTTATTTGTGCTGAGCCCTGACTGTCCAGCTAGTCAAGGTGGTGTCTGCTATTTCACTTATAATGATGCCTCTGTTTACACTGTAACAATGTAAATTTCTCACACATTTACCATTGTATTCCATTTACCATCTATGGATTTCTACTCCCTATTATGTATTACTAATTACATTTGTAGTGGGACAGGATTGTTGTCCATGACAGTTGGCCTGCCTTTACATCGTGTTACCCTTGTTGTGACATCACAGTCAGTCGCTATGGACCTTGCATGTCTCTCTCATGTCTCCCCACTCCCCTTTTGTCTAAACCCAGTGTTTGTTCAGGGCCTTAAGATGATCCTTATCACATCTGCTCTGCTGGCCCTGTATCATTTTGTTTCCCTATACTGTATCCTCTCTAGAATGTTTTTTTTTTTTTTGTATAGAATGTCTTTTTTGTTTTCTGTGCAGCATTTTACTTTTGGTCACCGTTCATGGCCCTGTGACCTCCGTTAGGAACCCAGCTAGGGAGTTCCTCTTGCCATGGTTGTTGGGCGTAACCCACAGATTAGTCATCATTTGCTGGGGACCGATAAAACTCCCATTACATTTGGTGGGTGGGGGTGCTGGTGTATGGTGGTGTGTCTTGCTGGTTGGGCTTGCCCCTACCCACAGGTGCAAGGACTGACAAGGTGTGTTCCTACAACAGCTGTTACTGCGCCAGTGCTTGTGGTTGTATTTGGGACCTAGCTGTAGGAGTTAATCTTGCATTGGTTGTAAGGTTTAAACCACTGATTGGTCTTCAATCTCTGGGGCCCCAAAACTCCTGTTATTTTAGGGGCATGGGGTGCTTGCAATGTGGTGGTCTCTGTCAAATACACAGCTTCAGGAAAAGCAGTCAGCACGTCACGTCTTCCTCATATGCATTTGTGGCAAGTCATCATTTTTGTTTATTCTTGCACTTCACATTCTGCTTGTTTCTTGCATATGTAAATCAAGGACAGGTGTGCTCTGTGGTATGTGGGTCCTGGTGCTAAGAGGGGGTTGCTAGCCCCTGACAATAAACGCAGTCCAAAGGTTTCAAAGCACTCATCAGCAGACAAAGTTTCTTTAGCTGTAGCTGATTTCAAATAGATGACCATAAGGCATACCTTAGTAGAAACATAGAAGTTGATGACAGAGAAGGACTGCAAGGCCATCCAGTCTGCCAATTTTTTCTACCTTATGAAAAGTAAGAGGTACCGCTGCTGATTCAAAGTCAATGCTTAAGGTATTCAGAAAGATGTACCTTCCAGCGGTTATTCTTGGTGCTGGGTCTGAAAAAGAGGAAAGGTCACGACAAAGTAAACTCAGACAAATAAGCAGAAATCTTGGAATTGTAAAAGACATAGAAAGCTAAGAGTTGTCCAGCTAAGAAAGCATCATATATCAAACTATATACAAGACAGTCTTTAAAAAACAGAGGTAACTGCTGCTTACATATCTACTACAAGGAGAAAAGTCAATATCCATATGAGTTGCTGTTAAGGTATAATCCAGTAGTTATGGTGAATTATCTTCAGCTAATGCTGGCCCTGGGAGCCAGGTATGCCAGATATGGTGCCCAGCATTGTTGGAACTTCCCTGCCTATGCAAGTACTACATGGGAATGCCTATCCAGTTCATGCAGTGCTGCAAGAGCTGAGAACATTTCTGTAATGGCGGGTGTGGTGGGGCTTCTCCAGTTTTCAAGAATTATATATTTCATCTGAACACAGAGCAGCATTAGCCATCTGAACTCTTGAGCGGTGAGGTATGGAGCCTCTGACCTCATGCTGAACAGCAGCAGAGGGGCTAAGGGTGATAAAGGGTGATGAAGAATCTTGCTGGCCTCTTGTGAGACTCTTAGCCATATAAGGGATATTAGGGAGCATTGCCAGAGAATATGAGATAAATCTCCTCAAGTCTGTTGACAACGCCAGCAGTTGTCTTGTGTCAATACCATAGCCTTCTTTAGCACTGCAGGGGTCCTATACCAGGAGTGCAGTATTTTATTGTGTATCAGCCTTCTCCGGGCATCCCTGTGTGCAGTGTGTTTGGTATTCCAACACTGAGCCCACTGGTTGTCTGAGATCTGTATGTTTAAGGCCTTTTCCCATTTGATCTTTGATGAGTATGCGGATTCGGCAGGGAGTCCCTCACTGAGGCATATATTGCCCCTGCTGACTCTACTGGTAAACAAAGCCAAGAACTGAGTTTAGAGGAGGCTCTAACTGGGCATGAATCAGGGAGAAGGAGGGGGTTAACTGCATCCCTTAACTGTAAGTATCTCCAGAAGTCAGATGTAAGTAGGGACCACCAAAGTTGCAGGTTTTGGAAGGTGTCCACTGCCCTAGTGTTGGGAGCCAGCAAGTCTTTGATAAAAAAGATGCCCCTGTCCCACCATTTTGACCATAGTACATGGTTGCCCACTATCTTTATAAGAGAATTACTCCACAGAGGGGTGAAGTGGAGGGGTCGTGGGGGGTCTCCATTTTTTTGTGTAATATCGTCTAGTAATGTATAGAGGGTCCTAGGGTAGGATGAGTTTGAAGTGTACGGGTGTGTTAGCCCACAGTAGGGAAGCTAACATAGGGAGTATTTGTTCTATCTCTAGCCACTGGGGGGAACAGTTAGAGTGAAGCTGAAACTATTTTGGAGTTTGAGAGCAGTGGTAAGCCAACTTATACCTCTCCATCCAGGCTAAACCCCACCCCCCCTTGAGTCCAGTGTGCCCTAAGCATGTTCTGGCTGTAATGGGTTCGGTTGGCACCCCATAGGAAGGAGTCAATCATCCCATCCAACTTCCGATACTAATATGGGGGTAGATATAAAGGAATGTGTGATATTAAGTGAACAAATTTGGGTGCCGTTGACATTTTGAAGGCAGCCAATCTTGCCAGCCATAGTGAGGTGTAGCTGGTGCCATTGTTTCAGTTCACCCTTACATTCAGACATCAGGGGACCTAGATTGTTATCCCATCATCTGTCAGTATTGGCCCCTACTCTGATACCTAAATAAGTGATGGTGTCTTGTGATCACTTAAGACCAAGTTGGGGGTACTCTGAGTGTGACATGTCAGATTGAGGTGGAGTATCTCAGTTTTTATTTTGGTTAACTTTGAGACCTGAAATATGTGTAAATTATTGTAGAAGGTCCAGTAAAGGGAAGACTGATGGCTGTGCATCCTCTAAGGGGACCAGCAGATCATCTGCGTACATCAGGGTGGAATAGTGAGACTTCCCCAACTGTATCTCTCTAGTGTGTGGGTCCTGCTGGATTGTGGATGCCAGGGGTTCAACAGCCAGTACAAATAGGAGGGGAGAAAGGGGACACTCCTGCCTAGTTCCCTAGTGGAGTTGGGATCAGATAGTATGGAGTCGGTTAGCACCCATGCTTGAGGGGAAATATAGAGAGCCATGATGGCAGCCCGAAAGTGGGGTCCAAATCCAAAATGTTCAAGGACAGTATGGAGGTAGTCCCATTCAACAGAAGCAAATGCCTTCTCAAAATCAATTGCCAGAGCAACCACTGGGGTGCCTACCTCTTTGGCTAGATGAATGAGATTGAGAAGTGTTCGTATATGGTCAGTACTATATTTCCCTTGTATAAATCCAACTTAGGAGAATGAATCAGGGAGGGTAAAGGAGGGTTTAGTCTGTTGGCCAGAACTCTTGCATACACTTTACTGTCAAAGTTTATCAAAGATATGGGATAGTAGCTGGCTGCCTCAGTGGGATCCTCCCCTTTCTTGACAGAACAGTTATTATTGCCTCCCAGAGAATGAGTGGTAGCATGCCCTTGTCCTCTGACTCAATGAACACCTGGCGGAGTAGTGGGGCAATCATAGGTGCCATAGCCTGAAGAAAGTCCACAGAGAACCCCCCCCCCCGGGGCCTTACCTTTTTAAACAAATAACAGGGCAGCAGAGATCTCTTCGGTGGTTAGGTGGACCTCAAGGGCTGCACTTTCGGCTGGTGATAACTCAGGCATGGATATGGTATCCAGGAACTCATGGGTTTCAGCCCGGGATAAGGTATACAACTGTGAGTAAAATGCTGACATAATATCATTCACCTCCTGTGGTGTGGTTCTTAAGCCCACTGATGTATCTATTCACTTGTTGCTTCCGGAGTTGGTATGCCAGCATTTCCCCACTTTTGTCCCCGCTTCCCAGTATGCATGATGTACTCGAAGCAGAGCCAGATCAGCCTTCCAGGACAGGGGCTCATTTATTCTCATACGAGGTATAAGGACCTGTCAGCCGCAGGCAGAGTGGGGGTTGTGGTGGGACATGGCCTTAAGGGCCTTTTCAGCGGTGGCAAACTCCCTTTCCAGCCTAGTCAACTTCTGCTCTCTGTCCTTTCTCTTATGTGCAGCATATCCTATGATCTTCCCCCTCATGTTAGCTTTATATGCTTTCCAGGTGTTTTGAGCAGAGGTATCAGAAATAGGGTTCTCTTGTAGGAACAATCTAGTTTCAGACTTAGTCCAATCTATGCCACGCATGAGGAGAGGGTCAAGCCTCCATGTGGGACATCAGGGTGAGGGATCACCCCAGGATAGTAGCAACTGAACTGGGGCGTGATCTGAGAGAACAGTGGGGAGAATTTTGGAGTCAAGGACAGATTGAGTGAGGGTTTGTGAGATCAGCCAAAAATCCAATCTGCTGAAGGTGCCATGGACCCCAGAATGGAAAGTGTAGTCACATTACTTGAGGTGGGTGAGGTGCCAGATGTCAACCAGCTGGAATTCAGAGCTCAGCCTCAGCATAGCCTACACCCCTCTGGTGTGTGTCTTTTTGCCATGATCATTTCTGTCCAGTACTGGCACCAACGTGAGATTGAATCCCCACCCCACTAGAATGGTTGTCTCTGGTTCACTCATGGCTTCTATTCTGATTGTTAGGTGCAGAAAACAGGTGGGGTAATCCTCGTTCAGGGCATATATATTTACCAAAAGAATGTGCCCATTAGGGGTATCAAGCAGGGCCAACACCCACCTGCCCTGGGGGTCTGATTTACTCTTCAGATTGGACCAGGGTAGTGATTTATGTAACAAGATAGCCACACCTCTTTTCCTCATGGGGCACTGGCATGAAGTTCCTTCCTCACTCAGTCTCTCACCAGGTATGTATGATCCTGCCTGGTTAGTTTTGTTTCTTGCAAGAAGGCAACCTGGGCCTTCACTCTCCTCAGCTGCGTTAATACCTTTTTCCATCTTATCGGAGTGTTAAGCCCACTGACATTCCAGGTGACAAAGGAAATATCATCCATAGTCAAGGGTGCAATGGAAGATCAACTAAGGATGAGGTATGAACAGCTGGCAAGTGCGAGGGGTCATTCGAGGACTCCAAGGCAAATGCAGTACACCTCTGTTGAGTGGGTATGGCCCCAGGCAGTAGCACGACATAACATCAGATAGAGGCAGATAGATATTTGCATATTAACCAGTAAGCAGACAGTATATCACAGAGTATAGACAGCATCAACAAGAAAACATTAACACAGTATAAACTATTTACAGGTAGTGTGCGTGGCTGTGCAGTGGTAGAGGTCAGTTTAGTAGGCCGAGGACACGATTCTCTCAGGCCTAACCCACTCTTCCACTGGGGGGGTGATTTGGATAGGGGATCTACTAGGAACCAGGGATCCCGAATCTGTGAGAGTGCTAGAAGTGTAGAAGTACATGTGGGCTGAACTCATCCAAGCCACACCATCCCAGGGAGTAGAGCAAAATCGGATGTGTACACCACAAGATAAATGCCTCTCAGGCCTGAAGGCACCTGGGGATTAGCAGTGTAGCGACAATGAGGGCACTGTGGTGTCTGTGGTAAGAGCCTCAACATTCATACCTAGCAAAAATGCCACATCAATGTACAGTATCCCTGTGCCCACATCAAGTAGACCCCCGCAAGGATATGGGGAGGGGGGAAGGAGAGAAGTGGGGCACCAGTGAGGTAGACATCCTCTGTTCTGTATAGAAAATTTATAGATTAGCAAGGCCTGCCCTCATCCAGAGAAGGACAGTGTGCTGCCTGGATAAACAGGCTCCCCCGTAGCAAGGTACAAACCCATCTACCTGTGTCAATCGACAGGCCTGTGCAGTTGGTTTCCCTCACCCCACCCCTCTCAGGAGGCATTTTAAATAAAATCAACAAGTGTAGCAAAAATAACCGTAACATTATATAAAACCAGATAACGGGAGCAACAGTTATGCATAATTACTGTAAAATGTCCTAGGAGCAATTTTCTGGTCGGCAGGGCAAAGATATTAGGCCAAGACTCCCTGAATGGGCAGTGGAGGGGCCGAGATCTGTAAACTTCCCGGGTATTAACCACAAACTGCCAGTAAATTAGAAATCAGTGGCCATCTGTGTACCTTTCCCTGAGCTCATACCCATGCCCTGACTGAAAGAAAAATAGACAAAAGGACACTTATCTATGTCTGGTCCTGTAATGTTGTTGCCTGGGGTTCTTCTGCTCCGACTGAAGAGTGGGATGCCCACTAGTCCGGGCCAAGATCCACAGAATGTGGTGAGCAATGCAGCGGAGGGGAGGCTGTGCTAGGAGGCTCCTCTACAGTCCATTGTTGTAGTTCTGCTCCAGTAGCGGAGGCCTCAAGCACCATCTACTCCTTTGGATAGTCAGGAAACTCTGCGGGTTCAGTCAGTTCCACAGGGGCCAGTGCTGTGTAGCGATTCAGGGTTGAGAACTTGCTGATGCTGGTATCGAGGGTCTCCGTTAATTCTTCCTGCCAATGTCCATGCTCTGCCACATGGTCTTGTGGGTGAATCTGTCTGGCATGCTTGCCTGATTGCTGCCACTTGTGGGATCTGGCTGAAAGGCTCAGAGCTGCCCCTTTGAAATTGTGGCTGTGCTGGAACTCATCTCCTAAGTTTGATGTGTCAGCCATCAGATTTTTTGCCCTGGTGTGGCCGAGATGTTGTTTTGTTGGATCGGAGGGTCAGCTCTATTATGAGGAGGTGAATTACATTGGAGATAGTCCATGACAGCTTCTGGGGTTCAGAAAGAGACTGGGGCTCCATTCACTTCCAGGTGCATTGTGGAGGTGTATCGCAGCGAGAAGTGAATACCCAAAGAGTGCATCAGGCTGTGGGCATCAGTGTATTCCTTCCGTTTGCCTGCCAATTCTCAAGAGTAGTCCTGAAAAATTAGGATTTTGTGGCCCTGCCAAGAGAAGGCACCGAGCTCCCGGGTCCTGAAGGTAATCCAATCCTTGTCAGCAAAGTTCAGAATTCGAACCATGAGAGGTCTAGGCTGCATTCCTGGTTTCGGTGGAGGATTTGGTGTCCTGTGGGCTCACTCGAACGCCAGGCCAGGAGGCAGCTCGTGGCACAAGACTTCAGGCAAGACATCATACAAGAAGTCCAGAGGGTTCCCCCATTCTGCACCCTCAGGGAAACCTAGGAGTTGTAGGTTGTTGCACTGGCTCCTGTTCTCCATGTCGTCGATTTTATTTTGGAGCATGTGGATGTTTTTTTTCTTGCTCATGAACATTGGAATCTAGTGAGTCAATGGCATCTGTGTTGCAACTTACTTGCGAATCAGTTTTGCAGACCCTGGCATCCATTTGTTGTATAGCCATACTAGTGTTGTTCGAGGCCAGAGTGACCTCAGCCATGTGTTGCATCAAGGCCAGGAACATATCATTGATCTGCTGCATATTGAGGCCCTTGGGAGCATCTGGACTGCTGCTGTGTGCCATACTGAGAAGTGGGAGACACAGTCGGCTCCGATAGCTTTAGTAGCTGAAAGCTGGAGATTAAAAGTGAATTGTTTTGTTCCTAGATGGTCAAGATCGAATATTTCTGCTACACCTCTTAAGTAAACTAAGTTAAATGGTGTAAATAGTGAGAATTAAACCCTGGGTCAGCAGAGCGCTTGAATCAGGCAGCGATCACATTAGGACCTAAGCTATGCCCCCAGTGGATGGACTTTTATTTCCAGATGTGACCCAGGAAATTGTTAAGGTGCAGGGGCCCATTCATTTACCCTGAATACCTATTGATGCCACAGCTAACAAAATCATTAACGGACATCAGAAGACTGCCTTGGGAGCAGAAACACTTTAATCACCGTCTGTCAACATACATCTGGCTGACTTAAGGGATGATGGTTATATCTTCTAAAAAGGCTTGATATGGACTTTCAGTTTGTTCCTGTAGTTGTGCTTATGTGCTGCACTTTACACAGCATCTGTGAGCCTCAAGGAGACGTTTTTAATTTGGAATGGATGTTAGAGGGTGATGTTGATGTTTTACCATAGTCTGTTGCTAGTAAAAAACAAGAGTCTGAATGCAGCAAAGCAGGGGAACATGCTACAAGAATTAGACAGGCTCTAGCCCAGCATCTAAGTGGTACCTAGAGTAAGGTAATCTGTTTTCTGTGTTTTATAATTATTTGAGTATACGTATACAGATTGCCCAGGCACCGCCGAATCTGAACTAGTACATGTAAATTATAGTAGTCACCTGTAGGTACAAGCTTTAAGAGAGGAAAAGCCTGAATTTTGAACTGTATATGAAAATTTTAGTATCTACCCTGGGCACATGTTTTAAAGGTGGGTAAATTTTGAGCTGTTTTGCATGATATTTGTCCATCTTGATTGTGTATCAGGAATTTGTCTCTAGTCCTTAACAGATTGTGCAATAGGAAATTTACCCTCAGTCCCTAAATCAGAGAATTATGATAGTAAACTTAGATAGATTGAATATAACTAAGATGTATCTATTTTTGGTGGTGTTTTTCCTGTCTGCTTGTTGTGGCTCAAACTGCTGACTACACGAACCGGGATTAGGTCGGTGGGAGGTTGGTGGTATGAATTCTACAGGCATAGCAGGCAGGGGCACAGTGGCATGGATTTGGGAGGATAACATGCACTGGTCTGGAAAGCCATCTGCTAAAAATGGTGCATAAGTACCTATATAATGCCTGAAGAAAATGGCCCTTACTCATAAGAAATGTGTCTACTTTGGGATATTCAAATAAAAAAAGGGGACAACGAAGGTACCAAATGACTATGTATGGACAAGGATTTAAATGTTGTAAATTGTTTTTATCATTAATTTTGATATTTAGTGGTGATGTCCAACTGAATCCTGGACCAGTACAAAAAATCCATGTAGAGAGTGGATCTGTCTGCGCTGAAGATTATTTGAATATAGATATAACAGCTGATCTTTTTTTTCTTTTTATCCCACCTTACTATCCACTCACCCCAATCCTTCAGACTTGATCACCCCCGGCAATTCTACCACAGAGTCTGCTCCTAGAGTGTCGGCCTTCCTCCCCCTTATCTTCCTCCTTCTGAAGCACCTGCACACATTGGGGTCTGCCGGTGGTAGTTGGTTCGGGATTAGGTCAGTCATCATCTTGGGGTAGAGCGTTTTTTTTTTTTTCTGCATCTTCTCCCTCTTAGGTCCCACTACCCCTGAGGACGTCGGCACGCAGGACTGACATCCAGGCAGACGACGTGCTAACACATGCCATTGCCAAGTGTCCACAACGTCCTCCCCTCCCCAGTTCTGAAGAACTGCCTGTGCCCCGATACCCATGCTTCCATAGGCATCAGTGCAATGGGTGCTCAAGGCACCCCAGGAACCCACCCCTGAAGGAGGAGGAGAGCATCCATTGGGATGCTTGATCCTCCTCTGCCCCCCGACGGCCCAAGTCTATTCCTGAACCTGGGTCACCAGCGTGGCACAAGGTGTGGAGCCCAGTGCCTCAACCCTCAGCGCCACTGGGCCAGCAGTGGTTCTTTTAATGGCACAACATCTGAGCACAGTTCATATGAACATGTGCAGTCTGTTACCTAAAATAGAATATTTTAGAGAATGGATTATAAATATAAACCTGACATCATCATAATCACTGAATTCTGGTTGGCTGGAGATGTCAATGGGAGCTCCCAGGATCCCAGAGCAGTCCATTGCAATAACATTCCAGAAATTAGCCAGATTCTGACAATCCCACAGGATATGCAGCATGTTCGCTGGGCTTTGTCTGCATCTCCAGCACTGTGCATGGGGAAAAAGCCCCCATGAGTGAAGGGCCGTAGGCATATGACACCACCTAAGAAGGATTTTAAGTTGGATCTGTTGACTCCTGACATCATGGTATGCGGAGTGAGCTAGGTGGAGGCATCTGGACCACGTATCCATAGTGATGGTAGTGTGGAGATCTTCACTCCATGCCTTCCTACAAGGATCAGTATAATCTGGCTGTGCCTCCAGCCAGGTGCTGTAAAATTTGCCAGCCAGACCCTGTAAGGAGATTCTGTTATGAAGCTGTGACATCCAGTCCCACTTAGGATCTCTTATGGGCGACTCATTAATCTTATGAATTGCACTACAGATCTGTAAATATCTCCAAAATTCCCTAGAGGGTAGAGAGTATTTAGCCCTTAATTGTGCAAAGGACATCAAATTACAAGAGTTATTCATATATAGGTCCTGAATGACACGTATCCCTTAATCTCCCATTCTAGCCAGTGAATCATTTTATTGTCCACTGCGAGAAGTGGATTATGCCAAAGCACCAGGTACGGGAGGGGCATAGATCTAGCCACCTTTGGAATATTAGAGGCTGCCATGATCCTGAAGCATGCCCGCCTTGTTTTGGCCATAACTGGAGTTAGCTTACTAACGTCCCTGGGAGTATTGGTCAAGAGTATCCCCAAGGGTTTTTTTGTCATTAACTGGGATTCCAATGAGACCCATTGCAGAGAAGTGGAGCGAGGAGGGACAAACCATTTGGTGGCCTGCACAGAGATGTAAGCCCAGTGGTAGCCTTGCAGCCATGGGAGTCCTAAGCCTCCCTTGGTCCAGTGTGTTTGCAACTTTCTATGACTCCATCGGGGGGTTTTGCCTTCCCAGATAAAAGGAGTGATTATCTTGTCCAGTTTATGAAACACCTGGCAGGGCAGAGCGATTGGGAGATTACTGAGCAAGTATGCCACTCTGGGTAGTAGCAGCATACAGATTGCCACCACTTTTCCAGGGAGAGAGAGAGAGAGATTAAGACAGTTCCATCTGTTAACCTCTGCTGAAAGTGATGATATTAGGGGGTTAAAGTTCTCCTGGACTAGATTGCCCCACTGGACCGGAATCTTGATACCAAGATAAGAGAAGCCAGTTGGGGCCCAAGCAAGTTTAAGGTCCTATAGGCATAGCCTTGTACAGGCTGCATTGAGGGTTACACTGGTTTTACTTTGATTAATTCACACCCGGACAGTTGTGCAAACTTGTTTAATATCTCAGGACTCTAGGAAGTGATTCCTTTGGGTGGGTCAGTGTTAATAGCAGATCATCCGCATATGCGGTTGTCAAATATTCCTGCTGGCCTCCCGTATGCCTTTAACCTCCTCTGTGACCAGCAACATTCATATGAGCTGGTCTAGGGCCGTCGAGAAATAGCAAGGGGATAAGGGCAACCTTGCGAGTGCCCCTCTGCATGAGACAGGAAGGGAGATATCCTTATTAGTTAGTATCTTAGCTGAGAAGGCATTATGTAGCACCTTGACCCATTGTTGAAAATAATGGCCAAACCCACAATGTCGCAGAACTTCATGAAGGTAGAGCGATTCGACCAAATCAAAAGCTTTTGTAAAATCTACCACCATGGCAGCCATGGGCTCTTTGGAGTGCAATGCAATCTATTTCAGGTCCAGTACCAGCCTGATATTATCAGCTGCAGCTCGCTCATTCGTGAAACTCACTTGGGAGGGATGGATAATAGATGGCAGTGCATCTGTTAATCATGTCAGCACCTTGGCCAGCAGTTCTACTGTCCACAGAGATAAGGAGATTGGCCAGTAGTTGGCCCAGTTAAGAAGGTCATCTGCTTTTTGGCAAGAGGGTGATCAAAGCCTTCCTCATAGAAGGTGGAAGGATACCAGTCCCATGAGCTTCCTGTAATACAGAGAGCAAGGGAGTGCTGATTTCTGTACCCAGCATTTGATAAAGTTCCAGGGTCATCCCATCTGGCCCTGGGAATTTGCCGGGAGACAACCAGGACAGGGCTTTCATCACCTCCTCCTTCGTGAATGGCTGATCTAACGCCATCTGTACGCCTTCCGATAGCTGAGGAACTTTAGCCTTTGTGCAGAAATCTACTACCTGTGCCCCAAGCTGTTTGGGCTCTAGGGTGGAATGCATTTGATAAAGCCTTTTGTAAAAGTGCTTCATGCAATCATTGATCTCCTGAATGGAGGAGACCACCTGACCATCTGCATTTTTAAGGGCATGTATCCTGGAGGTGCTGCTGTTTTCTCAACTGAACCATGCAATTTCTCCCCCTTCTCACCTCCTTCCCAATATGTATGCTTGGATCTAGGAAGTGCCCACTCAGCCTTCTGGTAAAGTATTGTATTGATACGGTACTTTAGCCCTACAATTTCTCAGAGAAGATTTGAATCTGATCCCCTACTGTGGAGCTTTTGAACCTGGTTTCAATCATAGCCATCTCGGTCTGTAACTTGTCCAGTTCTGCTCGCCTCAGTTTGTTTCAGTATGCTGAGTAGGCTATGATGTGCCCCCATAACACTGCTTTGAAAGCCTCCCAGACAGTGGCTGAGGAGGTATTTTAAGCCTTCTTGCTATGGGTAGAGGTAGCAGTTGAAGTTTGAAGATGTGGTGAGGTTCTGGAAAGCTAACTTTGTCATAAGTTTCTGTAAGTTGTTATTGTTTATAATTTGTGTTTTAAAATTGGCCTAACTCCTTAAGAACTTCTGAAAAACCCTCCCACCCTGCATTAGCCTTTCTTAAATACAGAAGAGCCACTGGGGTTGAGCTTATAGGCTGGGAGGAGGGTTTATGGAGTTGCAAACTTCTCCTGTGAGCAAACTCTTATGGCTAATAGTCAGGTGGGGAAAAGTTCAGCCCTCAAGTGTTGCAAGTTTAAAAGTCTGCATGCTGTATTGGGGGGATCACCTTGGTATAGGTACTGGTAGCTCGAGAAACTGTAGAGCCACTGAGTTGGTAATTTGGCCTAGAAAAGATTACTGTGATGATGGAGAAGGGACCACATATCACTAGAGCAGGTATCTTTGGGCAGGTGGTTGGGCACATAGGGTGTGGTGCGGCCATGATACTGGACTGGGCTTGGAAGTTTGGGGGATGCCCACTGTGCTACCAGCTGGCAAAGCTTAAGGAGGAGGAAGAGGGGATCCAAAGGCAGCTGGGGGTGCTGGGGGGGGGAGGATTGGAGAGATAGGAAACATGCAGTCACCTACATGGAAGCAGTAGGTGCTGGGACCTCCTAAGCTGGGGAGGAGTGAAGAAGGTGACTTACACTGGGGAGGAAGGGAAGGGGGTACACAGGGGGCTCTAGGGGACCCTGGCAGGTGGAGCCCAAAAGGCAGAAATTTCCACAGCAGTAGGCAAGAGACTGGGGGTGTCCAAAGGAAATAGAGAAGAGTGGTAGGGTTGGGGGACACTGGGGGATGGGCTAAGGCTCACAAATCATTTTAACCCTCTACGCCCATTGGTAGAAGAGGGGAGTGTGGGGGAGGAGGAGGATGCTGCTGCTGCTGGTGAAGCTGGGGCAGGGATGGATAGAAAAGGGGAAGGGGACAATAGGCAAATGTGCAATAGAGGCGGTCCCGGACAGGATGGGGAAGAAGGGTGGGGGGGGGAGAAAAAGGAGGATCAGGGGAACAAGAAGGAGGCTGACGATATGGAACAGGGGAGCACGACAGGCAGGAAGGTGCAGGACATAAATGGGATGATAGTGAGCAGAGAGCCAAGTAGGCAAACGGATAGGACGGATGGATTAGTAAGGAGTGGGGAAACAGATACAGAGAAAGATACCCGGGTGGGGGGATAAAGAAGGCCAGGACATGGGTGGAGGAAGTGACCAAGGAAAATAGTGAAGGGGTACCTTTGACACCCAGATTGTGGGAGGTGCGAGGAGCCGGTTGGGGGGAGAACCCGGACAATGGGATGAGGAGGGGCATGGAAGGAGTAGCAACCTGAGGGATGAACAGGGAAGCAAGGGGAAGGTTAGAGTAGTGCTATTGGGGGACTCCATGATCAGAGGGCATCCAGTGGGATGGGTAGGGGCGTTAAAACCTGTATGATCAGAACCAAATGCCACCCAGGCCTGGCGGTACCAAGGCCAAGCATGAGTTGTATTCACTGGCAAGGGAATGCAGGTGGACCCTGGACATTCTAGTACACTTGGGGACAAATGACATAAATGATAATAGTGAGCTAGAAATTCAGGCAAGGTTCCAGGAGTTGGCCAAGGTATGTCTTCCATAGGCTGTAAGATCTCCTTTTTGGAAATTCTGCCGGTGCCAAGAGCTAGTGGGGAAAACAAGATGAAGATTAGGGAGATAAATCAGTAGCTATGGGAGTGGTGTGTGGAATCGGGGTATGGCCTGGTGGGGGACTGGAGGGAGACCTGGGAGGATGAGGGGCTGTATGCTAGGGCCAGGCTCCACCTTAATTTGGAGGGGAAAGAAATTCTAAAGCTCAAACTAGCTGGGTTCATCAACGAAATGTGGGGTTTAAACTTGTGAAGGGGGGAGGGTTCAAAAAAGGGGCAGTGCCAGCAGGTACGATAAATGAGGGACATGGTCTCCACTCCTCTAGGGGGCTAGGGAGATGTGGAAATGGATCACCAGGTAGGGTGCAGGAGCTTAGAAATGGGAACTCGAGGAGGGAAAAGGGGTGGAGAATGGTTCTGATATATGCCAGGAGCTTAGAAAATAAAATGCCTGAGCTCCAGGCGATGCTAGTTGAGGGGGAGGTATCAGTCACTGAGACCTGGGCCACTCAAGGGCATGAGTGGGACCTAAATCTGGAGGGCTATACTATTTAGAAAAGATAGGAGGGAGGAAGGGGGGGTGGTGTAGCACTGTTAGTCAGAAATGGCATGGGTATTGGAGGGGTATAGGAGGCAGAGGGGAACATGGAGGCTATTTGGGTCACCTTGCTGATGCAGGAGGGTAAAGAATAAAGGTTAGAGTGGTGTACAGACCACCAGCACTGGCAGAGGTCCTGGAAGAAAGTTTGGTGGCAAATCTCGGGGACACTGTGGATTGGGAAAGGGAGGAGTAGTGATAATGGGGAATGCAACATACCAAGAACAGACTGGGGGACTATGACATACCAGTCGCCAAAGAACAGAGGCTGCTGAATGTTTTCTAGGATGCGTTTCTGACACAACAGATGGTTGAGCCAACTAGGGAGGCCTGGACACTGGGCGTGGTCTGGCGGACAGTGATTAGATTAGGGGCCTAGAGGAGGAACCTTTGGCGGGAGTGATCATGCCACAGATTGGTTCTTCCCGGATCTGGCAGGGGAGGAAAGCCGAACAAGGATGGTAGTAACAACTTTAGGGGTGCAGACTTCAGGGAGATGAGAAGGATCCTTAAAGATCGTCTGGACAGGATAAGGCTGGATATGGATGCTAACAGCAGGTGGGAGATCATTAGGAGGGGAATACAGGAGGTTACCAGATCCTGTGCAAGGGAAAGGCATAACATCGGTAAGGCCAGAAAACCCTGCTGGTGGACCCGGGTGGTGCAGGAGGTGGTGATGGAAAAGAAGGCAGCCTATAGGCACTTCAAGTGCTCAAGGAGTGAAAGGGATCAGGAGGAATAGGAGCTGACAACCAAGAGAGTCTCCAGAGTGGTGAGCGCAGCTAAGGCAAAAAAAGAGCAGTCCCTGGCCAGTGGGCTCCGGAGGGGGGACAAGGGGTTCTTTAGATACATAGGGGAAAAAAAGGAAAGTAAGGTGGAAGATCAGCAAGATAAGGGTAGGGGATGGTTGGGCACAGGAGGTGGGGGAACAGGCAGAATTCCTAAATGAGTACTTTGCCTCAGTGTTTACCAGGGGGGATGGAGGAGCTATGTCTTGCGAGGGGAGTGAGAGCAAACCGGAAGAAGGGGTGGGACCGGTAAAGAGCAGGGGCCCTGATGGGTCTGGGAAAAGGGTGTGGCCACCACAAACAGGTGGGGGGCCAGCAGTGCAGGGTGAAAAGGGGGAAGACATGGAGGCTGAAATCCTGGTAGAAAGAGTAAAGGAATCCCTCAGGTCCCTTCAGATGGAGAAAGCACCTGGGCTAGATAAGATTCATCCCAGGGTGCTGAGGGAACTGGTGGATGTCCTGTCAGCCCCTCTAGCGGAGCTTTTCAACATCTCTCTGAGGACTGGGTGGGTGCCCCAAGACTGGAGGGTGGCCCATGTTGTGCTGATCCACAAGGGAGGGATCAAGAAAGGAGGCAGGAAATTACAGGCCCATTAGCCTGACATCGGTGGTCGGCAAGGTGATGGAGAGTATTGTCAAGGAAAGGCTAGGGGGGTTACTGGAGCAAACTGTGTACTTGGATGATAGGCGGCATGGCTTTGTCCTGCCAGACAAACCTTGCTGAGTTCTATGACTGGTGATGAGGCCCTGGACCAGGATAGGCCAGTGGGCGTCCTCTTTCTGGACCTTAGCAAGGCATTTGATTCCAGTACCCACAGTGGCCTGCTGGCTAAGCTGAAGGAAATGGAATGTAGGGAGACAGTTGTTAAGATGGATAGGAAATTGGCTCTCTGAGTGTATGCAGAAGATGGTGGTTGGAGGTGGCCTCATCCCCAAGGTGGGTTACTGGTGGGGGTTCCCCAGGGGTCAGTGCTGGGGCCACTCCTGTTCAATGCCTATGTCTCGGACATCAGGAGGGAGATCAGGAGTGAGATGGGTCTCTTTGTAGATGACTCAAAGCTGGGTGCAGTGGTGGATGAGGAGGAGGGCAGGGTGGCCTTGCAGGCGAACCTGGAGGCTCTAGAAAGGTGGTCAGGAAAATGGAAACTAAAATTCAATGTGGGGAAGTGCAAGGTTCTGCACCTGGGAGTTAGAAATCCAGGCCAGGGGTATACCCTGGGAGGAGACATGATTCAAGTCATGGAGGGTGAGAGGGATCTGGGAGTAGTGGTAGATGTCAAAATGAACAACTCAGAGACCTGTAGGAGGGCAGAGGCAAGGGCAAATGGGATGCATGGGGGGATTACCTCCAGAAAGGCGGAAGTGATCCTTCCATTGTACAACTGCTTGGTTAGGCCACCTCGAATATTGTGTGCAGTTTGGAGACCACATTTAAAAGGGACTTTACACTCCCAGAGAGGGTCCAGAAGGGCAACCAAAATGATCTGGGGCCTGGGGAGAGGACCTATGAGGAGAGGCTCAGGGAGCTCGACATGTACACCCTGGAGGAGAGGAGGGACGGGGGGACATGATAGAGGTCTTTAAGTACATGAAAGGGATCAATAAAGGATGCCCAGTCAGGGTGCTCCAAAGGAAGGAGGATGGGGCAACGAGAGGTCATGGGTGTAAGCTGGAAGGGGGCAGGCTCAGAGGGGAGAGGAGGAGATGTTGTTTCACTGAAAGTGTGGTGGAGCCATAAAATGCACTGCCCAGGGAGCTGGTAAAGGCAGAGTCAGTGGACGGGTTTAAATGGGGATGGGACAGGTACAGTGAGAGAGTAAATCTGACCAGGCCCAGTACAGGTGGAACATCTGTGACTGGGGACAGTATAACCCAAGGGGGAAGGGGGCACCAAAATTGACCCTCAGTGCAGGTGCTGAAAATTGAACAGACTCGAGAGACCGTTAGGCCTATTCTGCTGCCATTTTAGTATGTTAGTATTGGCCACATGATTGAGGGAGAAGTAATCCTTAGTGGCTTTCTGAATCATGGTACAAAAGTTGGGATCACGGAGAAGTAGAGGGTTACACCTCCATCTGGTGCCTGACCCTCCCTGACCAGAGGCAGCATAGCAGCAAGGTAACAGGTGCATGGTCAGATACCAATATGTTGTGAATTTTGGTGCAGAAGATATATTTGGCAGTGGAGGGGTTGGCCAGCCAGAAGTCAATCCGGCTTGAAGTTGCATGGACTGCGGAGAAAAAAAAGTAATCACGTCTGGACGGATGGTCTCTTCGCCACACGTCTGACATACCCCATTCATCTGTTATTTCCCTCAAAGCCCTCAATGCTCTAGGGTGCGATTGGGGGGTTAGCTTAGATTTATCGAGAAAAGCATCCAGAGTGAAATTAAAGTCCCCACCCAATAGAATCAGAATCTGCGGATAGTCGATCGTCAGGGATTCTATGGCTTTAAAATCCAGCAGAACATCAGGCTGGTCCATATTGGGTCCATAGAAATTAACCAACACCACCCACCCACCTGGATATGTGAATCAAGCCACAATCCAGTGGCCCTGTTTGTCCGTGGCAACCTGCTCCTGTCCCCATGAGGACAATTTTTTGACCAGTATGACCACCCCTTTAGACTTATTGGGCACTGAACTCACCATGACAGTACCTACCCATGTCTTTTTAGCCACTGTACATTTCTTGCAGTGAGGTGGGTCTCTTGGACTAATGCAATGTCCTGCCAAAGGTATGTAAGTGTTTAAGGACCATAGTTCTTTTTGACTGGGTGATTTAGCCCTTTTACATTCCATGACACCAGGTTGATCAGATTATTCTGCGTCATACTCCCCGACTTAGAAAAGAAGCCAATACTCACCATTTGAGTCTGGAAAGGGTAGAAAAGCAGGGGAGGGTCCGCTGAAACAGAGGAGAGATTTACAGAAGAGTTAAGAGGGGATGGTCTGCACACTTATACAACTCCCAGGAAGATCCTAATGTAGAAACAAAAACAGATATGTTAAAACTTTAACTTGCCAGCCAAAGGCTGGTTATCCGGAGAACAGAGATCAACAAATGAATTTCCATCCAGAGAAAACAGATAACTTTTACAACGATCAGTACACTCTATGTTAGTAACACACTAACCTAACAATGATAAGGTGTATATGCGAGGTGCCAATCACATGAAAAGGCACTCAGCCTGTTGACCTATCACCTGCAGGAGATAAAGAAAGAGAGAACAACCAGAAACTATCCTCTCCATCCCCAGCAAACCACAACTGAGGAAGATCCTCGGGGGAAACAAAATCCCTGACAGGCGGGGGGGGTGGAAGGTGGGGAGTGGACTTGAGAGGGAAAAAACAAAGAGGGGGGGAGAGGGATGCCCCATAATAGGTGTCTACATGGTCTTTTGTTCCACCCCATCCACTGCCAAGGGTAACTGGCTGGGCTTAATGTTAGAGCATTCATCATCATCCAATGCTCAGCCTATAGGTACCACAAATATTGCACCTCTGGTGAGTGTCAACATATCTGATCAGGTCAGCCAGCTACCTATTAAGGGAGGTGGTGGAGAGCTCCGGCCCACCTGCAATAAACAAGAGAGACCTAGCTCTGGCAGCAGGCAGGGAGATGGGCCTCGGAGCTGTAGAGATTTACTGTTCCATCAGAAAACTATTTAAGATATAGTCCTTGTAATCTATATAGGGCTGTGCGACATACCTTTCCCGAATATTCGCATTCGGGTCCCAGGTATTCGTATTCATTATTTGGTATTCAGCCAGAAAAGGTGTTTTAAGAAACTTTAAAAAGCAGTTTAACAACACCATTAATCACCCATTAAACCTGGTGCATATATACACCTCAATGAGACTTCAACCACCAATGCAGAGCTCTCATTAATACAACACAAGCTACATGCAGCACATTTGATCCACCACACCACACATATAGCACTCCAAAAACAATATCAAGCATTGCATTGGGTCAGCACTGGAGGGTGTTCATAGTCACAGACACGGTAGTCCATGACATGGGCATCGGCGATTGAGTGCTTGCAATAATGGCAACTCAATCCTGGTGCATTTTGAAGGGGCTACTGCTGAGGAAGGGTGACTGGATGGGGGAAGAGGGCGCATATAGTGACAGGACATCATTATATGTGTGTGTGTGGGGGGGGGTCCAGCGTGATGGAAGGGAGGGAGGGCTGGCCTGGTGTGGTTGGTGTTGGGCTGCCAAGCTGGCCCCATAGCATGGTTGGTGGTTGTCAGCCTAAAGGTGCAAGGGTTCCAGGTTGGGTTCGGGCATGCCTACATTTTTGTGTGCCCATCCCCCAATTTTTTTTTCCTCCAGATTTTGCAACCCCCAACATGCACTCCCCTGGAGTTAAGAATTCTTTAGTGGGGGGGTTGGGCAATGCAAGGGGCACAGCCCGCTGCATGAACAATCAAAATTTAAGTCCCTGGCACTGTTTTTCTGTGCGCTGGGGGTGTACATCACTGAAACAGATTTTTGGTGACATATACTTGCCCTGCCACCAATTGTGATTGCGCTTTCATGGTTGTCACAGAAATCCACAGACATGGGGCAGATGGTGCTTTGGCCATGGGCATTAGAATAGTGGTAACAATGGCTGCCATAGTGGTGACAACTGAAAGGGTGGCTGCTGCATGAATGGCACTGGTGGTGGTGGGAAGCACACTGACTGTAGATGTAGCAGCAATAGTGATAGCAAATGGAACACTGGTGGTGGTGTCTACTGCTTCCTGCACAAAGCATGTTGCACTAATGCCCTCCTACTACTGCACAAAAGGATGTGACAGTGAATGTATAGATGGAACAGGTGGTGACACCAGTAGTAGTAATAGTTCTGCCGGTGGTAATAGTAGTAGTAGTACTAGTCCCAATTCTACAAAAACTAAAAGACTTGCTTGGGGAGAAAAATATTTGAGACCAATTAATAAAGAGACATCTGTCTGCCATTGTCCATGTAGTCTATCTCACCACCTTCTCTGGAGTTGTATTATGTATCAGTAGTATACAGTGAAGCAAGACAAGATGCAATTCAGTACTTTGCAGTAAATGCTGTTACAAAATACTGGATGACTAGAGATTAACTGCCACTGAATTACACTGCTCCTTGCAGCATACTGCAGCACTTTGCAATAATTTTGCGGCACTACTATTACTTATTTAAAAAAATAATTGGGACTGGTGATGCCACACTGGTAACTGGAATATTTCAGGCATGTGAAATACTTGGGACTGGAGATGCCACACTGGCAGCTGCAATATTTCAGGCATGGGAAATACTTGAGAATGGTGATGCCATACAGGTAACCAGAACATTTACATCATGTGAAATACTTGAGACATGTGATGCTATACTGGTAACCATAATATTTCAGTCACGTGAAATACTTGAGACTGGTGATGCCACACTTGTAACTGCCATATTTCAGGCATGGGAACCACTGAGACTGGAGATGCCACACTTGTAACTGCCATATTTTAGGCATGGGAAATACTGAGACTGGAGATGCCACACTTGTAACTGCCATATCTCAGGCATGGGAACCACTGAGACTGGAGATGCCACACTTGTAACTGTCATATTTCAGGCATGGGAAATTCTGTGACTAGAGATGCCACACTTGTAAGTGCCATATTTCAGGCATGGGAAACACTGAGACTGGTGATGCCATACTTGTAACTGCCATATTTCAGGCATGGGAAACACTGAGACTGAAGATGACACACTATTAGCTGCCATATTTTATGCACGTGAAATACTTGAGACTGGTGATGCCACACTGGTAACTGGCACCTGGAAAGCTGTTAAAAGGGATCGATGGAATATGGGCACAAGCAACACAGGGGATGAGAGATGTAGCAACACCAGTTGAGGATTTTGTATTGGGAACAGCAATCAATAGGTGGGTGGCAGTTTTAGGCACTGGGAACTGCAGTGCATGCTCGTTCAAAAGAATACACAATAACAGTGGAAGTAATAAAGGAAAAGGGTGCTGGTCACAGATTTTTGTTAGTATGACTTTGAATATAAATGTTAACATGTGTTATTTGCTAACAGAACAATGATGGTTAACACAGAATGAGCGTGTATGGGTCAATGCTAAAACACACAAATGTTGTATCCAGTACAAGACAATTATTTAATGCAATTGTTAGTGCCATATGTGTACCCAAGGTGAGGTAGATTTATTTTTATAAACACAAGTTGTTTCACATGTGCTGGGTCAAGTGAGGATCGGTGAGGTTCCACCACATCTCCAGCAGTGCTGAACATTCGTTCAGATGGTACGCTGGTAGGGGAGCAACAGATATATTTAAGGGCCAACTGTGCCAAGTGCAGAGATGCTTTCATCCTTTTGATCCAGTACTCCACTGGATTTATAGAGAATGATTCCAGAGGCTCATTGAAATAACTGTTCAACAGATTGGGTGCTGACTGTGGCTGCTGTTCTGTTCTCTTCCTCTGCTCAGCCTGTAGTGATGAGCTGAGTTCAGTCCAACAGTCACCCTTCTTCTCAAGGCTTTCCATACTGCTTTCAGTTTGTGATTCTGAGACTGGCTCATCAATAGGGTTACCTGCTGGTTTCATCCACCCAAGGATGCAGAAACTAAGTTCTGAGCACATCTGCTTCTGAATGTCTGTGACCCTGTGAGTGGGCATTATAAGGTGTAGTACCTCACACTTGAAACATGGATCCAACATAGTGGCAAATATGTGCTATTTATTGGAACAGAGATCAGAAAATCTAACTTCTAGTTCTGTGGTGAGGTTTTCCACAAGGGATATCACTGTTCCTGGTGTCTGGTTTGGATCTTTCTCAGCATTTTCACTGAATCTCCTCATGGCTTTTTTCAGGATCTGTACAGCAGGAATTACCTGACTTAGCAGTGCAGCATCAGAGCTAAGGTCACAAGTGCTCCTTCCAAATGGGGCTAAAACCTTTACCAAGCCCTCAATCACAGCCCAGTCCTGATGTCCGAGGACTCCCCCCTATATCAGTTTCCATGCTCATCTCATGAAGGGTCCACTTTTGCTCCAGAACCCTTTGCAGCATGTAGTAGGTGAAATTCCACCGGGTCTGTACATCCTGGATGAGATGAAGCTGCGGCATTTGAAGATGCTCTTGTAGCTGATGCCGACGGTTTGTGGCTTTCACAGAGTGATGGAAGTGGCTGCATATGCTTCTGGCTACTTTGACTGTGTGATCTGCCTTCACTGTGTATGCCAAAGCCTTTGTCACCACCAAATTTAGTGTATGAGCAAAGCAGCGTATCCCCCTCAAAAGCGCCATCTCTAAGTGCTTTTATCATATTTGTGGCATTGTCTGTGACCACAAACCCTACCTGCAAATTGTTGCCATCAATCTGTGGGCTCAACATCTCTTGCAGGAATGACAGTATGTTTATAGCCCGCTGATCCTTTTCCATAACACTAACATTTAACAAAGTAGACCTGCAGGGAGAGGGGGAAGAGACAGAACCAGCACCAGTACCACCATCACCACCAGTGACTACCACATCTGCAACACACCAGTGTGCTGTCAGTGACATCTATGCATGATTTGAATTCATGCTGGTCCATATGTCAATTGTGCAGTGGAAAACTCCACCAACAGCCTGTGTTCGTAGCCTGACAACTTCTTTTCTCAAATCATGGTAAATGTTGGGTACTACAGTACATGAAAATGTGGTCCGTGATGGTATATTATACCTAGGGTGTAAATGCTGCAGCAGCCTATGGAAACCTGTGTTTTCCACAATGGAAAATGGCTGCAGATCCATGGCAATCATCTCACCAATTAAACTGGTGATTTGCTGTGCTGTTGGGTGTGATGCCTGTATTTGGTGTGGGCATGGAAGGCTTGCATGATGGATGTAGTCAAAGCGGTACCACACCGCATTGATTTTGACTTTGAACCCACGGTTGAGGGTGTTACAATAATAGATGATTGAGCAGAAGAAGGCAAAATGGGTGATGCTTCTGTACGGGGATGCGCTGTAAGTGGTGTGGGGGGAGTTGAGGACACACTGTCTGTCTCAGTAATAGAATCGCTAACAATACTTTGTGCATCTACTGGACCAGTACCAGAAGAGGGGCTGACAGGCACATGTTGTGGAGGGGGAGAAACAGCTGTGGATTGCTGAAGTGCGCTGGGATGTTTCTTTCAGAGATGGTTCATCATTGATGTTGTTGTGAGATTTGAAAGGTTTTTACCACGACTTACAGTACAGTCACACACACAGCATACTGACTTTGATGGATCATATTTTACAACATTAAAGTACAGCCACACCACACTTTTCCTTGCACTGACATTGGAAGTACAGGCCCCTTATAAGACCTGGGTGCAGTGGATGCAGTTGTTCTACCCTTTTCTTTCTCCGCAAGAGATGTAGTTGTAAAACTACTTTGTGTATCAGATGGAGTTGAACTTGACACAACTCTTTGAAAGGACAGGTGGAATCGTTTTTTTTTTTTTTTTTTTTTTAGGGAGGAGGAGAAGGGTGACCCTGACTGGCCTGCTTGCCTTGACAAGAAGCACTGCATTTTTTGGCAGCTGCACATTCACGCTTCTCACACAGATATGCCACATATTCGGCCTCATCGCCAAATTTGCTTAGGTGGATATCACTGTCAGATGATGTACTTAGCAAGTCTTGAGGCTCTGGTAAATATTCAGAACCAGATGAATGCTCTTCTTCAGAATCCTCCACATCAGCAACAGGAAATGTGGTGAGAGGAAACTTGCGAGGCTGAGCAACAGTATGTTTTGGCAACACAATTGGTGCAGTCATTGTAACAGTCTCATGGTCAGTACTAGTCACAGTACCTATGGTCATGGGCACAATTGGCAAGGTAGTAGCACTGTCTACCGTAGTCCTGTTGACAGAATTGCAATCAGAAGTTACAGTTGAAGAAAGTGGCATCATATTACAGCTAGTTATAATACTGGCAGCAGTAGTCATGGTGACAGCAGAACACTCAGGACTACTAATGAAAGCAAAGGTTGTGGTGACAATGGCTGTGCGAGGAGCACAAATAACAGTGCACACTGTTATAGCAGTAGTGGTGTCAACAGTACAAAAAGGATTTGTTCTGGTTGCTGAAATCACGGCATCTGGTGGTGGTGTGGAAGAGCACACTGATAGGCGGTGTTATCTCTATGGAGGCAGTTGTGTGAATAGTACTACCACTGGTAGTGGGGGTGGGTTCTTATTCTTGTATAACTGGAAATGTCATCTGTAAAGCCCTCCTACTTTTATAAAATGATAGTGCTGCAAATGCATTGCTAGTAATAGTAGTGGCAGCAGTTGTACTTACAGTAGTACTAGTACTACCCCCAATCTTACTGACACCAGAACCTGAAGGCTTATCAGGGGAGAAAACTATTTTAGAGTGGCGAATACGAACAGACCTTCTCTCACCTCTGTTCCTCACCACTTACGACTGGTGGTGAAGATGACTTGCTTGGGCTGGACCATGCACGTTTACGGGATTGATGAGACATGGTCCGTAACTTACTGTGTATATTATTTGTGATTACTGTCTTTGTTTATGTTGGTGCTTCTTGCAGAAAACAACAATAGCAACACCGCGTATGTAGTAGCTAATAAAGTCAAGCTGATACTAGAGAGATGGAGTCAGCAAACAACTTCTTACTTGTATGTGTCAGTTGTGCAGTTGTACAGTACAACAATTCAAGCTTTGAAGGTGCACCAAACAACTTACAACACACAGAGCCCAGTGAGTCATGCCTGACACACACAGAAATACTAAAGCAGTTCACAGAAAATTTACGTGTACACACTCACAGTAGTGCAGACACAGGAGCAAAGACACGCAAAAAGAAAAACTCACATGCACAGGAGGCCACTCAGGTGCAGTGAGCTGTGGAGGGAGGAGTCACCTGTGACACCCTCCTTACTCAGTTGTACAGGGAACTGAGCCAACAACCAGACTACAGTCAGCAACAATTCAATGGGCCAAGCCTGACCCAGTGAGAAAAAAATAATGCTGCTTTATATATCAAAAAAAAAATGCATGCAGACAACTGTGCATGCACTTGCAGGACACAGATTACAAGAACAACAATACTACGCATACACGGATGATGTATGCGCTGCGATAAGCTGCAACACAGATAAGAGGGAGTTAGATGACAATCACACCTCACTTATGCAGGGAACTGAGCCTGGAACCTGATTACAGCAAAATACAAATTTGCTTCACAAAAGAAATAGAAAATACCACAGGGGCTGTGTGTGGATTTGGAACAAAAACTAAGCAAACACAGCAGTGGGGATGATGGGGCAGTCAGCAAAGTTTGAGCCACTCACTGTTAGTGAGCCCAGTAACAGTTACTCACTACATGCAAAAGCCAAACTGGACTTTGTTGACAAAAAAAAAATCCTGATAAGAACTAATTGGTTCTTAAGCAAAAAATCAAACCACACTGCTTCAGCTGAGCTGTGAAACTGTAAGCAGTGGGGGAGGGGAGTCAGCATTCAGCAGCACACACTCATGTTCACTCACACACAGACTCTCCTTTTCCTTGAAACTGAGCCCAGTTTCAAGGATGAAAAACAAAACTGCAGTCAGATGCAGTCACAAGGTGATCAGGTGTAAAAATTGGATCACACACAAAATGTTTTTTAAACAGTTATAAAAGTTACAAGTGGTAAACTAAACAGAGGTAGCTCCCGAGAAACAACCGTCTCCTCTCATCTACACACTCAGAGTGAGGAGATCACATGGTGTTCCTGGCTGTGAGCTCCAAAAACAGCCTCTGATTGGCCAGTGAAGCTCTGTGAGATTTTGAAATCTCACCCACGGAATAGTACGTTCCGAATAGTGAACTATTCGGAATGTCCATCCGAATATTCGGCAAGCCTACTATTCATGGCATTCGTGAAATACTATTCGGACCATGCACAGACCTTCTCTATACCATAAACATAGAAAATAAGGTCTCAGTCCTTAACAGCACACTCTTCCACTTGGCTCAATGGGGAAGCATCTGTGGACAGCACAGCCGCAAAAGTCAAAAGTCCAGGTCTCACGGGGTAATCCAGAGAGTTCTGCAGGTTCTCAGGACCCAGTACCGTATCAGCCCACGATGAATCCTCAGCCGCTTTAATAATCATTTTGTCCGGAATTTCACCCGACTCACTGGAGCTGTGGAGTTCATCTCTGGTTTGTTTGGCGGGTGGCGCATCATTTAAGTCACTAGTGGGAGAGCTTTGCCCACTAAACGAGCACTGCCACACTCTGGTTGAGTAGATTACACCTCTAGGGGTAGCGCAGATGGGAGAATGGTTACAGTTCCCGCTTGGAGAGCTCTACGATTAACGGCTCCAGCTTCTGTGCAATGAGAAGGCAGAGATGACCTTGGGGAGGCATCTGGAAGTAGCATTGTCTGATCCACTCTCTTCTCCTCTACTGGCACTTCCCTTGAAATTTTGTTCTGCTGAGTCCCAGGTTCAGGTCCAGGTCCTGGTACCCAGAGCCTCTTGGGAGTTGTAGTATTGACACTCAATTTAGGCCAGTACTTGTGGGCCAAGTGCTCAACTTCCTGAGGGGTTTCTGCTACAATAGCTCTTCCTTCCCTGGACACATGAAGGCAAGCCAAGTTTCTAAACCCACATTGGAATCCTTGTTCAGCCAGCAGCTTTTTAAGAGGTAGGAATGTTTTTCTCTGGGCAGCAACCTCTGCTGAGAAGTCTCCGAAAAAAGATAGGCAGGCCCCTCGCCACAGCAGTTCCCCTTTATCTCTGGCTACACTAAGGATTTTTTCTGTAATAGAATACTTCAGGACATATGCTATAATGGGCCGAGGTGGTCCCTGTCAGTATCTGGCCCTACTAGGGATCCGATGCTACCCATTCTGTTTCAACTGGGTCTGTCCATCTTTCCCAAGAATCTTGGGGATTTCCTCGATAGGAACCTCTCAGTGTTCTTGCCTCAACTCCATCAGGAAACCCGATAATTATAATATTATTTCACCTCCTCTGTTCTCCTGATCCTCTGCTCTCCTCCACAGGGTGGCTAAGTTTTCATCACGTTCCCGCAGCTTTTGCCAAATTTTGGTGTTATCCATTTCCAAATCCTCCACTCGTTGCTCTGCCATGTTAATTTTGTCACTGAGCACTTTAACCTCCATAACTGTGCCAGTTAGGGTGGTGGATATTGTATCGACCCTTGTCAGGAGGGTTTCTAACATGGAAGTGATATGTTGTAGAGAAGCGCTTACATCCACTTGTTGTGTGGTAATTCCCCTGGAAGTAGGCTTAGGAGCAGGCGCATTAACTAGTAGGGGATCCATGCTGTAGTAGGGAATCCAGACATGGGGTACAGCACACGTGCAGGGCCTAGTGTCTCTGGTTGCGTTGCCATAGTTTAGTCACTACTAGGTGACAGGTGCCAGATTACTATCACGCCAGAGCACTGTCCAATGGCCTAGTCAGCACTGAAAGAGAGCCGCACAGTAACTGGCACAATGGAGCTATTGCCGGAGAGCTCATAGCACATACAAACTGATTTTGGAACCGGGGCAGCACCAGGTAGATTGCGGGAGGGTGGAGACTCCTAAGTAACCACGGATGATGGTGGATTTAATTTTCTGGAGACCGAGCTAGCAGTCTAGGTGGCCATCTTCTTTGGCGTTGTAGCCACGCCCCCCGTGAGGGGGTGTTAAAGAAAAGATTACTCATACAGATAGAAGAGTTAGACGCTTATCATCCCCCAGGGCAAAAAGGAAAAGCAAGAAACATGCAACAACAGGGAGGGGTTGGAAGGGGGACAGGGAAGGGGCTACATGGTGTAGAGGATAAGTAGCAAACACCAGGAGCTTGGGGAATGAACTAGGGGAATTGGAGGTCACCATGGTGGAAGAGGGTCTTGACATAGTAGCAGAAAGTGAGACTTGGTGGACTAAGCATCATGCCTGGGAGATAGTCATACCTGGTTACCAACTGTTTAGGAAAGACAGGGCAAGAATGAGGGATTAGGGTAGCATTATGTCAAAGAAGAAATTGGGGCCATGGAGGGTAGGAAGAGAAAGGGAGACTGATATAATGTGGGTCACTTTAAACAAAAAGGAATGTGGGAAATCATTGAGGGTGGAGATGGTTTACAGACCTCCTACACAGGTCAAAGAGGGGGATGAGCAACTTTTACAGTCAGTAACAAAAATGGCACAAATAGGAGAGATTCTACTAGTATGGGACCTGAACCTCCTTGATACTGACTGGGAGATCCAAGCAGCGGTATCAGCTAGGAGCAGGGGGATATTAGAGGCACTACAAGATGTATTCCTGCAACAACTGGTAAAGGAGCCCACTAGGGGAGAAAACCTGTTGGACTTAGTCCTCACAAATGGGGACAGTGTGGAGGAGGTGGAGTTGGGGAGAAGATTAGGCACATGTGACCACAAGGCTATAAGGTTCAGGGTACAAATGGAAATGGAATAAACAGGACAAGAACTAGAGTAATGACTTCAAGAAAGCAGACTTTAACAGAATGAAGAGGATATCTGGGGAAGAAATGTCAGATGGGAATATAAAGGATGTGGAGGAATTATGGGCAGCTATTAAGGGAGGAGTGCTGAAAGCCACTGAAATTTGCAACAAGAAGGTTAGGAAGAACAGAAGAAAGAGGAGACCTCTATGGTTTACAAGGGATGTGGCAGGGGCAATTAGGGAGAGGAAAAGGGCATTCAGGGGTATAAGATAACACAAAGGGAGGAGGAGGATAGGGAGGCATATAGATAGAAGAGGAGGAGGCAGGATAGAAAATAAGGAGGTCTAAAGAGGTCACCGAGGAGAAATAGTAAAACAGGACAATAGGGGAGATAAAACCTTTTTTAGGTATGTGGAAAGAAGAAAGAATGCACAGCAGGGAATAGTGAGATTGAGGGGGGAGGGAGGAACAAAACTGGAGGGGGACTTTGAAAAAGTGGAGGTATTAAATAGCTACTTCTGTTCTATCTTCATGAAAGAGGGTAAGGATAGAGGACCAGAGCTGGAAGGGAAGGGACAGGAGGGGAATGGATTCTAGAATGTTCCCAATTGATAGAGTAAGGGAGGAACTGGGCAGGTTAAAGGTGGGTAAAGCAATGGGGCTGGACAGCTTGTACCCAAGGGTACTCCGTGAGCTGAGGGAGGAGCCGGCAGCACCTTTGACAAGACTGTTTAGCTTGTCCATGAATACAGGGTGGGTGCCTGGGGACTGGAAGAGGGCAGAGGTAATTGCACTACACAAGGGGGGAAGCAAGGAGGTGGCTAAAAACTGCCACCCTGTCAGTCTCACCTCAGTGGTGGGAAAGGTAATGGAGATGTCAATAAAAGAAAGGATGGTAAACTACCTGGTGGCCAGTGGTATGCAGGGCCGAAAGGCAGCATGAGCTTCACCGAATGGGAAGTCATGTCGAGACCAACCTGATAGAGTTTTTGATTGGATGATGCAGGTAGTGGACTAGGGAGGCGGTGGATGTGGCCTATCTGGACTTCAGTAAGGCCTTCAACACCATCCACACAGAAGGCTAGTAAATAAACTGAGAGCTTTGAGGTGGGCCAGAAGGTAACTAGGTGGGTGGAAAACTGGTTGACGAAGGAGCCAAACAGTGGTGGTAAATGGTACATTCCATGGTAAGGGGTAACAAGTGGGGTCAGTACTGGGACCCCTACCTTTTAATTTATATTAGTGATCTACCAGAAACACTAGAAGTTACAGTGTGCCTATTCATGGGCGATAAGAAAGTCTACAATAGGGGTCACACATAAGGTGGAGTGGAGGCCATGAGGCAAGACCTGGAGAAATTGGAGAGATGGTCGGAAACCTGGCAACTAAAATTCAAGGGCAAAAAAGTGCGTGGTGATGCAGCTGTGATGGAAAAACATTTGAGCAGCTTATACCCTGGGGGGGAGTAAATAAAGGAAACAGAGCAGGAGAGGGATCTGGGGATTATTATATCCTGCAATTTTAGGATGGGGAATCATTGCAACAAGGTGATGGGAAAGGCAAATGGTATGTTGGCTTGCATTGGAAGTGGCATAACTAGCAGAAAGAGGGAGGTGCTTATGCCACTGTACAAAACAATGGTGAGGCCACACCTGGAGTATGATGTACAGTTCTGGATACCACATCTATGTAGGGACATTGAGGGTATGGAGAGGGTTCAGAGAAGAGCAACAAAGATGGTGCATGGATTCAGGGAAAACATCTGAACAGAGGTGGAGGGAGCTGAATCTATGCCCACTAGAGACTAGAAGGGAGAGGGGGGACATGATTGAAACTTTTAATTATTTGAAGGGGATCAATAAGGTGAAGGAGGGGAGCTTGTTCAAAAGGAAGGAGGGAGCTAGAGCAAGGGGGCAGAGCCTCCGATTGGAAGGAGGGAAATACAGAGGCAATGTGAGGGGGACGTTCTTCTCAGAGAGGGTGGTGGAGGCCTAGAACAGGCTACCAGAGGAGGTGGTGGATCCAAAATGGTGATGAGATTCAAGAGGGCATGGGACAGACATATGGCATTTGGAGGAGGGGGGAAGTTCTGAGCCAGTAAAAGGAAGAGGGGGAGATAGGGTGGATATAAGGGCAGACCAAATGGGCCAGTATGGTCCTTTCCTGCCATCAAATTTCTGTGACTCAGTGTGAATCTATGGTGAGTATCAAAAGGCAATTGCTCATAAAAAGGCAGTGTTCCTGTCTAGGAAGAATTCTGCTGGGAAGAACTGACTGGTTCAGCTCTTTTGGGCTGTAGACGGGCTTCTCTGTCCAGCCTGTTTGGAGCTTGTAAGATCTTTTTCCGCCCTTGAAATGTGAGCAGTTTGCTCAGTTCTTCTTAGACAGTGTCCTTTATTAGGGCTGGGATTTCATCAAGTGGGCTGTCACCCAGTAGTATTGAGGCAGTGGATCAAGGATGCATTCAGTGCTCCAGGGGAGAGGTGAGTGACATGATCTCAAAGCTGTAGCCGATGTTCTGTGGCCTGGATCCAGGCCTGATACATCTACTTGTGAGCTGTGTGGGACAGCCGGTCCTGGTATTCGCTGAGAGTATCTGATGCTTTTTATCAGAAGGGGTGATCCCAGTCTTTCTGAAAAGTGCACTGGTGAAGCCACTTCTGATTAAGCTATCTCTGGCCCCAGACGTACTGGTGAATTACCAACCCGTCTCTAACCTGTTCTTTTGGAGAAAGTAGTTTTGCTGTGGCTTGAGGCACACCTCACTGCCTTTGACATCTATGAACCTCTCTAATCTGGGTTTAGGTCTAGAAGCAACATGCAAACTGTACTAGTTAGGGTGCACAATGATCTGCTCAGAGTGAGCAATAAAGGAGAATGGTCAGTTCTCATTCTTCTTAATCTATCTTAAGCGTTTAATGCCATGAACCACTGGATGTTATTGGATCAGCTTAGGGAGTATGTGGAACACTGGAAAAGTCATCTGCTGATTCAAGTTCTATCTCAATGGCAGGATGCAGAGGGTTGTATTGAGATGTTTTTCTTCACTCCTGATGACCTGCCTTATGGTGTACCACAGGACTCTGTCCTCTCACACATGCTGCTTGTGGTGTATATGGTACCTCTGGGTAAGATCATTAGGCAGCATGGGCATGGGTTTCACTGCTGTGCAGCTGATACACAGTTTTATATGTCCTTTGAATCTGGGACACTGGAGGCAGTGGATGTGCTAAATAGGTGCCTGGCCAAGATCCAAGACTGGATATTATTGAGCTGGTTGAGACTTAATGTGATAAAACTGATATACTGGTGGTGGAGCCAGATTGTGGGAAGGGAGTGGCAGCTTCCAAGAGGGAGATGGGTATTTGGATCAGCCCCACCACGCTTTTGACTGCTATGAAAGTGAAAAATCTGAGTCATTCTGGATGACAGGCTGACATTTGAGGATCAGGTGTTGGCAGTAGTCTGGAATGACTTTTACCACCTACATAACTTCAGCCAGATTATATCCCTTATTCCACCCCCCGATGATCTGGCCACACTGGTGCACACGTTTGTGACATCATGGCTTGTTTACTGAAGTGCTCTTTAACTTAGAGTAAATTGATGTACACTACAGTGCCTGCAGCTGGTGCAAAACGTGGCTGCTAGGTTGTTGACCAGCCTTTCAAGATCATGTCATGTCTCCTCAGTGCTCCGTGAACTGCATGTGTTGCCAGTCAAGTAGTGTATCATCTTTAAAGTTGGCTTGCTAAGGGCCTGGGTTACCTAGTGGGTATTCTGCACCCTTACACATCCTTGGACCCTCTTTGCAACACTGAGGAGGGTCTCCTTGTAGTTCCCACAGGGAGGTTAAAAACCACGGGGGACCGGGCACGCCAGGTAGTAGGCATAGTCCTATGGAACTCTTTCCCAAGAGCCCTGACGGAGGCCCTCTTGGTGGAGGCCTTTATGCAGGGTCTGAAAACAAACTTGTTTGCTCAGGCATTTTTGGAGCAATGTCCCCTTTTCCCAACTTACCAGTCTATAGCCTAGTTATTTATTTTTGAAGAAATGCTACTATTTTGATATTGTTTTATTAATTTATTCTGAGTTTATTTTTCTGATTTAATGAAGATGTGTATTGATCCTACTGCTTTTTTTATCTGTAATGGTACCCTGAGTCTATGGGGAAGGTGCCAATTATAAATAAAACTACGACTGTGACTACTACTACTAAATAAATAAACAAAGGAGAGCAACAACGATGGCCAAGGATTTATAAAGTATGGGGAGATGGTTATTAATAATGGAATTCAATAAATTCCTATCTTTGATATGCTATCGTTGTGATGCCAAGAGGTTGTTATACCCTTTTGGGCATGTCAAAACGATAGCATAACAACATGAACATTTTTGCGCAAGTGTGTCTCTTGAACCTGAATATGCCAGATGTTAACTGGAGGACATGTACTGCAGCCACATCCAGGAGCAGGGTCATTCTCGATGCCCTGCAGGGGGGCAGACCTTAGACAGCTAGTGCTGGAACCCACTCGGGAGGGAGCAATACTAGACCTAGTACTCTCAAATGGAGAGAGGATCACAAATTTAGAAGTCGGTAGACATCTGGGAACAAGCGACCACTGCACAGTGTGCTTCACAATGAGCACAACCATGGAGATAAGCCATACAAAAACAAGGATACTGGACTTTAGAAGGGTTGACTTTGGCAAAATGGGTGAACATCTGAAGAATGCACTAGCAAATGGCCAAATAGGAGGGGTGGAAGAACAATGGAGAATAATCAAAACTGCCATCATAAAGGCAACAAGTCTTTGTGTAAAACAAATAAAGAAAACAAAGCAGAGTAAAAAACCACTATGGTTCTCTAAAGAGGTGGCAGGGAAGGTTAAGGAGAAAAAGGCTGCATTCAAAAAGTATAAGGAATCACAGAAGGAGCACGACAGGGAACTGTATCAATTAAAGCAGAAAGAAGTAGGAAAAGCAGTCAGAATAGCAAAGGCACAAATTGAGGAAAAAATAGCCAACTCGGTCAAAGGGGATAAAACCTTTTATAGGTACATTAGGGAGCATAGAAAGGTTAATGGAGGGATAGTGAAGATTAATAAAGGAGAGGGAGGTGGGCAGAGGGAGACAGTGAAAAGGCAGAGATACTGAATGAATACTTTTGCTCAGTATTCACAAAAGAAGATGAGGAGGAGTTACCTAAACCAGACAATAGAAGCACTCTGGGTAGGGGGGTTGACACCAGTCCATTCACAGAAGAAAGAGTACTGAAAGAACTCTTAAAACTCAAGGTGGACAAAGCAATGGGGCCTGATGGGATTCACCCCAGAATCCTAAAAAGAACTAAGGGAGGACCTAGTGACACCACTGACCACACTTTTAACAAATCATGGCAGGATGGGGTGGTACCTGAGGACTGGAGGAGGGCAGATGTGATTCCCCTTCACAAAAGTGGGAGCAAGGCAGAAGCAGGAAACTACAGACCTGTAAGTTTGACCTCAGTGGTAGGGAAAATGATGGAATCACTTCTGAAAGAAAGAATTGTTGAGTACCTAGAGGCCAGCAGGGCACAGGACCCAAAGCAGCATGGATTTACAGCAGGAAGGCCATGTCAGACTAATCTAATTGATTTCTTTGACTGGGTGACCAAAGTAATAGACCAGGAGGGGCTGTGGATATGGCCTATCTAGATTTTAGCAAGGCATTTGACACAGTCCCACACAAAGATTAATAATCAAGCTAGCCAGCCTGGGAGTGGGTCCCAGGTGGTAGCCTGGGTAGTGAACTGGCTGCACAACAGGACACAGAGGTAATAGTGAATGGAACACATTCCAAAGAAGGGGGTTACTAGTGGAGTACCTCAGGCCTCAGTACTGGGTCCAATCCTCTTTAACATCTTTATAAGTGACATTGCAGAGGTCGGCGGGAAAGGTATGCCTCTTTGCAGATGACACAAAGATCTGTAACAGAGTTGATACACAAGAGGGGTAGAAAAGATGAGAAGGGACTTGGCAAGGTTGGAGGAATGGTCAGACATAGCCAACTTAGATTCAATGCAAAGAAGTGCAAGTAGTGCACCTGGAAACAAAAACCCAGGAGAAGAGTACACAATAGCAAGGGAGGTACTAACAACAACAAAAATAGAAAGGGACGGGGTAGTCATATCAGATGACCTAAAGGTGGGTAAGCAATGTGAAAAGTCAGTAAGGAGAGCCAGGGGGATACTGGGATGCATAGGAGGGGGCATCACAAGTCGAAAAATGGAAGTAGTTATTCCTCTATACAGGCAGTTGGTGAGACCCCATCTGGAGTACTGTGTGCAGTTTTGGAGACCTCATCTACACAAGGACATAGACAGGATGGAAGCAGTCCAGAGAAGGGCCACTAAAATGGTGCAGGGTCTACATCAGAAACCATATGAGGAGAGACTGAGAGAGCTTAATATGTATACCCTTGATGAAAGGAGGGACGGGGGGACATGATAAAAACATTCAAGTACCTCAAGGGAATCAACAAAGTCCAGGAGGGTAGCATCTTTCAAAAAAAGACATGTGTAAGAACAAGGGGGCACAGTTTAAAGATAGAGGGGGGACGGCTCAGGGGTAATGTGAGGAAATTCTTTTTCACGGAGAGAGTGGTGGATACATGGAACAGCCTTCCTGAGGAGGTCGTTGGGTCTAAAACAGTGGGGGAATTCAAACATGCATGGGGCAGACACAAGGCAATTATAGTGGGGGGTTGCAGGAAGCAGGCTGTTGGTTAACTAAAATCTGCAGCTTATCCAGTAGGTAGGGAAATGGGCAGACTGGGTGGGCCAAGTGGTCCTTATCTGCCGTCAAAGTCTATGTTTCTATGTTTCTATGAACGTCCCACATTTCGATGAACATCTGCGGCGGTGAGAGCTGGCCCTGAAGGAGAGCATCGCAAGGCAAAAAACAGAAAAGTAAGGACACATTTTAATAGGTGCCCATACACTATAGAAGACAATGATGAGCAAAAGTTAACAACACTCTCGAGGTTTACTAGGTTGTCATGACAACTTCTTAAAGAGAACACAACATTGTTGTTAACTGGTGCCCATCCCTTATCCTCTGTGTTGATCATTAGCTACTAGAACTGACTGGCAGAACGAGGACTGTTCTCAGAAAAGAGAACATTTCTGTGGGACATGATCACAGTATTTCAGTAGCTTAAAGGATAACACCATCAGATCAAACAAAGCTCTTATAAGAATTTATTTATTTAGTTTTTGTTGTTTGGTAAAGCACGACTAAACAATACAGACTATTTTCAGACTCAAGCTACGGGTGGTATTTTAGTAAATGGGGGAAATTAGGCAAGGAAAACAGGGAAATTCACCCACTCTTTTCAAGAAGTGCCATGTGATCTTTAACATTCACCTGAATGACCAACAGAAAAGGCAGGTAGGGCAGCTTCTATATGGAGACAGACTTAATATAACAAACAATGAGTCTACGTAGGGGGTCTGGCCAGGATGGAGGGTCCTCACCTCTCATGTCGAGGGCTCAAGGGAGCCTCTGTAGTCCCAAGTATGAACAGAAATTTATTTGCCCAGCTTTCATGTCCTTTGGGACTACACTGGACATTGTCAATTGAGGAGTATGCAGCACTGGGTTTCTAGCTGGTCTCCCTAATTCACCATTCTGGAAAGTGCATTAGACATGACAACTGCGCGGAGAGTATTGTTAGTTGATAGATATTTAAGCAATAAGGCACGACAAGGTGTGTGTTATCGTGTATGCGTCACCCTGGGGTGGGTTGAAGCACAAGGCTAAGCTGAGTGTTTGACCACCCCAGGAGTGACGTTATTACACAATAACACACACCTTGGAGTGCCTTATTACAATTATGCAATGGCTCAATGTTATACAAAATAAACAAAACATTATAAATGTTTTTAGCAGATTTTTTTGTGTTTTTGAAGAGAAAAAAATGCTCCATGTGCTCAAATAAATTCATACAGTGATGTCATTATGTAATAACATCACTGTCTCAGGCACCCACTGACCAATCAGAATACAGGAAATTTCCTTGCCATTGTATAATCATGCACATCTTCTGATCGATACAGCTGGTCAGTTGATATCTACAAGAGTCTTGTGGGCAATTTCCATGGGGAGTAGAGTACCCTGTTAAACTCGTGCAGTGAAAAGAGGCACTGTGACTGTAACATAGAAACATAGAACATAGAAACATAGAATTTGATGGCAGATAAGGACCGCTTGGCCCACCCAGTCTGCCCATTTCCCTACCTACTGGATAAGCTGCAGATCCTGGTTAACCAGCAGCCTACTTCTTCTTACCCCCACCCCCCAGAATTGCCTTATGACTGCCCCATGCATGCTTGAATTCCACCACTGATTTTGACTCCACAACCTCCTCCAGAAGGCCGTTCCATGCATCCACAACCCTCTCTGTGAAAAAATACTTCCTTAAATTACCTCTGAGCCGCCCCCCTCTATCTTCAAATTGTGCCTCTTGTTCTTGCACACCTCTTTTTTTGAAAGATGCTACCCTCTTGGACTTTGTTGATTCCCTTGAGGTACTTGAAAGTTTCTATCATGTCCCCCCTCTCCCTCCTTTCCTCGAGGCTATACATATTAAGCTCCTTAAGTCTCTCTTCATATGTCTTCCGGTGCAGACCCTGCACCATTTTAGTTGCCCTCCTCTGGACAGCTTCCATCCTGTCTATGTCTTTGTGGAGAATGGGTCTCCAGAACTGCACACAGTACTCCAGATGGAGTCTCACCAGCTGTCTGTACAGAGGGATAATAACTTCTTGTTTTCTACTGGTGATGCCTCTCCCTATGCATCCCAGTATACCCCCAGCCCTCCTTGCTGCCCTCTCACATTGCTTGCCCACCTTTAGGTCATCTGATATGACTACCCCAAGTCCCTTTCCATTTTTGTTGTTGTTAGTATCTCACCCCCATTGTGTACTCTTCCCTGGGTTTTGTTTCCCAGGTGCATTACCTTGCACTTCTTAGCATTGAATCTAAGCTGCCATACATTTGACCATTCCTCTAACCTTGCCAAGTCCTTCTCATCCTTTCCACCCCACCCTGTGCATCAACTCTGTTGCAGATCTTAGTGTCATCTGCAAAGAGACTTACTTTTCCTTCCAGTGCTTCTGCAATGTCGCTTATAATGACATTGAAGAGGACCGGTCCTAATACTGAACCCTGCGGTACCCCAATAGTAACCCTCCTTTCTTCTGAGTGGACTCCATTTACTATTACTCTCTGTGTCCTATTCTCCAGCTAATTCTTTACCCAGGCTGTCATCTTTTTTTTTTTTTTTTTTTTAAATTTTATTTTAGCTTTTGTTGACTGGGTAAGTGCACTAGACAAATCCTGCCTATTTTCAGGCACGACCCGGGGGAGGGGGGGATACAGATGAATGCCAAAAGACCTTGAACCAGATTAAGCTGTTGGTGGTATTTTTAGTGAATGAGGGAAATTTGGCCAGGACACCGGGGAAATTCCCCTACTCTTTTCGATAAGTGCCATGGGATCTTTAACATCCACCTGAACTACCACCAATCCAGGCAGATGGGACCTCGGTTTAACATCTCACCCGAAAGACGGCACCTCGGAAGTGCAGCACCACTCCCAGGCTGGCTAACTTGTATATTAATCTTTTGTGTGGGACTGTGTCAAATGCCTTGCTAAAGTCTAGGTAGGCCATGTCCACAGCCCCTCCCTGATCTACTACTTTGGTCACCCAGTCAAAGAAATCTATCAGATTTGTCTGGCATGACCTTCCCGCTGTGAATCCATGCTGCCTAGGGTCCTGTGCCCCCACTGGCTTCTAGATACTCGACAATTCTTTCTTTCAGAAGTGATTCCATCATTTTCCCTATTACTGAGGTTAAACTAACAGGTCTGTAGTTTCCTGCTTCTGCCTTGCTCCCACTTTTGTGAAGGGAATCACATCTGCCCTCCTCCAGTCCTTGGTACCACCCATCCTCCCATGATTTGCTAAAAGGTAGTCAGTGGTGTCACTAGTTCTACCCTTAGCTCTTTTAGAATTCTGGGATGAATCCCATCAGGCCCCATTGCTTTGTCCACCTTCAGTTTTAAGAGTTCTTTCAGAACCCTTTCTTCTGTAAATGGGCTGGTATCAACTTCTGTATCCAGAGTGTTACTGCTGTTTGTTTTATGTACCTCCCCCTCTTCATTTGTAAATACTGAGCAAAAATATTTGTTTAGTATCTCTGCCTTTTCACAGTCTCCCTCTATTAAAGCCCACCCTCCCTCCTTTATTAAGCCTCACTATCCCTCCTTGGTCTTCCTTTGCTCCCTGATGTACCTATAAAGGTTTTATCCCCCTTCTTAACTGAGTTGGCTATCTTTTCCTCGGTTTGGGCCTTTGCTGTTCTGACTGCCTTCCAGCCTTCTTTGCTTTAACTGATACAGTTCTCTGTCCTGCTCCTTCTGATTCCTTGTACTTCCTGAATGCTTTCTTTCTCTTGAACCTTCACTGCCACTTCCTTTGAGAACCATAGTGGTTTCTTACATCATCTTGTTTTGTTTATTTGCTTACACAAAGGCTCGTTACCTCTGTGATGGCAGTTTTATTATTCCCATTGTTCTTCCACCCTCCTTCCTGCCCATTTGCTAGTGCATTCCTTATGCACTCACCCATTTTAACAAGTCAGCCCTTCTAAAGTAGTACTTTTGTCTTTGTATGGCTTGACTCTATTGCTGTGTTTATTGTGAACCATACTGTTTGATGGTCGCTAGTTCTCAGATGGCTACCCACTTTACATCTGTGATTCTCTCTCCATCTCCATTTGAGAGAATCAAGTCTAATATTGCTCCCTCTTGAGTGGGCTCCAGTACTAGCTGTCTAAGGCATGCCCCCTGTAGGGCATCTAGAATAACTGCACTCTTCGAAGTGGTAGCTGCAACTGACTCCAGTTAACATCTGGCATATTCAGATCACCCATCAGCAATATCTCCCCTTTTCTGCCATTCTAAGTATACCTTCTATCGTTTCCTGTCCATTTCCTCCCCTGAGAAGGGGGTCTGTATCAACCCTGTGCGATTGTGGTGCCATTGCCTGTCTCCAAATTTATCCACAGTGCTTCTTCTCCTCCTGTTTACCCTTTTGTTCTGTTGCTTTTATTCCTTCCCTTATGTAAAGAACTACTCCTCCTCCTCTTTTACCCTCCCTGTCCCTCCTGTAGACAGTGTATCCTGGTATGTTTATGTCCCAGTCATGGTTTTGTGTGTACCATGTTTCTGTGACTGCCACGATATCCAGATGTTCCTCCTCCATCAAGGCCACTAATTCAGGAAGCTTGTTACCCAGACTACGGGCATTGGTACTCATTGCTCTCCATTTTTTGATGGCTTTACCTTCTGTTGCAGCATCCCCCACTAACCGTTCTACCTCGGTCTTTTTCTCATTTAGTACCCTGTTTTGTAGGGAGAGGCTGGGATTTTCCTGCTGCTTGTCAGTGCCTCCCCCTTTGACTAGTTTAAAAGCTTGCAAATGAAGCATTTAAACTGATTGCTCAAAAGACTTGTTCCCTTCCTGGACAGATGCAGACCATCCTGCCAGTATAGGGTGGTATCCCTCCAGGTGGAACCCCAGTCCCCAATGAAGCCAAACCCCTGTGCTCCACACCATTTTTTCAACCATTCCTGTGGGAGAGCTGCTCTAACATTATGATTTTGCATTAAGTTCTAAAGCTGTTTTTTACCTACTGTTCTTCTTTTACTTATTGTGCTGGAATACAGCAGAACCCAGTGGTCACAGCATAAGTATGCTCCTACAATGATCGAGTGATAAGGCTGAGGTCTCAGTACCTAGGAAATAGACCCTCCTTTTAGTGATGTGTTCTAATAATGTGCAAGTAAACTTCACACTGCTAATGCCTGTTTTCTCCTGCAGCTACTAGGATTCTTATTCTCTCCCAGAGGAGCAAACCATGATGAATGGAACTTTTCTGCAGGTGGCTAGCCCTCTCCTGAGTAATGACAGGAGGTGTCAGTAGTACCCTTTCTGAACCACCGAAGACCAACAGTGAGCAGATTGCCTTTAGAAGTATAACTCCTTACAGGAAAGCTTGCAGGACACTCTCCTGGTGACCTACCTCCCCCTTAGGGAAATACTGTAAACTACCACATACATTTGTATTTGTGAGTGTCAGTGGCTCAGTAGGTTGCACACATGCCTCTGAGGCTGGATGATTGAAAGGTTGTAGATTCTAACCCCACACCAGACACTTGGGGTTAATCCCAATACTGACACTGTAGTGCATCATGAGGGGCATGCTGCACTCCTGAGGTGCTCTCATTCAGATGAGTCATTAAACCGAGGTCCCCTCTGCCTGTTCTGGTGGTTGTTCAGGTGGACGTTCAAGATCCCATGACACTTCTCAAAGAGTAGAGGAGTTTATTAGGGAAGAAAAATCAAACAATATACATACATCACAAAACAGAATCGCAGTCAAACACAGGAAAATAAAAACATAAACTTTTAGTCTCAAACCTCAAACAATAAAGAATAACAAGACAGACCCCCCCCAAAAAAATATACGTCCCATTAACTACAGTAAAATGCTGTCTTAGAGGTGGATTACAAAGGGTCTCCATACTAGGGGGAGAAAAAATTAAAAAAAAATGACATACAGTACTCCATGCTTCTCTAAGTAACTGGAACATCAGAATTTGTTACCCAAGGCATGTTCCTCCATGCCACATTAAGTCTCACTGTAGTCATTTGCTTAGCTTCAGAAAAATAAATATTCAATAATTCATGATTTATCTTGCTCAATAATTCTATATAGGATATATGTTTTTGTTGTAACATAAAAATACTTCTGGCATTCCATATGTACCATTTAATAACTCAAAAAAAAACATGTGTAATGTGTAATATCACGTCATAAGAGCGACTCAATTGAGCGACCCAATTTTGAGCAACTCAGTATGAGCACTTGTGATCTGAGCTACCCTGAAAGGGTAGCGAGTGTGGTTATAGTGACAAGATAGGAAAAGAAAATGACAAAGGAGTAGTACAGCGAGGGACAGGAAAAGAGGGTTCAGGTAGGAAGCAGAGGTATGTGGGCTGTTATTTTGGGATATGCTGCAGGGCTGGCAGTCCAGGGTTCGAGGCTGACGTAGGGTGGTATTTTATATTGTGTTCCATGTTGGGGACTTATTTATTTATTTTTTTTGCATTCCCGTGTTTTTCTCCTTCCCGAAATGTACCCCATTGGAGTTGAGCATAGTAATTTAGAGGTGTGCAGGGGTGCAGAGTCCCCCTGCATTGATGTCTTTTTTTTTTTGTGATTGCCGTTGTTGGGTACCCATGGAGTGTACATTGCCATTGTGCTTTACGGCAGTATACACTCGCTGTAATAGTGATCACTGTTTTGTGATCACTATTATGCAATGGACCCATAATGTACTGTTATTCCACTTCTGCCAACAGCCAGAGTAGTGATCATACATTAGCACGTCAAATGAAACAGAAGAAAAACATGGTTCCAGCCGTTGTTGTGAAAGAAACAGTAGTGGGCAAAGTGAGCTCAATCTGCTCTGCAAAGCGATTCGCGGAGCAAAGGCAGATTCGCAGAGTGCTTCACAACACGAAGCGGAGTACTTCTCGTTATAATGAGGAATGCAAAGTCCATTGGAAACAATGACTTTGCATTACTCCACCTTCTCAGACCACTACTCCACCAACATTTCAGGTGAAGTGCATTGAAAACAATGTGCTTCGCCTCACTTTGCCTTGTTTTTGAGCTCCAAAGGCAAATTTTGCAGTGATTCATGGGATTTCAGGTCACATGGGCTCTATATTGATCTGCACAGCCTCAGTTCGGGGTAGTATGAGTAGGAAGGAGTAGGAGACAGTGTGCTCTGAAAGCTGTCTGTGATAGGAATCTTGTAAAAGTTGTTCAAAAAGCATTTTTGCGTTTTTTGGGGGGGGGTCCAACTTTAGTTCATCGATTGTAGGAAACCTTCCTGTGGTGATATAATCGAGCATTTTTGTGTGGATTTTGAGTGTTAATTTACAACATTGAGTGTGTGTGGTGAAAGAGTGAAAGCGTGCTTTGGGGAGGGGCGTATCTATGGTGTAGGTAAATTTAAGTTGGATAAATAGTAATTTCTTTGTTTTTTGGTTATATTTTTGTTTTATAACTGACTGTTAATGTACACACAGTAATATTGTCAGTTATAGTAGACATTTTCTTGCTTTTTGTTGTGTGGATGTGGTGCAGCAGTTCATAAGTTCAGGTTGCTTACATTACAAATTTAGAATACGTAATGTGGCGTAGTACTGAACTATTGCATTTGCTATGCATTCCTCATTCAGCATTGTACACAAACTGTTCTGTGTGTGAGTGTGTGTGCAGTGTTGCGTGCATCAAATAATACACCTTTTATTGTGCCACAGACCAGTGTAATTGCAGGCACAGCAGTGTGAACCTGCTATCCACTGCAGCTGCCTGTTTTTGTACTGCGCTCGTGGTGTCTGTTCTTAGTTCTGCTGCTTGTAGTGCCGTAATAATCTGCACTGTCTGCATTCAGTGCTCTTCCCCACCCCCACGTTCAAAAGGTATTTTTTTACCAGATTGGATTGTTTTTGTGACCTCATCAGCACCACTGGTTACTGACTGAAGTTATTTTAATTCCGTGACAGTCTCAGAGTAGTCTCTTATCTGTTGCTGAAGCCACAGTTGTTTGCTTGGCTTCACATCCAGCATCCCTCCAATCAGAGAGTGAACGTATCAAAATCTGAATTTGGTCATAATATTGTGGCTGATCCTCCAAAATGCTTGCAAAGAGATGTGCAAGCAAAGCTGTTTCTCGCCATAGCAATGTTGGCAGCAAGATGGTCTGTGGGCGTGGTTGTAGTACGCAGATGCAGAAGTGCATTGTTGATGTGAGGAAAGGTATTTCTCCTGCAATGTTTTTTACAGCTTAATCAGTAGCTTCACTGATAGCTGGAGGAGATGATGTTTTCCCAGCTGGTGGTGTTAGTGTTACTGGTGTTAGTGGTGGTGGAGGTAGTATTAGTATTGTTGCATCAAGTTCTAATTCCAACCAGTGTACCGTATCCCACCATATTGAATGTGAAGCAGTGCAAGTGAGTGGCAGCGTAGATGATGTCATACTTCCCAGTAACATCCCAGTAACTGAACCTGAGGATTTTGATAACCATGTCAATGATAGCATACAATGTGATATACCATCCACTGTGGCACTTAACGTCACGCATTTTCTATGCAGTAATTCACAGTGTGGTGAAAAAATATCAAGTGATGGTGGTGTAGATGCTGATGATGAATGTGATGATGATGATGTTGCTGTTGTTGCAACATGCAGTCCACATGCTAGCATCTAAACAGATGTCGATGTGTGTGATGTTGATGAATATGATGATGATGTAATTGACCCCAGCTGGGAAGTGGAGAAAAAGAAATTCAAAGTGGCTGTGTCTGAGTCTGTTTGCAGGAATCCCCCTCCTGTAAAAACTTGTGATTTACTGGTTTTAGTTGATGATGATGACTCAGTAATCAATATGAGAGGTAGTCATGGTGGTCAGTTGCAGTCCAGGTGTGCAGTGCCCGAAACATCACGTGATCCCCCCCCACTTTAGTGCCTTAAATAATGGACTTAAATAAGCCACATCATGGACATTTTAAAAGCAGAGCATCACAATCCCTTGTTTGGGATTTTTTTGTTCAAGATGCAAATGATGACTCAGTTGCAATCTGCCAGGTTTGCCATGTGCGTGTGAGTCGAGGTAAAAAAGGGTAGCTGTCTGGGCACAGGAGGACAGCATACACATCTTAAGAATAGGCACTTGGCACTGTGAATCCAGCACAAGCTGGCAGCTAATACCACACTGGGGCATTCACCCTCATCACCAGCAACCATAGCTAGCATGTTATCCCCTTCCATGACTGTTCAGCCCAGTAGGAAATTAAACGTGTGCAGTAGCGAGGTAATAAGAGCAGAGGATTACTACAGGCATGATAAGGTGGAGGAGCATAATGACTTTGAAATGTTGTCCGGTACTGGTGAGAGTAGCAGTTTTGGTGGTGGTGGTGAATGCAATATGTGTAGTGCAAGTGGTACATCAACCCCGACTGGCAAATCTGGCAAAATAACAGCATTTCTGGGTTTGTCATCATCACCTTTGCAACTATCTTCATCAAATGTCCACGCTCCACCCCCTGCCAATGCCATTCATCACAGAGCACAACCATTTGTGATCAACACACTCCATGTAAAACATTTAAGTCAGCCCACGTTACAGAGTGTTTTTGCGCATAAGCTGAAGTACCCCCCCAGTCATACAGTGTCACATGAACTTAATGATGCTGTAGTGGAAATTCTGGCAATTGATCTTTTGCCCTTCTCCTTTGTGGAGAATTCTGGGTTCTGGCAGTTTGCTGCACATGTCTGTCCAAAATGGAAAGTCCCATCCAGGACATACTTTTCTACCCGTGCCATCCCCAAGTTGTTCCACATTGTGTCCAACTCAGTAAGACACGCCCTTCAACATTCCTCCTCTCCATTCATCCATTTAAGTATGGATATGTGGACAAGTGGCAAAATAGTGGGGAGTTCATATTTGTGTATAACTGCACACTGGGCACAGGTGCCGGGGGTTGTTTGTGATGTTGCTAGTGTGAATAATCAGTGCAATAAGGTGGATTGTAGCGGTAGCAATCTTCCAGGAATTTGACAGCATGCAATGATTGCTATGCGCAATGTGACCTGTTCACACACTGGTGAGAACATGTTGGATGTGGTACTGACTGAAATCGACAGATGGCTAAACCCTCTGTCCCTGAGAGCTGGGTTCATAGCAAGTGACAGTGGGTCAAATGTGGTGAAATGCATCACGAATGGTGTTATTTTTCATGTTCCATGCATGGCCCACTGTTTAAATCTTGTGGTGCAGGAGTTTCTGCAACACCCTGATGTAAAGGAAATGCTGACCACCGCACAACATATCTGCTCTCACTTTTCAAGATCTGGAAAGGCCCGTGACCAGCTGCGGCACTTGCAGATACAAAACAGCCTGCCTCAGCACTGCTTGAAGCTGGAAGTTGTCACCCAATGGAACTCCACTTTATACATGGCAGAGAGGTTGTATGATCAATACAAAGCCATCTCAGAATATCTTGTTATGCACACTAGCCACGACAGTTCCAGGGCCTCTATGTCTATGATGACTGAAGAGTGGCGCCTCATGGACTCTGTAATAACAATTTTGCTGCCTTTTGAACATGCCACACAGGCAGTGAGTGGTGAGTCTACCTCCATTAGCCAATCAATTCCACTGCTGCAGGTGCTGAGGCAGACATTGGTGAATGTACAGCATGGCATTGATGTTGCCGGAGACGGTGGTAGCTGTATGCTGCTGCAACATATGCTGGCAGTATTTGACCAGAATCGTCACATTTTGAGCATTCAGTGTAGTGACAGCTTTGCCATAGTAACAATGCTGGACCCACAATACAAATGTGGAATTGCATCAGTATTGGAGAGAGGGCCTGAACAGGTAAAAAATATCAGTGATCTACTGGTGCGTTTAGTTTATGGGGCACAGAAGTCACGTGCCAAGGTCAGCAAACCTCAGCAGCATAATTCAACTGAAGGTGTACCTGGAGGACCATCAAGCATATCCTGCAAGGGGAAGGGGACTGCAGTTCCAGGTGGTCTGTCATCCAAAGTGGCTGGCGTCAACCCGCTTTGGGAAGCTTTGCCCCAAGTTGGTATTTGGGAAATAAATGACTCGGGAGAACAGGATGATGCATCAACAACTGGACTTAGTGTGGCACAGAGAATGGTTGAGTCATATTTGTCTGAAAACAGGCATCTGACAATAACTGAAGATCCTCTTTTGTACTGGAGTGGAAAGGTCAGTGAATGGCCAGAGCTGACTGCAGTGGCACTGAAGTACTTCACATGCCCACCCTCCAGTGTAAGTGTTAAGAGGGTATTCAGTACAGCAGGTGGAATAGTCAGGGATCAGCAGACAAACCTGTCTCCTACAAATGTTAGTTTGCTAACATTCATTAAAATGAATGAGAGACACATAGCAGCACAGACTGCAGCCTCGGTATTCATACCCAGGCCTAGTCATGGTGGTCTTGCTGATGTGGAAATGGAGCATCCTTGTGGCACTAGCAGTGGCTGCCTGAAACGGCCCACCACTGACATAGATGATGACGCAATGGAGAAAGAATTTCCCAGTGGTCAGACTTCAGACATCGATGACTGTGAGGGCAGCTTTCTTTATGAGGATGATGATGTGGTTAATGTTGGTAGGTTTTAACTGAAGTTTTTAAAAGGTGGTTTGCCCCCCCCCAGACCACCACCACTGGAACTGATGTTAGCCACTGCCATCACTGAGCCTGAATCTATCTGCACCCTGGACCACCACATCCATCAGCCACAGACACAAAGCTTCTTAATATTTAAACCATAAAGTGAGTATGTGTACTCATGTTTGTTATGCTGCTTCACTTCCTTTAGTTGTATGTTTTGTTTTCTGCAGATTTTCAGAGCTGCAATGGTAAAACACATATGGTACACTTCTTTTGTTTCTTTTACAGGGTAACAAAAAAGGGATCCATTGCTAAAAATCGTTGGGAATGGTACTGTAGCTGTAACGTACAGAGGAAGTGATATAATATCCATGTGATATCCATTCTGGTAAGTATGAGGATTTTATTTCATCCGTTGCATTGTTTTGGAAAGACTGCAGCAAATATTGCACACAGGCTGTGTTAGTTGACAAGATGTGGGTTTGAAATATAACTTGACTTTAGACTGAGATTTGAGAACCAGGGAAGGACACATAACAAGTTGTAAGAAGTCATTAATTTATTTTTTTAGGACACTTCCAGATGCTCTGTTGTTCTGTCAAAGTAGCCTTATCCAAAAAAGTTCTTCAACATCAGTTACGCCCCTCCCCCGAGCTTGGGCACACAGACAACACATAGAAGTCGTTTCATTACATGACCCATAACCATCCTAACAACCGGACTCCAGAAGGATGCTGATGAAATCGGTGAAGAAGTAACCAAATAAAACACCATTAGAAACAAACCTGCAAATATAATTCCCCCAACCCCCCCAAAAAAATACTTACCTTCACGTGCTTGAGAGTTATCCATAGAGCAAAAAATTCTCATTGAGCACTGGAATGTGTACACCAACAGTTTCTGTGTGATCTGTGATGCAGAACAATACCACGAGTACATGTCCATGTCAACCCCTCCTTCCTCACCTACAAAACACGCAACCATATATATATACAGTATATATATATATATATATATATATATATATACATGTCTCTACTCACCAAGGCTACTATTAGTGTACAGCCAAAAAGCACCCTTCAGTCCAGTTGAGATGATCGCATTGCATTTGCTCAAATCATCTCACAGAGACATTGGACCAGCAACACGATGCTCACAGTCATCATTTTATACTGGGGTATGTGCCGAAACACTCTCATTTCACTGTGTTACCACTTGTCGATTTTCTGCACACAAGGAGGATGCACTTTGGTCTGACAGAAAAAATCTGGGACTCTGTGCCACCACTGCGGCATGACCGAGTGTGCCATTAATTCTGGGGGACTTTGTATGTGCTGAAACACTCTCATTTCACTGTGTTACCACGTGTCAATTTTCTGCACACAAGACAGATTTATTTTGGGCATGCAGAAATAATATGGGGACTCTGTGTGGCCACTGCATGCATGACTGAGTGCACCATTATTTCCGGGGGACTTCATATGTGCTGTAACGCTCACATTTCAATTTGTTACCACTTGTCAATTTTCTGGACACAAGATAGATGACTTTTGTGGATGCAGAAAAATGAGTCACCAAAACAGTGCCCACACACACACACACACACACTTAACAGAAGGAAGGGGGCTCAGAATACAAAGTGTCACGCATATGGAAGACAACAAAAAAAGGGCATACTTACATACAAGGGTCAGGGATGGTGGAGGAATATATTTTATGACACAGCAAGGAAGGTGTGGGGGGGCACATGGCGTGAGGAAACAAAACTAATGTGGGATCCCATGGTGATCCAGCAGCAGTTCCAGCATGGACATAATTTGCAACTGATGTCCCTCTATGTCATCCAGCCACTGCTCCACAGCACTCATCCTCTCACTCTTCTCCTCAACAGCACTCCACAGAATTGCCAAGTCTGCCTGTGTTACACGCAGTTCTCTGGGATCCACACATTCTACAGGCTGAGTCTAACCTGCTGGTGGTGGTGGTGGTGGTGGGGGTGCTGGTGGAGCAACAGGTGCTGCTGTGGCCCTCCTCTTCTTAGGGATGCCGCTATGCACAGCTGCACCCTCTGCCATGGAGTGGCCAGCAGGAGCAGACATGGTCCATTCTGTGGCAGCCTGCCACTCCAACTGGTGGTGATTAAGCATTTGGGTGCGCTGGCCCCCAGTCCCCTGGTGACTCTCCCGGAGGCCACGGCACACCTCCACCTCTCATAGGCGATACTTGTCCACACTGCTGTCTCCCCAACACAGTCAAAAAAGTGCCAAACAGAGGTGTGGGGAGGACCAGGCACAGGCAGGAGAGGGCCAGATGAACTGGCAGCCGGCTGGTCGCACTGCTGAACAAGGATGGGATCCACACCTGGGCCTGTGGGAACAGGCACATCCTGCTCCAGAGGACCTTGTGCTGGACTTAGTGGTGGTTGAACTGCCTCAGAGTCAGGAGGCGGTGCAGGTCCTTCTTCCAAGGGATGGACACTCACAAGTTTTGAGCAGTCCAACAGGAATGGGCACCCATGCCCCCCACACACATGTGCACGGTATGACACGTACTACCACACTCTCCCAAAGCTACCCCCACCCCAGACATTCCCTCACCCTGCTCCATCTCTCCTGCTGCACTCCTTCAGTCCAAGCAATCACTACTCACTCTATCACACAAGCACAACACATGCACAATCACACGGACACAGACAAACAGCTAACTAAGTTATAAAGGTAAGAAAACTAAAATTTACAGAAAGAACAAATTAAGTAAAAAAGAGCACAGAAAAGACAAAAAAAAATGTAGCTTTTAAAATCAAAGTTTAGCTCTCCTCCTCACTCTGATCTTAAAGTATCAGCAGTCAACACACTCCTCTCTCTTAGTCTGCACAGGATAAAGGGAAACTGTCTGCTTGTATGACTCACTTCCTTCCTGCCTGGCTAAAGAGCATGTGACATACAGTACTGTAAGCCATGTGATGTGTGGGGGGTTGCCAAATCTGAAACACCACGTGGATCACTTGGAATCATAATGAGGAATGCGGAGTCCATTAAAAACAATGACTTTGCCTTACTTTGTGTTGCCATTCAGCCTGAACATGAAGCGGTAATGACAAGGCGGAGTGAGCACTTTGCATCGCCCACTCCACGTAGCGGAGTGTCAATGCGAAGTGCCCTCTTTGTGTTCACTTCGCCGGTGGAATTTAAATTCACCGCATCTCTAGAAAGAAATACCCAGAACCCAGAAATATATGTACAAGTAAAGAAAAGGTGCTCAATGGTTTCTAACTGCTGGGAACAAGAAGGCGTAGTGGACATCCTCTCTTCTACCTGTTTATGCTTTTGGTTTGCTTTTTTTTTTTTTTTGCATACATTTTCCTTCAGGGACATACAAAGCAAGCCAACAATTCATATACAAAAGTAAACACAGCATAAAAACATTAATACATCAAAACTATGTACAAGGGTTCACTACATTCCAGAAGATATCACTCATCATATGCATAGTAAATTTTATGAAAAACAAAAACTAATCAAGGTAGCTTTCATATTGTGTGCCTCTTCAAAGTGAAAATATGTGGGTGTACCGTGGGTTACGACTAGCTACCCTCCTGCCTTGGCGTGACTATTTAGCCAATGTATATCCCACAGTTTGGGGGTTATCCTGTTTTCTTTAAGTAGATTGGAAAGAGAAGAAAAATACTGTGGGGGGCAATGAACAAATGTACAGTAATAGCTGCTATGAAGTGCTGATCTAAGATTAACTTGCAGAAATGTTTTCCTGGATTTAATCAAAATCATCTGACTTGATATTTTCCAAGTTTTTAAATTAAAAAAGATTTCTCTGCTGTATGGAGGGATAATTGCTGAGTGCCTTAGAAGACCTATGTGACCAGATTCCCATTGCTGAAACCATGTACTACAGGTATAAAACAGTAATGCCGTCCAGTTTTGGCCAGTACGAAATAATAATGGTTTTAGATTAGCATAAAAAAGCTAAAAATAGACAATGGAATTTATAATCCCTAGGCCTCCCTGCCTCACAGAGAGGTAGGTAATTATCTATTTAATTAAGTGATAACATTAAGTTTTGATGAGTATACGAAGCAATAACCGGCTTCTGTGGGGATTAAATGACTCGGCGTTTAATCCCCACAGAAGCCGGTTATTGCGAGTATACTCCTCCAGACTTAATGTTATTACTATTATACCACTAGAATTTGTGTTAAAAATGTATTTTCAGTAGATTTTAAATTTTACTCTGAGTGCATGTAATATCTCCTCCTAACGTCTGTGACTTGTAGTGCTGCGGAAGCATGGAAGAAGCTTGTTCACCTCTAACTGATGATTTTCGGGTTGTATGTGTTGAATTAGTAATATCAAAGACTTACAACCAGAGGGGTTATTTGCAAGTTGGTCCCATTCAAAAGCGAGCACTAAAACCCTTTTTATTTTGTCTTGTGGAATGAAATTTGTGATTTTGGACATGCGCATTACCGAAGCTGGTAATGCGCATGTGCAGATTCGATTTGGCAACAGAAAATAAAAAGGGTTTTATCACTCGACTTTAAAGGGGACCAACTTGCAAATAATCTCTCTGGCTGTAAGTGTCTTATATTACTAATTTCACACATACAACCTAAAAATCATCAGTTAGTGATAAACGAGCTTCTTATTTGCTCCCAAAGCAGTGCAGGTGACAGTCGCAAGGAGGAGATATTACGTGTGCTGCAAATTAAATTTGAGCTGTGGTGAAATGTTGTTTTAGTAAAGAAGTCAGTGGCAGGATGGACTTAGTTACACAGGGTGACTCTAAGTGAGATTCAGTGTGTGTGTACAAGTGTGAGTGCAGATGAAGGAAATGTGGATAAATGACTGTTGTCATGGTTAAGATGAATAAACTACTGTGGAAAGGTAATAAAACTACTGTGGGTGTGGCTGTATGTGAATAAACTACTGTGAGCATGTAGGTGGTAGTTTGTGGGAGAATAACTGTCAGTTTTCCTGTGTTGTGATTGGCTACAAGTAGGTACATGTGGTATAATAGGATTCAACCTACTGCCCCATGCTGCCTTCCTTCTTAACCCCACCTTCCCCCACCCCTGCCCTTTCTGTCCCTGCCTTTCCCCTCCCTTGCTGTCTACCACATATTCCTTCCTTTCCCCTTAATCGTTCCTTGTCCCAATCTCACTCCTACTCCGTGCCCCTCCTCACCCTCAGCAAGCAGCCACTGCACTTCCTTGGCCTCAAGCACTTCTGTGGCAACTAGCACTTAAATGACAATGTCACAAATTTGACTGCCCCATACCCCCACCCGCTCCATTACCCTCAGCCGCTCCCTCCCCTCTACTCTCTATATATGGTGCTCTCTTTTACCCACTTTTTTCTTGATTGTATTGTAGAGTTTACCAAGCCTACTAAAATTACTGTTAACTGAGCTACCTAAATAACCTAGCCTGAGTTTTTATTGCTTTGTCTCCCAGATAATCTAGCCTGCATTGTAATTGTTTTGTCTGTATGTTCCATAGTGTAGCCTGCACTGTAATGATTTAATTTGTATGTTCCATATTGTATCCAACGTGGAACCTTTGTAAAAGAACATCTGTTTCAAAGGTATTTGTAATCCTAGTACTCAGTAAATAAATAAATAAATATAATAAAATGAATGGGAATGCCATAGAACTACAGTGCTTTCAATAAATAATGATGTGGTACTGCATCAAAGGACTTGGATTGGTCTAAATTTAAAATTTATCCTGAGATATCTGGGCATTCATACGCTTCTCTAATGACTTTTATATTATCTAACATTGATTGCTGTAGAATAGCACAAGTCTGGGTAGGAGAAATAACATACTGTGCAGCCTGAACCAATCTATTACTTAATATTTTGCATAACATTTTTGCAGTCTGAAATAATAAGGCTTATCAGCCTCCAGTCATTTATGCCATTTTTATCATCCTTCTTGTGTAAATAAAAGGAGACTATCTGCCAGAGAAGAAGTAAACAGCACATGTCCGAGTACAATATCATTAAATACTATAACCAAATGATTGGATGGTATGTCTATTGTTTTTGTTATAAAAGTCCCCAGAAATTCCATCTGGCCCAGGTGCCATACTCTTCTTGAATCCCAAAACAACCAGTATTATATTCTGTTTGGTAGTTGTATCCAACAACAGTGTACCTCCATTGGTATTTCAGGTATTTGCATTTCCCCAAGAAAATCATAAAAAGAGGAAGGTCTATGAACTGAATGTCCAAATAAAGATTCGGCATGTGTATCAACCAACTTTGCAATTTCCTGATTACTATTATTCCTCTTCCCAGATGCTTGTTGTAATTCAGCCATATATTGTTTTTCTTCCCTCTGGCTACAGCTGCCATAAGAGTTTACCTGCTGCACCCTTCCCTGAGTGCCTAATGTCAGTTCAATGAACAATGATTGAGCCCTATCGTATTGAAAAGAACTCCTTTCTTTTTAAATATTTATCTTGGTAGAATAATCAAATCCAGACTCCACCATTCGAGAAGTTAGTGTCTGTAACTGTTTTCTTAGGGTAAGGTAATGCAAATACATTTTCAAGGAGGCCATCTTTGCAACCTTGCTACAGCAGTGTCTTATCTCACATTTAGTGTCCTGCCATCATAACCAGGAGTACAGTTCAAACACTAATTTTTTTTAGCATGTGTTACATTCTGAACCTCCCTCCAACACTGTGGGTCTTCCAACAGTGAAACTTTCAATTTCCAGACATCATGAAACACCAGTCTGTTTGGGGGAGTCCCAAGACCAACCCTTATTGATCTGTGGTCAGAGTTTCTATTGGAATAGTGACATCAGCAATAGCGGGTATCCATTCTGATAAAAAAAAAGGAAATTATTCAGTAGATATTCTAACTTAAAAAAAAGTATGGTCCTGAGTGGATCCTCTTTCTAATGTGTCATCTTTAAGTCAGGCCATTTTATACATTTTATTTAAGAAATTAGTATCACTGTATCATTTCTGCATCCCATTTTGTCTTTGAATGATAAGATACAATTAAAATCACTGACTAAGAGTTCTGATCTTGTAGTGCACAGATGTGGCTGCATTTTTTTCAAGAGTTCAGTTCTTTGGTATTTTGTTTGGGGGCGATATATACATTAATGAATCTAAATTTCTGATTATCATAAACACTATCTAAAATTAACACCCAACCCGGGATCAAATTAATCAACCTAGAAATCCAAAATTCTAGTGCATTAAATGACATCCCAAGTTCAGCACAGAGTTCTTCCCCAAGAACCAAAATTAAAAAGCTCTGAAGCATTCCTTTGAAGCTAACTATTATTCTTGAAGTGTTTGGAGTCTGGTATCCTGCAAAAAATAAACATCCAAATCTAAATCATGCAGAATGGAAAAGGTGGTGTCTCCTTTTAGGATTCTTTGTACTATTTGCATTAAGAGACCCACAAGAGAGAGATCTAAATTCATGATTTACAGATTCAGTGTGCCACCCCCCCAAGGCACTGGTGATTTCATTTTAGACATTTTTTTCCTTTTACTAGATATCCTAGAGTCTCCTGGTGCCATTTCAGAGTCCGTTATGAGATCCAGTTGTGACAAAGCCACCGATCAGGCATCAGAATCACCCCCATCATCAGCCCACTGCTTCCTTTTGGACAGAGCAAAACATCTTTTCCTAGTCTAAATCTCTGTAGATTGTACAGCTTTAACTAAGGCCTCTTCTTAATCCACTCTACTGTGGGTCAGAGATTTTTGATGATCCCATTCATCTGTAGTGGGGGAAGGCATCTCAAAAGCACTGCAAAAGGAAGAAGAGGGAACATTTAAAGTAGGATTGTTAGTATCCATACTGGTATTTTCAGAAGATGGTTGGGGAGGGGATTTGACTCTTCTTGACCTTCATGGCTGTAGCTCCTTCTAAAGAAGAACAAGATTCTGGTGCCTGAGTGAGAGACTGGGGATTAACCACAGGTTGGCATTGCCCCTGCCTGTCCGGTATCTCTGACAAATCTTCCTCCATTACACCCCTGCTAGGCTGGTGCTCCCGTGTAGAAGAACTGGTGGCTGATCTATGTTGAGTTTGAGACACAAATTCCTCTTTTTCATCAGGATTCATAGATGGGTTATTGTGGGAATCCCAAGGACAGTTTTTGCATGTATGTGTCATCTCATCACAGAGATTACAACAGACCACAGTAAGACAGCTGACTGCTGAGTGACCAACCCCCCCACACAAAGAGCATTTGAGCTGGTCACAAGCATTGCTAAAATGTGTGTACACACTGCACCAGAAGCAAGTCTTTGGCTGGCCAGCATAGAATATGAAACCTTGTTCCTCCTCAGGTAGAAGCAGCTAGGCAGGTGCTGGATTGTTCCATTAATGTGAATCAGATGCACCCGGATACACCAACCACCATCTAAATTTCTTCAGTGTCCATGATGGGGTCAGGAAGGCCCAAGACAGTACATTTAGTTCTAAGCCAATAAAGAATATCAGACACCATGACCCCTTCATTTTTAAAAACTACTGTTATTGTTTGGATTGCAGGTTTTGTAAGGGGATAGTGATGAATGGTGACCAGTCTGGTGTATATTTGATGCCTTGATATCTTTTCTAGAACAGCTCAAGGCCAGTAGCCATTTTAAAGCTGACATCAAAGTTCAGATCCCCTGAAGAGTGTATAAGGGCATAGATGTCCTGAGCAGCAAACCCCATACTGTCTTTTAGCAGCTTGCTCCCCAAATAAATTCTGTTGGGATAGATATTGAGGCCTACTCTGTATTTTATTCTGTCAGCATTCTCTTTTGTTGGTTCTGGAGGGGCATGAAAAAGCCCTGCATAAGTCCTTGCATTAGAATTTCTAGATTGATTGTCTAGCCCTGCATTACCAGGTATGTTAGTATTTGCATTTTTCTGCCTCGATGTTGTTGAGGAGTGAGAGTGTGTGTGTGTATGTTGGGGGGTGTCCTCTGCTCCATCAGAACAATGCATGGAAGCCAAGGTTGAAGGCCTATACTCCCTGCCTTCATTGTTCTTTGCAAATATATAGCTTGATTTGTCAGAAGTATTTGATGTGGTTGCAAGTCTCAAAATGGGTGTTTGTACAAGCTCCAATGAGGAGGCGATCTCTAGGGAGTCTTCGACCTCATGGTCCCTTTGGAATGCAGAGTATCTCTGGTGAGACCCATGCTTGGGATTTACTCAGCTTAACCTAACCAGCCTGCTTAAGTGCTTCTCCCACCAAGAGAGCAGTGACTGAGAGGTTTTCATCAAAATCAGGTCCTGAAGTCATTGAAGTCCCATGATTGTGTGGCTCTGCAAATGTCTCAGCCTGCAATAATACTTTTCTCCTGCACCTGCATTTCACTGTCAGAGTCTGAAGTAGGCAAAGAAGTTGAAGCAGACTGCAGTACATGTTCCACTATGTCTTTAAGGTCAGAACTGGTATTTCTTTTGAAACTGATAAAGCTCTTTGTTGTGGTCCACCCCCATTGTAGCTGTTTCATCTACAGTAGGAGCTAAAGTTTCCTCATTTGAAACCAGCTGTATTGCAACTGTATTATCAGCATCAGATTGGACATTCAAAACTGGATTACATACAGCTTGTGCCGGTAGATCAGGCAGGTCATGCAAAGGTTATTTTGCTTCTTGATACTCTGCTGGAACTGAGTCAGCCTTATTCGGTGAAGTTACAGCAGCCACTATTTCCTGGTACTGGCGTTCTTCAGTCTTGACAACTTGTCAACAAGTTGATCTCTCCAAGAGACACACTCCAGTGAAAATTAGTCTTCCTGTTTGTAAGAGGTGCAAATTCACTGCAATGCTTTGATCCCCCGATTTGGCCCCATGCCCCTCTATCCTTCCCTCTATCCTTTCCTCACCTCCTCACCTTCCCCCTTTTGTCATTTTCCATCTTGTTTCTGGCTTACCCCTACACCTATCCTCTCCCCTTTCCTAGGTCCTTCAATGCACTTTATGTATGCTCTCAATGGAAAATGTCCTTGAAATGTATTTTGCCTTGTATTTTCCTTTGTCATGCATTGTATCCTGCCATATGTATCTTCCTGTATTTCTGTGCATCATGTATTTTCGTTATCCTTACTGTATCGTTATGTTCTGTAATTTTACCTCCCGGGTTGTGCCTGAAAACAGTCACTTGCTGGCTAGTGCACTTACCCGGTTAACAAAAATTAAATAAATAAAATAAATAAATAAAAATCTGTAAACTGCTAGTCTAGGTTTTGAATCCACATCCAACATTTATATCTGTTATACTGCTCAGCTGTTTTCACTTTGACTTGAGGAAGAGTTTTATCTTTTGAAAGGTTGTCTTAAAAATAATTTTATTAGTCTAATAAAAAGTATCACCTGCAACATATTTGTTATGGGTTTTTTCTCTACTGTGTTTATAGAAACATAGAAACATAGACTTTCACGGCAGATAAGAACTGCTTGGCCCACCTAGTCTGCCCATTTCCCTACCTACAGGATAAGCTGTATATCTTATTTAACCAACAGCCTATTTCTTCCTACCCCCCCCCACAAAAATTGCCTTATGTCTGTCCCATGAATTCTTGAAGTCTCCCGCAGTTTTAGACCCCACAACCTCCTCAGGAAGGCTGTTCCATGGGTTCACCATCTTCTCTTTGAAAAAATACTTTCTCATATTGCCCCTGAGCCGTCCCCCCTCTATCTACAAATTGTGTCCCCTAGTTCTTGCACATCTCTTTTGCTGAAAGATGCTACCCTCTTGAACTTTGTTTATTCCACTGAGGTACTTAAACATTTCTGTCATGTCCCCCCTCTCCCTCCTTTCCTCAAGGGTATACATATTAAGCTCCTTTATTGCACACACAAATTTTGGCAGAGCATCACAGTTGGCTGGGTTTCACAGTTACCACCAATATGGGCACAGGGCGCTTTATCAATTTCAGTGACTACACACACAAAACATATTCTGCTATACTTTAAACCACGTTTAACTATACTTAGACAATGGCACACTACCCAACAGTCTGTAATTTCCAAGTGAAGAAAATCTTTCTATTCTAGTATTATTCAAGACATCCAGTTTACTACACCTTGAGTCCCAGAATGTCCTGAAACATGCATGACAGAGGCCTGTAAACAATTAATTGACATTAGAATTCCCCACTAGATGTGGAATGTAGTTTGGCTCTCCTGTCATGGGAGGTTAGAAGTCAGAAATACATTTAAAGGTACTGTAAATCTATAGACAAATGGATGTGTCCTAGAAATACTTGCACCCAAACATTGGAAACCATGGAACATTTTTTTTTCTTCAATGCCCTTTTGCATAAGCTTTTTGGACAATCCTTGCAAATAAATGGACAGCACCTCTGTTTTTCCCCATTACCTACGATATGTTGATCTTCAGAATTTCCCCCAGTACAGTAACTAAATATGATGCAAGTACCTTAAGAGTTATTTTTGCCTCTTGTAAGTTTTACATGTGGCAAGCCAGATGTATCTTGCTATTACAACAAAAAGAGGTCTCTCCAGAGTCTGTTTTTTTACAGATCACAACTTTTATAAAATCTAAATCTTGTGAATGAGCTTGCTCAATGGAGTTTTCCTGCAATAAACTTGAACTTGAACTAAATATGTTAAGTAACAGGACACACTACCTTCAGGTCACTTTAAAAATGATGACAATTTTGCAATGGTTCCTGTCCTCTGTCTTTACTTCAGCAAGAAGTTGATTTTTTTAAGGTTTATTACATAGAATGAGGATATGTTTTGTAAGCTTCATCTTTCTTCTTGTTTTGGGACTAATGTATCATAGTGGCGTGATAGCGCCACCATAGTTAGGGTTGAGTAGGCAGTTTAATGTTAAACCTCAAAGTTAGCATTTTGATAACTTAGCAACTGTTAAATGGATTTGCATGAAATGTGGAATGCTCTATCCTGTGGGGTAGCTCTGTTGACATGCCAAGTTTTGTTTTGATTGGATGGGTGGTTTTTGAGTAGTGGATAGTGAAAAAAGTGTAAAAATCGCTTTTTTTTACAGTTTTTTCTGTTTTTTCCTTATTGTGTTGTTGCCACACCATTTGGAATGTTGTTCTGACATTTTCAGGGTAGAAAGAACATGTCCTAAAGAACAAGCCAGCATTGGTATGGTGAAAAAATATTAATCCATTCCAAAGTTATTCAATTTTGAAATTTCAGGTTCACCAATCCCTCTACCCCACCACCACCCTCCACAGACCAACAGGTGTCAGGGTGTGCCTTGTACTTGTTAGGCCTAACTCTCACCCCATTTTCTTATTCTGTACCATTTCAGCTTCCTTACACATGGAATGCAGTGAGAGTTAGGGCTGATGACTCCAAGGCACAATCAAATGCCTGTTGGTCTGTGGAGGGTGGCGGTTGGGTGGTATGGTTGGGTGGGGGGAGGTATTAGGATCTCAGCCCTAATGCCTCATTTCCCTACTTTTGTTGCTTAAACCCTAAGTGATGCATTAACAACATGTTTTGCAATGAATTCTAGTATAAAGGCTTGCCAGTCATTTTTTTTTTATGTCTCTTTAGCAGGTGTAAGTTTCACTGTTTGCCTAATATTAATTTAAATTTGGTTTATTGTACTTTACTGTTTATTTTGGATACCTTTCATATAAAAAATTCCCCTACTCTTTGGTAGGGGGCGCTGTGGTCAGTGGATGGTATTGTCAGTGCATTGGTATGGTCCTGTGAGGAGTTCGACCTGCATGGATGTGGGAGAGGCTGGGGAAGGAGTCTCCTCCCTTGCCTCGCAAATGACAGAGACCACTGTGGACATGAGTACTGAACTGAATGTTGCTACCATAAAGGAATTTGTTCTGGTTGAGGAGGTTTGTGCACATATCTCTGCTTTCACAAAGTCTGCTGAAGTTACTGTTTCTAAGGAATTGGATGTTGCCTGGGCTCTCTATGCTGAATTGAGGAATGAGGAGTGTTGGTTTGAGGAATGCCGAATGAGATTGCAGGAAGAAATTCAGAGTGTGGAAGCTGCATGTTCAGCAGTTGGGATGAAGTGGACTTTGGCCCTGCAGACCCCTTTGCTGCTTGATACTGTGGCTGGGTCTTGTTTGGATGGTGCTATGGCAGTTGATGTCAATACAGGTACTGTTTCTTCTTTTCCTGAAGGTGCTGATTGTTTTGCTTGTATTAGGAATAGTACTTTGCAGCCTATTACAGTATGACTGATATTGTTACTTCTGGCACAATGCTGTTGAGTGTGATTGCTAGTGATAAAGGATATATTTCACAGTCCCTGCCTGCTTTTGTGTTGGGAAGAATGGTTTGCCTGATGACTACACTACAGGCTGCTGGGACTTTGGATTGTCTGCAGAATGGGTGGTCTGCTCAGAGACAGGGTCCTGAGGTTCTGGCAATGTCTACTACTGAAGAGAAGGAGGGGTTGCTGGCAGCTGCCCATAGTGGTGCAACAGTTTGGATTATAGGAGTATGCTCCTGCCAGCACTAGTGGATCCATTGTAACTTTGCAAGCATTGGTCACTGCAACTTTAGAACAGGCAGGAGGGACAAGAATGGTGGATGGTCTTGGCTGGGATGCTAATTTCCCTGGCACCTTGTCTGCTGCTACTTTGTGGCCTTTAGCCACATTGATGGATGTGGGGGAGACTGATTCCCTGGTCTCGGGATCTGCCTCTCATATCCAGTTGGGTCAACCAGTGGAGAATTTGGGTACACCTGGGTCAGTTGAGGTGGCTTCTGTGTGTCAGAATATGTTGAATGACATTAAAGTATTAGAGTGGGATGGTAGGGACTTTCCTGCTACAATGGAGACTGACATTTCTAAACAGTGCCATGATTTTGTGAAAAATGCTGCAGCTGAAGGGGTGGACAAGGCTTCATCCTTGTTGCATGAGACAGTGCAGAGTACCTTGTCTTCTTGAGCTCGCACTGCTATTGTTTGGGGTGTTAATGCCAGGGAACGTTTGTTTCTCACATCGGCGAGATTGGCTCCTGAACCCATCAAGAGGCAGAATGCAGTGTGCTTGAAGTATAGAGGAGGCCTTCTGGATAGACTTTATGTGGGACTATCTCTTATTAAGGATAGTATGAAGTTCTATGGATGTGAGGTGTGTGCATTGATCTACATGCAGGTGATACCTTATATGACATAAGTTTCAAACATCCAGTGGGCCTGGAGTGGTTCTGGAAACAGTACCAGCTTCTGAAACATACTCCATTGTGGCAACCCTTTGTGACTTTACCTCTTACTAAGCCCTCTTTCAAAAGGGTTATTGTTTTACTTTACAACAAGGAGGTGAATGCTGCAGATATCACCTTTTGACTGAAACAAAGGTGCAAGATTAATGGCTTTCCTGAGCCTATTCTGTGTGGTGAACATTTGGGGATAGGAAGTTGGAGATATAAAGTGACTCTGAAGCAAACTGACAGTAAATTACAGCATTTTCCTAATTGTTTTTTCTTGGGCTGGGACTGGGGTGTGTTTTTTTATGCTGGCCAGCCCAAGGCTTGTTACTGATGTGGTGACACTAGTCACTTCAGTAATATATGTGACACGATTAAATGTGGCCTTTGTGGAGTGTTGGGACACAACAGCGCAGAGTGTGCCAATCCAGTGCGTTGTAAATTGAGGATCAGGGGCACACATTTCATATGTGTTCTTGGGCTTCTCAAAATAGTTCTGATCCTGTGGAGAGAGCAGAGCAGGATGTGTATGTTGCCCTGGCCCAGTAGGAGCTGCTAAGGAAGGAGAATGAGGATTTAGGTGTGTGTCCTTCTGTAAGACAAGATGTGGCTACTTTAGCCCCAAAGGAGGGCCCTGTGCATTCCACTGTGCCTCCCCTTCCCCCCCCCAACCCACTGGAGGGCAGCCGACAAGACTGTACTGAACCTGAGTCCGGATGCTGCTGTTCTCTCTAAGGTTGCTGAGGTTGTCTCATCACCACAGGATTTAGAACCTGCTTTTATGAAAGTATCTTCTCCCATTCTGCCCGATGATCTCTCTGTTCCTATTACGCTGCCCCCTACTCCACCTATGGGAGGTGCTTTTCAGATGGTCACCCACTCAAAAACATTGCTGAAATCTCCATTGCTGAAACTGAAGCTGGGCGATGCAGAACAGATAGCAGTGCATAATAAGTTTTCTGTGTTACAGGAAAAGGAGTGGGCATACTCTGAGCGGGACTTGGATGTTTCTTCTGTTGCTTACTCATATGCTGACCCCACTGTGGACTTAGATTTGGTTGATCAGCAGACGTCAAAAAGAAAGAAGAAGACGTGATTATGACTGTTTGGTATTTTTTGTTTTGGACAATTGTTCTCCTCTTATGTCCCATGATGTCTGAGTTAAATATTTTGTTACCTGTAATGTTAACAGTATCAAGAATTGTAACAAACATTTGGTTAATTTTTACATTTTACATAGTCTTCAGGGGGAGATTGTGTTTCTGCAGGATACCATATTGCATACCATTCTGGACCTTAGGCAAGCTCAGAAAGATTGGAGATGGGGCCCCTTCCTATGGTCATTTGGGAAGGATCTGTGTTCTGGGATAGGGATCTTATTTTCTAGTCAGAATGTTATAAAGTTATTAGTATAATGGATGTCTGCCCTGGGAAAGCCTTGGTAGTGAATGCTATATATGATGCAATGCCAGTTAGCAAGATTAATGTCTATGCCCCACAAGTTAAAGTGGATAAGACACAGATGCTGACCTTAACTGAACCATATTAACAAACCTCTAAGTTGCTTTTATAGGGACATATGAACATATGAATTTGCCAGCAGAAACAGACCACCCAATCTATCTAAGTCTGCTTGAGTGTGTAGCTAGCACCCATAGTTTGCAGCTGCCCCACCCCCCTTCCATTTGTCATCCCACTGCCACCCCCCACCTTCCCCACCCTCACTCTCCCTTGTTCCCTGTCCTATGCCCTTTTGAAACTGTTCACAGATTTACATAATACCACCCATTCTGGTAGGGCATTCCATTTTGCTACCACCCTCTCTGTGAAATAGTGTCTCCTCATTTCTTTCCTAAATCTTCCCCCTCTATTCTTAGCACATTCCCCCTGGTCACTCTCCCCCTCCTTGACTTAAAGACCCCATCTGCCCCATCCTTATTGATTCCCCTCAGATACTTGAATGTATCTATCATGTCACCCCTGTCCTTTCTATCCTCCAGGGTGTACATATTCTGGTCTCTCAGCCTACTGTCATAGTCTGTCCCTTCCATTCCACATATCATCTTTGTTGCTGTCCTCTGCACCCCCTCCAGTAGACTGATATCACGCTTTAGGTATGACCCCCAAAACTGCACGCAATACTCTAAGTCCAGCCTTACCAGCGACCTGTAGAAGGGAAAGATCACCTCTCTTCACCTGGATGAAAAACCCCTCGTGATGCACCCCAGCATTTTGTTCACTTTTGCAGCTGCTCTCCTGCACTGGGCAGTGTTGTCCATAGTCCCTGTTATCATTACCCCAGGTCCTTCTCCTCCTCAGTGATCCCCAGCTTAACTCCTCCTATCCAGTATTCTCTCCTTGAGTTCTTCACTCCAAAGTGCATAACCTTACCCTTTTTTGCATTGAACCCCAGCTGCCACCTCTCTGACCACTTCTCTAGCTTACTTAGGTCCCCCTGCAGCTGCTTCCATCCCTCCTCTCCATTCACCACTGCTCCGATTTGGGTGTTGTTAGTGAATAGACTTATCTTGCTCACTACCCCATGTGCAATGTCTGATATGAAGAGCCCAAACAATACTGGCCCCAATATAGAGCCCTGTGGCACCCCATTTGTCACCGGCCTTGGAGTTGAGAGCTCCCCTCTCACCACCACCAGTTGCAGCCTCCCACTCAGCCAACTTGTAATCCAGTTCAGCATTTTTGCCCCTACCCCTACACCAGTTAGCTTCCCCTCAAGCTGCCCATGAGGCACAGAATCAAAGGCCTTGCTGAAGTCCAAGTAAAGCACATCCACCGCATGACCCTTATCCAGCTCACCTGTCACCCAGTCATAATATTGTATCAGGTTGGTTTGACAAGACTTCCCTGAAATAAACCCATGGTGCCTCACATCCTGGAAGCCATTGTCCTCCAAGTACGACACCAGTCTTTCCTTTAGTATTGTCTCTATGAGTTTGCACACTATGGAGGTGAGACTTACTGGGTGATAATTACCGGCTTATCCCTATGTCCACTCTTGTGTAATGGTACTACATGTGCCATCCTCCAGTCTAGTGGCACACATCCTGACTCCAGTGAGGTGCTGTACAGATCCGCCAGCAGCTCCGCCAACACCTCCGCCATCTCCATCAGCACCCTGGGGTGGATGCCATCCGGTCCTGGTGCCTTGTCTACCTTCAGTGCCCTCAGTCCCTCTAGGACTCTGCTTGCCTCAATTCTACCATCTGTTGCCTCCTCTCCCCCTGTCCCCACCCTACCAGCCCATGGTGGTATCGGTTCCCCCTTTTCTTCCGTGAACACTAAGCAAAAGTATTCATTCAGTGCTTCTGTCTGCTCCTCACCCTCTTCCATCCACTCCTCACCTCTTTTATCCTCACTATTGTTTCCTTGCACTTCCTTTTCTCCTTGATGTATCTGAAAAAGTCTTTCTCCCCCACCCCCGTTTATTCCCTGCACTAATCTCAGCTCCTTCTGGGCCTTGGCTTCTCTCACTTTTCTGGTTACCTCCCTGGATCGTCTTGCATGCTCCTCACTGTCCACTTCCTTCCCTGTCCTTCTATACCTCTGGTGTGCCTCTTGTTTTGCTCTTACCACCTCTACTACCTCACTGTTCAACCAGCATGGTTTTCTTGCTCTGCTCCTCTTACTCTGAGTCTTGATGCAGGCTTCTGTTGCCTCTGTAATCCCCCTTTTAATAATATTCCATTTCTGTTCTGCATCCATCTCCTGCCTTATGCCCTCTAGTTTCCTTTCAGTACTTCCTGCATCCTCCCAAAGTTTTCCCCCCTGAAGTTTAGTACCTGAGTAACTGATTTCTCTGGCTCTCCACATATCGTGATATTAAACCACACCGTTTGGTGAGCACTATCGGCTAGTGGGTCCTCCACCTTTATTTCCATTACTGCCTCCCCATTCAACAACACCAGATCTAAAGTGTTCTTTAGCCTAGTAGGCACACTAACCAACTGTGTAAGGAGACCATCCTGGATTCCATCCAGGAGCACTTGCTCCCTAGCACTGGAGGTGTCTGAAATGCTCCAGTCAACCCCTGGCAAGTTGAAATCTCCTAGGATGACCATCTTCCCTTTTCTACATGCCATTCTGATTTGTCCTACTAATTCCCTGTCAAGCTCTTCAGACTGAGACGGTGGCCTGTATACCACCCCAAACCTCAGTTTCCTACCCCTTGAGTCTTGGAGCTGTAGCCAGATTGTCTCTGTTCTCCTTTCTTCCCCCTCATACCTTGTGCATTTGATCTCATCCCTCACATAGACTGCCACCCCACTGCCCCTCCCTTCCTTATGGTCCTTCCTGTATACTTTGTATCCTGGGATTGCCAGATCCCAGTCCTGGTGCTCAGTTGCCCACATTTCTGTGAGAGCTGCAATATCCACCCTCCACACTGCTAAGAGTGCCTGTAGCTCAGCAGATTTGTTGCCTAAGCTTCTTACATTCAGTGAGACCACCCTTCATCCTGCCCCCTTCCCTTCATTAGCCTCCATTTCCTTCCTTTTACTCCTGATTCCTTCCCTACTAGCCTGGGGGGTAGGCACCACTTTATCAGACCCCTTTCTACCTGCTGTCCACTTGTCACCCCCCCATCTAGTTTAAATCCACCTTTCTCGCAATATACCTCCCCAATCTTTGCAAGGGATAGGCTGCACCTGAGTGGGGCGGGGAAGGAGGTATTAAAGCAAACAGATTGTTATTATTCAAGGTACTGCCCCAGCCACCCACAACCCCATAGCCCTTAGTTTGACACCATTCTACCAACCATGTGTTCAACTCCCTAATCCTCTCCTTTCTCACTGTGCTTGCGCAGGGTACTGGGAGCACTACAGAGAATGCCACAGACTCCGCAGTCTCCTCACACAACTTTCCCACTTCCTCAGTCCTCTCCTTTGTTACCTCCACCATTTCCCCCACTAGGTCATTTGTCCCCACATGTACCACAATGTGTGGTTTCCTCCTACCCCTCCTTATGCACCTTAGGATTGCCTGTCCTGACTTGTCTGCCTTTATTCCTGGTATGGACTCCACCCATATTTGACTGTGCCTTTCCCCCATGTTGCCCCATCTGATCCCCTTGAGTATGGAGTCCCCCAACACTAGTACACCTCGATCTTCTTTGCCTGTGCCCCTCGCCACCACCTACCCAGGTTCTCATTTCTGGGGCCACTCAAGATGGTGCTTTTACAGTGTGTCCCAGTCTTCCCCCTTGCCCTTCTCAACTGAGACTCCTCCCCCTCCTCCTGTTTGACTGCCAACCTTCCAATCCCTCCTCACCTCTCCGAGTATTATTCCTCCCCCTGCCATGCCATACTCCTTCTCCCCACTAGTAATGCCCCTCTCTTCCTTCTCTTTGTGAATACTATCCCTTGTGCAATCTCCTCCTGCGTCCTCTTTCCCATGTGTTGCTAGTACAGCAAACATGTTCCCTCCTCCCTTTGCCTTATTGTGTATTTCCTCCTCCCTTATGCCTTCTGCTGCTTCTCTTTTTCTAGGTCCTACTACAGTCCACCCTTCATCAACTGGCTTCCTATCTACTGTGCCTCCTCCCCCAACCTCTCCCTTGCCCCACTGTTCCTTCTCTGTGGTGCCGCCACAATACTCTCAGATGTCAGCCCAAGTACTGACACAATCCTCCCCTCCTCCCTCATCCTCCCCAGCTCCTTGCCAAGCCACTTAACCTCTTCCCCAAGCCTCCTTAGCCTTTGGCATATTGGACACCCTCCCAGCCTCCACAGTATGTTCATCTGCATTGCTGCCCCACAACCATTGCACCTTACAATCCTACTCATGGTCCACACTACCTAGACAGCCTCTCCACACCACTCTCCCTACAGCAAGTAGAATTACCTAATCCTAGCCCAGCCTATAACAGAAATTGTTATCCTAAATGCCCTTGCAAGCAGCATAAGACAGTCAACTATAGTACTAACTGGAAACTACAATCCTACTCATAAGGACTATAGATCTACTCACACATTTTACATATTTATATGTCCTTAAGACTTAGCTCATATGGCTGTTCCTTGTTTCCTCTTTCCTGGCCTCTTCTGAGGGCTCAGATCAGTTTACAGCTCCCCAAGCTCCTCCCTCATAGCCTTCAAACCCAACCCTCAGTGGTATTTCAGTATTTAAGAAAGGCTGGTGGAAGGAGTGGCTGGGAGGGCTTTAAAGTTAAATTCTACTTTAAGCTAAATTAAAAAGAAAATGAAACAATTTCAAAACTTACAAAAATACTCAATACATTAACTCCTTCAACAGCAAGAAGAATTAACTAATCCTTCTCTCCTATACAGTACAAGTCACATTAAACTGTTCCCTCAACTCACTGGTGTAGCATTGTTCAAAGAGTTTCCTAATCTGCGAAGTGTTTAATTCAATGAATTATTAAAAGTTTAGTATTGGCTTGCAACTAGCTGTTAGGACTATGAGCTTTATTTTCAGCTGAGAGTTTGTGAGTTTCATTTCAGAAGACAGACTAAACAACTCTTAAGGAATGCTGTGATATTTATAGACAATGCTCTTAAGGAATGCTGTGATATTTATAAACAATGCCATTAAAATACATTGCATAAACACTGCAAAAGAGCTACTGCCATATCATTAAACAGGTACAGGTGAGTTGAATAGGCAGTGACGAATGGTTTAAAAAGTATTAAAAGCTTCAGCAATTCAAGCTGCCACTGCAATAGAATCACAAAACAAAAATACTACACCAGTGAGTTGATGGAACAGTTTAATGTGACTTGTACTGTAGTTTAAAAAACAATAGCAAAACTTATAGAAATATTTTCCACAGCCAGCAAGCAAACTTAACAAATCCTTCTGTCCTGCAGCTGATGGCTTAGTCATAATTTAAATGATTTGTGGGTGGGCAAGTCTGAGCATGTCCTCTGCACTCACTCCAGCCACAGAAGCCTTTAAGCTAAATTCTACTTTAAGCTAAATTAAAAAGAAAATAAAACAATATCAAAACTTACAAAAATCCTTTATACATTAACTCCCTCAACAGCAAGTAGAATTAATTAATCCTTCTCTCCTGCAGTTTAAATAACAATAGCAAAACTTACAGAAATATTCTCTACAGTCAGCAAGCAGACTTAACCAATCCGTCTCTCCTGCAGCTGATGGTTTAGTCAAAATTTATTTATTTTATTTTTCATTTATTAAAATCTAGGATTACAATACCTTTGAACAGGAACTGCTCATTTACAAAGGTTCCACATCTAGGAAATGGTAGGTAAACATACATACAAAGGTCAAATAGGATAAAACATGATTACATAGTAAAAAATGAAGAAAAAAAGAGCAAGAGGCTGAGGCATAATTTAAATACAGTACCTCAAAGTGTGCAGGGGCAAACCACATGAAGAAACTTAGAAGAAAACTTTGTAATAAGAGCTGTGGGTGTGTGGATAGGGAGGTCATAGGTATGCAGGCAGGAAGGCCATTGTCAAAGGGTAAGACGGGACAGGTAGGAGTACAGCAACAGAAAGAAAGAGGCAGGATAGTTTTCTGTAAGTGCCAGGGAGGGGGGTGAGGAAGGGGAGTGGGGAAGAGCAGTGGGAGGCAGGGGGAAGGCATGGTAAGAGGGATATTAGACCTGTCTAGGGCAGAAGGCAATGAAACACAAGGTCCCTTGTTAGGTGAAGCAGTCACATTGGCTAGTAGAGGTGAGATGAAGTTGGAGTTGGCTTTTAAATGGGCCAAGGGCAGCAGCAGTGAGAGTTTCTTTATTGAGGGTATTGTACCACTGTGGAGCCCTGTGAGCAAAAGCCCTCTATCCCATAGTAGTCCAACATCTGGGGACAAGGAAGGTTTGTTGTTGTGAACTTCTGGTGTGTTGTGAGCTGTAGTGGTCTATGAGGAGCTTTTTAACCCCTGGGGGCATGATGCCATGGAGGACTATTTTGGCCAAGATGCAGGAATGATACTAAATCTGGCTAATGAGTGGAAGCCAACCTGCCTGAGCATACAGATCACAAGTTTGTGTGAGTCAGTCGGCTCTCATGAGTAGCCTGCATGCTTTGTTGAGTGCAACCATAATTATGTGAAGAGCAGTGGCAGAGGCAGAGCCATAGATTGCAAGCCCGTAGTCAATGATGGAAGTGACAGAGCTGTTAATAGCCAACCTAAGTGAATCTTGATTCATGTAATGTTTGTGCCTGTAGAGCAAACCTATATGGATATTGGCTGCTTTGGTGACAGAGTCTATGTGCCAGTGGTAGGAGAGGGAACTGTCCAGTGTAATGCCTAGTATTTAAATTCAGGAACATGTTCAAGTTTGGTCTCTGCTTAGTTGTTGATGGAGAGGTCATGGGATTTGTACTTGCTCCTGGCATTGTAGAAAGACATCACCTTTGTTTTGCTGTAGTTCAGGACCAGTTTATGCAACTTGAACCATTCTTCAATGTGTATGAAGTCAAGCTGCAGCTGTTTCTGAAGGAGCTCTTCGTCTTGATGCCTAGAGAACAAGACTACATCGTCGGTGTAGAGTAGTAACATTTGTTGGCAGACACTGGGTAGGTCATTTAGAAAGATGCTAAAGAGTAGAGGTCCCAAGATGGGCCCTTGTGGGACTCCCAAAAGGACCGGTTTATCTTCCGATGTGACACCAACAATACTGACCCACTGGACCCTCTCCCCAAAGTAACTTGAGAACCAGAGCAGTGCTTCTTTGGAGATCCCAATGCTTGAAAGTTGCTTGAGTAGGAGTAGTTGATTAACTGTGTCAAAGGCTTTCGTAAGATTGATGAATACTGCCCCCACGTAGTTTCCTTGGTCGAGTGTGGAATGGATGAATTCCGTGAATTCTAGTAGTACAGTGGTGGTACTATGGCCTTTTCGAAAGCCGTGTTGCTCAGGACATTGGATGTTATATTTTTCTGGGTACTCAACTAGCTGGTCAGAGGCAATGCATTCCAGAGCCTTGGACAAAGGAGGGGGGAAGATGGAGATGTGTCTGTAGTTGGAGTGTAGTAGCTTGCCTCCACTTTTGTCTACCGGTGTGATGGTTGTCTGTTTCCAGCAAGATGGGAACTGGGACATTCTTAGTGATAGGTTGAAGATCATTGTCAGAGGTACAAGGATTTCTTCAAGGACCAACGCTAACACCTTCAGGTCAAGGGAGCCACCACTGTAGCCTGCATTGCAGATTGCCTTCTGAATATAGGTTCTTGCTAAGTGCATTGGGATCTTCTTGAAGTAAAATCGTTTTAAAGGCTTTGTAGGTGGGCAAGTCTGGGCATGTCTTGTGCACTCACTCCAGCCACAGAAGCCTTTAAGCTAAATTCTACTTTGAGCTAAATTAAAAAGAAAATAAAACAATATCAAAACTTACAAAAATCCTCCATACATTAACTCCCTCAACAGCAAGTAGAATTAACTAATCCTTCTCTCCTGCAGTTTAAAAAACAATAGCAAAACTTACAGAAATCTTCTCAACAGCCAGCATGCAGACTTAACCAATCCTTCTCATCTACAGCTGATGGCTTAGTCAGAATTTAAAGGCTTTGTGGATGGGCAAGTGTGGGTATGTCATGTGCACTCACTCCAGCCACAGAAGCCATTAAGCTAAATTCTACTTTAAGTTAAATTGAAAAGAAAATAAAACAATATAAACACTTACAAAAATCCTCTATACATTAACTCCCTCTACAGCAAGTAGAATTAGCTAATCCTTCTCCCCTGTAGCATGGGTTCACAGCGGGAAGGTCATGTCAGACGAATCTAATAGATTTCTTTGACTGGGTGACCAAAGTAGTAGACCAGGGAGGGGCTGTGGACATGGCCTACCTAGACTTTAGCAAGGCATTTGACACAGTCCCACACAAAAGATTAATAGTCAAATTAACCAGCCTGGGAGTGGGACCCAGGGTGGTAGCCTGGGTAAAACATTGGCTGGACAACAGGACACAGAAGGTAATTGTAAATGAAGTCCACTCTGAAGAAAGGGGGGTTACTAGTGGGGTACCGCAGGGTTCAGTATTGGGTCCAGTCCTTTTTAATGTCTTCATCAGTGACATTGCAGAGGGACTGGAAGGAAAAGTATGCCTTTTTGCAGATGACACAAAGATCTGCAACAGGGTTGATACACAAGGAGGCGTGGAAAGGATGAAAAGGGACTTGCAAGGTTGGAGGAATGGTCAGAAGTATGGCAGCTAGGATTCAATGCAAAGAAGTGCAAAATAATGCACCTGGGAAACAAGAACCCAGAGGAAGAATACACAATGGGTGGGGAGGTAGTAACAACAACAAAAAAGGAAAGGGACCTGGGGGTAATCATATCAGATGACCTTAAGGTTAGCAAGCAATGTGAGAAGGCAGTAGGGAGGGCTGGGGGTATACTGGGATGTATAGGGAGAGGCATCATCATCAGAAAACAGGAAGTTGTTATCCCTCTGTACAGACAGTTGGTGAGACCCCGTCTGGAGTACTGTGTCCAGTTCTGGAGACCCCATCTCCGCAAGGACATAGACAGGATAGAGGCAGTCCAGAGGAGGGCAACTAAAATGGTGCAGGGTCTGCAAGAGAAGCCGTATGAGGAGAGACTAAAGGAGCTTAATATGTATGAGCACATTGAGACGAAAGCTGAAAAAGGGAGCTAAAGTTACAGATACAAAAGTGATAGTGACTACAGTAAATATTAGACAGTGAGGTTCTTAACTTAATGCACAGTGCAGCCCATAGCTGCATATCAAATTAAATCTGCTGTTCTCATACAGAGAACGTGGCGGAAGGCTCCTTTTGCTAAGCTGGTCAAACAGGATTTCTGGTGCCCAGAAAAAAGTATTTCTGGGGCTGATTCTGGAAAACAAACAGCATAATCTAGCTAAAAAGGTCCTGTTTAGCTAGATCTTGGTGTTTGCTTGTTTTTTAAATGGCATTTGTATGCATTTTACAGTTTTTTAGTTGCTTAAAAAAAAACAAGGTGATGGCTCACAAAAAAATAATTGAATTTTCTCTCACGAAAAAGGATTTGTGTTCTTGCGAAAAAGAAATGTTCTTGCAAGACTCAATCCTTTTTCATGAGATCAAATCCTTTGTCGAAAAAAAGACAACTATCCTAAAGATTGGAATGTTTAGAAAAGCCCAATAGGATATAATGAAAACTAAAAAACGTAATAACTCTCCAATAGATTAGTATTTTTGCACCAAATTTTCACTGTCTGTTCTGCTATCTATGTTCTTTCTACCCTACATAAATCATGCAGAAATTCCACACCATCTGGCCACAAGGTGATGAGGACAAAAACTGCAAAAACGGTGGGGTTTTTTTTAGCTTTTTTTCACTATCCGGATCTCAGAATCCGCTCATCTGACCAGAACAAAACTTGCCACATCAAGACATCTACCCCACAGGGCAACGCTTACCAATTTTTGTGCAAATTTGTTGGTCAGTTGCAAAGTTATTAAAGTGCACAATTAGAAATTTGAAGTTTAACATCATATATATGTATATGTATATATATATATATATATATATATACACACACACGCACACACATATATATACACACTTGCTAGTGTGAGTCCCATCCACCACCCCAGTGCCATGCAGCCTCCATGAAGGCCTCACACATAACAGAGTAGCAGTGTGCACATACACCCCTCATAAAGGGCCACATTCCCTGGCCCAACATGAGAGGTTCCAGCTGCAGTGGGTGATGATGCCAGCCCAGTCCATCTGGGAAGTATTACTGTGTGGCACTTCAATTCCCATCCTGACTAACCTGCTGTGAGGGCCTGAGTTCACATCTTGACTTGAGTTACTGGAGTTTGACATGCTAACTCTGGGCCACTGACTTGTTCTCCTGTTGATTTTTAGTACTCTCTAAACCATTAGTTTTTTTTCTTACTTTCAAATTCTTTCTTCCAAACTGCAAACGTTTGCATTTCTGCACAATAAGTTGCTCCTGCCAACTTTCTGCCCTCTTTCTCAACTTATGTAAGTCTTCCTGTAGCTCATTATTTTCCCATGTCTCCCCATCTCAGTGCCATTAGCCATCAGCAAACAATTGCAATCCAGGTAGTGGTGTTCACCTCCAAGTCACTTATAAACATATTGAACAGTGGTGGCCAAAGGACAGATCCCTGTGGGATACCACTGGTCACTTTCCCATGTTTATAGATTGCTAATAAGTATGTTGACTGAGAAAAGGATTGTCTAGCAGGTCAAGAATGTGGATAAGACTTTCTTCAGGTATATCGGTAACAAGCAATTGTCAATGCCAGACGTTCGCTTGCAGGTATTTGCAGTGGTGTTTGGCACGTATGGTGCTTTACCCTAATGCCCTGTGCGATTGCTGGTATTTGCACTACAAATTTTCAGCATGACCTTTTTGTTACCCCCACCTCATAAAAGCATTTGAGACCTCTGCTTATGAACAGTACCACTGTTATTTTGTTAATCTGTCCTGAACGTTGATTTCCCACAGTGACCACACCATTCTGCTCCACATGTGCAAAAACACAGTTCAGGCAGGATGTGAAAAATGACAGCTGTAGCATTCATAGGGAGGTGTGAAGGGATGGCAATGTTGAACATCTGGAGTGAAAATACAACAATTTCTCGAACTTCTGGCGTACATGGAAACTGCGCAATGAACGCTCATGACACAGTCATTTTGTGGACTTTTGTCACCAAATTTTCAAAATAGGCATTTTGGGACCTCTGCTTATGAACAGTGTCACTGTGATTTTCATAATCTGTCCTGAGCATTGATTTCTCACTGTGACCACACCATTGTACGCTGGATGTGCAAAAACACATTTCAGCCAGGATGTGAAAAATGTCAGCTGTACTGTTCATGGGAGGTGTGAAAAATGCCAGTGTTGAAAATCTGGAGTGAAAATATTTCAAATTCTCAAAGTTATGAGTGTGCGTGGAAACTGCGCAACGCACGCTTGTAACACAGCCATTTTTTTACATTTTTTCACCAAATTTGCAACATAGGCTTTTGGGAGCCCACCTCATTAACAGTGACACTGTTGTATAGTTAATCAATCCCAAAAGGTGATTTTGTGCAGTGACCATGAAATCATCTTTGGGGACCGAATAACTCACATGACAGTAACTGAATTCATGAGGTGGGGTCCCAAGAACCACCTGTTGAAAATGTGGTGCCAAAATTTGCAAAAATGCCCGAGATAGCCACCTAAGTTGAAAAAAAAAAACATTTATGCCATTATACAGCTTACCGTCATTTCTTCAGTTTGCGTTCAGCTTTCAAGAGTGCAGACATGTTCCCACTCCACTTAAGATCATTGCGCCAGGCTCCAGAGGTAAGTATGGGGTGAGGGTGAGGTGGGGTATGCAAAGGGTGGGTATGGGTTCGGGGAAGGGGCACAAGACACAGCGAGGGACGGTTTTCTGTTTTCACAGGTTTTAAAAAAACAAAAGATGTTGTGGGACAGTTTTCCCATTTACAGGGACAATGGGCATGCTGGGATGGGCTCCCAGCATGCCACCTGGGTGTTTGTTGTGGGGGGCCCTGGAGACAATGGGGACTGGGCACTCCATCTGCACATACAATGTGTTTGGTGGGGGCAATAACAAGGGAGCAGGGTAGACGGCAGCAGAGGGAGGAAGTGGGAGGGATTTAATTAGCAGCCAGAGGGAAAAGTGTGACGTCAATATGTTAAATACACACACGTTACCACCACTGATTGCAGTGGTGCTTTTCTTTTAACTGAAGACCACTGCAGCCAAACTGCTGTCATACGCAGCTCATGCATCCATTGGTGCAGTAGGGTTGCACACGTTACACTGAGCACTGCATTGGACAGGAGGGTCACACACCTTCAAAAAGTCGTGCTGTCCCAAAATGTTCCTTGCACATGCATGCAAGCGAATGCAAAAATAAACAAGCATTTGTCAATGCCGAATGTTGCTTGCTTCTATGTGCTGTTTAGGTATTTGGAAGTCATTGGAGTGCAAATATTGAAAATTCGCGAACTTACGAGCGTGCGTAGGACCTGCGCAACGCACACTCATAAAACAGTCATTTTTAGGAATTTTTTCACCAAATTTTCAATACAGCCATTTTAAGACCTCTGCTCATGAACAGTGTCACTGTGATTTTCTTAATGTATCCCATACATTGAGTTCGCACACCGACTGCGCCATTGTGCGCTACATGGGCTGAAACATTTTTTAGGCAGGATGTGAAAAATGACATCTATACTGCTCATGAGGAGGTGTGGTAAAATGGCAATGTTGAAAATCTGGAGGAAAATATTGAAAATTTTAAACTTATGAGCGTGCGTAGGAACTGCGCAACGCACGCTCAAAAACAGTAATTTATAGGAATTTTTTCACCAAATTTTCAACATAGCCATTTTAAGACCTCTGCTAATGAACAGTGTCACTGTGATTTTCTTAATGTGTCCCATATATTGATTTCGCACACCAACTGTGCCATTGTGCGCTACATGGGAGGAAACACATTTTGGGTGAGATGTGAAAAATGACAGCTGTACTACTCATAAGAAGGTGTGGTAAAATCATAATGTTGAAAATCTGGAGTGAAAATATTGAAAATTCGCGAACTTATGAGTCTGCGTAGGAACTGCACAACGCACTTAGAACGAATATTTTAGGATTTCCACCAATTTAAAAATAGGCTTTTTGAGCCCACCTTATGAATGTTGGCAGTGTCGTTTCATTAATCAGGTCTGAAAAATGATTTCATGCAGTGACTGCGAAATCACCCTTCGGGCCCGAATAACGCCATGACAGTGACATCATTCATGAGAAGGGGTCCCAAAAACCCCATGTTGAAAATTTGGTGTTAAAATTCCAAAAAATGCCTGAGATATGCAGCAAAGTTGAAAACCATCTAGCCCATTATACAGCTTACCGGCATTTCCTCAGTTCGCGGTCGGCTTTGAAGAGTGCAGACATGTTCCTGGTCCAGCGAAGATCGTCACGCCGAGCTCCGGAGGTAAGTATGGGGTGGGGGTAGGGGAGGCAGGTGTGCAGTGGTGGGTGCAGGTTGTGGGAGGGAGGTGGGGAGACAGCGATGGAACGTTTTCTTATTTACAGGTTTTTTTTTGCATTCAGACGACGCTGGACATTTGCCACACTGGGGTGGGCTCCCAGTGTGGCAGCAGGGAAAGCTGTTTGGGGGGACATGGAGCTGATGGGGGATTGGGCACCCCCACTGGCCAAAACAAGATTTACCACGCTGGTGTGGGCTCCCAGCATGGCACCAAAGCTTTGGGGGGTGGGCGTGAGGTGCTGCCAGCACACAGCGGTGGATTTCTTTGAAGTGAAGACCACCGCTGTCATACACAGCACCCGCATTCATTGGTGCAGGACTGCCATGCCTGCTCAATGGAGCAGTGGATTGCACAGGACAGTCACGCCTCCAAACTGTCCTATTCTCCCAAGACGTTCCTTGCGCATGCGTGCAAGCAAATGTAAAAAGAGGAAGCTAAGAGATGGTAGTGAAGAGCAGGAGACAGGGTGGGGGTGGCGCTCTGCAGAGGAAGACCTAGAAAAAGCTGCAGTTTTAAAAGCATACTTCTGCTCGGTCTTATCAGTGGGAGAGGGGGACAGACCAACATGCATTAACTGGCACCAGATGAAGGGGAACATGGACACAAATCCAATTACGGAAGCCAGAGTCCACAGGGGGTTGGAAGCCGTAAAGGAAAATCAAAGGCAAAAGGGTCAGACAGGATCCATGCAAAGGTACTTAAGGAGCTGAGCACTGTGCTAGCCACCCCCTGGCAACATTATTTAGCACCTCACTGGAGACAGGGGTGATTCCAGTGCTGTGGAGAAGGGACAATGTCATCTCTCCGCTACACCATAAGAAACATTCCCAAAGGGCAGTTCATGCGAATCAAATGGAATTGCTCCCTGGAAACTGAGTACCAGAGGGTAGCAATAGATCTTGAAAACAGGCTTCTTGAGAGGAATTATGGTAATGAAGTTATCCAAAATGCCAGGCGTGAGGCGGACATCATGCCAAGGAAAGAATAGCTGACTGTAAATGAGAGACATAACCCAAGTGCTAACTGTCTTATTTTGTAACCACCTACTCAACTGAAGCAGGAGTGATTGAGAACATTATTTGGGGTTATTGGGGATTTTTAATGGCAGAACCCAAGCTGAAAGAGTGCACTAAGAACATTACTAGATTTGTATATAAGAGGGCCAGAACATAAAAGGATAATCTGGTTCATAGTGCACAACCCTCTGTGCAGAAAAATAATTTTGGAATGCCACCCCTACCTAAGGGCTCCTGGGAACATGGCAGATGTAAGTACTGCTCTGTGATGAAATTTACTAGAATTTTATCAATCCAAAAAACTGAGAGGTGGTTCATATTAAGGGCTTCATTAACTGTGACACCACAAATGCAATTTATTTGGCTAACTGTGAGTGTGGTGTCCACTATGTAGGACACACAAAAAGGAAGCTAAAAGAAACTGTGGGTGAGCATATGAAGTAAATAGAGGCAGGAAACAATAAATAAGCCCTGGCAGTACATATTAAGAGGATGCAAAATAAGGAATTCCATAGACCCACTTTTTTTTTGGCATTGAGAGAGTCACCATGGGACCCAGGGGAAGGGATCCTGATACAAAAACTGGCACTGATTGAAGCATATTGGATCTACTGTTTGGGGGCACTCAACTGGCTGGGACTAATGACCAAATTCAGTTGGCAGAGCTATTATAGAATATGCTCAGGTTCATATATATATTTTGGAGGTACCTAAGTGAGATTCACTGTAAAGATAATTTGACTGAATAATTAAAATGGGTGATCAAATCTGAGATCCTAGTCCCATATTAAATGAAACAGTCTTTAAAATATTTATCAGATTGTATTGAGAACTTATATAAAATGTATTATCTGCACTTTTAGATCAAATATCCAAGGGTAATTAATTATTTGGTCCTTTAAAATGAACTGTTTTGTAACATTTGTATTCAAATACAAGTTTGAAATTAATCCACAATGCCATCAATCCTGAGGATCCTAGTGAGATTAGGCATTGCAGTTTTTAGTTCCTTTCACTCTGATATATTTCTATCATAATGTACTCTAGGAATAGAATAATATTTATTTATTTATTTGTTTTTGTTGTCCAGGTAGGGCACACTAGACAGCCAAGTGCCTATTTTCAGGTGCGACCCGGGAGGGTTACATAGGTTGTAGCATACAGGGGTCAGTTACATACAGTTGAGCAAAAACATGATTAACAGGAGATGGATAGGCGGCTAACAGTAAAAACAGTAAAGTACAAGTTTAGCAAACAATAAAACAACAGACATTACCTGGAAAGAAAGAGGAAGCAAGGCATTGTTAGAATTGACGTGGAGGACATGGGTGCACACAATTATGGGGTAATACAAAGCGAATTTGGGTAGAAAACAAGATGAGGTTAGGTACATTTTGAGGGCTAAACTAGTGCTATCAGAAGTAAGTGCTGGGGAAGAGTAGGAAAAAATTGGTGGGGGGTGGGGAGGGACTGGGTGGAACGGGTGAGGCCGGGTTGGAAGGGAGGAGGGAGGGGAGAGAATGGGGAGGGATGTGAAGTCTGAGTGGTGTTGCTGGCTCAGAGGGGTAAGGTGCAGTGGGACTCTGGGAGCTCATGGCACATGAGTAGGGAGGGAGAATCTAGGAGGTACAGGCACAAGTAGTGGAGGGTTTCAGGAAGCACCAGAGCAAGGTTTTAAAGCAGGGATGTAAGAGGGTGGACCGGGTAAGGACTGGGAATAGTTCCAGATTTTAGGGGCGAAGGAGGAGAAGACCCGGTTCCCCAAGAGGGAGCAAGTTCTAGGGATAAGCCGATCGAGGGTCTCTTGATCTTAAGTGATAGGACGGGGGGTTAGGGTTTAGGGGGGGACGAGGGCAGAGGGAGTGGCCGATCTTATAATGTTGTCGATGAAATTGCCAAGCACGAATGCGCAATGCTTTTTGGGAGGGAGCCACTCCAGTCAGGAGTAGAGGTCACAACAGTGAGTAAGGGGCGGAGCAGAGAGGGCGAAGTGGCAGATGCTGTTGTAGGCAGTGTCCCATTTCAGGAGGCTGGAAGGGGGTACAGGGTAAAAGGTAACCAGCCCGTAGCAGAGGGTCGGGAGGAGGACACCTCTGGCTAATGCCAAGTGAGCTGCAGGGGTTAGGCATTTCTTAGCTTTGTAGGCAAGGCCGAGCTTATAATTTGTAGTCCTGCAGATGTTACGAATATGCAGGGTGAGGTCAAGCTGCGGGTCCAGGGTGACGCCCAGGTACTTGACTGAGGCCACTGTCTGCAGGGGAGAGCCACCGACATCAAGAATTTGTAGGGGGGCAGGGCAGGACTTTATCTTGTGCCGCGACCCAAAATGCATAGCTTGTTTTTTTTTAGGTTGATGGTGAGCCTGTGATCTGCAAGCCAGGATTGAATGCAATGAAAGTTCGCGTTCAGCTGGGAGTTTATGGTGGCAATGTCATGGGCACTAGCCAGAATGACCAGGTCATCTGCATACAGAGTGGTGTGCCCGTGGATAGCGGTGGATGGAAGTTCGTTGATAAAGAGGGAGAAGAGGGTGGTACCAAGGACGGAGCCCTGGGGGACCTCACAGTGGACAGGAGAGGGGGAGGAGAGGGTACTATTGAAGTTGGTGTACTGCTGTCTGCCGGAGAGGTAGTTGAGAAACCACGCATGGGCAGGGGAGGAGAAACCAAGGGATCGGAGGATGGAGCAGAGCAGGGAGTGGTCAACCTTGTCGAACGCTTTGGAGAGATCCACAAAGATGGCACCAGTGAGGTTCCCCTGGTCAGCAGCAGTTCTGATGGTCGAGGTGACTACAGTGAGGGCAGTGGACATGCTGTGCCCTTTTCTGAACCCATGTTGGGTCGGTGAGAGGAGGTTATGGTTCTGAATGTAAAGGGATAACTGGGAGGCAACGATTTTTTCGAGAATCTTGGAGGCGGCAGACAGTATTGCAATAGGACGATAGTTCTGGGGGTCCTTGGGGTTGCCTTCTTTTAGGACTGGGACCACCTTAGCCACCTTCCAGATATCAGGGATTAACCCAGAGCAGAGGGAGGAATTGAAAATGTGCGTGAGAGGCCTGGCGAGTAGATGGGCCCCTAGCCTGAGCAGCTTAGGCTCGAGGCAGTCATGGCCTGCCCCACTGTGGGGGATAGGCTGGTGAGGAGCTTCTGGGTCTCGTAAGGAGTAACATGTTGGAGGAAGAGTGGAGGATGGGAGTTAGAACCAGGAAGGGGGGGTCAGGGGTCATTCCGGCAGTGCACGGGGGAGGAGGGACCGGAGGTTCGGAGAACAGGGAGTTAAAGGTATTAGAGATGGTGATACATGCACTAGTTTAAGTATGTCCAGGTCCACCTTGCCAATGAGTTCACCACAGTGGTGTTTCGTCTGGTAAAATAAAGATAGATTGATTGATTGATTGATTGATTGATTGATTGAAGTACTGGGATTCTAGCTCCACACTGAATAAAATAATCTGTAAAACTGTTTATCAGATTGTATTGAGAACTAGCTTGAAATGTATTCTCTGTACATTATGATGAGATTTTGTATCACTGGATTCTTCAACATGAACTCCCAGCGATATATGTATTTAAATGCAAGTGCAGAATTACTCATAATGCCTTTAGTCCTGAGGACCCCAGTGAAATTAAGCACTTCAATCTTTACTTCTTTTCAAAAGGTATCACTCTGAGCTATATCTACCAGAATGGAGTTTAGGAACAGAATAATAAAAGCATTGGTTTAAGTAACCTTCTGGATGTTTATAAAATGTTCATTTTTAAAATATCACTTATTGACTGGTGGTCGCCTCAGCACTGGGAATTAGCAGCTGTGTCTTTAAGAACCTGCTATTTAAGAAGCAGACTGCAGGTGCTGCACAACCTTGACAAAACACCAGGAATGACAAGTGCGAAACATTGGGCTCCAGTGGCTGCCTTCCTGCTAATTGCACTGAATTGTACATTGCACTTTTATTGCAGTTTTACATGTGGCTTTGAAAAAAAAGTGAGAGATTTGCACAGAATTCTTTGGTTGTGATCTCTTTGAGCTGAATGCCTAACCTCCATCCCTACTGTTCTGGTTCCGGGTTGTGAGCACCACTGTGATTGAGCAGTGTTCATCAAGCCAAGGCAAGCTGGATGCTGAAATGCATAGGGAGAGGAATCTCTAGCAGGAGATGGGAGGTGGTGTTGCCTCTGTATCACTCACTTGTTAGACCTCACTTGGAGTACTGTGTCCATTTCTGGAGGCCCCACCTCTGCCAGGACAATCACATGGTGGAAGCAGTCCAGAGGAGGTCTACTAAAATGTTTCAGGGGATGCATGACAAACCAAATGTGGAGAGGTTGCCAGATTTCAGCATGTACCCTGGGGGACAGGAGAATGAGAAGGGACATGATTGAGATCTACAAGTCACTCAATGGGGTGAACAAGGTGCAGGAGGGCAGTCTCTTTCACAGGATGAGGAGCACTAGAACATGCAGGGCATGCTATGAAGCTTGGGGGAGTTTCAGAGAGATGCAGGGAAATACTTCTTCACAGATAGGGTGGTGGATGCCTGGAACATCCTGCTTGAAAAGGTGGTGGGGCGAAGACAGTGGGGAGCTTGAAACATGATTGGATAAGTACATGGGTACAATAAACAGAGGTAAGGGAGGAGGAGGGGGGGGACACCTGTGACCAAATACAATCCAGAGTTTAGTGTTAGGTAAGGATAATAGGGCAGACATGATGTGCTTACCAGTTCTTTTCTGCTGACACATTTTCTGTTTCTGTATCTCTGTGTCCTATTCCATAGCCATTTACTAACTCATTGTTTTACTCAAACAGTTATACCTACAGTAGGTTTTCCATTTTGTGAATACACCTCTTATGTGAGACACTCAAAAGCTTTGCTAAAGACCAGGCACATATCATCCACTCATCTCTCAGTGTCAAGTTCCTGAGCAGCACTCTCAAAAAAGATAAGAAGAAGTTCAATGTCTGGCAATGCAGCAATTTTTTTTTGTAGCTGGGGGTTGGGAACAAGGGTTACAGTGGTACCAATGGTTCCAGTGGAGTTGGTGCCAGTGGTACAGTGGTAGGGGAACCAAAGGATTTGGTGGGGTTGGGAGCAAGGATTGTAGTTGTAGTAATACCATAAGATCTACTGTATTTACCATTGGTTTTGATACTCTGGGCATTTAGGGCGACTTTGCTTGTGGTGACACAAGCCACCTTCTGACTAATGGCACATGATTTTCCTTTCCAGTTCTTCTTGTACCGGTTCTTTTATCAACTGTAAGAAGGTGCTGAATTCAAAAATCCTTCATACTTCAAAGAGTACAGAATCAGCTTACTTGTTCAATAATATTACAACTTTCACCTCAGCTTGGTGTCTTTCACACCTATGTCATCTCCCATCCATCCCCTGTACCTGTTAAACATCTGGGTTTTCTCCTACATCACATTTCTTTTCCTTATTTTTCATTGCATTTTAAATGAAAAGGAAAAGGCAATATTCCATGGGACATGAAGCACACTCAGAATCGCTGCTGAAGAGAAAAGCTGTTCTGTATTGATTCACTTTTCCTGTGTTGACAGTTTTGTAATCTGTAACCTTTTTGTCAGCAAAACGATGAAAAAGATAAATGTGGAAATGAACTCGGCAATAAGGAGAATGAAAAATAATGGAGACTTCGGCCATATCTAACCATGGCTGGGACCTATCAATTCCAGGACATAGGCTGTACAGGAGGGACAGAGCTGTAGGCAAGGGGGGGCGTGGTATTATTCATTAGGGATGAATAACATGCACCAGAGAGGAACCAGAAGAGGGAAAGGCAGAAGCGATGTGGGTCCAAATACAGACCGTCGGGGGAGAAAGGTGAGGATGGAACTGGTTTACAGACCACCCAATCATGGTGAACAAATAGATGATGACCTGAGGTCACAAAATCTGAAGGCAGCAGGGAATAGTGAAGTGGTGACACTGGGGGGACTTCAACCTGCCCATAATGAACTGGAGTGTGCCATCTATGACATGTGCTAGGAGTCATAAACTACTAGAAGCATTTCAGAGTGGGTTTCTAACCCAAGGAGTCATTGAACTCACCTGGGAAGAGGCAATCCTTTATCTGATGCTCATGAATGGTGCACACATGCAGGATATAACAGTCAAGGAGTCTCTGGGTGGAAGTGACCATCACTCGGTGTGGTTCCAACTGGACAGGGGCAGGAAAAGTGTCCCCACAAAGACCAAAATCCTGAACTTCAAAAGGATGGACTTTCAGAGAATGGGTGATGTACTAAAAAAGCACCTAGCAAAAATTACAACCACTATGGAGGTGGCATCCCACTGGGCTCAGTACTGGGGCTGGTGCTGTTCAACATGTTCATTTAATGACATTGGAGACTGCATCATGGGTAAAATGTGCCTGTTCATAGACTACACCAAGTTCTGTGGGAGGGTAGACACTGCAGAGGGGATACAGGACCTTAAGGAGGATATAAGAAGAGTTGAAAGATTGTTAAGGGTCTAGCAGCTGGACTTCAATGCCAATACACTGGAACCAAAAACCCCAGGACAGAGTAAGACCTAGGAGGGGTCTGGGTTTCTTCCACAGTGGAGGAGAAAGATCTAGGAGTGATGATATCAAGTGACCTAGAGCACTCTGTGCAATGCAGGAGGGCAGTGCTAAGGGCAGACAGGATGCTGGGGTGCATAGCAAGGGGGGTCAGCAGTAGGAGATAGGAGGTGATTCCGCCCTTGTATATGTCACTGGTGAGGCCGCATCTGGAATATACAATGCAGTTCTGGCACCCTCACCTCAAAAAGATTATCAACTTGATGGAGACAGTCCAAAGGAGGGCTTTGAAGATGACTGCAGGGCAGCAAGGTAGATTGTAGGAGAAGAGACTGGGGCTCTGAACATGTACCCCCTGTAGAACAGAAGGGAAAGGGGAGACATGATTAAGCCCTTCAAATACTTGAAAGGGATCAATAAGGTTAACAAGGAGCATCTCTTCAGATTACGCGGCAACAACATTATGAGGGTACACAGCCTTAAGCCTGGGGGGGTGTTAAGAGGGAAGTCAGGAGACATTTCTTTACAGGAAGGGTGGTGACCAAATGGAATGTACTACCAGAAGAGGTGATCTCAGCGAGGACAGTGGTTAGTTTAAAGAGGAGCTGGGATAGCTATAGGGGGAGGATAAAGGTAATGGGAGGGGAGACAGTGGATGGAAATGTTGGGGAAAGGGGAGCAGATGCAACAGCCTCAGCTGTAGACCCGTGCATTGAGCAGACTAGCTAGACCAAAGGCTTAATTCTGCTGCCTACTTTGTGTGCTTGTATATTCGTATGTAATAATGCTGGTACTCTCCCAGAAGTGGGATCTGTATCACAGTGCATGGTGTCTGGGTTTACCTAAAATATACCCCAACTAAATCACGTGTGCAACTAGCTGAATCTACCAAGTAACTTGCCACAATGTATGGTGTGCCAAGACTGCTTAAAGTATTTAAAATTTAATTCCATACCATGCTGTTCATGATATCAGGGTCCAGATATCCAAAAGTGCATGCAGGAGCAAAGTTTGCGCTATGCCGGGGTTTGCACCTGCACCTATCCCACAGGATAGCACTGGCTCTATACCATCTGAATACAGGGTGGCCATGGCACAGCTCAAATGGGTGTAGCACACACAGTGCACACCAGTTGTGCAGTTCTGCACAGAGCACACCAGAAAGAGCAGCCCACTAAGAGGGTCACTCAAAGTCGCAGCCCCATGTGGGGCAGTGGTGACAAGGCAGCACAAGGGGGGTGGCTGTGGGTAGGTAGAGAGGGCACCAAGAACAAACACACAACATAGATGGATCAATAACAAAAAGAAACTTTGTTTACAAGATATGGCAGCAGGCCTGCAAACAAGTGGTAATGGGGAGGGTAAACGGTGATGTGGTGCAACATGGCTTAAGGTAGGTTCAACTGGAAGCAGAAAATGGGGGGGCTGTGGCTATGGCAGGTTCATGGTGCTAGTGAAGGTGGGGGTGGTGCAGAAGGTGCTCCCAGGTACAGTCTGTGGGCTACAGTCACCACTTCTGCTATGCTCTCGGGCAGTGTCCTCAGTCACCGCAGCACAAGATATTGATGTCAGATAATGCACCTTAGAAGTTCATTCCTGCTCTCATGTTCCTTTGACCTCCAGCACTGGTCCTGTCTCCACTACAAACCTAAGAACAGAAAGAAAGGCCCAAACCAAGGAAAAGATAACCAACTCGGTTAAGAAGGGGGGATAAAACCTTTTATAGGTACATTAGGGAGCAAAGAAAGACTAAGGCAGGTATACTGAGGCTGAACAAAGAGGAAGGTGGCTGGGCAGAGAGTGACAGTGAAAAAGCAGGGATACTGAACGAATACTTCTGCTCAGTATTCCCAATGGAAAAGCAAGGGGAAATACCTAATCCGGTCAATAGAAGCACTTTGGATAGGGGGGTTGATATTAGTCCTTTCACAGAAGAAACGGTTCTGAAAGAACTCTTAAAACTGAAGGTGGATAAAGCAATGGGGCCTGATAGGATTCTCCCCAGAATTTTAAAAGTACTGAAGGAAGAACTAGTAACACCACTGACTACCCTTTTTAATAAATCATGGGAGGATGGGGTGGTAGCTGAGGACTGGATGAGGGCAGATGTGATTCCCCTTTACAAAGTGGGAGCAAGACAGAGGCAGGAAACTATAGACCTATCAGTTTGACCTCAGTGGTAGGGAAAATGATGGAATCACTTCTGAAGGAAAGAATTGTTGAGTACCTAGAAGCCAGTGGGGCACAGGACCCAAGGCAGCATGGATTCACAGTGGGAAGGTCATGTCATACAAATCTAATTGAGTTCTTTGACTGGGTGACCAAAGCAGTAGACCAGTGAGGGGCTGTGGACATGGGCTACCTAGACGTTAGCAAGGCATTTGACACAGTCCCGCACAAAAGATTAATAAACAATTTAGCCAGCCTGGGAGTGGGTCCTAGGGTGGTAGCGTAGGAAAAACACTGGTTGGACAACGGGACACAGCGGGTAGTAGTAAATGGAGTCCACAGTGAAGAAAGGAGGGTGACTAGTGGGGTACTGCAGGGTTCAGTACTGGGGCCAGTCCTTTTTAATGTCTTTATAAGTATGTCTCTTTGCAGATGACACAAAGATCTGTAACAGGGTTGATCCACAAGATGGGGTGGTAAGGATGAAAAGGGACTTGGCAAGGTTGGAGGATCGACCAAATGTATGGCAGCTTAGATTCAATGCAAAGAAGTGCAAAGTAATGCACCTGGGAAACAAAAACCCAGGGGAAGAGTACATAATGGGTGGTGAGATACTGACGACAACAAAAATGGAATGGGACCTGGGGGTAGTCATATCAGATGACCTAAAGGTGGGCAAGCAATGTGAGGAGGCAGTAAGGAGGGCTGGGGGGATACTGGGATGCATAGGGAGAGGCATCACCAATAGAAAACAGGAAGTTGTTGCCCTCTGTGCAGACAGTTGGTAAGACCACATCTGGAGTACTGTGTACAGTTCTGGAAACCCCATCTCCACAAAGACATAGACAGGGTGTAGGCTGTCCAGAGGAGGGCAACCAAAATGATGCAGGGTCTGCATCGGAAGACATATGAAGAAAGACTAAAGGAACTAAAGATGTATAGCCTCGAGGAAAGGAGGAGGAGGGGGACATGATAGAAACTTTCAAATACCTCAAGGGAATCAACAAAGTCCAAGAGGGTAGCATCTTTCAGAAAAAGAGATGTGCAAAAACAAGGAGGCACAATTTGAAGATAGAGGGGGGACAGGTCAGAGGTAATCTGAGGAGGAATTTCTTCATAGAGAGGGTTGTGGATACATGAAACAGCCTTCGTGAGGAGGTCGTAGAGTCAAAAACAGTGGGGCAATTCAAGAATGCATGGGACAGACATAAGGCAATTCTAGTGAGGTGTAAGAGGAAGTAAGCTGTTGGTTAACTAGGACCTGCAGCTTATCCGTTAGGTAGGAAAATGGGCAGACTAGGTGGGCCAAGCGGTCCTTATCTGCCATCAAATTCTTTGTTTCTATGTTTCTATGTAGAAAGGAAAATCAATCAGCTGTGTGCATCGGATCGGGATGCATGTTCTGCCTATTAAACACTGACACTGTAACACCTGCCAGGACATGTGCCACCATGCCACCCAGAGGACAGCAGGATGGCTTTTGTAATGGACTGAACGTGGCACACCATGTAAAGCAATGTGGTCCCTTACATAGGAATGATTTAAGGCCATGGCTGTGCCATGCCGCACATGTGGTAAGCCAGCCATGGCAGATACACAGAGCATCAGCTGGCATGGTAGACACAAGCCACTGGCACGGGCCCTGGCAGCAGTGCACCAGGGCCTGTGGGTTAGAGTCCTCTTCTTGGAGCATTGTGGGGTCAGCCTAACACACTGCATCTGCTTACCAGGCATTCCATGCCCTGGAAACTCACGGTGTGCCAGACATGGACAGCCATGACCCTCTCTGAGCCACAGGTGAGATAGGGCACAGGCACAAACATGGGGCACAGAACACAGCTGCATTTGGGTGGGAATGGCCAACAGAAGCATATGCAGGAACCTGGTGCATATGAGTGCCATGGTGGTGTACATGGGAGGCTGCAGGACCCACCATGCACATGTCTGCCAGACACTGATGTTTGCTGTGCTGAGGCTGAACATGGCCAACATTACAGATGGTGCTGGTGCAGAATAGGTAGAGTGAAGCCTGAGTGTACAGGGCATGGGAATGCCTGGACATGTCCACATAGGCCCCCTGTTGATCTCATATACCCCACATGTAGCAGTTGTACTTTTTATGACCAATCCTGCTAGGTAATGTAGCCACAGCAATGGTGCCATCACAGCACCACTGCAGCCCATGCCACTGCCCACATGTGACATTGTGGCACCCCAATCCCAGCGTCACTGATGAATCCCATGGGCCTGTATTCCCTATTCAGGGGTACCCACCTTACCTGACAGGGACCATGGGATGTCCCCCATACAGGACTCATACAGGGCACATGCCATGTGTCCCTGCCATGGCTGATGTGTGGATGGTGGTGGCCCATGCATTGTGTCACCATAACTGTGGTGGGACTGTGTTGTGGACTGAGGTGTGGTGGAAAGAATAATCAGTCAGCTGTGTTCATTGGAACGGGATGCATGTCCTGCCTATTACCATTACCAAGGGGCCCTGAACATGTGCTCCCTGGAGGACAAAAGGATGAGAGAAGACATAATTGAGACTTTCAAGTACTTGAAAGGGATCAATAAAGTGAAAAAGGAGTGTCTGTTAAGGTTAAGTGCCAACAATATTATGAGGAGACAGCCCTAAGCCCTAGACCATGGCTAAGGTCTGAGGTGTGCATTCCTGGCCGAGGGACACATAGCCCACCAGAAGCTCCAGCACCCCCAGTCCCATGCCAGTACGGTGGGCTGGCACAGAACCACTGGGGTTTGACACAGACTACATGTGGCACTGGAGAGACCAGCAGTGCAGGACACACACCATGGCAGGAATCCAGGGCACACAGGTGGCCATGGCACTGTACTGACCATACTTGGGCAGCTGCCTGCCACTGCTATACCCTCGGTCCTGGCTGCAGAACAGTAGGGGTCCACCACCCATGGGGTGGGCCCACCATGACCGGTGTGCACTTCCATCACCGATGGCAGCTGTCCAGCAGCACACGCTACCCAAACCATACAGTGGGGACCTCAGCATGGCATGGGACATGCGTGCCTATGACACAGCCATATCATGGTGCACCGACCTCCTACAGCCCTGTAAGAAGACCCCCACAGGGTTGACTATAGTGTGGTAACACTCACAGGGACACATGGTGCAAGACAATGGCACAGACAACATAGCGTGCTTGTGTACTGGCTAGTTCTCATGGTGCTGTGCCAGGTATGGTGGTGATGAGGACCCCCTGGTGGTGTCACCATCCCCAGTGTCAGGTCAAGCAGAGAACCCTGGTCAGGGCATAGCCACAGCCTCCGCTTGTGTTCTCCTTTACGCACTATCCCCCATGGGGATAACCTCCATGGACACTGGTACTGGCACCCCCCCCGTGCCATTGCCCAGTGACATGGGTGCCTGGTCAGCCCCAGCATCACATTCAGTAGCACTGCTGTCCCCAGTGACACTCGGCCCTTTGTTACCATGCACACATTTCGGTGGCTCACCCCCCTGAAAGTCCATGTGGTGGTGACAGGGCACATGCTGCCAGAGTCCCATATAGGTACAGGGACATTGTCGGGGAGGACCCACTACCACTGATAGTGGTGGACAATGGTCACCACCACAAAACCCATGCTGGTCCCTATAAATGTACACACGTAACCATGTGTGCTGCATGCATGTCTGTCTACAAACTAGATCGCCTCCCATGGTACAGTCTGGTTTGGGCCCATCTTGGCTTCATGGGTACCTTCCTGCTCCTCTGGGTCCATGCCACATCTCCCTGGATTGCTGATGGTTGTACACTGAGATCTGTAGGGTAGGAAATGAGAGCTGCAGTCAGTTATTCACTGTGGTACACAGTGCCCCATCAATCATACAAAAACCCATAGACCAGTGCATCCATCCATGCCATGGCCAAGCAACAACTGATGTCATGCACAGGAGATGGGGTGGGAGAGGCAGCCTGCCACCAGAGGCCTGACCAGCAATACCACACACCAGTGGAGAGGCATGAGCACATAGAGTACATCCGTTCTGTGGGGTGGGACATCCACATTGCATGCCACCCTGTGTAGTGGATGCTAACAGGGTAGACTGGGGTACAGGCGCCACGACTGGGACAATGACAGTGGTGACCCTGAACACCAAATGGGGGGCCTGGGTGATGGACTTATATTAGTAGACCCATGCCATAATATACCATGGGCCTGTGCTCGCTGTCCCAAAAGATGAAAAGGGGGCATGGACATACATCATAGCCGAGCACAGTACATCTGCTTGAGTGATGAGAGCGGCCAGGTACACAATAGATGAGGACCACAAGGCATTGCCCAGGTCCTGCTAGGTGGTTCACATTTGGCCATCACCTGTTGGCCTGGTATTCCTATCACGACATGGTACCCACAGCACCCATGCAAGCAGTAACTGTATAGGTATGCATGGTGCCCCAGGACACGCACCACAGGGGAAAGCAGTGGCACTCCCAGAGGCACTGGATGCCTTGGCATGTTCCCACACATAGTCCTGCACATGGCTGGGTCCCTGCAGCTATGCCTCACCCCCTGTGGACCCTGGCACAGGCAGCTCTATTGTCCTGTGGCACATTGTGGTTACCACCTACCATACACCAGGGGACACTGCCACAACTCATGAAATACAACACCCAGGGTGGCTAGATGAATGCGACATGTGGGCATTGAACCAGATGTATTTTGGCAGGCAGTGTTAATACAGGTACCAGGGAACCAGCACGCGGGCCCAGGCAGCTGCACTCTGCCATTATACAGACAAGCCTTGCACATGTGCCCCTGCCACCAAGGCCAGGCAGTGGCCCCCCCATGGGAAGCCAGCCTGTGTGCCCACAAGTGACTATGGCAGTGCAGATCATGCACAGGACAGAGTGGCACCCCATGGATTAGGGTGGTCAGCCAGCACCATATGGCCAGTGGGCTGGGCTTTGGGGTATGGCCGTCTGTATGGGGGGGACCAAGGACACACAGGCATAGTGCACAGTGCTGGGAAGTCATGCCCAGACACTCTATATGATGCCACTGTGCTGCACACATGCCTGTCCACCAGGGGTCGACAAATCCCATAGCCCGACGTCCAGGACTACAAGATTTTTCAGTCAGACTAGCATTAATTAGCTTGCCGGATGTCCCTGGACAACCAATTCAGAACTTTTTTTTTTGTTTTATTGTGCTACTGTGCTGTTTCCCAACTGACCACTAGGTGCCGCCAGTGCCATCCATCAATCTTCATGCCAGCTCGGCCACTGTCACATGGTTTGCCAAGGATTTGATCAGGTGGGAGGCCAAGGTGAAACAGAGCTACGGAGCAAGCGTGGTAGCGCGCAGACTCCAGGACCCTCCCTGATCCATCTCGACCTGTTGCAGCATTAGAAGAGAAAAAATATCCAGGACTGACAGGTGAGCCAACAAATCCAATGTGGGTGAGTACCTGTCAGCCCTGGGCATTGGCTGTGGTGGTGGAGGGCGGAGGTTTCGTGCTTTGAAGCGGGAGACTGCTGCCGAAAAAGCATCAGGTGATTGCAGACAGTGATTTTCTTGCTGTCTGCGATCGCCAGTGATGCACCCTAGTAGAACTCTATATTTCCACCATAGGAGGCCAGCTATTATCAGAACTGGCAGAAAGTTCATCATTTAAAAAAAATACGAAATAAAAAATACTACTGTGGGGGTCTGAGGGAGTCAGATTTGTCTATTTGCAGCTTGGGAGAGGGGATTGTTTACTTGGTCAGTCAAACCGAGAGTCAGCGAAGTCACGAAGTACTGCAGCACTTGCTAGTTAGGGGTGGGCTACACAAAAAAAGTGAAAGTCTTGACTGACTCCTGTTGAGAAGGGACTGTGCTTATGAATTACTTAACTGTAGTACTGTCTACTACTTGTTCTTTGATGCTCCGGTGCACTGCAGTAGACGAGGGGGTGGGGAGATAGCAGTTAACCTAGCGCCTTTGTGTGTGATTGTACAGTCAGTCTGGTGCTAAAGGCACCATGGAGTTAGTTAATATCCCCCCAAAAATCAATGGCCCCTGTCTGAACGAGCAGGCCATTTTTAAGGACTAGCCTTGTTTAAAGTAAAGGCACTGCAGTTAGGTGGGAGTTGATGGCATAAAGGTCATTATTTTTATGTGATTGCATTGCAAAGTAAGCCACACATAAAGAATCTGTGTTGGGCACTGACTGCAGCTAAAAGAATACATAACAGACTCTGTCTATAGTATATCTGCAGATTCTGCACTAACTACCCTGCCTAACTAAAGTGTAAAAGTGTAATTAATTAATTGCTCAAATAAATAAGCTTAACAACAAACTGAGTGTGGCAGAGTTATCTTGTGGATACTAAGGAGTGAACTAAAGAGAGGTGACCCTGCCTCTACTGTCCTGTCCTGTGGCCAGCTGTCTTGGAAAAGACACATAAAAAAAAGAAAGACAAAGTTATTAAAAAAAAAAAGAAAAGAAAAAAGACTAGGAGGAGCCTAACTATGTGTGGGCTGTGTTGTTGGGGGAGAGGTGTCTGATACTCGTGTGGAAAGGAGTCAAGGTGACGGATGGGTGACCTGCTAGTGTCCTGTGGCTGGCTGGCTTGTAAAAGACAAAAGCAAAAAAAAGCTGAAAGAAAAGAGTGTAAGGAAAAATAAAGTAAGAGGAACATAACTGTTTGTGGGTTGTGAAAGGTATCGTATGGAAAAGAGTGAGCTAATGAGGGGTGACCGACCCTGGTGCTTCTAGTCTAGTATCCTGTGGCCAGCTGGCTTGGGAAAAACACTACACATACAAAAAAAGAGAGAAAGTTATTTAAAAATAAAATAAGAGGAGCCTAACACTGTGTGTGGGCTGTGTGTTCTGACTGATGGGTTGTGACTTGATTTGCCTAACTGTGTGTTGCACCCTGGCCTGTACTGCTGATTTCTCTGTCCTCTTGTCTTGATCTAGTATTTCCTCTCCTGACACTGGTTCTGTCTGCTCTGTAACATAAATTAAACATTTTCAGACTATCAGTGTTAACATATAAGTATTTAATCCCCTCCCAAAAAAAAAAAAAACACAAATACTTTGTTCTTTACATTTATTGACTTTTCTTTAAAATATGCCCCTTTTTAACCGAACTACCAGCTTCAACACAAGGACTACTACTTTCAGATAAGCCACTTGTCCTGGACTACTAGTGAATTTTAAAATTTGTTGATCCCTGCCATCCACACTCACCCATACCTGTCAACCCCTTGTCCCATCATGCAGGGTTATGAGTAAATCTCAACAAACCACCCGATTGAATAGCCCTATTAAGTAGCCCTACCAGGCGTTCAGTTAATTCCAATGCCAGTTCCCTGAGCACCCTAAGATGCATCCCATCCAGCTCCGATGTCTTATCTATTGTCAGGGCTGTTAGCTCTTTTGTCACCTTATCACTAAACAATACCTACTGCCTCATTTTTAGGATCTCCTGCAGTAGCCTTAATGCCACTGTCTGGAAAAGTTCCATTGTGTGAGTACTGAACAGAAACAATGATTCAAAACAGCTGCTTTCTGCCTGTCTTCCTCTATTACACTACATTCCTCTGTTAGCCTAACAATTTCCCCTCCCATCTCATATATCTCATATACCTGAAAAAATGTTTGTCCCTTGACCCGCTGGGCAATATACAGTTATATGTCTGCTTTTGCATCCCTCATTGCCCTTTTGGTCTACCTAGTTCTTTTTTTTTTACTTTCTTTTATTTCATAACATTTTTGTAAATACAAGACAACAAAACACAGAGTTAAAAAAATTGAACTCTATCTGGTTTTTGAGCTTAGAATATTCAAAATCATATTGATATTTAAAGATACCCATACCACCTAAAACCTTTAATACTGAATGTGGCACTTGGCCAGCTGGTTATGATTGTTCTATGATATTTGCAATATAGAATGTGGTATGTGATTGTCTCACATGAGACATCCTGTGCTCCTGAGTGGCATCAGACCCCCCAGGTTTTAGTGAAAATAACAGGATACATAGAACTGACCGAGCTACCAGGATATAGGGCTCGGAAACTTTTATGATGTCTTAGAGGAAAAAACATGTTAAACCACCATGGTGCTAAAAGTCATAAAATCCTTTGATATGCCCTGGGAACAGGAAACCACACAAGATCAAAGGAAATGCTTGATTAAAGACTGTCATAATTTGGGAAATTAGTTTTTGCTGAAGTCACAGTATTTAAAACATCTCCTGACAGGAAGATCATTGTTTGTATATTTTTTATATTCTAAAAAGGAGCTAGATGACATCATTGAAGGAGTGTGTGAGAGAGACACAGTTTAACTAGGACTTGTGTCTGATCTTTGTGACATATCTTTTTGGGCTGTTAAGAAACAAGATCTCTGACCAAACTTAAGCACTGTACAGAGGTAATACATTAGATAGAAAAGATCTAACTGTATGTTGGAAGGAGTTTGTCTGTAGTTTTCCTTGTTTTTCTTTATGTGATTGTGTGTTCTTTGATATATTGTTCTGTGTTTACATTTTACATATTTTTATCCATTTTTAAGTAAACCTTTTATTTGAAAGTTACTACCTGGGTCTTCCAAGTTCTTTCTTTTGCATGTGTCGTATAGAGGGTTAAGACTGACAAAACTGTTCAAGAGCTTGATGGTGTTACTAAACTGGGAAAAGGTAAGAACATACCTAAGGTATTTTATAGTGTTTTAAGGGTTCATTTTAGATATGTGGTAAGGTGCCCTTAGGCGAAAGATATCTTGCTTCCCCTTGAAGAAAAGATAATCTGAGCCTGGCATAAGGTTCACAGTTTGAATCCACCCCCCAAACTTGAGACTAAAGGTGATTCAAAACCACAAGCAGACAGGAGAGTTACCTTGTCTGTTACCTGTTCACATTTTTGCGCTCAGAGGTTGGCACTGTGGGAGCAGGGGGCCTGACCTGCTAAATAAGTTTGTGACAGATATGGTTGGCAGCGGCTAAGATAAAATTGGTAACACAAGCTTTAACTGTTCAGTGTGTCAGCTTAATGCTGTACAGCTCACTTGCAAAATAAGGCAATGATTTATTTTTAAAAAGGAAACAGAACTATATCATTTTGCTTACACTCAAGTTCCTACCTGTTTTATTTTTTTTATAAAGTGCAAGCTAGAGTAGCCATAGCTAGGAAAGAAGATGACTTTCAACTACAGTGGGCACACTGTAGACTACTTGAGGCAGTTGTGCAAGGACAGAGGAGTCCTGCATGGAGAGCCACCAAGCAGAACCTCATGGATGCCCTGATAGCAGTAGATGCCCAGAGCATCGAGTCACTGACTGTGACTGTAAAGGACCAAACCATGAGCGTGGAGGGGCCAGCAGCCAGTGCAGTCTCCAGATCTGGTGAGGATGACATCAGGGTCAGTGCCAGCTAAGGGCCACAGCAGCCAGGGGAAGGTCACCAGCATTCTGGAGCCAAAAGCAATCAGGCTGCAGATTGAGCTGCACAGAACGGAGCTGGAGTTCCAGAGGGAGGCTGAAAGAGAATGGTGAGAGGCAGAGCAAGAACAGTGAGAGGCTGACAGTGAGAAGCATGAGCACTAGAGGTGACATGAACTGAGGAAGCTATGACTCTAACCACCAGCACCAGAGCAGTTAAGTGACTTGGGTTTAACTGGAACTACAGGACCGGGCTACAAATTGAATTCCAAATTGATAGCTGAATTTAAAGAGGGGGAGAATATGGAGGCCTTTTTAAATTCCTTTAAAAAAGTTTGTATTTAGGCAAAAATTCCTAGAGGGCCCTGGAGATTCCAGCTATCCCCGCTACTTACCGGGAGAGCTCAGGATGCATTGGGTGAAATGGACAATGACAGTAATGAATACAGCAAACTTAAAGCTGCACTTTTAAAAAAGTTTGATTTAACTGCAGAAGCATACAGAGCTAAATTCTGTAAGCTCAGGAGAAGCCCTGATATGAGCTATGAAGAGCTAGCCATGAAACAACGACAGTTTTTAAAACGTTGGTGGGAAGGAATTGAAGCACACTCTGTAGATAAAATTGAAAATGCTGTTTTGTTAAAACAGTTTTTCTGGGCATGCCCAGCAGAGCTGAAAACCTGGCTGGAGGACCAACACCCCAAAACAGTGCAAGAGGATGCTGAACTCTCGGACCGCTATGCCAAGAACAGACCTGGTCTGAGAGCAAATGGGGCATGCACGGCAGTGCAGAAAGGGAAAAGCACACCTTCAGGGCAGCTAAAATCATCACTGCCTCCCCCAAAACCAGTTAGTCCTAGGTTTCAAAGAAAATGGTTCTCTGAGAAAAAAACGAATGTTAGTTTTGTAAAGAAACTGGGCATATTGCCAGACAGTATCCCAAAAGAGCAAGCAATACACAGAATGGGGCTAGGAAAGAAGTGAGTTGTTTGTGTGTCCCTGAAAGAATGCCAGTCAACATGAGGGAACACATGCACCCAGTCACTGTGAATGGTGTACAGACACAAGAGTTAAGAGACATGGGGGCATCCCTGACTTAGGTAAAAGGGGATCTGGTCGAGCCTGGTCAGCTTATACCCAATCAATCTGTGACTGTACAGGGGTTCACTGGGAAGGAGAAAACATTGCCACTTGTTAGTGTTCTCCTTGACTGGGGTGAGACAGGGGGAACTGTGCAACAGGTTGCTGTAGCTGAAACTTTAGCAGTTGATGTAATTCTCAGCAGCAGTCTCAAACAGGGGATGGTGTGCGTAGTTACCCATAGCCAAGCAGCAAGGGAAAATTGTAGTCCCCTGGATCCTGTAGAAGCCCCTGTGGAAACTACTGATAGGCTGGTTCCCCAGCCTCGGTCTCCTGATATGAACTAATGAAAGGGGGGGTAGAAATTTCCCCAATAGTAGTTGCCCCATCAGTTATGGAGGGTTACTTCAAGGATGGAGGGGTGACCCATTGTCAGAGGGTTAGTGATGACAGTGATCTTGAGTGCCCTGATGCTAGTGCTAGGGACCCTAATGTTTAAAGAGTTTGCAGCTGCTCAGAAAAGTGACCCTAGTCAAGAGAAGCTAAGGGCTTGGGCAGACTCTGACAGAGCACAGGGAGGTGATGGTAAACTTAAGGTTTATTGGGAAAATAGACTGATGTATACTCAGGATGTGAAGACAGAGGGAGGGGTGATAAGCAGGCAGCTTGTCATTCCCCAGGGGTATCGTGAGCAGTTGCTCAAGATTGCACATGATATTCCCTTGTCTGGTCATCTGGGAATCATGTGCACTATGCAGTGGTTGGCCCAGAATTCCTACTGGCCCAACTTCTCTCAGCAGGTGAAGGAGTATTGCAGGTCTTGTCACCAGTGCCAAGAAATAGGGAAGGCAGGTAAGAAAACTCAAGCTGCCCTAATTCCATTGCCCATAGTGGAGGAGCCTTTCTAGAGGGTGAGAATGGATATTGTGGGGCCTTTAAATACCCCCAGCTCCACCAGGAAGAGGTTCATCCTGACTGTGGTTGATCATGCCACCCGGTACCCTGAGGCAGTCACCCTATCCTCACTGAGGACAGACAATGTGGCAGATGCCTTACTTGGGATCGTCTCCCATGTTAGGTTTCTGCAGAGAGTTATCACCAGTCGAGGGGATTCCTTCATGTCGAACCTGATGAAATGTTTGTGGGAGAAGTGTAAGGTGGTGCAGAGGTGCATGACACCTTATCACCTGCAAGACAATGGGCTTGTGGAAAGATTTAATGGTACCCTGATACATGAAAGTGCCCCAAGAGTAGACAGGATTTTCCCCCTTCAAGCTCTTATATGGACGCCGAGTACAAGGGACCCTAGACTTAATCCCAGAGGACTGGGAAGGCAAGCATGCCACCCAGGGCACTCCCATAGTGGATTACGTCCTTAGGTTTAGGGAAAGGCTGAAGAATGAGGACAGCCCAGAGCAACCTGGCAGCTGCCCAACAGAAACAAAAAGTGTGGTCCGACCACAGAGCCAGACCTTGCTCATACACAGTGGGTCAGGAAGTCATGGTCCTTATTCTGGTCCAGAAAGACAAGCTGCAGGCCGAGTGGGCAGGATCGTACAAAGTAGTTAGGAAGGTATATGACATGAACTATATCATAGAGTTACCTGACAGAAGACAGACAGAAAGAATGTACCATGTCAACATGATGAAGCCATATGCTAATAGAGCTGACATGGTGTTTGCAATATATAGTCCTGGGGAGGGGACAGATGAAGAAGACCCTCTTCTGGACTTGCGGAAAGAAAGCAAGCAGGAGTCCTCTATGGAGGCAGTTAAACTGTCACCCCAGCTGGCTATGGACAAGATCCAGGAAGTAAGGGAGGTTTTAGAAGACTTTGCCCCACTGTTTAGTGCCAAGTCTGGACTAACCCCCTAAGCAACACACAATGTGGAGACAGGGACATAGATGCCCATATGGTGGACAGCATATCGGGTGTCCGAGGCTGTCCAAAAGGACATTAGGAGGGAGGTGGAGGAAATGCTAGATTTAGGGATAATCCAGAGATCCCACAGCCCCTGGGCCTCACCCGTAGTCCTTGTACCCAAGCCAGATGGCTCTACTCATTTCTGTGTGGACTATTGTGGACAGAATGCAGTCACAAAGTTAGACACCAATGCCCTGGATGTATGAACTGCTGGACAAGTTGGGAGGGTGACCTATCTTATAACTACTGACCTGACAAAGGGGTATTGGCAGGTAGAGTTAACTGACAGAGCTAGGGAGAGGTCGTCCTTCATCACTCCAATAGGCTTATTGAATTTAAAGCAATGCCTTTCAGAATGAAGAACGCCTCAGCCACTTTCCAAAGGTTGGTGAACCAGGTGTTAAATGGTGCTGAGGAGTCCACTGTGGCGTACCTGGATGACATTCCCATCTTTAGTGCCAGCTGGGAGGAACACCTGTACCAGCTTAAGGAAGTGCTGGGCAGGATACAAAGGGCCGGGCTCACTGTCAAAGGTGAGAAGTGCCAGGTTGCCATGGCTGAAGTGGCATACCTTGTGCATGTTGTAGGCTGGGGACAGCTCCGTCCTAACCAAGTAAAAATAGAGGTGATCAAGGCATGGCCCAGACCAGAAATGCAGAAGCAGGTCAGGAGTTTTCTGGGGACAGCAGGATACTGTAGGAAATGTGTACCCAATTACAGTGCCCTGGGCACTCCTCTATCTGACCTGGTAAAGAAAAGGATGCTTAAGAAAGATACCTGGGAACTAGCCTGTGAAAAAGCCTTTACCAGACCAAAGGAGGTACTGTGCAGTGCTCCTTTATTAAGTCCAGACTGATGCCTCAGATGTGGTTATTGGGGCAGTGCTGAGCCAGACATCCAACCAAAAGAAAGATCACCCAATAGTGTACCTGAGTAAAAAGTTACTTCCCAGGGAGCAGGCTTACTCTACTGTGGAAAAGAGTGCTTTGCCATGGTATGGGCCCTAAAGAAGTTAGAGCCATACTTATATGGTCAGTGTTTTTGAGGTACAAACTGACCACAACCCCCTGGTTTGACTGGCACAAATGAGTTAAATGAATGGTAAGCTATTAAGATGGATTCTGGCCTTGCCAAGGGTATGACATGATAGTCTCACACAGGGCAGGGGCAATAAATAAAAATGCAGATGGATTGTCACGATAATAAGAGGAATGAAGTGACTTGGGGAGATCATCCCATGCAAGGATGGGGCCCCTAAATTCAGTCTAGGTGGGGAGGATTGTGACACTGCCATCTGCTTGTAATTATTGTATAATATTTGTAATAGAAAAAAAATGTGTCTGAATGTCTGCTTTGATGCAGCCAAGCTGGGCTTCAGTGGGTGACACCCCCCCACACAGGTTTCAGTGTAGTAATAATACAGGATATTGCAAACTGACCAGAGGAGGTGTGAAACTGACTAGTGAAGGAAAAACCTAGAGTTTCCTGTTTTGTTCTTAATTAAGGCTCTGGCCATCTGCCAGAGGATAAGCCTTATAAACGTTTATGATTTCCTAGAGGAACAGGCTGTTGGATAACAGTGCTGTATTAAAGTTGTAAACCCTTTGATCTTCCTTGGGAACAGGAATCAACAACCAGTTCAAAAAGAAATGTAATCCCAGACTGTCATATTTGGGAAATGGCTTTTTGCTGATGTTCACATTATTTAAAATACATCCTTGTAAATAACTATGTTAGAGTTTGGACCAAAGGGAGGATCTAGCTGACCTCGCGAAAGGGGAGGGGAGATAGTGTTTCAAATGAACAGCTAACAGAGGGAAACAGTGATATGATTCTTGGACTCTGAAAAAGACAGTGCTCTGAACTTAAAAAGCACTTAGAAAGGTAAAACTTAGAAAAATAATTAAGTATCTGTGGTAGGAGTTTGTAATCTACAGCTTTCCTTTTTTTAGTTTGTAGACGACTGAGATTTGTGATATAATTTGTTCTGTATTTGATTTCGCCTGGTTTTACCATTTTTTCTGGTATACAACATTTTCTTTATACTGCCTGTGTTTTCTCTCAGTTACATACCTCTCAACTGTACCACATTACGAGGAATGTTCCTCATTTTTACTTCATAAAAGCTCCCTGTTCCACATTGTGAGGACTTGTCCCACATTCAGTGTTAACATTTTAATGCAAAAATCTATGGTAAATGACGCAAAAAGTATACTGTTCAATTAATAACAGACTTTCTAAACATAGATGCAAACATTTTAACAATGTTCTGAGCTTCTTAGGTAAAGATTTAAGTGTTCCACATTTTGCTCATTTGTTCTGCATTTTGAGACGCAATGTTCCACATATGGGGAACAAAAGGTTGAGAGGTATGCTCAGTTGCTTTACATGTGATATGTTGAATCTGTGTTTAGGCTGACAGCTGTTAAAAGGCTTGGTGGTGTTACTAAGCTTGAAAAATGTTAAGAAATACCTAGGTCTCATAGAGTTCTAAGGGTTCATTTTGGATACCTGGCTGGATGCCTTTGGGTGAAATATTATATTGCATCCCCCCAAAGAGAGTATTATTTGAGCCTGTTAATTGGGTATGCTAGCATTAGATTCACAGTTTGAATCCCTCCAGAACTTGAGGCTAAAAGATTATTCGGACCCAAAATAGACAGGAGGGTTACCCTGTCTGTTACCTGCTCACACTGTTGCACTCTGCAGTTGGCATTGTGGGAGCAGAGGGCCTGACCTGTGGAGTGCATTGGTGACAAACATTACTTTACAGAAATTATAAACCATAATCTCGCATGAGATGCCTAAACCTACCAGGTGTTAGTGTATCTTGGGTATGTATTTTTTGTATTTGTGAATTTGTCCCTCTGCTTACATCTCACAATGTCTGTGTATTATTTACCTGAAACATCTTGCAATGTCTGTATATTGTTTACCTGAAATCTCTGTTCATCCTTATCCTGTCTGTAATTATCTCTGTATTTCCTTGTAACCTCCTGGGTTGCACCTGAAAATAAGCATCTGTTTTTGTCTAGAGGACTTACCTGTTTAACAAAACCTAAAAAAATAAATAATATGGTTGGAGCTTTTGGAATACCTCTGATAAATAGAGTCAGCAAGATTTTATCTTGCCATATCAATTTTTCTTTCTTTCTTCTGTTCAGATAGTGTTCTTTTGTCATTTCCATATTCTGTTGTCTTAGACTTTTTATGTTGGCTCGAGCATGCGCAGCCAACATATTGTGATAGTAGCAGCTTTGGAGGTGTGGTCACTGTTGGGCGAATGCAAGGTACGCATCAGTAGGTGCGTCCCTCATTCCCCAATAAGCCTGCATGCCAGCACCACACCATGCATACATAATGTGACAAGCACATCTAAGGAAAGGTCCACTGCAATGTGAGCAAAACTCATAACACACAGCGGACCTTCTGACGTGCTTTCCCTGGTGAGAACAAAAAATTAACATGGCGGCACACTGCCTGCCATAATGCCGACTTCAGGGTTGCCCAATCCCCCTGTCGGCATGACCTGCCCCAATGTATGTGCCAATGGGGAGCCCAATCCTTGTCGGCATAGTGCACCCCCCCATTTGTTATGTACTGAGGGGGGCCCAATCCCCCTCAGCTCTTGCCCCACCACTTTCGTTGTGTGCGGACGAGGGTGCCGAATCCCCCGTCTGCCTCAGCATCCCCCCAAAACACTTATGTGACACGCTGGGAGCTCACCCCAGCATGCCAAATCCCCTGAAAAATTAAAAACATCCTGGAATTTTTTTTTTCCTTTAACCCTGTGAAAAAAGAAAACAGTCCCTCACCGACTCCCCGCTCCCCTCCCGCAATCTGCACCCACCCTCTGCAAACCCTTCATCCCCATACCCCTCTTCACCCCATACTTACCTCCAGAGTCTGGCACGATGATCTGTGGTGGACCGGGAACACTCTGCACTCTTCAAAGCTAACTGCGAACTGAAGAAATGCCGGTAAGTTGTATAATGGCATAAATAGGGTGTTTTCAACTTTGGTGCATATCTCAGGCATCTTTTGGAATTTTTGCACCAAATTTTCAACATGGGGTATTGGGACCCCTTCTCATGAATGCAGTCACTGTCATGGCGTTATTCAGTCCAAAAGGTGATTTTGCGGTCACTGTGAAGAATCACCTTTCAGGACCGAGTAATGAAATGACAGTGCCGCAGTTCATGAGGGGGCTCTCAAAAAGCCTATGTTGCAAATTTGGTGAAAAAAATCCCACAAATGGCTGTTTTACAAGCATGCATTGTGCAGTTTCCATGCACACTCGTAACTTCGTGAATTCATAATATTTTCACTCCAGGTTTTCAAAACTGCCATTTTTCCACACCTCCTGATGAACAGTACAGCTGTCATTTTACATATCCTGGCCAAAATGTGTTTTTGCACATCTGGCACAGAATAGCACGGTCATTGTGTGAAATCAATTTTTGGGACAATTTGAGGAAATGACGGTTCATGAGTAGAGGTCCTAAAATGCCTATGTCACTATGCTACAACCAGGAAGAGCTGGACTGCACTTGGGGAAAAAATGCCAAAGCACAATAACTCTTTTCTAGAAGTCTTATTTAGAAACCCAACCCGTTTCACCAAAATATTGAAGGTTTTTTCTACGGGAAATCTGAAATGTTAGTACAAAGAGGACACTCACCTCTGAAGCGAAGACTGCATTTGTTTTTGGGCTGTTGGAGTGAGATCCTGCCATTCTTATTATGCATCTCTAACTCTGGCACTACCAATGCCAATGCCAGCGAGACAACATTCAGCATTAACAAATGCTTGTTTAAATCTAGATCTGTTCTAGCTAGATACTCTCTGCTTTAACTTGGAGTTTTCCTCCTATGTAAAACTTTTTTGTTATGAGGAAAGTGAACCATTTTTCTCTTATTTCCCTTTGCATCCATCATTTCCTGCTGTTTGCAAAGCTTAATCAATCCATTTATGCTTAGTCTTCTCCTGATTCTTATTACTTTCGTCATTAACAGGGGCCATGTCTCTGTCTTGCTAACTTCCCTTTTTTTGTGATTTTATATTTTTATGTTTGCTTGCACACATGTGCAAGAAACATATTGAGGCAGCTTGCTGCAGTAGTGAGTTGTGGAGGCACGGCAGTGTTGGTGCCAATGCCAGCAGCCCATTTTGGGGCTGGTCTTTGTGGCACCAATAGAAAATCATGCTGTCCATGACAGCAGTAGTGTAGCTTGCCACCAAGTTGAAACAAACTATCCGCTGCAATCAGGGAGTGCCCCATCATCAACAATCAGCTGTTTTTGTGGGGGCGGCTCCTGACTGCAGCAGCCAATTACAGCTGCATTTTCTGGTATCCCCTTTCAATAAACTTGGTGACGGCTTCTCCATTGGCCTCTCACAGTCCCTTGAAGACCATGGACAGCCGTCACCTCTCACAGTTCCTAGTGAAGCTGACAGGGTGCCCAATCCCCCTGTCAGTATGCCGCCTCCACAGTTCATTTGCCGACAGGGTAGCCTAATCCTTGTTGGCATGATGTGCCCTACCCCCCAATTTGTTGTGTGCCGAGGGGATGCCCAATCCCCCCTCAGCTGATACACTCTCCTCCCAAGCACACTGTATGGCCGACAGGGGTAACCAATCCCTGTTGGCTACAGCTCCCCCAACAAGCACCCAGGTAGCACGCTGGGAGCCCACCCCAACATCCTCATGCACTCTCCTACACTCTCCTACACAGTTTTTTTTTTCACTTATGTGGATATCTCAGCCATTTTTTCAACTTTTGGCACCAAATATTCAATATGGGGTTCTTGGGACCACTCCTCATGAATTCAGTCACAGTCATTGCATTATTTGGTCCAAAAGGTGATTTTGTGGTCACTGCGCAGAATCACCTTTTGGGACCAAGTAATGAAATAACAGTGTCACCGTTCATGAAGTGGGCTCTCAAAAAGCCTATGTTGCAAATTTGGTGAAAAAAATTCCAAAAAATGACTGTGTAATAAGCGTGTGTTGCACAGTTGCCACTCACACTTGTAACTTTATGAATTTGTAATATTTTCACTCCAGATTTTCAACATTGTCATTTTTCCACACCTTCTTATGAACAGTAAAGCTGTTATTTTTCACATCCTGGCCAAAATGTGTTTTCTCACTTCTGGCACAGAATAATGCAGTCACTGTAAGAAATCAGTGTTCAGGACGGATTAAGAAAATCACAGTGACTCTGTTCATGAGCAGACATCCTAAAATGCCTATGTTGAACATTTGGTGACAAAAGTCCATAAAATGACTGTTATGAGCATGCATTGCGCAGTTTATACACACTCGTAACTTTAAAAATGTGTAATATTTCCACTTGAAATTTTCAACATTACCCATTTTGCACACCTCCCTATGAACAGTGAGCTGTCATTTATCTCATCTTGCCCAAAATGTGTGTTTGCACATCTGCCGCACAATGGCACGGTCGCTGTGGGAAATCAATGTTCAGGAGAGATTAACAAAATCATATGACAGCGTTCATGAGCAGAGGTCACAAAATGCCTATGTTGAAAATTTGGGGAAATAATTCCACTAAATGACTGAGTTACAAGCATGCGTTGCGCAGTTTCCACGTTCGCTCGGAAGTCAAGCATTTTTTATATTTTCACTCCAGATTTTCAACACTGCCATCTCTTCACACTTCCCTCTGAACAGTACAGCTGTCATTCTTCACATCCTGCCTGATCTGTGTTTTCGCACATCTGGTGCAGAATGGCACCGTCACTATGGGAAATCAAAGTTCGGGACACATGAACAAAATCAGTGCTACTGTTCATGAGCAGAGGTCCCAAATGCTTTCATGAGGTGAGGGGTCACAAAAAGGCATGTTGAAAATCTGTAGTGCAAATACGAACAAACGCTCGGGGTTTTAGGGTTTCTAACCATAATGTCCCACCCTGTACAGGCTGACAGGCATCAGGGGTTTGCCTTTGGGTTGCGTGCTGTAATGCTCATGCCATTCCACCCCCAACCCCACCCTGAAGCCAATGACAGGCATCAAGGTATGGCTTGGACTCTTCAGTCTTAGACTTCACCCCATTCTCCTATACTGCACCCATTTCAGCATATGTCCTTATGAAATGGGGTTACTGTGAAGTCGAACACCCCAAGGCACACCTCAACACTTGTTGGCATCTACAGGATAGGGTGAGGTGAAATGCCATGAGCATTATGGGCGATGACCCAAAGGCACACCCCAATGCCTGTCCATCTCTGCAGGATGGAGGTGGGGTTGGCATCAGTTCAATACTTCACTGCCATTCCTTTTCTGCATCTGTCTAACTCCTGTACATCCAATGCTAATATCAGTAAGCAAACATTCAGCATTGACAAATGCTTGTTTGTTTTGATGTCACTTTGAGCTTCTCTACCTCTTTGTTTATCTCATTATCATCTGTATTTCCTATTTCTTCATTTCATATTTGCTCTGTCTTCCCCCATGTTGACAATCAGTATTTTTTGTTTCCATATTAATGTTCATGGTTAGTTTCATTGTCTATCATGTTCCTCATTAGTACTGGTGAGACTGCAGTTTATCTCACCTACACTTATATGATGCTCTTTCTGTCCTATTTATTTTGACCTCTCTTGGTTGGTACCTTGGCCAATACTGCATGTATTATGAATTATTGATCTCTTTGTTGTAGCTGAACCTTGCTTACTGTTGTAACTGCGTACAGAAATTGCTCACTTATGCATTAACTGCTCGTGTTTGTATTGTTTTATAATTCACCTATTTCTGAATCTCTGTGTATATTTATCTCTGAAAGTTATGTACCTGTATAATCTAAAAGCTCATGTAATTCTCATCTTCAATCATTTTGCTGTATGTGCCATCTAGATAGCTTGGGTCGTGTGTGAAAACAGTCCCAGGGACTGGTGTACTTGCCTGGTTATCAAATAAATAAATAAATTAGTACATTGATCTTAACTGGTTCATTTTTAATCTTGTATAAACTGATTTTTCAGTGGGATGCTTCATCGGTAATTTTGTTACAATTGCTATTTGATGCAGTACCAGTGATCTCAACCTTCCTAGTATTTCCCATCCTTTACTCCCTATCGGCAGCCTCCTCCTTCCGTATTTGAGGAACATCAGGGGGTTAGGCTCTAGGAGGTTCCAAACTGAACTTTCTGATATAGGGAGAAATGAAATTATCAAAATCTGCCAGGTATGACTTGCCTTGGGGAGGAGGATTTATTTTCCCACTGCATGATGAGACTTCTGATTTGGAAGATCAGATTTCTTTCAAACCACTTATAAAAGAGAATGTATAGTATATATAATGTGCCTGTTCACAATATCCTGGTCCTGTAAATCATTTTTACTATTACTGTTTAGTTGAAAATCCTGGCCATCTCTCAGACAGGTCAAGGTTTTTTTGAAATTCAAGTTTATTGATTTTAACATAGCGAACATAAACAAGATCATTACATAGCTTATGCCAGGTATCCATACATGGTATAAAGAAAAAAGAAGAAAAAGGGGAAAAAGGAAGCCCCCCCCAAAGCAAACATTACCCTCCCCCCAAAAAAAGGAGAAAAAAACCCCATAGAGTGTGCCACATAACTATGTAACTAGTCCTATTAGCGAGTTCATAAATACATCAAAACTCAGTCCTGCCTTCAAAATCCGAGAAAGCAGATGGGAAAGGGAAAGGGTAAGAAGAAAACCACGGTGGGCATCAGAGAGGAAGCCAAGAGGTCATTGGTGCAAATATAGCGCATACAAGTTGCCCCATTTTTTTGTGAAACAGATCCATGCGATTACGTGAGCTGGCTATCAGCCTTTCCATGTCAAGATGGGTTGAAAGCTCCGCCAACCATTCAGAATAAGCCAGGATCAGCTGGTTGGTCCAATGCTTAAGAACTAATCTCTTAACCACTATAGACACAAGGGCGATGTGGTATCGGCGTTCTAAACAGTCTATGCCAGAGTAGTCCCCTAGAATACAGATTTCGGGAGTGAAAAGGTTGGTGAGGCCAAGTAGAGGGTCCAGATTGTCTTGAATAGCAGACCACAAAGGGGCAACCTTATTGCAGTACCAGAAAATATGTAGGGAATTTCCTTCACTGTGTGAGCACCTGGAGCAGAGGGAAAGAGCTAGTTTTTTAAGCCGGAAAAGTTTCTTAGGGGTATAGTACATATTATTCAAAATGTAATATTGAGTAAGTCTAAGCATATCTTGGGTATGATATTTGTGCAGGTCCTTCCAAATATGGGCCCAGTTGAGGGTGGAATCTGGGAATAAGGAAAGCCAGATGCTAGAGCCTTCGATCGGCTTCGGGAATTTATAATCCAGTAGGAAAGAGTATATTAACGAAATGGAGTGTGGTTTAGAAGTGAGGTAAAGATGTGAGAGAGAAAGGGTTGCACCTTGGTTCTCTAAACTGTGAGTCAAATTTCAAGCAATAAGATGCCTTAATTGATATACATTAAAAATCTTATTATTGGGAATGTCGAATTTAGCTAGAATATCAGATGATGAAAGGAGGGATCCTTGATCGTAGTAGTGTTCTAAGTTAGTTTCTTTAATTTGTGGTAGCCACTCAGGGGTAATCATCGAGTTGCCCAGCTTGATGTTGGGGTTAAGGATGATAGGTTGCGCTAGATCCATTTTAGGAGAAATTTTTAGGAAATATAGACATTGGAAAAGAGATTTAAGGGATGTGAGAATTGTTTGGTCAGTTATCCACTGTGAAAGCACAGAGGCAGGAGTGTAAAAAATTGCATAGGGAGCCATTTTAGACTCCGAAAGGATCAATTTCTCAATCTGGAGCCAAATCGGGGGAAAGGGTTCAGGGTGGGTTGAAAACCATTTACCTAGTTTAGAGAGGTGGGCAGCCCAATAGTAAAATACGATGTTGGGAAGTGTAAGACCCCCTTTATCCTTAGGGAGAGATAGTTTAAGAAATGAACGGCAAACTGCCTTCCCTCGCCAGACAAACTTCGAGAAAATTGCGTGAAACTGTTGTAGATAAGACAGCGGCAACCAAAGACCTAGTAGGCTGAGAGGATAGAAGATACGGGGGAGAATATTCATCTTAATAATATTAATGCTGCCCCACAGGGAAATAGGAAGATTGGACCATCTGTGCAAATCTATCTTGCTGGATGTGGGTCTTAAGGCTATCTAAATTGAGTTTCCTGAGTAAAGAAGGGTCTGAGGTAAAGTGAATACCTAGGTATTTGATTGATTTAGGGGACCATCTCATGCCGAATTTAATAAGTTTGTGTTTGTATGTATAGGTATTTAAAGGGAATATTTCAGATTTAGATATATTCAATTTATATTGCGAGAGGTTGCCGTATTGGGTGATGAGTTGCAATGCATGTCCTAGGGAAATGGCGGGGTGAATAACATGTAGAAGTATGTCGTCAGCATAGGCTGAGAGGACTAACTCATGCTGATGCACCAGACACCCTTGAATAAGTGGGGAGGACTTAAGCTTAATAAGAAGGGGCTCGAGATATAAGTTGAACAAAAAGGGTGAGAGAGGGCAGCCTTGTCTGGTACCAGTATAAAGTTGGAACAGTGAGGAAAAAACACCATTACAATATATCTTGGCCGAGGGGGATTTGTATAAAACCTGGATCCATTTGAGAAAAGGATTGGGAAGCCCATTCACATCGTAGCCTGGAGAGAAAGTCCAATCAACTCTGTCGGATGCTTTTCTGCGCCTAACGAAATCAGGGCCATTGGGAGGCGGGATGATTGGGCGAGATGAGAAATATGAGAGAGGGTCTGAGGTGGTCTGATGGGGAGGAGAGGCACGAATCCGACCTGTTCTGGGCTAAGGAGGTGGGTCCAGATTTTCTAATCCGCTCGCCAAGACCTTAGAGAGAATTTTCATGTCGCAGTTTAGGAGAGATATGGGTCGGTAGCTCGCTGGGTCAGTGGGAGTTTTATCTGGTTTAAGAATTAGGATGATGGTAGCTTCGAGAAGTGTGGGGTCCACGGTGGTGGAAGAGAAGAGGTAATAGTATAGTTTGAGAAGTAAAGGGGCAAGCTCTTTGGAGAAAACCTTGTAAAAGTTTGAGGGGAACCCATCTGGACCTGGTGCCTTATCTGGGGCCATAGGCGATGGCTTTTTCTATTTTGGGAAGTAAGATGGGGGTGGTCAGGGTTTCCTTATGAGAGGGCAAAAGTTGGGGAATATCAAGATCTGCTAAGTAGGCTGATATGTCTGAGAGAGAGGCGGAAGAGGAAGGTATATTATAAAGATTCCTATAATAATTCTCAAAAATCTGTGCAATTTCTCTGGGAGAGGTTTTAATAGAGCCAGCAGGAGATTGTAGGGCCGGGATTATTCTGGAACTTTCTAGTGTACGAAGTCTTAAGGCCAAGAGCCTTCCGGCCTTCTCGCCATGCTCAATATATTTGGTTTGAGTCTTAAAAGGCAATATTCAGCTTTTTCTTTGAGAAGATCAGTATACTGCTTTTGACTGCCAGGAGGGCTTGAGGGAGGACACAGAGAGAAGGAGAATGAGAGCTTTAAGCTCTTGATTTTGTTCATTAGTAGGGAGGCACGAGATTGTCTAGCTTTTTCACTGAGGCTAGTTTGATTAATTCACCCCTTAGATAGCATTTTAAGGAGCTCCAGAGGATGTCAACTCTTGAGGTGGATCTAAGATTGTTCTCAAGGAAGTGAGAAATGAGGGTCTTGATGTGGGTCACTGAGTGGGGATCCTTAAGGAGTTGAGTATTAAGCTTCCAGATAGTGTCCCTTTGGAAATTCGGGTCTGGGGAAATTCTTGCCCATACAATTGCATGATCGGAGAGCACAATCGGCTCGATACCAGATTGGAGGAGACCAGGGAGAAGGGTTTTGCTAATCAAGATATAGTCTATTCTAGACCAGGATCCGTGGGGTTGAGAAAAAAAGGAGAAGGATCGAAGGGAAGGGTTAGAAAGACGCCAGGGATCACATAGCCCTAATATGTGCAGAAAATCTAGTAGGAACCTTTGAACTGGAGTAAGCGGACGGCTTGATTGAGGGTCTTTGTCTAATAGGTGAGATGGAGGAATGTTCCAGTCACCTCCTAGTATAAGTTGGGAGGGAAGTAGGGTACTTATTTTGTCTGCTAGGGTCATAAAAAATTCGGAGCTACCCCCTGTTGGACCATAGGTTGAGCCTAGAACGACAGTACCACCATTAAGGGAACCCTTGATCAATATAAATCTGCCTTCTGGGTCAGTTATTGTTGTATTTACCAGGAACATAATGTATTTTTAATGAGTATGGCGACGCCTCTACTAGAACTGGACCCATTTGCTACATACACCTGCGAAAACCCAGATCGAGACAGCCATTTAGCCTCTGAGTTGGTTAAGTGGGTTTCTTGTAATAGTAGAATATCAGTCTGAAATAACTCGCAATGGTTAAATACTTGATTCCTCTTGACTTTCTCCCTGAGCCCACGCACATTCCATGATGCAATTTTGACAGTGCTTACAGCCATTTCAAAAACAGGGTAAAAGAAAGACAGTTACTAGAACTCACAACTATAGTCCAGTAGAAAAGGCACACTCGAAACCCGAACCCCCAACCCACTATAGTCTGCCATAAAGGGTTTACCAAAAATAGCAGTGTCTTAGACAAACAGAACAAATCTGGTTTAGAACAGTACATATGAAGAGGCAGACAGGTCAACCCTCCCAACCCCCCTTCCCCGTTGAATCCCCTGAATAAGACAAACAAACTATATACATCCTGGTGCCTGGCCTGAACATTCATAAAGTGAGAGCAACTACAACGAAAGCCTGAGAACCAGGTCCCTGTTGCAAACCCAGAAAACCCTATGCTATTAGGATCTTTCAGATTAGAGGGTCTCCAAGACACCAAAAGCAAAGACAGAAAAATGATTCCCATCCGAACCGGATGAAACAAGGATAACCCTATATATGGGACTGGGTTTACAGACCCCCCTTCTCTAAGCTCGCAATGCAACTTATAGCAGTTACAAAGGGCTCAGGAGTAATTCCCCCAACCCCATCAACTAGTATCGTGATCTTTATACAGGGGATTGCGATTCCACCGAGTAAATCCAAATTATTTTAAAAAAAAGAAAAAAGCCCAAGGAAAGGGGTTTACTCACCACCTGAAACCGGGCTGTAGGAAAAGGGCAGGAGAATGGCAGGATGGGCCTCGAGATGGAGGTGCTACTCCACCAAAAACCAAATTGTTTCCCCGGGGAGCTATTTTGGGGTGGGACCAGATTGATCCCTCACTGAAAACAGCAAGGCTGAAACCTGCAACCACCCCTGATTGGTTCCGGGTAAGTAGCGAGAACCAGAAGCACCACGGCTTATCCCAGCCTCCACCCGGTCTGCCGAAGGTCACCGCTCACCACAGCAACATCGGAATCGGCCACTCAGGTAAATCAAGCAAATACAAAAAAGAAAAAGACAACAAGGGCACCAAAACCTAGAAAGAACGGTTTAAGGCCTCGCCTTAGAGCTGAAACTGGGGGCTAAGGGTTCAGCCATTTGTTTTAAAAAGATTGGGAAGTTTGGCGAAAGGTCTTTATAGGCCAAGTCCGGGGAGTCATAGCTTTGGGAGTTGTCTCCAATGGTAACCTTGAGGGTGGCAGGATACACCATTCGGAAGGGAATGTCCGCCGTAATTAACTTCTGGACGACGGGGTGGAATGCAGTTTTCTTCATCCTGGTTTCTTTAGGGAGATCTTGAGCGATACGAAGTTTGGCCGGTCCCCACATGATGGATTGTAGCTCTCGGGATTTGGTAAGGACATGTTGTCTTTCGATATAGCTAAGGAATTTCATGATTATTGGTCGTGGGGGGGAGCCCGGCAGAGGTCTGGGTCTCAAAGATCTGTGCGCTCTCTCCAGGTGGTAGTGGGGGTTAAGAGGTGAAGGGCCCACTGTTTTGATTAGGAACTTCTGAAGAAAAGCGATGGGATCTGATCCCTCCTCAAACTCCGGCAGCCCCAGAATGAGCAGGTTGTTTCTCCGGTTACGACCTTCCAGGTTTTCCGTTTTTAATTGCAGCTTCTTGACCTGTTGATTTAGCGTGGTCAGCTCGGATTCCGCTTTGGTTTTCCACTGTTCTAGGGAGTAGATTCTAGCCTCCGAATCAGACACCCTCGTGGTGAGAGAGGAGAGGTCCTCCCGAATAGATTTGAGGTCCGAAGTGATGGTTTGCAGTACGTCCTTCAGTGGAGCTAGTTCCTGTAGAAATTTCTCCTCGGTGAGAGGATTAGGCGGCTGAGCCTTATCGCTCGTTTTATCAGAGGTAGAGCCGGGTTGGTTCCTCGTTTTTTTAGGCAGCTTTTCAGGAGTGGCTGGCGGTGTGTGCCTAATTGCGGCCTGCTTTTTCTCCACCTCCATCCCCTATATAAATTCGAGGATTAGAACAAGAGAACGCCCTGAGGCCGATAGGTGGAGTGTAGTCGTTCGGATGAGATGTAAATTGCTAGAGTTACTTTCCGCGAAATCGCAGATTAAAGTGGATAAAGTTGATGGGAGTAGAGAGCTCCAAGCCCCTGCTGCTGCTCAGCAAGCTAGCATCACGTGACCTAGACAGGTCAAGGTTTTATTTTTTATCTATGTCTTTGCTCGGTATGCATTCCTTGTTTGCTTCACTCCCGGTCATACTTACAGGAGGCTCGACTGGTAGTTACTGAGATTCTAACGAAGCTACTGTATTTCTCGGACAAGGGGGCGCTCCTAATTCTTATACCTATTCTTCAGGGGTGAAGAAGTACACTGTAGAAGTAACTGGCTGCAAATTCTGATTTTTCTCCCAGGATCACTAAAATCAATCTGACTACCAGGTGTTAAGAAGTAGTTTGTAATTCTTCCCCAGCATCACCTTTCTCCTTTCCTGTTTTTTTTGCTTCTTTGTTTTAAGCATATAAACTGAGATTGGTAATTCCTTTCTAGGGACCACTATGACCAGGAAGCAAATTTAGATAACATTTTTTACCCCAGCAAGAGTAATCCTATATAAAGAGGGATTATAGTACTGATCTGTAAAATTAAGTAAAAAATAATGTTTCTAAGGTCTAGAAAGTGTAACAAAACATGAGCCACTCAAAATATAAATAGATTAATACAATTCTGGCTATTAAAATAATTTCTCATTGCTACTTCACAAAAGTCCATGCTATGAGTAAACTCCTTATTTGCAATTAAAGAGCTGCTGACACTTCAAAGAAAATCTTTTAAAATATAATATTTAGGTAAGATTCAGCTTGCATTTCATATATATTCTATAAATTTCTCCTCCTCACTATTTAATACTAAGGAAATTTGCATGAATACATTATCTTTTTCCCTTAGAGTTCATCTGCCTCAATTGCTGACTCCCTACTTCATGTTAGTTCCTTGTCATAATAGCGATTGCAAAACAGCAATCGCTATTATGGCAAGTGTATATCACTGAAAAGTAAATCAGCAATATACATTCCCATGTGACCTGATATCCAGAACACTAAAAAGTAGCTTTTGGGGGCTGTGTTCTCATGCCCCTGTCTCAGGGGGCTTTATTCACACCCCTGAAATTAGATTCTCAACTCCAGAGAGGGTGCATGTCAGGGATGGTGAAAAATACAGATGTTGGGCAAACATTAAGTCCCACTGCCACAGGCAGAGGCACAGTTTCCATGCTCCAGGCCCCAGCCCCAAACACGGTACCTGCTGCATGACAACTAGCCCCCCACACTGCCACACAACATGGCTAGCTCTGTGGCAGCAGGGACACCTAAAACTTCTTCTGTGTCTGTCTCCTCCCCCTCACTATCCCCCCCTTCTAGTTGCCCTTTGCTATGCTTGCTTTCAGTTAAGGTTGCTACCTTGTAGAGTAGCCCATGGGGAAAGCATTGAATGTGAGTCGCCATTTTGATGATCACCCATATTCAGTCACTATCCTCACTGGATAACCTTCAGGTTGTGATCCTCTGTTGTGGCATAACAATCTGTTGCCATGGGAGTAACTGTGATGTCACAGGTAGTGCATTATGATCTCAGGTAGGAAGAAAGCAACAGGACCAGATAAAACTCTTCAGGAGCAAAGATTCTATTTTCATGCATATGACCTCAGTAATTAATAATGGGGAGGAGGAATACATAACTAATGTGAAATATAAGCTGGACTGTGTCTAAATGTTAGGTTTTGTGAAAGTTTCCTTAATGGCATCAGCTGCTCTTTTAAGTTTTTCATCAGTTTCTGAGAGTGACAAAAGAGCATGTAAAATGGGAGAGAAACAATCTCTCACAAAATGTCGAAATTCTTTGCTGGATAGTGGCTTTGGCTCGCTTAAGCCCAAATCTGCTTCTTTTCTTGTTACTTTGCCCAAAATCCACTTAGATCCTGTTCTACCTTTTGACCTTCATTGTGGTAGTCTTTGTCACCAGTAAAAGCAAACAAATACCAGGATGTCTCAGTATCGTGAGTGTTACAACAGACTAGCCACAGGCAAATCACCTGACTCGTTATCAGAAAAACAAAATTGAATTCATATAACTATAAAGGTAAAACTGCTATGTTTCTCCAAAAGACACTATTAGAAAGAAGGAGGCAGTATAGCACAATGGTTTAAGACTCTGGGATTCAAACCCAGGTCTCTAGGTTTGCAGCTCACAGTCCCCACCTGCATACTGTGTGACTCTGAGCAAGTCACTTACAGCAACTTGCTTGTGCTCCCAGGTCACACCTGTAAATAAGCTTTCAGCTTAGTGTATCTCTCCTAGTAAAAAACAAAAAAAAAACATGATTTAAAATGTTGTAGTTGTCATTATAGCCCAGCAAGTTAGCATAAACAAAAAGACAAAAGAAGATCTTAGTATTCCACACAGACTTTCTCATTCAGGAACTGCTCTAAAATCATAATGTTAATAGCCCATGCTTTTTCACCTTGTACTATTTAAATTACAACCCATATTTTGGTCTGCTTTTGACCAGCTAAACAAGCATTTGTCAATGCCAAATGTTGCTTGCTTCTATGTGCTGTTTAGGAATTTGGAAGTCATTGGAGTGCAAATATTGAAAATTCGTGAACTTATGAGCGTGCATAGAAACTGCTCAATGCACGCTCATAAAACAGTCATTTTTAGGAATTTTTTCACCAAATGTTCAACATAGCCATTTTAAGACATAGATACATAGATACATAGACAGTGTTGGCAGATAAGGGCCTGTGGCCCACCTAGTCTGCCCATTTGAGCTTGTAAGTTCAGTTTGTTTTCCTAGAAGTCTATTTCCCCTTACCCCTGACCTCTGCTCATGAACAGTGTCACTGTGATTTTCTTAATATGCCCCATACATTGATTTCGCACACCAACTGTGCCATTGTGCGCTACATGGGCAGAAACACATTTTCGGTGAGATGTGAAAAATGACAGCTGTACTGCTCATAAGAAGGTGTGGTAAAATGGCAATGTTGAAAACCTGGAGTGAAAATATTGAAAATTTGCGAACTTACAGGAGGCGTAGGAACTGCGCAATGCACGCCAGAAACAAAGTCGTTTTAGAATTTCCCACCAAATTTTTCAAAATAGCTTTTGAGAGCCCACCTTATGAACACTGGCAGTGTCGCTTCATTAATCATTCAGAAAGGTGATTTTGCGCAGTGGCTGCAAAATCACCCTTCGGGCCTGAGTAATGCCATGACAGTGCAAGAATTCATGAGGAGGGGTCCCAAAAACCCCATGTTGAAAATTTGGTGCAAAAATTCCAAAAAATGCCTGAGATATGCAACAAAGTTGAAAACCCTATCTATCCCATTATACAGCTTACCGGCATTTCCTCAGTTTGCGGTCGGCTTTGAAGAGTGCAGACGTGTTCCCGGTCCACTGAAGATCGTCACCGGACTCTGGAGGTAAGTATGGGGTGAGGGGGAGTGTGGGGAGGCGGGGTGTGCAGTGGGTGGGCGCGGGTGGTGGCAAAGACAACGAGGGACTATTTTTAAATTTCAGGTTTTTTTTTTTTTAAATGACGACGCAGGACATTTGCCATGCTGGGGTGGGCTCCCAGCATGGCACAAGGACGGCTGGGTTGGGCATGGAGCTGATGGGGGATTGGGCACCCCCGTCAGCCATGGCATCTATTGCCACGCTGGGGTGGGCTCCCAGCAGCATGGCACCCTATCCTGGGGAGGGAGACAGTGGAGCCGACGGGGGATTGGGCACCCCCGTCGGCCATAACATGATTTTACCACACTGGGGTGGGCTCCCAGCGTGGCACCTGAATGCTTTGAGGGGGCGTGGAGCCGACGGGGGATTGGGCACCCCCATCAGCTGTACAGTGAGGGGGAAGGCACATGAGCATGCAGTGTGTGTGCGTGCGTGTGTGTGTGTGGGGGGGGAGCTCTGCTCACTCAAGCAGAGCTCTCCTTTTCAACTGTATGCCACTGCATTTTCAGCTTGTCATACACAGCTGCAGCAGTGATTGGGGAACTGGGGCCGTGCCTGCAAACACACTGACTGCATTGGAAGACGGGCTGACACACCTCCGAAAACTCGGATGATGGCACTATGTTTCTTGCACATGCGTGCAAGCAACATAAAAAATGGATTCAGGAACTTGAGCTCTGTACATGATTACTCAGAGAACTAAGAGCTTTAGCCAGTGAATCAATGCTAATGTTATTTATTTTAAAACAAAGCAGACTCAGACTTTATGCTTTATTCAGCAATGTGAGGGGAGCACAGTGACAGCTTCTTATAAATTTCTGACTTTTTTGGTTATAGGACTAAGCGGGTTGAGGAAGTTTATAGCGAACAACAGTAACAACAGGTGTACCAATGTTATTACCTTGTTTTTCGACTTTAATAACTGAAGAGCACTACTGATATTTCCTGTGGCACTTCTGTTCCCTCGTTCTTTACAAAGTCAGACTTTTTATTTATTTATTTGTTGAAATGTTTCACCAGGAAGGCACGCTGAACAACAAGTTGCTCATCTCCTGGTGCGACCTGGGGAAGGGGGGTACAAATGGATGAAATATTAAACATACAGTGAACATTTAACAAGACAGTGGAATACACATTCAGTTACATTTGTAGAAGATCATTGAATTAAGTGTCTAGAAAGGCATATTTGCCATACAGCATGACTGAGGATTTTACAAACATTTACATTTAATATATTCTTGCAATTACATATGAAGGACATTTTCAACTGCATTACTTGGGTAACATACATTTATCACTTAACATGTCTCTGGAATTATGCAACATTTGACACAGTGTGCCTGTGGATTGTAGTGCATAGAAGCAACCCAGACAGAGCAAATAAAGTGCATTGTAGTAGTACAATGTGTTAATACTAGAGTTAAGTGCAGTGTGATAGGGATGAGGGGCAGGAAGGAAGTGGGCAGAGGGGAAATTTGGTCAGGGGAGAATGAGACATACCAAGAGCTAAATGCCTCCAGGGTGCAGAGAACCCTGCAAGGGGCAGTGCGAGGTATCTAGAAAAGGAAAGAAGGAAGAGAAGAGACGGTGAAGGGCGGGGAAAGTTGGAGGAAAGAAAGTGTAGGTAGGGGTGTGTAGTTAGATGGCAATGGGAGAAGGACGGAAAGAAGTTTGCCTACAAGTTAGGCCTCTTCAGGATGTTGAGAACCCTGCCAGAGTACAGGAATAAGGCAAGAGCAAGAGAAAAGACCAGTGGGGATGGAGTTAGGGAAAGAAAAGGAAAGGAAAGGCTTGCCACATGCTATACCCCTCCAGGATGCTGAGAAACCTACCAGGGAGTAGAACTAAGCACAGGCAAGTTGTTAATGTGGGTATGGGGCAGGGGAATGTTTAGGCAAAGTAAGGTTGGGTAGGGGCGTGTAGTTAGATGGGTGGGTGGCAGTAACGGGAGAGGGAATGAAGGAAGTTTGCCTAACATCTAGGCCTCTCCAGGATGCTGAGAACCCTGTCAGAGTACAGGAATAAGGCAAGAGCAAGAGAAAAGGATGGTAGGGATAGAAGAGGGAAGGGAAAGGCTTGCTCCTTGCTATACCCCTCCAGGATGCTGAGAACCCTGCCGGGGGCAGAACTAAGCACAGGCAAGTTATTAATGTAGGAAGATGTAGAGGCAACAAGGTAAGAGGTAGTAGAATAGAGAGAGAGAGAGAGAGAGTGTTGGGTAACTGGCACAAGGAGGAGGGAGGATTTGAATGAGATGGAGCGTACAGAGGAGAAGGTTCATAGGGAAACTAATTTAGGGAAGATTAAAACAGGAGCAACTAGAGGAGAGAAAACTGTAAAAGGCAGAGGCAAGGGAGGAGGAGGAGGAGGAGGAAGAGTGCCAATTTGGGGGTGTAAGGAGTTCCAAATTTTAGGGAAATGGTAAGTGTAGCCGGACTGACCAATGAGAGTGGTTTGATGGGGGACCAGCAATGTGCGAGAGTCAGCAGAACAGAGAGAGTGTGAGGGAGGAGGGGGGCTGAGATGGAGCAAGAGAGGTAGGTGGGAAGTTCCCAGAGCCAGAATTTGGAGGTGGGTTTGGCGCAATGAGCAAGGTGCCTGCTTGCAAGTGAGGGAAAGGACAAGGAATGGTTGAGGTAGCAATGATGAGTGCGAGATGGAGCATCAAGGGCAAATCAGCAAAAAGAATTAAAGAGAGTGTCCAGTCTGGTTAGGGAGGATTTGGGAGTGGCACCATAGGCTACATCACAGTAGTCAAATATGGGGAGGATCATCTTCTGGACTAGTTCACTCCATGCCACAGGAGGGATGCAACTACGGTTCCTAAATAAGGCACCAAGCTTTGGGCACAGTTTTTTCAGGATGGCGTCTATATGGCCAGAGAAGCTGAGGTGTTGGTCCAGCCAGACCCCAAGATATCTGAAAGAGGAAGTGTCCTCAAGGATTGTCCCATCAAGGGTGTGGAAAGATGGTAAGGAATGTAGCCTAGACAGTCTCTGCCTAGTGCCAAAGGTCATAGAGACAGTCTTTTCGGCATTTAGGAATAACTGATGTGGGGTGGACCAGAGCTGAACTTGGTGGAAGTCATGCTGAAGGGAGGTAGCTACACTGACAGGGCATTTGCCAGAAATGAACAAGATGGTGTCATCGGCATAAATGTGGATAGAGGAGGAGGGGGAGCAGACTGAGGGTAGGTCGTTTAGGAAAATGGAGAAGAGAAGGGGGCCTTGCACAGAGCCCTGAGGAACTCCTGTGGAGATTGGGGGAAAAGCTGTAAACCAGTGCTAAGCAGGAGTAGACAAACCAGCAACCATAAGGGAGTTGAGAAGCAGGCCATGGGAGACGGTGTTGAATGCCTTGGTGAGGTTGACAAAGATGGCAGAGGTGATGAGGTCATTGTCCATCCCGTTGAGGATGGAGTCAGTGAGCCTGAGGAGGGAGGTGGTAGTGGAATGGTTCTTCCGAAAGCCAGATTGGAACAGGGTGAAAAACAAAGAGTCAGCAAGAAAGGAGGTTAGTTGGGAGAGAACCAAGTGTTCTTGGAGCTTGGTAAGGGTGAGGAGGAGGAGATTGGGCAATAGTTGGCAGGGGAGGAGGGGTCACCACTCTTTGGGAGAGGGAGGACCACTACATGTGTAACCCCTAGGTGGTGCTATCCCAAGGGCTACTACCCCTGCCTGTTTGACTACGGACAGGTTGAGGGGCCTAGGTCCTATGGCGGGTGCCTCCACCCAGAGGTCAGGGTTTGTAGTGGTTAGACTAGTTTGGTCACAGCCCTCTGGGACACTGAGACCCCCTTTTATTCCCTCTAGTGGCTCACACAGTACACCAGAGTTACAGCCCCAATACCCCACATATACACACTGTTCACTCATATAGATACCACTTACCCTCGAGACTGATTCTATAGCATGTCTCTGAGGACCCACTGTAAAATAAGGTTAAACAACATACATAGCAAACACAATACTGTTTGCATAAGTACCAACACCACAGACAATATATAGTATAACAACAACAAATCTGATGTATTTAGGGGGCAGTAACACTGGAAGGGGGAAATCAGGTTAATTGGTGGCATTTAACCACAGTACTGTGCACACATACAGGGGCTGAAAAGTCACACTCTGGGTACCCAGGTTGGGGGAGGGGCTAGCCAGGTCCGTTGCCCAGAGTTGGCTGGCAGGTGCATATGGATAGGGCCCTGTAGAAGAAAATATATGCACAACACTCAATTGTAATCCGGAGCTGGATGGTTCAGTCCATGAAGCAGTAAAACAACAAGAATTAGATGACACACTTGTGATTGAAAACAGGCTGCAGGGGAATACCCTGACTTGTACTCACAATACCCAAGCTGAAAACTGGATGGCGGATGTTCTTCTGGATCGCAAGAACAACAAGGCATGGAGACAAAGTCCTTGTGACTGGACCCCACTGCAGTTGATAGCAAACGGATTTAGTCCGAGACAAACTGAGGTTTGCTTCCAGCTTCAACACACAGCACACAGCACTGCGGATTGGAAATAGTGATTTCCCACAAGCACTACACACATTCATATGTAAAAGGAATGTAATATACTAGGCAGACTGCTCCTTGATCCTGATCGCAATTACTGCAAAATACCTTGGAGCACACACAGCAGCTTCAGTTCCTGACAGACCGAGCGCGATTCAGCAATTTCTCCAGTCTTCTACAGGGTGAGCCTGGTTTCCACACTTTTAGTGCTTCTTTCTCCTCACAACTCAGATTCAGTCCAAACTGGCACTCACAAAGGCTGCATACTGAAACTTGGGACCTCACATGCACTTCCCACATGAAACTATACACTGCAGAAGAACACAGCTCCTTCTCTCTTCACTGCCACAACTGATCTGATCTTTCCAGTCACAGAGCAGGGCATTTCCCTTTAGCTCCACACTATTCTGTTGGCTGATTCAGCTGTCACTCACAATAAGACTCCCTCTATTGGTAGAAAAAGGCGCCAAGGTCAAAACTACATTTCCCAGAGTCACTGCCCATACAATCCCCTTATGGCTGGCTCAAAATTAAGAGTCCAAGTTCTGATTCATCCACAGAAACCATTTTAGGGAACCCTTAACCCAATTGGCCCAGCACAGCAGTTTAGGTCCAAAATGAAAAGGTAACACACACACAGAGCATCCCAGCTGCAAGGAAGGCAGGTTAGACAAATTGCATTTTTACTTAACACTCTAACTGGTTTCAGGTAAACAGTTCCATCTTTCATTTAGGCTCCCTCTGCACTCTTAGCGACTGCAGAAATGGAGCTATTTCTCCACAGCTCAGGGGGGATTCAAGCATTAAATACACAGTCCCCCCATACAAACTAATTAAGTCTGAAAGCAGACAGCTGTTAAAGAGAGAGTACGCTGAGGCTCAAATAGCACTCACTTGGAACCACATTTTAACAGCTCACGCGCCGAACACCGCCCAGACTTGGAGCATTCAGGCAAGCTCCTGGAAGACTTTTGGGGACACCCATTTGCAGGGAGGTTACACCCTTCCTGGCCTGGAAAACTTGGCATCCGCATCAAGTAAGTACCCCCATAAATTTCAATACAGCCATATACATTTACATCGGTATCACATTAGGCTTGTACATGTAATCATCAGTCAACATATCACCTTACCAGAAACACATTTCTGAAACTTTTCAGTACATCACTTTCTACACAGTATTATACACACATTGTACCATAACTCAGGTTATTACTTCCTGTACATGAAACCTGAAGAGAGGAGGCCATTCCCTATCAGCTACCTTGGGGCTGGATGGGGCAGGGGCACCATACCTAGAGGGCAACACAATTAACTTGGAGTTATCATTGATGTTCAGTTTGGGCAATGAGCTTGGGGGCACATACACTCTTATAGACAACGTAGAGAGGCAAGTCCACAGGCCTCCCAAGGGAATCATAACTGAGGTGCACCACAGGCTTTACAGCTTGACTAGTCTTTCTATGGGGAACTGTTACAGTCTCTGCACTCTGAGCCTCATTTTCAGCATTGTCCTCACTTGTCAGGGGAGTCTCCATTGGGGTAGAGAGGCTATAACTTAGGGCACGTTCAGCTTCAGGAGTTACAATCCCTGAGTTCACAACACTTGGCTCACATGGAGAGCTTTCAGACACTGGCAGTGGACCATCAGGGCACTCAAAATACTCTTCTTGTTCTGGTATATCACCAGTCTGTTCCAGTCCATCATTTTCCTCCTCTGAAAGCTGAAACAGTTCAACCATACACACTGATGCCATATCAACTGACTTCATGCCTTGCACTTCACTTTCTGGGAGCATTGGCTCCAGGAACAAAGCTGGGGGCTTAGACAGTCCAGAAGGCCCAGCTTCATCTCCAGGATTGACTAGGGGATTGCCCCAAAACAATTGACTCAGTTCATAAGAAAGGTAGTATTCAAAGTCACACTCACTTTCCTCTGACATGGACTGACAGTCATGTTCAACTGGGACTTGTGGAGGGGAACACTTTAACTCAGCTTCTGTAGGTGCAGGCTTTCTTGATTTTTGCTTAGCAGCAGCTCTAGTCACTGGGCCAGAGGGAGCAATTTCTGGGGGCTCAGACTCAATCAAGATTTGTCCAATGGGCAGTAAATGATTTCTATGCATTGTTTTCACATCTTTTGAATTATTCTCAGGCCTTACTTTGTACACAGGCAGATCATCTAGTTTGCCCACTACAATGTGAGGGAGGTGGTGCCATCTGTCAGCAATCTTACAGTATGTTTGCCATGCAGTCCCAGATTTCTTAGCAATACCCGGTCTCCCTCCTGGAATTCTGTGCTTTCACCTTCTTATCATAGCTTTCTTTGTTGGCCAGATTTCTTTTGGCAGCCATGGTTTGAGCCAGTTGGTACATATGATTTAGCTGGGTCTTTAACTTTTACACATACTGTAAATAGTTGTCAGCTTGAACCCCATCAGGAGAAACTCCAAAACATACATCTACCGGCAGTTGAGCTTCTCTTCCAAACATCAGGTGGTAGGAGGAGAACCCAGTGGCATCACTTTTGGTGCAGTTGTAAGCATGTACCAGGGTGCTAATTTGTTGGCTCCATCTAGGCTTGTTCTTTGGGTGGAGGGTACCTGGCATATCTAGCAAAGTGCAGTTGAAACATTCAGGCTGCGGGTTCCCCTGGGGGTGGTAAGGGGTGGTTCTGGACTTTCGCACTCCCCACAGAGAAAGCATCTCTTTGATCAGACAACTCTCAAAGTCTCTCCCTTGATCAGAATGGATCCTTTGTGGAGCCCCATAGTGAACAAAAAGTTTTCTACAAGTACTTTAGCCGCAGTGGATGCCTTCTGGTCCTTGGTGGGGAAAGCCTGGGCACATCTCGTAAAATGGTCAATGACCACCAGCACATTACTAATATTTCTTTGATCTGACTCCAAACTCAGGAAATCAATACAGACCAGCTCCATGGGGTCACTGATGGTGATGTTAACAAGGGGGGGGGGGCAGCCCTCTGCGGCAGGGCTTTCCTCTGTAAACTGAGAGTACAAGTTTGAATGTGTTGCTCAACATCAGCCCCCATCTTAGGCCAATAGAATCTGGATCTCACCAAGTCAAGTGTTCTGTCTATTCCAAGGTGCCCTATGTGGTTGTGCAAGGACCTCAGTACTGAGTCTTGAAAGGCAGTGGGCAGCACTAGTTGTTGTTTGTCTATTTGTCCTTTTCTGTCTACTGTTTCTCTGTATAATAGTCTATTGATCAGTTTCAACTTAGGACCTTCCTTGTATAACAATGCAGTTCTCAAATCAGTGGAACGTAATTTGGACACATCTTTCTCTGCGTAGAGGGCTTCTAAAGCTGATTTGATCATGGGATCTCGAGATTGAGCCCGCTGAATACTGTCATTGTCTAGCCGAGGCAGTGCACCAATGTCTATTGCAGAAAAGTGGCAATAAGAAGCAGGTATGCAATTCTCAGAGGGTCCCAAACAATCCACCATACAGTCCACTGCGTCCCTGGACATTTGTTCCTCCCTGTCAAACTTCTGGTAGAGTGCTCGAATATCAGGTTCTGACAGTCTGACCCAGTCATTCCGGGGAACAGGCCTCTGAGAGAGAGCATCAGCATCTATGTGGTTCATGCCATGGCATTAAGAAGGGGGAGAAGGACTTCTTTAAGTACATCAGGGAGAAAAGGAGCTGTAAGGACCACATAGTAAGGATTAGGAAGGAGGGGGGTTGGGTGGAAGCAGGGTGCGATAAGGCGGAAGCACTAAATGAGTACTTCTGCTCACTATTTACTAAAGAGAAGAGGGGGGTGACACCCAAGGTGGGAGAAATGGCAGAAGCGGGGGGAGTGGTGACAGATGGGGAAATCATGGAGAGCAAAGTTCGAGAGGGTTTGAAGGCACTGAGGGTGGACAAGGTGCCAGGCCCAGATGGCATCCACCCCAGGGTACTGAAGGAGCTGGCAGAGGTCCTTGCAGGACCTTTGGCAGACCTATTTAATGCCTTACTACATTCAGGGTGTGTACCTCAGGACTGGAGGATGGCTCATGTGGTGCTCCTCCACAAGAGTGGCCCCAAGGATGAACCAGGAAACTACAGACCAGTGAGCCTCACATCCATCATGGGTAAGCTAATGGAGACTATCCTGAAGGAGAGGCTGGTGGCTCTCCTAGAGGCCAAAGGACTACAGGACAGCAGACAGCATGGCTTCATACGTGGCAGATCCTGCCAAACCAACCTGGTCGGAGTTCTATGACTGGGTAACTCAGGCAACTGGACAGGGGCCATGCAGTGGATGTCCTGTATCTGGACTTCAGTAAGGCATTCGATTCAGTGCCCCATGGAAGGCTGGGAAGGAAGTTAGTAGGCACAGGGGCGGGCAAAGCTGGTGAGATGGGTAGGAAACTGGCTGCAGGAAGGCAACAGAGGGTGGGGGTGGGGGAGCTCACACCCAAGGGCAGTGACGCCGGTGTTCCACAGGGCTCAGTGTTGGGACCAGTGTTGTTTGGGATATTCATTGCAGACATATCATGGGACATCAAGAGCAAGATCAGTCTGTTTGCTGATGATACCAAGGTAGGCGCAGTGGTGGATGACCTAGGGGATGGCAGGGTTGCAGGATGATCTGGCAAAGCTTGAAACCTGGTCAGACATCTGGCAACTGGGCTTTATGCCAAAAAGTGCAAGGTGCTGCATTTTGGGATGAAGAACCCAAGGAGGAGTTACCAGCTAAGGGAGTGCAGCTAGCCCAGACAGAGGAGGAGAAGGATCTGGGTGTGCTCATTACAGGGTCAATGAACAACTCAGCACAATGTAGGAAGGCAGCTGCAAAGGCCAACAAAATGCTGGGTTGTATACGCAAAGTATATCCTCGAGGAGGGAGGATGTGATTCTGCCACTGTATAGGTCATTAGTTAGACCACACCTGAGCACTGCGGCAGTACTGGCGCTCTGTATCTGAAGAGGGATGTTAGGTTACTGGAGGGGTGCAGCACAGAGTGACAAAGATGATCAAGGGTCTGGGGACTTATCATACGAGAGGAGGTTGAAGGAGTTGAACGGTACTCACTGGAGGAGAAGAGAGACAGGGTGACATGACTGAAACCTTTAAATACATGAAAGGAATAAACAAGACGGGTAATGGAGGGGCTGTTCAAGAGGGAGGGAGGGCCACCAGGGGCATGATATGAGACTGGAGCGAGGAAGGTTCAGGAGGAGATGAGGAGACACTTTTTCAGAGAGGGTGGTGGCTGGGTGGAATGCATTACCTGCTGAAGTGGTATGCAGTAGAACAGTGGACTACTTCAAACGGCGATGGGACAGGACAAGGGGGAGGGTTAATGAAGGGGAAGGGTGGAAGTGAGGGGCAGCTGCAGAATAAGGGGTGCTAGCTGCACATTCAAGCAGACTTGATAGACCTCTAGGCCTTTATCTGCTGGCAAATTTCATATGTTCGTATGCCTACTCTATATTCAACAGCATAGTCATATTTAGATAATGCAGAAAGCCACCTATGGCCAGTGGCATCCAACTTAGCTGACGTCTGCACATAGGTCAAAGGATTATTGTCAGTTTTTACTAGTATCTTAGCCCTATACTTGTACTCATGGAACTGGTCAACAATAGCCCACTTCAAAGCTAGGAACTCTAACTTATGTACAGGATAGTTCTTTTCGGATGGGGTCAGGCTTCTACTGGCAAAGGCCACTGGTCTCAGGCCATTCTTATGTTTTTGGTACAATAGAGCCCCCAAGCCTTGCAGGCTAGCATCAGTGTGCAAGACATAGGGCTTTGCTGGATCTGCATAGGCAAGGACAGGAGCGTGGGTAAGTTGATATAGAAACATAGAAACAGACTTTGACGGCAGAAAAGGACCGCTTGGCCCATCTAGTCTGCCCATTTATATATCATATATAATCTCATGAAAAGCAGCTTCACACTCAGGTGTCCATCTGGCTCAAAATACTTCATTGGGACAGAAATACACTCTCTCAGGCTCAGAAGAAACTGACCTCTTATATTTTTTGTGGGTAGGAGGGTAACCTTGAGTAAGATTAAGTAAAGGATGGATAACGCTTGAATAGTCCTTGATGAAATGGCAATAGTAGCCACAGAATCCCAGGAATCTTTGCAGTTCTTTTAGATTGCGGGGCTGTGGCCAGGTGGTCAAGGCCTCACCTTTACTTGGGTCAGTCTCTATTCCCTCGGTGAAGACTATGTGTACCACATACTTTACAGATGTTTGGAAGAATTGAAATTTATCGATGGACAGTTTTAGGCTAAAGTCTTCCAGTCGGTCCAACACCTTGAATAATCTGCTCTCATGTTCATCCAGTGAGCTGACAAACACAATAACATCATCTGGGTACACCAGGCACTCTAATAAGTTCATGTCCCCCACCGCACGCTCCACCAGTCTTTGAAAAGTGGCTGGAGCACCTGAAATCCCTTGAGGCATCCTCATGAATTCATAGAAACCAAGTGGGCAGATAAAGGCTGTCTTCTCAAGGTCTTCCGGGGCCATCCACGGAGAACCACTTGCAACCATTCAGGCAGTCTAAAGCATCCTGAATGCGGGGCATTGTATACTGATCAGGGATAGTCCACCGGTTCAAGGTGCAATAATCCATGAACATTCTTACTGTCCCATTCTTTTTTCTCACTACCACAATAGGTGAAGCATATGGGCTTCTGGATTCTTGTATTACACCAGCAGCAAGCATCTCTTGCAGATGCCGTCTCACATCATCTATGTCAGCAGAGGCCAGGCATCAAGACCTCTCATGAAATGGCCTTTCATCATGCAGCTGGATGTGATGCTCAGCTCCTTGCACACATCCTATGTCCCATTCCTTTAAAGAAAACACCTGGTCTCTCTGGGCAACTTTTCTACTAATTCTTATCCCAAAATCAAACAAGTCGGGCATCACTCTGTCATTCTCCCCCAAACACTTGTTACTGGGCAGCACTGCAGTATCTGCACAATGTACATTAGCCAGGGTGCAACCTCTGTTTACTAGAATCTCTCTATCAGACACATTATGAACTTGAACCATTACCCTTCTGGCATGAGCATGGGCTCTGGCAGGCAAAATACTTGGCTTGACCAGCAGTCCTTCCATCAATTTCCCATTGCCTGGTGCATCCAGCATTCTTGACATCCTTTCTGATATGGACTTCCCCCTGTAAGGTACATTGGGCATTTGGCACCGGAATCAGAGACTCCGGATCCTTCTTCCAGACAATTCCAACCGGTTCCTCTGGGTCCACTTTTTCAGCATCTCTCTGTGCCTCATAGGTCTTCTTGATCAAGGCCAGGATTCTCAAAGCTCTACCGGTCTTGACCCTTGTTTCTCATAACACAACTGGTCCAACCATCCAAACATATGTGCATTCGTCCCAAGTAGTTCAGGAATCCAATCATACAGTCCAGTAAGGGGACACACTAATGCCAGGGTCTCTACTTGCTTGGCCACTCCAGCCACAGAGGTGAGAAAAGACAACCAAATTCGGATATACCCGGAATAGGGGTAGGTCTTCTCACTTAACCCCAAGACATGCAGTCCTTCCAGCGGTTGTAAGGGTACATCAGACAGGTGTATCTGATACCAGTCCTGAAACATAATTATCACTTGGGAGCCACTGTCCAATACAGCTCTTTTAGACACACCATTCACCTTCACAGTGGTCTCTGTGAAGGGACCCACTATTCTGGACCAGTCTGGAGAGGCGGTTGCAAGGGCCTGGGCAGATGATCTAGCCACAAAGGGACTTGAGTTAGCATTTCTGGGACCTTCACTGCGGTCATTTCATGCATCTCTTAACCACTGTTTTGTGCTCCAAAGTTCTCCTTGTAGCTGGCTCACCACTCTCTCTAAGTCTTTCCAAGACTGGCATTCCCTCTTCATGTGCCCATCCTTCCCACAATTATGGCAAAATATGTCTGCTGAAGTTTGGGGGGACTGAGGCATCACATTGGGGGCTGCGGCATTGGTACTCTCAATAGAAAACCTTGGTGCCACCTCAGCAGGCAGTGGGTTGCACATTTGGAGATATCTCTTCAGTTCCCTCACCTCCATAGCCAAGACATCAAGTTTTGAGCTGTTGTCAGCAGGAGGTGCCTGGGTGGGCACCACCACCCCCATAGCAGAAGCAATCGGGCAAGTGTCAGGGCCCATACTCATAGGAGCGGCCTTCATGATGAGACTGTCTGTTGCTTTCCTAATCTCCCTCAACAGTTCATTCCATGGCAGAACACCAGTAGCCATCCCTCTCTGGCTGGGCCCCCCTTAGCTGACATTTTGGGTCGCGGGTTCTGTCATGTGATTTCAGTGATTCCAGACCATCAGCGACTGACCCCGAGCTTGGGGCTGGGAATGTAGCAGCTACGACTGCACAGGGCTCTGAAAAACCTTCCTTCTCCTCAACTTCCCATACCTCCTTCATCAACACATGGAAGGGCAAGGGACCAGATTTCCTTTGATGCAGTTGCAAGTTGAGCAACACCCAGTTAGAGTGCTGGGCCGAGCAGAGTATATGATCCAGTCTTACCCGGTCCACTTCACTATGGGTCCAACTCCCCTTTCGAAAAATGGTTTGCAAGATTCCCTCTAATCAATCCATATAGGCAGATAACAATTCCCCCGGCTGTTGTCTAACATCTTTAAGCTTCCATTTCAAGGCCTCAACACTAGTGGTGGCCCCAAACACATTTTATTTTTGTTATTTTATTTTTATTTGATTTTCATAATCAGGTACAGACTTTTACATTACATTCATTCAATTCAATAGTCTCCTTACATAGATACAGAGAGAGATCAATACAAGTCAGGGAATGCCAGTTAATACAGCAAAAATTACAAGAGTTAAAACTAATCCTGTTGCAGGGCTGTACAGGTTACCTGGGCTTATATATATTCCCTACTCCAGATTTATCACGAAGCCGATTTCCTTTGAGTGTAAGTTGATGTAATTCCTGTGGTGATATAACTCTGACCCAAACAGGTGGCAAAGGTGTTAATGGCCACCAGGCAACAACTCAGGGGCTTTTTATTGCATTATCTACAGGAATCAATATATAGGAGTCAATTATGATCCCGGGGGTTGGGGGAGAAGGAAGGAAGAGGGAGGATGGGGAACCTGGGAGGTACACCAGTCCTCCAGGGAGTGATTTGTAAGTAAGAGGTAGGGGCTGTGGGGAGGAGGGAATGGAAAAAAGGGGTGCTGGTGGTGGGCTAGATAAGAAGGAAAGGGGTTGTTCACCAGGAACAAATGCTGAGTCTTTAGATGCATAATATAGAAGTCATCTATTCCACCTGTTAAAGATTTCGCACGATTATTCAATCTATAGGTTATTTTTCCATGTAGTAGATTTGCTTAGTTATGGCGTACCAGTCCTTTAGGGTAGGAGGGGCAGGAGCCATCCATAGTTTGGTTATGGCCTTTTTCCCGGATGTGAGGAGGATAGCTAAAAGGTATCGACTATTCTGATCTTTAAAATCTCCAGGGAAAATCAGAAGAATAAAAAGTTGTGACGAGAGTTGGAAAGGGATTCCGAAGATCATTTGGAGTTCGAGCTGCAAGGCTTGAATAAATGGGTTCAATTTAGGACAGCTATATACCACATGCGTTAAGAGAGCTCTGTTTTCACCGCACAATCGCTAGCAGGAGGAAGTGCCTCCCTGCTCAAAATGGCTAGTGATCTCTGGTGTATAAAAATATCTAATTAGGAATTTCCAGGCATACTCTCACCATTGATGGGAACTAGACGTGCGGGCCACCTGTCTGCAGGCTTGCTGCCAATGCTTCAATTCTATGGGTATACCCAGTTCATGTTGCCATTTCTCGGAGGGTATCTTTAAGTTTTCTTGGTGTGAGGCCATTAAGGATTGGTTAAAGGTAGAAATTAGGTGTCTCTGATTTGGGGAAGAGAGTAAAGACTGCATGGAGGTGATTAACTGGGGCCAGCACTCTGGAGTGTGCACCGACAGCGGCAAGGAGCTGTAATAGTGCCTTAATTGTAAATACCTATAGTGATGCCAATTGGGCAAACCAAATTTTGTTTGTATTTCCTGAAAGGACCATAGTCTCCCTCCAGTTAAAATTTGAAACAGGTATCTAGGGCCATATCTTGACCATCGCTGGAAGGCATCATCTAGCCTCCGTGGGTGAAAATCAGGCAAGACCATTATTGGGCATATTAGTGGAATAAAGGGAGAGATCTGAAGTTGTCTCCTAATTTGGTACCATGCTAACACTCTATGCCTGGTTTCAGGGGGCAGATTCTGACAGTCACCTGAGCAGGGTGTCCCATGATAAACTGTACTAAAATATTGAGTCTGGAGTGGTAGTCCATTCAAGCTCTGCCCAATGCACATCACCATCTAAAATCTGCCTAGCAAATGAGTGGAGAAGGTGTGCTGCTTGATAGTAGCAATAAAAATCAGGCAGGGATAAACCTCCCCGATTCCTTGGTATAGTCAATAACTTAAACTTAACTCTAGGCCTGCGGCCTGCCCGTATAAAGTGTGTAATAGCTCTATTCCATTCCTTAAATATAGACCGAGGAAGCGTAATGGGGATGTTATTAAAAAGGTGCAGTGCCTTAGGGAGAGTAATCATACGGAGAAGGTCTTTTCTCCTAGATAGACTTAGTGGAAGTGTTTCCCAATTAGCCAGATCTTCCCTGAGACGCGTAGTAAAAGGGATGTAATTATACTTGTATGCATCTCCCAAGTTTCTAGAAAGGGTTATTCTCAAATATTGCAATTTGTTAATATCCCACCTGCATGGAAACTGTTCCCGAATATTTTGATCGGGAGCATATTGAAAGGTTAAAATTTCAGTTTTTGCTATATTCACTTTATATCCTGAGAGGTCTCCGAACATACTCAGTAACTGGCTTACCTTCGGGAACGAAGTGGCTGGGTTCCGTAGGTAGAGGAGGACATTGTCCGCATAAAGGGCAATGCGGTGTCCCACCCACCCGCTACAATTCCAGTGACGTCATTTGATTGCCTAATTAGTTGCACTAATGGCTCCATAAATAGAACAAATAGGAGGGGGGACAAAGGACACCCCTGCCTAGTGCCTCTGTGTAGAGAAATGGGGGTCGAGTGGTGTCTGGCCACCCTCACCCAGGCTTTAGGCGAGGTGTAGATGTTTGAAATAACCTGAATTAATGCCCCAGGGAAACCCATGAACTCCATAACTGCATATAGAAAAGGCCAGTAAACTCTATCAAAGGCCTTCTCGGTGTCAAGACTTACTAAGACAGCAGGGGAGTCTAAGGAATTCATCTCAAGTTCTTTTTAATACTATCCTTGGTGGTATGACCTCCCACAAAGCCAGTTTGATCTTTGTTAACAAGCTGTTGGAGAATAGCTCCTAATCTTTGGGCGATTATTCCCATGAATAGCTTATAGTCTGTGTTCAATACAGAGATTGGGCGGTAAGATTCACAAAGTTGTGGGTTTTTCCCCAGTTTGGGAATAACTGAAATTGTAGCATATGCCCAGGTGGTGGGGGGGTGAGTCTCCCTGCAGGACAGAATTACAAGTCTTGAGCAGAGGAGGGAGGTGGAGCTGTTTTGCTGTTTTATAGAATTTGGCTCCATAGCCATCGGGGCCTGGAGCTTTCATGGTTTTAGCATGGGCCACTGCGTTGGTAAGTTCCTGCATTGTAATTGGGCTTAATAATTGTTCACCCTGCTCTGGTGAGATTCTGGCAAGGGTAAGATCACGTAAGAACTTCCCTATAGAGTCGGAAGAAGCAGGGTGCTCTGGAGTGAACAAAGTAGAGTAATAAGTTGTGAATGCTTCTACTACATCATTAAGTTTACTCAGAGGCTCACCTCCCACTGGGTGGTGGATGGTTATTATGGTAGCCAATTTCTGAATTTGCAGAAGTATAGAGCTGTCACCTCATTTGTGCAACATTTGGAGGAAATGCAGTGTTTCCTCTAGTTGGGTCTTATGTTGTTTACAGTCTTTTGCCTTTTGTGATGTGTAATTTATAAGTTGACCACGTAAGACCATTTTAATGGTATCCCAGATAATACCTGGTGGGGTGCCAGAGTCAATGTTATCGGCCAGAATTTCAGATATTTTATCTGTGGCAAACTCCTTAAATTGATTAGACTTTAGATAAACAGGATTTAAACACCAGAAGGAGTTTCTTTTCTGTAAACCCATCTTCCAGGAGCTCACCGCAGGTGCATGATCCGATAGGGCGATATCCCTATTTGTGTATCAATTAAGTAATCTAAATGTTCTACTTGAGTGAAAGTTAAATCAATTCTTGAATAGGTCTTATGAACAGCTGAGTAGTGTGTTTAATTCCTGGAATGAGGGTGCATAAATCTCCAGGTGTCAACCCAGCCAACCTGAGACAAGAATCTACCAAGGAGCTTCTGTTGGGGGGTTCTCCTGGGGGTGCCAGGGTTAGTGGAGTCTTTCTCTGGTTTGGGAAGAATATTAAAGTCTCCTGTGAGCAGAAGAATACCTTTAGTAAATTGGGTAATTCTATCTAACAGATTTTTAAGTTCGCCCGCTGGTGAATCTGGTGGGAAGTAAACATTCGCTAAGGTGACTTTCACCTCACCAATCCACCCCCGAAGAAGGACCAATCTGCCATATGGGTCAATCCATTTAGAATCGAGATGCCAGGGGATCCTCTGTGGGATTATTATTGTGACTCCTCTTCTCCTGCCATCCCTGTAGGAGGAACTAAAGACCTCACCCTTTGTAATTCGCCCTAACTTTTCATGCTCAGCATTACTGTGGTGAGTCTCCTGTAAATAAGTAATATCTGCTTTGGATTTCTTCACCTGCGTGAAGACCCTGGCTCGTTTAATAGGGGAAGAGAGCCTATTAACATTCCAAGAAATTAACTTAAGGGGATTTTCCTGCATGATGGGATATTAAATAGAGTCAGATTAATATTAGGGGCATTTTGCAGTAATAAGGGGACCTCTGTATCTGCAGTCTGTACCTCGTAACATTTTATAGTGAATTTGACACAGTCACAAATTTTAAACATTCTAATGTAATAACAATTTCCAAAAAACTTCGGGATTAGAGCTTCTACTAAGAGTCGGTCGCCTCTTAACTGGCAGCCTAGTCGAACAATCAACTCAACATGAACTACAATGAATAGTGGCATTGAGAGAGTAGAGCATATGCACTTAGCAAAAATCAACCAAACTTACAATCTCAATGCTAATAGTCCAACTATTAGTTAACGATGAACTTGAACTTCCAAGTACCGAGAGCTTCCAAAGCACTCGGGGGGGGGGGGTGAGGTAGTCCCCGCCTAAATGGGGTATTTTCGATGAAAATACCCAAGGCTCTTCTAGAGCCTAAAGGAAAGGGTTAGGGGTATTGGCTAGTCACTCTCTCTCTCAAGCCACATAATAAAGGAGGGTAAATCCTGAGGAGAGAGAACATAAATTATTAAAATAATGAATAGTGAAAGGGAGGGGTAGGGAAGAAAGAGATGGTAAAAAAAGGGGGGAAGAAAGGGGGGGAGGGTACCATTTTCAATGGGACAATCAGAGTATCCCAGTAGGCTTCAAACTTTAAACACTGAAAGAAAGGGTCCATTGCAGCTTTATTGTTCAATATCACTTTAAAGAGAAAATATAGAAGGAGTTAGCTAGTTCCAGAAAGTGGAGGCAATGTTGTGAGTGCAGCGTCGTAGACGTATTACAATAGGTATAGTTTACCAGAATATGGTACCATATCTTCCCTTCTAAAATTATATAGCTGCTGAAAAGATGATCGCTCTCCACATACGGGGAGCAATATGTGGCCATAATAGGCAAATGAGGGGAAAGTCAGTAGGAAACTAAAGACATCATCCAGAGTGCCGAAGAGAGGAGTAGAAAAACAGAATAAATTCCAAGGGCCGAGGTTAGTATTGTCATTTGAGTTATCCCCTAATGCCGTCCATAATAATTATTATCCTTCATTTCCTCATTAGGGACAGCTGCAAGGGGGGGGCTGTTAGCAACAACCAAGAAACGGAGGGCAGCTGTACTATTGTAGTGGTAACTGAGTTCTGAGTAGCAATAGCTTCCAGAGAATGATAGCAACCCCTGCTCTTCCAGGTCAGCATGGCTGCCGAGAGGCTGGTCACCCGCTCTCCACAGGGAGCTACAGTAGATCAAAATGAGTAGATTAGGGGAAAAACATGAGCAGCGGGGACTCGTGATTTTTCCCAGTCTAAAATCAGCGCAGGAAACTCGGGAAAAGAGAGAGAGTACCAGAAAGAGAGCAGACTAGCAGGAGCTGAGGGTTAGTATTGTTAAAGAGGCAGAAACCCTTATTTATAAGTATGGTTAGCAGGTCATTAATCTAGAGGACCCGCCATTAGAGGCCCCTTAAGGCAATCCAGCTGACAGCAGGCAAGCTATTGGGAAATCCTGTTAAGGATCATCACTGCAGTCTCTTCGCTTTTGGAGTACCAAGTTAATGTTTCCATTGGAAAGGTGTTAATGGCCATAGGGTAGCTTGAAAGTAATTCTCCTTGGTTAAAGTTCAGGTGTCTCTCTTTGATTGATCTCATAGAGAATCTGCAATCTTGCAAATCGTATCAATCCCTTGGTGCTTCCTGACATCTCGTTGCCTGATTTGCCAAGCCTGCCGGGCAAGTTTTGCTGCCAGAGTTCCTCCAGTGGGTCTTCCCGAGGGGATTTGTACCTCTATGCTGTACTTTTTAAGGGTCTCCGCCTCTTCTTCAGCCGAAGTGAAAGTAAGTTGACCTTCTGAATGGTAGACTATCAGCTTAGCAGGATAAAGGGTTCTAAATTGTATACCTGCCTTTTTCAGCTCCTTTAGTACAGGGCCATAAGCTCTACGCTTCGCCATAGTTTTGGGTGCATAGTCATTCTCAAAAAATAGTCTATGGTCTTTGTAACTGATTTGACCCTTTTTCCAGGCAGTGTGCAGTATAAGTTCCTTTTCTTGGAATCGGAGAAATCGGACCAACATGGCGCAGGCCTTGATTCTGGGGGGGACCTGGGTTCCAGGGTATGGTGAACTCGCTTGAATTCTAATGTAATATCAGCTGGCACTTCCAGAACCTGCTTTAGTAGTAGGTGGATGAAATTGTGAGGGTCAGTTCCCTCTTCCCCCTCTGGGATTCCCGAAATTCGAACATTATTACACCTATTACGGCTCTCAGCGTCTTCCGCCCACTCCTGCAGGGACTGCACACGTTGATTGAGATGCAGTATGGCCCTCTCTGCTCTGTCCATCCTGCTGTCTGCCTCCATGTAGTGCTGCTCCAGCTGCTCCTGCTGCTTCTCTAATTTCCCTATGTCGGTTCTTAATGCCATAGTTGTTGAGCGGAATTCACTCCGAAATTCTCTAAGCTCACTCAAAACCATTGCCATTTGCCATTGTAGAGTGCTGAGAGGGGGCTGCTTGATGGTGCCATTACTCTGCCATGAGGTCTCAGAGGCCTGTGATGCCTCACTGCCTGAATCTGAAATTCCGCCGTCCTCGCGGTTAGTGAGTATTTTTTCATAACTCTTCTCCCCTCTCCTGGACATTGTAACACCTCCAGTGGAGATTCTAGGGTATCTTTCTCGGAAAAACACAGTAAATTCGGAGGTTATTTAGGCTATATGGAGAGCCTGTAAGCTAAGCTTGCATCAGGGGGAGTGACGTCACCGGAAGTCCCAAACACATTTTCAAGGGCAATTATATAGTCTTGTGCTTTGGCGTCAGGGTCAGAGACCCTCAGGGAGCGAAAAGTACGGTGGGCGGGGTCCCTGGAGGCTCTCCCCAGGCAAGCACTTTTTTCTGCCTCTGAGCATTGCCAGTCTTGTACCGCAAGAGTAGCAGAGTCTATCCAGGTCTCCAGATCGATCTCCCCATTTGGAGTGGGGCGGATGTCAGAGAATACTTTGAGCTTGCGGTAAGAGTCATGAGTAATGGCAGGTACAAACCTAGGGGCTAGCATTGGCACAAAAGGAGGGGCAGTAACAGTTGCGGGAGGGGGAAAGGGTGTTAGGGGAGGAACGCGCCTAAGTGGCAATAATAGTTTCTTTAAATCCTCCACAGTTTTCCCTTCCTCCAGCAACAATTTAGCAAATTTCTCCTCAAAAGTTTCAGATAGTGGGGGGGGTCATTACCCCCGGGTCTTTACTGTCCTTAGTTATCACTCTTCAGGCAGTGAGGGCTCCCTCTGGGGTAATAGTCTGTGGCACTTTGGAGCTATCTATGGGTTTCTTATACTCTACTAGGGCCATGAAAGTGTGGGTGAGCAGATTAGCATGTCGACCCGCCACCACAGGGTTTTGTAAACCTTCCACCTTGGAAAGCACTCCCTCTACAGTGTCCGTAGTGGTACCCAGTGGGATATCCAAGATAAGTATAGCATTTTTGGGGTCGATCTCCTGCCCAGTACACCACCCCACCAACTGGTGTACAGCCACTTCTGTTGGGGTATCCATTTATTCTTAACAGTAATTCATAAATGTGACCACTAGAGGGTGCTAATCCCAGTGGTGCCTCCAAGATGTAACCCCTAGGTGGTGCTATCCCAAGGGCTACTACCCCTGCCTGTTTGACTACGGACAGGTTGAGAGGCCTAGGTCCTATGGTGGGTGCCTCCACCCAGAGGTCAGGGTTTAAAGTGGTTAGACTATCTTGGTCACAGCCCTCTGGGACACTGAGACCCACTTTTATTCCCTCTAGTGGCTCACACAGTACACGGGAGTTATACCCCCAATACCCCACATACACACTGTTCACTCATATAGATACCACTTACCCTCGAGACTGATTCTGCAGCATGTCTCTGAGGACCCCCTGTAAAATAAGGTTAAACAACATAATAGCAAACACAATACTGTTTCCATAAGTACCAACACCACAGACAGTATATAGTATAACAACAACAAATCTAATTTATTTAGGGGGCAGTAACACTGGAGGGGGGAAATCAGGTTAATTGGTGGCATTAAATCACAGTACTATGCACACATACAGGGGCTGAAAAGTCACACTCTGGTTACCCAGGTTGGGGGGGGGGCTAACCAGGTCCGTTGCCCAGGATTGGCCGGCAGGTGCAGATGGATGGGGCCCTGTAGAAGAAAATATATGCACAACACCCAATTGTAATCCAGAGCTGGATGGCTCAGTCCATGAAGCAGTAAAACAACAAGAATTAGATGATACACTTGTGATTGAAAACAGGCTGCAGGGGAATACCATGACTTGTACTCACAATACCCAAGCTAAAATCCGGATGGTGGATGTTCTTCTGGATTGCCAGAACAACAAGGCATGGAGACAAAGTCCTTGTGACTGGACCCCACTGCAGATGATAGCAAATGGATTTAGTCCAAGACAAGCTGGGGTTTGCTTCCAGCTTCAGCACACAGCACACAGCACTGAGGATTCCCCACAAGCACTACACACGTTCATATGTAAAAGGAAAATACTATACCAGGCAGACTGCTCCTCGATCCCGATCGCAATTGCTGCAAAATACCCGGGAGCACACACAGCAGCTTCAGTTCCTGACAGACCGAGTGCGATTCAGAAATTTCTCCAGTCTTCTACAGGGTAAGCCTGGTTTCCACACTTCTAGTGCTTCTTTCTCCTCACAACTTGGATTCAGTCCAAACTGGCACTCACAAAGGCTGCATACCAAAACTAGGGCCTCACACGCACTTCCTACGTGAAACTATACACTGCAGAAGCACACAGCTCCTTCTCTCTTCACTGCCACAACTGATCTGATCTTTCCAGTCACAGAGCAGGACATTTCCTTTTGCTCCACACTATTCTGTTGGCTGATTCATCTGTCACTCACAATAATACTTCCTCTGTTGGTAGAAAAAGGCGCCAAGGTCAAAACTACATTTCCCAGAGTCACTGTCCATACAATCCCCTTGTGACTGGCTCAAAATTAAGAGTCCAAGTTCTGATTCGTCCACAGGAACCATTTTAGGGAACCCTTAACCCAATTGGCCCAGCACAGCAGTTTAGGTCCAAAATGGAGGGGTAACACACACAGAGTCCCAGCTGCAAGAAAGGCAGATTAGACAGACTACATTTTACTTAACACTCTAACTGGTTTCAGGCAAACAGTTACACCTTTCATTTAGACTCCCTCTGTGCTCTTAGCGACTGCAGAAACGGAGCGATTTCTCCACAGCTTGGGTGGGATTCGAGCATTAAATATACTGTCCCCCCATACAAACTAATTAAGTCTGCAAGCAGACAGCTCTTAAAGAGACAGTATGCGGCGGCTCAAATAGCACTCAGTTGGAACCACATTTAAACAGCTCAGATGCCGAACACTGCCCAGACTTGGAGCATTCAGGCAAGCTCCTGTAAGACTTTTGGGAAACCTCATTTGCAGGGGGGTTACACATGTTTTCAGGATAAAGGGATGGATGAGGACTCAAGGGAGAGATTTAGAATTAAGGAGAGAGGGTATGCAATAGCAGAAGCAGAAAGGTAAAGGAGTTTAAGGTTAATGTCATCTGGTGAGGACCCTTTGGAAGTACTGAGAGAGAGAAAGGCTGCTAGTGTCTCCTCAGGGGAGACAGCAGTGAAGGAGAAGAAAGGGTGCTGTTGCAGAGGGGTTGGATGCCAGGAGAGGTAGAGTGAGGAGAGGAGACATTTGGGGGGAGGGACTTTAGAAGGGTTGAAGCACAGGAGGTGTAGTAAGAATTGAACTCTTGGGCCACTGAGCACAGTTTGGACACTAATGTGTTGTTTATTTAAGTACTATTTATTTATTTAGTTAGTTTTTGTTGACCGGGTAAGTGCACTACACAAATCCTGTCTATTTTCAGGCATGACCCGGGGGAGGGGGATACAGATAAATGCCAACTGACTTTGAACCAGATTAAGCTACTAAGGGAGGATGATGTGAGGGGGGTGAAAGTGGGCATGGACCACTTTCCAGAATTTGGATGGTAATATTGAAATTTGTTAGGAAAGATGATTTAAAATATTCAGCCTTGGCTAACCTAGTTGCTATTATACAGGCGTTTCTTAGCATGCGATACACGGTATAGTCTCGTGGAAGCTGGGAAGCCTTATGTTTTCTCCAAGCTTTATCGTGCTCCCAGAGGCAGGTCAGTAGCTCATGGGTGATCCAGTGAAGATGGTTGACATGAATTCTGGTACATTGGAAAGGGGCACAAGAGTTACAGGTGTCAAGAAATTTATTCTTGAAAGAAGCAAGGGTGTGAATCAACAGAAGGTGCAGAGGCAATTTGGGCTGAATCAGCGCTGGTGAGTTAATTGAGGAAGGGGTTAAGGTCTAGGGAGCTGAAGGAATGGAGCTTTAAGATTTTGTGTGGCAGTTTTTGTCTATGGACTTTTCTTGCTATGCAGATTGGGTGATGATTGCCGAGTGCATCCGGGAGGATGCCTGTTTTAATGACTCAGTGGAGGTGGATGGTGACAGCCTAGTTAATCAGGGAATGGTTAAGGGTTTTATCATTGAGATGAGTGGGTTCCTGGATAAATTTGGAGAGGCTGAGGGCAGGGATATCATTCCTTATTTTGGAAGTGGTTGAAGACAGCCAGTTTATGTTTGCATTTCCTAAAATGTATAGTTCACCTTTGTGTGAGAGGAAAGTTATAGAGGTAATGAGATCCATTGTATTAGAAGATGTGATTCTAGGGTGACACTAGATCCCTGCTACAGAGATAGGGGAGGAGAAAGGCAAGGTTATGTTTACAACAAGGGCTTCATGGGTGGAAGGTAGGGAATATGAGAGAATTGTAGTATACTGAAGTGAGGACAGGATGTACATGGCTACTCCACCTCCCCTGCCAGCCCTGTCCTGTCTAATTATGGAGTAGCCAGGGATGGCAATGGAGAGGTCAGGAATTTTAGCATTTAACCAAGTTTTGGTTAGAATTAGAATATCTGGTGTGAGGGTAGTTACAATCAGCTGCAATTGGTCAATTTTTGGGATGAGACTAAAGATATTTAAATGAAGGATCTTCAGATCCTTAGGGCAGAGGAGGAATGGTAAGATTGTCCATTATTTATTTATTTTTTTTATTTAGTTTTTGTTGACTGGGTAAGTGCACTAGACAAATTCTATCTATTTTCAGGCACGACTCAGGGGAGGGGGATACAGATGAAGGCCAATTGACTTTGAACCAGATTAAACTGTTGGTGGTATTTTTAGTAAATGAGGGGAAATTTGGCCAGGGCACCTGGGAAATTCCCCTGCTCTTTTTGAGAAGTGCCATGGGATCTTTTAACATCCACCTGAACTACCATCAGAACAGGCAGATGGGACCTTGGTTTAACGTCTCATCCGAAAGATGGATAGGATGGCTACAGGTAGGGAAGGGAGTAGTGGAGTTGGAGTTAGGGTGGACATTGCCTGAGGCAAGTAATAGGATTGTGATTATGAGGAGGTGGATTTTGGGACATTTGTGGTGGCTTAAGTATTTGGGGGTCTTTGATGGGGGGTGAGTGTCAGATGAGTGGGTAATCAGAAGGCAAAGGAAGGCAAGGTGACTAGGTGCAGAGAATACAGTGGCAAGGGGTAGGTAAAAGAAGTGATCCCAAGGTATCAGAGGAGGAGTTGGAGTTATGGCAAGAATGAAGGTAGGAACTAATAAAGCAGAAGGGAATGGTGAAACAGGGACGTTTATCATCTGGGAGTCAAGCAACCACGGTACATCTTTTGTATTGCACATCTTGTCTTTAGCCAGGGGTGTAGCCAGGAATTTTAGACTTGTACTCAAGTGAATGGCACAATTGCCCCTTCCCCAAATAAACACAAACCAAAAAATGTAGTGACGTGACACACAAATAGGCCACCCCCCCTTTCTGTCAAATATGCAATAAGTCAATAACTGTAATAGATTTATTACACTTCATTTTATCTAACACAAACAGACAGATGTTGGCTGGTTTTTAGTTACCACATCAAGGTAGCCAGCCTTACAGAGGTCCGTTCACACTAAATCAGGTCACCATGGCCTCTAAAGCACGTCCAACCCACACACTACACACTCCAAATACACACCTACACACAAACACACCAAAGATACACACACCACACACCCCAGACACACTCCCACACACCAAAAATAGAGAAAGATGCAGTCCATACCATGCTCTCAGAAGGACCCTACTGGGAAGCCAAATATCTTCACTATACCAAGCAGCCATTTACAGTAAACCCACCTCCCAAAATGTACTCATGTACACTCACTCTTGCCCTGCTCCGGAATACAATGGCCCACACCCGTGACAAGTGCCACTGCAACTTTCAACAGTCAGGGAGGGTAGAAAGCTACAACAAGCACAGTATAAAAGAGCTGTAGTAGGCTCAATCGTGTATGGGTATAGTTATGGCATAACCACCTGTATCCCACACCCCAGCACTAAACAGTCCAAGGTCACATGTTGTCTAAGAACTGACTCTCACTCTGATAGCAGTGGCATGTGACAGCAGTGACAGTTTTGGCTTGTAGTGTTTTATTCTAACTAGTTGCTTCTTTTTTCCCCAACTTGCATGATACCCCCTTTTTTTATTATGGCTGAAATAGGAACACTCCTTTTAATATGGCTCGCATCATGTTTTCATCATGTGTGGAAATGTTAGAAATATAGGAAATGCGATTCCAGCCTTGGAGACACTTATGGCAGAGGCCAACATGGATTTTGTTGCCATTACTGAGTTGCAGTGTAATAAAAACCATGAGTGGCATTTGGCCATACCAGGCTACAATCTGCTTAGAAAGGACAGAGAGGGTACAAAAGGAGGGGGTGTATTGTTAGATGTTAAAGAAAGCATTAAATCAACAGAGATACAAAGGGATACAGATGGGGTCAGAGGTACTGTGGGTCACCCTAGATAATGGAAATAGTGCCACCATTTGTTCTGGTGGGATATACAGACCTCCATCACAAGAGGAGGCATTAGACAATGAACTGGTGGAAGCCATTGGCAAAATGGTAGAAAAGGGAGAATCGCTGCTCATAGGGAACTTCATTATGCCAGATGTGGACTGGAGTCTCCCTGCTGCAGTTTCAGCTAGAAGCAGGAACATACTGGACTCCCTACAGGATCATACCTCAAACAACTTGTCAGTGAACCCATTTGTGATGGGTCTATGCTGGATCTAGTACTTATAGATAGAGACAGTGTGTCAGACATCAGGGTGGTAAGTCACCTGGAAACCAGTGATCACCATACAGTGTGGTTCATTATAATGACAGAGACAGATTGCAACCACACTAAGATGAGAGTCATGGACTTTAGGAGGGCAGATTTTGTAAAAATAGGTGAATGTCTAAGGGATGAACTGGCAAGTGGAAATAACCTAGGTGAAGTGGAGGAATAGTGGGCAAAATTAAAGAGTGCCCTAGTGAAGGCTACAAACCTCTGTGTCAGACAAGTGAGTAAAAGTAAGAGGGAAAACAGACCACTGTGGTTGTCTAGGGAGGTGGTTTAGAAAGTAAAGGCTAAAAGGGTGGCACTCAGAAGATACTATATAAGGAGACACAAAGGGAGGTGGACTGGGATATGTATCTGCAGAAACAGAGAGAATCAGGGAAAGCTGTAAAGAGAGCAAAGGCAATAACCAAGGAGAGGATGGCCAAAGAAGTAATGAAAGGAGACATGACATTTTTAGGTATATTAGTGAAAAAAGGAGGAACAGGGAGGAATAGTAATATTAGAAAGGGATGGGGGGACCTCTGTAGAGGGAGATCAGGAAAAAGCAGACATAGTAAATAAATATTTTTGTTTGGTATTCAAGGTGGAAGAAGATGGGAATGGGCCACATTAAAGCAGTATACACTCTACAAAAAGGGAAATGGATATCAGCCCATTCTCTGAGCAGAGGGTACTAGAGGGACTAGCTAATCTGAAAATAGACAAGGCAATGGGACCAGACAGGATACACCCTAGGGTACTGAAAGAATGCAAGGAAATACTAGCTGAGCCTCTGTCAGTTTTTTTTAACTACTCACTAGAAAGAAGGGTGGTTCCAGAGGACTGGAGGAGATCAAATGTCGTCCATCTTCATAAAGGTGGCAGCAGAGAGGAGGCTGGAAATTATAGGCCAGTCAGTCTGACCTCAGTGGTGGGAAAGTTAATGGAATCCTTGTTGAAGAATAGGATAGATTATCTTGGATCTAATGGGTTACAAGATCATAGACAGCCCTGGTTTACAGGAGGGAGGTCATGTCTAATAAATCTAACAGACTTCTATGGTTGAGTGACAAAGGAAATTGACCAGGGTAGCGCAGGATATGTGGCATAGTTTTCAGTAAAGCATTTGACAACGTTCAACATTAGAGACTACTGCACAAACTTGGAAGCTTAGGACTGGGTCCAAAGGTGTTAACTTGTGTTAAAAATTGGTTAGGGGATAGGAGACAGAGGGTAGTAGTAAATGGGATTCACTCAGAGAAAGTGAGGGTGACCAGTGGGGTGCTGCAGGGGTTGGTGCTGGGACCAGTCCTCTTTAATGCATTTATTTGTGACATTGCAGGGGATCTGGAGAGGAAGGTCTGCCTATTTGCAGATGATACCAAAATTTATAACAGGATGGACATTTCCAGGGGTGGGGGTGGAGGGGATGAAGAGAGACCTGAGAAAGCAAGATGAGTAGTCTAGAGTACGGCAACTTGATTTCAGTGCAAAAAAGTGCAAAATAATGCACTTGGAGTATAGAAACCCAGAAGTTGAATACATAATGGGAGGAATGATACTGACAACAAAAACAGGAGAGACAGCTATTTTGGGTCGGGTTAAGCAATGGATGGTTTTGTTGCCATATGGCACTACTGGAAAGAATGGGTTTTAAGGTAGCTAGGCAATGTGACATGGCAGTTGGAAAGGCAAGTGGGATGCTGGATTGCATGGGGAGTGGGGTCACCAGCAGAAGTAGGGAGATTATGTTACTTCTATATAGGTCTCTGGTGAGACCTCATCTGGAGTACTGTGTACAGTTCTGGAGACCACATCTACAGAAGGACACAGACAGCGCGGATACAGTCCAGAGGAGGGCAACTAAGATGGCAAAGGGTCTGCAACATAAGACCTATATGGAGAGACTGAGGGTACTCAATATGTACAACCTGGAGGAAAGGGGAGAGAGAGAGAGAGAGATAGACATGATAGAGATATTTCAATACATAAATGGGGTGAATACGGAATATGGGGTGAATAAGGAGGGGAGTGTTTTTCAGAAGATGTGCTCAAGTCCAGAAGAAGAAACTCAAGGAATTTATAGTGTGAGAAAACAATTTAAACTAATGGGGGTGAGGGGGTGGGCAATGCATATCAAACAGTCGGAGGCTGAGGTCAATGGAGGACCTTTGCCTTCCCCCAGATGGTAATATAGGACACAGGAAAGCTACTAGGGGAGGAAGGTATAAAGAAAGGATTAGAGATGATGGGATCATAGGAAAGAATGGGTTGCAGTATCCATGAATGTGAGAAGCCTAGGGAATAAGATGCCAGAGCTTCAAGCACTGTTGGCAGATGGGGGGGTAGATATTGCCGCCATCACAGAAACGTGGGTAAATCAAAACAGAATGGGCTTAATAATACTGGGCATTAGGTTGTATAGAAGGGACAGGAAAACTGGCAAGGGAGGAGGGGTTGCTGTTTACATAAGGGAAGGGACTGAGTGTAGTTGAGAAGAAGGTGGTGAGGGGAATACAGAAATCTTGTGGGTCAGTTTCAGCAAGGCAAAACACAGGAAAATCAGGCTAGGGCTGGTTTATAAACCACCATCACGGAGGGAGGAGAAGGACAAGGAGCTAGTGGGGGTTATACAGCAGAAGTGTAGAAGGAGCAGTACAGTGGTGGTTGGAGACGTCAATGTACCAGGGGTAGATTGGGACACCATGACATCTGCTAGCAGCAGGGACTAAGTCATCCTGGATGCCCTCCAGCATGCGTTCCTGACACAGCTGGTAAGAGAGCTGACAAGAGAGGGCAACATATTAGTCCTTGTCTTGACGGGTGGGGATCGGTTGAGGGTGGAGGACCCCATAGCTGGGAGTGACCATAGTTCAGTGTGGTTCTCCCACAAGTTGGACAGAAAGGAGGCAAGTACCACCACCAGGGTCATTAACTTTAATAGGGCCAACTTCAGTAAGATGGCTGAAGTACTGAGGAGGCATGTGGCTACCATTAGTCCAGACATGGACATCACCCAGAAATGGGACATCATTAAGATGGGGCTGGTGGAGGCCACAAACTCCTGCACTGAATGGAGTAAGAAGGCAAGGTCAAATAAACTGAGCAGGTGGACCAAGAAGGTACAGTCAAAGGTGACAGAAAAAAGGGGTGGCACTATAAGAGGACTGGTAAAGTATCAGATAAGGAGGAGTACATTAGGGGCTCCAGGGAGGTGACCAGGGTGGTAAGGGCAGCCAAAGCTATGAAAGAGCTAAGGCTTGCTCAAGAGATTAAAGAAGGCAAAAAAGGGTTCTTTAAATACATGAGGGAGAAAAGGAAATGCAGGGAACAGATTACTAGAATTATGACGGGAGAAGGATGGGCGATTAAAGGGGCTGAACAGTCAGAGGTATTAAATAAATACTTCAGCTTGGTTTTTACAAGGGAGCGGGAGGTACCTAGACAGCTGGGGCAGGATAAGGCAGGGAAAGAAGAGGGAGCTAGGATAGTAGAAGAGGGGCTCCCTGTGCAAAGGGTGCTGGGGGCCTAAGGTCTCTGTGGACAGATAAAGCACCAGGACTAGAAGGGATACAACTGAGGGCCCTAAAAGAACTCAGAGGTCCTGGCAGCACCTCTGACAGAAATATTCAACACATCCCTTCTAACATGATGTGTGCTCCTCAATTGGAGGATGGCACATGTGGTGCCTATCCACAAAAGTGGCTCTTGGGACGAACCAGGGAATTATCGGCCAGTCAGCCTTATGTTGATTGTGGGGAAACTAATGGAGGCTATCCTGAAGGAAAGAATAGTGTTATTCTTGCAGGAGAATGAGCTCCTTTATGATTGGCAGCATTGGTTCACCCAGGGAAGGTCTTGTCAGACCATTCTTGTGGTCTTTTACAACTGGTTGACTAGGGCTCTGGATGAAGGCAAGGCAGTTGATGTACTGTATTTGGACTTCAGCAAGGCCTTCATCTCTGTGCCACACAGGAAGCTGATAGGCAAGCTGAAGGACCTGGGGATGGGGGATAAAGTGGTCACATGGATTGAGAGCTGACTAGAAAATAGACAGCAGAGGGTGGTGGTAAGGTGGTAACTATCATTGCCATGGGCTGTCATCAGTGGGGAACCGCAGGGCTCAGTGCTGGGGCTTGTATTATTCAACATCTACATAGCGGATATGACAGTAGGGATCCAGAGTAGGACAAGCCTGTTTGTTGATGACAGACTAAACTGGGAGCAGTGATAGATAGGGTGGAGAGGGCAGTACTGCAGAAAGACCTCAAAGCTCTGGAGAGATGGTCCTGGACCTGGCAGTTGGGTTTCATTGCAGGGAAGTGCAGGATTATGCACTTCCGAAACAAGAATCCTGGATACAGTTACAAGCTGGGGAGTGTGCAGTTATTGGTACCTGTCAAGGAAAAAGATCTGGGTGTGCTGGTCACAGGCCATATGAATCACTCTGCACAATGTAGGAAGGTAGTGGTGAAGACCAATAGGATGCTGGGGTGAACAGCAAGGAGAATCACCTCAAGGGGTGAGATGATTCTGCCACTGTACAGGGCACTGGTGAAGCCTCACTTGGAGTACTGTGTACAGTTATGGCACCCCTTCTTAAAAAAGGACATCAGTCTGTTGGAGGGGGTACAGAGAAGGGTGACCAAGATGCTAATTAGGATGAGGGAAAAGCACTATGAAGAAAGGTTAAGGAAGCTCAGTATGTACTCCCTGGAGAACAGGGGGATATGGTTGAGACCTTCATATACTTGCAGGGTATAAAAAGGGTTACTCATGAGGGCCTGTTTAAACATAGAAAAGAAGGGATTACAAGAGGGCATTGTCTGAAATTGGAGGAGGGAGGTTCAGAAGAGAGATGAGGAGGCACTTTCTCACAGAGGGTGGTGACGGCATGGAATGCTTTGCCTGAGAAGCTGGTTTTGCAAACATCAGTTATGGGATTTAAGAGGAGAGGGGATGGGATAGGGTAAGGGTCAGGATCAGGATGGGGAAGGGGAAGGATAATAATAATAAATTTTATTTTTAAAGCGCCTTTCAGATTTTCAAGGCGCTGTACAAAACACATAATATAGATCAAACATTATAATTCAGTATAAAACACAGATAAAACTACAGTTTCATCAACAACTTGAACACAATCAGTACTATAAGAAAGCAATTTGATAGAGATGAGTTGCTAAACCCCTCTTAAATTCCTCCACAGAGGTGCACTGCTGTAACCAACGTGGTAGAGAATTCCAAAGAGTGGGAGCAGCATAAGAAAAGGCTCTGCAACCAGAAGAATTTAGACTCACTCTTGGAATCTCTAGCAACCCCTCGTTGGCCGAGCGGAGCGATCAGCCAGGGCAGTAGAGGACTAGAAGATCTTTCAGATAGGCTGGACCCTGGTCATGTAGGGCTTTGAAAGTCAACAAACAGACTTTAAAGGTGATCTGCCACTGAACACGAAGCCAGTGCAGTTCGCGCAGCACCAGGGTAATATGATAAGACCTGCTTGTCCCAGTCAAAACCTGGGCTGCCGCGTTCTGCACTAGCTGAAGGCAGCAGATTTCAACCCCAGAAAGCCCAAAATACAGGGAGTTGCAGTAGTCCAAACGTGAGGACACGAAGGCGTGGACTAGCGTAGGTAACTTGTCAGACGGAACAAGGTGCTTCACTCTAGCGATATTCCTAAGATGGTAAAAGAAAGTCTTGATGACTGCTGACACCTGTGACTGTAGTGTCAGCCTGTCATCCAAGATAACCCCTAGGTTACGCACTCGTTCAGAGGTCGGGAGTGATACACCCCCAAGAAAAATTCCTGAGGGTGCACCAACAGGTGACCCCTCTATCCGACAGCCTGGATCCACTACCAAAACCTCTGTCATTTCTGAGTTCAACTTCAGCCAACTAGAATCCATCCAACCCTGGATTTCTTCAGGCAGTTGTTAAATACCGAGAGAGCTCCATCCTGGTCAGGCGCGAAAGACAGGTATAGCTGGGTATCATCTGCATAGCAATGAAACCTCAGCTTATACCGTCTTTTAATGTCTCCGAAGGGCAGCATATACACCATGAATAACATGGGAGATAGCACAGAACCCTGAGGCACCCCACACAACAAAGAAGTTGGGCCAGAGGAAAAAAGCCCCGACACAACTCTTTGTGATCTCCCAGTGAGGAGTGAGGTGAACCATCAGAGGACGATTCCCGATATTCCGCAAATCTGCCTCAGGTGTGCTAACAACACCATGTGATCCATGGTGTCAAAAGCTGAGGAGAGACCAAGAAGAACTAGAATAGAATGTCTCTTCTGGTCTCTCACCCTCTGGAGATCATTAAGCACCCGAACCAGCGCAGTCTCGGTGCTATGTCTTTTACGAAAACCGGATTGGAAAGGTTCGTAGATGTCATGGATGGTTATATGGTTCTCCAATTGGACCGCCACTACCTTCTCAGTCACCTTCCCAATAAAGGGTAGGTTTGAGATGGGTCTAAAGTTTGTGAAACAGTCAGAGTCCAAGGTAGCTTTCTTCAAGAGAGGTGTCACCACCGCCTCTTTCAGGGCGTTAGGAAACTCACCTGATTCCAAGGAGCACCAGACTATTTGTACAAGGATTGTACTGATGATGTCACAACAACCCAATATTAGGGAAGTTGGTCCAGAATCCAAACTACAGCTCGTAGGGCACACACCATGGATAATCCACATGACATCCACGAAATCAGGTCTGCTGAAGGAACACAAAGAAAACTGAGGTACCGTGAACTCATGTTGTTCAACAGCATCCCCCTTAGAAGCCACTGGACCCAGATCCACCCTGATGTTGGCCACCTTATTAGTGAAGAAATGAGCGAGCTCCTCACACTCTAATTACGTAAAAGATTTCCGAACTTGTAGACAAGCTGGGTTGCGCAGCCTGTCCACAGTTCAAAAAAGCTGAGCCAGTCAATTCCTGGCAGCTGCAATCTCCCTGGACAGGAATTTTGCCTTCTTATGGGAGATTGCAGACTGATAGACAGAATAATGGTCTATCAACCTAAGGTGGTCGGCATCAAGGGCGGATTTGCGCCAGCAGCATTCTAATGTTCGCCCCTGTCTCCGCATCTCCCTCAACATCCTGTCAAACCAGGGCACCTTGGGATGAAGGGAAAGGGGGTGTACATGAACAGGAGCAATAGTATCCAGAGCCAATGTAACAGCCCTGTTATAGGCTGTCTCCCAGGTCTCTGGACTACTGCTCGCCAACGCGGGGGATGAGAGGTCAAGAACTGCCACAAGGCCTTGAGGAGTAATATCCCGTAAAGGGTGATATCTTGCCATCTCCACAGGGGTAGGCCTTCTCAGGGGGGGTACTAAAATTAAACCTCACGGTGTAGTGGTCTGACCAAATGACTGGTTCCACCCCCAAATTGGAAACACCAATCCCTAGGAGAAAGACTAAGTCCAAGGAGTGTCCTGATTTGTGAGTAGCAGTGGAAACCACCTGTGTAAAGCCCAAAGAAATCATTAATTGGAGGAAGCGATTACCAAACTGCTAGAGTTCATCGTCGACCCAGGCGTTGAAGTCACCCAGAACCATCAATCTGGGTGACTCAAATGACATGTCACCGATGAAGACTGCCACTTTCTGTAAGAACCATTTCCCATCTCCTGGTGGACGGCAGATGAGTACGATTCGAACGCCAACACCCGCTACCACTGTGCACTCAAAGGACTCAGCCTCCCCCACTACCACACTCGTGCGGCCCAATTCTGTCTTAAAACAGACTGCAACCCCCCCACCCCTGCAGTCCAGTCTCGGGCGGTGTATCACTGAGTACCCGGTTGGAGTCATGGCTTCCAATGTGGGGCCTGGATTTTCATCCAGCCAGGTCTCGGTGATGCAAGCTAAGTCCGCTGAACCAACAAGATCAGCAATAATGCCAGTCTTGTTTCTGACGGACCTAGCATTGCATAACACCACCCAAGTTGAACAAACCTCGGAGGCTGTCAAGCCCATCTGCCTACTAAATTCCGAGTGCCCTTGGTATGGGCATCAGACATGACGAACCATGGTCTGGGTTCCATTTTGCCCCAGGGCGCCTTCTAGATCTAGCTACCCCGACATGAAGGCCTCCTCATCCATTCTCCTCCCTGATTCACAGCCCCCCACCGCCCCTCCCTCTTTTCGAGCACCCCAATGCTCAGCAACGCTGATGTATCATCATAATGGAGAGGGGAGGATAAAAGGGCAGAGGCGTGGAAGAAAGGAGGATGAATAGCGCACCACCATGGGGACTGTAGGCTGGCACATGGCGCTACAAAACCACTAAAACAACACAGTAACACAAAATACATAAACTAAAAAATTCAAATAAACCCCACAATAAATCTAATTAAACATATAATCCAAAACTAAACCAGAATAACTTTCCAACCCCACCTCGAAGAAAATCAAGTCAAACCCAGCAAGAAGACTCTTAAAATAAAATAAATATAAATACAAAATCAAATCAAACAATTCAAACTTAAAATGTACAATAACACATCCCTCCCCCCTCCCCCCTAGTCCTCTCATGATCAGGGAGTGGAGGAAAACAATAAAATAAAATACTCCCCAGCTCTCTCACCACTGGAGGGCTCTTTAAAAAAGAAAGAAAATATTTCAGCACTCTCACTGCAAAAATATTTCAAAACAAACAATTCACACTTAACACATAAAATAACATATCCCTTCCCCCACCACCAGTCCTCTCATGACCAAGGAGAGGAGGAAAACAATAAAATAAATGGACACGGAGGTCCTCTCACCACCTCGCTGTCCAGATCAGAAATAAAATAAATAAATAAAAGTCTTCAATCCACTGGGAAAGAGTCAAATTTGTTCACAGGTGAGAATCCATATAACAAACCAAGTAATCCATAAAAGTCAAATAAAATCAGGGCTCAAGGCAATCAGATCTATCTCATGACCAAGGAATGAGACCCCACTCCCAACTGGGCAACACCACGAGATATGATGAGACATAATAAAGCACCCCAGGGCAGGCCATGCCAGTAGCCCAACCTGAGAGTCACGAGGGCACAGAACAGTAGCCAATTCCTTGGCCACAAAAATTCTAATGCCCTCTTCAGACTGCAAATCAAGCAGAGATCCAGCAGGCAGAAAGACTCAAACTAAGTCAAAAGCAGAAGGTCCAAAAACGATTAAAGCCCCTATTCCTTTTTTTCCATGGACGGTAGCCAGAGGCAGGATACAAATCCTGAGCAGTCCAAACAAAGCCCAGTCAGAGGAACCATTGATAGATCCAAAGTCCAGGAAAGTCCTGTGCCAAATAAGATCCCATAGCATTTCAGCCATAAAACAACAGATCCCACATCCCATTCAACATTCATTCGATCAAATAGGGTGAAAAAACACTCCGGTGCATCAAACACACAGAGACACCTTCCTCTGGTCCACAAAGTCTCATCACTGACGGAGGGTAAGGATTCCAAAATACAGTCAAGGAAACCCCTCGGCTACTCCACACACCGCATGACCCAGACGGTGCTATCAGAGAGGAAGGTGAAGAGGGTGTTGAGGGCAACATCAGTACTCAACACTGAGAGCTGCACATTCTAACAGACTTGATAGACCATAAGGCCTGTATCTGCTGGCATCTTCACATGTTTGTATATAAGAACGAGGGGACATGGTGTAAAAAAGGCGGAAGGTAAATTCAGGAGGGATGTAAGAAAGTTCTTCACAGAAAGACTGATGGATCTCTGGATCAGATTGCTAGCTGATGTAGCTGGGGCTAAAACAATGGGATGATTCAAAAATGCATGGGCTAGGCATAGGAAAATCTTAGGAGAAAAGGAACAAGGGGCCGGTGGAAGAACCGGAGACAATGTAATATCTGTGGGTATACTGTAGGCAGGGTTAAATAGGCAGACTGCGTGGACCAAGCAGTCCTTATCTTCCGAAAAAGTCTATGGGCTTGATTCTCAAAAGATAAAAAATACCGCAAGCCCCATGTGTGTTGAGCTTACGGCGCAGGGGACTTGCAATATTCCCCGTCTAGCAATCAGGATTCTATCCTCTGCACCATTCGCCCCAAGTTAGACCAGCTTTTTCTGGTCTAACTCCGATGACCTTTTTACAGGGTTTACACTATATATTTGGCACAAGCCACTGTAAAAAGAGTAAAGTGTTGCAAATGTGCGCAGCCTTCTAGAATCAGTGTCCCAATGTGTCCTGCGCAGTACAGGGTTAGAAGCAGGGCCTGTTTTAACATCATTTTTCTTGTGACTAATTTGAACTAGCAAGCAGCAGACACTCAAGCTGACAATCGAAGAAGTCAGCAAACACCCTAATGATTCCACAAATAATGATCCACACCAAAAGGTACAGGCCTCTTGTGGATTCTCAAGGGAGCAAAGTGCAAGGGAACCTGGCCAGAGGCTGTGTGCTGTGGCTTTCCATGTTCTGTATTCATTCCAACACCAACCAAACATTCTGTCAGTAGTTGAGACCTGGCTAACCCCATAGTCCCTGACCTGGCTATACAACTGGATGGCTACACCACCTTCAGGTAAGACAGGCTAGGCAAATGAGGTGGGGGCTGTGTCATATATATATAAATATATATAATATAAGGGACACCCTTCAAGGGCTTGCACTAGCCCCACCCCAACCAATGGGAATACACAAATGCTCAGTATTAAAGTCCAAGTAGACACTGGGGGAAAATTCCTCACTTTAGTATCTGTCTACATACCCCCTAAAGACCAGACCATTGACTTTAACTCAGTTATAGACTATCTATCGGAGCACAAACTCACCTCTGAAGTTTTGCTACTCTGGGACTTCAACATCAGTTGGCTGTCCCTTGAAGCGTCAGCCTGCAAAGACACCCTCTCTGCTCTCAGCATGACCCAACTAATTGAGACCCCCACCCACCTGAATTACCGCACTGGCTCAAGTACTCTTATAGACTGGCTGCTAACCAACAGACCTGACAGAATTTCCAGCACAATGGTACTCCCTGATGTCATCAGTGACTACTCCCCAATCCTCTGCACCTGGACTAACAAAACTCCTAAAATCCCATTGATAGTCATCACCACCCACGTACTAAAAAAGGACAACGTAACTCGTTTAAAGCACACCTCCTGAACCAGGACTGGTCTACTATCTACAGCACAAAAGATGTTGACTCTGCCCTGGAAGACTTTGTCAGCAAACTGAATTCCTCCTGCGATATATATGCACCTTACTGAACAAGGAAACTCAAGGGGTCCAGTAAGTCATGGATTTCCCCAGCATTTCTAGAATTAATGCATGAAAGGGACAACTTATGGTTTAAAGCCAAAAGCTCTGGGTTCCCTATTGACTTTCAGAGATACTAGACTGCCTGCAATGAATGCACTTGGCCATCCGTACAGCAAAAAAGTCACTACTTCAAATCCCAGCTTAAAAACTCTTGGGGAGACAGCTGTAAATTTTGGAACAACATGAAGTCCCTTACTGGTAAAATCAATAAAGCACCACCCACAATGCTTGATATCAATGGTAACACTGTGCAAAACCCTACTGTAATCACAAACCACTTCAACAAGGCTTTTACAGACCTACTGTAAGTGGTATACTCCCCCCAGACTTTCTAGTTCTGATTACCAGTTCACACCCTACTGGTATCAACAATGAGACTGGCTATCCTGTTCCCCCTTCTACCTCAAGATCATCTCCAAAACCACAGCCAAGAAGTACCTTCAGCAAGTGCTAAGGAAATCACAGTCAGCCAATGGCCCCATAAACCTCAAGCTTCTTGCTTGCACACTAGACGAGGTTTTTTCCCCACTAACAAGGATCCTAAACCTGTCCCTTATTACTGGGAAATTTCCCTCATCCTGGAAAGCAGCGCTGGGCAAACCTGTCTTCAAAAATGGGGATAGGTCTAATCACTCCAACTACTGGCCTATTTCAATACTTCCACCGCTCTCAAAAGCACTTGAGAGGATTGTATATGATCAGCTTGTTGAATATCTCAAAAAGTACAACCTCCAATGCTGTGAACAACACAGTTTTCGGAAGCTTCATAGTACAAACACAGCGCTCGAGGAATTCACTGGCTATATCCATGAGGCCTTTGATCAGGAGTTCTTGGAGGGGGCTACTTAAATTGACCTCACCAAGGCCTTCAACATGATCAATCACAACCTACTGCTAAATCAACTATTGAACATTGGATTGTCCGCAGAATCTGTGAAATGGTTCCAGAGCTATGTGACAGGATGTGGTCAAAAAGTGAAAATCCACAATGTCTTATTAGATCATTGCAGTGTCACAACTGGAGTCCCCCAAGGCTCAATCTTGGTCCCCTTCTGTTCAGCCTGTTTCTCAACAGCCTCCCTAAGGCCTGCCATGGCAATGTCTCATTGTACATGGACGATGCATTATTGTTTTCAAGCCACCGCAATCCCCAAGCCCTGGAGAAACTATTACAGAATGACTTTACTGATATTGAAACTTGGTTCATTACCTCAAAGCTACTACTCAGCTACAAAAAGATGAAGACAATGCTTTTCACCTTGTCGCAGAATAAGCATAGGTCATACTGCCTTAAAATCCAAAACAATCAGAACACTCCACTGGAGATGGTCAACAGCTTCAAATATCTTGGGGTCACACTAGATAGTGCCCTCACATTTTCAGTGCATATTGATCAAGTAGCCAAGGCTGCCAATGCAAGGCTCGGTCAACTATACAGGAATAGACACTGTCTAAATGACGAAGCTGTACACTATTCACAGCAAAATCTATAAATCCTACTAAAGTGAATTCTTAACTCTGAGTTATTAACTGTAAATTGCTCTATGTGTCTTACCGCACTAAATGATGTGGAACCTTTGTAAATGAGCTTTTAGCTAAAGGTGTTAATCCTAGATGCAAAAAACAAATAAATACATTCTCTGCAGCTGGGCTGGCCATCCCCACTATTATGAGCTCTCTGTCATGACATCCAGATAATTTCACTTTATTCTTTAGATGTAAATAATTCTCAGCCCTTTATGAAAAGTTGCTGCCATATTGAACCCTACATGTTCCATACATTTCTCTTCATTACCATTGTGCTAATTGATTCACACTGTGACTATAGCATCAGATCAGTAAACATATTGCTGCTTTTTTTGCACTAAAAAAAGAGATCTCAGCACTCAGCAGCAAAGGAGTGTTAAAAGTACACAGTCGATTCCTCCCCCCCACCACAAAACTACTGTGCACCCTTCCTTGGAGACACAGCTGGTCAGCCCCTGACCTGCCCCTGCCACAGAGTGCCCAACTGTCCACATTTACAGACACAGACCAACTAGCAAGAGTTTGGAATCACATGCACAGAGTAGCTGTTCCACCACAGAACTAGGTCTGTGCCAGTGAAAGAGCAGACACTATTTCGTTTCCCCCCAATCAGATGTAGTGGTTTTAGGGTGCAGGTAGGTCAGTACTCATGCTCTGCTAATGAGACTCCAAATATGTACCTCATTCTTTTGACTGAGGAGTTGCCAAGTCTTGAAAGCCTGGACAGGAAAGTGAGGGAAGAGAGGCTGCCCTTGGCAGATGGGAAAGAACACACACACCCTAGACTGTAAACTTGGCTGGAATTACTGCCAGACTGAGGCTTACCATGCTCAATAATATGAGCAAAAAGGCTGCACATAACCTGGGTACTCAAAGTGCCAATCAGGAAAATGGCAGGCCCCATATGAAGCAGAATAAAAGTTAATTTTTCATCTATACTTGTGCTGGTGTTGCCATCCTGTGTGTGAGGAGTTTGAGCCAATAAATAAATGTGGCAGTAACGCTATTATCGGAAAGCGCCAAACAGTATGTCCACTATAAAAACCAGTGGCATTCAATATGTACTAATATGGTTAATTCTATTCTCGCCGAGCTATTATCACACTAATCCCCCATGGAGATCAAAAACAAAGGGTACGCAGGGCACACCGGAGCAGCATCCAAAAATAGAACATAAGCCAGAAAAAGAAAACAAAACAAAGTGCGTGCCACACATGTGGGGTTTATTGGTGCAAAAACTGCACAGCACAAATTCCCTGCACTTTGAACCTTTGCAGGTTCTTCCTTAGGGGGCCCCTTGGCATTCACTTTTTCTCTATTTGACTTTGTGCACTCCATTCTCTTTCTTGTCTCATCTCCATGGACAGACTGCTGAATGATACCAACATCAGAGCCCCCCTCTCCTGACACCAATGCCTCGCATGTCTGCAGAGGCATATAAGCAACAGTAAGGCATGAGTGATGGAGGAGGAGTCATTATGGGTATCAATCAGTCAGCTCATGGGACAAGTCATTTTCCTAAATAAGACCAAGAAAACAGGCGCGCGCACGCACGCACACACACACTTGCTTGGTTCTGCCAATCTACCAGATAGGAAGCACTGCCAAATATTCAGCAATATGAAATGTAATTGAATTAAAAAAACTTAAACTCACGTCCTTCGTTGTCCAAAACCAAAGGTGACATAAAGATATATTTTAAGATGCAGCTGTTTGTAAAGAAACTGACTGCTGGCAAAGTTTGCAGGAGCAGGAGAATTAAGAGTTTTCCTGCTGCTGATCTTGCGCTAAATTATTTATAATTAGTATGCACTGGACAGGAAACATCTGGGAAGCTGATTGGATGGCAGCATTCTATGCCCATACTTATATTCCGTCACAACAGACTGGCTAAAAGCAAGATCCCTGCAGAAGCGATTTACATGCAGCAATATCCCTAAGCCCTCTCAAAACCCTTCTTTACAAAAAACACTCGCATTCTTATTTATATTCATGCGTAACTACTTTCCTTATATAGCAACAGAATGAAAAATAAAAATACTGCTGTAAATGCCCGCTATGTATAATAATACAGTTTAATATGTTTTAAGCCATTTTAACATTCCCCGGTCTGTCCTCTAATTTATGGTCCCCTTCCCATCGTGTGACACTCCTACCAGAAATCTCCCCACTTTTCCATTTGCAGGTTATACAATCTGTCCACCATGTGTCACTACTGAGCACCCCACTTTATCCTGCCACAAACTCTGTCTCCTCAAGCTTTCTCACTCCTACCTCTAGGTGTTGCTGCTGTGCACACTTTTCCCCACTTTTTGCCTCACTCCGACTGCACCTTTCTCTCTCTCTGTTCCCTCCATCTTCTCCACTAGATGTCGCTGCTGTGCACCCTGTTTCCCACTTTGCACTTCTCTCCATCTGCACATTTCTCTCTCCGTTTCCCCCAATCTTCTTCTAATCCATCACACGCCCCCCCTGTTTTCCCCCTGCATCTTTAACCTGCCCTTCTCTGGCCTTGAACGTTTGACCCACTCCACTAAGGACTGCATCGCTAACCACTACAGCACCATAGCCTCATTGTCTCACACTGTTTGCTATTCTCTAGCTTCCACCTGCTTTCCCTCCACCCATTCCTTTCCTCTCACTCCCTCTTGCTGTGCCATCCCCTCCCTGCACCCCTTGCTTGCCAATCTATGATATGTTGGCACATCTCATCTTTTCCTGTCTCCCCCTTTGCTTCCTCCTAACTCTCTCCACCTACTTCTACCCTACCTCACCCCCCTTCTCATCCATCCCTTTCTCTCCTCCTTCATAACTGTGCAGCTGGGTACACTGCCCTTTAATGCAAATTTTACCACTTTCAATCTCCATAACCCTCCTTTCTTCCACCCACCCAGCCTACCCCTCCCCTTGTTTGTTTCCCCCAACTCACCCTCTCATTTCTCACCCCTACCCCTAAGAAAGTTGAACTGTCCCGGAACAAACAACTCCTGTCCAAGTCTCTGAAACACTATATTTCCAGAGTAGCTTTACTTCTCCTTCTCCTCTCCAGAATATTCACCCTAACCCTGGCTCCCCTCAATACCCTCATAGCATTAATGCCACACACAGTCACCTTACTATTGCCTCCATTAACATTTGTAGCTTGCTGCCCAAACTGAATGATCTGCTCATTTGGGTCAAGCAGCATTCTTCTGAGGTTCTTGCCCTTAATGAAATATGGCTCTCACCTAAAGTCCCTGACTCCACAATTTCTCTCCCTGGTTATGTCCTGTTTAGACAAGATCACCTCAGCAAAGGGGAAGTGGGGGTTGTGCCATCTATCTCAAAGATACCTTAAAAGAGCAAGCCCTCCCTCCTGCAAATACTGTCAACAACTCCCAAGTCTTAGCTATTAAAATCTTACTAGGTCAGCAGGGTAAAACTCTGTCTTATCTGTACACATCCCTCCTCACGAACAGCCTGCGGGCCTTAAACTGGTTGTTGATTACCTTACCAATCTCCCCCACTGCTTAGAGATAGTAGCTGTTGGTGACTTTAACATCAATTGGCTTGCCCAGGATGTTGATCCCTATAGGAGATGCCCTCTCGGCCATTGGCCTCACCCAGATGGTACTGCTTCTACTAGGGTCAACCTTTGGACTACCAACAGCTCCCTCCTTGACTTGATTCTTACCACCCACCCCAATAGAATCACTAACACATCTGTCCTTCCAGATTTGCTAAGTGATCACTCGCCTGTCCTGTGCCTCTGGGCACACAAGTCCACTAAACCTCAGCCTAAAGATCTACATCAACGATTACATAAAAAGGGTAAACTCAAACAACGTCTGTCCTTCCTCGCCCACTGCGACTGGTTTCCCCTAGTCACATCTAATAACATTGATGTTGCACTTAATTGCTTCATCTTACAGCTTAACTCTGCCTGTGATTTGTTTGCCCCTTTTCAGAAGTGAAAAATTCATGGTACCTAGCAACCCTGGGTTACCCCTTCACTTTCAAGCTTGATATCTCACAGTGATCATCTCTGGCATCAGTCACAGGCTACCAGATTCCCTGATGACATGCAGTGTTACAGGGCTGCCAGAAATTTGTGCACCAGAGAGATATGGAGAGCAAAATAAAATTACTTCAAAAGTGAGCTTTCTAATTCCTGCTGCAACACACAACATTTTTGGAATAACATAAAGGAGCTCACTAGCAAACCTAATAAAACATTTCCCCTCGGTGATTGTGGAAGCACCATTCAAGACCATAAACAAACTGCAGACACCTTTAATATCGTATTATCTGACCTTTCTGGTATACTCCCCCCTGACTTCTTCACTGTCCCTTATCACCTAATGAACAATGTAAACTCCCCCCCCCCCACCTAGCACACCTCCCTTTTATTTCAGGAGAGTCTCATCTGCTGAAACACAGAGATACCTTCTCAAGGTCCCTGGCAAAGCTAGGTTTAGTGGGTACTCCCTTTGATCTAAAACTCCTCCGCCTCACACCTGTTTCTGTTCTACTTCTGCTCACTAAACTGTTTAACCTATCTCTCACTCTAAGACAGTTCTCCCAGCTATGGAAGGCCACTATTGTGATGCCTGTACATAAAAGCAATGAAAGGTCCCTACTTTTCAACTACCGCCATGTATGTATCCTTCCTCCACTCTTCAAAGTCTTAGAGAGAGCACAGCGTCTGAACAACTCTCAGAATATCTGGATAAATAATGCATACAATATCCCCAGCAACACAGTTTCCATAAATTGTACAGCACAATCACCGCCCTTCTTGAATACACTAATCACATCCATAAGGCACCAGACTATGGTCATTTATTTGGTGCCATTTACATAGACCTCGCTAAGTCATTTGACACTGTCAACCACCAGCTCCTACTCCACTCCCTCCCTGCACTAGGCCTCTCTCAAGGGGTCATCAGCTGGCTTGGCAGCTACCTTGTGGGTAGAATACAACGTGTCAAGATATTTGACACTCCTTCCCGTAAGCTCACTTTTCACTCTGGAGTCCCTCAAGCCTCTATCCTGGGACCACTACTATTTAGACTCTTCATAAACAACCTCCCTAAGGCCCGCAACAACCACATGCTCCTCTATGCTGATGATGTGGTCATTCTATCAACCCACGTTGAACTACTTCCTCTCACTGCTGACCTGTAATCCAATTTTTCCTTTGTCGAGACTTGGTTTCTTCAGCATAAGTTCCTAATGAACTATAAGAAAACCAAGACCATGCTGTTCTCTGACACCCATAATAAGTCCAGTTCTGCTAATCTATCTACAACAAGCAAAACTTCTCACTAGACCAAGTAAGTGACTTCAAATACTTAGGTGTAATGCTACACTACTCGCATACATACTACCTCCATATCAACCGTATTGCTGAAGTGATCAACGCCAGGCTTGAGGTCCTTTATCACCACCGCCATTGCCTAACCCCTGAAGTGCTACGTATTGCTGTCATGAGCTCTGTCCTGTCCATTAATGACTATGGGCTTGTTATTTATGGTTCAGCCACTGAATACCACCTTTAGTCATCTTAAGGTGGCACTCAACAATTGCTGTCAGCTTGTCACTGGAGCACACAAGCATACCCATACATGCAAGCTCCATACTCTGTCTGGCTGGCTACATCTTATGGGTAGGCTCATGTATCAAATCTGCCCCCTCAGTAAGAAGATATGCCTTAAATTCACTCCCCTGGCTACTCAGGTGTTTCTACAGCCTGCCTCCAATCCGCACCTCACTGGTAGCACAACCAAGCCGTCCTTCCTCGTCCCCCTTTGCCGCACCTCCCTAGCCCAGCACTCTTTCACCTTCAGAGCTCTTACCTGGTTTAATGCCCTTTCTCCAAAGATTGACTCAGAGCTAAAACTAGGTACTTTCAAATCCAAACTGCGCCAGTACCCCATCTCTTTTAACCAATGTGACAGTGCCTGCTAAACTCTACCCTTCCCCCCTTCCCTTCTAACCCCATCAGAGTTTCTCTGCTTATTCCAAAGTCCACTTGCTCCCCCTTCTCCACTTCACCCTATACTACGTGTCCTCCCCTTCCCATCCTTCCCCCTCTTCCTCATCCTACCTTCCCTTCCCTCCACTTTTCTGCCTCCCCCTTCCTTTTTATTTATTTTCTCCCCCACATTTACACTTTCTGACAAGGTATATCTTGACTGCTACAGTTTGTATCTACCTGTCTTGTTTCCTTTGATTTATTATGACCTATTATATCTTGCTCAGCCTTGTTTTGCTCTCCTGTTTAATTGCTTGCATTCTTGTACCAGTTGTTATTGTGCCCTTGTTGTTTGACTCCTGTATTTTGCAGCCTTGATGTAGAACATTTGTAATCAAAGGTATTTGTAATTCCAATAACTAAATAAATACAATAATTAATTATTTGGGTACAAGTATTGCCTGCAAAACTCCAGGCACCAGAAGCATCTCTACATCAGGAACGTGTTTTTGTAATGCTGCCCGAAATCCTAAACTGGTGCATGGCTGTTTTTGCATCTCTGAATGTAAAATAAATTACGACTCTATTCCAAAAGTCTTTTTCATTCTGAACTCGTAGATGTTTTTCTCAGCTGAAAATGTACACTGGAGAGGCATGAAAAACATGTCTGGAAAAAAAACCTTAGCCAAGATCCTGAGAATAGGCATGATGTACATGGTCCCAATCTCAGTTGATCATTTTGTTTCCTTTCAGAAGTAGTTTTAATGCCTATTTTCATTTCAGAGAGAAATTTATGACTTCAGAACAAAAAACACTCACACAGTCTTAATTTAAGTCACATTCACACATGCAAATACAGCCATTTACAAGTTCAGGACTTCAGTCAGTCACATTACAGACACCTGTTCCCCATGTAGAGATGCTTCCGGCCCTAGAGTTTTGCAGAGAGCACTTGTCACAATGTAAATAATTAAAATGGTTTAAATACTATCATAGTGTATTATTTTACCTAGTGTGGCATTCACAGCACTCAGTTTTTCTTTTTTAGTTACCTTGCAATAAGGAAACTGGTCACACAGGACCAAACGTTTCAGTGAAAACCGAAAACTCTCCTTGAACATTAACAAAATAAAAAAAAAACTAGTTTGTAATAAATATTGATGTTACACTAAACTTACTGCTTGTAATCTTTTATTTATGAAATATCTCACTGCTTTTTATGGGTTATTTATAAAATATTTATTATAATCAGTCTAGAGTTACTACAGTTATCTGATTAATGACTCCAGCATTGGACTATTTTTTGTACCAATGTACTTCCACAGTTTAAAAACACTCAAAAAAAAAATTCTTAGACCTATGTTTCTGTTTTTTTAACTTTACAGGGGGGCAGATAATCACAATAATACTCCAGGCATGCTTTATCATAGGATATTGGCACTTCTCTGGTGCATAAGGCACAAGCTAAAGCACCCAAGGCATGTAAATATTCTATCGCTGCGCCCGCAATCATGAATATTGCTCAATTATAATGGCAAGAAGAATGCTGGGCTCTGCCCGGCCCGCGGTGCAGCGGTGGGATTTCGCTTCGACACCAGCGACCCGGGTTGAGGAGCGGACTCGAGGTCGCTGGGCTTTCGGCACCAGGGGAGAAGGATAAGCGTCCTATGGACTGCTCTCCTTCTCTGGGGAGGGATGGGGAAGTGTTTGGGGTCTCGCGTGACTCCTGGTGGAGACCAGGTGTAGCGCAACCGCCGACCTCAACAAAGTGAGCATGTCGGAGGCGGGCGGCTCTGCGTGTGCATGTCCCGCCTCCGGAAAAAGGAAAAAAGTGGAGAATGCCGCCGGGGCCCTCAATGAAGCCCGTCACAGCCTCAATTAGCCCCCTCAGGCCAGCCCTCCGACCTAATCTGACATCTGTGGCATGTGGCTCCAGTGCCGCAGCTCCACCTTGGGGGGGTAAGCCACGGGGTATCGGAAGGGTGCGAGGCCGATGTGGGGGGGTGGAGGCGTGACCGGCCGAAAGTACCGGGCTACCGACGGCGGGGGATAAATAATAAATAGAAAGGAAAAAAAAAAGAATGCTGGGCTCTGATTTGTCAGTCTGGGACTGGACCCGTGATATCCTAGCATGACATCACAGATCTAGTCCCAGCACATACTCTACATAACCACATCACACATGCCAGCATTTAAAATGAATCACTTCCCATTGCCCAGTACCCTCACTGCCCTCTCTAGTCACAGTGCCAGCAATCATCCCTCAGGCAGAAGTTCAGTTGTTCCCTCACCATACAATCTCACATAGGCAGCCCCAAAAAGTTCTCAACAGAATGCAAATTAAAGAAAAAAAAAGTTGAAGGAAAATGAAGCCAAGCCTTTTTAAATTCAGGCAGTACTGCGACCAGCTTTGGGACTGCCCATGCCGCCAAAACCACGGTCATGTTCAGTCTCCATCTCTGCTCTCCAAATGTTAGATGTAGAGTGGGACACTGCCTGTGCTAACCAACCAAATCTGAAATTTTTTCTTCCTTCTCCTTGCTCTCCTAGCAGTAAGCACATACTGAAGGAGAGAAAATTGGAAAACTGTTACTGCGAGTGAGAGGCATGGCACCAACTTAGATAGTATGCGGCATGCTGGATAATATTACTTTTTGGGTGTTGGTCACACTGGGCCTGTGGCCTCATGCCCAACCACCCAAGGCGTGATGTTACATAGATACATAGATACATAGATACATAGACAGTGTCGGCAGATAAGGGCCTATGGCCCACCCAGTCTGCCCATTTGAGCTTGTAAGTTCAGTTTGTTTTCCTAGAAGTCTGTTGCCCCTCACCCCTGACCTCCAGAATTCCTTTATGTCTATCCCATGCATTCTTAAATCCCGTGATTGTTTCAGCCCCCACCACTTCCTCTGGCAGGGTGTTCCACTTGTCCACCACCCGTTCTGTGAAGAAATTCTTTCTCATGTTTCCTCTGAATCGTCCTCCTCCAAATTCATCCCATGCCCTCTAGTCCTGGAACATCTTTTTCGCTTAAAATAGTGTTTTCCTGCACCCTGTTCCTACCTGTAAGATACTTGTATGTCTCTATCATATCCTCTCCCTCCTCTCCTCCAGGAAGTACATGTTCAGTTCCTTCAACCTGTCTTCATAGGACTTGTGATACAATCCATGCACCATCTTTGTTGCCCTCCTCCAGACCTTCTCTACCCTGTCTATGTCCTTACGTAGGTATGGTCTCCAGAACTGTACACTGTACTCCAGGTGGGGCCTCACTAGTGTCTTGTATAACGGAATTATGACCTCCTTTTCCTGCTGGTGATGCCCTGCCTATACATCCCAGCATCCTATTTGCTTTACCTGCTGCCTTGTCACACTGTTTCCTACCTTGAGGTCATCAGAGATGATAACCCCAAGATCCCTTTCCTGCTTGGTGCATGCTATATCCTCACCCCCAACTGATATATTGTGCCAGGGTTTTGTGCCCATATGCATTATCTTGCACCCTTTGCATTGAATTTCAACTGCCAAACCCTGACCATTCTTCAAGTTTCTGCAGGTCGCTCTCATTCTGTCTACACCCTCTGGTGTGTCTACTCTATTACAGAGCTTTGTGTCATCAATGAATAGTGAAATTCTGCCTTCTAGGTCCTGCGCAAATGTCACTGATGAAGATGTTGAATAGGACCGGTCCCAGCACTGATCCCTGTGGTACCCCACTGGTCACTCTTCCCTCTGTGGAGTGACAGCCATTACCACCACCCTCTGTGTCCTGCCACCCAGCCAGTTACCTACCCACCACACTACTGTCCTGCCCACACCCATATTCCCCAGTTTGTGTAATAGTCTTCTATGTGGCACAGTGTCAAAGGCCTTGCTGAAGGCCAGATAGGCCATGTCCACTGCCCTCCTGATCCACCTCCCTAGTCACCCAGTCAAAAATTCAACAAGGTTGGTCTGACATGACCTCCCCTGGTGAAACCATGCTGCCTTGGGTCCTGTAGTCCATTGACAACAGATGTTCCCGCAATCTCTCCTTCAGTAGTGCTTCCATGATCTTCCCACTACCGAGGTGAGGCTGACTGGTCTATAGTTCCCTGCTTCCTCTTTGTTCCCACCTTTGTATAAGGGGACTACATCTGCTGTCCTCCAGTCTTTGGCACCTCCCTGTTTCCAGTGATTGGCTAAACAGGATAGCCAGAGTTCAGCCACCACCTCTCTTAGTTCTTTAAGGACCCTGGGTGCACCCCATCTGGCCCCATTGCTTTATCAACTGTTATTACTTCCAGTTCCTTCAGGACCCTTTCGTAAAGGGACTTGTGTCCATTTCTGCACCATTCTCACCCCTTGTACTCCTTCAGACCCATTACCTCCTCTTCCTCAGTAAAGACTGAGCAGAAATACCTATTCAATATGTCAGCTTTACTGTTGTCATCCTCACGTAGCCCCCATCCTCCCTTCAGTCTCACTATCCCTCCCTTTGTCTTTCTTTTTTCACTTATGTACCTCTAAAAGGTTTTGTCCCCTCTACCCACTGATTTTGCAATGTGCTCTTCTGTCTGAGCTTTGGCTTCCCTTACTGACCTCCCTGCCTCCCTTTGCTTCTCCTGTACTTCTCCCTATCCCGTTCTGCCTGTGTCTTTTTGTATTGCCTGAATGCAATCCCAGCACAACATACACCCTGTCATACATTATTCCTTTAATATTAACCAGTCCAGTTTCAGAGGGATCAGGCCAGAGCCTCACAACAAGCTGCCAACCAGCTTGGACACAGATCATGCACTCATCACAATGGCAGATTCAAGCAACAATTATTCAATTATAAATTAATTTAAAAGATATTGGCATTCAAAATATCTGTTTTTATTGATTGCTACTGGATGCTACCACCAATGAATGTTGCTGCTAATGCTGCTAATCCCGAGTCCCAACTCTCATTCTTGGTGCAGGTGTGACGATACACACTGTTTCCTATTGCAATGCCTAGGTCTTCTTTTTAGGGTGCTGGGGGGGGGGTGAGTCACAGAACCTAAAGCAAAGACTTTCTTTCAGGTTCTGTGGGGGTGAAGTATCTATCGCCGACTCCTAGTCCTGCTGCTGCTGCCTTCTGCCTCCGTGAATAATCCTTCCAATTCTGTACCAATGTATGCTCCTCTCTGCTCGCTTAGTATGTTCAATCAACCACTCCCTGGTGTCTGCCACCACTACTGCTCTCTCAAATCCTCTTGTGGTACATGCTGGCTCCTCGGCTCTCTTTCTTTTTTTCCAAAGTTGCTCATCTTGCAATGCCGCCACTGTCATCTTAGTCCTCCTCCCAACTAATGAAGTGATGCTCAGATATGGAAAGGGCCAGCAATTTAAAACTCCTGCTGAGTGACTTGCTGCACACAACCAATAAGCAGAGAGGCGACTGCCCTATCCAGTAATGTGCTGTGAGGCTCACACAGCCCAAGCAGCATGTACCTGTACAGCAATTTGGAGACGAGGTCCAGGCCACCATCCGTCACGATGAACTACTTGTCTCTAATAAAGAAAAGGAAAAAAGAACCACCAACCACATGTTTTGACATGCTGGCTGCTTGCCGTTATTGTTGCCCATACCCACTGGCTTCGTCACTGATGCTGCATGTACTATTAAATGTAAAGAGAAAGTGTGGTACTATTTCAAATAAAAAAAATATGCTGTAGCCCAGTTCATTTATGTTGCCCCTCTCTATTTTTGGCTTTTTTTTCTTTATGCTTATGCTTTTGGCCTCATTCGAAGGTTGGGGAGCCTCCCATATCAGCTTGGTCCCGGTATGTGCCAGGATCTGGGCATCATGGAGCTCACGCCAAGGTGTTTTTTGGTATGCATCCCCTATGACCTGCCAGACAGAGTTGGTCATGCAATGACCTTAGTGCATGATCAGGCGCGGTCCTGCCCCTGATGTGCAGAGGTCCACCAGCACCATCTGACAAGGCCAGGTAGCATGGTCCCAGGCTGCCATGCCTGTCCCCCAGCCAATGCTAGGGGTCGGTAGACACCAGGTGCCAAGTGCCCTCCTTCCCTGGAGAAGGCAAGCAGTCCACTGGATGGTTTACCTCCTCCCTCCCAGTTGACTGTCCGACAGGGAGAGGCTTGGCAGAGGACACCAGAAGGAAGAAGTGCTGTGTGACTGGACTTCTCTACTGGGACTAAAGAAGTAGCACTATTCTACTGGGACCTTTAATTTAGGGTAAAAAAATAGTGTGTTTGTCTCAGTTAGCTAAAGTGGTTATCTGAACAGTTATCTAGGTGTAAATCTCAGGTGACTGAAGGGGCATGATTGCTGTGCAGTTTAAATTACTTGTAGAAAGATCTAGTAAGTAGGGGGAGTGGCTTAGCTAGAAGGAAACTAGATTTAAACACTGCCTTAGAAAGATTATTTCAGAGGCATGGCAGAGGACACCAGAAGGAAGGAGTGCTGTGTGACTGGACTTCTCTACTGGGACTAAAGAAGTAGAACTCTTCTACTGGGACCTTTAATTTAGGGTAAAAAAATATTGTGTTTGTCTCAGTTAGCTAAAGTGGTTATCTGAACAGTTATCTAGGTGTAAATCTCAGGTAGCTGAAGGGGCTTGATTGCTATGCAGTTTAAATTACTTGTAGAAAGATCCAGTAAGCAGGGGGAGTGGCTTAGCTAGAAGGAAACTTGATTTAAACACTGCCTTAGAAAGATTCTGTCAGAGGCTTGGCAGAGGACACCAGAAGGAAGGAGTGCTGTGTGACTGGACTTCTTTACTGGGACTAAAGAAGTAGAACTCTTCTACTCTCTACACTCTTCTAAAAAACTATATTGCCCACCTTCGCTCCCCTCCACCCTCCCACCCAAAGCTAGTTCTACTTTTATAGGCACAGGATTTGACTGACAACAGGAACTTCTTGTTTGGGAGCAGGAAGTGAGTGATCACAGAGCCACCAAAGATGCACCATCCTAGAAGGGCAAGAGTAGCTCTCCGGCCCCCTCTAGCTGCTGGAGGTCTGTCTCTGACCAAGTAATGGATCTACTGAGAAATATTTAGGAGGGCTGACTTTGCCAAAATGGGTGAGTGCCTAAGGAATGCACTAGCAAATGGGCAGGGAGGAGGGGTGGAAGAACAATGGGGAATAATAAAAACTGCCATCACAGAGGTAACAAGCCTTTGTGTGAAGCAAATAAACAAAACAAGATGATGTAAGAAACCACTATGGTTCTCAAAGGAAGTGGCAGTGAAGGTTCAAGAGAAAAAGAAAGCATTCAGGAAGTACAAGGAATTGCAGAAGGAGCAGGACAGAGAACTGTATCAGTTAAAGCAAAAGGAGGCTGGGAAGGCAGTCAGAACAGCAAAGGCCCAAACCGAGGAAAAGATAGCCAACTCAGTTAAGAAGGGGATAAAACCTTTTATAGGTACATCAGGAGTGAAGGAAGACCAAGGGAGGGATAGTGAGGCTTAATAAAGGGAGGGAGGTGGGCAGAGGAGACTGTGAAAAGGCAGAGGTACTAAACAAATATTTTTGCTTAGTATTTACAAATGAAGAGGGGGAGGTACATAAAACAAACAGTAGTAACACTCTGGATACAGAAGTTGATGCCAGCCCATTTACAGAAGAAAGGGTTATGAAAGAACTCTTAAAACTGAAGGTGGACAAAGCAATGGGGCCTGTTGGGATTCATCCCAGAATTCTAAAAGAGCTAAGGGTAGAACTAGTGACACCACTGACTACCCTTTTTAACAAATCATGGGAGGATGGGGTGGTACCCGAGGACTGGAGAAGGGAAGATGTGAGTCCCCTTCACAAAAGTGGGAGCAAGGCAGAAGCAGGAAACTACAGACCTGTTAGTTTAACCTCAGTGATAGGTCAAAATGATGGAATCACTTCTGAAGGAAAGAATTGTCGAGTATCTAGAGGCCAGAGGGGCACAGGACCCTAGGCAGCATGGATTCACAGTGGGAAGGTCATGCCAGATAAATCTGATAGATTTCTTTGACTGGGTGACCAAAGTAGTAGATCAGGGATGGGCTGTGGACATGGCCTACCTAGACTTTAGCAAGGCATTTGACACAGTCCCACACAAAAGATTAATATACAAGTTAGTCAGCCTGGGGTGGGTCCCAAGATGACAGCCTGGGTAAAGAATTGGCTGGAGAATAGGACACAGAGGTAATAGTAAATGGAGTCCACTCAGAAGAAAGGAGGGTTACTAGTGGGGTACCACATGGTTCAGTATTAGGACGGTCCTCTTCAATGTCTTTATAAGTGACATTGCGGAAGGACTGGAAGAAAAGTATGTCTCTTTGCAGATGACACTAAGATCTGCAACAGAGTTGATGCACAGGGTGGGGTGGAAAGGATGAGAAGGGACTTGGCAAGGTTAGAGGAATGGTCAAATGTGGCAGCTTAGATTCAATGCTAAGAAGTGCAAGGTAATGCACCTGGGAAACAAAAACCCAGGGGAAGAGTACACAATGGGGGTGAGATACTAACAACAACAAAAATGGAAAGGGACCTGGGGGTGGTCATATCAGATGACCTAAAGGTGGGCAAGCAATGTGAGAGGGCAGCAAGGAGGGCTGGGGGGTTACTGGGGTGCATAGGGAGAGGCATCACCAGTAGAAAACAAGAAGTTATTATCCCTCTGTACAGACAGTTGGTGAGACCCCATCTGGAGTACTGTTTGCAGTTCTGGAGACCCAATCTCCGCAAAGACATTGGACAGCTTCCATCCTGTCTGAGGAGGGCAACTAAAATGGTGCAGGGTCTGCACCGGAAGACATATGAAGAGAGACTTAAGGAGCTTAATATGTATAGCCTCGAGGAAAGGAGGGAGAGGGGGGACATGATAGAAACTTTCAAGTACCTCAAGGGAATCAACAAAATCCAAGAGGGTAGCATCTTTCAAAAAAAGAGGTGTGCAATAACAAGAAGGCACAATTTGAAGATAGAGGGGGGGCGGCTCAGAGGTAATTTAAGGAAGTATTTTTTCACAGAGAGGGTTGTGGATGCATGGAATGGCCTTCCAGAGGAGGTTGTGTAGTCAAAATCAGTGGTGGAATTCAAGCATGCATGGGACAGTCATAAGGCAATTCTAGGGTGTGGGGGTAAGAAGAAGTAGGCTGCTGGTTAACTAGGATCTGCAGCTTATCCAGTAGGTAGGGAAATGGGCAGACTGGGTGGGCCAAGCTGTCCTTATCTGCCATCAAATTCTATGTTTCTATGTTTCTATAGGATCTTCTTGTCTCAGAACAGAACAATCAGGAGCTTAAACGGCACAGAGGCAGTAAGTAAGTAGAGAAAGAGAAGGAAACAAAAAAAAAAAAACAGAGGAAAGAGTAAGGATTCCAAACAATAGTGAAGGGGACAGAAATAAGACATGATGGGAGTGGTGCAGTGCAGTGGCTGTGGAGCAGCAGCCTTTCAGGAGACGTTCTGGAGGATGCGGTGTTGTCCCATCTGCAGGCACCTCTCTGGGCTGAGGGGGGAGGTTGCTCATCTCTAGGCTGAGTTGGCCAGGATTTGTGGGTCCTCCTCTTCCATCCAAGGACCACCAGGGCCACAGCTGTTGCCTCTGAAGTTGCCAAGAAAGAGGAGCGGTTGGACCACAGTGGGCTCAGGGAGGGTGAGGGTGGTGGAACAGAGGCACAGCCCTCCAGTTGTACCTCTCCACAATTCCTATGCCATTCTGGCAAAGTATGGTTCCTCTATGGAGGCACCCACAGTGGAGACCAAGGAGGATGCTGGAAACCTCCACAAAGGAGACCCACAGAAGAGTGGCATGGGACCCCACAGGGGAAGGAAACAAATCCTGGTGGGGGACTCCATTGTTAGGAAGGTAGGACTGGGGGAAGAAGGGGAGAGGGAGGTAAGGTGCCTGCCTGGCGCCATGGCTTGGAGGGACAGGGAGCGAATCCTCAAGGTTGCCAGAGCAGCTGTACAGGGGAGGGAGCTGGATGTCATTGTCCACCTAGGGACAAATGACCTGGCTAAGAATGGGATCAGAGCAGTGCAGGAAGAGTTTGTGGAATTGGGGAGGGGCCTTAGACAAGTAGCATGCACGGTAACCTTCTCGGAGGTGCTGCCTATCTATAGTGTACAAGAGGTTAGGGTGCTCCACACCATGGGATTCAATCAGTGGTGGTTGAAAAACTGGTGCAGAGCTCAGGGATTTGGCTTCATTGGGGATTGGGGGTCCACCTAGAGTGATGCATGCCTATAGTGGCACGAAGGGCTGCATCTGTCCAGGAAGGGAACCAGGATCCTACGTGATAGGATTAAATGCTTCATTGGCAAGTATTTAAACTAGCCAAGGGGAAGGCACTGGAAAGGAGCAGGGAAATCCTTGCCCCAAAAAAAGTCACGTTAGTAAGTGCAGTAAACACCAACATAGAGATGTCGATAGGGAGAAGGGCAGGAGTAAATGGAGAAAGTGACAAAGCCAAGTAGGAGAGGGATGGGGCAAAAAGGAGTAAGGCTGTCAGGAAATGGAGGATAATGAGTACCAATGCCCATAGCCTGGGCAACAAGCTCCCTGAACTGGTGGCCTTGATGGAAGAGGGATGCCTGGATATTGTAGCAGTCACAGAAACATGGTACACAGAGAACCATGACTGGGATGTTGACATACCAGGGTACATAACCTACAGGAGAGACAGGGAGGGGAGAAGGGGGGGAGGAGTAACTCTATGTAAAGGAAGGGATAAAAGCAACTGAACAAAAGAGTAAACAGGGAGGAGAGGAGGCACTGTGGGTCACCTTGGAGACTAGAAGTGGCACCACAATCTGCACAGGGGTTGTATACAGACCCCCAGGTCAGGGGAAGGAATGGACAAGGATATGATAGAAGACATTCTTAGGATGGCAGAGAAAGGGGAGATACTGTTGATAGGAGACCTGAATATGCCAGATGTTAACTGGAGCACACTTGCTGCAGCCACATCCAAGAGCAGGGCCATTCTAGGGCCATTCTACAGGTGGCATGCCTCAGACAGCTAGTTTCAGAACCCACTTGTGAGGGAGCAATCTTAGACCTTGTACTATCAAATGGGGACAGTGAGAAGATCTCAGATCTAGAAGTGGGTTGCCATCTGGGAACAAGTGACCATCAAACAGTGTGGTTCACGTTAACTCAGCTACAGAGCCAAGCCGTACAAAAGTGAGGGTACTGGACTTCAGGAGGGCTGACTTTGGCAAGATGGGAGAGTGCCTCAGAAAAGCACTAGCAAACAGGCTAGAAGGAAGGGTGGAGCAACAATGGGGAATCATCAAAACTGCCATCACAGATGCAAGAAGCCTTTGTGTGAAGCAAATAAATTAAAATGAAAGAAAAAGCCACTATGGTTCTCAAAAGAGGTGGCGGGGAAAGTCAGGGAGAAAAAAGATAGCATTCAGGAAGTATAAGGAAACACAGAAGGAGCAGGACAGACAGCTGTACCAGTTAAGGCAGAAGAAAGTAGGGAGGAAAGTCAGAATAGCAAAGGTCCAAACTGAGGAAAGGATAGCCAACTCAGTTAAGAAAGAGGATAAAATATTTTATAGGTACATCAGAGAGCATAGAAAGACAAAGGGAGGGATAGTGAGGCTGAATAGAATGAATGGTGGGTGGGCAGTGGGGGATAGTGAAAAAGCAGGGATACTGAATGAATATTTCTGCTCAGTATTCACAAAAGAGGAGGGGGAGGTCCCTAATCCAATTAACAGAAGCACTCTGGATGGGGGGGGGTCGATCCCAGCCCTTTCACAGAAGAAAGGGTTCTAAAAGAACTCCTAAAACTGAAGGTGGACAAAGAAATGGGGCCTGATGGAATTCATTCCAGAATTCTAAAAGAATTAAGGGGATAACTAGTGAAACCACTGACTACCCTTTTTAACAAATCATGGGAGGATGGTGTGGTACCCGAGGACTGAAGGAAGGCGGATGCGATTCCCCTTCACAAAAGTGGGAGCAAGACAGAGGCAGGAAACTACAGACCTGTCAGTTTGACCTCTGTGGTAGGGAAAGTGATGGAATCACTTCTGAAGGAAAGAACTGTTGAGTGCCTAGAGGCCAGTGGGGCATAGGACCCAAGGCAGCATGGGTTCACAGTGGGAAGGTCATGTCAGACGAATCTAATTGATTTCTTTGACTGGGTGACCAAAGTAGTAGACCAGGGAGGGGCTGTGGGCGTGGCCTACCTAGACTTTAGCAAGGCATTTGACACAGCCCCACACAAAAGATTAATAGTCAAATTAACCAGCCTGGGAGTGGGTCTCGGGTGGTAGCCTGGGTAAAACATTGGCTGAACAACAGGACACAGAAGGTAATTGTAAATGGAGTCCACTCTGAAGAAAGAGGGGATACTAGCAGGGTACCGCAGGGTTCAGTACTGGGTCCAGTCCTTTTTAATGTCTTTATAAGTGACATTGCAGAGGGACTGGAAGGAAAAGTATGCCTCTTTGCAGATGACACAAAGATCTGCAACAGGGTTGATACACAAGGAGGAATGGAAAGGATGAAAAGGGACTTGGCAAGGTTGGAGGAATGGTTGGAAGTATGGCAGCTAGGATTCAATGCAAAGAAGTGCAAAATAATGCACCTGGGAAACAAAAACCCAGGGGAAGATTACACACTGGTGGGGGGTAGTAACAAAAACAAAAAAGGAAAGGGACCTGGAGGTGATCATATCAGATGACCTTAAGGTTAGCAAGCAATGTGAGAAGGCAGTAGGGAGAGCTTGGCTTATACTGGATGCATAGGGAGAGGCATCAGCAGCAGAAAACAGGAAGTTGTTATCCCTCTGCACAGACAGCTGGTGAGACCCCCATCTGGAGTACTGCATCCAGTTCTGGAGTCCCCATCTCTGCAAGGACATAGACAGGATAGAGGCAGTCCAGAGGAGTGCAACTAGAATGGTGCAGGGTCTGCAAGAGAAGCCATATGAGGAGAGACTAAAAGAGCTTAATATGTATAACCTTGAGGAAAGGAGGGAGGGGGGGACATGATAGAAACGTGTAAGTACCTCAGTGGAATCAACAAAGTCCAAGAGGGTAGCATCTTTCAGAAAAAGAGACATGCAAGAACAAGGGGATACAATTTAAAGATAATGGGGGCAGTCCAGGGGCAATATGAGAAAGCATTTTTTCACAGAGAGGGTAGTGGATGCATGGAACAGCCTTCCTGAGCAGGTTGTGGGGTCTAAAACTGTGGGAGAATTCAAGAATACATGGGACAGACATAAGACAATTCTTGTGGGGGTAGGAAGAAATAGGCTATTGGTTACCTAGGATCTGTGGCTTATCTTGTAGGTAGGGAAATGGGCAGACTAGGTGGGCCAAGAGGTCCTTATCTGCCGTCAAAGTCTATGTTTCTATGTTTCTATCCATGGTCCGCTTCCGAATCCTTGTTGTCGGCACCGCAGATGGTAACACTACCACTACACCGGCAGGCCGGACCATATTTTTGGCATTTTTTGCAGTACTCTTGGTCGTACTGAGTGTATGCCTGCTGGCAGCCGTGTCTTTAGCACAATGTTTCTCATTAATTTAGGGACCGGAGAGTTAAACATTGGTAATAGCAGGTAGCCAGAAATAGCTTCTTAGCTTCTCAGGACCATTCGACCACTCAATAAAGAACTCAGTTTGGTGGTCACTATCTCACTATTGTGTGATGCACAATCTCTGTCTCTTCACCAAGATTCCTCAACTCCCCTCAGAGACCTCTGTTGCCCTTTCAGATGCCAGATTATCAAGGATGTCATAAAATTCCTAAAATAATGTAAACAGAACTCCAAGTGCAGCTGACAGATACCACAAATATTAGCAACAGACAAAACAACCCCAAGATAATAAAATTCAAAGTGTTCTAGGTATATGTTTATTGCTAGCATAGAGGTAATTTGTTGTCAGTTCTTCCACAACAGCAACACTTTGCATTCATATATTATATATGCTGCTTAATACAATGAATTTGCAACCACTAGAATTCACGGTAGAACTCCAGCTGACATGTTCGCTTCAGAATGAATTAGCGCGGTACTGACATATCACCTGCTGACACTTTATCAACAAATGAAAATCGCTGTACTGCCCGTTTCTTTTTGGATTTTGTGTCTCTGTGGTGTCTCCATGATGATGAGAGGATAAAAGGGACGAACATACGGACTTCCCTTGCTGATAGAAGAGTGCTGGAGAATGCTGATTGCTGAATGTATGAATGCTGAAATGCTTGCTAGTCAGATACCAGATGCTGTAAAGGCTGTCAAGTTCAACTAAGCTGAGCGATTGAGTGACTGAGAGCCGAGTGCTGACTACGGCACACTTTATACAGCAGTATAATGCATAGGGTATAAGGTACAAGCTATCCCATAAATTTCACTGGCATTTTATTTTTGCTTACATTTTAAATCAGTGAATATAGCGAAAATAAACTGCCAGCAAAATTTGTCTTATTCAGTATGTACAGTATGTAATGAACGATGCTTGACTCAAAATATGCAGGTTACTTCCATGAATTAGAGGACCATCCTGGCCAAAATGTTTTTTACGCACATGTGGTGTGAAATGATGTTTCAGTCAGGATATGAAAATGTTCACCTACCGGATTCATGAGGTGGGATCATAAGAAGACTATGTTGAACATTTGGGGTCAAAATATACCCCCCCCCCCCAAAAACAAATTATGCAGTGAAATTGTTTGCAGGGACAGTCCAGTGCCAGTGATCTGAGTTCAGGTGTGCTAGGTGAGCCAGCTGAATCGGTCCAAGCTGAGGGAACGGTGCTACAGCATGTAGCAATGGTCCCACCCTCGGGAGGGCCAGAGCAGTATTCTGGAAGTTGATAATGTGCAGTGGGCTGGGGAGCCAATTCCCTCACAAGGGGTTGACATGCGTGCCAAAGCCTGAATTGCCCATGCACTGCATCAGATCCCTTGAAACCCAGCCCACACTTTATATATCTCATCAGGTAATTACATTAGCAGACATTTTGGCTCTAACCAGAATTTGTTTAAAAAGCCTGAGACACCAAGGAAGGAGGATGTGGGTGGAAAGACTGAAATAGGGAAGGCCAAATAACAAATAGTGAACACCCCGAATATTTGACCTTGAGTTTGAATCTTCAGGCCCTATATTTGGAAATAGATATTTATAAACCTTACTGAAAACAAGTCTTTTGTTCAGAATGTCTGTATTAGATCCATTTTGAATCAGATTTGTTCTGTTAAATTCAGGAAATATTTTGTCATACTCTTGCTGCCTGCCTGTACTTTAGCCTGTTAGGCACTGGGGAATGGGGTTCACAGTAGAGCACTCTGTAAACTAAACTTTCTCCCATGTTCCCCTCATAGCAGGCTACACCTGGAGATAAGCTGTTTATACCTTAGTGTGCCTTTCCTGTCCAAAACATTTAAATAAATAACTAGCTATGGTAGAACTCTGGCTTTGATAGAGAAGCGACTGCCTCTGGATTTTTTTTCCCCATTCTGTTTACATCCTCCTCTCACACTGACACCAGACCCCCTTACCTAAGGATCATGTGTGTGTAACCTTGGTTTGTCCTCAAGGCATGGTCAAGTTTGGTGCCTCCCCCCAACAAAACATGCGATGTAGGCCCTACAGACCACCTTGATCGAGGCTGGGGTCAGATATACCATCCCTGCTGGCAGTAGCTCCTACTGCCAGCTTTTTCCATTTTCTGTCCCCCTCCAGGTTCCAAGACAGTGTGGGTCTGTGATGTCATGATGCATGCACTCATGCATGTCCTACTGACATCTGCACTTCAACCAAGTTCGTCTTCCAGCCTAACAACCGCCTGTGGTCACCCAGATGAAAGGGGAGTGGCGGGCAGAGTCTCTCCTTCCATAAAGAGGATGAATGTTCTCTGGGATGTTAAGTCCCTTCCCGTCCCCCAGTAAGACCCTTAACAACCTCAGATTACTCTTGAACTGGGTTTTCTGCATTTCTAGCAGTAGTGCTATCACTACATTAATAGACCAGCCTTGGCTCTGGACTCTTAGAACATCTCACAGTTTACTGTATCTGCCTCTTGAATGGAGCTTGTGGTTTTGAATGGTGGTGCAGATGTTATACACAATAATTTTGCCACAGATGGTCTTGCCTTCAACTCCTCACCTGCTAATAATCTTCGCAACCAACTGTGCACTCATGATCTACCAAGTACAGCTAGGGACACCCCAACAACTGATGCAGTCTTCTCCTTTTCTCCCATTTCGCTGAAGCTGGTAGAAGATTTACTATTAGAACTGGACACTCATAAGGGTAGAGGTACTGATCAAATTGATTAATTTTTTTTCTAAAAATGAGTTATGTCCTGTCTGCCCCCTCACACACCTCTTCAATCTGTCCCTGGCTCAGGGTGACATTCCAACTATCTGTGAAACTACCCATGTCATCCCTCTACACAAATTCTGTGACCCTAACGACCTGAATAATTACAGACCAATTACCCTGCTCCCTATCCTCTCGAAAATAGTACAGAAACTAGAAAACAACCAACTTAGGGACCACTTGGATACCTTCAGTCTCCTAAATCCAGTTCAATCAGGTTTTCATCCACGCAATAGCACAATATCTGCCCTCACAAAGGTTACCAGTAACTGGAAGAAAGCCCTAGACACTAAAAACCGTGCGTGTGCCTTATTTCTTGATTTGAGTAAGGCACTTGACACCGTGGACCACAACCTACTACCAGACACTCTTACAGACTTTGGTTTGGATGCCCAGGCATTAAAATGGTTTTCTTGCTACCTTTCAGGTCAGTACCAGCAAGTTAAAGCTGACAATGTACTTTCTTCCTTGAAATCACTTCAGAGAGGGCTACTGCAGGGCTCCATCTTAGGTCCTCTACTGTTTGCACTTTATATCAACAATGTTGATGGAAGTATCAAAGCAGCCAGTATCCGTCTGTTCACTGACAATACAAAGCTCTATAGTGATAGGCCTACCCCAGATCTTGCTAGTAAAGATCTCCACCAAGAGTTCAGCCATTTACAGCTAAACTTACTAAAACAAAAGCTGTTATTAAATGCTAAAAAGACCAAGGCCATGTTCTTTTCTCCCCTCTTAAACACGCCTAATCCCTCCTCCCTAGGTTTAGTCCTACAAATAACTACCCTACTGGGTGAATCCTTAGAGTTTGTGGCAAGATTCAAGTACCTTGGGTTCTGGATTGACTGCAGACTTTCATTTGTCAACCACATTGAAGAGCTTCAGAAAAAACTCAAAGGAAGACTAGTATTTTACAGAATTAAGCACCTTCTTATTCAAGACACCAAAACCAGGCTGGTTCAAAGCACATTCATTCCCCTTCTGGATAATGCTGATTTCTTTTATTGGCATGGACCCCTCACAGTGCTAGCAAACTTGACACCCTCTATCATAGGGCAACAACAATCATTACTGATCTACCTTACTCTTCTCATCATTATACCCTTTATGCCCTGGTGGGCTGGACTGCTGTAAAGTTCAGAAGGCAAAAGAATGCTGCTTTCTAGACATTTAGAGCACTTACAGGGGAATTACCACAGTATATTGCAGATTGTCTGCCTCGGTGTGTACCAGGTAGTTACTCCCTGAGAAGTTGTGCATACATCTCACTTCTCATTCCCAAAGCCACTTCTCATTTTAGCCTAGCATCCATAAACCACACTCTCTCTTCCATGCGGAACAAACTTCAAAAAACTTTGAAGCTGGTAATCCCTGTAAAACTGTCCACCTTCAAACTGCTCTTTACTCACTCATTTAAGGAATACTACAACTGTTTCCATGATACTTAGTAGCCTGGGACTTTGAGTCCTTATTGTGCGGTCCCAGACACCCTTTCCTACTCTCCAGTTCTCCTGTATATCTGGGGCCAGATATTCAAACTGCGCCATTCTGTGGCACAAGCCCTTGCACTGCTCAAAAAAGTTGTGCAGGGGTGTGGCCAGGGCGATATTCAATGGGTGCGCTGTTGAGCAGCTGCTGAATATCGCCCCTAACCTCCCAGCCACTATGCATGGCGCAGTGGAACTTGCACCACCGCAAGTGGTCAGGTGGAGCATTCAGAATGCGGTGGCACAAGTTCCATTGCACCATGCGCAAACCTGTGATATTCAAAAGGTGACGTGCAAATGGGGCCATAATTTATGCGAGATGCACGGGGGGCCATTTGCATTTAATTACTGCCCCATTTGCATGTCATTAGCTTGCAGGTGTGCTGATCCACGAAGACTTGCGCCTGGCTCCCTGCCAGGCAGCAGCCATCGGGGACCGACGCCCCCTGCAGCTTGATCACGGGCAGAACAGTATTCCACCCCCCCAGCAGCCCAATCAGGCATAATGTAAATTCCCCCGACTTAGCCCAATGGCGGGCATAAAGTAATTCTCCCCTCAACTAGCCTGATCAAGGCCATAAAGTAATTCTTCCCCCACCCCGACTAGCCCGATCGCGGGCAAAACATCAACCCCCAAAGACCAATATCCCTGGTTGTCTAGTGGACTGTGAAGCCCGATCGCGGGCATAAGGTCAAACCCACCCCCAAAGTCAATATCCCTGGTGATCTAGTGGCCACCACCACCCACAGAGCCCCACCACCCGCTACCCCGTTAGCCAGCGGGCAGCAGCTCCCCACCCCTGCCACCCTGCCACCTACCAACTGCAGCTTGGGCGGGCTACAGCCATTGATTCAGGCAAGAGCCAATGGGCATGCAGCTCATACCCGTACAAGGCGGTCCAGATATGTGAATGAATTAATTCATTCACATATCTGTGCTGCTATGCGGCTATGAACTACATGCTCGATAGCTGTTGCTCTGAACTTATGGGTGTGCAGCCCCACAGAGCTGTCAGTCGTGGCTGGTGGGGTGGCAGGCGGAGATGGTGCTACCGCCGCCGGATGATGGGGGAGCAGGTGGTGGGGCTCCATGGTGGTGGAGTGGGGCCACTAGACCACCAGGGATATTGGACTTTGGGGGTGGGTTTGACCTTATGCCCACGATCGGGTTTTCGGCGTCCACTGGACCACCAGGATATTGGTCTTTGGGGAGGTTGACATTATGCCTGCATCGGGCTAGTCGGGGCATGGGGAAGAATTACTTATGCCCAATGCATCAGGCTGCCGCGGGGGGGACTACTCTGCTGCCCATGATCGGGCTACAGGGGAGGTTACTATTATGCCCACAATTGGGCTGCAGGGGGGCACCGGGAACAAGTGGAGGGCCACCCACAGGTGGCAGCTGCTGTGTTGCGCCCTGCAATGCGGCAGCTCACCTGTGGGTGGCCCTCGACTTGATCCTATTTTTGGGGCTTAAAGTTGTGCAGGCACAGGCAGGGGGTTGCGCCTGCATAACTCTACACGGCCTGGTTGAATATTGGGCTGTGCAGTTTATGCATGGTTCCTCCCCCTTCGGTTGCGCATGCCGTTATTAGCATTGCACTGTTGCTCAGCATGATTTGGGGGGTACAACTGCCTCATGCTGAATATCACAGAATGGCGCATTTCGGACTTGCACAGGCACAACCCTATTGCGCATGGCTCAGCTCTTTTGAATATCTGAGCCCTGGTCTATAATCCCTCTGATTTCTCATGTGGATGTCTTTGTAAATATTGTATGTATGTATGGGCTGGCAGTATAGCCTAGAGGTTAGAGGAACGAGGTGTGAACAAACTTGATATACCCAGCAGACCAGACCTGAGTTAGATTCTCACAGCCACCACTTGCATACTGTGTGACTCTGAGCAAGTCACTTAACTGCCCAGTACTCCCAGGTCGCCCCTGTAAATAGGCACTTGTGCCTAGTGGGCATTACCTGGTTACCAAAGACTAAAATAAAAATTAAAAATCTATACATATATACATACCTTGTGATTGTATTTGTATATATTGTATATATCAGTTCTATATATGTCATTTGGCATTTCTCTGTACATACTATGTAAGAACTGTCTGCACCCCATTGCACTTTGTTCTAGTGAATTATGTATCTTGCACTGTGTTACTTTATTGTATTATGTCTAGGTCCACTTTGCAAAAGAGTTCATCCCAATGGTGTTTCACCTTGTAAAATAAAGATTGATTCTCCAGAAGGAGATGTCGCACAGATATCATATTTTGCCCACATTTCAAACCTACTTGGTCATGATTTCCTCCACGACAGCAGAGATGTGCAAATCATGTTTATGGTTTCCTGTACAGCAAGCAGCCACTTCAGACTCTCTTTAAAGACTTGGTTGGTGCTGTGAGAGCTGCAGCATGGAACAGTTTCTTACCACATGAAATTAAAAATAGGGGGTTGTTACCTGCTGGAACCCTGCCTTCTGCATGCTGCAGCTGTTTTCTGAGCAGCACAAAACAGTGCCCCAACATACAGTTGAGCATCAGATAAGAAAAGGGTGTGTGAATAATGCTCCGTTTGATTGAGTAGTCACTCCTGATGTCCCATCTGGGTCAGCTACTGCTACCACTTAAGAATGTAACCCACATAGTCTGTGCACTGCAGACAGTGCCTGTCACATTCACACAGTCTTCAGTTCATTCAAGTTAGAGGCAGCATGGTCTAGTGGTTAGAGCACCAGCTTGGAAACATGGAGATCACATGCTTAAACCCCATCAGTGTTAATTGCTCACTCTGTGACCAGGAAATCCTAGTTCCAATCCTACCACAGCTCAAGTGCAAGTCATTGGACCTCCCTATGTCAGTTGTAGAAGTCATGGTTTACACACTGATTAGAGAGGGGAGTGGCATTCTGGGCCCTGACTACTGATGTCTGTTACTCTTATTGTCTTATATCAGGGGTTCTCAAATGGTGAGGCCAGCCTCCCTTGGGAGGCTCCAGCCTGTTCCAAGGGAGGCTCAAGCAAGTCTGAAAAAGTACTGTATTTAAATATTGAGTTTTATATATTTTGTGTGAAGAGATGAAGCAAACTGAAAGAGGATAATAATAGTACAATAGGTGAATTTTATGTATTTATTTACTAATAGGTGACAAGGGAAGGTGAATGAGCCAAGGCTCATTTTAGGTGTACCTGGGGAAGGGCTGGTAGTGAATACATTTCAAAAGGTAACTGCAAAACAATCAAGAAATACACAATGAACAATAGTGCAAACAAATATGAACAATAAACTAACAAGTGGTGGTAATCGATTAATTTGTAGACTGATGGTAGAACAGCCCAAATACAAGAGTTGAGCATAGAAGTGCTAAGAGCAATAGCAGGAAGGAGCAAAGTAATCCCAGAGAAGTTGCTTAGGAGCAAGGACAGAGGGGGAGAGGCAAAGTAGGAAGGTTATTTCCTATAGAGAGGAAACAGAGACAGTAGTCTGACCCATGAAGGTACTGCAACAAGAGGTAACAATGGTCCAAGAATGAAAATAGTGGAGCAAGCAGGCTGGCCTGTTTTTTTGGGGGGAGGGGGGGTTTACAATAAGTTGAATGATAATATTTGTTTATTTTATGTATTTGTTATTCAGATAACACCTTTGAGCACAGGAGCTCTTTTTAAAAGGTTCCATGTTAGTGTAAGACAAAGAACTGAATGTGAGCCAAGTACTCAAAGGGGTCTCAATTTATTCAGGGTGTACTGAGCAAAGTACAGTATGTTATTTTTCCTTGGGGAGATCCATGATTATTTCAGTTTTTGGGGGAGGCTCAAAATCTTTTCTATGGATTTGGGGAGGCTCACTGTGACAAAGTCTAAGAGCTATTGTCTTATATCCACCCTACTGGTGTTATAATATGAATGCTCTGCTCAGTTTGAATTGAACGTAATGCGAGTTGCTTAAAGCAAAGATTTTTTTTTTTTGAGAAGTCGGAATTACAACCTTTGAGCGAAAAGCTCCTTTACAAAGGATCCTCATCAATACATAGGCAGTGGGTAACAGACAGAGGTAGGGGACAATAGCAGCCAGTGGCATTGTCAGCAGCCAACAAATAGTTACATACAGTAATCGCAACATTATCAGCGATCAACAGATAGTTACATACAGTAATCGCAGCATTATCAGCAATCAACAGACAATTACATACAGTAATCGCAGCATTATCAGCAATCAACAGACAGTTACATACAGTAATCGCAGCATTATCAGCAATCAACAGACAGTTACATACAGTAATCGCAGCATTATCAGCAATCAGCAAATACTTACATACAGTAATCGCAGCATTATCAGCAATCAACAGACAGTTACATACAGTAATCGCAGCATTATCAGCAATCAGCAAATACTTACATACAGTAATCGCAGCATTATCAGCAATCAACAGACAGTTACATACAGTAATCGCAGCATTATCAGCAATCAACAGACAGTTACATACAGTAATCGCAGCATTATCAGCAATCAGCAAATACTTACATACAGTAATCGCAGCATTATCAGCGATCAACAGACAGTTACATACAGTAATCGCAGCATTATCAGCAATCAACAGACAATTACATACAGTAATTGCAGCATTATCAGCAATCAACAGACAGTTACATACAGTAATCGCAGCATTATCAGCAATCAACAGACAGTTACATACAGTATTCGCAGCATTATCAGCAATCAACAGACAGTTACATACAGTAATCGCAGCATTATCAGCAATCAACAGACAGTTACATACAGTAATCGCAGCATTATCAGCAATCAGCAAATACTTACATACAGTAATCGCAGCATTATCAGCAATCAACAGACAGTTACATACAGTAATCGCAGCATTATCAGCAATCAACAGACAGTTACATACAGTAATCGCAGCATTATCAGCAATCAGCAAATACTTACATACAGTAATCGCAGCATTATCAGCAATCAAGAAATAGTTACATACAGTAATCGCAGCATTATCAGCAATCAGCAAATAGTTACATACAGTAATCGCAGCATTATCAGCAATCAGCAAATAGTTACATACAGTAATCGCAGCATTATCAGCAATCAGCAAATAGTTACATACAGTAATCGCAGCATTATCAGCAATCAACAAAAGTTGCATACAGTAATCGCAGCATTATCAGCAATCAAGAAATAGTTACATACAGTAATCGCAGCATTATCAGCAATCAAGAAATAGTTACATACAGTAATCGCAGCATTATCAGCAATCAAGAAATAGTTACATACAGTAATCCCGGCATTATCAGCAATCGAGAAATAGTCACTTACAGTAATCGCAGCATTATCAGCAATCAAGAAATAGTTACATACAATAATCCCGGCATTATCAGCAATTAGAAAATGGGTAAAGTAAATCCTCTCCCTGATTGGCTGAGACACGTTTTTAGGTGGGCATCTATCAGACAATAGATGCCCACCTAAAAACGAGAGCCAGCCAACAGTGCCCCTTTACCCACTGTAGTATCCCAGCACCCACTCTGTTTCCCAATTGGCCAATATGTAAAAAAAAATTTCAAACTCAGCGCCATTTTTCCATACAAGTTAGCGAGTGATTTCACACAATACAGTACACGCAACACTCGCTATAATTAAATCAAAATCTAGCAGTTTAACGAGTGGTCCAAACGCAAAGAAATCCACACACAAGCTGAAAATTAGAAAGTAAACTAATTCGCTCAGCACAGCAGACCGCATGATTAGAAATAACTGCAGTGCACTAACGAGACGTCTGACATCGTGCGCCGGTAAACATCATGCATCAGCTAGAGTCCTTTCAGTGCACAAAACACACACCCTCCCAGACTGACACAGAAAGTCTTTCCCCTCTGAGTACCCCCCAGTACCTGGCATGAATGACTGTTCCTAGATGATAGCAGGCTGCAGCCAGATACCTGCCCTGCTGCTTCCTGTGTCCTGTAATCTGACTCTCTCACTAAGTCGCGGGTACAGTGCCACGGAAAGACGATGTTGCCAATGGCACTTGCCTCATACATAAAAGCGAACAGCATCTCATAGTTTGCCAGATCTACTGCCCGCCTCCCGCCCTCGCACCCAACTCTTTCCGGTACAGAAAAAAATAGCCGTACACTTTCGTACCACGCAACCAAGCAATACTACTGTCTGTGTCACCACATAATTCTTCACTTCCTGTTTTTTCACAAACGGGGTTATGCAAGGTCGCGTGCTGAACAGCAGCATCTTTTGAAAGAAAAAAGCTTGCAGGAAACGAACAGCACCAAGAAAATAGCAAGTTTCACAAAACATGTCTCTCAATCTAATAGTGTGTGTGTGGGGGGGGTAAGTAGAATGGAATGGCTCTGTGTGTGAGGGGGGAGGGAGCTAGAACAGCACAAAAAGGCAGGGACTATTTAACCTTATAAAAATTTTCTTTTTCTAATCTTTTTATTCAAAAACTAATTTCCTCAAATTTTTTTATTTAATTAACATTTACACACAAGCCCATTTTCTAAGTGCAATAATACCCTCCAGGGTGGGCAGTATTGTGCTATACCGGACCTTCCAAGGGCTATAAGGCCCTCCGCCTGCGGCGTCGGGCCTCATTACGCCCCTGGGCGGTCCGGTATAGCACTATACCGCCCACCCTGTTGGGTATTATTGTTTACTCAGCAAATAGTTACATACAGTAATCCCGGCATTATCAGCAATCAAGAAATAGTTACATACAGTAATCGCAGTATTATCAGCAATCAAGAAATAGTTACATACAGTAATCCCAGCATTATCAGCAATCAACAGATAGTCACATACAGTAATCGCAGCATTATCAGCAATCAACAGATAGTCACATACAGTAATCCCAGCATTATCAGCAATCAACAGATAGTCACATACAGTAATCGCAGCATTATCAGCAATCAAGAAAGTTACATACAGTAATCGCAGCATTATCAGCAATCAACAGATAGTCACATACAGTAATCCCAGCATTATCAGCAATCAACAGATAGTCACATACAGTAATCCCAGCATTATCAGCAATCAACAGATAGTCACATACAGTAATCGCAGCATTATCAGCAATCAAGAAATAGTTACATACAGTAATCCCAGCATTATCAGCAATCAACAGTCACATACAGTAATCGCATATTATCAGCAGTCAAGAAATAGTTACATACAGTAATCGCAGCATTATCAGCAATCAACAGATAGTCACATACAGTAATCCCAGCATTATCAGCAATCAACAGATAGTCACATACAGTAATCCCAGCATTATCAGCAATCAACAGATAGTCACATACAGTAATCGCAGCATTATCAGCAATCAAGAAAGTTACATACAGTAATCGCAGCATTATCAGCAATCAACAGATAGTCACATACAGTAATCCCAGCATTATCAGCAATCAACAGATAGTCACATACAGTAATCCCAGCATTATCAGCAATCAACAGATAGTCACATACAGTAATCGCAGCATTATCAGCAATCAAGAAATAGTTACATACAGTAATCCCAGCATTATCAGCAATCAACAGTCACATACAGTAATCGCAGCATTATCAGCAGTCAAGAAATAGTTACATACAGTAATCGCAGCATTATCAGCAATCAACAGATAGTCACATACAGTAATCCCAGCATTATCAGCAATCAACAGATAGTCACATACAGTAATCGCAGCATTATCAGCAATCAAGAAAGTTACATACAGTAATCGCAGCATTATCAGCAATCAACAAATAGTCACATACAGTAATCCCAGCATTATCAGCAGTCAGCAAATAGTCACATACAGTAATCACGGCATTATCAGCAATCAACAGATAGTCACATACAGTAATCGCAGCATTATCAGCAGTCAGCAAATAGTCACATACAGTAATCACGGCATTATCAGCAATCAACAAATAGTCACATACAGTAATTGCAACATTATCAGCGATCAACAAATAGTCACATACAGTAACCCCAGCATTATCAGCAATCAAGAAATAGTCACATACAGTATTCGCAGCATTATCAGCAGTCATCAAATAGTCACATACAGTAATCACGGCATGATCAGCAATCAACAGATAGTCACATACAGTAATCGCAGCATTATCAGCAGTCAGCAAATAGTCACATACAGTAATCACGGCATTATCAGCAGTCATCAAATAGTCACATACAGTAATCACGGCATGATCAGCAATCAACAGATAGTCACATACAGTAATCGCAGCATTATCAGCAGTCAGCAAATAGTCACATACAGTAATCACGGCATGATCAGCAATCAACAGATAGTCACATACAGTAATCACAGCATTATCAGCAGTCAGCAAATAGTCACATACAGTAATCACGGCATTATCAGCAATCAACAGATAGTCACATACAGTAATCGCAGCATTATCAGCAATCAGCAAATAGTTACATACAGTAATCACGGCATTATCAGCAATCAACAGATAGTCACATACAGTAATCGCAGCATTATCAGCAGTCAGCAAATAGTCACATACAGTAATCACGGCATTATCAGCAGTCATCAAATAGTCACATACAGTAATCACGGCATGATCAGCAATCAACAGATAGTCACATACAGTAATCGCAGCATTATCAGCAATCAGCAAATAGTTACATACAGTAATCGCGGCATTATTAGCAATCAACAAATAGTCACATACAGTAATCGCAGCATTATCAACAATCGACAAATAGTTACATACAGTAATCGCAACAGGATAAGATAAGACAAAGCAGAATGCAACATACTATAACATAATCATAGCATGGGTACAGAGTACAATGGGATAACGTATCCTTGGTAGCATCAGTAAGAAAGTGCATCAGACAATACCAGCATATGCAAGAGAGATCAAGTGTGGAAGCTATAGCAACTATGTTAGTACCCTAGCTGTTAGTTGGAGAATCACCAGTAGAATACAATCATTGGGAAGGTATGCTTCATGCTTAGGGCCAGGAAGAGAGCTAGGTAGGTGACAGAACTATGGGGAGAAGGGATAGCATCAAAGAAGCTTGTCAAGAGCGGGGAGGGGATGACATTGTGGCACATACTAGTGTAATTGGGAACAGTGAAGGGCAGGCAGTAGGGGAAAAATCTGGTGTAGGTGGTAGGAATAGGGGTGGGATACAAGGCTGGTGAACCTGGGTAGTTGGGGTGGTGAACTTCATAATCAGAGAACTGGTTTAAGTGGGGGTGGTGGCCAAAAATGGTGACTCAGGGTGATTGCCCAGTTGTAGGGAGGATAGCATCAGGTCATGTCAGTTCTGACAGTAGCAGCGATCTGGAGGGGAGATAATATTTTGAAGCTCAGATTTAAAGTGACCGAGGTGAGTAAGGCTTGTGGTGGAGAGGAAGCTCATTTACCAGATGGGAGCCCTGACCGCAAAGGCTTGTCTCCCCAGAGCAGTTCTTCTGAATGAGACTGCTAGGGCTTGCCTTGAGACACTTCCTGTAGCATGTTTGTTAGGAGCAAGGATGAAAAAAGTTTGTAGGGAAGGAGGGAGGCACAAGCCCAAGAAAGGTCTTCCTTCCCAGCAGGCAGGAGTGGAGCTAATTGCAATCCATGAGAGGAAGCCATCTTGTCCTAATGTTTAGGTCACATGTTTGTGTCAGTTGATATGTACCCAAGACAAATCTACAGGCTTTTGTTGAGGGTTTTGTGGACTCTGAGTAGGCTTGTTTCAGGGGCTGAGCTATATATCACATTTCCATAATCCAGGATGGGTAGTACAGTACCTTTAACCACCAGAAGTTTAGCCTCGGGTGTGAAGCAGAAACGGAGCCTGTAGAGGGCCCCCAGCTTCCTGTTGACTGCAGTGGTGGTATTTTGGATGTGCTCATCGAATGATAGAGACGCATCTATAGTGAGTCAAAGATACTGAAATTATGTCACCTGTTCTAGGGTGGTATTAGAGTGACAGGTAATTGAAAGGAGTGCAGTAGATCTCCTCTTCTTGCACCCAGTGAAGAGCATTACCTTGTTTTTTTTTTTTGCTGTTAAGCACTAGCATGCAATCTTTGAACCAGTCCTGCAAGAGTTCAAAATTGTACTGTTACTCCCTAGTGAGAGCTTCTTACATGGTGTTTTGGGAGACAATGACCATGTCACCTGCATAGAGCAGGATCTTAGTGGTGGGGCAAGCATCAGGAAGGTTGTTCACATAGAGACTGAACAGGAGCAGGCCCAGTATGGAACCCTGCGGGCCACCTACCTGACATTACAGGATTTAGAGATTGCTCTGATTTTTACTTTCTGAGATCACCTGGACAGGTAGCTGGAAAACCAACTGACCATGGCAGAGGACAGCCCCAGGTGGCTTAATATGTGGAACAGCAATTGATGGTCCATGAGGTCAAAGGCCTTGGTCAGGTCTATGAAGATTGCCCCAACCGAGTGGCCCTTGTCTACTGCCTTATGCACGTATTCAGTGAAGTCATTTAGTGTGGTATTAGTGTTATGCAGCTTGTAGAAACCATGTTGTTGGGGGGAGAGAAGGTTGTATTATGCAGACTTTCCATAAGTTGGCCAGCAATGATTCTCTCCAGTGCTTTGTAGAGTGGGGATAAGATTGAAATGGGTCTGAAATTGAACACCAGAGACCGGTCGCCTCCTTTAAGCATGGGTGTGACCAGAGTGGTTTTCCAGATAGAGGGCAAAGTAGCCAGACTAAGGGACAAGTGGAACAGTTTAGTGATGGGGACAATGACCTCTGGTAGGGTGACAGATATCAGTTTCATGTCAATACAATCCCCTCTTATTCTTGTTCTCCCCAGGACTTATTTAAGGTATTTTCCAGTTTCCTTGGATGTTACCTGCTGAAAGTAAAAGGGTGGGCAGGTATTTGCACTAGAGTGGGTGGACAAGTGTTCTGCAGTCAGTTTTCCACCAGGGTAAGACTCTGACCTGGGTGGGAGGACTGCGCTATAGTCTGTGAACGCATTGGTAAAGATATCAGCCATAGCAGCTTCATCAAGGATGACCTCATCATTGTGGTGTAGTATGGGTGGTGGGAACCTATCACTAGTTCCGATGAGGTTCTTTAGTGAGACCCAGAACTTCTTCCCATCCCCCAGCATTGCGACTGCCAGTACTTGTGGTATGTGGCCTTGGCCTGACAAATTGCCCAGGTGCACTTGTTTCGGGCAATTTTATAGTTTTGAGCATCCATTGTAGAACCTGTTGCCCGGGCTTGGTGCCAGAGGAGATCCCGTTGCTGAATCATGTGGTACTACTGTATTTTCTGCTCTTATTTTTCAGTTTCTGAAATGCAACATGGGACATACGAAGGGTCTGGGTAACAAATATGGGCACGTCTGTAATTGGGGAGAGTGTGCCAAACAGCCATCATAGGGTTCTTACCTACCAATTTTCCTAGATACACCAGTGTCCACAGCTGGCACAGGGAGGTCATAAGACTTGCTCAGAATCACACATTTTTCTGTGGTATAATTGGAACTGGGATTTCCTGTTTCACAGAGTTCTCTTCCATAACTGCTAGGCTGCACCCCTGATGTCTTGCTGTGGAAGCATCCTGCGTCATTCGTCAGCACAATTTGTTATGTTATTTGCCCAGAATGGCACAGCTAAGCTGCAGCACCTTATTTTCACTAGTGTCCTGTTTTATACTCATTTTCTTTGTAGCTGGGTGCACTGAAGCACAAGGAGATTAAATGACTTGCTGAAGGTCACAGTTGATAATAATTTTGTATTCCGATGGGAATCAGGTGATGGAAGGGGTTCCACAGGACTGCTAAGGAGCAGTTCATAATGATTTTATATTCCGACTGAGATTGGGTGAGGGAACTGGGTACAAGCAGACTTCCAGGAAGCTGTTAATTATGATTTTATATTCTGATGGGGATTGAGGGAGGTGGGTACCACAAGACTGCCAGGGATTTGGTAATTATGATTTTATATTCTGAAGGGGATCAGGACAGGAGGGAGAATCTAGCATTGACATATTTTTGTATATAAATACAGGGTATGTCTAGTCCCAAAACAAATATTTAAATTTGGGAGCATGACTTAACAATTGAGCTATGATAGAGCTTGGTATCAAATATCCATAGAAAGTATGCTAAAAATTCAATATTTGAATTCAGAGTGCTCTTGAAATGGTGCTTATTTATTTATTTATTTAGATTTTGGTAATCAGGTAAACCCATTGAGACCTGAGGTCCCTTTTTCAGGGGTGACCTGGAATTAGTTAGAGAAAAAACATACATTGGCATCGATATGCAGTAGTTACAACAGATACATATTCATACACGGGCATCGATATGCAGTAGTTACAACAGATACATATTCATACACTGGCATCGATATGCAGTAGTTACAACAGATACATATTCATACATTGGCATCGATATGCAGTAGTTACAACAGATACGTATCCATACATTGGCATCGATATGCAGTAGTTACAGCAGGTACATGTTTGGTATCATATATTTTGCAGAGTCATCAGGTTTCACACAGTTCATGGGAGTTAAGACAGGTATGCAGTGCATTTACATCCTTGCTAAAGAGATTCTTGGGGGGAGTAAGCAAGGTTAAGCCAGTGGTAGCAGGGGAGAGGGGCCAGACTGGGGGCTAGTGATTACAACCACAGAGGCTGATTTTGAGGAGATACGCTTTGAGGCCTGACTTAAACCGAGGGACGAGGGAGTGAAGGCTTATTCAGCCATGTAAAGATTTAGAAAAATATTATTAACAATGTTTCTGTACTGTTCATTTGTTATATGTTTTCATGTACTTCTGCACAGGAATATTGTTAACAAGCATTTGTCAATGCCGAATGTTCGCTTGCATGGTCCCATGCCTCCCCATCCCAGGTGGCAGGCTCCCAATATAAAACAATATAATAAAGGTCCCCCCCCCCAGCAAAGGTGGCCCCTAGTCCTGTCTGCTTGCTTCTATCATCTCCACATACACTGATCTTGATTACCTCTCCCAAACCATGGCCACAGTGTTTTGGGCCCGCAGGGCATGGCTGTGGGCTCCCAAGCCTGAGGACCTGGCTGTAGGGAGGACATTTGTAGAAAAAGTCTGTGCTAAGGCCACCATCACAGTGTGCAAAAAAAAAAAAACACACACACTTGGTTGTGTCTGATTCAAAAAAACGACAGCTGATGATCCCAAGTCACACCCCTGAAACCTGTCTGTCTCTAAGGGGGGGGGGTGCTACAGTTGGAAACCCTAACACCATAATCGTGTGCTGATATTTTCACTCCAAATTTTCAACATGGGCTTTTTGTGACCCTACCTCATGAATAGCGGCACAATCAGTTTGTAAGCTGAAAGGTGGTTCAGCACAGCGGCTATGCCATTTGGCGACACAGGGATGAAAACACATTTTGGGCAGGAATGTGGAACATGACAGCTGTGTTGTCCATGAGGAGGCATAAAAAATGGCAACACTGAAAATCTGGAGCAAAAAAAATGAAAAATTGGTGGAATCATTAGCATGTATAGAAACTGTGCAACACACGTCCATAACCCAATTATTTGTGGGAGTTTTTTAGCCACATTTTCAACATAGGTATTTTGGGACCTCCCATCATGAACAGTGGTGCTGTGATTTTGTTCATGTGTCCCAAAAGGTGATTTCTCACAGCGACCATGCCATTGTGTGCCACAGCTGTGGAAATGCATTTTGGGCAGGCTGTGAAAAATGACAGCTGTACTGTTGATAAGGAGGTATGAAACAAGCATTTGTCAATGCCGAATGTTTGCTTGCTGGCATTGGCAGTGGTAGTATAGAAGTTACAGAGCTGCATAATAGGAATGGCAGTGAAGTATTGAACTGAAGCCAACCCCACCACCACCCTGCAGAGAGTGACAGGCATTGGGGTGTGCCTTTGGATCGTCAGGCATAACAACCCACGCCATTTCAGTACTCCCCACCCTGCAGACGGCTGGCAAGTGTCAAGGTGTTCCTTGGGGTCTTTGGTCCTTATGTGCACCCCATTCCATTAGGAAATACAGTGAGATGGGTGCGATATAGGAGAATGGGGTGAACTTTGGGGCCGAAGAGTCCAAGGCATACCTCGATGCTTCTTACTGGCTGCAGGGTGTGGAATGGTATGAGCATTACAGGCAAGAATCCCAAGTCACACCCCTGATGCCTGTCATTCTCTACAGGGTTGGGCGTTATGGTTGGAAACCCTAATACCTCAGGCATTCGTTGGTATTTTCACTCCAAATGTTCAGCATGGTTTTTTTGTGACCCCACCTCATGAACGGGGGGGATATCAGTTTCTTAGCGAAAGCTGCTTATGCTGCGGACTATGGCATTTAGCACCACAGGTGCAAAACATTCTGAACAGGATGTAAAATGACAGCTGTACTGTTCATGGGAGGTGTAAAAAATGGCAATGTTGCAAATCTGCAGTAAAATATTTAAAAAATGGTGAAGTCATGGCGTACATAGAAACTGTGCAACGCACACCCGTAATATAATTAGGTTGGGGATTTTTTTACAGCAGATTGTCAACTCAGGCATTTTGGTGCCTCCGATCATGAACAGTGTCACTGTGATTTTCTTTTATCTGTCCCGAACAATAATTTCCCACAGCGACCACGCATCTCTGTGCTGAAAGTGTGAAAACACACTTCGGCCATGTTGTGAAAAATGACAGCTGTATTGTAAATAAGGCAGTGTAGAAAAATGCCACTGGTGAAAATCTGGACTTAAAATGTTACAAAGTCATGAACTTACGAGGGTGCATGGAAACTGCTCAATGCTCACTCGTAACACAGTCATTTTATGGACTTTTGTCACCAAATTTTCAACTTAGCCATTTTAAGACCTCTGCTCATGAACAGTGTAACTGTGATTTTTCTTAATCTGTCCCAAACATTGCTTTAGCGCACCAACAGCACCATTATGCGCTACATGTGCAAAAACACATTTTGGGTGGCATATGAAAAATAAGCGTACCATACTGTTCATAAGGAAGTGTAATAAAATGGCAATGTTGAAAATCTGGAGTGAAAATATTAAATTTGCAAACTTATGAGCATGTGTAGGAACTGCGCAACGCACGCTCGTAAAACAGTCATTTTTAGGAATGTTTTCACCAAATTTTCAACATAGCCATTTTAAGACCTCTGCTCATGAACAGTGTCATTGTGATTTTCTTAATTTGTCCCGTACATTGATTTAGCACACCGACTGCACCATTGTGCGCTACATGGGTGGAAACACGTTTTGGGTGAGATGTGAAAAATGACAGCTGTACTACTTATAAGAAGGTGTGGCAAAATGGTAATGTTGGAAATCTGGAGTGAAAATATTGAAAATTTGCGAACTTACGAGAGTGCATAGGAACTGCGCAATGCACGTTCGTAAAACAGTAGTATTTTGAAATTTTTCCACCAAAATTTCAAAATAGGCTTCTTGAGAGCCCACCTTATGAACACTGACAGTGTCATTTCGTTAATCGGTCCCGAAAGGTGATTTCACGCAGTGACTGCGAAATCATTCTTCGGGCCTGAATAATGCCATGACAGTGACATCATTCATGAGAAGGGGTCCCAAAAATCCCATGTTGAAAATTTGGTGCAAAAATTCCAAAAAATGCCTGAGATATGCAACAAAGTTGAAAACCCCCTATATAGCCCATTATACAGCTTACCAGCATTTCCTCAGTTCACGGTCAGCTTTGAAGAGTGCAGACGTGTTCCCAGTCCACCGGAGATCGTCGGCGCCGAGGTCAGAGGTAAGTATGGGAGTGAGGGGGTGTGGGGAGGTAGGGTGCGGAGTGGGTGGAGTGCGGTTGTGGGAGGGGCCAGGAGACTACATGGGACCGTTTTCTTTACAGAGTGTTCTTTTTGTTTCCAATGATGATGCGGGACATTTGCCACACTGGGGTGGGCTCTCAGTGTGGCACAAGGACAGTTAGGGCGTTCAGCCGATGGGGATTAGGCACCCCGTCGCCCAGCTGTCGATGCCATGCTGGGGTGGGCTCCCAGCATGGCACCCAGTACTCGGGTGGGGGTGAGGACAGTGGAGCCGGCGGGGTTGGGCACCCCCACCGGCTACATCATGAGTTGCCAGCGTGGCATTTGGAAGGCTTTGGGGGTGGGAGAGCACAGCACAGCGACGAAGATTGGGCATCCCTGCGGCTATACAGTGTGTGAGATGCGTGCAGTGGCCATGCGTGCATGTGTGTGTGTGTGTGGGGGGGGAGCTGCGCATGAGCAAGCAATATCTTATCGCTGCTCACTGAAGCGTAGCTCCCCCTTTGAACTGTATGCCAATGCATTTTGGAGCTTGTCATAGACAGCTCCAGCATGCATTGGCTTACAGGGGCCGCGTCTGCCAATACACTGACTGAATTGGAAAAAGGGGGTGACACACCTCCGAAATCTTGGATGATGGCACTATGTTTCTTGCACATGCGTGCAAGCAAACATAACAAACATAATAAATGTATCTTAATTTTTGAAGACCGGGTTTTTTTTTTTTGTGCGTGCATATGTGACATATGAATGAGGGATCCACTCACTGTAGATCAAGGGAGGATGTGACATGGTGCAGGTACATGGGAGGGTGAACAAAGTGGTAGACAGTAAGCTCTACCAGAGCTTCAGGCTGATGTAGCACAGCGATACATGGGAGGGGGTGAACAAAGTGGTAGACAGTAAGTCCTACCAGAGCTTCAGGCTGATGTAGCACAGCTGGACTAAGGCAAGGGAGGATGTGAAATGGTACAGGTACATGAGGGGGGTGAACAAAGTGGTAGACAGTAAGCCCTACCTGAGCTTCAGGCTGATGTTGCACAGCTGGACTCAGGCACAAGCACCCACGGCATGTTCTTATAGTCCCCATTTATATGTCCATTTATGTTCTTACAGCACTGATTGCCTAACTGAGCCAAGATGTAAAACAGATACTAAAATGTCAGGTTTATTTCAGGTGACCAGAATCGTAGTGGGGAGAGGGGGCAAGTGAAACAATGTCCTGAGAATGTGCTTAAACTTATTAACCGTTGCTGTGCCGCGGAGTGATACACCAGTCCAGAATCCCTATACGTTCAAATTCTGTTTGCAGTCTAAAGGTGCTTAGGTGGATTGGCATTTACATTACTCAGTGGCAAATCTTTTTCATACTTTTTGTGATCATCGGTTAAAATATAACCACTAACTGAAGACAGACACTTGGGGGCATGAAACTGTGCTACCAGCAAAGTTGCATTTGCAAAGCCCTGAATATTTATCTGTTGGTAATGAAATGAAAACTGTCAGCTGATAACATTCAGCCACTGTCCATTACACAGAATAGACATCTCACTGATAGATCTGGAGCAAGGACATGCACTTATCAATAACACCACTACAGCTCCAGACACTGAAGAAAGAAGTTCATGCATTTTCATGGCTGTTAACTTTTTCAGCATTTTAAAACAGTTACTTAGCATCTGCACTAAGATTTTACACGTCGCTGAACTGAATTGTGACACCAGAATCCCTGCAATCAACATTTGTCAGCAAAAGAGAATTGAAAAAAACAATAGATGTATAAAATGGTAAGTGACATGAGTCAATAACAACATATCTGCACGTAATGCTTGGCTTAAAATTTGAGCACCACCATATTCTGCACCACAGCGTCAAACAGGGATGCCATTTATAATTCAGCTAATGTCAAGCAGTTTTCGAGCCATAAAAAGAATTACTGTATCAGTATGGTGGCAGCAACTGGATCAGGAAATTATGAAATAAAATGCAACAGCACCCCCGTCGGCCATATGTTGTGTGGGTGGAGGGAGTGCATGAGCACCCAGGGGTGGGCTGTTAGGCGGCTTCAGATTCACCAGAGAAAAGGGTGGATCTGATTGTGAGCTACGGTTGAATTTGTGTTTTCTTTTCTATACCTAGTTTTCGCTATTTTATTAGGGCACATGTCCAACCCTAAGATGTTTAGGGTCACAAGGTGATGTGACTTCATTGAGCATCTGATCTGAAAGAGCTGTGTGATTCTATCTAAATGCCAGCTCACGGCAATTCAGAAAAAAAAATATTTTGAAGCTGCATTACCAGACTAAGTGTGCAGTTTAGTGAATTACCACAGGGGTGTGTATATGACAGCACTAAAAGGCGCATTAAAGTGCTTCAGTTATGAAAACCTCCCCCACTGGCTGCTGCTGAAATGCATAGCAGTATGTTCTCCTTTGTGCATTCTGGCTGTTCTTTGCTTCAGCTGCAGGTAGTACAGTATGCTCAAGTTTGTTTGCCTAGGTTTTAGCAGCGGGGAGTTCACATTGACAGAGTCTAGTAAGAGAAAACACTTGGAATTATACATACAGCGAAGTCTGAGTTTTCACATCAAATGCTGAGGTATTTTTTTTCTGGAGGATTAGAACCCATGGAGTCCATGAAGGTGTGCTTTGGAGAGCTGGCGTTTGTAAGGACTGTTAGGCACCCACACATTTTGGTGGTCCTGCTGTGGCAGGGAACAGTTTATTAAAGTAATGATGTGTGGCTTGTCTCTCTAAGCTAGGCAAGACTACACTATCCTATCAGGTAACCGACACAGTTGATCTGTGTGTGTGTGTGTGTGGGGGGGGGAGCTGCTCACTGAAGCGTAGCTCCCTCTTTCAACTGTATGCCACTCCATTTTCAACTGCTGTCATAGACAGCTCCAGCAGTGATTGGAGAACTGTGACCACGCCTGCAAACACACTGACTGAATTGGAAGATGCTGACACTCCTCTGAAACACTCAGATGATGGCACTATGTTTCTTGCACATGCGTGCAAGCAAACATAAAAATGGCAGTGTTGAAAATCTGACATGAAAATATTGCAAATTTGTGAAGTTACAAGGGTGCATTGAAGTTGCACAACACATGCTTGCAACACAGTCATTTAATGGACTTTCACCACCACATTTTCAACATAGGCATTTTAAGACCTCTGCTCATGAACAGTGTCACCGTCATTTCCTCAAACTGTCCCAAAGATTTATTTCACACAGCGACCGTGCAATTCTGCACCGGACATGTAAAAACACATTTCAGCCAAGATATGTAAAATGACAGCTGTACTGTTCATAAGGAGGTGTGGAAAAATGGCAATTTTGAAAATCTGGAGTGAGAATGTTACAAATTCACGAAGTTCTGAGCATGCGTGGAAACTGCACAATGCATGCTCGTAAAACACTAATTTTATGGACTTTTTCAACATATGCATTTCAGGACCTCTGCTAATGAACAGTGTCACTGTCATTTTCATAATGTGTCTCAAACATGGATTTCCCACAGTGACCATGCTATTCTGCGCTGGAAGTGCAAAAACACACTTCAGTCAGAATGTGAAAAATGACAGCTGTACTGTTCACAAGGAGGTGTGTAAAAATGGCAGTGTTAAAAATCTGGCATGAAAATATTGCAAATTCACGAAGTTACAAGCATGTGTAGCAACTGCACAACACACGCTTGTAAAACAGTCATTTTTGGATTTTTTTCCACCAAATTTGCAACATAGGCTTTTTGTGAGCCCACCTCATGAACACTGGCACTGTTGTTTTGTTAATCAGCCCCGGAAGGTGATTCCATGCAGTGACCGCAAAATCACCTTTCGGGCTGAATAACGCCATGACAGTGACAGAATTCATGAGAAGGGGTCCAAAAAACCCCATGTTGAAAATTTGGTGCCAAAATTTAAAAAAATGCCTGCGATATGCATCACAGTTGAAAAAACCCTATTCATTCCTTTATACAGCTTACCAGCATTTTCTCAGTTCGAGGTCAGCTTTGAAGAGTGCAGACATGTTTCCAGTTCACCAAAGATCATCGTGCCAGACTCCAGAGGTAAGTATGGGGTGAAGGGGGGGTGTGGGGAGTCAAGGTGCACTGAGAGTGGGTGAGGGCGGGGGGGGACAGGGAGACGGCAATGGACCATTTTTTTTCCACAGGGAAAAAAAAACAAACATTGTGGCACAGTTTTTTAATTTTATTTTAATTTTTTTTACAGGGTATTTGACACACTGGGGTGGGCTCCCAGAGTGCCACCAAGTGTTTTTTTTGGGGGGGATACAGTAACCAATGGGGAGTGAGCTCCCCCATCAGCAGATCTAACTGGGAAAGGGGAGAACTGAAGCCGATGGGGATTGGGGCCCCTGTCGGCAAAGAAAAGCATTTTTTTGGCAGGCGCATGATTCCAAGGGGGGATTGGGCACCCCCTCAGAACACAGCAGAAATGGGGGAGGGGAAATTATGCCAACAGGGAGTGGGCTCCCCATCGGCATTGTGACAGGCGGTGGCAGTCACTGCTGCCATGTTGCCTGCACATCGGGAGTCGTGATGTGGTTACGCTGCATGAGAGCTTTGCTCTCATTGCAGCAGACCTTTTCTCAGATGATGTAGCCACATTAGATATGCAGGGTGTCAGCCCCTGCTGCTGGCTGATTGGGGAATGAGGGACGCACCTACAGATGCATGCCCTGCATTCACCCAACAGTGACTGTGCCTCCAAATCTGCTACTAGCACAATATGTTGGCTGCGCATGCAAGAGCCAACATAAAAAGGGGGGACACTAATCTTTAAAGCAAAAATGTTTATTATTGTGAAGGAAAACTTCCAGAAGGTATACAAAGAAAAAGGATAATTAACAGGGAAGGAGGGAAAAAAATTAAAATAGGTCAACTATAAATGCTTAAGGCAAGTTAGCTGTGCTTATAGTGGCACCAAAATAAGGAGATGCCTGAAGGATACAGTGCTAGCAAAGCTCAAAAATAGGGAACATATATAAAGTCAAACAGGTCATGTAGTTTGGCTAAAAGAAGTACAAGAGAGGTAGAGGTAGCTCTAAATCAGGGAGCTGACAGAAAAAAATAAGAAAAGGAATAATCAGCCCACATAAAAAGCAGGGTGGCACTTATTCCAGTAATACCTGCGTAGTGGGTCCTATGGTTCAAATACATCAACCCAAGTGCAAAGTGTCCAAAACAACAGACAGACATGCCTTCGGGTCAAGAGCAACAAGAGGGAGAAATGTTTTCATGGGACTAAACAGGGCAAGTGAAGGGCCAAAGGAAACCAGAAAGGAAAAGGAAAAGGAAAAGAGTAAAGTGGGGAAGGAAACTGCATCTCAGCCCAAAGCAGTAACTCAGTAAGTTAGTAATGAGCCTTAAAGCTCCCAGCACAATTAGAGGAAGATAAAATAAACAAGCATTTGTCAATGGCGAATGTTTGCTTGCTGGCATTGGCATCGGTAGTGTAGAAGTAACAGAGCTGCATAATAGGAATGGCAGCGAAGTATTGAACTGAAGCCAACCCCACCACCACCATACAGAGAGTGATAGGCATTGGGGTGTGCTTTTGGGTCGTCAGGCATAACGACCACACCATTTCACCACACCCTACCCTGCAGACACTGACAAGTGTCACAGTGTGCCTTGGGGTCTTTGGCCCTTATGCGCACCCCATTCCATCAGGAAATATGGTGAGATGGGTGCGGTGTAGAAGAATGGGGTGAAGTTTGGGCCCGAAGAGTCAGAGGCACACCTTGATGCCTTTCCCTGGCTGCAGGGTGTGAGTGGGACTGGAATGGTATGAGCATGACAGGCAAGAATCCCAGGTCACAGCCCTGATGCCTGTCATTCTCTACAGGGTGGAGCGTTATGGTCGGAAACCCTAACGCCTCAGGCATTCGTTGGTATTTTCACTCTAAATTTTCAACATTTTTTTTTGTGACCCCCACCTCATGAACAGTGGCATTATCAGTTTGTTAGCCGAAAACTGCTTTTGCACAGTGATTATGGCATTTGGCACCACAGGTGCAAAAACACATTCCGAACAGGATGTGAAAAATGACAGCAGTACTGTTCATGGGGAGGTGTAAAAAATGGCAATGTTGAAAATCTGCTGTGAAAATCTTAAAAAAACTGCTGAAGTCACGAGCGTGCATAGAAACTGTGCAACGCACACCTATAATGTAACCAGTTTGGGGATTTTGTTTTACAGCAGATTGTTAACACAGGCATTTTGGGACCTCTGATCATGAACAGTGTCAGTGTGATTTTCTTTATCTGTCCCGAACAATGATTTCCCACAGCGAGCACACATCTCTGCGCTGAAAGTGTGAAAACACATTTCAGCCATGTTGTGGAAAATGACAGCTGTACTGTTCATAAGGAGGTGTGGAAAAATGCCACCGGTGAAAATCTGGACTGAAAATATTACAAATTCATGAACTTATGAGGGTGCGTGGAAACTGCGCAATGCTCACTCGTAACACAGTCATTTTATGGAGTTTTGTCACCAAATTTTCAACATAGCCATTTTAAGACCTCTGCTCATGACCAGTGTCACTGTGATTTTCTTAATCTGTCCCAAACATTGTTTTCGCACACTGACTGTACCATTGTGTGCTACATGTGTGGAAACACATTTTGGGCGAGATGTGAAAATGGTAGCTGTACTGCTCATAAGGAAGTGCAGTAAAATGGCACTGCTGAAAATCTGGTGTGCAAATATTACAAATTCGCAAACTTGCCAGCGTGTGTAGGAACTGCGCAACGTGTGCTCCTAAAACAGTCATTTTTGGGAATTTTTTCACCAAATTTTCAACATAGCCATTTTAACACCTCTGCTCATGACCAATGTCACTGTGATTTTCTTAACATGTTCCATACATTGATTTCGCACACCGACTGCACCATTGTGCGCTACATGGGCAGAAACATGTTGTGGGTGAGATGTGAAAAATGACAACTGTACTGCTCATAAGGAGGTATGGTAAAATGGCAATGTTGAAAATCTAGAGTGAAAATATTGAAAATTTGTGAACTTACGAGCATGTGTAGGAACTCTGCAATGCACGCTCGTAAAACAGTCCTTTTTAGGAATTTTTTCTCCAAATTTTCAACATAATCATTTTAAGACCTCTGCTCATGAACAGTGTCACTGTGATTTTCTTAATGTGTCCCATACATTGATTTCGCATACCGACTGCGACATTGTGCGCTACATGGGCAGAAACACATTTTGGGTGAGATGTGAAAAATGACAGCTGTACTGCTCATAAGAAGGTGTAGTAAAATGGCAATGCTGAAAATCTGGAGTGAAGATATTGAAAATTTGCGAACTTACAAGCTTGCATAGGAACTGTCAATTTTAATGTTTAAGTACCTCAGTGGCAATAACAATGTCCAAGAGGGCAGCATCTTTCAGAAAGGGATGTGCAAGAACAAGGGGATACAATTTGAAGATGGGGGGGCGGTTCAAGGGCAATGTGAGGAAGTATTTTTTCACAGATAGGGTGATGGAAGCATGGAACAGCCTTCCAGAGGAGGCAGTGGGGTCTGAAACTGTGGGAGAATTCAAGAATGCATGGGACAGATACTGTATATGGCAATTTTTGTAGGTGGTAGGAAGAAATAGGCTGTTGGTTAACTAGGATCTGCAGCTTATCCTGTAGGTAGGGAAATGGGCAGCCTAGGTGGGCCAAGCGGTCCTTATCTGCCATCAAAGTCTATGTTTCTATGTTCCCCCCCAGCAATCTATACCTGGAGACAAGCTGTTTATACCTTAGTGTGCCTCTCCTGTCCAAAACATAACTGGTTATGGTAGAACTCTAGCTTTGATAGAGATGTGACTGCCTCTGGATTCTTTTTTTTTTTCATTCTGTTTACTCCCTCTTCTCACATTAACACCAGACCTCCTTACCTAGAAGGGTCATCTGTGACTGCCTTGTAACCGTAGTTTGCCATCAAGTTAAGGTCAGGTGTTGGGACCCCTTGCCCAACAAAACATGTAATGTAGGCCCTGAAGACGAGTTTGGGGTCAGACGTACCACCCCTGCTACCAGTAACTCTTACTGCCAGGCTGCAGCTTTTTCCATTTTCTGTCCCCTCCAGGTCCCAAGACAGTGTGGGTCTGTGATGTCATGACACATGCACACATGCACACATGCACACATGCATGCATGCTGTGTTGACATCTGCACTCACTCTTTACCCAAATGTGTCTTCCAGCCACACAACCACCTGTGGTCACCCAGATGGCAGTGGTGTGGCGAGCAGAGTCTCTCCTTCCACAGAGGGGGGAATGTCCTCTGGGATGCTCAACCCCTCTCCCCGCCCACCTGCATTACTAGCAGTAGTGCTATCACTGCATCAGTAGACCAGCCCTGCCTCTGAATTCTTAGAACATCTCACAACTTACTATATCTGCTTCTTGAATGGGGCATGTGGTTTTGAAGGGTGGTACAGATATTATACGTGATGCACCAGAAGGAGATTTCACACAGATACCATATTCTGCCCACACTTCAAACCTACTTGGTCATGATTTCCTCCACAATTGAAGAGATAGAGCAGATCATGCTTGTGGTTTCCTGTACAGCAAGCAGCCACTTCAGCCTCTCTGTGAAGACTTGGCTGGTGTTGTGAGAGCTGAAAAATGGAACATAATTTCTTACCACATGAAATTAAAAGCAGGGGGGTTTACTTGCTGGAACCCTGTCTTCTGCATGCTGCAGATGCTTCCTGAGCAGCACAAAACTGTCCCAGCATGCATTGAGAATCAGATAAGCAAAGGGGATGTGAATAATGCTCCGTTTCATTGAGTAGTCACTCCTGATGTCCCACCTGGGTCGACTTCTGCTACTGCTACTGCTACCGTTTGAGAATGTCACCCATATAGTCTGTGCACTGCAGACAGTGCCTGTCACATTCTCACAGTCTTCAGTTCATCCAAGTTAGAGGCAGCATGGTCTAGTGGTTAGAGCACCAGCCTGGGAACAAGGGGATCACAAGCTCAAACCCAATCAGTGTTAATTGCTCACTCTGTGACCAGGAGATCCTAGTTCCAGTCCTACCACAGCCCATGTGTGATCCTAAGCAAGTCATTTGACCTCCCTTCGCCAGTTGTAGATGTCATGGGGAAGGGAACATTGTTTAACCTGAAATAGCACATTAAGCCAAAGCTCGTTTCCAGATGCGACCTGGGAGCACAAGGAAGTTAAGTGACTTGCTCAGGGTCATACAGTAGTATGCAAATTGGGGGGGGAGGGGGAGTGAGGTCTCCAGGTTTGCAGCTCAGAGTCTTAAACCACTGCACTATACTGCCTCCCAAATTTTGGACAAATTCAGGGAAATGGGAGGGGGACCATTAGACTGTCAGGGAGAAGTTAAGAATGGTTGCATATGCCAGGTAAGTCATGGTTTACAAATTGATTAGAGAGGAGGCCATAATTCTGGGCCCTGACTACTGATTTTTGTTACTCCTACTGTTTGATATCCACCCCTACTGGTGTTATAACATGAATGCTGTGCAGTTTGAATTAGTCATAATGTGAGCTGCTTAAAGTTAAGTTCTACTGTATTTTCTGTTCTTATCATGCAGTTTTGAAATGCAACATGGGGCATACGAGGGGTTTGGTAACAAATAGGGACATGCCTACAGTTGGGGAGGGGTGCCAAACAGCCATCATAGGGTTCTAACTTACCAATTTTCCTAGATACACCACTGTCTATAGCTGGCATGGGGTGGTCATATGGCATGCTCAGGGTCAAACATTTTTCTGTGGTAGGATTGGAACTGGGATCTCCTGTTTCACAGAGTTCTCTGCTGTAACCACTAGGCTGCAGTCCTGATGTCTTGCTGTGGAAGCAGCCTGGTGTTTTTTCTGCTTCATTCATTAGAACAATTTATGTTGTTTGCCAAGAATAGCACAGATAAGCCGCAGCATCTTATTTTCACTAGTGTCCTGTTTTTACCCATTTTTTTTGCAGCTGGGTGCACTGAAACACAAGGATATTACATGTCCTGCTCAAGGTCACAGTTAATAATCATTTTGTATTCTGATGGGAATCAGGTGATGGAAGGGGTAGCACTAGACTGCTAGGGAGCAGTTCACAATGATTTTATATTCCAACTGAGATTAGGTGACGGTAGTGGGTACATGTAGACTTCCAGAGAGCTTTTAATTATGATTTTATATTCTGATGGGGATTGCGAGAGGGAGTTGGGTACCACTAGAGTGTTAGGGCTTCGGTACTTCTGATTTTATAATCTGATGGAGATTGGGGCAGGAGGGGGGAATCTAGTGTTGACGTATGTTTGTATATAAATACAGGGTTAAGGCCATTCCCAAAACCAATATTAAATTTGGGAGCATGACTAAATAAGTGAGCTTTTATAAAGCTTGGAATCAAACATCCATAGAAATGTATGCTAAAAATTCTGTATTTGAATTCAGAGTGCTCTTAAAATGGTGTTTCTTCAACCTTGTAAATGCGTTAGATAAATATTATTAACCATGTTTCTGTACTGTTCACTTGTCATATGTTTTCATGTACTTCTGCATAGGAATATTGTGAAAAATCGGACCCGGAGTCATAATGTAACCTAGCTGTCAAAGCAGCGGGTTACGAGGACCCATGTAATGTGTTCCACTGAATAGGGCTAGGCTTCCCCAGAGGCAGGAATGGACTTGTTCAGTTGGTAAGCCACTATTGTTTGTGAGAGAATTAGATTCTGACTCTGATTCCCTATATGGAGATACATATTGGGGTTTGGCACAGGCCACCGAGGTAGCCACTAAACTACCTCCCCTTTTGTGTATGTATGTGCATGAGAGTGTATCTCTTTGTGGTTCCGAGGGTGCCAGGCAGCACTGCTCATCCCTTTGCTCTGCAGGGACAGGCATGACCCACTTCCCAATCCTGTTTACAGCAGTGAGTGGGGCACCATAAGGTAACTGCTAATTCCCCAAGTGTCAGCTTAAGTAAATGGGAACATTCACCAGATTAAGTCAAAAGGGGAATTTCAAGTAAAGTAACAGGCTGGAGGGAATGGAAGTGTGAACTGAAAATATATTATTTAGTAATTGTGATGCGAATCATAGAAACATTGAAAAATAGAATTTGTCAGCAGATAAGGACTGCTTGGGCCTTCTAGTCTACCCCTCTTTTCTTTGCCTATTTTACCACAGCAGACCCTACTTGGTTTCTGGCCACCTTCTCCCCCCTCCTTTGATACCAGTTTTCCTTCATACTTATCCTATACATGCTTAAAGCCCACCACTGTTTTCACCCCCACTACCCCTCCTCCTGGAAGATTGTTCCAGGCATTCACCACCCTCTTAGTGAAGAAATATTGAAATATTTCCCCACATCCCTCCTAAACCTCCCCCTAGTTCTTGAACACCTTCTTTTATGAAAAATGCTCCTTCCTGTACCTTATTCACCCCATGAGTTATTTAATGGTCTCTATGATGCCCCCCCCTTCCTTCCTGTCTTTCAGGGTGTACATATTTAGATCCCTCAGTCTCTCTTCATTGGACATTTGGTGCAGCCCCCGCACCATTTCTTTTTTTGCCCTTTCCTGGCTGGAATCTACTCTGTCTATGTCCTTTCTGGGGTGTGTTCTCCAGAAATGGACACAGTACTCCATATGTGGTCTCAGCCGTGATTGATACTATGTCAACGCCACCTCCCTCTTTCTGCTGTTGATACCCCTCCCTATGCATACCACTCCCTACTGCTTTGTCACATTGCCTTGCCACTTTAAGGACATCTGTTATGATTATCCCTGAGTCCCTTTCCTGTTATGTGACTATCAATACCCACCCACCACCCCAGTACCCCATGATATTGGTGCTGGGTGAAGGGCACCTACAATAATGGTGACCCCTTCCCCAGCACACTGCAGGGATGGCCACAGGAAGGTAGGATGGTTGGATGGGGGTGGGCGAGTATAGCAACAGGATGTCACTATATGTACGTATGCAGGGGGGTGGGAGCAGGCATGTACAGTGAGGGGTGAGGGATGTGAGGGTTGGTGCCAGGTGGGTTGCTGAGCTGACCCAGTGGTATGGTGAGTGGGTTGCTGGCGTTGGTCCACAGGGTACTGGGTTTGGGTCAAGGTGCTAGTGCATTTTGGTGCACCGGCCCCTAATCCTTTTTTTTTTTTTTTTTTTTTTTCGTTTTCACCCCCGATGTGCCTCCTGGAGCTGAGAATCCTTTAGTAGGGGGTGTGGGGACAGAGCCCCTCACAGAAAACATTAAAAAACAAAGTCCCCAGTGCCATTTTGCTGTGCGCCAAGGTTTCAGAGTGCTGAAAAGAAATGTTGGCACTTTGACTTCGTGATAACGGTGATCGCCTTTAGGCTTTTGCTGTTATCACATAGGACCCCCACCCCCGTTCTATAATCTGCCTCTGGGCTTCTGCACCCATTATGCATGATTTTGCACTTTTTTGCATTGAATCCCAGCTGCCATACCCTTGACTATTCCTCAGGCTTTTTCAGGTCTCTTCTCTCCACCCTCTCCAAAGTGTCCACCCTCCTACAAAACTCACCATGCACTCACACCTTCTGCCAGAATTGCAATCGCCCAAGTCATTCTCCTTCCTGCTACCACCTATGGATCTTCCACTTATGTTGGAGCTATCAATACTAGTCTTCTGAAATGGGACACTACGTATAATAGTACTTGTCACTCTGCCTTGGCCTCTCACTACCTCACCCATCACTGCCAACTCTACTGTAGCCTAAACTGGCTCCCCCAGGAGGCAAACTGTCAAAATTCTCTTGGCACCTTGCTTGGCATCATACGCGCTGGGGTTCCCTCCACCCTTACTGACCCTGCAAAGCCTCCACTATACCCTTCACTCTGGTGACCAATCCCTGCTATCTGCCCCTAGATGCAAAGTGAAAATGGGTTGGCAGGCTTTCTCCCACTTTGCACCTCTCTTCTGGAACTTATTACCAGTAGCCATCCCTCTCTACCCCACCCATACCAGCTTTAAATGGGCTCTGCACAACCATCTTGCAGCTGCTAAGCCCTTCACTTGTTTCACTCCCCGGTGACACCCTCTGACTTCTCCTGTTACATACATCCAATACCAATCGGCAACTGTTTCTCATTTTTATGCACTTTGTCCTTGTTGGCCATCATTTTATCAGCTAACCTGTGACTACTTAGCCTGTATTTTCCTTCTCTCCCTCTCCCTTCCTCTAACCTGTTAAACCCATCCCTCTTTTGTGATAAATTGCTAATTTACTTAGTATTTTTGATTACCTAACTGCCCTGTTTTGTTTCTGAATTATTTTTTTTCTTTGAAGGATGTTAGAGTATTTTCCTAGCTTACTGTATTTACTTTTATTTGTAACTGTCAGTTCTCCCTGCACCATATATTTGCACTATTTTGCTCTATAGTCTACTGGGTCATGCCTGAAAATAGGCATTTCTATGTCTAGTGCACATACCCGGTCAATAAAAACAAATACATTTTGCAGATCTTGGTGTCATCTGCAAAGAGGCACACCTTCCCTTCCAGTTCTTCTGCAATGTCACTTATAAAGACAGTAAAGAGGACTGGACCCAGTACTGAGCCCTTAGGAGCCCTGCTGGTCGCTCTCTCTTCCCCCAAGTGAGTGCCGTTAACCACCAGCCCTGTTGCCTATCCATCAGCCAATTATGCACCCAGTGTACCACCTTGGTTCCCACCCCCAAGCTTCTGAGTTTTTTTATGAGCCTCCTATGTGGCACAGTGTCAAAGGCCTTGCTGAAGTCTATGTAAGCCATGTCCACTGCTCCCCCCCCCCCCAACCTATTTCTTTGGTTACCCATTCAAAGAACTCTATCAGGTTTGTCTGACATGATCTCCCTCCCAAGAATTCATGCTGCCTTGGGTCCTCTAACCTGCCAGATGCACGATAATCTACCAGTCTTTCCTTTAGAAGAGACTCCATTAGCATTCCTACTACTGTTGTCAGACTGACAGGCCTGTGGTTGCCAGCCCCTTCCCTGCTGCTGTTCTTATTAGGTGGGACTACATCTGCCCTTCTCCAATCCTCTGGGACCACCACTGTATCTACTATGTTATTGGATCGGGATGACAGGTGCAGTCAGTACCTCCCTGAGTTCCTTCAATATCCTTGGATGTACCCCATCTGGCCCCGTAGCCTTGTCCACTCTCTGATTTGCAAGTCCCTTCTGGACTCTTTCCTCTTCAAATGAATTTGTGTCTACTTCCCTCCCTTGAGTGGTTTTGCAACCTACAGTACATCAGGCCCATCCCCTTCCCCTTTCACTGTAAAGACAGAACAGAAGTATTTGTTCAGGATATCTGCTTTTTTATGCTTGTCGCTAGGCAAAGCATTTTGCTATGATACAGGATGCTGAGAGGTGTGTCGCAGTGATCCAATACAGGAGAGTCTACAAGGCGCTTGAGCAATAATCAGCCAGTCTGATAATGACACTGCTGAGGCATGAAGTGCTTGGACTTCAAAACATTGTGCCAACAGGCACATTCATGAAACAGCTCCTTCAGCAAACACATCTGATCTCATTCTCTCTGTGTCAAAGTAGGGAAAGGATAATGTATGTGTCATACAATGGCTTATCTTTTACTATGCACATTCTTTTCACTGAGTTCCAGCTTTTGCCGGCCCGGTGGCACTGAGGGTTGAGGCGCTGGATGCCACACCTCATGCTATGCCCTTGACCCGAGTTCAGGAACGAGCTCAGGTGCCAGGGGTCTGCAGGGGAGGGAGAGAATTGAGCATCTGTTTGTCTGCTCTCCTCCCCTCTCCCTGGGGAGGGATCCAGGGTGTCTCTGGAGCAGTGGGGACACCCGGTGGAGACCAGGGGCACAGCTAGCATAGAGCAACGTAGGTGGAGGAGCATGGCAAACGTCTACAGCTCAGCCATGCAGATGTCATTACACTTCCATGCTTCTTAGGGAAGACAACAAGGAAAATCCCCACGCCTGGATAGGTGACAGCTTTCCTCAGAACCACACCAACACATGCCCAATACTGGGCCTTGCTTCTGCTCCCTCTGCACTTCAACCACCTTGGCCGGCAAATTAGATTCTAAATAGAGTGTCAGAGTGGAGGCAGCCATACCTCAAGGGCTCAGAGGGGATCTGCCAACAGGAGGTTGGTGGGGGGTAGCTACCCTCTGAGGAGGCAAGGAACCAGTTGGGCAGTAGAGCAGTGCCAGCGAGAAAGGGCAGCTTGAGAGAGTTCCAGGCAGCACTGCATAAACAGAGTGAAAAAAAAAAGTTCCAGCTTTCTTGCAGCTAGGTTGTTTGAATTCAAGCACTGCAGGCTTTTTAGAATCAGGATTTTAAACAACATATAAAAGCTTTACAAAGTACCCTCTGCACTTTATTTATATCAACAGCCAGCAAACATGCTTGATACTTTATGATTGCTAACGCACTATAAACACTTTCTTTAGCAGTTTTCCTTATTCATATACATATCAAGCATTTATTCAGCACAGCAGGCACTTTATCACCACATATGGACAGAAAAGAAAAAAAAAGTAAGAGAAAGACTAGTGAGAGGGGAGACTACCTAGGTAGGTGGCCAATCTACCGAGCATAAAATGGGAACTAAATAGGATAGGAAAATGGCACTGCTGCAGCAGACTACTAAGACAGAAAAGGGGAGAGATTAGAAAAATATGTCCCTGGGTGCTCCAATTATTCCTAACATAGAGCACAGCTCCACCACAGCCTGCAGTTCAGTTTTATGATGTTCTCACACCAGACTGGTGGGAATAGAAGCCACATTCCTTTCTGAAGTCACCCACGTATACCAGACTACTGCAGCACTGCTGCAGAGGAACCTTTACACAGACAGCCCCGCCCCCACTCCAAGCAGAGAATGGTGAAAACTGTATTTTTTATTCTTTTAAGTTCCCTTCTGTTTGTCAGTTGTTGCACCACCATAAGTGCTCCCCCCCCCAGGTCCAACCCTTAGTCTTCCAGCATGGCTTGGGATCTGCACCTTGACCTGGTACAACATTAATACTAGCGGCAAGCATCCAGCATTGACAAATGCTTGTTCTGATCTTCCTTTGCACAGTCTCCCTCTGTACTCCTCTGCCTCACAGTTCCTCCTCCAATCTTTTTTCGATTACATACCTAAAAAATGATCTTGACCCCCTTTGTTGACCCTGCCAGCTATTCTTTCCTCAGTTTATGCCTTAGTGCCCCTCACCACCTTCCCTGCTTCCCTTTGTTGTTGCTAGTATACCTCTCTATCCTCTTCCCTCTGTGTCTCCTTGTATTTCCTGAACACTGCCCTTTTTTCCCATATTATTGCCACCACCTCCCTTGAGAACCATATTTGTTTGTTTATGTTGATTGCGCGCAAGCACAAGAAACATATTGCAGCAGCTTTTGCAAGAAGCAGGTTGTGGAGGCGCGGCACTGTCGTGGCCAATGCTCCCACAGTCTTTAAAGGCTTGGCACGCTGTTCCCAATGGTGTGGTACGCTGCTGCTGATACTAGTTCAGCCAGCATGTCACAACCTTCTAAAGTTTTAGCCTCTGCAATCAGGGGCTGCCTCGTCATTGCAGCATCATCCGCTGCAATGAGGAAGCGACCCCTCATTGCAGGGCTGTTGCTGACATGAAGCCCAGTCCCTGTCAGCTTGTCCCCCATTTCTTGTGTGCCAAGGGGTGCCCAGTCCCCAAGTCTTATGCCACCCCTCTTTTGTGTTTGCGGCGGGGTGCCCAATCCCGTCGGCATATCCCATTTCTTGTGTGCCGAAGGGGGTGCCCAATCCCTCAACTCATGACATCCCCCAAGTATGTGCCGATGGGGGTGCCAAATCCCCGTTGGCTTCAGTGCCCCCTACCCCAAAACATGCAGGTGGTATGCTGGGAGCCCACCCCAGCGTGCCAAAAGTACCTGCAAAAAAAACCCCATCCCGCTACGTCTTTTTTTTTTACTCCTAAAAAGAAGAAAATGGTCCCTTGCCATCTGTGCCCCCTCCCGCAACCCACGCCCTCCCACTGAGTACCCCACCTTCCCACACCCCCCACCCCATACTTAGCTCCAGAGCCCAGCGCGATGATCTTCGGTGGACCGGGAACACGTCTGCACTCTTCAAAGCCAACCGTGAACTGAGGAAATGCCAGTAAGCTATATAATGGAATAAATAGTTGTTTTTTTTAACTTTGATGCATATCTCAGTAATTCTTTGGAATTTTGGCACCAAATTTTCAACATGGGGTTTTGGGACCCCTCCTCATGAATTCTTGAACTGGCATGGCGTTAGTCGGCCCTGAAAGGTGATTTCACGGTCACTGCACAGAATCACCTTTCGGGACTGATTAACAAATGACAGTGCCAGTGTTCATCGAGGTGGGCTCTCAAAACCTATGTTACCAAATTTAGTGGCATCAAAGCCAGCTGTTTTCTGGCGTGCGTTGCACAGTTGCTAAGCACGCTTGTAACTTCGTGAATCTGCAATATTTTCTAGCCAGATTTTCAACATTGCCATTTTTCCACACCTCCTTGTGAACAGTATAGTTGTCATTTTTCACATCCTAGTCAAAATGTGTTTTCGCACTTCTGGCGCAGAATAGCGCAGTCGCTGTGGGAAATCAGTGTTCGAGACAGATTATGAAAATGACTGTGACATTGCTCATGAGCAGAGGTCCTAAAATGTCTATGTTGAAAATTTGGTGCCAATACTCCATAAAATGACTGTTACATTGCGCAGTTTGCACGCACGCTCGTAAGTTCGGAAATTTATATTTTCACTCCAGATTTTCAACATTGCCATTCTTCTGCACCTCCTTATGAACAGTATAGCTGTTATTTTTCAGATCCTGGCCGAAATGTATTTTTGCACTTCTGGCGCAGAATAGCGCGGTCACTGTGGGAAATCCATGTTCTTGACACATTATGAAAATAACAGTGCCACTGTTCATTAGCAGAGGTCCTAAAATGTCTATGTTGAAAATCTGGTGATGAAAGTCCATAAAATGAGTGTGCTACAAGTGGGCATTGCGCAGTTTCCACACACGCTCGTACCTTCGCAACTTTGCAATATTTTCACTCCAGGTTTTCAGCATTGTCATTTTTCCACACCTCCTTATGAACAGTGCAGCTGTCTTTTTTAACATCCTGACCAAAATGTGTTTTCGCTCTTCCGACGCACAATAGCATGGCTGCTGTGGGAAATCAGTGTTCAGGACACATTAAGAAAATCAGACTGACACTGTTCATGAGCAGAGGTCCTAAAATGCCTTTGTTGAAAATTTTGTGATGAAACTCCATAAAATGATTGTTACGAGCGTGCGTTGTGCAGTTTCCACGCACCCTTGTAACTTTGCAAATTAGTAATATTTTCATGCCACATTTTCAACACTGGCATTTTTCCACACTTCCTTATGAACAGTACAGCTGTCATTTTTCACATCCTGGCTGAAATGTGTTTTCATGCTTCCGGCTCAGAATACTGCATTTGCTGTCGGAAATCAGTGTTTGGGACAGATTAGGATTGAGCGAGTGAGAGAGGAGGGCAGTGACTGAGCTCAACTGAGCTCTGTCAGGACTGCTGTGGATTTCTTTGTGGGCAGGAAAAGCGCCAACACAGGCAGGAGCCCAGTACAAAAGGGCAGCCTGCAGCAGCGGGAGAAACAGAATGAGCAAGTGAGAGAGGGGGAGTGAGTGAGCTCAACAGAGCTGTGTCAGGACTGCTGCATATTTCTTTGTGGGCAGAAGAAGGAGCAATGCAGGCAGGAGCCCAGTACAAAAGAGCAGCCTGGAGTGGTGGCAGAAACGGGATAAGCGAGTGAGAGCGGGGAATGAGCAAGCTCAACGGAGCTCTGTCAGAACTGCTGCAAATTTGTTTGTGGGCAGAAAAAGGCTCCAACAGAGGCAGGAGCCCAGTATGAAATGGCAGCCAGCAGCGCTGGCAGAAACAGAATGAGTGAGTGAGAGAGGGGGAGTGAGCGAACTCAACGGAGGTCTATCGTGACTGCTGCAGATTTCTTTGTGGGCAGGAAAAGGTGGCAACCCAGGCAGGAGCCCAGTACAAAAGGCCAGCCTGCAGCACTGGCAGAAATGGGATGAGCGTGTGACAGAGGGGATGTGAGCAACCTCAACGGAAATGTGTCAGGACTGCTGCAGATCTCTTTGAGGGCATAAAAAGCTGCCAACGCAGGCAGAAACCCAGTACAAAAGGGCAGCCTGCAGCAGCAGGAGACACAGAACGAGCGAGTGAGGGAAGAGGAGTGAGTGAGCTCACTGGAGCTCTGTTGTGACTGCTGCGGATTTCATTGTGGGCAGAAAAAAGGCAGCAATGCATGCAGGGGCCCAGTACAAAAGGGCAGCCTGCAGCGGTGGGAAAAACAGAACAAATGAGTGAGAGAGGGGAAGTGAGTGAGCGAGCTCAATGGAGCTCTATCGTGACTGCTGCAGATTTATTTGTGGGCAGAAGGCGGCAATGCAGGCAGAAGCCCAGTACAAAAGGGCAGCCTACAGCACCGGCAGAAACAGAACAGGTGAGTGGCGGGGGGTGAGCAAGCTCAATGGACCTGTGTCAGGACTACTGCAGATTTCTTTGTGGGCAGAAAAAGGCGCCAGCAGAGGCAGGAGCCAAGTACAAAATGGCAGCCTGTAGCGCGAGGAGAAACAGAATGAGCGAGTGAGACAGGCAGACTGAGTGACCTCAACAGAGCTGTTGGGACAGCTGCAGATTTCTTTGTGGGCAAGAAAAGATGCCAGTGCATGCAGGGGCCCAGTACAAAAGGGCAGCCTGCAGCAGCGGGAGAAACAGAATGAATGAGTGAGAGAGGGGGAGTGAGTGAGCAAGCTCAACGGAGCTCTATCGTGACTGCTGCAGATTTGTTTGTGGGCAGAAGAAGGCGGCAACACAGGCAGGAGCCCAGTACAAAAGGCCAGCCAGCAGCACCAGCAGAAATGGAATGAGCGAGTGAGAGAGGGGGAGTGAGCGAGATCAACAGAGATGTCTTCGGACTGCTGAAGATTTCTTTGTGGGCACAAAAAGCCACCAACGCAGGCAGGAGCCTAGTACAAAAGGGCAGCCTGCAGCAGCGGGAGACACAGAACGAGCGAGTGAGGGAGGGGGAGTGAATGAGCTCAACAGAGCTCTGTTGGGACTGCTGCAGATTTCTTTGTGGGCAGAAAAAGGCAGCATTGCACCCAGGGGCTCAGTACAAAAGGGCAGCCTGCAGCGGCGGGAGAAACAGAATGAGCAAGTGAGAGAGGGAGAGTGAGTGAGCTCAACGGAGCTCTATTAATAATAAAATAAATAATAAAGCTTTATTTATTTAGTGCCTTTCAAGCACCAAGGCGCTGTACAGATAAATCATAAAATCAAATTATACATATAAAATCAGAATTCACAGCAGCATCAATCCACAAAAGCCTTGCTCCACAAAAAAGTCTTAAAATCCCGCTTAAAGGATTCCACGGTCATGCATTGTCTAAGCCTCTAAGCTATTGTGACTGCTGCGGATTTCTTTGTGGGCAGAAAAAGGTGGCAACGCAGGCAGGAGCCCAGTACAAAAGGCCAGCTTGCAGTGCTGGCAGAAATGGAACCAGCGGGTGACAGAAGGGGAGTGAGCAAGCTCAACGGACCTGTGTCAGGACTACTACAGATTTCTTTGTGGGCAGAAAAAGTCACCAACAGAGGCAGGAGCCCAGTACAAAAGGCAATCCTGCAGAGCCAGCAGAAACAGAATGAGTGAGTCAGAGAGGGGCAGTGACCCACCTCAACGGAGCTCTGTTGGGACAGTTGCGGATTTCTTTTTGGACAGAAAAGGGTGCCAATGCAGGCAGTAGCCCAGTACTAAACAGCAGCCTGCAGCACCGGGAGAAACACAACGAGCGACTGACAGAGGGCCACTGAGTGAGCTCAATGGACCAATGCAATCAACATTCGGCATTGACGAATGCTTGTTTTCGTTCTGTTTTTGCTCACCTCTTTTGTGCAGAGGTTTGCAGCCTTCACTATTCCATCCCTTAATATGGTCCACTGTCTCTCCACCCCATCAGAGTAATCCCTCCCACACAGCATCTCTGAGGCACTCACCCATTTTTTAAAACCTGCCCTCCTGAAGTTCAAAGCTCTCTTCCTTGCGTGGTATGCCTACACTGCCATCTTAATGTTAAACTACACTGTCTGGTGATCACTGGTCCAGAGATGGCATCCCACCCTGATGTCCACAACACTGTCCCTGTTCATAAGCACCAGGTCCAGTACTGCCCCACCACAAGTGGGTTCCTTGACTAGTTGCCTCAGGAACACCCCCTGTAGGGAGTCTAAGATGATGCTGCTACTAGCCGAGGCTGCAGCCAGAAGGCTCCGCTCAATATCTGGTAAACTTAAGTCCCCCTTCAGCAATACCTCCCCCTATCTGCCATCTTGCTACTGGCTTCTTTCATTTCCTTGTCTAGTTCCTCCCCCTATGTTGGAAGTCTGTAAATCATACCTGTGCAAATGAATGTTCTGGCTGCGGTCGACAGGGTGACTCACAGTACCTCCAGCCCCCTCGTTATGCCTTTGCATTTTTGTTTCCTAGATATCTTCCCTGGCATGTAACACAATCCCCCCACCTTTCCTCCCATCTCTCCTTCCTGAACTACATGTATCCTGGTATAGCCATGTCCCAGTCATGGTTTTCTGTGTGCTTCATGACACAGATGTGTACTCGAGGCCAGTTGGACTTGGGATGGTGTACAGCAGTAGTGATTGATGTCAAATCTGATAGATGCCAAATAATGTGGAATGTGATAACTGATCTGGAATGCTGATGTTGAACTGGTCCCATAACTGGGAGCTGCAGCAGCAGTATTTCCCACTTACTCAAGTATGTGTGCCCTGCTTCTGCAATCAATGCTTGCTGTTTTCGCAAAAGAAGTTACACCTGAGTATCTATAGTCCTGTGTCCATAATTTACTAAGGGTGTAGTGTTATTCCTGCAATGCAGCCTGCTAATGCAAACTGAAAGTAAAGCTGGGTGTTCTGTGAAAAGGCACGTGATCTGCCTGGGCAAAAGTGCAAGTAAAGAACTGCAACTCTCATAGTTAAACTGATGAGGCCTATTAGGGGTGTACAAGTATAGTGCCGCAAAACGAGTTATTTTCACACAAAGCAATTTAAGCACAAACACAAATTAAGCCATGAAAGGATAAATGATTTATTTATTTAAAATCCTAGGAAGACACTTTTCAAAGGTTCCGCGTCAAAGTTACAAATACAAACATTCGGAATACAACAAAAACACTGAGCAAGTGCATAGAAATACAATTAGTTACAGAAGTCATACATGTGGTCGGTATACAAGTGCCACTGGCAGAGATTTAACAAGATAACATTTCACTCAGATGGAGTAAAATGTGCCAAAAGCTGATCGAGGTAGCTAATAAAGGAATAATGCATGACAGGGTGTGTGTGTTGTGCTGGGATAACACCACACCTGGGGGGGTTGGGCATGAGGCCGCAGGCTGAGTGCGTCCAATGCCCCAGGCGTGGCGTTATCCCAGCATGACACCCACCCTGGAGTGCATTATTCCTATTATACAATGGCTTCTTGCTATATATAAAATAAAAAAAAATAATTTAAAAGAATGTTTTTATTAGTGTGGAAAAATATTTTTGTTTCTTAAGAGGAGATGCTACAAAAAGTGGTCATCATGGTCCAAATGGCCATCTACATTGGTTTACAGTGCTGAGACTAGACCTGTGGCTTTATGCTGGGATAACACCATGGGTCCAGCTCCAAATTGACCAATCACAGTCCAAGATTCTTTCTTGCCATTGTATAATTAAGCAATAAGGCACGACAGGGTGTGGTATATCATGGGATATCATCATGCCTTGGGTGGTTGAGCATGAGGCCGCAGGCCAAGTGCATCTAACCACCCAAGAAGTGACAATATCCCATGATATACCACACCATGGAGTGACTTATTGCTCTTATGAACTGAGTTTCGAGTTTTATAAATAAACAAATAAAAGAAACTGGTTTTAAACCATTTTATGAATGAGTTTTTGGGTAGTGTAGGAGTACATTTTGAAAAAATAGTTCTCAGACAGTACAGAGCAAGGAGGCTGGTGGTGCTGGAACTTTTTTGAAGCCATGATGATGTAGCCCGATATCATCATGGTTTCAAAGAGCTCTGGGCCAATCAGATTCCTCTATTTATTATCCTCAGTTCATAATGCAGATTATACAAGGAGACAGTAATGAGACATACCTTACTTGAAGAACATAGTATAACCAGTCAGGAAGTAGTGGGGAGTTAGCCCAGAGGGCCATATTAAAAACAATTGATGAGTATAGTGAGTGAAAAAATGGAGAGGGCAGGTGTAGCCAAGGTTAGTAAAAGAAAAAAAGATTATGACTAGGAAGAAGAGAAGAAGGGTGGAAGTAAAAGGGTGAGAGTAGAAATGGTGAGATGAAGTGGGGGAGGGGGGGCAGGCACCTAAGCCCAGGCCAGAGCAGGTGTTAAGGGTATGGGAAGTGGAAGGGGGGAATGGGGCATAAGCTGAGAAGGACAGAACCAAAGTTAAGGGCCAACACAGGAGGGCAGGGGAACAAAAATAGCAGGTCAGAAGCATGGAGATTAAAACACCCATTCCTGAGCTTAGGCAGGGCAATCACAGCCCCCAAGTGCTAGTAGGTGTTCCTGCAATAAGTGTTTGAAGGGACCAATCTTAGGCTCAGACAGAAAGTCCCCACATATGGTGTTTAACCATAGAGGGGCACGATTACAAATGATCTTTGCCCCTGCGTTGCCCGACAGAATGGGACTTTGAAGATTTGTTTGTCTGGTCCTCGAGTACAGCGAGAGTATGGCAGAGAAGGTTTTGAATAGATGGAGGAGTAAGCCCCCATGTGGTCTTTTTGGCAAACAAGCAGAGCTGATACTTCAGCATCCCCATTAGGTTAAAGTAAAATTGTAAGATTCCCACCTGCATTTCACTGTTTGAACAAGCCATGTTATAAATATACATATTCGGCATACCTTTTTGTTGTATATTGATGTGAAATGTAGAAATTAACTTTCATATGCCCCGAAATCCTGGAAGTGCGATGTATGTGCTATTGCAGGCTTCTATGAGGTAGAACATCACGGACGTTGTCGCGAGAGTTTGAGTGTGACATCTCGCCAGGGAGCTCTGTCAGCAACATGGCCAAAGTAAACTCAGAGAGCATGCAGCGCGGTACAATTTCTGAGGATGGTTCATTCTCCGGTGACTCCGAAACCGAGCACAGTGATGTGGAGCATCATCTTGCATTCTGGATCCATAGCATGACGATCCGTACGAATCTGATGTGTCCTCAGGCGATGATTCGGCAGTAACTCCAACAGTCATTCGGAAGCGGACCCAGAGGCATATGGTGGAGATGGATGGCTGCAGCACAACAACTGGTACAATGTCATTGATTCGTACTGCACTATGATTCCTCAACTTGAATCCTGATTTAAAACCACAGCGTTCAATCTAATCAGTGTTTAGATGCTTGAAATGTGCATGTTTGCCTATCAGTGGCATGTTTTTTTTTAGTGGCTCAATATGTAATGTCACACAGTAACTGATGATGGTGAATGCAATTCTGGGAAGCTGTTCTGCAGTTGAAGTGTGCATTCTGTGTTGGTATGGTCACTTATAATTGTGAGTGTGGTTGTACTGAAAATCAGTGGGGATCACAGGGAGTATCCAGTGAGCACTGTGGTCACTACAGTGATTGTCTGGTGCCACCTGTCCATGTACTGCTGTTGGCATGCTATACCCAGCCCCCCCCACACCCCTTCCATGATGAGTGTGCTCCTGTCTCATTAGCAATGCATGTGTATTGTGATACCAGTGTGTCCTCTGGAATTGTAATAAGCATACAGCTCCACAATTGTATTGTAGCATGATCTGCAAATACCAGTGTTGCTGTACTACAGTACGTATTACACAACATCTTCAGTCTGTCATGCAATAACAGGTTGCAGTCTGTGATTTAATACACAGATGTGGTGCCCCCCCTCAATACCTCCCAGTCAGCATGCAGTGTGTTATTAGCAGTCATGTTTTTTGCCAGCATTAGCAGCACATGTGTCATACAGAGCACAGGACTTCTGTCCACACCAGTGACCACAACTGTGTGTCCAGTTATTTGTTTGTTCACTGTTGAGGCTTCTTTGTGACATGGTGTCAGTGACAGTACAGATTGTTGATAGTTTTTGTCACTCAAGGTTTGATCCCCTCATGTTCACAGAGCTTGCAAGTGAATGGGAATTATGCAACCTTTTGTGGCACACTGGTAAACAGAATTTGTATTTCTAGGTATGGAATTGTTTTGTTGGGGTGTGCTTACCATAACGAACATAAATGTGTGGCCAATGTTTACTGTCTAGTTGGTGCATTCTGATTATTTACTTTATAAAGTGTGCTGTATTGCTGTCTGTGTTATGTACATACTGTAGATGGCGTGTACTGGTTCTTGTTGAGTTTGACTTATGCTGTTGTTATCACTTTGTGTTTTGTACTGCTTTTTGTGGGTTCTATAGCTGTAATCTGCAGAAGCTGTCAGTTATTCCAACATCTGACTTATGTTCAATAACAGTTGTGTCACAGCCACAATGGTGTTATGACACAACTGCTATTGAACATTGTAACTCAGATGTTGGCTAGCACCTGACACAGTATGTTGTGTGTGGTGCATGTCTACATCACTGGGAATAGTGTTCCTCAATGTGGTCTGCTGTGTGGTGGGTCATAGGAACCGAAACCCATCAGGAATACTTGATATCACCACCGTGTGATGCAGATCATTAGTGCTGGGAATTTTAACAGCATAAATTATCCGATGCAACTGTCTTTACATTATATTAATAGTGGTATGAAGAGTAATGTCATACCCTTTTTTTTGTGGTGCCTCTGAGTGCACCCCAGCTGGATTGTCCTTTGTCAGCTGCCACCCCATACACCCAAGATAACTGGATGTATCATTTACTTTTGTGTGTGTCCTCCCTTTCAGAAACAATATATCTTTCTGGATGTTTCTTTTTCCCGGTGTGCTGTTGTCATTGTTCCCAGTTATTCTGTGTGTCTGTGGTGGTGAGTTTCCAGGAACTCTCATCCAGTTGTCTTTGCACTTTTTGTCCATGATCATCAAGTTGTTATACTTCTGCAGGTCACTTTATTTTTATTTCATTTTTTTATGCTATTTTGTGTGTGGGTGTGTGGTGAGCATGTCAATGCATCATGTCCTCCAACCACGCATTGACTCCGCCCAGTGCTTCTCACCCAGACCATGCACACCCCCTGGGAGGGAGTCATTGAGTGAATGCTGGCAGATCCACTCCCTAAATGTCTCTGCTCCTGGTACCTGTGCTGTGTGTGAACCTGGGTTGACAGTGTGTTCAGCTAACCAGGTCACTGAATGCCATCTTGCAGGCCACAGTTACTGTTTCATTAAACAAATGTCCTGCAGAATGATATTGTGTGACATGTGGTAACATATTTTTGACAGTCAAATTGTGAACAGTTTGTATGTCACCTGTTTTGTGGGTGGCTATAGGTTTACATTAATACGTGCTGCCCTACCACTGTATCCTCATGGCACGCAAACTTCATCATTACGTTTGCTTATTGGTAGCAGTCATTGGAATATGCCTTATTATCACACCTGTGCTGCCAAGAATGAGCTACCTTCATTTCATGTTGTTGTGATTGTAATGTTGTTTATTTATGTTACTGTCTCACTTTGTTTGACTGTGTGTTTGTCCTTATGTCTGCTGCTGTCTATATGCTTTTATGTTGTCTCATGACATTCTAGTTCTTAATATTAACCTTTGTATATTTTTCCAGTGTCGAACGGGAAGGGCCTTGCCACGGTGACACTGCTTTTCACTAACACTTCCTGGAAATAATTTAGTGCTGTGTAGTTTCGGGTCATTTTGAAGATCATCTGTCACTGCCCTTAGTACTGTGTGCACCAAGCTGAAGTGGTAAAGAACTGTATATATGTGGTAAGTACGTTACATGTGCCTGCAATTGTTATGTCACCTAGCTGTCCCAGTGGTGTTGACAGTTAAGGCATCTGTTCCTTACCTCCTGCGTTTGTGTTGCAGGTGGTCTGCCATGGCTCACTTGTGCAACTGGAGGATTGAGTGTCCTTGGGAGACCAGTCCTCTCCTTGGGAGGGGTGGGGACAGAGTCTGTAGCTTGCTGCACCCCTAGCGTTGGTTGTGGGCTTGTGTAACAGACCCACAGATGTAGGTGTCACATGCGGGGCAGATGACAGTAGTGTTTCACTCTGAATAGTGCAATGCTCGTCCAATGGCGTTTTATCCCTTTCTGTCCTTGAGTGCTTGATATACCTAAAAGCAGCCTTCTTTTCCCTCACTGCCTCCTGATCCTCATAGGTCCACAGACATGGTGTTCTGGCCATACTGAATTTGTGCCTCACCCTTGCATAGGACTTGGTAGCCACTTGTACCCCTCTCCTAATGATCTCCCAGCTACTGTCAGCGTCCATTCCTGGCCTTATCTCATCCACAATCCTTCCAATGCCCCAGAATTCTGCACCCCTAAAGTCAGTTACCACCGTCTTTCTGTATTTTTCATCCACCCTATGACCAGGAAAAACCAGAACATGGCATGATCACTCCCCAACAATGGGTCACTCACCTTCAGGAACCTAATCTGATCACTGTCCGCTAGGACCATGTCCAGTATCCAGTCCTCCATAGTCAGCTACCGCACCCACTGGATTAGGAATGTGTCCTCAAAGACATCCAGCAATCTCTGCTCCCTGGCCACTGGGGACGTCATAGTCCCAGTCCATCCCAGGCATCTTTAGGTCCCCATCACAACTACCCCTCCCTTGCCCCATCTACAATGCTCCACAACATTTTACACCAGGCTCTCTTCAAGATCCTTTACCATCTCATGGTGGTCTGCATACCACCCCTACTTTTACTCTCTTACCCCCTGTGTTTGCAGGGTGACCAAAATAGCCTCCACGTCCCCCTCCGCCTCTTCTACCTCTCCAGTACCAATGCCATTTTTGACCACCAGTGGTACCCCCCCTTTTCTCCCCCCCCCATCTTTCCTGAACATTGTGTAGCCTTCCAGGTTTAGGTCCCAGTTCTGCCCTTTGGTGGTTCAAGTCTCAGTCACAGCTGCCACATCCACTGCCCCTTTCACTATCATCACCTGTAGCTCAGTCATCTTATTGCCTGAGCTCCTGGCATTGATGAGGACCACCCTCCACCCCTTTCCCCTCTTACCATCTCCAACCCTTGTGGTCCTGTGTGGCCTGCTGTCCTCCCCCCGGGCCCTGCCTGTTATCCTTTCACTGTTTCCCTCCATTCCCTTAGGGGTGCGGCAATCAAGTACTTTTTTTGGCCCTCCTAGAACAGCCCATCCTTCTGTCGAACCTCCCCCCCTGCAAAAGTTCAAACCCTATCTTTCATGGACAAATCCAGCTACTTTCAGCTTTACAATGTCCCTCCATTCCAAACTGAGGTGCAGTGTTTCTGTAGCGTACAACCCCTTATCCCCTCACGTTGCACCACAGTCCCCCACGAGCCCATACCCAATAGCCTCACACCACTTCTTGAGCCACTGGTTCAACACTGTAATTGTTTGCATGTTCTCCACAGTATCCCTCAGTAGTGGCAGGATTTCCATGAAGGAGATTGAGCATCCTATGGAATGGCAAACCCTGGCTAGCTGCTGAAACCTTGCCTTTATCTCTAATTCATTATGTCCCTCTATATCATTTGTGCACAGCTGCACCAGGATGTCTGTCAAACCTTGGCATTGCTTTGACACTGAGTATACCATTAATTTGACCTTGTGCACTGTCAGGCTGTGGTTACATTTGGTCGTAACTGGAGAGTTTTGACCCTCCCCCTGCCACTCCCACTGTATACCCCTGTTCATGGAATCCCCCCTACAGGAGCACTTTTACCTCCCCTTGCCTCCGTGTTCACCCCCAAGTTACCAATCTTATCATGCCTGCCCTTGTCCTCTTTTCATGGCCTCACCTCCAACCAGATCCTTGCACACCCCACAATCTGGGGATCATATGCAGCCCTCTCCCTCTTGTCCCTGTCCTTCCCCTTGTAATCTGGTGGTGGACGATGCCCTCTACTTTTTGTCCATGAACACCTCTTCCAACCCTGTACCCCCACATGAGTATCCTTTCTTGCATCCATATCCCCCTTGACCCCACCCTTTACACCCTTTACTGGCCCCATGTGCCCCGTCTGCTGAACTAGCCTGTCTCCTACTCCCTTCTGTCCAGTCCACATTTTGCTCCTCCCTGTCTGCCATGGCCCCCTGGGCCAAACCCTCAGCACCCCCAATTGCTGCAGCCACACCCTTTTTCACCAGATCCTCCTCCATGCCCTGCCCCCACACCACCATCCCCTCAGCCTGTCCAGATCACCCTATAAGCCCCATCACATACTATCAGTCCATGCCCCCCCACTCCTCTTGATTTCATGTCCCCTCCTCTTGCCTCCTTCTCTGTTGTCCTCCTTATCCTCCCATGTCCTGGCTGCATCATCCGCCCATGCTCCCCTCTTCTTGTACCACATGTATTGGGTCACAACGGTTGCTAAACCTAATGCCAGTCCACAAAATTCCCCCACTGGTCCACCCATTGCTGTTCCCTCTGGACAAATCCAAACATCTTCCTGCTTATTTGGAAGTTCATGCCTTTTGGGCCACCTATAACCGAGACCCCATGTTCCCTCTGGGTTCCCACCTTTGCTCTTCTCCCTATGCCACAGATGTTAGTACCTGGTGTAGCTATGTAGGTGACTCTCTGACCCTTACTTCTCTCACCCCCTCCATATCTCCCTCCCATTTCCTCCACCTTCCTCCTTACCCCCTCAACCTCCTCACTAAGTTGTACTAGCTGGCAGCACACTGGGCATACCCCGAGCTTCCAAGCACAGTCAAGTACCATGGCCTCCCCACACACTGTGCATCTGGCCACCTGACCAACAAATCCCGCTCTTGTGATATGCAGTCTTGCCACCATCATATCAACTGTTTATGACAGAAAGCACACAATCCAATGCAAAAACCTCGTCCTCAGTTATATCTACATTCCACTAGAGACATTACAGAAACAAACCACCACCAACCAAGCAAGAACAGAGATAAAACTGGGTTCCCCAACATCTATAGCTACAAGGTGTTAGACATAGACACCCCTACCCAGCATGCAATGTGCCAGTCACAACTTTAGTTTTCCAATGTCCAAGCCAAAAACCCAAAACACAACTCCAACCCACTCTTATACCTTGATTCCTCACCCACTGACTATGTCATTGAGGTCAGGGTTGGGGACATGGTCGGGTGCTAGGAAACAATTACAGCTCCTTTGTGATCTTATTCTAGTCAAAGTTGCTGGGCTTGCCCTTTTATAGCCCTGCTGTGAGTTCAGATGTTGGATCCCTGCACGCTGAGTGTGCCTCCTCACTCTGTCTCTCTGTTGCGGTGTCTCCTTGCTTCACGGCTCCTGCAGCTGCTCCCCTGCTGATGTGGCCACTGGCTTCTCCTCCTTGCCACTGATGCTGCCAGCAGTCCTATAGCTCAATGCCACCAATGAGGCCTCCACTCACCGGCTCCTGCAGCTGCTCTCACCACCCATGTGTCCACTGGCAATTACAGCCCCTCCGTGCTCTTGTGAAGTGTCACAAATGTGAATGATGTGCTTGACTTGTTCAATTGGCAAGTTGATTTGTGGAGCAGTGCATTTGCAGTAAGTAGATGTTATACAAGGAATTCCACAGTTTCACATAGTCGGCACAGAATGAGATGTGCAATATGGCACTGGGAATTAAGGTTGATAACTTGATTGCAGATATGTTGACAAATATATGACAGAGTGCACTGGTAAACCTGACAGTGTTAAAGCACCACCCCCTGGCAAGGCTCTGGGATGCACCCTGCCGCTATACCTGTCCCAGCCTGTCTTGAACCCATCCACAGTTCTAGCAGCCACATATTCAATGGGCAATGCATTCCAGGGTTCCACCACCCTCTCAGTGAAATAGCATCTCCTAGTTCCCCCTTAGTCTCCAACTGACCAGCCTCGTTGCATGAGGAAGAGCATACTGTTTACCTCTGTGGCATCAGGGTGGTGTCAACACAGCACCACCATCTCTGTTGATCCCCACATATAGTTTACAAGTCATGTACGCACACTCACTTGTTGTAGCACAGTGCTGACACTCGTGGTCATACTGACAGTAAAACACAATATGTACATGAGCTATTGCTGTGCCTGACAAACAGTAACAATGTGCTTTTCTGTTTTCTATACAGGAAATATTGATACACTACATATCAACAACTAGTGCGTTGGGTGTGGGGGTACTTGGGCAAGGACGTCCGTGTAGCCCTACCTGGCTGTGCAGTGCAGAAGATACGCGACCGTTACCCCAACAAGCATGGAGCTGCATACACACATTTCAAACCAGAAAGAATCCTGCCACCTTGAATCATCAGTGTAATTATGTGACATGGTGCACTTACATTTCTGCTGTTATGTCACTGAGTAAGGCACCAGTAATGTGTAACCATTCCAGAGTACATACTTACACTCATTTTGTAACAGTTAGTTTTCTTTACACAATGAAACTGTTGAAACAAAGCTGACTTCACTTGAGCTAAAAATGAAGTCAGTGGTTAGTCTGTACTTCATGCATGCATACGTTTATTTTAGTAATGCCACAGGACAGGCATGGATCAGTTATTGAAGAATAATTGTCTCTCATGTGCAGGCACACATTATGAACCAAACAATGCCATCATATTTCAACAGTTGCTTTTTTAAAGGAAGTCAGAAGTCAATATCCATTAACCTTACTTGGTTGTGCCATGGCGCACAGGCACAATGTCCAACCACCACTCATACTTTTACAGTAATTAATGATGGAGTTTATTCAATGGTACGTAGGCTTCTTCCCCATAAGTACATCACTGTCTGTAATTGTATTCTGGTTGGGACAGCATTAGACAGCGAAGTACAAATGTATAGTGCCTCTAATGGGACATTTATAGCATCACACCACAAGGTGATTACTATATGTTTCACTGTGCAAACATGGACATATGGATATCAACCTTGAATGCAGGTTGATTACAATTGTGATGAACTACAAAAAAGCATTACAGGGGATGCTGTAAGTGGAGGGCAGAAGGATGGGTGTTGGGAAGGCAAATGGATGGAAGCTGCTCACCGTGAATCGTCTGAGACTGGGGGATGAAAACAGTGACTTACATGCTTGCATGGTGGAGAGGTTGGTGGGAATGGAAGCCTTCACAGAAACAGGGGCCACACAGTACCATGACTGGGACATGGTGATGTTACGGGACACAATATCCCACACGGATTCAGGAAAATGAGAAGGGGGACATTGGCATCATATGTGACGGAGGGCCCGAAGTGCATTGGGGCAGAGGCAGAAACACAGTCCTTATGGGTGCTAATTCAGAATTAAAGAAATAGATTCCTTTCTGGGTGGGAGTGTTGAGCAGGTGACACTCACAGACAGAGGAGATGAACAGGGAATGTGCAAGGCAGATGATATGGGCACTGAGGAAGGGGAGTATGCTGGTTGTTGGCAAGTTAAACCTGCTGGGAAGAGATTTGTGACCCACCACCACCAGCAATAACAGGGAACATGTACTGCTGGATGCCTTTCAGGAAAGCTTCCTGACACAGGTGGTCAGAGAACCAACACAGATGTGGGACGCCCTGGACCTAGTGCTCACAAATGGGGAGTTTTAGTGGGATATCAAGGTGGATGAACCACTTTTACAAGCTGATTATGAACAATGAGGGTGTGTCATCTAACTGGAATGTGCTGGATTTCCAGCGTGAAGATATTTTCAAAGATGGGTGGAGGCAGTGAGTTGGTACCTGTTAAGGATCCAGCCTCATATGGACATGGATCAGAGATGGGAGCTCATGAGGAAGGATATGTTACAGGCTACCAATTCCTGCAAAATGCAGCAATGCACAAATAAGTTCGGGGGGTTGCTAGATCGATGCATTACAAAAATGATGTCTTTCTGTGAACACATGAGAACCATTCACATCAGGTCAACATCTTCCACCTGCCCTGAGGTTAAAAAGTAACTTGGGTTTTGCGTGTAGCCATTGACCACATTAATGCTAGCAGTAAGTACATCACACATGAAGATGTAATGGTGATGTGGTGTTCTATTATTTCTGACTTACAGTTTATCACATTGCGTCATGATTCGTATATGACCATGACTTGCCACACTGTGAATCCTTCACATAAGCAGAGTTGGATGATGAATCTTTCATGACGGGACAAACAGCAGAGGTAGAATTCATTACCTTCTGACCACCATACAACCTACCATGTGCCCCTATACCGTTAGCGAGTTTCCACAATGAAAAATGTCTTTACTACATGCTTCTGTAATATAAAAAGGCAGATGCAGCCTTCAACACATAAACACTACTGTTGGATAAACCTATCACAGTCATCCAGAGATATGACTGGACATACAGTATATCAGGAAAAAACATTTCCTGCCACTGAGCATGTAAGAATTCAGAAATCACAATGCTTCATATAGTTCTGAAATGTGTCGGGTGACACTTTTACATCAACCTGATCATTGTGAACAATAGTAAAGCAACAGTCACTTCTTGCATGTGACTAATGCAGTATATGCCATTGTGGCATTTAATGAGTGCTACCACCTGGCTAATTGGAAGACAACTGGGAACAAGAATCCATTGTGTCAGAATTGATTGAACTGACTCACAAACTTGGCCTTTGCAGCTTCACGTTCGACACTGGAGAATGCTGCAGCCAGTGGTGGATGAAGTACGACATTCTTTGCAATTGGCCTCAGCTCCTTTCTTCCTTCATCTGTTGATATGGACTGTATGAGACACTCCAGCAGCTTGTGTGCATATGCTGTTTGGTACAAGAAAGAAAAATGTTATGTAAACATGGTGTCACATACTGTTATGACATCACTCCGTGGATGACGGTGGATATTGAAGGACCCTTTGTGTGTTGTTTGTTACACATACTGGCCCAGATATTCAAACGGGTTGCTCATGGCGCAACCCCCCAAAGCACCCCGGCACAATATTCAAAGGGGCAGGTTGAGTGGCACAACTCCTGATGCGCTGGGGTGCATTGGGAATGTATGCGGCGCAGATGCAGGGGGCATGCCCATGCATATGCGATACATCCTGATATTCAAACCAGGATGTGTGGTGCATATGCTAGTGCATCCCCTATATGCACAGCACACAAGTGCTGAAAGTTGAGCCGGAAATAATTGGATCAAATACTGGCCACCCACAGGTGGGTGGCTGTATTGCAAGGTGCAACACAGCAGTTGCCCACCATGGGTGGCCACCCACCCAGCAGGAATACCATCAACAAGCACCCGGACCCCCCTGGTAGTCTAGTAGACCTCCTCCCTACCCGTATGCCCGATTGGGGCTGTTGTAATAATAAAGAGTAACCTGGTGGTCTAGTGGACCCCACCCCATATGCCCGATCATGGGCTATAGTAATAAAAGATGTCAACCTGTTGGTCCAGGTGCACCCCACTCCCCACCCACCCACAGAGGACCCCTGGCCACCCAGCACACTCCCATCATTGGCGGGTGGCAGCACCCCACCCGCATACCACCCGGTGGTCCACCGCATGACAGCGTACAGTGTGATCTGTATGCCTGTTGGCCCACAGTGTGTACCAATGGGCTTGCAGACCATACTGTACTACACAGGACCAGATGCAGTACACAAAATTATGTTGAGCCACCAATGTAGCAATGTCACTCTGAAAAAGTGACATTACGTTTCAGTTACTAACTCACCAAAGACTGCATGTGACTTCACAGTCCGGACTGACAGCTTACCTTTCTTAGATTTTGAAGAGTACACCTCTGTCTTTCTGTTTCCATGTTCATCTGTTTTGAAGGGTCTGCAGCTATTCTGATTATAATGTAAAGCTGCAAGAAGTAGCTTGTACACATGGAACAAGACAAGCAGTTAATTTACACATATGCCACCAATCTAGCATTGTGATGAATTCATATACTGTTTCTGCAAGTCCCAAAATATGCGACATAACAAGGATGCATATATGCATTGCCTGAGATGGCACACAGACTGTGTCACTACTAGGATTTGTGCATATTCCCATAACTACCTCAACTACAGATTGTCGGCTGCTGACATGCGTCAGCACTGGAGGGGTCAACACCTAGGAGTGACGGGGTCCATTTTCCTTGTACTGAATCCACACCCCACAGTCACTGGCCCTGGAGGAGAGCCAATTGTGAGGCATGCATCAAGATGGAACTCCTCCCACTGCTCTCAGCTGATGCTGACTCTCCCATTGCATGTCCCAACTTGCACCACCAATTCTGGGTTCACCAGTGAGATGGTGTAGCAGCGGGACAGGTACACAACCCTCCCCAGTGATGGAGAGCTGCTGCTGGGTGCTCAATACCTCTCTCCCCCTGCCAACCCCAGTGGCCAGAGTCTGTCACTGAACCTGGGTCACCAGAAAGGAGTGATGTGTGGCGTCCAGCATCTCAACCCTCAGTGCCAACTGTCCGGCCAACAAAGCACTTTATGATTGCAGAAATGTGCATGCAAATGTCACATTTGTTTGTATTCAACATCTATCAAACTAGGGTGAAGGACAGCAAGTATAGGTCTGAAGTACAGGAATTTTTCAGTGATACCAAAGCCATAGCCTGGCCTGTAGTCCAACTTTACTCTGCGAGAAAAAACACGAGCCATGCACTGGCTACTGTTGGCTGTTCTTTACATAGGATTTGCATGTTCTGACATCACAGTAAGTAGTGAAGCTAGCAACAATGCTTACTTGAAGTACACATGGCTTGCCGTGACCTTGGCTCCCAGGTCCTTATTGAGATACAGCCGAGAACTTGACTTACAGCCAAGCTCCATCCTAGCTGTGGCTGTCCCACCTCTAACAATAAAAAACTTGCTTCTATGTCACTCTCAATGTGTTTTTAGCACACAGTGATTGCTGTGTGTTGAGCACAACAGATTACCTCAGCTTACAGGACAGGCACATATTGAGATGCTGCTCAACAAAGTGAGATTCATTTCCGTGACCTAAATGGAAGAGCAGAACAAAAGACCATTTCCATTCTGCGTTTTCTTACCTAATGTGCATTCCATCAAAGCTGAACGCTGTCTGCTTTGGTGTGAACTGTATGATGGTACTACGAAATGCCTCTACTGAGGCTGTCTGGTGATGAAGTGACAGACGTCTAATATCTTTTACCAGTTGCCTGTTTTCAAGCACAGAAAGCAACAACTCTGTTGCAGCCTCACCTGAGTGTTAAAAGAAACACAGAACAAGGTTAGTAGTGACATCATGGTGCCATGGATGACAACTTACATGATGTTGCACCTGTGCATTATGGCTATCCGGCATCAACAAAAGTAGTCAACAGTTAGGATATGCAACACATTCCTATTGAGATCTTGTGTGTTTATATTTTGTCTTAGTGATAATTCCTACTGTCTCCTTTAAAAAAGGATCACTCATAGTTTTAAAAGCTAGACACAGATCACCTCTAAACCATTAATATTTCATTGAATATAGTCCAAGATTTTGTAGTCTTTCAAAATAACTTAGATTGTTCATACCTGTAATTCTTTTGGTAATTTTCCTTTGTATTTTCTCTATAATTTTTTCATCTTTTGTTGTTTAAGGGGCACTAACTTGTATACAGTATTCTATATGTGGTCTTACAAGACTTTTATATAAAGGAATAATTACATTGGCTTCTCTACTCTTTATATTTTTGAAAATGCAACCTAGTATTTTATGACAGTATTTGACCTTTTGTTTAGTATGTAAGTCAAAAGATAAGTCATTACTGAAAAGAACACCCAAATCTTTCTCCGAAGTTGTTGTTTCTAGTATTTGATTATTTAAAGTGTATTCGTATTTTGGGTTATTATGTCCAATATGCATGATTTTACATTTTTTCACATTAAATTTCATAAGAGATTGTTTGGCCCAGTTACTTAATTGGTTAATATTTTCCTGAAATTGCACAAAGGAATTATGATCTGAAATAATTGCAGCAATTTTACAGTCATCTGTGTATTTGCACATCCATGAGGAGTTATCTGTCCGCATGGATGATACAAGTATATTAAAAAGAGTAGGGCCCAAAATAGAACCCTGAGGTACACCACTGGTTATGTTACCATAGCTAGATTTAAATCCTCAAATAACAACTCTCTGTTTCCTGTTGTGGAGCCAAGATATAATCCAATTAATTATATGTGGGTTGAGTTCAATTTTGATAAGGTGTTCAACTAAGATTGTATGGGATACAGAGTCAAATGCCTTACTATAATCAAGAAATAATACATTCACTGACAATCCCTTATCAATACCAGTACTAACAGGCTCAAAAAACTGAATCAGATTGGTTAGACATGATCTATTCTTACAAAAAAACATGTTGAGTAATATCCATTAATCCTTTTTCTAGAATATGGTTTGTTATTCGTTGTTGTAGTTGACATTCCATTAACTTTCCATTAACTTTCCAATTACAGACGTTAAACTTATAGGTCTGTAATTGGCAACCCTGGTCTCATCACCACCTTTAAATATAGTGGTTACATTAGCTTCTCTCCAAAGAGGTAAGACTTTACCTTCCTGAAGGAATTTATTAAATAAATCAGTTAAGGAACCTAACAGCACTGTAGCAACTTCATTTATAAACTTTGGAGGTATCCCATCTGGTCACACTGAACTGTTTGACTTAATGGTCCTTATAACTAATAGTACTTCTTGAGAACTAAATTGCATAAAATTATTTTGATTTAATGGTGGTATATTAGTTATTTGATGTTTAGGTTGAAAAACACTTAGAAAAAAATTATTCAGTTCACCTGTAATATCATTCTCATTACTAATGGTGTCATTATTTAAAGTTCCTATAGGGTCCACAACTTTGTGATTACCCTTCAGGGATCCAATGTAATTAAATAATTGTTTTGTATTATCTTTTGTATCTAAAGCCAATTTTGATTCAAACACTGCTTTTGCTTTCCTAATGCAGGTTTTCAGTTTTTTGGTTATTGATTTACATCTATCCTTTGCATTCCCATTAGGGGCTTTAGTATATTTTTTATACAATTTTTTCTTTTTGTTAATAAGTTTCTTAATTTTTGCATTCCACCATAAGAGCAATCTTTTGTTACTATCATATTTTTTCTTTTGGGAACCCATCTTGATATACAGTATTTAATTTTATTATTTATAATTTCCCAAATATTTTGCATATTTTGATGTAAAAGATCAGTTTGCCATTCCCAAGTTGCTAGCCACTCATTTATTTCTTTATAATCAGCAGCATTGAAGTTCTTTACTGAAGTGGTATCTTTAGTTATGAAATGTTCCAGTATAATATTGCTTTTAACAATTAAATGGTCACTATCCCCTAATGGGGGTAAGATTTCAGGTTCTGTTAGGTCTATCTGAATATTAGTGAGAATAAGGTCAAGGGTCCCATTCCCTCTTGTTTGGTGTTTAACTATTTGCTCTAGATTATTGGCAATTGCAGTTGCAATTTCAATAAATCTGTTTTCATTGGAACCCTCAAGTAAATCCCAATTGATAGTTGGAAAATTAAAATCACCCATCAAAATATAGCTTCCATCAACATTAATACTTTCTAAATCATTGAGAAATCTATTAGTTTCTGCTACATTTAAATTTGGGGGTCGGTAACCTACCCCTATGGTTAATATTTGATTGGGTAATTCAATGTTAACCCAAAGTAGTTCAGATGTAGTATTAACTAGATTTTTTTATTCAATAACTTTATAAGTTTCTTCTATATATATAATGCTACCCCCCCCCACCAATTCTATCTTTTCTATTTTTATAAATTTTAATATAGCCTGGAATTTCTGTATTCCAATCACCATCTTGGAACCACGTATCTGTTACACCATAGATTGCAATATGATTTATTATTAAGAAGTCCCTTAATTCATTGATTTTGTTTCTTAAACTTTTAGCATTTATTAACACGATGGGAAACATTTTTTTGATGTAATATTTATTTGTATTGGTTCTTTATAATCACATAGTGTTGGTTTACTATGGACCTTCTTTGTAAGTGGAACTATAAGTTCACAGCTTCTCCCCTCAGAAGTTAGTTTAAAGCTATATTAATGTTGGTGAGAATTTTATTTCCCAAAATGTGGCATCCCTTCCTATTGAGATGGAGTCCATCAGCACAGCAGTATTAATTTTTATTCTGAAATTCCTCCCAATGTGTAATGCATTTGATATTTTGGGTAAGATACCGTCTTCTTAGCCATCCATTTATGGATTTGATTTTATTCAGGTGATATTCCATTGCTTTTTGGTACTGGTAGAATCTCCGATATTATAATAGAGCAGTTTCTTTCAACAAGTTTATTGGTAATGGACACAAAGTCTTCTTTAATTTTTTGAGCAGACAGGGTTGTAATATCATTTGTGCCTACATGCAATACTACCAATGGATTTTTTCCTGTTTTAGCTAAAATATTATCTAACCTGACTGTTAAATCCCTGATTTTAGCACCTTTGTAACATGAAACTGTTCTGTTATAATTATCAGGGTTACAGATTGGTCAGTCCAAGTGTTTTAAGATGGAGTCACCTATGATAACTACTTATCGTGGATCTTCATTTTCTGTTTCCATTGGGTTATAAAATTGGATAAGATTTTCATTTGACACACCACTATTAAATTGTATTTGGTCTATATTATCACTTTCATTGTTTGCCTGATTTATATTGTGTTCAGCTGGTAATGATACAGAAGAGATTGGGCCATAATTACCCTGATTATCCCCTAATGGGAGAGCATTTTCATTGAATAGGGGATTCAATGGATCAAAGGAACTGAATAACGGGAAAGGATAATGATTAGCTTTTCTCCCTTTTTTGGAGATTTTTTTACCTTGTACCTGAAACCAAACTTCATCTAAATTGGTTGATGTGTCTTCTTCATGTAATCTTTTTCTATGTGCTTGGTCCTTAAAGGGTGTTTTGTCAGCTAATAATGATTGTCCACCATATTCTGTGTTTGTATAAGGACCAATTATACTGCCTGTTTTCTGGTCATCAATATTAACCCCTGTAGATGCAGTGCACTTAGCTAATCTTGTTCAAAATCTTACACCCATATCCATCTGACTTTTTCCTAATTGAGTTAGTCTTTCATTAAATAGACTGATTTCATACTCCAAGAGTTTATTAAGATCACATGTTTCACATTCATATGGCTTTGATATTTCTTATTGTTCAGAAGTAATTAAATACATTGCACATATTTCACATTTAAAGGATACCCAAACAACATTTTGACAACAAATAATTCAAAACTTTGACTCCGAAGGCGACTAAAGGAAAGGCTGCTGTATTCATTAAGGCTAAAACTACATATATATAATTTACCTAAATGTGGTTCTAGAGCATTTGAGTATTGTAAAGTCAGCCTTCTAATTTCAAAAAACTGTCTTACCTGCTTCCTAAAGTGGCTGCCAAATTTATTATGTGATGACATAATTTGAGCCAAAGTCAGAAAGATATATGGCTCTCTATAGTGCTAACTAGTTATTTTTTCCCTTTGTATAGAATTGTTTCACCCAAAAGGTCAAAACCATGTACATTATTTTGTATAATGCACATATTAGGCCATGGTTCTCTTCATTTTGTTTATTTTAATATGCTGAAATTGTGTTTTAATCCAACTGACTTTCTCTGTGGCAAACAATAGTGCAGTACAAATCTTGAATAACCTGGTGGTCTAGTGGTTATGGTGGATCCAAGATGCTTCAGTGGGGTGCTGGAGTGGTGTGCATGCTTAGTATGCACTTTTTAACATTTTTATTAAACCTTTATATTTTCTGCTGTTATTCTTTTCTAGTACGTTTTTGACAGAAACTACAAATGTAATCCATAGTTTGAATGTAAACATTTGTACAATCAATAAATCAGACTTCTTCAACAAAGTAAAATGCAGCAGCAGCACACAAGTACATTACTGTATGTGTGTGTGGGGGAGGTGCAGCCACACCCCTCACCACCCCCTAGAGCCATCACTTTTTTGCAGCAAGGTTCTTGTTCAGGTCAATGCTAGAATTCATACTTTCTCAAAACTCAAATATATGCTTGTCTTATCTTCTTTTTCCAAAGGAAATAAGAAGAAGAATCAGCATTTATATAGTGGTTTTCATATACATGGTATCCCAAAGTGCTTTACAAGCAGTACTAGACTGGTAGTGAAGTGACTGAACATGTAGTGGCAGCCATTTCATATATTAATATCCACACACAGCTTTGGACAATTGCATGAACTGGTTTTATGGGAAGGGGAATGTTGGCAAGGACAACAGGGTCAGGTAGTGATCAAGGTGCTGGCAGCCCACATCTTATTTCTCACAGTAATCTGTTCATATTTCTCTCCTCTGTCTTCCCCCTTCCCTGAATATAGCAGTACCTTGCAAGAGTGGCCTTCACAGTCCCCCTCTGGTATTCATTCATCACTATTCCTCCTCACACCGAAAACTGGTGAGCTCATCACCCTTCTGCATCATGAATGCAAGTAGTAGTGTAGCTGTTTTGTTTTGACATATCAAATATAAACATATCTTTCCAGTAAGTCAGGCTGATAGCAACAGGAAACAAGGGGAATGATGGGCTTTCCTATCCTTAAAAGATCTAGGCTACCTTTGTTTAGGCACTGCTAAATGATGGGTGTGCATATCATTATGGACGTCATTTAATAGTGCCTAATCATAGGTGGCTTAGATCTTACATGGGTAGGAAAGTCTATTTTTCCAGTTGTGCAATGCAGCTATCAGCCTGGCTTACCAGAAGATCACAGAAACATAGAAACATAGACTTTGATGGCAGATAAGGACCACTTGGCCCACCCAGTCTGCTCATTTCCCTACCTATTGGATAAGCTGCAGATTCTAGTTAACCAACAGCCTACTTCCTGCAACCCCCCACTATAATTGCCTTATGTCTGTCCCATGCACGTTTGAATTCCCCCACTGTTTTAGACCCCACAACCTCTCCAGGAAGTCGGTTCCATGCATCCACCACTCTCTCCGTAAAAAAGAATTTCCTCACATTACCCCTGAGCTGTCCCCCCTCTAACTTTAAATTGTGCCCCCTTGTTCTTACACATCTCTTTTTCTGAAAGATGCTACCCTCCTGGACTTTGTTGATTCCCTTGAGGTACTTAAAAGTTTCTACCAAGTCCTCCCTGTCCCTCCTTTCATCAAGGGTATACATATTAAGCTCTCTCAGTCTCTCTCTTCATATGGTTTCTGATGTAGACCCTGCACCATTTTAGTTGCCCTCCTCTGGACTGCTTCCATCCTGTCTATGTCCTTGCGTAGATGAGGTCTCCAAAACTGCATGCAGTACTCCAGATCGGGTCTCACCAACTGTCTGTATAGAGGGATAACCACTTCCCTTTTTACGTTCGCTGCGTGCATGTGCAAGGAATGTCTTGGGAGAATGGGACACTTTGGAGGTGTGCCCCTCCTCTGCAATCCCCTGCTCCATTGAGCAGGCATGGCAGTCCTGCACCAATCGGACGCAGTGCTGTGTATGACAGCGGTGGTCTTTTCTTCAAAGAAAACCACCGCGTGTGCTTCACCGCATCCGCCACCCCTCCAAATCTTTGCTGCCACAGGGCCACCCCAGCATGGCAAATGTCGCGTCGTCTACCAGGGGTGCCCAATCCCCGTCGGCTCCACGGCCCCCAGCCATCCTTCTGCCATGCTGGAGCCCACCCAACATGGCAAGTATACATCATCTTTTTTTAAAACCTGTAAATTAAAAGCGGTCCCACAGCGCTTCTCCCAGCCCCCTCCCACAACCTCACCGACCCACTGAGCACCCTGCCTCCCACACCCCCACCCCATACTTACTCTGGAGCTCGCGCGATGATCTTCGGTGGACCGTGAACACGTCTGCACTCTTCAAAGCCGACCGCGAACTGAGGAAATGCCGGTAAGCTGTATAATGGGCTAGTTAGGGGTTTTCAACTTTATTGCATATCTCAGGCATTTTTTGGAATTTTTGCACCAAATTTTCAACATGGGGTTTTTGGGACCCCTTCTCATGAATGATGTCACTGACATGGCGTTATTCAGGCCCAAAGGTGATTTCGCGGTCTGTGTGAAATCACCCCGCCAGGCTGAATAATGCCATGACAATGTTTATCGTGCTCCATGTTGGTGTGCATCAAAATTATAAACTGATCTACTCAGTGTGCATTGCACAGTTCCTACGTCATGAGCTCATAAGTTCGCGAATTTTCAATATTTTCACTCCAGATTTTCAACATTGCCATTTTATCACACCTCCTTATGAGCAGTACAGCTGTCATTTTTCACATCCTGCCCAAAACGTGTTTCCGCCCATGTAGCACACAATGGCACAGTCGGTGTGCAAAATCAATGTATGGGACACATTAAGAAAATCAAAGTGACATTGTTCATGAGCAGAGGTCTTAAAATGGCTATGTTGAAAATTTGGTGAAAAAATTCCTAAAAATGACTGTTTTACGAGTGTGCATTGCACAGTTCCTACGCACGCTCATAAGTTTGCGAATTTTCAATATTTTCACTCCAGATTTTCAACATTGCCATTTTACCACACCTCCTTATGAGCAGTACAGCTGTCATTTTTCACATCCTGCCCAAAAGTGTTTCCGCCCATGTAGCTCACAATGCGCAGTCGGTGTGCGAAATCAATGTATGGGACACATTAAGAAAATCACAGTGACACTGTTCATGAGCAGAGGTCTTAAAATGGCTATGTTGAAAATTTGGTGAAAAAATTCCTAAAATGACTGTTTTACAGTGCATTAGCATAGTTCCTCACTTGCGGCTAATGATTCAGCAATTTTCAATTTTGCACTTCAATGACTTCCAAATACCTAAACAGCACATAGAAGCAAGCAACATTCGGCATTGACAAATGCTTGTACTTCTTTGTCACTGATTTTTTTAAGCCATATCCAAGTACCAAATACCACTGCAAATACCTGCAAGCGAACGTTCGGCATTGACAAATGCTTGTTCTACTTGTGATGCCCCTCCCTATGCATCCCAGTATCCCCCTGGCTCTCCTTACTGACTTCTCACATTGCTTGCCCACCTTTAGGTCATCTGATATGACTATACCCAGATCCCTTTCCATTATTGTTGTCGTTAGTACCTCCCCTGCTATTGTGTACTCTTCTCCTGGATTTTTATTTCCCAAGTGCATTACTTTGCACTTCTTTGCATTGAATCTAAGTTGCCATATGTCTGACCATTCCTCCAACCTTGCCAAGTCCCTTCTCATCCTTTCTACCCCCCCTTGTGTATCAACTCTACTACAGATCTTTGTGTCATCTGCAAAGAAGCATACCTTTCCTTCCAGACCCTCTGCAGTGTCTCCTATAAAGACGTTAAAGAGGACTGGACCCAGTACTGAGCCCTGAGGTACTCCACTAGTAACCCCCCTTTCTTCAGAATGTGTTCCATTCACTATTACCTTCTGTGTCCTGTTGTGCAGCCAGTTTGCTACCCAGGCTACCACCCTAAGACCCACTCACAGGCTGGCTAGCTTGATTATTAATCTTTTGTGCTGGACTGTGTCAAATGCCTTGCTAAAGTCTAGGTAGGCCATATCCACAGCCCCTCCCTGGTCTATTACTTTGGTCACCCAGTCAAAGAAATTGATTAGATTCATCTGACATGACCTTCCTGCTGTGAATCCATGCTGCTTTGCGTCCTGTGCCCTGCTGACCTCTAGGTACTCAACAGTTCTTTCTTTCAGAAGTGATTCCATCATTTTCCCCACCACTGATGTCAAACTAACAGGTCTGTAGTTTCCTGCTTCTGCCTTGCTCCCACTTTTGTGAAGGGGAATCACATCTGCCCTCCTCCAGTCCTCAGGTACCACCCCATCTTCCCATGATTTGTTAAAAAGTGTGGTTAGTGGTGTCAACAGGTCCTCCCTTAGCTCTTTTAGGATTCTAGGGTGAATCCCGTCAGGTCCCATTGCTTTGTCCACCTTGAGTTTTATTATTGATATGTAAAACTAACATGGGAGACTGTACTAACCACATCCATGTTGCAGACAGGTAGTGAACTCACCAGTTTTTGGTGTGGGGTGCAGGTGAGAAGAAAGAATGCCAGAGAGGGACTGAAGAGGCTATTCCAGCAGGGTATAGCTATATTCAGGTTAGTTGAAGACATGAAGGAGGACGTTGAACAGATCACTGTGAGATCTGAAATGTGGGGCTGCCAGCATCGTTATCACTACCTGGCTGTGGATGAAAGTAGCCAGCGATGACAAATACTCAGAGTGGCAGGGCTGCACCTAAACTGTTACTTGAATTCAGTGTAGGAGGATTACCCTCAGGTGGGGGGGGGTGTTGACATTTGTTAGGACAGTATTGAGGGAGTTGTGTATAGCTCATTCAAGATTTGGAAGGGTGGTAGCCAGAAAACTCGCATTGTGGAGTAGAGCACAGAAAAGTACTGGAGAAGAATTGCTGGGAACTGTCCTGCGGGGTTCTGCAGATCACAGGTAAAGGAGTAGACTGACAACGGAAGTTGGGTGGATTTGCTTAAGGTATTAGTATACCTCTCCTGCTATTAATATCGTTACTTATTCTAAGTGTAGCCCTCATGAGGGCATGACCAGCAGCTTTTCTGATGGGTCATGATGCTTATTGCTTGGCCCTCCAGGAAGACCTAGTTGTTGGTTAATGAGGTGAGAAAAAACACAACAGGGGAACTGTACATACTACCGTCACTGTGCAGAAGGATGGTGATCCACTCAATGTTTACTGTGGGAGCAGAAGTCAAACACTGAGAATGTGGACTGGAGAATGATTTGGGAGGCATTTTTTAACAGTGCTAGCTGATGATACATATTGGTATAGGCATGCACAACTCTCTGTGGTACAAGATTACAATCTGAGGTATGATAATTCTCTTCATGAGACCATAATCACATATGCAGCACCAGGCAGTACTAAGGACAGGGTATGGATGGTGGGGTGTTCAACAGAAGGCAGGCTAGGTGCAGGGGGTTGACATGGAAAAAGAAAGCCTTATTTGTGGATTAACAAGACAGCATGGGCTTTGGAACTGAACCAGACCAGTACTTTACTCTGTGACCCTGAGCAAGTCATTACACTTCCTTGTGCTCCCAGGCCACACCTGTAAATAAGCTTTCAGCTTAGTGTGTCTCTCCGGCTAACAAAAAACAAAATTCAGTGCATCACATAGATGCACATGTCACATGTGGTAAACAGCTCTTCTAAACTGGACCTGAAAATGATGAATTTGTCCTCTTCATGACGAGGCTTTGAAAGATTCTTTGATGGAGTTCTGTAAAAAAAAAAAATAAAGCAAATAAGTATTAAACACACTGTGAGTAATGGTTTTAAAAGTATGAAAATATGTACATATATGTAGGTATGCATCCATACATATATTTGTGCGACTATATACAGTTACTCAAGTATGCGCATATATATATGAAATATATAGCCATACATATATTGTTATATATGTGCCCATATGTACACAGCATACATCAGAAATGCATGCCATATACATAAATATGTGTATATTAAAACTGCTGCATTGAGAAACCTAACTAAGCTGGAGGAGTGATCGTACAGTTGGCAGCAAAAGTTCAATGTGAAGAACTGCAAGGTTATGAACTTTTGGGCCAAGGCACCGAAGGAGGGAGTACTGTTTAAGCATGGTGAAGCTGGGGATCACTGAGGAGGAAAAGGACATACTGTAGGGGTAACTGTTATAAGGAGCATGAACAACACAACCCAATGCAGGAAAGCGGCAGCACAGGTGAACAAGATGCTATGGTGTATAATGAGAGGGTTCACATCCAGGTGTAGGGAGGTGATCTTTCACCTCTATAGGTCACTGGTCAAGCCATACATGGAGTACTGTGTGCGATTTTTGGAGGCCTTACCTGACGAGGGATGTCAGTTTCCTGGGGGAGGAGACAGACAGGGTGCACTGAACATGTACACCATGGATGAGAGGAGGGATAGAGGTGACACGATACAGACCTTCAAGTACCTGAAGGTAATCAACAAGGGAGTACAGGATGTGGTGTTTAAGGTAAGGAAGGGTAGAGACACCGGAGGCCATGGAATCAGAACAGAGGGGAAAAAATTTAGGAGGGAGATGAGGATGAATTACTTCACAGAGTGGGTGGTGTGAAAGTGGGGAACTGTACCAGAATGAGTAATACCAAGGATAACTGTGGATAGTTTCAAGAGGGCAAGGGACATAGACTGTGGGCAAGGAAGGATGTGGAGGGGTGGATGACACCAAAGGATGATCGTGGTGGATGGTGGTGAGGCAGCTGCTATCTAGCAATGTAGCTGCATAACCTGGCACACATTGATAGACCGGGAGGTTTTTCTGCTGGCTCAGTCATACGTTTATGTGTGTGTGTGTGTGTGTGTGTGTGTGTGTGTGTGTGTGTGTATGTATATGTATGTGTATGCGTATGTGTGTGTGTGTGTGTGTGTGTGTGTGTGTGTGTGTGTGTGTGACACATATATAATACCTGTATATATATACAGAGAGAGAGAGAGAGAGAGAGAGAGAGAGAGAGAGAGATGATACATTACCCACCATGAGATACAGAGGCGCTGTGATATACACATGCCTTGGTGTGCCTCAACCACCGAAGGCTTGCATATATCAGAACGCGACCACACACATTACACTATGTTATCGGTATTATAAAATAGTAAAAATGTTTTGGAGGGGTAGTGAAAGTGCAGGTATGCTGTCACGCTCTCATGCATGGATGGTCATGTGATGTGTTTGAAGCACTCAGCAGACATAATTTTTTCCTGCACATTTTATAAAAATATTTATAAAATGGAGAAAAAATACAAATAAAAATCTAATGTTCTGATTATGCAAAATGCATCCCATGACTGTGCATGTATCAGAGTGTGACTGCACACCTGCACTTTTACCCCCTCCAAAACAATTGCTATTTTATAACATCAGTCACACAGTCGAGGGTGTGCTGTTGCTCTGTGATACATGCACGCCTGTGGCCTTGTGCTTAACACACACAAAGGCACGCGTGTATCAGAGCGCAACACCACAGCTCAAACTGTGTTATCTGTTACATATCTGTGTATATATTCAAATACACATATATGTAAATATATGTATGTATGTATGTATGTGTAAAGAGGTATGCATACAGTCATAGATATGTCCATTTAAGAATACATCATACAGTACTGATGATGTGCCAACGTCTGTATCAGATTCCAACAAGGATGCATTAGATGGTACCTAGTCAGGGTCCTTTGCATCAAATGCTGTCTCATCATCCAGTGTGACATCCGTAATGTGTATGGGAGCTGAACATGAAATAGGTGCATTGTCTAATAGTGTACACTGAACTCTTATTGATCTGACATTAGGACTTCTGGTGATGGTGCCTAAAGGAAACAAGAAGTGTGTAAATGCTGTCACATATATCCACAATCTATCAAAGTGCAGTTGTGGAACAGTAAGAGTGGAACAATCAAATCACCCTTATTTTTCATAAACATCTTTGTGTTCTGATAGACCGTTTTAGCTTAGGATGTAGTGACGTGATTCGTATGTGACACATCATTGGTGGCTTGTGGATTTGTCATGGACTGACATGTGAGACCTGAATAGTCTTCAGCATCTATAACTGTCAATACAGTTAGACTTTCTTCAGGTGCAGCACATGGCATTCCACTTTGCTGAAGCAGGCCAGTAAACATTTCTTGCATCAACAGATGAATATCCTGCATATAAAGAGAGAATGGAGGAGAAAAAGTAGAAGGAGTGGTACTTACATAGACGTAATTGGTGCATAGATAGCTTAGCACAGTAACTGTGGTCAATGTACTTTTCTGTAGTAGTAGTACAAAAGCCTAAATTACTGATGGATCATTCACCATCTCACATGGAAGCAGAATGAAAAGTTCAGAAGAAGTCTTATGCATGTGCATGACACTGTGTTCCTGGCCTAACTGTGCTGTGGCAGAAGGGTAACGGTGAATGTACACCATCTGTGTGTGTACGCACTGGCAGGTGCCACAGGGTGATAGCCTTTGTTTGACTTTGGAAAAGTGGCAGGAATGCAGTTGCATCTATTTGTGGTCAGTTATAAAATCAGTGGCCACAGTGACCTCAAGTGGCATAGGATGAACCAAGAGTAGGCATAAATCTGTGGGAAGTATCCTTGTGTATGACATAATGGTAACATCTCTGTAGTGCAGACATGGTGCGTGCCATGCCTCACAATGTCAGTTGCCACAAAGATGGAAAACAATTTGATTATGATACATAGCACATAAAGTGCCAAGGAACTGCTATTGTCAGTAATCTAAGTAAGCGGTAGCCATGTCAGTTTGTGGCTGCCAAATGAAATGCAGGATACCACTGGAAGATGGATGGATACTGTGACATTCCTTTCTAATGAGAACGTCAGAATACCATACTACACTGTAATCCATAATCGAGGGACAGATACTCCACATACTGGGGGAAGTGTAGGATTTATCTGCTGCAGTACTCAAAACCACACAACACACATGACATGTGTACTTGTTTAAGCACACTGTGCAGTGGATTCCTGAACTGTGTGTGATCCCCTTCAACACTGGTGGACTACAAGTACCAATGTTGACTGTGCTGTTCATCTGTCCAACTGAGTAATTGCACTATCCAAATTGCTTTATGAGCACTACTGCATTAATGTACCCCCAGTGGTAATTTCAAGGGCCATGTTGTGAACATCGGGGTATTACAACATCAGTTTGGATGACGCATTGAAAAAACAATGACATAATTACTGACACTGTCTGATCTCAATGGCAACAATGAAATGCTTAGGAACTTTGGCCCAGATATTCAAACTGAAGCCACAAAGGTGTGCAACAGCAGGAGCAAGCGCAAGTCCACTGCGCCCATGCACAACATGCGTGATATTCAAACACTGCGCAGGTCAAGATGTGCCTGCGGCACACGACTGAATATCGTGCCAACTACGCCATAGCACAACCAGGGATGTGCAGTGGTGCAGGTCAGATGCGGAGTAGCAAAACCAGGGACACCTAGTGAAGCAGGGCAGCAGTGCAACAGCACAACCAGGGATGTGCAGGGACAGGATGCAGAGGCCCACCACCCATGGTAGGGATGGGCAGAGGAGCACACAGAAGAACAGACATCACCCCCCCCACACCCCATGCACTGCACAACCGGAGGAGAACAGGAAGAACCACCAGCCCAGGGACACCAGCAAGAAACCCACCGCCGTGGCATGGTGCACCAGCACACCCCCTTGCAAGCTGGGACCGGCACACATGGATGCCCGTCCACCCCATGCCACAACATCCCACCAATGCAGAGCACACCCTGCACCACGATCCCCGTACACCCTGCCCAGGAGTAGCGCCCAACAGTGCAGGACACCCCAAGCATGCCACCACCCCCACTGTGACAATACAACCCTGTGCACCACAGAACCATGCAAGGCAGCCCCACCACGGGCACCCAACAGCGGGCAGCAGCAGACAACGAAGCAACGTCTGCACACACGGTGCCACCACACACATCTCCCCCCAGGTACAGCTGTGAGACCGACCATGCGTCGGCACATGAGGTACCACACACGTGACAGGGCATGCCCCAGACCCCACCACCAATGTTACAGTACCCTGCACATCCTCCCAAGGACACACCCCGTCCCAGCACTGGCCACAACAGCCAGCACAGACACCCACAGTGGTGCATGGAAGAATGCACCACAGAGGATGCAACACAGTGCACAGACAAATAACCACCAATACCCAAGGGCACATCAACACAGGGACACAGTAGCAGGTCAACCAAGCCCCTGGTGTGTGGCCACGGCAGCTGTGTACACACGGCCAGAACCCCTCCATGGCACAGGTGTGCCAGCAACCCTGTGCAGGCACCACGATGCCGTATGCCACCAGCATGCAGCTGGAGCACAAGTGACAGACAGTGGAGCACATCCCCTGCAACAGACGCAAGTGACAGCATCGAGGTGGGACAACAGCAGAAGCAACAGTGCCACTTGAGGCAGATGTGCACCACACCAGTGACAGGAGGCAACCCGGCATCGCGCTGGGTACAGTGGCTGTCCAGCATGGGCAGCCACCACTGACATCCCAGCAGACTGTGCAGGTCACAGACATGCAAGGGTGGCAGCCTCACAGGCCATGGATGGTCTGACAGGTGCGCCATGGACACAGCGCATGCACCGTGTACCACTGCACACAGTCATCCAGTGCACAGGGAACAACGCACAAACCACAGACAGTGACTGAGAGCTACACCCACACCAAACTTGCCTCCACTATGGACACACACACACACACACACACACACACCCATGATAGCACCACCCCTGACACCATGCACACCACTGCAGCTGAGCACCATTAGCCCGCTGCAAATCAGAGACCACAACAGTAGGCATAACTAAACAAATGTATTAGAAGTACAAACAAAACTATGTACATATTTACAGAACAAAAGGGGTGAGGGCCACAAACTGGGTGGGGGTGGGTAAGGGGCAGAGGTGAACAAATGGGAGAGGGAAGGAGGGGTGTGAGGGTGGGTCCAGGGAGGTTGTTGTAGTCCATGGGTGGACTTTCTTCAGCCCCGCTTCCTGCTTCTATGGCGCCTCCTGCCATGCCTTCATCACACGCCATGCTGCTCCACCCTCTCTAGTATTGCCAGGGAGTCCCTGGCCACCTGGAGCAGCTCCTGCAGCGCTATCTTGATCCAGACCATCCGCTGTCCACCTAGGACAAGGGAGCAGAGTCAATAGGCGTGAATGCACAGCCCCCTGCAGCCCACCCATTGTGCATGGCATATAGCCGTGGAACATGTCCCTGTGATGGTGTGCGACCACCCACAGTGATCGTGTCCACAAGACCTGCCCACCCAGGTGCACACAACCATGCGGACCACTGCACACACCCGCTGCCCAAGTCCCACACACACCACCATGGCTGTACAGTGACATGGCTTTGCAGTGCGAAGGCAGTGGCACAGCCATGTACCCGGTGCACGCATGGACCACCAGTGATGCACTCCCAGACATGCAACGCCACTGGACAGTGCTGACTGTACTATGTGGCATGCACAGCAGTGGTGTCAATGGATGGTGGCCATGCCCCGCCACCTGCTCTGCTACACAACATGCACAGAAAATCCTGGATGTAAGGCACTCACCATCATCAGGCTGGTCCTGGCGCTGAGCCAATATGGGACCTCAGGGATTGGGACATGCCTCATGCCGCTACCTCTCCTTCCTTGCATGGCGACACTCCTCAGGGCCTAGGGTGAAAACATGGAGAGAGGAACATCAGTACAATCCAGTAGCAAAGGCCTCCCACCCCCAGGTGTGTGCGATCCCACACAGCCAAACCATTCAGCCCCCCACCCCATACCACCACCACCACCACCACTGCCCACACTGGACGGACCACCCCCCCGTGTGGTGGACACATGCCCACTGCGATACCCATACGGATGTAACCAGTGTATGGATGTGGCACCTACCTGGCCGTGGAACAGCGTCTCTCCTGGCGCATGCCCGAAGGCGGGCAAGCCTGTCTGGGTCCCTCCGTTGGAGGTCCCCGTACCGGTGCCTGCACTGCTCCGCTGTTCTCTGGATCCCTGTCACCTCCTCCAGGGCCACCACCACTTCCTCCCACATGGCACTCCTGGCCCTGTCCAGGGGTGCCTCACCAAAGAGAGCACCAGCATGGGGCTCAACTAGTGAGACAAGGTTTGCCAGTTCCACCTGGCTCCAGATAGGTGCTCGTCTCCGTGCCATCCTGTCACTGAGTCTGAATCAAAATGGCACTCCTTAGCACACATCCTCCACATGCGGCCGCTGTGTGGTACTGTGCTGCCATTCCCCATCGCGCTGTCACCGAACAGTGCGATAGGGGTACACCCATGCAGACGCATGGTGTCTAGGGGGCAAAGGTTGGGCACAGGGTCAAGGGTCCCTTGCGCACGGACCGCCACAGCGTGATTGGTGCTCACCATGTGTAGCACGGTAGGGCACCTGTGTGGCACTTCCTGTAGTGGCCTACCATGCTGTGGCACCACGTTGCCTACAGTGCCCCAGGGCAAGAGCGCTATACATGTGAACAGTGCACTAGCACCACTGGCACAGTGGTGGACATGCCCTGCACTGCCTCCCATGCTCAACACATCAGCAGCATGGCAGGCGTCAGCATCAGCACCCTGGGCATGTGCTGTTCGGTGTCTACTGTGCATATCACAGGGCTGTGCCCCTGCCTGAGCACGTTCAACACAATTGCGCAAGGTGCAACAGCACGCTATTCAGCTGGCATATGCAAATCAGCTCATTAGCAATTCAATGGCGCAGACACTGCATTAGCATCTACTTAAAATTGAGCCTCGCCTCATTTGCATGCGTTGCGCTATATAAATGCGACATGGGGCTGCAGAGGCCATAGTCTGGTATTGCAGTCTATTGTGGTGGGTTGCATGCTGTTTGCCAGTGTGGACTGTGGTGTGTGGGAGATGCATAGGACTGCACAGTGAAAGGTAACACCTGTCATTCTCACAGGCTCTACAATGAACGAATGTGAGGAAGAGATGGAACAGGAAAGTTGGTGGAAGACGAGGCCCAACTTCACACAGGTAGAAACAGACACCCTGTTCGAGGCATACCTTGACAGGGAACCGCAACTCAGTGGACAGCGGGGAACACCACAGGCCCGTGCTGTGGCATGGGGTGAGGTTGCACATGCCATGAACTAGCATGGCAGCCACCAGCATTCTGTGAAGGAATGTAAGAAGAAGGTCGGCACAGACAGGAGGAGGAGGAGGAGGAGGATTAAAGACAAGGTGGCTGCCATCAGGGCTGCATGTGCTGCAACCGGTGGTGGCCAGCCAGATGTGCCTCGCCTGACGCCACAGGAGAAGTGGATGGCTGGCAGCATGCGGCATTGTGCCATTGAGGGCATTCCAGATGGTGGCTTTCAGATGGGTGGCAGCCCATCACTGCATGGTATGTCCTGTGCTGTCACTGTGTGGATGGTGGGGGGAGTGTCACAGGGTATGACGGTGACTTTAACACTACTGTGTTCCCTTGCAATTCCTGAGCATCTACATGGATCAGCTGTGGTGGGTGTGTCCACCATGGGTGAGGCCCTGGACATGGCAGAGTGCCCATCCACCTCCACAGGTGTCTATGGGTCAGTACCACCACATACCTGCCTGTCTGTTCGGACTGAAGATGGTGGTGATGGTGCGGACGAGACCCTGCCTGCGTCCCAGTGTGACAGCAGCCATGGAATCCAGCATGCTGGGACACAGACTGGTGCCGGATCAGGCACCGATGATGATGATGATGGATCACACATCCCAGACACTGATACGTGTGGGATGCAGGATGGTTCCACCGCAGGGAACGGCACGGTTTTAGCCTTGAGTGGTGCTGCCACAGAGGCCTGCATGACATCAGAGTCCCATCCCATGCCTGCATGGCCCAGTGGGGCAGCACTGGTGTGCATCCAGGCCGTTGGGGCTGTTGTGGACAATGCATCAGCACTGGTGGGCCCTTGCGATCGGTGGCCAGAGGGGTAGTGCCAGCAGTCAGATGATGGAGACAGGGGGACAGTGTCGGGGGGCGGCATCAGTGCACCACCTGTGGACATGCCCAGGCATGGCCCTGGTGTGCAGCGCCCAACCCCAAAGGGTGCTGCCCAGCACAGCCGCGAACACCATGAGGGACAGCATGCCGATCAGGCGGATGACCTCTTAGATGAGCACACCTGCATACTCCATGAATCAGTGGATCAGCAGTTGCGGCTTGTGATGGAGGTGGATGCACTCAGTGCAGTCCTGCACCAGGCAGAGGAGTGGCGATACAGGGACACTGGTCTGATCCTGGCAGGGATGGACCGGCTGTGGGAGGATGTGACCGCCGCCATTGACAGACACAGGCATTCACAGCTGTCATGGCCACAATGGGCACCCAGTTATTTGCCCATGCGCCGCAGACACCATGCAGTGCCATGTCCACCCCCCATTCCCGGCATTGTGCTACACCTCCCATGTCAACACCGGGTTTGGCTGTAGACATACCGAGCACGCCTGGTGCAGGCATGTTCAGTGAGCTGCAGACCCCTGCATGAACATGGTCGCATTCCCGCAGCATCACCCCTAGGGGTACATCTGTGCCACCCCATGAGGCCAATGGTCAGCCTGGCATGGCTGGCAGGTCTCGGCGGGGCCACCCATGCATCCGTGGTGGCCTTGGCACTGTGCCGCGTGACTGACCTGTCTCCCACCATGGCCATTGTCTGCTGCTGCCCTGTGTGCAGTGTGTTGTACATCGTGAGATGCACGGGTGGGGTACCCGGCACTGTACACACACACACAGTCCATGTGCACACCCTCCCAGCTGTTGGCCACTGTGGTGTGTGCATGATGATGCCTGTGTTGTGCTGTCCACCAGTGTGCAATGGTGCCCAGCATCTGACACATGCACAGTGACAGCCACTGGGCATTGCCGTGTGTGGGACTGTGTGTGGCTAGGTGTTGCAGTCGTGGTCGTCGTGCCTTCTACCCCTTTTGCATGTCTTGTGGTATGGGGGTGGGGGGTGCGTTTGTGTGTGTGTTTGCGTGTGTGCACATGTCGTGTGTGGCCATGCCCATCCCTGACGGCGTGTGTGGATCCATGCTCATTCCCATTCCCTTGCCAACATCCACCCTTGGTGTTCATCCATGCATGTGTGTGGGTGGTGCCCTTTCCAGTGGTGGTTGCACACGGCCCGGTGACCTACCTGTGTTGGCCAAAATGCTCCTCTGTGATGGTGTCCCGGTGCAGCTGCGCCATCCTGTGCAGGCGGGGGTCCCTTCGCCAGGGGGTGGCTGCTCATCATCATCTGGACCGGCATCCTCATCATCCCGATTGCTGTCCCCCTCTTCGACCTCTACAGCTATTCCACAGTCATTGGCCATGTTGTGCAGGATACAACAGGCCAGGAATAGCCCACAGGCCTTCAAGGGGCTGTATTGTAGGGCACCGAAAGATGTGTCCAGGCACTGAAAATGTGAATTCAGCATCCCAAACACATGCTCGATGATGTTACGTGTGGTGGCGTGTGCCTCATTGTATTATTGCTGCGATGAGGTGGCGGGGCGCTGATACAGTGTGAGCAGCCAGGGACAGAGTGGGTATCCACTGTCACCTGTGTATAAAGGGTGTACATTAGTATGGTGGTCTGCATCACTCTGTCATGGTTTGTCAAGGCCAGTAACCATGGCATATCTGGCTATGTGTCCCCCCCACAGCTGCCCTTGTCATCCTGCATGTTGTGCATACTCACCCACTAGGTGGCCAGTGGGGATATCCCCACTCTTGAACCTGTGGCACAGTGCTGACTGGTGCCAGATGAAGGCATCATGTGCTCCCCCAGGGTGCGTGGCACAGACATTAGTTATGCGCCACCTGGCATCACACACCACCTGGCAGTTGATGCTGGAGTATTCCTTGCGGTTGCAGTACGCTATGCCTTCCGGGCCAGGTGGTATGTGGATGGCCACATGGGTGCAGTCAATGGCCCCGAGCACGCCAGGCATACGTGCTACCCTGTAGAACTGTTGTATGCGTGCTGTGCACTCTGCCTGTGTGCTGGGGAAATGGATGTACTCCGCAGCATGTGGCAGCAGTGCGCTGAGGAATTGCGTGAGTAGGAGTGATGCGGCCGACTGGGTTATGCCTGTCGTGTCCCCTGTTGGTCTTTGGAAGGTGCCCGTGGTGAGCAGGCACATGACAGCTGTCACCTTGGTCTCCACTGACAGAGCATGGCTCTGTCGTGTGGGTGCCTGCATCTCATCACTGCATGGCTCACAGAGCCGTCTCAGGATCGCCCGGTTCAGGTGGTACCAACCAACGATCTCTGTATCACTATACTGCTCAAAGGTGATGCGGGCTCGGTACTGCCTGTTGGGGGTGTACTGCCGATGGGCCCTTCCATGGCCGTGCCCCCCGCTGCCTGCCTTCTCACGCCCCTTATTACTGCCTCCATCTGTACAGTGGTACTGGCCATGTCCCTGGCTGTTGTTCACCCCCCTGGCAGATGTTGTCTCAGTCCCCCCGCTGCCCTCTATGCTGCTCCCCCTGCACCGGGTACACCTCCAGCCTTCTGCTGTCCTGCCTCCTGACACTGCCCTGCCCACTCTGCTGCACTGCCCTGTTGTCCCTGCCCTGTTTGTCTGGCTCTTCAGACCTGTCCTGTGTGGCACAAATGTGCCCTGTCCTGCTCCACTACTGTCCTTCTCTCTGTTTGTCTCTCTCCTGTTGCTGCCAGCTCACCTCCACTGCAGGCCTTCCTGTAGTGTTCTTGCACCTCTCTCTTGCTCCTTTTTATTTTGGCTCACTTCCGCTATGGCGCAACTTCCACTACCTCCCCTATTGCGCATGGCGCATGTCGTTGAATATCGCACTGTGCCATTTATTCATGGTTCCTCCCCCTTCGGTTGCACATGCATTCATTACCATTGTGCTCTTGCGCATTGCGATTTGGGCGGTGCAGCAGCCTCCCGCTGAATATCGCAGAATGGCGCATTTTCGGATTTGCGCTGGCACAACCCTTTTGAATATCTGGGCCTTTGAGTATAACATTACTAGGAAATAAATCCTGATTTCACAACAAGCAGTACTAAACAGATGGCACCAGTACTCCATAATCATGCATCGCCACAGTGACCTAATATCGATGTGAGACGTAATGTGTAATACAGTTGCGTTATGGATCACTGAATACCTGATTGTCCACAAATGGCTGTTCAGTATCTTCATTTTCTCTCTCTCCACAATCATCAATATTGTCAGAGGAAGTAGGACTTTCCTCAGCTAATGTCTAAGATACAGGAGGAATATTCACATGAGATAGGAGCATGAAGTGGATACTTGCAGTATTAGATGTAGAAATATGAATTATTGTCAGAGGCACAGCATTGTGAGAGACACAGCACTGTTACAGGAAAAACATAAAATTGTTATATATGCAATGTGTACAATGTTAAATGGTTGAGTAGATGGTTCTATGGGTTCATATTCTTTCCTTGCTGTGGGGTCTGGGCTTCAAAACAGATGGGTTGGTCATCCTATGGCGCCGACAAGTAATGCATTACTACAATAACAGAAACAGTTTTTTTTCAACATTTAAGCATTGAACACAGATGAGTGCCAGCATTTTAACAGGACGCATATCAGGCAACATGCAGACAAGATGCAGAATGTAAACACGGTATGACTTCCCAGTGGTGCACCTGGATGAGGGATACAGTGCCTATGTTATAGCAGGGCACCAAACAGGGTTGTGGAGCAATCTTGACATGGCAGTTTTAGGCTGCACATGTGTTTAATGTGTTTTTTGGCAAGTAGCATTGCCTGGAGCTCTGGCATTTTATTGCCCATGCTCCTGGCATTGATCAGGACAGTCCTCCACCCTTTACCCTCCCCCCTCCCCCCCAGTCTTCTCAGTGCAGTGCATACATCTGTTTCTCTCCACACTTAGTTCCTCCTTGTCTTTTAATGCTGCATGCAGCCCCTTCTGCATGACGTAGTCCTGAACTCCAGAGCTTCATTGCTGGGACTTTCAGTCTTTGTATCCCTCCCCCCTTTACATGTTTAAACCCCATCTATCTCACCTATTAATCCAAACAGTTTAAGTTTCAGGATCTCCCTCCTCCCCTCCAGGTTGAGTTGTAGCCTATCCATGGCATATAGCCCCTTGTCTTCCCATGCATCACCCCAGTCCCCCATCAACCCATAACCTTCTGACTTGCACCACTCCCTGAGCCACTGGTTCACCACTCTAAGATTTTGCTTATTTTCCCCCGCTCGCCCTTGGTACTGGCAATATCTCAGAGAAGGAGATAGAGCATCCTATAGAGTGGCAAACCCGGGCCAGTTCCTTGAATCTTGCCTGTATCTCCAGTTCACTGCTACCTTCTAAATCGTTTGTTGCCAGGTGACCTAGAAAGTCTGGAGATTCCCCACATTCCCTTGCCATTGAGTATAGCTGGAATTTGGCCTTGTGTACTGATAGGCTTAGGATACATTTACCTTTGACTGGGCTGCATTTTCACTCCCCAACCACCTCCAACTGGATTCACCTAATCATGGAGTCACCCAGCAGGAGCACCTTCACCTCTCCCCCCAAGTTACTAGCCCGTTTGGGCCCTTTCATACTCCGTCTTCTGTCTATGTCACCCAGCTTGCTCCTTGCACCCCCCCCCAGCCTGGTGCCTCTATTTTGTGTGTCCCCTTCCAGGCTACCTCTTCTACCTATGTCCCCCAGCTTGCTCCTCTTACCCACTGTAACCTGGGGGTTACAAGTCTATGTGTGCCCACCCAGACTCCTTCTCTGGACTGTGGCCCCCTGCTTGCTCCTAGGCCCTCCCACCGCCTTGGCGTCGCTAGTTTGATGGGTGGCCTTCAAGGCTACCTCTTCTGTCTCCTTCTCCCAGCTTGCTCCTCACACCCCTCACAGCCTGAATATCACTAGCTGCCCCCCTTAACTTGTCACTTAAGTCTTCCCCAGGTGAACTGTTGCCATTGGCTCCTCCACCCAGGCCTCCTATTACTGCTTCCCTTCTCACCTCCCTCACCCCTCAGGTTCTGCACTAATGGACCCTTGTGACCTAGTGCTCTCTGCACCTCCCTCTTCCAATATTTCCAGTCCCAGAGCTGGCCTACCCAGAGTGCTCCCTTCCTCATCCCCTCCTTGTCTGATTTTCCCATCCTTGACACTGCCCTGCCCTGTCCTGGGTGAGTAAGAGAACTCACTGTTACACGTGCAGTATATTATTGCCCGCGTGTGCATCTGAGGATGTTTTCCACAAAAAAGATTGCATTACTGTTCAAATATCAGTTTGACACCAATGTCCACTCACATATGTGTTGCTGTATCCTGGTTTCTGGCCAAAAACAGTATCATATCCCAACACCTGGTTGCTCAACATCCTGAAGCACAATGCCAGTAAACAGAAACAGAAAATGAAAATAGTAGTATTTTCCCCATTTCCTTTGCTAGTGTTTTTGTCACACCCAGCACCACACAATGTCAGTGGCTTAAACACACACACCACACTTCATTCAGATTACAAACTCTGGAAGGGTGACCTAATTCAAAGTATCAGGATACTGTCTTTCTAGATAACATAATGTCACCCTACAGTTGCTTTGTCAAACCAGTTTGTGATATTTTAGTAGTAAGTTTTGGACAACTACTGCCTGCTGCTGTGGTGTGGACACCTGTTGTGTCAAGGCATGTGATTGCCCCTCACCACAGTTCTGAACGCAACAGCACTGCATGGTGAAATGAAGGATGTGGGCTTCATCAACACGTACCTTTTATTCACAGTTAGAATGAGAAGCACACAACACCAGTACATGGGAGGAAAGGATGTTAGGAGAGATGGGTGAGCAATCACCATTGGTCCTCCAGCAAGCATAAACCTTAGAATCACAATGTTGAAAGCAATGAGAAATTGTGTTTCAGTTCTTCAGACATTTGAACATGGCACCATCTTAAGCATGTACCTCATAAGCAAAAAAGCATAGCATCGCTGACACTTGAACAAGCATCACTTTTTGTGCCCTGAAGGTCTATTGCCATTACCTTCTGTACAGTGAAAACATTTGTCATTCACGGTACAGCACTGGTAATGTGCCTTTGCAATCTGCATAAAAACTCTGAATTCATTGGTATACAACAACAGCAATGAAAAGGGAAGCACACCTGATAAGATGTAGACTGATTCTGAAGATTCTGACACAGGTGAAATATCCACCACACTTGTTTCGCTGGTCACACATTTTGAATGACATGCCTCTGACAAAATCTGGTTGATAATGTAGTATTAGTCAGTATGTATGTTTAATGTTTGCATTCACAGTCAATCTTTCAAATTATCAGAAATAGACATACAGTAGGGTGGCGACAAACAGCATAATGTGAGACATGGACATCAGCCAGTACCACACAGTTGAAACATGCAAGGTTGTCATGCACTACATTGATGGCTACACAGAGATTTACATTACATGATTGTATTAATGTCACCAGTAGCCTCCGGACCTGGGCAACTAATAATGAACACATACTTATTTCCATTGTAGTCATACCTTCATTTATGACCCTGCAGTTCATTTCCTGTATTTGTACTTCTGCAAAACGGTTGATTCAATGCCGCACGGGAGTTTGGAGAGGGAAGCTGCAGTACATGGGGGGATACAAATTGTAAAATTTGTCAACAAGTGGCTGAATGGAAGGCACAAAAGAGTGGTGGAGTGGGGAATGGTCATCCCTGTTTGCATTAATGCTCGTGGTATGACAGGGATCAGTGATGTGACTCATGCTGTTTTTGGATATTTATAGCTGATATCTCACGCTGTATGTAGAGTAACATCAGTCTATTCAGAGATGATGTGAAGATTGCAGCTGGGGTACATGTCATAAAGGGTCTGAGGGTGCTGCATGGTGACCTGAAAAATTCAGGGGTGTTTGAAAACACGTCACTTTGGGTTCTATGCCAACAACTGGAAGGGCTATGAACCAGGGGAGGAGATATCTGCGGGAGAGGCAGTGGCATAAGTTGCATAACTGTATCTTATTTATTTATTTATTTATTTATTTATTTATCAAGTCTAGGATTACAAATACCTTTGAGCCATGGCTCTTTTACAAAGGTTCCATGTCAGAGAAATACAAATTATGGGGAACATCAAGACAGGCATTACATTGCTCAGGACAATGATAATTTGTTTTGACAGGTGACTTGATAGAAAGACACATATGCACTGGAAGTTCAAGGGGACTGAATGATATAATGAGGTTATTTATGGTGATCATGAAAGATAAGACACCTATAGGTAGCCATATGTGATGTACAGCAAGTGACATGACAGTGTTACATGGCTTACTGTACATTACTGATTATGACAGATGTAATGTGTATGGCAATCAGCAGCAGAAAGACATTGCTTGTAATGGCATGGTATCATTTGCGACACTTTCTGAACAGTTATATTTTTTGTCTTTCTCATGAGACAGCTGCATGTTTGTACACAGACAGACTGGATGTGGTCCATATGACGGGAACTGGATTGGTGCTGTGTCTACAACATTGAATCAAGTAATACAGGCCTCAGGACTAAAACAATACACACAGTGTTACAGTTGACAACAACAGGAGATATGACACATACTGTGACACACATGATGCATATATAGAAGATACAGCAAAGATGTACTTTATGGGCCAGATATTGAAAAGAGTGCACCCCGGTACAATATTCAAATGTTCAGCCCGGGATGTGCAGCACATATGCTGGCACAACCCTGAGGTGTGCTGCGTACATGGTCACAAAGTTGAGCACGAAATAATAGACTCAAGTATTGGACAACCACAGGCGTGCTGCTTTTCTGCAATGCACAACACAACAGCTGCCAGCCATGGGTGGCAACCCCCACCCAACACCATGCAGAAGCACCAACTGATGTCCCTGGTAGTCTAGTGCCACCCCTCCATCCCCATAGCCACAATCACTAATATGATCTATTCATCCCTGGTAAACTAGTAAACATGGAGGCAGTATGGCGCAGTGGGTTAAGACTCTGAGCTGCAAATCTGGAGACCTAGGTTTGAATCCCACAGCCCCCTAGGTGCATACTGTGTGACCCTGAGCAAGTCACTTAACTTCCTTGTGCTCCCAGGTTGCACCTGCAAACAAGCTTTCAGCTTAGTGTGTCTCACCTGGTAAAATAATTGGTAAAAAAAACCAAAAAACTAGTGGGACCACCCCAACCGTAACTGAGATCGCCAACATAACTGTATATTCCCCCCTGGTGTTCTAGTGGCACCCCCCCCACACAGGAACCCCTTCCTACCCCACTCCCCCATCATCATCCGCAGACAGCACAGACCCACCCGCATACCACCCAGCTGCCCACAGAATGACAGCTTACAGTAGTAACGCTAAGCCTATTGGTCCACACCATGGACCAGTGGGCTTGCAGTGCATACTGTAAACGTCATTCACGAGACCATGAATTTATACGTCTTATAAGGGGTGCGGGGCATCGGGAGGGAAGGGGTATCAGTGAACTGCCAAGGATTACAGTGTTACATTATGGAGATTGCCACTATTGGGGGGAGTTCCTCATGTCTTCCCCTGTGGGCACCGCATGCTGTGCAGGGTGCCAGACTCAAGTCAGTGGCCTTCCCTGCACAAAACACGCAAATGAGGCCATAATGACATGCAGATGGCCACATTTGCGCATTACATACATTATGGCCCCATTTGCATACTGACTGTTGAATATCAAGCATTTCTGCTCTTGCGTAACTCTGTTGCACTGGCGCAATTCCCATTCTTGGTATTGGCCCTGGCTGGGGGGGAATGCAATAGTGCATAGTAGTTGTGCAGTGCGCATTATCTGTTATATTCAGAGGGGATGTGCCATTTCTCATCTCCTTTGAATATATCCCTGAGCTGTGCCATAATGACATGTGCCATTGCCAGGCACAATTCTGAATATCGGACCCATTATCAACAACAGCTGCATAACAAAAAGCTGGAACATAATAAGATGTTATCACATCAGGAGGGACACAGACATCCAGTATTCCTGTAACACCAATACTTGTATAAGACCTCACATGCTATCTGATGACTGTTGTTATCGCTCCCTCACACCTCAGGGTTATTTTATGAATGTCACAGGCATGTTTAAAATCACCCACAGTGATTTCTTGCCACTGCCTTATGTTACTATGTTACCTATGCCGATGCACACCAGCATGGCAATGGAAGTTTATGCTGCCTTTATGCTCTGCATAAAGGTCTTCCACCCATCCCGAATGATAACTCCCTGGTGTATTTTGATGGTGATGAATGTCACTGGAAGTTTTTGATGTCTTTATGGTCTGCGTGAAGACATTTAGGTTGGCCTAAATGACAACTCCCGGGGTCCTTTATAACGTGTGGCTATTCAGCACCCCTTCCCCTGTCTGGTACCTATATACAGGGTTCCCTCACTACAACATTATTATGCAGAACTTCTTTACTAGCACCCTCAATTTCCACAACTCAGAACATAGAATCAGAGATATTTGGGGGCATAAAACAGCACTCTCATTCCATGTACTGCCCCCCCCACCCCACCTCCCTGTGACACCACAACATTTTGCTTCCTGGTCTGCAAGGAGTGTCTCTTATGTGAATGGAGAGTTGAGAAACTATACAAAACCCTTTACAAGTGTTTTTCAGCTCAGGTTAGCAACCCCTATGCTCCTCTATGAATACTGGACAATTTTCTGTCTTTTGACCTTCTCTTGTTCTCTCTTGTTCTCTCCTGTTCTCTCTCTCTCTCTCTCTCTCTCTCTATCTCATCACTGATGTGCACCTATCACAATACAGTACTTTACTGATTCTGTCTAGGACACAGCACTAGCTCTATGCATTGCTGAAATGGAAACATTATGCAATGTAGTTCCATACATCATAGAATATGTTGTTCAGAAAATTAAACTCACCCGGTGAACCAATAACTTGCCCACAGCACGACTTTTTCTTCTCAGTGCACCATCTGATGTTCTACTACCGTCATACACATGCTTATACTCATTTGTAACAAGAGGTTTGCTTCTCTGCATTACAGGATGCACAGATGGGATAACATGTTTTTCAAGCTTTAAATATTTAGCAAACCCCATTTGGAACTGCATATGGTTGCTGAATGAAGCGGGTGTAAAATGAGCAGAGCATATGGTGGGTGACGGCATGCTGCCAGTCCCACTCCCTGTCCAGTTGCACAGAATTAACCCATTTCTTAAAATGCTGGGGTGACTTGTCTGTCTTGGGAAAACCAAATAATGACACCTGACCTGAAGGCTTGTTACTACAGCCTGCCACGACACAATAATTCACCATTTTTATGTGCAAATACTGTTCAGATGAGAAAGTTGCAGTGACTATCATTAAGATGACACAGTCCTGAAGCTGTAATAGAGGTTCACAGTTTATGGCAGAGTACAGTTGTGGGTGAATAACAAGCTAAAAATATACTCAGCAATATGCCTTATAAAGGAAAATTATGTCAAGCAGACTTTATGGCATCAAAAATGCATGTACTGTGACACAATATAAGTACTGTGATTACAGCACTGCAGCACTATACAATACTTTACTTGTAAATACTGTGATGCAAGCTTGAAGGAAAAAAGTAATTGAATTACATGTGGTCCTGCATGAAAGGCACAGAACAGCAACAATTATATAGCCAATCGTTATACCAATAACAAGACTGACAATTACTATTCAGGAACACTGCATGACAAAAGCATGTATGTCTCACAGAAAACTACACTGACTCACTACACAGCAGAAGAATGGCAGATGATACTACCACTTTTCATGGTACAGGATAATAAACAGTAATATGCAGTAAAACTGTGTACTGGTACTGTGTCTGCACCACAATGACAGGAACTGCACAAGGGAAGCAAGGCAGACTGAAGGTGAACACAGATTACCACACAAAAGCAAAAATGACAAAATAAATAAACCTAAGTAAGTCTTTCCCTTTGCAGCAATATATATCTATGAATGCTGCCAGATAAATACAATTAACACAGCAATGTCACAGCACAGATCAGGATATACATGACACTGTGAGAAAGTCAGCTCTGCAACACCTTGACACTCATTGCTTAATATGAGCTGTTGCAAATACCATGAAAAAAATGAAGGATTTGCAGCACAGTCTGTCCCCAAACCAGCACTTAACATCATAAGCCCCCCCAATATAATTGTTTTAATAGCCTTCACCACAGGATCGCACAGCACAGATACACACTTCAAATGTGGGCGCCAATGAATACACTTTTCCCGCATTTGCAGTGATACCTGGCATGACATGCCATGAACCGGCCACAATGCAGTCTGGGAACGGCCGCCAAATGTAAACACAGAAGTGAAAATATAGGAATACCAAATAAAGCCAAATGTAAACACAGAAGTGAAAATGAAGGAATACCAAATAAAGTCATAACTCTGCACAGGAACATCCGATTTCAATAACTTTTTTTTTTTTATTTTGAACCAGAAAGCCTCCTCTATTGACTCATGCTCAGCAATACTGGTAAATAATAACTTTCAACTTTACTTTAAGCAAGCCTGCTTGTCTATACAGTTCACAGGTGTGTATGAGATGTTGAGCTCCAGTTACGAGCCTGCAGACCTTGTTTAATACTATTGTGACCCTTGTGAGGGTTGTGTCTGACACAATTTAATTTAGTACAAAGTCATTAGCACCACATACTGTACACTATAATGAAAAAAGTGTTTTTAGAGTTAATTAGCACAACTTTATTTTAATGTTAATTAGTGTTTCAGTGAAAATAATGAAAATTATTTGATAGAGAAAATTTCTAGTTTTACATTATTTCCCGAATACCACGAATAATGCACTATTAATTTTTGGATACAAATAACAAATAGTAGCACTATTCATGCCTATTCCTATTCAGAAAATACTATTTAAATTGAAAAAACAAGGAGAAGAAACAGCTCCACACCATCCTACTCAGTCCAAATCCTTAAATTCAAGCTCTCATTCCCCTACCCTATGTTACAAACACAGCCCCACCCTCCACCCATCTTCTGCACTCAAAATTTTATATTCAAGTAGTTACAACTCTCACACTGGCTGGCTGGCATAATCTGCCTGCTCCCACAGCCAACTCCATCAAAGTGCTCAATTGCACACAAAAAAAGTAAATACCCCTTCCCCTACCATTGCAGCACCCTCCCTAAGCACCCAGTTCCTGAATTAATTTGGCAAAGAACCATCTCTGGATGAGAAGAAGGTGACTGGCGCAAACCAGCCATCCTCCATTGCTGGCTGTCTTCTGCAGAATGAAAGAACTCCCACACATGCTTGCTCTGTATAGTGCAACCAGTAGGATTTACTATATAGAGCAAGCATGCATGAGAGCGCTTTCATTCTACATGAGGTGGCTGGCCATGGAGGAGGGTCTGCTTGTGCCTTTTGACTTAAAGTCATCCAGAGATGGCTCATCATCAAATTAATTCAGGAATTGGGTGCTGGGGACAGGAGGGTGGTCAGAGCATGCCGCAGGGGTGGGAGAAAATTACTTTTCTTTTTGTGCAAATGAGCTCTTAGATGGTGGCTGGCTGTGGAGGTGAGCAGGTTGTGCAGGTCACCCATCAGAGAGTTGTAACTACATTTCAGTGTTTGGTGACTAGCGAAGGGCTTGTGTATGCTTGCAAAACTTTGGCCTTTCTCTGTTCCCATCCTTGGTAGATAAGCTGGGTAGCATGTAGGGAACAGAAACATAGAAACATAGACTTTGACGGCAGATAAGGACCGCTTGGCCCACCCAGTCTGCCCTTTCCCCATCTTTTAGATAAGCTGCAGATCCTAGTTAACCAACAGCCTACTTCCTCCTACCCCCCCCACTAGAATTGCCTTGTGTCTGTTCCATGCATTCTTGAATTTCCTCACTGTTTTTGACCCCACTACCTCCTCTGGAAAGCTGCTCCATGTGTCTGCCAGCCTCTCTGAGAAAAAATACTTCCTCATGTTGCCCCTGAGCCATCCCCCCTCAGTCTTCAAATTGTGCCCCTTGTTCTTTTACATCTCTTTTCTTGAAAGATGCTACCTTCTTGGACTTTGTTGATTCCCTTGAGGTACTTGAATGTTTCTATCATGTCCCCCCTCTCCCTCCTTTCCTCTTGGGTATACATATTAAGCTCCTTTAGTCTCTCTTAATATGGCTTCTCGTATAGACCCTGCACCATTTTAGTTGCCTTCCTCTGGACTGCTTCCATCCTGTTTATGTCTTTGCAGAGATGGGGTCTCCAGAACTCACACAGTACTCCCAGATGGAGTCTCACCAACTATCTGTACAGAGGGGTAACAACTTCCTGTTTTCTAATGGTAATGCCTCTCTTTCTCTCTCTCTCTCTGCATCCCAGTATCCCCCAAGCCCTCCTTACTGCCTTCTCACACTGCTTGCCTACCTTTAGTTAGTCTGATATGACTTCCCCCAGGTCCCTTTCCATTTTTGTTGTTGCTAGTACCTCCCTCCCCCCCACTGTGTACTCTTCCCCTGGGTTTTTGTTTCCCAGATGCATTACTTTGCACTTCTTTACATTGAATCTAAGCTGCCATACTTTTGATAATACCTCCAAACTTGCCAAGTCCCTTTTATCCCCCCTGTATCAGCCCTGTTGTAGATATTTGTGTAATCTGCAAAGAGGCACACATTTCCTTCCAGCCGCTTCTGCAATGTCACCTATAAAGACATTAAAGTGGACCGGTCCCAGTACTAAACCCTGTGGTACACTGCTAGTAAACCCCCTTTCCTTGGAGTGGACTCTATTTACTATTACTCTCTGTGTCCTGTTGTCCAGCCAATTTTTAATTCAGGTTACCACCCTGGGACCAACTCCCAGGCTGGCTAACCATTTTATTAATCTTTTGTGTGGGACTGTGTTAAATGCCTTGCTAAAGTCTAGGTAGGCAACATCTACAGCCCCTCCCTGATCTACTGCTTTGGTCACCCAGTTAAAGAAATCTATTAGATTCATCTGACATGACCTCCCCGCTGTGAATCCATGAAGGCCCAGAACCAAGGGTGAGCAGAGTGCTGGAGGATGGCAACATGCTAAGCGTGAGCTGCTGGAAGAGGCTGGATTTTGTGTGGGATGTGGGAGGAGCTATTTCCCCACATTGAACCATGGGCTTCAGCCCTCCCATTCAATGTTTGGTGAGTAGAGAAGTGCTAGCCTGTACCTGTAAAACTTTGGTCTTTTTCAAGTCCCACATTGGTAGATAAGCTGGGTAGCATGTAGGAAATAGAAGGCCCAAAAAGATTACCTCCTCCAGCTCACGGAGAGTGTGGCTAGTAGCATGCAGGAGAAGAGAAAACACCTGTGGAGGAAACCTCTGTGAGCCCACGCCTACTGACATGCCTGTCCTCTGGGCAAGCTAAGAGGAGATGATCCTATAAGTTTGATTGATTTCTGCTTCTGAATCTTGACTAACTGATTTGAAACTGGCACAGTCTGTTTTCCATGTCTCTTGGTACTCTGTGAAGGAATGTTATTCTTGGATGTTGAAGAGGTTTGTTCCGAATCAAAAGAAAGTCCTGAAAATGCATAAACATTGAAGCCAAGTCAATGTGGAGTTTAACGATTTTCAGCTACCTTTATATTGTCATGAATGTTTATTATCCATAGTTGGGAGAGAATAGAAAAGATCTGTGCATACGTGGAAGATTGTGAGTTGGTCAAGTATGTTATTGGACGTCAGAGGATATAAGTCTGGTGGTAAATTATAAAACTCCTGTATGAGATTTGTCAGACTTGGGGAAGGAGTGACACGATATTATGACTAACTTACTTCTGGAAGTGGAGTCTGTAAGGAATTTGGTAGGGGGAGGATGATGGAACAGAGTTCTTCAGGACACAGGAATTCATAAGGGTGAGCTATAGCGGAGGTATGATGACATTTGAAAGAAAATGCCTTTAGTAAGTCCAGAGATTATGTAATGAAGTCATCTTTTTGGGAGTTAGTTCTTGATACTCTGAGAGGTACAGTATGCTTAACAGTCTGTATGATAAGTTTATGGCTTGATGGCTTAGTGAGGAATGCAATGACATGTTTTATATGAGCAAAGAATTCTGGGAGGATTGGTGTCTGTGGAAAGAGGATTGTTTTTGCTTGCTGTAACATATGTAGCTTGGTGACTGGAATTAGACAGGCCCACATGATTATGTGGTCTTGCTGGTGGAACTTATGAGTTCAAGGGATAGAAGAGGAGGGAACATGACTGAGGCTACTGATGATGGAGGTGATGAAAGGTTTGCAATTGGGATTGAGATAATGACTTGGCTGCTTTGTTTGGCATAGCCAGGAGTATAAAAACAATGTAATGTAGCAATAAGATTGAGAAAACAAGTCAGCCTCAGAAGATCAGTATAATCAAATGGGACGAAGATCTCCCTTGATGAAATTGTTCACAACAGGTTAATTGACAGAAATTAAAAAATGGGCTTGAAAAATAATGCATGCTGATTGGTTGAAAGGCAATGCCCGGCATGCATTTATTTTTCAATTGATGCCCAGCAAAAAACAAGTGCCAATTTGGGGTGCACCATTACTTAACATGTCATTGGGCACCCCGAATTTTCAAACTGACTAGCTGACACTTTTTTCTCTCACTTACTGAGCAAGTTGACAGGTGGTCAAGCCCCCCAACACACACACACACACTCTCTCTCCCTCTCTGTCTCTCACGCTATCTCTCTTATTTTAAGTTAAACACGACCAGTAAGCAATAGCAACACCTTAAAAAGACATGAAAGAAAGAAAAAGAAAGCCATCAGTCTGATCGGTTTCACGTAACCCGCAGTTGGCAGAGCGGGGTTTTCAGAAGGGCAGCGTGCACCTGTAGTAGTCAAACCAGGACCTAAAGTCATTCTAACAATTGCAAATGCAGTGCCGGTAGTCAAGCTGCAGGGGGCACTGAGTAGGAAAATGACAGGAGTGTGTGTGTGTGTGGGGGGGGGTGCAGAAACCACATGTTTTTTAACTAAGGTCTCCTTTCCAAACACCCAACAGAAAAAACTCCTGCCCATACCTTATGGCTGCACTCTCATGCTACACTAGAAAGTGGGCAGCAACAACTCCTTTGCAAACTGTCGTTCCTTTCGGGAATGAATCACGATCGCAAACTACACACTGGCTAACAAAAAAAGAAAAGAAAGACTGACAGCAACTCTGGGGCAGGGAGAGAGAGAACTGACAGCAAGCAGCTAGCTCTTTTTGAAACATCCAGTCCTTGAACAATCTCAATAAAATGAAAATCACACAAAAAAAAAAAAAAAAAAAACACAAATGATAATTCCGAGGTAGCTATGGAGGTGTGGTGTGCCAGGGAGAACAAAAGCCCAAAAGTACAAGGCTCATTGTTTTAATGGTGTTGGCAAGGGGGAAGAAATAACAACATTAAAGTGTAAGAAAACAAAATGAGTCTAAATAGCAACAGCGCCCTCTGCTGGCACCAATAAAGGAACTATTTTACAGCAAAACTGACTTCATTCCTTTTTACTTGTTTTTAATTAATTAATTTTTTTATTTCTAAATATTTTGTATAATTATTATCTATAGCTCATTTTCTAAGCACAATAATACCCACCAGGGTGGGCAGTATTCAGGAATACTGGACCTTCCAGTACATAAGGTTCTCCGCCTGCAGCGTTGGGCCTCATTATGCCTCTGGACGGTCCACAGTTCCCCAGTACCACCCACCCTATTAGGTATTATTGGTTACATAGAGACTGACTGGAGAAATCCTTAATGCTCCATATGGAGGCTGCATGTCCTATTAGATAATTTTATGAGCGGAGACATTGATGACAAGCCTATGGAGATGCAACACCGGAGGTCATGGAGCAGAGGTCCAGAACTGCATGAAAATAGCGGCATAGCCATGCAGTGGAGATGCACTGATGTATACCAGTGTGAAACAGGATGATGGTCTTTGTAGTAAATTGGACACTGTTCCAGTAAGATAAATGGACTCAGCTAGCTACATCAGATTTAGAGGAGATGGGATGTGAAAGTAACAGTGAATTTCAGGAACCAATAATGTCCAAGTCAGGAGGTAGGAATGAATGATCTACCTTGAGGAATTATCTGGATTGTGCAGAGGAAGCATCAAAGGAAGGAAGAAGTTCTTTATTTTGGCCAAGAGCATCCAGTTGAAAAGAATGTCAGTGTGCTAGTATTCTGCAACGGTGGTAGAAGGCAGCCCAGCTTTCATACAATTTATATCCAATGTTATGCTGAAGAATTCAAGGAATGTCACTGAACTGAAGATTTTCATTTTGAACAGGGAAACTGATGGCTCTTGGAATAGTTGGATAATAGTCGGAATGCAGCCATGAGGAGAATTCGAGCTGATCTGTTGAAAAGGTCAGTTAATAGATGAATGATTGCTGGAGGACGGCAAATGTTGATAAGGCCCTAAAAGCACTGCAGAGAACATAGTAAAGTGCCATGGGTGGAGGTTTTATGTGATAAGAGTGATTCCATAATATCGCCAACTACAAACCACGAAACAAAGAGCACCCAACATCAAAAGGGTGAGCAGGATAACAGCAACCACCACAAACAACGACGGTCACTTGCTTTTCCTCCCAGCACAAAAACAAAATGCTTTTCATGCGGGGCAGAAGCCCACCCCAATATACAGATTATCAACTCCAGGAGAAGCAGACTTAGGGGTATGATGAAAAAAAGACAAAAATATCTCCTGCAGCCAGACCTGAGACCCAATCCCAGGTCCACCAGCTCAAGCAGTGGTGGCTCAAGCCACAATGCCAAACAGTCAACTCAGTAGGGCTTAGCCAAACAAATGCCCATATCCTATTACAGAGAGTGCGGCTCACTGCTACACTCATTCTAACCTCCTGATCGGTGTTCTTTCCTACTCGTTTTCAGTATGAGAGTATTATTGAATAGCTCAAATTGAGCCACTCAACAATAATCACTCACATCACTGTACACCTGAGCAGAAGCAAAAGCCAGACGAAACTCCCAGGAATAGCCATCCATCCCAAACGTATCACAGAGATGCCAAAGGCAAATGACTGGAAAATGAATTGAATGCAGGGGCCAAGCAGGGCTTGATGGCCAGGAGCTGTGGCTGTAATGGGGAAGAGTGCTAATTTTATTTATTTATTTATTTATTTATCTTTTGTTGACCAGGTAAGTGCACTAGACAAATCCTGCCTATTTTCAGGCACGACCCGGGGGAGGGGGGATACAGATGAATGCCAACTGACCTTGAACCAGATTAAGCTGTTGGTGGTATTTTTAGTGAATGAGAGAAATTTGGCCAGGACACCGGGGAAATTCCCCTACTCTTTTCGATAAGTGCCATGGGATCTTTAACATCCACCTGAGCTACCACCAATCCAGGCAGATGGGACCTCGGTTTAACGTCTCATCCGAATGCATAGTGAACATAAGCAGAGGATGTAGGTAGCCGTGGAAGGATTTTGAAGATGTGATGCTCAGGGTGACTGATGACTGAAAGCAGAGAAACTGATGATTAGGTGTTGCACACCCAAAGCCATCCAGTGACAATAGATATGGGAGGAAGCAAGCAGGGGGGATGACTGTGCTGAAACTGATGCTGGTGGAAGTTCCCTATATGTCCCATGCAAAGGTGATCAATGAAGGTAGGATCCCGCTCCACAAAATACGGAGCATGACATCACATGGAAACAATGGCACTGAGCAATGAAAGTCAGAAGAACACCTGGGGGACCAGAGGTGACAGAAGCTTGGCTGGCAGACTGCTGTACAGCTGATGCTGATGGGTTGAAGGCAGGTGAAGGTGAAGCTAGAAAGTGAACTGTGATATCCATCAAGGGGATGCTAAGGAAGAAACTGAAGAGAGGAATTGAGTTATGACATCTGGACTCAGAGACGAAGGAGCAGGTTCTAGTATGGGCATGGCTGATACAAACCAGGACATCAAATAGGAGAAGGCGTAGAAGCCTTGGAAGAAGCATGCAACTCTGTCTGTGGGTAGAAGTTGAGTGTAGGGTACTGAGGAATGAAGGCCAGCCATGAGGTGGGAGCTGTTCAATCCAGAAAGGAGTAGATGAATGTGAAGCCATAAAATGAGCTGGAGGAGCCAGAAAAAAGTCTGAGGAGTCCTTACAGAGACTGGAGCAAGGCATGCACCCAAAGTGCAGAGAGAGGAATGAAGAATCTAGAACACCAAAAGCACTACATAGAGTACTGAGAATGGAATAAGTCTGAGGAGACCATAGCTCAAATACCTCTGAAGGGATAAGTAGAGATGGAGACTACTGGGCAGCTGATATGAATGACAGATACGATTTTGACTGATATGATTGCCCGAGATGAGTGACTGATATGACTGACCGATACAATTGACTGATATGACAGGCTGTTATGAATGATGATAGGAGAGACTGATATGATTGACTGACTGAAACAGACTCCCATCCCCAGAGGACCAAGCAAATCCACCTTCACTAGCTATCTCACAAGGTAGAGTTAGAGAAGACAGAAGATAGCCAGGGAGGTGCTTGTAAAACAAATTAATTGGATAAAATGCAACAATTGAAAAAATGGAAGGCTCAACATTAAACAAAACACTTACATGGAATAAAATAGGTAGTATAGCTTTAAGCTGAGCACTAGGGGATGATTTCATGACTAGGAAGCACTGGCTCAGAGATTGAGCAATGGTATTGCCAGGGAGCTAATAAAGAGCCCAAAAGAGACAAAATCAGACGTAAACGAAAGAAAACACCCAACAAACAAGGTAAGAGAAGACTGCACAATGAAAAATGAAAAAAGCAGGAGAGGGCAGAGGAACAGGCAAGGGAAGGGAAAGGAAGCAAACAGCATGGGCAACATGGAATGTTGAGGAAAGGTGGAGGGAGACAGCGAAACAGGAGGAAGGAGGAGAAAAAACAACAATAAAAGGTGAAAAAAGGGGACGGGTGCAAATGGGCCATGGAGGCAGAGGAGTGGAGCAAAGTAGGTAAGCACAAAAAACAGAGCACAAGGAGAGCTGTTGGGGAGACAAAATCATACCGAGGAAGCTGCAGAAAATCCAAGGAGGCACATCCACAAGCCATGCAGAAGTCAAGCGATCCAAAATGTAGGCGTTTGGAAGCACGCTAAGTGTGGGCTGCTGTGAGAGGCTTGATTTTATGTTGGATGTGGGAGGAGCTATTCCCCCATATTGAACCACGGGCTTCAGCCCTCCCAAAATACAAAATTGTAGGTGCTTGGGGGGAGGAAGATGGGACTGGTTTTCTAACAGAGGGTGGGGAGATGAGGGGTTTGAATGTGAGGAGTTGGGCTGAGGAGGAGGGTGGTGGGCTGTTCTTTTTTTTTAATCTTATCCTCAAAATACAAATATGAATAATGAATACTCAAATATTTTGCGGCCCAAATAGTCAAAATAATGTATTCGCACACCCCTAAGGCCTACCCATGTTGCTTTGCTGGAGATTATCAAAGTGTATAGTGTGTGGTGCAAGTTTTATTTTGTTTCACTTTATCTTTTTATTAAAGATTTTCATAAAAACAAAACAAACACACAATACAGGTACACAGCATTTTCCACTATAAGAGCAGAAATTTCAGGCATTCGAATATCAAAAAGAGACATTGTACATATTTTGAAAAAAGAAGTCACTATACTTAGTATGGGTTTAGGTCATAACCATAAGGAAACAGTGCTACAAGTGAATGGTAAGGAAGTTATAATGAATTGGGAAATAGCTGAGTTTAGATTGTCCACTAAATATAGAAAGAGAAGTCAGTGAATATCTGAAGTTAGGCCTGTTAATAAGTGTCAAACATTAGACATGAAAAGAGAGAAGGGCGTGAATGCATGTGACCTGTGAAAGAGAGTGGTGCAAGTCTTAAATCTGTTTTTTGACCAACAAAAGGTGGTCTTGTTTTACCTCTGAGGTGGCCAAAAGGGGGACAATGGTGATGATGAGGATGGTGAGGTGCTGCCCAGACAAAAGAAGTTCATCATGAAGGAAGACCGAAGAGGCATCTCACATGGTGTCCAGGCCAGTCTGGCATGCCAGGCAGCAGGACAGCCATGGATTTCTGTCCTTGCAGCAAGAGTGCTGCTAAATGAAAAAAGGTAAGCAGTTCCTTTTCCTTGTCATAATCACAGACTCACGATGGCCGAGCAAAGCCATGCCATTCTTTATGGACATTTATAGCTGCATCTGTCTAGGCTTTGCCTCCGGGGTAGGATCCTAGTGTAAAGCCTGGCAACTGTACAGTGTCAGGGGGCAGCTGTCAGCAAGTCTGTACCATCTGACATCCCTACATCCCTAGACAGGAGAGTTTCCCAGAGATTGTTGCCCGCTCCTCCTCACCAGTGCAGGGACCCTGGTAGCAGCTTGAACAAACTCTGGTCAAAGCCAACACAGATGCTATACATTAACATGACACAAAGACTGATTTTTTTTTTTTTATCGAAGTCATTCACAAAATGTAATGCTTTAATTGATATAGTCTGATCAGAGCCACACAGGATGTTAATGCATTAATGTAATATGAGATGCAAAATTAACAGGTGACTAAGTTGTATTTGTATTATTGTTTCAGATCTACATCATTCAATTCAGACACATGTTAGACAGGATGTGCAGAGCTGACAGCTCATTATTTTAACAGGAAATGTGACTGACAGGAGTTATATGCTGTTGTTTGTCTCCTGATTTTCTGAAACAGCCAATGTACGAGCAAATAATGCAATGCAAAACATCCACATGTTATTGATTTTGTGTTCAGACCTCTGACAAATAAAATATTTACTGTTTAACGTTTCAGTATGCACACTAAGTGGGGGGTTTGCATATATGCATTACTACATCTGGAACTGACATGCTGAAGCACTGATAGGTTAAATAAGTAAATGAGAGTTCCAAGTTAGTACATGGCTGTGGTGGGAACTGAACTTGCCTCCTGAGCATCTCACTTGGGACTATCAGCAGTTTACAAAAAAGGGTATGCAGCTTTATCCAGTTGAGTTTTCTAGAGTTCATATCTCCCCTTCAAAAATTACAGCGGTGATATGGAGAATAACAGTGATCAAGTGACCCATTGTATTCCAGGCAGCAATATCTATCAAGGGGAAATAACGTTCATTTAGTTTTCTTGTGAAGAGTCTCTACTTGTCATTGAAAATCCAGCTGCAGTTTTTACAAGGAAATTGTTTCTCTGTGAAGTGGCAGGGTCATGACCCAGACTGGAGTTGGTTACCTTGCAGTCAGCACATTTCAAAGGCTCATGATGATCAACGAACCCAAGAAGGCAATCAAAGGGATCCACCTTATCCTTTTCTTTGCCTATGAAGACAACGAGTGCTACATAGCAATCCGTATCAATGACAGACACATGCATAAATGCACATTCCCGATTTTTTGGTACTGATGCTGATGAAAGAGCTGTCTAGAGGAAGTATGACATGGACTTCTTGCTGGACAAAATCATCATTATATCCACTCCCAGCATATTGGACTGCATCTACATGGGCAGCAAGCCACTAGGCCGGGAACATGTTAAACTACTTGTGATTGGTGTCAAAACTGGAGGTAGTCTACAACAATTCTTATTGACATGAACTGTGAAGTTAAAAAAAGTGAAGTAGCATTCACCATGAAACTAATTAGAAAAATCTGTTCATTTATCTAACCCTATCCCGATCAGCATCAGAGCTCCCTAACCACACACACACATTCAAAGCATTCCAATAACCCACCAGTTTCAATCAACCATATACATATATACACTCATATATTTAAACATATAAGTCCATATACACATTAGCGTTTTATAGTGCACAGACTCTTCTATCCCAAGGAAGTAAAATGTGTGTATTTAAACCTTAAACTCAGCATGAAGTATGGTCCAGATTGAGACAGAAGAAGGAATGATTAATTTCAAATGAAAGAGATACACTGTCAAAGAGAGCCGTGTTCTGATAACCCTCAGCTCCTGTTACCACACTACTGCTATCTATATGTATAGGAAATGTACAGTACCAATAAGGTATGCCATCACAATCCTTCCTCGATAAGTAAAGTGTCTGTAATTCTTATGTATAATGTTATTTAATGCCATGAATAATATAAACAAAGGGATGCCACTGTGAATTATAAAATGTGGCTTGAGTTTGGTGGATGAAATGTGGATGATTGATTATACTTTCTATTCTCGCATTATCTGTGTTAGCTTTAAACAAAAAAATATTCAATTGGATTGAGGAAATTGCGGTTCTGTATTTCAATCAGATCCCCTTGTCCTCCCCAAAAAATAACCCATCAGTAATACTTTTGCATTTACCTCAGTCTGGCAACATACCAATTTATCAGAAGTTGCTGAAATCGACCCAAAAAATGCATGTCAGTGTCCAAGACACAGAGGTATTGAAATGGAATAAATTGTGACACTAAACATTCCCAACCTGATCAAGCTTCCCCTACAGCACTAGCAGAGTGTGCATACCCTGTACTTCACGGTTGTTACCAAAAAAGAGGTTAATAAAAGGAAAGTGTGAAAACTTAAAATATAATACCAAATTGCAATAACCAGTCCCTTATGGAATACATATTCCCATATTCATTTTGTACATGTATTGGCTCTTAATTTTATTTTTTCTCGATTTTTTTCTAGAATAGATGGGGTTGATATTACATTCATTCATGACTGTTAAACGCTGTGCTCCTTGACAGTCAGCGGTGAGACATTGTAAATGTGATGTAATGTGAGATTTAAATACTATGTAAATGGTAAATGACAATGTGCACTATATTTTGAGTGTACTCATGTATTCAGAATTGTAATTTTCCATATTTCTGCAGTTTTTCAGTACAAAGACTTTCCATCTGTTCTGACTTAAATATTACACACAAAGACATTGCCAGAAAGCAGCAGAAACAAAAGCTGCCCCAACCCAACAAGAGTCTGACCGCTTTAAAAAACTCCAGTCCTCTTTCATTCCAGAACGTTCCACTTTTGTCTTTAGTATGCCTATCTGCACAGTGAAAAACAACTGCATGCATCTTGTAAAGTTTGTTAATATCTGGTTATAATGTGTGCTAATATTTGTAGAAGCAGCAATAGACGGTATAAGAGGAAGATGGCAGACAACAAAAATGCAGTTGTGAAACATCAGTAATCAAACTGTATTTTAAAAAAGATATGACTATGGAAATGCTTCGGATCAAATGGAGCTTTGTGAACTGCAAGGGTGTAATTTTGTCACCAGAGTTTAGTTCTCCTGATGACATACCCTTTCATGTATTCTGTTTAGTGGTATCAAGTGGCTGCATTCATTAATCTGGGTGGATGGAAATAAGAAAATTCAGATGTTCACCTTTAAACATACTGTATTTTAGATCAGCCATGATTAATGCCAGAATTTCATTCAAATGACCACTCTTGCCCATCATACTCAGTTGTCACACAGTAAAGCACAGTGCAGTAGTATGTTACACTAACACAAACACGTAACACTGATATATCAGAACTGTCAATAAGAACACATGACACTTAAATGCGAAATTGAATATTGATAGAGTAAAAAATAAACATAATTATGTGGCCTTACTGTTAAGCCATTTACTCATTTGGGTGAAGTATTGCAGTTGAAGTGGTATCATGTTGCATCATTCATCCCAATCATACAAATGAAAATAGGTATGATCTTACAAGAGGTGTGTATTTATTAACAACGTAATTAAATTAATGTAATTCATAAAATATGTCAGTACTTGTGGAGTGTGATGCAGGTTATGACTACAATCTGGAGTTTCAGCATCTTGATTTATGCTCTCTCTCTCCACATTCTTACCACAACCCATCAAAACACACACACACATACATACACACACACACACACACACCCGCCCACACACACTCCATCATCAGCTGTGTATTGTTCAGTTTAAAATACATGGCAGCAAAAATACAGAGATATGCTGTGATTTAGTTTCCAGCACTCATCAAAAATTGGACTTCAGATATAGGAACTCTGTGATAGAAATCAGACCTTGCAAATCCATAATGACTGCAAATATTTCCAGACATAATCCCCCTGTATACAGAAACTACAGTATATGATTTCTAATATCACCTGCTACTAGTAACAGAAGTTAGAAAGTGACATACTAAAATAATAAAAACCAAATGAATGATTTTATTTATAATACATGATATACGTAAGCAATAACGCATGACAGGGTGTGCGGTTAATGAGGATTAATCAACACCCCGGGTGCACTGTGAGGCACAAGGTTGCAGGCCGAGTGCCCTCACAGCACCCAGAGTGTTGATTAAAACCCAATAACTACACACCCTGGAGTGGGTTATTGTACTTATAACATGGAGTGTCATCACAGGTGGAAAACACAGAGAAAAGCATGATTATATCAGAAAAACATGGGAACTATTTTATGTGTTCTGCCCCCAGCAAAGCTACTGTTTTGCTGACACTGGTGAACACTATTAAATCAATGCTTCTGTGTGTCTGCAGTATTAGTGAGGGCTCAACTTCAGAGCAGGGGGAGCTAAGATTTAGGGAGGACAGGCCTTACAGAGGATTGTCCACACATTAATACATGGCTGTATTTGCACTGCCAAGTTTCAGAACATTGACCAAACACAGGGAACTCGGTATCCAGTCTCTCACTCTCTCACGGAAGCTAACCTGGCTGCAGACAGTGCCGATTACAGTCCTTCTGTCTTGGTCTGCAACAATAGACAATCACTGTGGGTCATACGGCTGTCACAGAGTTAATACACTTGCCTAATGCAGTCTGAGGCTGCCATACGGTGTGCTACATTAATGTTATGGTACTTTAGTCACTGGTGCCACTTGTGATCACCTGCAACACCGTGTGCTGATCCCTAACAATGCCCATTTACTCAAGGTATACTGTCATGCTCCCTGACAATGCCACTTCACTTTGCAACACTTGCAGGATATTTCTTTCTGACATTCCTCATGAACCGCTGCACAGAGAGGAATGATGACAGTGCAGCACTACTGACTGAAATGTGCCACCGTGGCTCTGTTTCACTCTCTCTCAGTCACTGACAGAGGAGTGCTGACACTTTTGCAACCTCCATATGATGCCGCCTGCTCACCTACCTTTACAAACTCTGCAGTGTACCTGTACCTGCATGACCACACTGCTGTGTCCATTGCACCACTCAGAGGAAATTTGTCACCACATTTGCACACACAGATGGATCACAGCCAGCCACAGTGACAGCACATTGGCTCTCTCACCCACTAATATGACAGCTGCACTGCTCACCACAAACAGGGGTGGGGGAACACCACTCGCGCCTCTCTCTTCTCACTCAAGACAAAGAGAGAGAGAGACACACTGTAACACTGCACTGAATGAATATGTGCACTCGAAACACCACTGCTGCCCACAGACAGAGAGAAAGACACACACAGCAAGAGACAGAGGACAGCGAGCTCACTCACTTATCACACAGCCGCTCACTGCTGCTGCACCTCGGTCTCACTTTGCCCCTCTTTCTCTCTCTCTTTGTCTCTCTCTCTCTCTCTCTCCCCTCACTCTCTCTCTCTCTCTGCAGTGGGTGGCGCTGAGCCCCCCACTTTCACCTACTGAACTGCCAGGAGTGAAGTCCCACTCAGTCGTTCTCCATGGAATGTGTAGGTGGGAAGGACACAATCTAGTCATGGCTGTCTCTCCCACCACAGTGTGTGGTGGGCCCCCAGTGATCTGCAGGGCAGTTGGGTGGGAAAGACACAATTTGGCACACTATGCAGTGCACTTAGTGATCGGTTCTGGATGCTGTCTGACTAGTTTGGGACTCCAATATGTGCTGTTAAGTTGCCTAATACAAATAGCTGCTTAGGACGTTCATGCTGTTGCACTGAGAACAAAGATCTGTGCTGCCCACTGATTTCATTGCTGTACTGAGCACAACAAGTGTAAGTATACTGGGCCCTATTCACAAAAGATTTTTTGTCATGGACACAGAATGAGAGAAACCCTTTCATGAATAGGGCCCATTGTGCATTAATCCACAGTCAGATGGTAGGGCTACACCAATCACCTGCCTTACATGCTTACCTCAAGTTATAATAACTAATAGAAAAGATTTATTCTGCATGTATGTGACTTGAAAACTACATAAGAGGTAATGGAATGCTTCCTTCTGATTTGGATGAAGTAACATGGCAGCTAGCCATATTTTTTTTTTCCACATGCACTTTACTTCTCCTTTGGCACCGGCAGGGAGGCTCCAGCCCCTCCCTCAGAGAGGACTCATCTCTCCAGTGAGGCTTTCCCTGCACCCACCCCAACCAGCCATCCTTCACGGGTTCCCCCCCACCGTGACAGTGCCAGTGGCAAGGGGCGCCAGCCTCCCCCCACCCCCAGAAGCCAACATCTAGATTGCCGGGGGGGGAGGCATGAGTGCAGCCTACCATCATAGAGCCTGCCAGCTCCAATCCTTTTTCTGTTTTCCCCTAGACCCATGCATATGCAATGGGCGGGGAGCTGACTCCACCTCTGCGGAGACAGTCTTACGCCCTGTGCGTGTGGGTCTACCCTTTCTAGCACTGTGCCTGTGTTGAGCCCCAGCCTCCAATGGGTGTCAGAATGCAGTGCGATGCTGAGTCCACCCACCCCTGAGGAAGGAGAGCTGATGGCAGGTGCTCAATCCCTCATCGCCCCGGCTGACTCCCGAGCGACCTGAGTGTTCCCAAACCTGGGTTACCAGCGTGGTATCCAGGTGAGACATCCAACAGCTCAACCCTCAGTGCCGCTGGGCCAGCTACCTAGACATATTTTTTTTTTGGCTCCCCCTGTCCCCTGGCTGGCCAATCCTGTGGATCTTCTAGGTTCCCCACCTGACACCTTACCCCCCAGCCCCCACCTCACATTGCAGCCAACACCCCAGGGTAACCCAACGTAACCCTTCACCAGATGGGTCCCTCTCCTCTGAGGAGGAAGGCACCGGTTGGGTGGCCAGCACACTCTTCAATTAGCCCTGGGTGCTGCTGCTGATGTGGGTATGGCTGGCTATGGGGCTTCTGTGTCAGCAGGGGCCAGTAGCCATCATCCAGTCAGCCCAGGAACTTCTTTTTCCTTCCTGTTTTTCCCCCAGAGGTGTAGTGTGCCACAGACATCTAGGCGCAAGCAGACGTCCGCCACCCCCCCCAAGTCAATGGAGCCCAGCACGGTGCCGTTCTCCAGGCCTCTGCAAGGAGTCAGCAGGTACCATGCTGCATCCCGCCCTCTCCCCAGAGAAGGTGAGCAGTTTCCGATGCTCGAGCCTTCTCCCCCCCGACCAGCCCTCCAGCACCCCAGGTCTGTTCCCGAACCCAGGTAACTGGCATCGCAAGTGGAACTACAACCCCTGCACTGATGGGCTGGCAAAACCTAGCCATATTTTAAATCACTTTTCACTGACATCATGGGCTGGGACTGAGCTGGGGCTGGCAGCATAGAAACATAGAAACACAGAAGTTGACAGCAGATAAGGACCACAAGGCCCATCCAGTCTGCCCAATTTTCTACCTTATGAATGTGCCATAGGCCTGTACTCTTTCAATGTCCTATCTATTCATACTCATCTGTATTGCCCCTTTATACCTATCCTATGCCTGTTTGAAACCTTGCACTGTATTCATATCCACCACTTCCTGAGGTAGGCTATTCCATGCATCCACCACCCTTTCTGTGAAAAAGAACTTCCTCATATTACCCCTTAATCGGCCTCCCTCTAATCTCATGCTGTGTCCTCTTGTCCTGCTATTTTTCTTATATTGAAACATGTTAGACTCTTTCACCTTGTTAATGCCCTTAAGATGTTTAAATATTTCGATCATATCACCTCTCTTCCTCCTTTGTTCTAGGGTATACATATTAAGCTCCATTAATCTGTCCTCATATGTTTTCTGATGCAGTCCCTGCACTATTTTGGTTGCCCTTCTCTGGACTGCCTCCATTTTGTTAATGTCCTTGTGCAGGTGCTGCCTCCAGTACTGCACGCAGTACTCCAGATGGGGCCTAACCAGTGTCTTGTAAAGAGGGATTATTACCTCCCTCTTATGACTTGCGATACCCCTATTAATACACCCCAACATCCCTCTAGCCTTACTTACTGCTTTAGTGGTCTGCTTGGATGATTTCAGGTCATCTGTGATGATGATGCCCAAGTCTTTTTCTTCCCTTGTGTTTGCCAGCAACTCCCCTCCCAACCTATAGGTGGCTTCAAGGTTTCTCTTCCCTATGTGCATGGTCTTGCACTTCTTTGTGTTAAACCCCAGTTGCCACCCTTCTGACCATTTTGCCAGTTTATCCAGATCTCTTCTCATTCTGCCCACCCCATCTAGATCATCTACTCTGTTGCAGATCTTGGTGTCATTTGCAAACAGGCAAACCTTACCCTCCAGTCCATCAGCAATATCACTGATGAAGATATTGAAGAGGACTGACCCCAGGACTGAACCCTGAGGTACCCCACTTGTGACTTGCATCTCTTCTGACTGTATACTGTTTACCACCACTCTCGGTTTTCTGCCTGCCAACCAGTTTGCCACCCAATTGACCAACTTCTGACCCACCCTGAGCCTATCCAGCTTATAAATCACTCTTCTATGTGGAACAGTATCGAAAGCTTTGCTGAAGTCAAGGTAGGGGACATCAACTGCAACCCCTTGGTCCACCACTCTGGTTACCCAGTCAAAGAAATCTATGAGATTAGTTTGACAGGACCTTCCTGTTGTAAACCCATGCTGTCTTGGATCCTGTGCTTCTATGGATTACAGGTATTACACTATCCTTTCCTTAAGGAGTGCCTCCATGAGCTTGCCCACTACTGAGGTAAGACTGAATGGTCTGTAGTTTCCTGCCTCCTCCCTGCAACCACTGTTGTGGAGCAGGATCACGTGAGCCCTTCTCTAGTCTTCTGGGACCTCTCCTGTGCTCAGAGACTCACTAAACAGTTCTGATAATGGCTCTGCCAGTTCCACCCTTAGCTCCTTTAGTACCCTGGGATGTATGCCATCAGGTCCCATTGCTTTGTCCACCCTGAGCTTAGCGAGCTCTTCTAGGACCCTTTCTTTTGTGAAGGGACTAGTGCACACCTCTCTCCCCTCTGTGGTCATGGTGCTGAGCTGTGGGCCCTGCCCTACCTTCTCCTCAGTAAATACTGAGCAGAAGTATCTATTTAGGAGAGATGCTTTTCCTTAGTTCTCCTCCACACACTTCCCCTTATCCCCTTTGATCTTAGCAAAACCTCCTCTGGACTTTCTCCTTTCACTAATGTATCTATAGAAAGTCTTGTCCTCTTCTTTTACTGTCCGTGCTAGTGTTTCTTTGGTTTGGACCTTTGCCTGCCTTACTGCCTTCCCTGCTTTCCTTAGGGAAGTTTGGTATGCCTCTCTATCTTTGTCCTGCTGCATTCCCTTATATTTCCTGAAGGCCAGCCTTTTGGCTTTGACCTTTTCTGCTACTGCTTTTGAGAATCAAAGTGGTTTCCACCTTCTTTTGCTCTTGCTTTTCTGTCTAACACAGTGGGATGCTGCCTCAAGTAATGCATCCTTAATGCTTGCCTACTTTGCCTGTACCCCTCACCTGTATTTCTTTTTGCCAGGGCTAGCTTAACTCTGTTGGCCATCTAATCAAAGTCAGCTCCTCTGAAGTCCCATATTTTTGCCTTGGAATGGGATGATTTAGTTCTAGTGGCCAAATTGAACTATACCATGTGATGGTCACTGGCCCCAAGGTGACCTTCTACCTGGAGATCTGTGATTCTTTACCCATTAGTCAGTACTAGATCTAGGATAGTCCTGTCTCTCATGGGTTGTTGTACCAGTTGTTTGAGGCCCTCTCTGTGCAGGGAATCCACTATGTGTCTAGTTCTGGCAGATGTTCCTGCTGGTGTTAATCAATCTGTATCTGGCATGTTGAAGTCTCCCATTATCAGAACCTCCCCTTTAGCTGTCATGTTTTGTATATCTTCTAGTAGTAATGTATCTATGTCCTCCCTCTGGTCTGGAGTCCTGTAGACAATCCCAGTTCATATGGCTGTCCCATTTCCTGTTTCCAGGGTGACCCACAGTTCTTCTGGCTCCTTATGTGTATTCTGAATTTCTTTAACTTTGATATTTTCATTGACATAAAGGGCCACTCCCCCCCCACCTTGCACCTCGGTCTCTTCTGAACAGTACAGAGCCAGGTACTAAAGCCTCCCAAGTGTGGTTACTGGTGAACCATGTCTCGCTAATGGCTTCTATGTCCAGTTTAGCCTCTTATTGTTGCCTACAGGTCTGGGATCTTGTTTCCCAGACTGCGGGCATTTGTGTACATGATTTCCATTGGCCAGATTTCGGTGTGTTAGTTGTTGGGTGAGGTCCAGCGTTTCCCCTGCATGTCACATGGGGAGCCAGCCCTTTTTCCTTACCTGGTGATGCAAATGAACTACAAACATGCTGAACTTCTGTTTGATCACTAACTGAGGGGGGAAGGGTGTTCTTCCCATTCAATGTATTGGGCGCTGCACCCCTTTCCCCATTTGCTAGTTTAAATATTCTGCAAGACATCAAACTTCTGCCCCAATGCACTGACTCTCTCCTTAGTCAGATGCAGTCCATCGAATTTAAAGAACCTTCTCTTCCAAAACCGTTGCCAGTTACCTACAAATCTGTGTCCTTTTTCCTGGCACCAGCCCTTAAGCCACATGTTTAGCTCCCCTATCTCCTCTTCTCCAACCTTCTGTCCATCTGCCCCCCCTCTCACGGACCAGCAGGATCTCAGAGAAGGAGATGCCAGATGAAATGGATGACAGTTTGGTTAGGTGTTCCTTGGTCTCCACAACTGACCAGCTGGCGAGATTGTTAGTCCTTATGTGTACCAGGACATCGATGTTTTCTCCTGCTTCCTGCATGATTTTAGCAATGTGGTCAGTGTCTCTCCACACTGGTGTACCTGGGAGACATCTGACCATTACCCCCGGCTGGAGGTACCGTAGGTATCAACTCCCCTAATCATGGAGTTTCCTATGATCAGAAGTGTTTCGGATTTCTGTTTTGCTTTTTTTTTTGTTTTGGTCCCTGTTTTGGGTGAGTTTTGTTGCGCTACCTCCTGTGTCCTTCTGTGCAATGTCCTCTGCCCCTTTGTTTGATTTCTAAGAAAGAGGCAGATACCTGTTTGTAGTTTTTATATGGTTTGTAGAGGTGATACGGTGGAGAGCATTGAGTGATGGGGCACCCTGTTTGCCCCTCCTAACCACCTGCCAACCTCCCAGACCAACTACCCTCTGTGATCGAGGTGTTTCAGTTAGGTGTTGGGAAAATGGCTTGCGGTTCTTATAATATATTTCCTCCTGAATATGTGATTTGAGGCATGCCATCTCTGCCCATGCTGCCTAGAGCTGAGCTCTTAGATCTCCAATGGTCCAGCATGTAGGACAGCATCCTAAATTGTGTATAACTGCCCTTCTCAAAAGTGTCCCGTAGTACCAGCAGTTAATAATATCCATTCCAGATGAGTTGCTGGGTTTATAACCTGGTCCGAGTAATTTGAAGGAGGAAAATGAAAGCAAAAGTTTGATTTTCTGTTTTGTTTGTTTGTTTTTGTATAACTTGTTATAACAAGTTAAATTACTTGTGCCCCTGTCTAATGGTAGATAAAACTGTACAACCTGTAAAGCACCACCTGAAATAATTTCAAAGAAGATATACCACGCAGAAAACACTTTGCTACAGAGAAAAATAAAGCAGTAACAGAAGATATGCCTTGCAAAAAACAATTTGAATCAGAGAAGATTACAGCAGTAATCTGTAAGCACAAAACAGTGACCAACCTGTAGGCACACCGTGTAATAATGCAGCAGAAATTATACCCTGCAACAGCAATTTGAATCAGAGAATAATAAAGCAGTAAAATTTTAGCAAAAAGCAGTCACAAATCCTGTGAGTACAAAAGAAAATAGCAACACACAGTAAATCTGCCTAGACAAAAGAAGCCTTAATCTTTTTCCTTGCTCTGATAATGTTCCTTGCTCTGTTCTTACAAACAAATCTAGAAGAAAAGAGCTCAGGTGAAGCTAGGAGCCTTTGCCAGCAAACCCAGTCTTCCACATTAGACTTTGTTTGCATAGACGCTAAGACCAGTCAAGTGGAAAATAAGGGGCTGTGTGTGTATGGGGAGGGAGTCTAGTTACATCCACTGGCAGCAATGGATGGTAGCCCAGTTCAATACAAGAAGGGGCTGTAACTGGGAATAGGGATGAAACTTATAATGTAATGGCATATTTATTTATTTTATTTTATTTATTTATTTAGCTTTTGTTGACCAGGTAAGTGCACTAGACAAATCCTGCCTATTTTCAGGCACGACCCGGGGGAGGGGGATACAGATGAATGCCAACTGACCTTGAACCAGATTAAGCTGTTGGTGGTATTTTTAGTGAATGAGGGAAATTTGGCCAGGACACCGGGGAAATTCCCCTACTCTTTTTGATAAGTGCCATGGGATCTTTAACATCCACCTGAACTACCACCAATCCAGGCAGATGGGACCTCGGTTTAACGTCTCATCCGAAAGACAGCACCTCAGAAATGCAGCACCCCTCTCATGCTGCATTACAGTGTCAGTACTGGGATATTAACCCAAGTGCCAGATGTGGGAACTGAACCCACAGCCCTCTGATCTCCCGGCCTCAGAGGCGAGTGTGCTACCTACTGAGCCACTGACACTGACACTGACCCCAACAGCATATGCTGTTGGGGTCTATTTAAAGGTATTTTGTTCCATGTTTGTTCAGGTCACGTCTGTCCACTCCCATCTGATACAGATCATGGAGAAAGGCTGGCCCATTCAGAACTGATTAGCTGTCTCCACTAAACAGCCCCTAAAACAGTCATGGTAATAAAGTAGAAAGTGCAGTTGCTGCACTTTGTAACTAAGTGAGTGATTTTATTTACAATACATGATATATTAACTAATGGAAAATATTTATTCTGCATGTATTTGAACAAAAAACTACATAAGAGGCAGTAGGGTGCTTACTTCCAAGCTGGATGAAGCAACACTGCAGTTAGCCATACTTTAAATCACTTTTTATTGACTTTGGGGACTGGGGCTGAGAACATGACATTACAGTTATGGAAGGAATGTCTGTTCATTGTTTGCATAGAGACTAAAATCCATGTGGAGCATAAGGCATTGTGAGTGTGTGAGTGAGTGTGTGTGTGTGTGCGCGTGTGTGTGTGTGTAGGGTGGAGGAGTTAATGCCACTGGCAGCAATGGATGGTAACAGTTCAATATAAAAAGGAGCTGTAAGTAGGAATAGGGATGAAACATATAATATAACGTCATATGCTGTTGGGGTCTGTTTAACGGGATTCTTTTTTCATGTTTGTTCAGGTCCTATCTATCTACCCACATCTTATACAGATCATGAGGAAAGGCTGGCCTATTCAGAACTGAGTTGCCTCCACTAAACAGCCCCTAAAATAGTCAGTGTTATAAAGATAAAGTGGCAGGTGCTGTACATTGTAACTAAACAAATTATTTATTTACAATACATGATATATTAACTAATGAAAAATATTTATTCTGCATTTATCTGGATTGAGAATTACACAAGAGGCAGTGGAATGCATTCATCTGATTTGTATGAAGTAACATTGCAGCTAGCCGTATTTAAAACACTTTTCACTAAGTTCATGGTCCGGGGCTGGGCCAAGGCTGACAGCATGACATTAGGCTTTGTTTGCATAGAGGCTAAGACCAGTCAAGTGGCAGATAAGGGGCTGTGTGTGTGTGTGGGGGGTCTAGTTAATTCCACTGGCAACAATGGATGGTAGCACAGTTCAGTATTTGAAGGGGCTGTAACTGGGACTAGGGATGAAACATATAATGTAATGGCATATGCCGTTGGGGTCTATTTAAGGGCAATTTGCCAGTATAAATGTGGGACCTTTGCATCACAATAATATAAGTACAACACATTAATTCTTTATGTCTTATCACATTAATGCATGAACTGTGATTGAATTACCTTGCCACCAACAGCTACTAATGAACTGTGAAATCTGAGTACTGTTACTGTAGATTCCAAACCTCTCGTGTGTGTGTGTGTGTGTGTGTGTGTGTGTGTGTGTGTGTGTGTGAGGGAGGGAGAAAGATGTGCATGTGTGCGTGTGTGGCTTGTTCCTTAACTTATCAGATAACTACACTGTTAAGGGGTTGTAATGATCTGGTGCACTGAAGCAACTGATGTGCACATTGTTATTTAAGCAATAAGCCATGAAGGGGTGTGGGTTATCAGGGTTTACCACGGCTGGGGTGGTTTGCCGCGGCGCAGCCAAGTGGGTAAATCCGCCCAACCGTGTGCATCGATAACCCACATCCCCGAGTAACTTATTGCGATTAAATCTATGGATCTAGATAACATTTAGTCTGAAATTAATTTTTATTACTGCTTAATTGTATTGGAAATACATTTTTTTATGTAAATATTCTTACTGCACATAAAATAGTCCATGCAGTATATGCTGCCTTATATAAGCATTTTACATGTGTAACATTTAACAAGGTTTGAAATGTAGAACTGTTTTTATTACTTTCAACATTGTTTAAGCTTTAAGTTGTTTTGTTGTACTTGCTTGAGGCTTGGGGGAAGGGTTACAGATGTTCATGCCTGTTATGGATTGGATGGGCCTGGTGCATGAGTGATGTCTGTGGAGTTTGACTAGGGCAGAGCGGTGTTTTCAGAGGAAGGAATCGGAAGTAGCACGTTCACTGTGTCGGTGCTGGGGGCCTGAGGAGCAGCAGCCAGAGCAGCGGGAGCAATAGGTAAAGCTGTTTGGGTTACTGCGACTGTTTGGGGCTCACTTGACTTGAGCAAACGGAAAATTTCATCTAGTTCACTCGGGTTCATTAATTCAAAACTTGATTCCATGGCTGTTTTATTGCGTGTAACATGGAGGTGCAGTTTAACTTCTCGTAGTGGGCAGAAAAATTGATGGCTGTTACAGGGCGAAAACCTGCTTGGATGGATTTACAGTTTGCGGGACACGAGGGTACAGCTGGTTGGTGAGAGAGAGAGAGAGTGGGGCAGCAGCGAGCTGGAATGGAGCTGAGCCAGAGAACAAGTGGGAGTAAACTGAAGAGAGAGAAAGCGAGGAGTGAGGTCGGTGCAGCCAAGTGTTTACTGGGGAACAATGTTAAAAGTACTGAAATTCTGATATGGTTTTGGGACTGTTTATTTTGAATTGTGGAGCGCACACAAAGACAGGAGGGGGGCACACAATTTTGTTCGGGCTGCACTGTTTTAAAAAAAAATGCTGTTGCTGCATCTCGTTTTGCGGGGTTTCAAGATGGCCATTTGCCGCTGCCAACTTCAGGGTTCGGATGGATTTTAGAGCTGCGGCTGACTGGCACCTTTGCCATGGGTATATCATAGGATTTACCATGGCAGAAAGGTGCCAGCCAGCCAATTAAAGCACAGGATTTTGTCTTTTGTTTTGAGTCCATGGTATAATTATTTATTTTTATTTATTTACGAGATTTACCAGGAAGGCATACTGAGCAACATGCTCGATTCCAGATGTGACCTGGGGACCGAGACCCAATACGTAACATGGAAATTTAATACATATGCAGTTCAATATTGGAAAGGCTTACTCCTTTAAACATTTGGCAGAAAGTTACAGACAGGGGAGATACATACAGTGTTAAGAGTGGAGGGTAGTATACATTTAATATATATTTAATATTATGAATCAAGATATGGAATATTCACTGTAAAATACATTTGTTAGTGGCTTATTCACAGAAAATACAGTGACATTTATTTTACAAATCTTTTTTATTATTATTTTTAAATAGCAAACTACAGTATATTGAACGGTTTTGAAAAAGGAAGACAATAAACAAAGACGTCTGTGATTAAATTACCTTGCCATGGAGAGCTGCTAATGAACCGTGAAACCTGAGTTACTACTGCAAATTCCAAACATACTGCAGTGAATGGGGCGGATGGATTCAACTCCCTCCTAACAACACAGCTGAGGGGAGGAAACACAGTTTAGTGGATGCAGAAAACTGTGGACTTGATTCTATTCTGCTCCCTCATAACAACAAAAGCTGTGCTGCGTTAGGAATTCAGATCCCTTTTTCTGGTGATAACAAAATATCTGCATGACTCTGTCCATGCAGCCATAGAAAGCAGTCCTGGCTACAATCACCTTTATGTTCCTGGATTAAAATAATAATTTATCTTATCCTGTATTTTCTTATCTTGTCTTATCTATACACATGGCATCACAAATGCTTGGGAGAGTCCTACATGTAATCCAGAGCAACTGCTTGCACCGTATAAGTTAATGAAGTCATAATGGCATAAAAAATTCCCTCTTGCTGCTTTAAATGTGCTATGGGATCATTTGCACTGTTATGTTTTAAAACAGAATGTTAGTGCAAGAGCGGCAACAGTGTTAGGATACCCTAATTGCTTTTGATCATTGATAGCCTATGGTAAGTATAGGCACATGCCTCTGTGTGGCCAGCAAGGAGGAGGAGTTCTTAGTGCCGGGTGCACATTGTTGTGCCTTTGTTAGGGCTTTGCTCTAGGGGTCTATATTCAAACATGTTTGGCCACTCACACTGTGCTCCAAACTTATTTGAATTTAACAGCTTTAGGGCAATAAGCTAATTTTCACTCAGGACAGGGACTTTGAACAGCAAAAACTGATATCTTTAAATTGGGGCCTAGGGGTGTACGAGTAACGAATTTTAGTTCTTGAATACCACGAATAAAGCACTATTCATAATTCTGACACTAATAACGGATAGGTAAGCACGACGAGGGCCTATTCCAATTTGGGAAATACAGCTTGAAAAAAAAAAAAGAAACAGCTTCTCACCCTCTTCCCCAGCCCAGTCCTTTAAAAACAACCCCATGGTTTCTATCCATTTCCCTCTCTGATTTCTATTACCCTCCTTTTTTCTTCATTACTCTTTCTGTACTAGGATACATTTCCTCTGTGTGAACCACTTTGTGTAATACCAGTCTTTCCTGGGGGTTTGGTGGTGGTGAGGGGGGTCCGCTGTTCTTTCTTAATTTTCAGGGTGTGCTTGGGAAATGAGTAGGTGTGGTAGAGTTCCTAGCTTTTCCTTGGTCAATACACTTTCATAAAGGTTCAAAGTATGCTAATTAATTATAGTAAGGATAGGTGGTACGAGATGATCTTCCTTGGTATAGTCATGCTTTTACAATATCTGGCACCACAGCTGACTTATGCGAAGTCTTGCTTATTATTCTGTGATGTCCATGTACTGCTCATTGGGATAAGTCATGTACCTGTATTTGTTTATTAAGTTCTGTCAGTCTGTGTTTTGTCTTGTTCCTTTCAATAAAAACATTTAACTGCAAAAAATAAACTACAACCCCTGATCCCAACCTTCTGCTACAATCCAAATCTCACCCTTCTCTCCCCTAGCACTCAAAATTTATACACTGTATGTTTAAAAAAAAATCCCATGATGGCCAACAGGCACAACCTGCCTTCCTTCATGGCCTTTAGTGCTCTTTTTTTTTTAATCAATATTTCTCCCTAACCTGCCCTGGCAGCACCCTCCTCCCACCCTCCTCACCCAGCACCCATTTTTTCTTCAAGGAAGTGCAGTTAGTGGAGATGAAGGTGACCAAAACAACCCACCCTCCTTCTCAACCAGCCGCCTTCATGGGGGTGGCAGGTCAGGGCCACAAAAGCAACTTCTGGTGGGAGACTCAGTTGTGAGGAGGATAGATTTGGGAGCAGGAAAGAGTGGTGAGAGGGATGTTAGGTGCCAACCTGGTGCCTTGGCTTGGAGGAATGGACAGCATATCCTAAGAATCAGTAGGGCAGCAGGACAGGGGGAGCTGGATGTCATTGTCCACTGGATACTAATGATCTAGTGAGGCATGGGGTGGTGGCAGTACAGGGAGAGTTCAGGAAATAATGGAGAGACCTAAGGCAAGTAGCACAAATGGTGGTGGCATTTGCCAACATGCTACTTTTTCATGGTCAAGGGAAGGATTGGGTACTCTGCACTAGGAGCGTCAACACTTGGTTGAAAGAATGGTACAAAGAGGAAGAGTTTGGCTTCATTTAGGATTTGAGGCCAAACCTGGAAGGCTATGGGTCTACCCAGAGGTGGTGGTCTGCATCTTTTTGGGAAGGGTACTGCAGTCCTCAGTGGAATGTATAAATGTGACTTTGATGAACATTTAAACCAGCCTAGAGGGTAGGCAGAAATATAAAGGAAGGCAAAAACTCCTCCCCACCACAGATGGAAGTAACAGGAAGGAAGGGCAAGAGGAGAGGCAATTCACACCGGGCACAAGTTAAAGGAGGCAGAAACTTAATAGGGAACAGGTAAAACAAGAAGAAAAGATGTAGAAAAGGAGGTGTTGAGAAGGCAAGGCATGAAGAAGGTAGCAAGGAGGGAGGGAGGGAGAGATGGATGTTTCAAGTGGCAGTAAAGGCGGGAAGGAGAAAAATATGGTTGAAGAGCAGAGTGGGAACAAGGTGTGGAGAGTCATGCACATATGCAAAGAGTCTTGGAAATAAAATTCCAGACCTAGAGACCATCACGGCAGAGGCAGACCTAGATCTTTTGGCCATAATTTAGTCGAGGTGCTCAATGAGCCATGTCTGTGACATAGCCATAGCAGGATACAAAAGGGTGGAAGAGTTGTGCTGTATGTGAGGGAGGGTATAAGAGTGAAGGGTTTATAAGTAAACCTAGAGGTAAAGGAGGTGTTGGAGGTGTTGTGAGTCACCCTGGAGACAAGAACAGGAACCACTGTTCACACTGGGGTAATATACAGGCCTCCAACACAGGTGGAGGAACTGGATAAGGCACTAGGGGTAGCCATCAGCATGATGTCAAAGAAAAGGGAGGTGCTGCTGGTGTGGGACTACAGTCTGCTTGATGTAGATTGCAGCCTCCCAGCTGTGGGATCAGCTAGACGCAGGTCCATCCTAGACTCCCTGTGTGTGGTGGAATTGGGGAACACAAGTTCATTCACAAAGGAAAGAATCCTGAGAGGACATGTGAATCTGAACGTGGGTAAGGCTATGGGGACTGACTGGATACATCCATAGTTGCTGAGGGGGTGCACGAAGGTATGGGCTGTACCTCTGAAAGCCCAACAACTCACTGGAAACCAGAACAGCTCCAGAGGACTGGAGGAGGCAGATATAGTCTCACTTCATAAAAGCAGCAGCAAGGAGGAGGCTGGCAACTATAGACTGGTCAATCTGTCATCAGTAGTGGGGAAGTTAATTGAGACACTATTAAAAGAAAGGCTAGTGGAGCATCTTGAATCCAGTTGTTTCAAGACCTAAGGCAGCATAGATTCATGGTTCAAGAAAGGTCATGTCAGATGAACCTGATTGATTTCTTTGACTAGGTGACCAGGGAATTGGATCAGGGTGGACAGTGAATGTGGCCTACTTAGATTTCAGCAAGGCCTTTAATACCGTACCACACAGGAGACATATAAGGAAACTGAGCACTTTGTGGGTGAGACCCAAGGTGGCAAACTGGGCATTGAACTAGTTGATGGATAGGCAACAAAGGGTAGTGGCAAATGGCAGTCACTCTGAGGGGAGTGTGACCAGTGGGGTACTTCAGGGCTCAGTGATGGGACCAGTCTCCTTCAATGTCTTCGTAATTGACATTGCCAAAGAGCTGGAAGGGAAGGTATGCATCTGTCCAGGAGAGGAACCAGGATACTAGGTGATAAGTTTAAATGCTTCATTTGCAAGCATTTAAACTAGTCAAGGGGGGAGGCACTGGAGAGGAGCAGAGAAATCCTAGCCCCCCCAAAAAACAGAGTACTAAGTGAGGCAAACACCAAGATAGAGATGTCAATAAGGAGAAGGGCAGGGGTAAATGGAGAAAATGACAAAGGCAATAAGGACAGGGATACGGAAAAAGGGATAAGACCATCAAGAAATGGAGGGTAATGAGTACCAACACCCATAGTATGGGCAACAAGATCCCTGAACTGGTGGCCTTGATGGAAAAGGGATGCCTGGATATTGTAGCAGTCACAGAAACATTGTACACAGAGAACCATGACTGGGATGTTAACATACCAGGTTACACAACCTACAGGAGAGACAGTAAGGGGAGAAGAGGGGGAGGAGTAGCTCTCTATGTAAGGGAAGGGATAAAAGCAATGGAACAAAAGAGTAAACAGGGAGAAGAGAAGGCACTGTGGGTCACCTTAGAGACTGGAAATGGCACCACAATCCACACTGGGATTGTATACAGACCCCCATGTCAAGGGGAGGGAATGGACAAGGATATGATAGAAGGCATCCTAAGGATGGCAGAGAAAGGGGAGATACTGTTGATGGGGGACCTCAATATGCCAGATGTTAAATGGAGCACCTTTGCTGCAGCCACATCCAAGAGCAGGGCCATTCTTGATGCCCTACAGGTGGCATGCCTCAGACAGCTAGTTTTGGAAACCATTCATGAGGAACCAATCTTAGACCTTGTACTCTCAAATGGGGACAGTGGGAGGATCTCAGATCTTGAAGTGGGTAGCCATCTGGGAATAAGTGACCAGCAAACAGTGTAGTGCACGATAAACTCAGCTACAGAGTCAGGCCATACAAAGTGAGGGTGCGGACTTCAGGAGGGCTCTTGAGTAAGATGGAGTAGTGCCTTAGAAAAAGCACTAGCAAACAGGCTAGAAGGAGGGGTGGAGCAACAATGGGGAAACATCAAAACTGCCATCACAGAGTCAATAAGCCTTTGGGTGAAGCAAATAAACAAATCAAAACAAAAGAAAAAGCCACTATGGTTCTCAAAAGAGGTAGTGGGGAAGGTTAGAGAGAAAAAGATAGCATTTAGGAAGTACAAGGAAACACAGAAGGGGCAGGATAGAGAACTGTACCAGTTAAGGCAGAAGGAAGCAGGGAGGGAAGTCAGAATAGCAAAGGCCCAAACTGAGGAAAAGATAGCCAACTCGGTTAAGAAGGGGGATAAAACCTTTTATAGGTACATCAGGGAATGTAGAAAGACAAAGGGAGGAATAGTGAGGCTGAACAGAAAGGATGGTGGGTTGACAGAGAGGGACAGTGAAAAAGCAGGGATACTGACCGAATACTTCTGCTCAGTATTCACAAAAGAGGATGAGGGGAAGGTGCCTAATCCAATTAACAGAAGCATTCTGGATGGGGGGGGGTCGATCCCAGTCCTTTCACAGAAGAAAGGGTTCTGAAAGGAATAAAACTGAAGGTGGACAAAGCAATGGGGTCTGATGGAATTCACCCCAGAATTCTAAAAGAATTAAGGGGAGAACTAGCGACACCACTGGCTACCTCTTTTAACAAATCATCAGAGGATGGTGTGGTACCTGAGAACTGGAGGAAGGTGGATGTGATTCCCCTTCACAAAAGTGGGAGCAAGATAGAGGCAGGAAACTACAGACCTGTCAGTTTGACCTCTGTGGTTGGGAAAGTGATGTAATCACTTCTGAAGAAAAGAATTGTTGATTACCTAGAGGTCAGTGGGGCACAGGACCCAAGACAGCATGGGTTCACAGTGGGAAGGTCATGTCAGACGAATTTAATTGATTTCTTTGACTGGGGTACCAAAGTAGTAGACCAGGGAGAGGCCGTGGACATGGCCTACCTAGACTTTAGCAAGACATTTGACACAGTCCCACACAAAAGATTAATAATCAAATTAACCAGTCTGGGAGTGGGTCCCAGGGTGGTAGCCTGGGTAAAACATTGGCTGGAGAAAAGGACACAAAAGGTAATTGTAAATGGAGTCCACTCTGAAGAAAGAGGGGTTTCTAGTGGGGTACCACAGGGTTCAGTACTGGATCCAGTCCTTTTTAATATTTTTATAAGTGACATTGCAGAGGGACTGGAAGGAAAAGTATGCCTCTTTGCAGATGACACAAAGATCTGCAACAGGGTTAATACACAAAGAGACATGGAAAGGATAAGAAGGGACTTAGCAAGGTTGGAGGAATGGTCAAAAGTATGGCAGCTTGGATTCAATGCAAAGAAGTGCAAAATAATGCACCTGGGAAAGAAAAACCCAAGGGAAGATTACACAATGGGGGGGAAGTAGTAACAACAACAAAAATGGAAAGGGACCAGGAGGTAATCATATCAGTTGACCTTAAGGTTAGCAAGCAATGCGAGAAGGCAGTAGGGAAGGCTGGGGGGATACTGGGATGTATAGGGAGAGGCATCACCAGCAGAAAACAGGAAGTTGTTATCCCTTTGTACAGACAGCTGGTGAGACCCCATCTGGAGTACTGTGTCCAGTTCTGAATACCCCATCTCCGTAAGGACATAGGATGGAAGCAGTCCAGAGGAGGGCAACTAAAATGGTGCAGTGTCTGCAAGAGAAGCCATGTGAGGAGAGACTAAAGGAGCTGAATATGCATATCCTTGAGGAAAGGAGGGAGAGGAGGGATATGATAGAAACTTTTAAGTACCTCAGTGGAATCAACAAAGTCCAAAAGGGTAGTATCTTTCAGAAAAAGAGATGTGCAAGAACAAGTGGACACAATCTGAAGACAGAGGGGGGACGGCTCAGGGGCAATGTGAGGAAGTATTTTTTCACAGAGAGAGTGGTGGATACATGGAACAGCCTTCCTGAGGAGGTTGTGGGGTCTAAAACTGTGGGAGAATTCAAGAATGCATGGGACAGATATAAGGCAATTCTTGTAGGGAGTAGAAGAAATAGGCTGTTGGTTAACTAGGATCTGCAGCTTATCCTGTAGGTAGGGAAATGGGCAGATTAGGTGGGCCAAGCGATCCTTATCTGTCAACAAAGTCTCTGTTTCTATGTTTCTATGCCTCTTTGCAGATGACACCAAAATCTGCAAAAGGGTAGTTATTCTGGAGAGTGTGTAGAGAATGAGTAGGGACCTGTGAAAACTCGAGGAGTGGTCAATGGCATGGCAGCTGGGTTTCAATGCAAGAGTGCAAAATCATGCACCTAGGGCACAAAAACCCAGGGGCAGTGTATAAAATGGGGGGAGAGGTATTGATGGTCACAAAGCAGAAAAGGGACATTGGCATTGTCATATCTGATAACCTCAAGATAGTGGGGCAGTGCAACAGGGCAGTAGGCAAGGCCAGCAAGAAGCTGGGGTGCATAGGGAGCAGTGATGAAAGTGAACAGGAACGCACAGGAACAGGGTTCCTGTACCTTTTTTACAGCAGGAACAGAGTTTCTGTACTTCTTCCCTCTGGCACTGGAACTGAAATTCTTAAAATAGCAATATAATGGACATTTCTGGGCTTGTGATTTGAAATCAGAGGTTTCCATGACAAAATTTGACTAGTACAATAATGTAATAGTCCTAGATAAATTGGATCTACTAGTACCATACACATAGATGTGTCTGGATTGAAAGAGTTATCCTTCAGATGGAAGACTTTCATTCTGCGTTTCATATTTTCTAATGTCTGAGTTCCTGTACTTCTTGTCTACCACTTTCACCATTGATAGGGAGGGGAATCACCAGCAGAACGAGAAAGGTGGTGTTACCACTGTATGGATTGCTGGTGAGACCCCACCTGGAGTAGTGTGTCTAGTTCTGGAGACCCCATCTCAGGATGGACATATACAGGGATGAGGCTATCAAGAGGAAAGCAACTAAAATTGTGCAGGGGTTGCATCATAAGTCCTATGAGGAGCAGGGGTGTAGCCAGGAAATTTGGATCTGCACACCAGGTGGATTCACTGCTACCCCCCCCCCCATTGTTCAGGCCAGCTACCCCTTCTCCCCCACTGTCCATGCCCTCTCACCTGACACAAGCGTAATTTTCTCGGTGTTGTATACCAGCACACCAGTAGCCATACTATCACCAACAGTTGTCAGACTAACAGACTGGCTTTTAGTTACAATATTGCATTGTAACAAGTCTCAGTACCACATCAAGGTAGCCAGTCCCAGAGGTCAATTAACATACCATTAACCATACCACCACACCACTAGCCTAGACCTTTAAGTAGCTTGGATACAGCACGTCTCTTTAAAACAGTGAGGGAAATGAGCAGCCTTTGGAAAGAATATTGGCTGTGCCTATTTAGAAAACAAGTGCATGACTTGACTCCACATGACACTAATACAGACTGAGCCATATTACTGACAACCTAAACAAGGCACCGTGTCATTATTCTGGTGGCTGAAGTGCTTAATTCAGAGCCGAGATTCAGGTAAAATCAAGAAGTTATTTTGTTACATGGATCCGTAAATTGGTAGCAAGAGACCCTGGCCCAAACTGGTATGCTTCCACAAGTGAAACTATAAACCAACGTCCATGTAGCACTTGTAATCCACTAGCATTTATAGACAGCTCAGCCCTGCAGCTCAGCAATTACAGACTTTCCTTTTATTTGTGCAAAATTGAAACTTTATAGTTTATTTCAGTCTCAGGGCATGGATCCACACACACACTCACACGCTCAAACACGCACACACGCACACAAGGGATCGCTCAAGAAACTGAAGAGTGCCCAAGGCTGAGTGGTTTGAGCCCTGATTCCCTTTTCGCTCCAGTTTTGTCGGCCACCCAAAAATAACTGAGGAAAAATGGTGTTTTAGAACAAAACCCTGCATAAAGTAAATTTTTTCACCTCTATACTTTTCATCTCTCATCTCTATAAAAGGCACTTACCTTTATCTGCACCGAACCATACTGGCAGGCTTTATTCTTCATCAATATGGGCCTCAATACACAGGTTGTTTAATCACATTTAAGTTACAGTTTTAAGTAGATTAATAGTGGAGTGCAGAAATAACCTACTTGTGATGTGGCATTTCTAGTTTTTTTCTGTCTTGAAATTATAGCTACTGTATGCTCTGTTATGTTGTGGCACATGACCCATATACCAGTAGCAGAAAGAGCATACAGTAGGTATAATTTTAAATTTTCATAAAGTGATGTGTATACCAGAAGCATGCCAGTATGGGAAGTGCAGACAAATGTGAAGTGTTGATTTAAATTTATAAATTAGAGACAGATTTCAGTGCAAATGAAATATGGTACAGAGGTGAAAAAATTCTACATAGCAGTTTTCTGCTCTGAAACACCATTCTTTCCTGTTCATATATTAATAGTAATACACAAACATAACACTGCTTTCACTTGACCTGCACTGCAGGGTACTTAATCTCTGCTGTATGACTTTATCCTAATCTGCCACCTCTGCTTCTCAATACCTCCTCCAGCAAACAACTGCATTACTGGCTGGCAACTTGGCAGTCCTTGTCTCCTCCATATAAGCTTTAAACAATAGAAGCAAAACAAATTAACAAGACTATTTATACCAGGCATTTTAAGATACCCTGTGAAAGTAACCACCATGTAGAGAATAAGACTTTTAGAAAGAAGCACCCCCCTAGCCCACATTTTGCATAGTATACAGAAAAAAACTGAACAGCAACAGGATGGAAAACAGGATTACTTTACATACCCCATGCTCCTCGGTTGTCTGTTTTCAGTCTGCACAATAGAGTTATGGTCCCATCCCACTGCTGAGTGAGTGATCAGTGGCTCAGTGGCTGCCTGGTGCTTGTGGTGTCTGTTTGATGAGCAATTGCCCAATGTGATGATACTCCTGTCTCCCATTCCCATGACTGACCTGACCCAACTAGCGTCACACAGTCCTAGTCACTGACTCAGACACAGGGCAGGCACAGTCAACAGCCAAGCTCCCCCTCCTCCTCGGCTACACCGACCCAGTAGCCTGGTCTGCTAGTAGCTTGGTTGGTTGTTGGTCAAGGTGCTGACCTGGCTGGTTGGCTCCTCAGAGAGGACTGGTGTGGTAGCATCTGTGGAGTGTGGAGAGGCAACAAGCAGAGCAAGAGGTCCTGGCAGTGGGGAGGGAGCAGGCAAGTAAGCAAGAGACAAGAAGACAGTCAGTCAGTAGCAGAAGAAATGGCAAGGATTAAAATCAAGGCAGCAGGCAGCACCGATTTAAAAAAAAAAAATAATTGTGAATTACAGCTCTTTTTGGCTTTGCTGCTGCCCATGCCTATAGGTAGCTTGCCTTCAGTTGATTCTTGCCACTGCACTGACCAATGCTGTCTGTTCTCTTCAGAGCTCCCTCCGGCTGCTAAGTTAAGGTGTGCATTTCGCCGACTGCTGTGGCGTGAGTCCGTGAACTGCTGCTGTGTTCTTCTTGAGAGTTATGATGCTCGCAACTCAGAGGCTTCTCTCAGTCCGGTGTTACTCTCCTTCTCCGGTTCCATGTTAAAATAGCGAAAGAAAATAGCGATAGTCAAATTAGCGCCCGACTTCATAGCGGCGCATTGCCCGATCATACATAAGCGCTACTCATGTTAGCTGCCACGTGAAAATAGCGATCAGTGCAGATGCCTGAAAACAACAAAACACAACACTATGGAATACACACATGCCACCTATAGAAAACAAAACCAAAGTTTTAACAATAAGTTTACCTAAATAGAAAAATACAGTCATAGAACACTGTACCCCATTTGAACAAAAAACTAACTTACTTACAATCAAAATGTGAGTAAATACTGCCACGTAACATTTTAATTTTCTGAAAATAACTGAGTGCATATTTTACTCGGCTCAGTCAAACGGATATAGGAAAGCTCAATTTGCATACCTGCTCAGAAGAAGTGGCTGGCCTGTATAACCTGACAGCTCTGTTTTTCCTCGGCATCTCAGCATAATGGCTGTCCAGCCCGTAGGAAATAAGCTAAAGGTTCAACTACCGCATAGAGGCATTCGAGCACAAATCCTTGGTCTGCCCCTACAGAATTCTGGCACTGCATGAGCAGGTGAAGAGTGTGAGGGATTGGGATGGGTCTGCCAAGTCTGATGAATGAAGGGGGGTCACGTGATGGCAGCTTAAGCTACAGCAGCGGTCCCTCGGAGCTCCGGTCCCTATCTTCTGTTTTTTTATAAATCAACGGCGTTTCGTATCGGAAACTTCTTACAAATCATTCAAAGACAAGCCAACTTACCTCCAGTGTACAAGGCTGATTAGTAGATGGAGGCATATATGAAGAAGGCGCCTCCAAGGCATTCTCCTCCGTGAACGCCAGAGAAGGATAAGGCCGCAAAACGGCCTAAGCAGCAGGCTGCTAGCGCAGATAAGATGTCTACTGCTGAAGTAGCCCTTTCTGAAGGCAGATTTCTGGAAATCATGCAGCCACTCCAGACTGCTATAGCCTCTATCTCGGAAGACCTGCAGGAAATCAAGGGCTCAGTAGAGTCGCTGACGAGAAGGGTCGGTGATTCGGAAGCTAAAATTGTCTCTCTAGAAAGAAAGCAAGATAAATCTGAGCTAGAATCGGTAAACATGAAACGAAGAATGAAGAACCTCGAAGATAAATTAGAGGACCTGGAGGGGCGTAGAAGGCAGAATAATTTAATAATATTAGGAATTCCAGAGAAAGAGGAAGGGAATGTGATGATCATGTTTTTGCAGAAGCTCTGTAACAAAATAGCTGGTCCCTCACCAGGCGGAGGAGAATACATCATAGAGAGTTTCCACCGAGGCCATGCCTCCACCAGCTCAAGGTCAGCCCCCAGGCCAATTATCTTCAAACTCCTAAACTACCTAGATCGACAGCATATTTATCTAAAGTCAGGGTATCAGTGAAGTGACTTGGGAAGAAGGAAAATTCGCATTGCCCAGGACCTGCCACACTCGATCGGATATGGCGACAGAATTCCACCCTTGGTCTCCAAGCTGGTGGCTGCTTCAAAGCCATTCAGGGTCAAGTATCCTGCTATCCTAATGGTCAAAAGTGGGGATAAATGGCTCTCATTTGATTCCCTAAGCCCTGCCAGAGCTTAAAAATATTTTCCCCGATCTCTTCAAGTAAAGGGCAAGAGTGTATACCCTGGCTCACTGAATACTGACTGATGTTGGGGTTTTTTTCTCTTAAGTTGTTTGACCTGTTTGATTGTTTCTGCAGAGTGCAGTATACAAGCAATCATTTCCATGAAGAGGTTAATGCCTGGGCACAGGTATCTGTCGTGTAGAGGGCACGGTGCTTTATCATCGCGACTCTTGATTGGGAAGAGGTACACCTCGGAAAGGATATTGATGGATCGTGCTGGCAGTTGTGAGAGCCTGGTACGATGGTGCAGAACTGGAACTGGGTTGCCATGATACCGGGGTGCTACGCCGTTGCTTCGTTAAGTAATGAGATGTTGAGCTAGATGAACGATGATATTTGTCTGTTAAAGTGTCAACCTGACCTCAGATGGGTATGCGCTGATGTGTTTTCCAGATCCATGGCTTTTACGGCGAATGGACTATCCCCATTTTTGAGTTGGGGAGTCAATCATTTGATTTGGTTTTATTGGCAACTATGACAACCGTGGAATGGTCAAGAGGCTGAATAGGGGACGATCCAGAGTGGCTCTCGGCTCTGGAACCTTGATAATTGCACATGGCTGGGATGTCTCGACAATTTGACTGGTCTAGGGAGGTGCCTCATAAAATAAGACCCGAAGATATGTCTTGTACATTGCAGAGTGTTACTTCCCCTTTTTTTTTTTTTTTTTTTTATTGTTCCACGGTTGATGAGGGAAATGGGATCACTTACCCCAGCCTTAGAAGAACTGAAGGGGTTGTACAGTGCGATGCCGGCACTGATGGACTAGTCTATGACCATCTTTTGTTACACTGAAATATTGATTTTACAGAAATAAAGTTAGTTGATACTTGTTAATAGCGCTAGTGGGGCTTAAGGGTATCCTAGGTACAAATGCTCGATCAAACAATATTGGAGGGGGGCTCCGGGAGCATGACTGTGGAGCTTGGTCTGCTATGATGTTAATCATGTGGCATAACTGGATTCGGAGTGCAGTTGATTTGAACTGGGGGATGTTTGTTCTGTTGGGGTTGGGGGGTTGTAGGTCTGTTGATTTTGAGGGATTGGTAGGGATCTTATGTGGGGGGGGTTGGGGCTTTGACTACACACTGTCAGGGGTTGTTAGTCCCAGCTAAAGTCAGGTCTCATTCCAATTTATTAGCGGTATTCTGGCATTACCCGCTGGGGGAAGTTCTATGTGTTCTGGGTATTTACGCTCACTTTATACTATTATAGGTTATGGGCAGTCAATGCAACTTTATTAGCTGGAATGTTAAGGGAGCCAAGGATAGGGTCAAGAGGCAGATTATATTAAGGCACCTGCAACAACTGCGTGCGCAGATTGCCTTTCTACAAGAAACGCACCTGAGGAGAGAGGATATTTTCCTCTTTAAGAGAACATGGGTTGGGCAAGTTTTTGGGGCTGGGGTGTCCACAAACAAGGGAGGAGCAGTCATTCTCATAGCAAAAAATGTTCCTTTTAAATTGGCCCAGGAAATTTGGGACCAGGAGGGCCGGTATATTATTGTGCATGGTACATTAGAATCCCATTCTGTTCTTCTTGGCTCGGTATACGGTCCAAATTGTGACTCCCCAGCCTTTTTTGTGCGGTTACTAAACATTGTGGTGTCCAATCCACCTAAGCTTACCATTTTGGATGGGGATTGGAATTTGGTGCTCCAAACAGACCTGGATAGATCCTGCCATGAAAGACGAGGGTTATCTCCAGCACAAAGAGCACTGAAGGATCTCATTAGAGATGCTGCTCTAGTTGATGCCTGGCGGGTTATAAATCCAGCAGTCCGGCAGTATACTTTTTTTTCCGCAGCACATAGGACATATTCCCGAATTGACTACATTCTTATAAGCTCTTTTGCCATGTCTGGGGTGGTGCAGACAGAGATTTCGGCCAGAGTCCTGTCTGATCATGCTCCTGTGAGTCTGGAATTCTGGTTAGAGCTGGAAGTAAACGGTCTCCCAGTGGAGGTTAAATAGCCAGATACTGAGAGATGAGGCTTCTAGGGCACATAGTGGTTTATTACTACATTCCTCAACAGCAATCAGGGCTCGGTGGCTAAGTATGATCTAATTTGGGCTGCGTTAAAATGTTCCCTAAGGGAGAGCTGATAAAATGGCCTCCAAGAGGCTTGGACTCAAAGAGCTCAATTGGACTCTCTTTGGTATCCATTAAAGATTTAGAATATAGCATATCTCGAGCCTCTCACGAGAAAGTTGGACCAGACTCTATCAATTGCAAGCTAAGATGCGGACTAGTATCTCAAAGACGGAATTAGCCTTCTGAGGACCAAACTCAGATATCTAGAGGTGGGGAGAGGGCAAGTATGTTGCTCGCTATGCATTCATCAACTAGATTCATCAGAACTATTACAGGAATCTATTTAGGGGAGATGGCCACATGTACCGCACCTCTGAAATGGCGGTAAAGCCTTCGTACCTATTTCCAAAAGTTATACGCTGTGGATCCGCCCAACGCTCATTGATGCTGGTATTAGTTCCTATCTAGCGCGTGAACCTGCCTAAGATTACAGACACAGAGGCAGCATCTCTGAGTGACCCACTCTCTTGCTGAAATACAGCAAGCCGCAGCAGATGCCCCTAGACAAATCCCTGGGCCAGATGGACTGCCTAGTAACTTTTACAAAGCTTGTCACCGGTAGTTATTCCTGTCTTAAAGGAGGTATTTATGTATTGGTATGACCACGGGTTTTGGATCCCACTTTCATGCAGCTAACATCTCTTTAATTTAAAACAAGGAAAGATCCTCTAAATATTGACAGTTACCTGCCATCTCTTTATTAAATGCGGATGTTAAAATCTTGGCCAAAATTCTAAAATAGACTCTCAAAAGTTATGGTTGGCCTGGTGAGTTGGGAACAAGTGGGATTTATGATGGGTAGGTAGTCTCAAGATCACATGAGAAAATTGATACATCTCCTGGCAACTGCCAGGGACTCTGATACACCAGCGGTATTAGTATAGCTTGATGCGAAAAGGCATTTGACAGGGTTTCCTGGGATTTCATTTGCTACCTTAGCTTCATTGGGCTGCCTGAAGAATTTCAGAGGTGGGTGCGTCTCCATATTTGTTCCCTCGCCAGGTCAAGTGTAATGGGTACTGTCCCCTCTATTCAATTAGCCTGGAACAAGGCAAGGATGCCCCTTGTCCCCCTTACTTTTTAATCTATACTTAGAGCCATTATTGTGCAGATTGGCAATGAATGCAGCTATAAAGGGAATCCAGGTAGGAAATGCCAGGTACGCCTGTTTGGTATATGCGGATGACATTTTATTGCATATCGAGGAACCAGATATCTCAATTCCAGCTACTCTAACTGAGGTCGAGAGTTTTTCTAAAATATCCTATTATAAATTAAATCGGGCTAAAACAAAGATACTTCCTTTAAACGGCAGAGTTAATAAGGCCGAACTTTCCCTTTGGTCTCTCCTGGGAAAGTCAATCACATACTTGGGAATCAAGGTTTGCAAAGCTTTGAGCTTTACTATCAAAGATAATCTTGGCAACTTAGTTAATGTAATAACTGGGGATATGGAGAGGTGGCTATCTCCCTTTTCCTCTGGGTAGGCTAAACATAATTAAAATGAATGTACTACCAAGGATAATGTATCCCCTCGGTATGTTAGGGGTTTATCTCTGCAAAGGATGGTTCTCTAAATTAAGTGCAGTTAATCTCTTTGTATGGAATAAGAAAAGAGTTCAAAGGTCTTATTTAAAATTGACAGCCCTAAAGTTGAGAGGAGGCTTGGCCGCCCCCTCTTTCTTTCTCTATTATGCTGCGCAGCATATAAACAAACTAGCCCACTGGAGTAGGGAGATTGGACATCCGGAATATAGACCACTGTGGTTAGATATAAAGCAGCATTTAGTGGCACAGGTTAAATGCTCGCTGAGGGCTCTTCTATATGTTTCCCCATCGGCTATCCCTAAGGTCTTTAGAAGCAACCCAATAGGATGGTCACTAAAAGCTTCCCACCAATTACAAAAATATCTAGCAGTAAGGTGGTATTACTCGTCTGACCAACCCATTGTTGGTAATCCACACTTTAAGATCGGGGGGACACCGGTATCCCCGCTTTTTGGCCCCAAATCGCGTTAGGTTTCAAGTTGTTGGTCAAACGGGAAACTGCTCCCTTTTGATTGTTTACAAAAGTCCATAGGGGCCTCGCGTAAGGAGATATTTAAATACTTGCAAATTAGTAAAGCCCTAACCTCCTTTTTCTCCTGGGTGTCGCCGATGGATCCGAGTGACAGGGACCTGTCCATGCTCCTGCAAAAAGCCTCTCAGCCACGCCCAGTCTCTAACCTGTACAAAACTCTTCAGGAATGGGATTTGAGGTTACCATCAGGGATTTGTTATTACTGGACAAAGGAACTGAGAATTCCAGAGGACCCTAGTCTTTGGAAAAAACTCTGGCTGTCCATGTATAGATTTATAAAGCAAGACAGATTGAGATTGGTGCATTTTAACATTATGCACAATATCTATATAACTCCTGTTCAGCTATGCAAATATGGGGCATCGACATCATCACTCTGTGTAAAATGCAAGAGAGGCAACGGTACTCTGTATCACATGCTTTGGCTATGCCCCTGTGTGCAGGCCTTTTGGCAGTCTATCATTAATGTCCTTGACCCTGTCCTTGGCTTAGAAACCCTGTTTACCCCTGAAGTTTGTTTAATTAATTTTTTCCCAATGGGTACCACTAAAGTTAGGAGGGCCCATATGTCGCTCATTTCTGCAACAGCCAAATTAATAATCTTGAGACACTGGGTTGGTGATAAATATCCCACCGTGATGGAGTGGTATAAGGAGAGTATTTTGGCCTTGCAGTTAGAGAGGCATATAGCCTGCATGCAAGGTAGACCTAAGGTATATGCATCTTTGTGGGCCTCGCTGGAGGCACTCCTGACAACCTGGAAGCCTTGATGGCTGAATTTGCTATAGGAGCAGTAAGCCAAGAGCTTTTGGCGTGCGTAGTCGGTGGGGGGAGGGATGGACTCAGTTGTTTGACTTTGCTGTTTATTGTTATGATATACTGTACTGGTACTACTGTTGGGTACTGTTTGGACTATTGTAAAACTAATAAAACTGTTTAATAATAAAAGTCTGATGAATGAAGACCTGGTAACTGAGTTCCGATTTAACACATTCACGGTTTTTGTGTACCGAATGGCAGACTTTGTCGCTAATTATGTTCGACCGCTATTACTGTGCGGTTGCTGATATTTCTTTCACTATTGTTGACTCACGATTTTGCATTCGTGATTATGCAGTCGCTATTATCATGGGTTACCCCTTCTCCATATCTGATGACTGACTGACTCTCTGTCTGGTGTTCAAACTGGCTCGGCTCCTGCTCCAATTCACTACGGTATCCAAGTATCAAAAGTCAGCTCCAGCACACCGTCTTCACCTGGCAAGTCTCTCTCAGAGTCCAGCTCCAGTAGGTGAGACAGGGAATGAGGGAATGGGGAGGACAGCAGCAGAGGGAGGAAGCGGGAGGGTTCGTGATGTCAATATGCTACACATAGGTTACCAGCGGTGGTTTTCTTTGAACTGAAGACTACTGCAGCCCAACTGCTGTCATAGACAGCTCGTCCATCCATTGGTGGGTTACGGTTGTGCCTGCTACATGGAGCAGTGTATTGGACAGGAGGGTCACACACCTCCAGAAAGTCGTACTATCCCAAAACGTTCCTTGCGCATGCGCGAAAGCGAATGTAAAAATGAACTATTTTAATCACCTATTTTATTTAACTAAACTTAGTTACAAGTAAATCTTAAGCCACTTAGTTCAGTTCAGATACTTGACTCGAGTGAGTTCTCAGTGTTCCTGCACAGAGAGATAGCTGAGAGTAACTGAAATCACCCACTCAGCAAAATAGCAACATACCCACAGCAGTGTACTATTACGGATTACCTTACAATTACAGTAATTATTCACATTACAGTATAACAGGGCTGGGGTAAGCCAGATGGTGCTCTGGGTTTGGTTCAGTCACCTTAACCACCTAAACTGTTCACACCAAAAAGTCCCATACCACCCAAACTTTGGTACGTTACCAGTTTACAATTTAAAAATTGACTACAAATCAAATACCAAGATGCAAAAAAGAAAAAGACACAACAGCTGAGCTTTCACACCCATGTGCTGCAGCCCACTCATGTCCAAAGCATCTGAAATCACCCACTTAACAAAATGGTAACATACCCACTGCAGCGTACCATTACCGTAACCACCTGAACCTTTGCACTAAAAAGCCCCATATCACCCAAACTTTGGTACATTATCAGTTTACAGCTTAAAAACTGACTACAAATCAAATACCAAGATGCATAAAATGTTCCCCCATACTGCTTCTAAGCCACATCTTGACCATCCTCAAGGCACTGCAGGATCTTTCAGCACTTGCCACACTTACTGGCGTGGCTGGCAAGACAGATAAAGCTGCATTAATATTTGCATACGTGTCTGCATTCAGATTTTTTAATGTCATGAAAATTGAATCTGAATCTGATCAATCTGCCAATGGAACACCAAGCCATTTTGTGTTCCACCTTTGTAACTCCAATTTAAGTTCCTCTAAGTCAGTCTTATAGGCACCAAACAAGTCTGCTACTTGTTCTTCCTGCAGAAACTTCAGTTTTCGTGGTACGAGATATTGAGCAAGGAACCAAGGGCAGTACTCAGTGAGTTGATCCTGCAGTTTGGAAATCACACAGTCCAAAAAAGGAATGAAAATGTTGAGCCTGAGGTATTCTTGAGGGTTAGCTGCACTGATATTATTTCATTGCGTTTGCCTCCCACATATTTGAGGTACTGCTTCCTCAATAAATGCAGTCTCCACCAGAGCCAGGATATTCTAATACAGCTCTGAAAATTGGCTCCCTAAACTCATGTTCTTCAGTGCTCATACAAGGGTGTTGGTCTCTTCTGATGCTTGACTTAGGTCTCTATCGACATGTTTCAGGTAACGATGGAGCGGTTTCTTAGAGCCAAAACAAGACCCACACAAAAAGTCACAAGGAAGTCAAATTGTGTGATTGAAAGTCACAAGATTTGATTTCCTGTGACTCGTTGCTTTATTTATTTATTTATTTAAACGTTGATAACCGGGAAAGGCACACTGAGCTGAGGCTCGATTCCAGGTGTGACCAGGTGGTGATGGTGCAAGGTACAATTATATACACACTTCATACAGACAACAATATACAAACATAAAATGCACAGACGTTGCAATAAATAAACAATAGGAAGAGCTTGTGCCTGAAGATGTGATTAACATAAGTTTTAACAGAAGGTTATGACTACCTGAACTAACATAACAAGGCTAGATACAGCGATAGGGCAGGTGGGTTGTGCCGGTCACCCCAAATGAATTTGCTGCATTTTTTTTTATTCACAGTCATAAAAGTGGTTGGGAAACTTGGGGTAGGGAGGAGATTTAGGTGCTATCCGAGGGTGGAGGGAAGGGGGTTTAAGTGTTGCCAAATACCGAATATTCGGCTGAATATTTGGCTGTGCGGGCTCCCAATACCAAATATTCAACCAACTATTCAGAAAAAGATATTCACACAGCCTTAATCTGTAGGCCCATTACTTTAATCAATTTCTTTTGAATTTGTGGTGAAATGTACATGGCATTCCTTGGAGCTGCTTGAAGGTGTTCTTGTAGAATGGTATCCATTTCTGCAGTGTACTGCAACTTGGCATGGAAATTTCCACTGTCACCAGATTTACTTCCGAGTGCAATGTTTTTCCTCCCACAAAATTATGATCTTTATGATCCTATGTAGGTCATGCACAGTCCTCTCAGCTACCTTATTGTTGCACTCCACAAGAGATTGGCTTGCAGTTTTTAATTTCCCTGCATAAACTAAGAGAAATGCATCTACTCTAGCAACAGAATTTCCATGGTTCTTTGATTTGCTGTGCCTCTCCAGAATATTTTTCCCATTAGATCAATCCCTTATTGGTACTGATACCAGAATAATTCTACTGGAACTGTTAAATACAAAGCACCGGCCACAGAATACTCCACCCAAAAGCTTTGAATATCTAGTAAATTTGTACTCCTGCAACAGCCAAACACTGAAATGCCTGTAATGCTGGCTACCACCTTCTGAACCTATCAGATGACCAAGAAACTGAAACCATGGTGATGGTTGCCACTGAGTTTCAAAAATTTCCTTCTTCTGAGCATCTGTGAGATGGGGCTGATTAAAACAGCCGATGTCTTCTGTATTCTGAGAATGCAGGTTTGGTTTCAGGGAAATGCTAGGAGTCTGGACTGCTTCAACGGTAGTTGCTTCACTGGGCTGCATTAACTGGAGGGTGATGTTACCTTCCTGGAGAACAGCCTGTAAGTTTGGGTCTTCTCCTACAACTTCGCCAGCAACATTTTCATCTGTAATCAGCTGTACAGGGTTATCATATGTATTTTTCCCTTCCATGGCACTTCGGCGCTGCACCTCTGCGTTGACAAACACTGAAAACACGAAGGCCTGCAGTTAGCATTTAATGTGCAGCACAACTACATTCCCCAGTATTCATTTTACTATAATGTCTGTTGCTCATTACAGTAGGCTTATGCTATATTGTATTACGTTTTGCATAAGGAATGACAGAAAAAAATGGACATTTAAGCCAATGTACTTACTCCTTATAAATCAAATCACCAGGAAAATACAAACTAAAATAGCACTTCCCTGAAAAAGTGTTTGGTCAAGTATTGTAAGTATGCATTTCTTACCCTGAGGTAGATGAAGGCAGAGCGAGGAAGGACTGCATCATCCTAGACCTTTTGCCATTTCCTCCATTCTGTCCCATTTGGTCTTTCGGAGCTATGATCCAGATGGCTGTTTTTGTTTTCCTGTCTTCATTTTGCAAATCTGAAGACTGTTGTTTAACCCCTGCAATATAAATGGAATGGAAATTAATCTTTGAAAAAAAAAATATAGCAGAGGATAATTGAAAGCAGTGAGGGAATGGAGGGGCACGTAAGAAGTAAACTAATGTACTGCACCTGAACACAACAGTTGATACAATCGTACATTCAGTGAAGTGTAGTCTACTAGAAATTTGCAGGACATGCAGCTGTTACCAGAAAACAAACACAGTAGCTTCTGCCTGAGAATTAGTGCTGTAGCAGTTGCCCTCTGTAACTGTTGTGCACCCAACGCTGCTGCCACCAGCCCCGTGTAACCACACTGCATACCCATCACAGCTGCCACCCCTTTAATAAAAAAAAAAGTTGATAGCCCACCAGTAAAATGCAGAGTTCAGCGAAATACCCCGTACAAAATCACCACAATTAGGAGATTAGCCAAAAAAACTGCCCTCCCCCAAAATAATTAACATCTTCATTGATAAGAACAACAAGACCCAATGATTCAACGGCAATAATTTTTTATCATTCATGGGCCCCCTCCTCCTTATGCTGTACTGAATTGGTAAGACACTGACATTATACCAAAAAATTGTTATAATATACTGTCTCTTCCTTTGCCATAGACACCAAGGCAACGACAGGCAGTGACTTATTTAACTAAAGGCCTCTAAAAAGTACAATCAAATATTCTTATAAACAACATGGTAAAACAGCTCTACTCTATAAAACTATTACTAAAGTCTATCATTTGCATTTTTAAGCCTGGGTAACTACAAAACATTCTCCACAGCAATCATTATGGGTTGGATATTTATGGCTCATTGAAATAGAAAGTCAATATCCCCTTCAGAATGGGGAGCGTACTTCTGATACTCCTGTCACTATCAACCATAGGGTTCCACAAAGAAGATGACCCTATTATACAATTTAGAGTGGTCAATCCGCCCAGTTTCTCTGGAACATCCCCCTCGGCTGACACTCAAACCCTCATATATGCCTTGCCATTGCTGCATCGACTACAGTGGTACAATCACCATAAAAGACAAAGAACATCTGAGCGCAAACACTGAGGCAAGGGTTACCCCAAAGGGCATTTGGCTGGGAAGCCAAGTTTCAAGAAAATACAAAATCACACATGCCTACACAATGCAAAGCATCATGGGCTGCATATGCAAATCACCACAGAATGTTATGCTGGTCCAACTTTAAGCAGAACTGCATGGTGTCGAAAGGCCTCTCACACAGTTTGCAAAGGGTGCTAACAGAAGACATAGACATGTGTTTCGTCCTATCAGGACTCATCAGTATGCCTCGTCTGTTGGACACCCCAGTGGAATGGACCAGCTACCCTAAGACAGTGTGTCTTGGTTATGTTGTGGTAAACCCATTAAAATAAAAAACTATTTAAAAGACAAAGAACCTCTGTGCGCAAACACTGAGGCAAGGGTTACCCCAAAGGGCATTTGGCTGGGAAGCCAAGTTTCAAGAAAATACAAAATCACACATGCCCACACAATGCAAAGCATCATGGGCTGCATATGCAAATCACCACAGAATGTTATGCTGGTCCAACTTTAAGCAGAATTGCATGGTGCCGAAAGGCCTCTCACACAGTTTGCAAAGGATGCTAACAGAAGACATAGACACGTGTTTTGTCCTATCAGGACTCATCAGTATGCCTCATCTGTTGGACACCCCAGTGGAATGGACCAGCTACCCTAAGGCAGTGTGTCTTGGTTATGTTGTGGTAAACCCATTAAAATAAAAAACTATTTAAAAGACAAAGAACCTCTGTGCGCAAACACTGAGGCAAGGGTTACCCCAAAAGGCATTTGGCTGGGAAGCCAAGTTTCAAGAAAATACAAAATCACACATGCCCACACAATGCAAAGCATCATGGGCTGCATATGCAAATCACCACAGAATGTTATGCTGGTCCAACTTTAAGCAGAATTGCATGGTGCCAAAAGGCCTCACACAGTTTGCAAAGGGTGCTAACAGAAGACATAGACACGTGTTTCGTCCTATCAGGACTCATCAGCATGCCTCGTCTGTTGGACACCCCAGTGGAATGGACCAGCTACCCTAAGACAGTGTGTCTTGGTTATGTTGTGGTAAACCCATTAAAATAAAAAACTATTTAAAGACAAAGAACCTCTGTCGTAAACACTGAGGCAAAGAGTTACCCAAGGGAATTTGGCTGGGAAGCCAAGTTTCAAGAAATACAAAATCACACATGCCACCTAGCATAAGCATCATGGGCTGCATATGCAAATCACCACAGAATGTTATGCTGGTCCAACTTTAAGCAGAATTGCATGGTGCCGAAAGGCCTCTCACACAGTTTGCAAAGGGTGCTAACAGAAGACATAGACACGTGTTTCATCCTATCAGGACTCATCAGTATGCCTCATCTGTTGGACACCCCAGTGGAATGGACCAGCTACCCTAAGACAGTGTAACATTCTGCATACCATGCATACATGTCTGCAGACAGCATAACATTCTGTGGTGATTTGCATATGCAGCCCATGATGCTTTGCATTGTGTGGGCATGTGTGATTTTGTATTTTCTTTCAATCACCATAAAGATACACATATCACCACATATGTGTTTCAGTCAAGGCCCCACTGCTGGATATATAGATCCCCCCCTAAGCCTAGTCGTCAAACTGCTAATTGGTATCCCAACACTCTACCTTAAATCCACAGGGAGCACCCAAAAAAAAGAGTGGCAACAGAATAAAAGAAGGAGAACCAAAGACAGCCCCCTCTCCCTATCACTGGCAGCCCTCATGAAACTACTGATCTTTCTATTGCTCAGTATTGGTAATGTGGAAATCAACCCTGGACCTCTTGAAAGTATCTGTATTGGTAATGTGGAAATCAACTCTGGACCTCTTGAAAGTATCACCTCTCCATCAGACCTAACCTCAACTAAAGTCCTCAGTTTCCTGCATATTAATGTATGCAGTCTGTTGAAAAAATTTACATTGTTACAAGCCTGGGTTGCCCATACCTTGCCAGACTTTCTTGTGATAACTGAGACATGGCTCAAGCCCACCACAATGGACAGGGAAGTTAACCTACCTAACTATCAGCTATTCAGAGCTGATCGCCAAACAAGGGGAGGTGGAGTAGCCATATATATATATATATATATGCAAAAGCTGGTATAGTTGTATCCTGTACTGCTGCAACATCTATGCCCAAGAAATTTGAGTGCCTATCCCTAAAAGTATCTCTCCCCAATACAGCAGCTTTCCAATTAATTGGATGCTACAGACCTCCCTTTGCTGAACACAAGCTCTTATCCCACCTGGAAAACCTGGTCAAGTCCAGTACTGAAGAAGTCAGTATCCTAGGGGACCTGAATTTCAACTGGCTCACCCAGGCAACTACACCTCCGGTATCATTCTGTGACACCTATGGGCTCACACAGTTAATTAATGAACTAACAAGATTAAATACAAAGAATAGTAGTAACAGTACACTACTTGATATCATGCTAGTGAGTAAACCACATCTATTCACACATGCTGGAGTGCTCCTATGTGACATAAGTGACCACTGCCCCATCGCAGGGGTAAGATCCAACAGCATTAAAACAAATCCTGCAAAATTCCTTATGAGGAGATCCAAGAAAAACATCAATATTGAAGGATATCACCGGCCCGCCGGCGCAGCAGTTGGATTTCCGCTTGCGGCGCCCAGCGACCGGGTTCGAGAACGAGCCGGGAAGCTGGAGGGCCGGCCGGGGGAGAGGGCTTGAGCGTCCCAGGGACTGCTCGTCCTCTCCGGGGGGGGGGGATCCAGAGCCCGGCGCTTGACTGTCCCCAGGTGGAGACCTGAGGCGCAGCAAGGCCGATGGCAGAAAGAAGGGGGGGTGACGTGCCAGACGTCGGCGCTCAGCGCCTTGACGTCAGGGGACACGGCACGTCGCGAGTAAGAACACCGGAAAAAGCACCTCGCAGTCCCCGGTGAGCGGAGCACTAGGCCCCGACCCTCAAAGCCACTGCCTGCCCGAGACAGCATCCCGACGAAATTCCAGTAAGTCTCGGGGTGTAGGGCCCCCACCCCGTACCCCGCCTGGGGGGTAAACCAAGGCTCCGTGGGGGATGGACTGCTCTGGTCTACAGGCAGGTGAGCGAGGGCTGAAAAGGCCGTAGAGTGTCTCCCGAAGAGAGGGGGGCCGCGGGGGAGAGGAGGGAAAAAAAAAAAATATTGAAGGATATCTGCATGATCTAGCCTACTCTCCACACTGGCAAAAGTTCTACCTTGCACATTCTGTAGAAAAAGCTCAGCAGGTGCTAAATAGCATTATAATAAATGCCCTTAATACCCATGCCCCAATCTCTAGTATCCGAATAAAAAGCAAATCCTGTCGCTGGTTTTCAGCTGACCTCAAAGCTGCACTCCTGGAGAGAGACGAACTCTGGAAAGTAGCAAGAAAAACTAAGAATACAAATGACTGGATGATTTTTAGGAAAGCCAGGAATAAACGCACCAGGAAAGTCAGGGATGCAAAGGCTGCCTACTACCTGGCCGGGCTCGACTCCTCCTACCATAATCCTGCTAGATTTTGGGGCACCATCAAGGGTATGATGGGCCAGGACGCTAACAACCCCCTTCCAACTCAATTACACAATAACTATGGCCCCATTACTGGCAAAATGGAAATCCTGGATGCATTCAACAACCATTTCACAACAGCTGGCCTTGTCTTTGATACCTCCCTAGCTAACCTATTAAAGGACCAATTACGCTCCCACTACATTGGTGATCAAAGAGTTAACTCTTCCTTTAGCTTCAAACCTATACTGTTGAAACAAGTTGAGGATCTATTATGGCATCTGGATACCAAAAAAAGTGCAGGAGCAGACCTTCTGGACCCCTTCTTTCTAAAGATTGCATGCCATGTGCTTGCAGTCCCCCTAACACACCTCTTTAACCTTTCCCTAAACTCTGGCTCTATTCCCACACTGTGGAAGACAGCCCAAGTAGTCCCCCTTCTAAAATCAGGGGACCCTATGGATCTCAATAACTACAGGCCCATTTCCAGTCTACCTGTGTTATCCAAGATGCTGGAGAAATTAGTGAGTATTCAGTTAAGGGAATATCTGAACAATACTAACCTATTAAACCCAGCTCAATCTGGATTCAGGGCCAAACATAGCACTATCACTGCATTAGCCAAGGTCACAAATGATTGGCAAACCAAATTGGATAAAAAGAACAATGTCTGTGCAGTATTCCTGGACCTGAGCAAAGCATTCGACACCGTGGACCATGAACTGCTACTCTCATCCCTACACTCCATTGGCCTAGATCCATCCTCCCTTAAGTGGTTCAGATGCTACCTCTCCGGCAGATCACAGCAGGTAAAAGCTTAAGGTGACCTATCCCCATTAAGACCACTGTCAAGAGGAGTACCCCAAGGCTCTATTCTGGGTCCTATCCTTTTTGCCATTTATATACTGTAAATAAAATTGATTCAATCCTTACCAAGTCCTCAGTACACCTCTTTGCTGATGACACTGTTCTGTATGTCAGCAACCCTTCGCCTACAGTTGCTCATGAAATCCTACAAACAGAATTCTCCCTGTTACAACATCAGCTACTCGAGAAAAAGCTTCTGCTAAATGCAAAGAAAACCAAAGCAATGATGTTCACAACTCAAAACTCCACCAACACATCCTCTTCAATCAATCTCACCCAGCTATGCACTATACTTGGAGAAAATCTGGAGTATGTTGAAAATCTCAAATACCTAGGTGTGTGGATTGACAACAGAATTGACTTCACTCAGCATCTAGAACAACTGTTAAAAAAACTCACCCTAAGGCTTGGCCTCCTCTATAGATTAAAACCCTTCCTTAACAGAGGCTCAAAGATGAGATTAGTCCAGGCCATCTTTCTATCAGTCATTGACTATGCAGACTTCCTCTATAGTCACTGCCCCATCTCCTACCTTCAAAAGTTGGATACCTTATATCATAGTGCAATAAGGTTCATTACAGACCTGCCATATAATACCCACCATTGTTCTCTCTATGACGCAATTGGATGGGTTTCCCTTCATATCAGGAGGAGCAGAAATGCAGCTCTATGGATCTACAGAGCTTTATCAAAAAAACTCCCAAGCTATATCCTGGACTGCTTCAACCAGAACACTCCTAGCTCCTATGCCCTAAGAAGCAACAATATCATCCTGCTCAAATTGCCCAAAGTCAACACCGAAATAGGGAGGGCAGCAATCAGCTATTCTCTAGCTATAGCATGGAACACCCTACAAAAATCCCTAAAACTGTCCATTATCATTCCATTTACATCCTTTAAGCAGCACTGTACAGCCTTCTTCACAGAGAAATGCAGTTGCTACCGCTAGAGATAGAATAGTCATCCCACAAAACTATATTCCAATCACATATGGCATATTCCTTCCAGTCAGACACCCCAGTATATGGCACCCAATATTCCCTTCACCATCCTTGTACTCATTATGTGTGTGACTGTCATGACCCTCATTAGGATATATGTACTGTACATTATTGTAGATATTAGTTTAACCTTCTCTTAACGAGTTTCAACATGTGAATTCACTGTATATTATTGTGTTTTAAACATCATTTTTTTTTTCTGTATGTATAACTGTCTTATAAGTATGTGATGTAATTGCTGTGTATCAACTCGAACCTTGACCTTATCAGGTCCATCTTGTAAATGAGCCTTGCTCAATGATGATCGCCTGAATAAATAAAGATTTGATTGATTGATTGATTGAAGTCAGTCTGATACAAATCCAGGAGTGAGATCCATTGCATATGTTTTCAAAAAGTTGCCTTAGAGCTTCCCACATCTCTTTTCAAATGCTGCAGTCAGGTTATGACAGTTGAAATGACTTGCAACAGCTTGCATTCAAAATAATGATTCCACGGATGTAACTGCAACCACTTGGCAGGCACACACTGTTAGTGGGACCGAACACACACTGGACTGTATGTGTTTGTGAGACTTTGGAACTTTATTGGTGGGGTTGAAATTGGGTTTGTAAATAACTACAGTCAGTATAGAGAGAAACTGTATTCCAGGGGAAAGAGACTGAGAAAAGGGGGTGTGCCATTATAAACAGAGGGGGATAAACAGGGTGGCCATATTCCACCATGGCAGGCATCTTCGGAAGGGTTGTAGGCTGCACAGGCTGTGGGATGGCAATAATTCTAAATTAGGCCTGGAGAGAGGGAGGCTGCCCACTCTGTAGACAGCTATCTTGTATCAGGAGTGAGGTATATCGGTTAAGGAGTAAGCTGGGGGAGCTGGGGGGTGTCCAAGGATAAGGGGTGTGGATATGGGCAGCAGAAGGGTGGGTCTGAGGGGAGGCTGGGGCAATGCTCTGAAATTACAGGATGTTATGTTACAGCAAGCAGGAGGGGTATTAGGGACAGAGGACCCTTAGATAGGGAAGTTGATGCTAGGGAAGCGTCTGAGGTGAACATTCTGAATACAAAAGATAGTGGAGGGGAAGAGTCAGGAGGGGCTGTTGTGTGGAAGCCTAAAACAACAGACTGTGGGAAGGGAGCTCTAAGGTGAACAGAGCAAGAGGGGAAGAAGAGGGGCAGTTTAGAGGTGCAGTCAGGGGAACTCGGGTTACTTGATGGAGGCTGACACAGAGTGTCACAATAAATTTGAGCTACTAAGCAACCTAGAGGGGGAGGAAGGGGTTGGTGGAAATGAGGAAACTTATACAGAGGCGGGGGAGGGAGTCTGATACCCATAGGGCATCACAGACCGGCTATGGAAAGGATAGAAATAGTCCCAGAGGGAGAAGGGGAAACATATATGTTAAGCAAATGGGGGAGATGCAATATATTCCAGACATGAGAGAGGAGAGCATGATTGGAAAGAAACTGGGAGACAAGGAGGTGGGAGAGGAGCCCCCCCTTCAGCAGAGGGGTCAGTACCAAGGATGGGGCCCTAGCTAAAGGGGACCCACAGAGAGCCTCTGGAGGCAGGGGTACTATTACAAGGGGAGGATGAGGGGTGTGGGGAAGGAGAAACCATCAGAGCCAGGATAAATGGTTCGGATAAGAGGGTTAAGAGGACACCTATTCAGAGGGAGTTTGAGTTAAGTGGGCAAAATAGCAGGAGGCAGAAGGGGAGGTGACAAGGGGTCTCTAATAAGGCAGGAAGACTCCCGAAATTGAGATCATGAATAAAGGGGGAAGGGGGCTGAGAGGGCATAGTGGAGGTAACCATAAGGATGATGGCGGTGTTAAGGTTCTGTTATTGGGAGACTCGATGATTAGGGGTATCCAGTGGGAGGGACAGGGGGGTGGATGCCATAGCCAGGTGAAGGTAGTGAGTATCTCTGGGCTGACAGTGCACAGAGCAAAGTTCATAGTGTATGAAATGGTTAGGGATTGTGGAGGGAAACCAGATTTCCTGGTGCATTTGGGAACTAATGATCTAGAGGGAAATAGCATTTTGGAAATCCAAGCAAGGTTCCAAGAACTTGCCAGAGTCTGTCGGGATAATGGATGCAACTTTTCCTTTTGGAGATATTGCCAGTACCAAAGGCCTCAGTGGAGAAAAAAAAGAAGCTCACAGAGGTTAATGACTGGCTCAGGAAGTGGGGTGAAGAGAGTGGGTTGGGGGTGTTAGGGAACTGGAATGGAGTTTGGGAGGATAAGGGACTATATGCCAAGGACAGGTTTCATCTTGCCTTATTAGGGAAGGAAGTCCTTAAACAGGGGATGGCTGACTACATACAAGGTGGGGTTTAAACTTGTGAGGGGGGATAAAGGAGGGGCTGACCAAGCCCTCTCCTCCAGATGAGGAGTAGCCTTCACGCCCAAGAGGGAGGGGAAATAGATTGGGAATGGAGGTTTCAGGAGGAGCAGAGGGAGGATGGAAGTATAAGGAATCTGGGTGGGGTTCGACAAAGAGGATCAGGGATAAGGGTGGGGTTGGTGTTAGTAAATGCCAGGAGCTTGGGAAACAAGTTGCCAGAGTTCAAGGCCATGCTGTTGGGGGTGGATGTGGCGGCGGTCACGAAAGCTTGAGCCAACAAAAACCATGACTGGGACCTAAAATCACTGGGGTACACTATGCTCAGGAAGGATAGAAAGGAGGGCAGAGGGGTGGGTGGCTATGTTCATTAGAGATGACATAGAAATTGCTAGAGTAGAAGAGGCAGAGGGAAACGTGGAGGCCTTGTGGATCACCTACGATCCTCAGCAGGAGATAAGGTCAAGCTGGGTGTAGCATATAGGCCCCGGGATGAGTGATGTTCTAGAGGATGGTTTGCTGGACAACATCATTGCCCAGTGTGGACCAAAAGGGAAGGAGTGGTGTTGATGGGGACCTTAATATGCCAGGTACAAACTGGGGAACCATGTCCTCTAAGGTGGCCAAGGAGCAGAGGCTGCTGGATGGCTTCAGGATGTGTTCTTAACACAGCATGTGATGGAGCCAGGGAGGGGCATGTCCTGGATGTGGTTCTGGCAGATGGGTATCTGGTAAGGGACATGGTTGTACAAGACCCCTGACTGGGAGCGACCACAATACTGTCTGGTTTCAAATAAGCATGGGGGAGGGGGGTGAGATCTGGGACACTGGCAGTGGACTTCAGGGGGCAGACTTTATGGGCATGGGAAGTATTCTCAAGGATCACTTGATGGGATTACCTCAATGAAGCAAGTGTGGAAAGGAGATGGGGAGGTCATAAAAGCGGGGACTTCATGATGCAGTCAGGATCTGCGCTAAGTTGAAACGTAAGGGAGCAAGGACACAAAAACCATGCTGCTGGTCCAGTGAGGTACAGGTAGCAGTCAGAGAAAAGGCGGCCTACAAAATATAAAACAACAAGAGGGGATAGGGATAAGGAAATGTACCAGCTTGAATCTAGAAAAGTCCCACTTATGGTGAGGAGCAAAGTCCATTAAAGAGCAGCGGCTGGCACAGGGATACATGGAGGGAAAAGGGTTCTTCCGATACATTGGGGACGGAGAAAAGAAACTAAAAGACCATCTTAGCAGATTGAGATCAGAAGGAGGGTGGGTGGAAGAGGCGAGGACCAGGCAAGAGGATTCAAGTACTTTGCCTCTGTGTTCACCTAGGGAGGGATGGGATATCTACAAAGCAAGGCATGAAGGGATAAAGCGTCAGTAAGTGGGATCAGGGAGCAACAGAAATGGAGCAAGAGGGAGAGAAGTACCCCGGGTGTCACATCTGGGTAAAGATAAAAGGCCAGTAGGTGGAGGGACAGATGATGCTATCTCCACCAAAACGGTGTGGTTAGCCCTCAAGGCCCTAAAGAAAGACAAATCTCCTGGGCCAGATGGCATTCATCCGAGAGTACTATGGGAATTGGCGGACATACTGGCTGCACCCCTGGTGGAGCTTTTCAGCAGGTTACTTGGACAGGGAGGGTACCTGGGGATTGGCGAGAGGCACATGTGTACCAATCCATAAAGGGGGTCGAGGGAAGTACCAGGTAACTATAGACCCATCAGTTTGACCTCGGTGGTGGGAAAATTAATGGAGAGTATACTAAAGGAATGATTGGGGTGTGCTTGGAGGAGGTGGGAGGTCTGGATGAGGGCAACATGGGTTTGTGCCAGGAAGATCATGTCAAACCAACCTTGTGGAGTTCTATGAATGGGTAACATCAGAACTGGACAGGGGTAAGCCTGTGGATATATTATTCTTGGACTTCAGCAGCGTATGACTCTGTCCCCACAATGGTCTGGTGGAGAAACTGATGGGGTTAGGAGTAGGCCCTTGCTGGTCAGATGGATTGAAACTGGCTAGCTGGATGCACTCAGAGAGTAGTGGTCTGTGGGGGCTCTCGAACCTAGAGATTGGTGGGGTGCACGCAGGGCTTGATCCTGGGTCGATCCTGTTTAATGCATACATATCGGACATCAGAGAGGTATAAGTGTGAAATGAGTCTCTTCTGGATGACTCCAAGATGGGAGCAGTAGTTGAGGGAGAAGAGGGAGGTTGGCCCTGCAAGGGACCTGGACACCCTGGAAAGCTGGGCTCACACATGGAAATTAAATTTCAATATCACCAAGTGCAAGGTGTTGCATCTTGGTCGGGAAACTCCTAAACACAGGTACACCCTGGGAGGGAGCTGGAGGCCTCAATGAGGAAAAAGACCTAGGGGTCATGGTGGATGCATGTATGAATAACTCTGAGCAGTGCAGGAGAGCGGCTAGCAAGGCAAACAGGATGTTGGGATGCATCGTAAGGGGGATCACCTCTAGGATCAAGGAAGTGATTCTGCCACTGTACAATGGACTGGTTAGACCACACTTTGAGGACTGTGTACAGTACTGGAGACCACACTTGAAGAGGGACATACAGCTCCTGGAGAGGGTACAGAGGAGGGCAACAAAGATGATACGAGGGCTAGGGGATTTGACGTATGAGGACAGACTTAAGGAGCTCTGCCTGTTTTCATTGGAGGAGAGGAGAGACAGGGGGGGATATGATTGAGGTCTTCAAGTACCTCAAGGGAATAAATAGGGTAAACATGGAGGGGATCTTTAGACTAAAAGCAGGAGGTATCACCAGAGGGCATGGTTTGAAGTTGGAAGGCGGAAGGGTGAGGGGGGAAAAGAGGAGGAGGTTTTTCACTGAGAGGGTGGTGGACCCTTGGAATGCACTGCCTGGTGAGCTAGTTCAGAGATCCACAGTGGAGGGCTTCAAGAGAGGATGGGACAGACACAGAAAGTGGAGGTATCAGATGATGGCCTGTCCCAGGGTGGTGGGGATGGATGATACGGGTTTCTGGAGCACAAGGGATGGGAGGGTCTAGGTACCCAACTAAGGATCTAAAGTTCGAGCAGACTCGATAGACCGTAAGGTCTAATCTGCTGGCAAATAGTATGTTAGTATGTTAGTATTGTTAAACCTGTTAATAAATAGTATAACAGTGCAGACCCACTTGTGCCACTTTTTTCCCCACAGCTGCACAAATTTCAGGGGCTCTGAAAATCCAGACAAAATGAAAAAAACACTCACACTCCAGTGTGGAGATGATTTCTCAAGTGAAGGGGATCTCAAATTCAACTGTAATCTAAGATTTTATCAAAAAAATTGTACTTTTGTTGTTTTACATGGAGAAAACACACAACAGGCACAACAAATTGTCTGTACTGCAACTGCCCAGGGACTTTGCCAGTTAAGGCTTTGTCAGGGGGTTGTTTCTCACTCTGAAAATCCAGCCCTAGAGGTTCAAGCAGAAAATATTTGAGAGAGATGTAAGAGAAGGTGAGGTAGAAGGGAGGAGGGAGACTGTTCTACAGGGGAACACTTTGACTAGCTGAAGCATTCCAGTAGGAAATGCTGAGGAAGCAGGACTCGGAGGAGTAGAGTATGTAGGAGGCAGGGACAGCGGTTGACAGGAGCACAGAGAGAGAGAGAGAAAGGGAAGAAGACAAACATGTACCCTAAAAGGAAAATAGCACATTGAAAAAGTTACTTAGATTTGACAGATGGGGAGAAGACGCTTTGTTAGAGGCAGCAGTGGTAAGCAAGGGATTGGAGACTTTGTAGCAGAATGGCAGAAATATCCCTCCGGTACTATACATCTAAAGTGTTTAGGACTGGAAGCTAAAGGCACTTCTAAATGTAAACAGTTTAGAGTAGCAGTGGAAGGAGACACGTTTTAACATTATATAAAACAGAAAAAAAGGGCTTATAATTTGCTGCGCAAAGCACAGACATATGCACCTCAGTCACCTCATTTAATACAAAGACACTTAATGAGAAATGTGTGGGGTGATTGATGTACACAGCAACTATCTATGTTATATCATAGAAATGAAATTGCTTTCAGATACTTCCTGTATTAACGGTGCGCTAGACACCCGGGGTGTAGCTAGACAATATACAAATGTACACCAGGACGGTGTTTGTTGCCTCATTTGGCACAATAAATACAACCTTTGTATTTCATGGCAGTGGTTGTTGCCATGCATGGGTAAATACAATTGCCATGCATTGTTCCCTAAGACACCCACATACGAGCCCAGGGCCTGTGAAGTTGTATTGTCCTTGGGATGCAAAGAGAGTATTAATGACCAGTCCTTCTAGTTTTGACTCCTATGAATAAAATTACAGAAAGGTTCAGTATTTTCTTTGTTAGTTTTCATGGAAAAAGGAAGCAGTTCAGAGCCTATTTCCCCCCTTAAATAAAATTGCACACCATGGAGTGCTTGGAGTCTGCCTGCCTACACCCATGATATACACCCACATTCAGTTCCATTTACACCTTTAGCTAAATGCTTAAGCTCATGCAATGAATGAACCAAATGTTTGAAAACAACCTCATTTGACAATTTGTATGAGGGAAAATATAAAGGTTTTTAATCAGGTGGAATAAACTTCACAAAAATAATGATACTGCTTTTTAAATTAATAAAAAATACATGTATATCTGTCTATGGGTAAAGCACAGTAATCTGATTATCTAGCTGATATATAAATGATGGCAAAGAGTGATATATGAGAAAATAATACCATTGAGGGGCTAAACAAGACATAAAGCCACGAGGCTGAAGGGCAAGTTACCTTTATGAGATTATTCAACCCCGAGATGGTGTTATTTCCTCATGTACCACACTGCCATCATTTAGTTGATATAATACATGAGTCTGGACACTTTTTGCTGTGTCCTATGTAGGCAGCTATTTAGGGTCATAATACCCTACTTGGATACTGTCATGTATGAGGAAATAAATGATAGCTTTATCAATTTGGAAAAGGGCCCAACCATGTATTATATAAGGGATATGCAGAGGTCAGTTGTGGTATGCAGTTTATCTGTACGAGCCGACAGTGCCCTTAGGTGACCTCACGAGTGGTGGAGTGTAGCGGAGCCATAAGTGATGGTGCCTGCAGTCACTGTCAATGAGTTCAGATAAACTGAGCATCACACAGCTGACCCCCGGATATTCAATTTATGCAATAGGCTCCTCTGGGGTGCTGTGTTTATATATATTTATTGCAAAAACTTCATTACTACATCAGTTAGGGTTAAAATAACAAAAGTGAGGAAATGAGATGTTAGAGTTGAGCCCCTAACCCCTCCCCACACCACACCTCCACACCCTACCGTCCTCCACACAACAACAGATGCTGGGGTGTGCCAACAGGTCATCAGGCCCAACTCTCACCCCATTCCATGTCTAAACAGGTTGACATGCTAACATATGAACATACGAAATTTGCCAGCAGATAAAGGCCTAGAGGTCTATCAAGTCTGCTCGAATGTGCAGCTAGCACCCCTCATTCTGCAGCTGCCCCTCCCTTCCACCCTTCCCCTTCATTAACCCTTCCCCTTGTCCTGTCCCATCCTCGTTTGAAGCAGTCCACTGTTCTACTGCATACCATTTCAGCAGGTAATGCATTCCACTCAGCCACCACCCTCTCTGTAAAAAAGTGTCTCCTCATCTCCCTCCTGAACCTTCCTCACTCCAGTCTCATATCATGGCCCCTGGTGGCCCTCCCCTCCCTTACTTTGAACAGCCCCTCTGTACCTGTCTTGTTTATTCCTTTCATGTATTTAAAGGTTTCAATCATGTCACCCCTGTCTCTCCTCTCGTCCAGTGAGTACATGTTCAACTCCTTCAACCTCCTCTCGTATAAGTCCCCCAGCCCCTTGATCATCTTTGTTGCTCTGCGCCGCAACCCCTCCAGAAACGTAATGTCCCTCTTCAGATATGGATGCCAGTACTGCACGCAGTACTCCAGGTGTGGTCTAACTAATGACCTATACAGTGGCAGAATCACCTCCTCCCTCCTCGAGGATATACCCCTTGCAATACAACCCAGCATTTTGTTGGCCTTTGCAGCTGCCTTCCTACATTGTGCTAAGTTGTTCATTGTCCTGTAATGAAGCACACCCAGATCCTTCTCCTCCTCTGTCTGGGCTAGCTGCACTCCCCTAGCTGGTAACTCCTCCTTGGGTTCTTCATCCCAAAATGCAGCACCTTGCACTTTTGGCATTAAAGCCAGTTGCCAGGTGTCTGACCAGGTTTCAAGCTTTGCCAGATCATCCTGCAACCCCTGCCACCCCTAGGTCATCCACCACCGCCTATCTTGTATCATCAGCAAACAGACTGATCTTGCTATTGATGTCCCATGATATGTCTGCAATGAATATCCCAAACAACACTGGTCCCAACACTGAGCCCTGTGGAACACTGCTAGTCACTGCCCTTGGTGTGAGGCTCCCCACCCACCACCACCCTCTGTTGCCTTCCTGCAGCCAGTTTCCTACCCATCTCACCAGCTTTGCACCCGTCCCTGTGCCTACTAACTCTTCCCAGCCTTCCATGTGGCACTGAGTCAGATGCCTTACTGAGAGTCCAGATACAGGACATCCACTGCATGGCCCCTGTCCAGTTGCCTAGTTACCCAGTCATAGAACTCGACCAGGTTGGTTTGGCAGGATCTGCCACATATGAAAGCCATGCTGTCTGCTGTCCTGTAGTCCTTTGGCCTCTGGGAGGGCCACCATCCTCTCCTTCAGGATAGTTCCATTAGCTTACCCCACGATGGATGTGAGGCTCACTGGTCTGTAGTTTCCGGTTCATCCTTGGGGCCACTCTTGTGGAGGGGCACCACATGAGCCATCCTCCAGTCCTGAGGTACACACCCCAAATGTAGTGAGGCATTAAATAGGTCTGCCAAAGGTCCTGCAAGGACCTCTGCCAGCTCCTTCAGTACCCTGGGGTGGATGCCATCTGGGCCTGGCGCCTTGTCCACCCTCAGTGCCTTCAAACCCTCTTGAACTCTGCTCTCCATGATTTCCCCATCTGTCACCACTTGCCCCACTGCTTCTGCCATTTCTCCCACCTTGGGTTTCACCCCCTCTTCTCTTTAGTAAATACTGAGCAGAAGTACTCATTTAGTGCTTCCGCCTTATCGCACCCTGCTTCCACCCAACCCCCCTCCTTCCTAATCCTTACTAATCCTAACTGATGCATTAACAAAGTTTTTGCAATGAATTTCCTTACTTTTTGAAGAAGTGTAATGTAACTAGTAAACAGTACCTCTTTGGGCCCTGTGCTCCCACTTACACATAACGGAGTCATACAGTAGCCCTATAGGCCTGAAAAGGAACCCTTGTAACACTAATTTGCAAATATCTCAGTAACCATAAAACTTACGAAAAACATTTCACTGCAGTTGTAATACATAACTCTGAAACCTAAACATGTGCTTAGTCCATCTAAAGGTGGACAAAGCTGCGAGTAGCGAAAAATCATTATCTTGCATCATTTCTGAGATATGGACACTGAAAGTCACTGTGGGTGCTGCAATGTTATCCTATGGGAAAAACTTCAACTTCGTGATGGCATATCTTTGTAGCTGATTAACTTTTTGACACCTAAATAGAATAATTCACATCTCTGGAACACCCCCTTTATACCCTGCAAATTTCAAGCCCAAAGACCAAACCATTTATTTACAGTGCAGTGGCAAAGTTTTTTAAATCCTAGTTCCCAAAGTGTCAAAAGCCCCATTTGCAAAGTCAATCCCCATTCACGAGTTGTCAAAATCCCTGTTCACATGTGATCCTTGATTGTCAGATTTTAGACATCTCATCCCCAAATTACGTAACAGGATTTTGTCAGCTCACAAAGGGATTGGCTCAAGAACGGGGATTTTGACAGCTCATGAATAGGGATTTTGACAGCTTGTGAACAAGGAATTTAAAACCAATCCCTTTTGTGAGCTGGCAAAATCTTCATTCACAAGCTGACCCCTTTCGTTGAGGTGTCAAAATTCCCATTCCGAGACAATTTTCATTCACAAGAATGGCCATCTGGTCACAAAATGACGATCAAGGATTTTGTCAGCTCACAAAAGGGATCGGCTGCAAATGGGATTTTGACACCATCGAAGAGGATTTTGTCAGCTCATGAAAGGTTCAAAACCCAATCCCCATTCATGAGCTGACAAAATCCCTGTTTGCAAGCCAGTCCCCGGTTTGCAAGCTGACAAAATCTCCATTTGCAAGCTGTTCCTTGTTTGCGAGATAGGGCCACCTGGTCCCTAAGTCGTGATCAAGGATTTTGCTACCTTGCGATAGGGGATCAGCTCACGAATGAGGATTTTGTCACCTCATGAATGAGGATCAGAACTGAGTCATGAACAAACAATTTTAAAATTTTAAATGCCCATTTTTTGGCCAAAATGAAGAAAACCAAAGATATGGGTTTGTAGAGGGCATCACCCTGAACAAAGCCCATGCCATATTTCACCTACAAGTCACCCGTGGAGCAAGCTACAGCATTTTGTTTGGTGGAAAAAATGAAAACAAAATGGCGGCTCGCGAGGAAAGAATATTTTCTCACAAATGGGGATTTTATAAATCCCGGTTCACAAGCTGACAAAATCCTTGATCATGAGCCCAATCCCCTTTCACAAAACATACGTATAAATCTTGGAGTGAACTGAGCATACTCAGAACCCGAAACATCAAAATTAAATAACTTTGGAATGGATTAATATTTTTTCTCTAAACCAATGCTGCATTTTTCTTTGAAGAAACCTCTTTCTACTCTGAAAATTTCAGACCAAAATACTAAACGGTGCGGCCACAGTGTGATGGGTAAAAATCAGCAAAAAAGCACAAAAAAAGGCAGCTAAAAACTCGTTTTTCAGTGCTTTGCTGCACGTAAACGACAAGTCCAACCAAAACACAACTTGGCAAATCAAGAGCTCTAACATACAAGACCACACATTCCAGATTTTAGGAGGCAGTATAGTGCAATGGTTTAAGGGTCTGAGCTGCAAATCTAGAGACCTGGATTTGAATCCCACTGCCCCCACTTGCATACTGTGTGACCCTGAACAAGTCATTTAACTTCCTTGTGCTCCCAGGTTGCACCTGTAAACAAGCTTTCAGCTTAGTGTGTCTCTCCTGGTTAAAAAAAAAATAAATACATTTTCTGCAAATCCTTTGAACGGTTGCAAAGTTATTAAGGTGCAAAATTTGGGGTTTAACATTAAACTGCTTACTCACCCCTAACTATACTGGTGCGACCATGCCAGTATAATATATATATATACATACACATACATATACACACACATACACACACACACACACATATACACACACACATATATATATATATATACACACACACACATACACACACACATACACACATACACATACGCCCGCACACACACACACACACACACACACACACACACCACACACACCTGTATATATATTTATATAAAAGTTTATTTAAGTTTCAGCCTTTTTGGTGGGACCAAGTCACTGGTTTGCCAGGGATGCGGTCAGTCAGTACAATGTCCAGACACTACAGTATCAGTTTTCATTGGTGGAGAGAATGACCTTCAAACATTTTAGCCCAATATGGTATCCACTGTTAACGATGGGGGGAAAGGAGCTGTTGAGTCCTGGAATTGGCCTGACTGTGCTACATTTATTGCCTGTGTTACCTGTTTATTTGGATTTTTCTTGTTTTGCATTTTTAATAGCAGTCAGGTTTGCAGTGACTGGAGGGGAAGTGGAACTGGGAGCAAGGGAATGGAACCAGGAGAGAGCGAGACACTCAGCAACAGAAATTGAGTGAGCAGTAGAACTACAGAGAGTTGAAATGAGAAAAACATTATGGAGAAGGTATGGTTTTATTTTCTATAAAGGTGGCTTTGCAGAGTGAGACAGTGAAACTGGTTACCAAATGAGAAGGCACTGAAACTGGCGGGTGGTGGAGAAAGAGAAAAGTGGGAACTGGATGTCTTTAGGGCAACTAGAATTTGTGTGGGTTTGACTGCTTTGATTTTGTTTAAAATGAATGGTTTTAACAATTTTAATTTACTAAAGGCATAGCTACAGATCAGGTGTAAAGTAGAATGCTGTTAGAAAGGGGTGATTGCCGTGAGTAAGAGGAAACAGGAGCAGGTTGGCGAGCACGTTAGAAAGCTGCTGGAAACAAGGACAAAAATCTGGCAATGCTTCTAAAGTGTTTAAAATGTACTGCTGCCGTTGTGGTGGTTTAGTGGATGGGTTAGTGTATGAAGATACTTAAAGTACAGTGCTCCCTCGTTACAATGTCCCTCACTGAAACAAATCTCGGTTGCAGCGCACAGCTATAGTTCAGCTATATTTCCTTCTAAAATTGCTTGAAAGGACAGATCAGAGAAACTTACTAGAGCAAGGGGAAAGGATTAAGACTTCTTTTGGCTAAGCAGATTTACTGTATGTTTTTATTTTTATTTTGTACTCAGAGGGATTGCTACTGTTTGTTGTTAACATTTCATTGCTTTATTTTTCTCTGATTCAAATTGTTGTTGCTGGTATACCTTCTTCTGCATTATTACAAGGTGTGCCTACAGGTGTGTGCTAACAGATTACTGCTGTAATCTTCTGATTCAAATTGTCTTTTGCAAGGTATATCTTCTGTTACTGCTTTATTTTTCTCTGTAGCAAAGTGTTTCTTAAAGGGTATATCCTCTCTGAAATTATTACAGGTGGTGATTTACAGGTTTTACATTTTTATTTAACATTAGGATAAGCTTTCAGGGTTATTGCATTTATTGTTGACTGATTGTTTCTGCTCTTACCTCCTTGTTCTTTCATCCGTGGTTCTTCTTTTTCAGCAGGGGAAGGGCCCAGCCACCCACCCCGCTCTGCACTCCTTTTATAGGGTACCACTGTTGTGACATTTCCTGTGGCAAAGCAGGAAGGGGTGGATCAGTGGGGCATCCACAAGGTGAGCTCATTTACAGGGGCACTAGTAATTTAACATGTTATAACAAGTTATACGAAAACAAAACACAAAATCAAACCATTACTTGCATTTTTTCCTTCTAATTACTCTGACCAGGTTATAAACACAGCAACTTATCTAGAATGGATGTCATTAACTGCAGGTACTGTGGAACACTTTTCAGAATGACAGTCTTACAGGATTTAGTACATTGTCCTACATGCTGGGCCATTGGAGATCTTAGGGCTCAGCTCCGGGCAGCATGGGCAGAGATTGCGCACCTCAAATTTCATATTCAAGAGGAAAACATTATAAGAACCACCGCCATTTCCCCAACACACAACAGAAGAACCTCAACCGCAGAGGAGAGTTGGTCCAGGAGGTTGGCAGGTGATTAGGAGGGGCAAATAGGGTGCCTCATCACTCTGTGCTCTCCAACATATTGCCTCCAAAAACCATATAAACACTACAAACAGGTATCTGCCTCTATCTTCAAAATTAAACAAAGGGGCAGAGGACACTGCAGAGCAGGACACTGCAGCACAGGAGCTAGCATAACAAAACTAGCAGAAACCAAAACAAAAAAAGCAAAAAGGAAATCCAAAAAACTTCTGATCATAGGAGACTCCATGATTCGGGGAGTTGATACCCATCTCTAGCCAGGGGTAATGGTCAGATGTCTCCCAGGTACATCAGCATGGAGAGACACTGACGGCATTGCTAAAATTGTTCACAAAGCAGGAGAAAACATTAATGTCCTGGTACACATAGGGACTAATGATCTTGCCAGCTGGTCAGTTGTGGAGACCAAGGAACACCTGACCAGGCTGGGGGACAAACTATCATCCATTTCGTCCAACATCTTCTTCTCTGAGATCCTGCCAGTCTGGGAGAGGGGTGCAGATGGATGGAAGGTCAGAGAAGGGGAGATAGGGGAGCTAAACATGTGGCTCAAGGGCTTGTGCCAGGAAAAAGGACACAGATTTGTAGGGAACCGGCAACAGTTCTGGGAGCCAAAGTTCTTTAAATTTTATGGACTGCATCTGAATAAGGAGGGAGTCTGTGCATTGGGGCAGAAGTTTGATGTCTTTGCAAAATATTTAAACTAGCAAACGAGAGAGGGTGCAGCATCACGATCCGAATGGGAAGAACACCCCTCCCCCCTCAGCTAGTGGTCAAACAGGGATTCAGCATGTTTGCAGTTCATTTGCATCACCACGTACGTAAAAAGGTCCATCTCCCCATACGAGGCACAGGAGAAATGTCAAACCTCACCCAACAACTAACACACTGAAATCTGGCCAATGGAAAATCATGTACACAAATGCTCACAGCCTGGGAAATAAGATCCTAGACCTGCAGGCAATAATGTCAGAGGCTAAACTGGACATAGCAGCAATTAGTGAGACATGGTTTATCAGTAACCACACTTGGGAGACTTCAGTACCTGGCTATGTACTGTTCAGAAGAGACCGAGGTGCAAAAAGGGGGAGTGGAGTGGCCCTGTATGTCAATGAAAATATCAAAGCTACAGAAATTCAGAATACACATAAGGAGCCAGAAGAACTGTGGGTCACCCTGGAAACAGAAAATGGGACAGCCATAAGAACTGGGGTTGTCTACAGGCCCCGAGACCAGGAAGGGGACATAGACCCATTACTGTTAGAAGATAAACAAAACATGACAGCTAAAGGGGAGGTTCTGATAATGGGAGACTTCAATATGCCAGATACAGATTGGCCAAAACCAGCAGGAACATCTGCCAGAACTAAACACATGGTGGATTCCCTGCAGGGGGAGGGCCTCAAACAACTGGTACAACAACCCACAAGAGATAGAGCTATCCTAGATCTAGTACTGACTAACAGGGAAGGTATCACAGATCTCCAGGTAGAATGTCACCTGGGGGCCAGTGACCATCACATGGTATGGTTCAATTTGGCCACTACCTCTAAATCATCCCATTCCAATGCAAAAATATGGGACTTCAGAGGAGCTGACTTTGATAAGATGGCCAACACAGTTAAGCTAGCCCTGGCAAAAAGAAACACAAGGGAAGGGGTACAGACAAAGTGGGTAAGCATTAAGGATGCAATACTTGAAGCAACATCCCATTGTGTTAGACAGAACAGGAAGTGCAAAAGAAGAAGGAAACCATTTTGGTTCTCAAATACAGTAGCAGAAAAGGTCAGAGCCAAAAGGCTGGCCTTCAGGAAATATAAGGGAACACAGCAGGATGAAGACAGGGAGGCATACCAAACTGCCCTAAGGGAAGCAGGGAAGACAGTAAGACAGGCAAAGTCCAAAACTGAGGAAACACTAGCACGAACAGTAAAAGAAGGTGACAAGACTTTGTATAGATACATTAGTGAAAGGAGAAAGTTCAGAGGGGGTATAGCTAAGCTCAAAGGAGAAAAGGGGGCATGTGAGGAGGAGGACCCTGTAAAAGCATCTATCCTAAATAGATACTTTTGCTCAGTATTTACTGAAGAGAAGGTAGGGCAGGGCCCACTGCTCCAGCACCATGAACACAGGGGGGAGGGAGGTGAGCACTACTCCCTTCATAAAAGAAAGGGTCCTACAAGAGCTCGCTAAGCTCAGGGTGGACAAGGCAATGGGACCTGATGGCATACATCCCAGGGTACTTAAGGAGCTAAGGGTGAAACTAGCAGAGCCATATGCAGAACTGTTTAGTGAGTCTCTGAGCACAGGAGAGGTCCCAGAAGACTGGAGAAGAGCTCATGTGGTAGCAGAGAGGAGGCAGAGAACTACAGACCAGTCAGTCTTACCTCAGTAGTGGGCAAGATTATGGAGGTATTCCTTAAGGAAAGGATAGTGCAACACCTGGAATCCATAGGGGCACAGTATCCAAGACAGCATGGGTTTACAAAAGGAAGGTCCTGTCAAACATAGACTTAAATTTAAATTTAAACATAGAGATCTCATAGATTTCTTTGACTATGTAACCAGAGTAGTGGACCAAGGGGGAGCAGTTGATGTCACCTACCTTGACTTCAGCAAAGCTTTTGACACTGTTCCACATAGAAGATTGATAAATAAGCTGGGTAGGCTTGGGGTGGGTCAGACGTTGGTCAACTGGGTGGCAAACTGGTTGAAGGGCAGAAACAGAGTGGTGGTAAATGGTATACAGTCAGAAGAGATGCAAGTCACAAGCGGGGTACCTCAGGGACCAGTCCTGGGGCCAGTCCTCTTCAGTATCTTCATTAATGACATTGCAGATGGACTAGAGGGTAAGGCTTGTCTGTTTGCAGATGACACCAAAATCTGCAACAGAGTAGATGATCCAGATGGGGTGGACAGAATGAGAAGAGATCTGGATAAAGTAGTAAAATGATCTGAAGAGTGGCAACTGGGATTTAATGCAAAGAAGTACAAGATCATGTACATAGAGAAGAGAAACCCTGAAGCCACCTATAGGCTGGGAGGGGAGTTGCTGGAAGTCACAAAGGAAGAAAGAGACTTGGGCATCATCATCACCGATGACCTGAAATCATCCAAGCAGACCTCTAAAGCAGTAGATAAGGCTAGGAGGATGTTAGGGTGTATTAGTAGAGGTATCACAAGTCGTAAGAGGGAGATAATAATCCCTCTTTACAAGACACTGGTTAGGCCCCATCTGGAGTACTGCATGCAGTACTGGAGGCCACACCTTCACAAGGACATTAACCAAATTGAGGCAGTCCAGAGAAGGGGAACCAAAATGGTGCAGGGACTGCATCAGAAGACATATGAGGACAGATTAATGGAGCTCAATATGTATACCCTTGAGCAAAGGAGGGAGAGAGGTGATATGATTGAAACATTCAAACACCTTAAGGGCATTAACAAGGTGAAAGAGTCTAATATGTTTAAATATAAGAAAAATAGTAGGACAAGAGGACACAGCATGAGACTAGAGGGAGGCCGATTAAGGGGGAATGTGAGGAAATTATTTTTTGCAGAAAGGGTGGTAGATGTATAGAATGGCCTACCTCAGGAAGTGGTGGCTATGAATACAGTGCAGGGCTTCAAACAGGCATGGGATAGGCATAAGGGAGCAATACAGATGAGTATGAATAGATAGGCCACTGACAGAGCAAAGGCCAATGGCACATATATAAGGTAGAAAAAGAAATGGGCAGACTGGATGGGTCTTGCGTTCCTTATCTGCCATCAACTTCTATGTTTCTATGTTCTATGTATGGTGGAATACTGCTGAGCATGGAATTCTATACTCAGAAAGTATTGTTGTGCTGCCTTGGCTATGTCATGATGTTGTTGTGCTGCACTGAATACATCACCAGTGCAGCATAACAACATTGAACGTAGTCATGCATGCGCAATGAAGGGGCCGTGGTGGTGAGAGCTTGATGCGAAGTGAACGACACCTATAGAATTGTGCCTCAGTAAGTTTATTTTCTGATTTCTGTGGGACATCGGAGGCATCCTGTGACTACTCATACCTTATAAAAGATTGTGTATGGGTAAACATACACAAACAAGGCTGTTTAAGGTTACCACCTACTCGGTTTTTGACCGAATGATTCGGTTTTCTAGGTCCAGATTCGGTCCTCCTGTTTTCACCATTGCAAATTCGGTTTTTATGGTAGGTCAAGCAGCACCTGTTAGATTCCCCACTAACTGTTTAATTTTCTTCTCATCTGACTGTAAGCAAGTGTCTGACATTTAGTGTGATTGCTTGCTTGCAGTGCATGCTAATCAGGAAGTGCCTTCAAGAGCAGGGCACTTAAACAGCCAAATGTGCCCCTGTCTGCTCAGTTGTCACCTCTAACTTCACACCAGCAAATTGGAAGATTATTCACGGGAAGGGTAAACAATACCACCTCAATTTTTCTGAAACCAGACAGGCACCACATTAGGGTAGCTTCCTGTCCCAGTATGGACTGTACAATGTGTTTCAGAAACTTTACCTGCTAATTCAGTTTTATTCAGAGGTAGTACTTTTTCAGTCATTTTGAATGCTCACATGCTTGTAAAACAGATTCTGTTAAATCCTTCACCATTTTACTTGCATGGTCAGATTACAAACAAATTCTGATGTCATGCAGACCTTTGTTTGTATACCAGTCAGTCTGAAAGGTGTAAAGTAGGGCTATTGAAACCATTAGCAGCAAATCAAACTAATCCTTCCCAGGCTGCATTGTGAGTATGGTCTTTGACTGCTGTGATAAGGAATACTTTTATACCTTTAAATGTTCACCATTTTTTCTTTTAGGATCTGTCCTATATTTTAATATCTGTTACCCCTTTTGTTGTTAAATTAATAAGCTAATATTTTATTTCATTTCTAGCAATACCATGCCTCTCTCTCCTCAGTGGTTATTGTTGTCAATTTTCACACTACCTAGATATTCCAGGAAGACCAATCCAGGCCTTTCAGATGAACAGCACAGACTAATGTGGCTAATGTCATGCTAAGCTACAGAAATGAGAAAAGGAAGAGAGAGAGCAGTAGTTTATGAGAGGATAGGAACACAATCTAGATTTGATGGCACTGCAAATTTAGGCAATTTATCAAACATTTTTCAAAACATTATTTTTTTTACCATAAGAGAGACACACTAAGCTAAAGCTTGTTTACAGGTGCAACCTGACAGCACAAGGGAATTAAGTGGTTTCCGGAGGGTCACAAAGTATGCAAGTTTGGGCTGTAGGATTCAAACCCTGGTCTCCAGAATTGCAGCTCAGAGCTTTAAACCACTACACTATACTGCCTCCATGCTACATATCACATATCATGCCAACTGCTATGTATGACTGACATGGAAAACAAAATGGGGTATTTAACAGCATATAATAGTTCCTACCACTTTTAAAAACTTCTCTGACATTACAAATAACTTCAGAGTAGGAGCAATGGGGGGACAGTAGCACATCTTAAAATGGCAGATGATATTTTTAATTATATCTCGTCCACCATTACTGGTGTAGTTTATTTATTTATTGAAAGAGTTTTACCAGAAAAGGCCACCTGTTCCAAACTAGATTTGTTAACTAAGCTGTGTACACCAGATGGAAAGTCCCTGAACCCCTCTAACACCCACCAAATGTTAACACGCTGAAATTTAAAATATTTAAATCTAAATAAAAAAAAAAAATAAATAATAATCATGATGTAATTTAAAGAAGTTGTACACAATGTTATATCAGCAGCAATTCTGAATAAATCAAGTGAATCAGAGTCCAAGCGATGCCCTCATTTGTCATAAAAGGGGCGGGGTTAGGGGGTGTGGTTTAGTATTCGGTTTTCATCTCATCCAAAGGTGGCAACCCTAAGGCTGTTTGGGGATCTCAAGGATTCTGTGGTAACGGACCTCTCGAGCTATGTTCTCAAGGCCATAGGTTACCATGGAAACCTCTCAATCCCACAACAGCCTTGTTGTGTATTCTTACCCATACACAATCCTCCATGTGATAGCTCCCATTGTTTTCAGTTTATTCTGTAGTAGGTGTCAATGAGTAAAAACAATGCAAATCATCACAGCTGTTCCTACCCTTTCTGCCACTGCCACTCTTTCCCTTTCAGCCTTTTTACAGCTGTCTTTTCAACTTTTCCTGACAGTCATGATTGGGCCCTTTTTAAATTTTAAAACAGAAAAAAGTAAAGGCTCATATAAGGCTTTGCATCCTGCTGCTGTATGAGCGGAGAAGTGCGGCTTACTTTTCCATTCCTCAAGTCTGACCAGCATGTGGGAGGTGAACTGGACAGATAGAGTTTATTTAAACATTTTATTTTGTGTGTCTTGTGTAATAAACAAACTGAGTACACTACAGCCTGTCTTTTCAACTTTACTGACAGTAATGACTGACAGAGCCCCTGTTTAAAAAAAAAACAAACAAGTAAAGGCTCACATCATGTTCCTGTATCCCGTAGCTGTGCTGAATGTCAAGTGTGCATTGAATGTCTTTCTCAGCACCCTTACAACTTTTGTAAATCAGCAGGAATCTACAGAAAAAAAAGTTGGTGGTCTGAGTGGAGAAGAGCAGCTTACCGTTCCGTTCCTCTACTCTGACCAGCATGTATGAGGTTACCTGACAGGGAGAAAGAACGAGTGTAAGTAACAGTTTAAAAAAAAAAAAGATTCATATATGAAATATTGTATAGGCAAGAGGGTAAAACCCAGGAAGCACCAAAACATACCTATGATTCCATACAGGTGCAATAGTGTGGTGTAGTCAGCTGACTGAATGCAAGAGACATACGAGAGAGAGAGAGAGAGAGAGAGAGAGAGAGAGAAACTGCCTTCTGATGCCGCTCTTTTGCCCGAGATTGCTAATTTGCTACATTCAAACCAGTTTGCCATTAGTAATAGAGAGATGCAATAATATAATTTAGCCATATAGTGAGTCCCTCTTTATAGAGAACCCTCACTACAAAGCACAAATTGATTGAACCCTGAGGCATTCATTATAATGAGGGAGCACTGTAATACGTTTTTGTTACTGCAGATTTTATGGGTGCATATAGTGGAGCTGCATACAGGGTGACAGTCTGGATGAACTGAAAGTACAGTAAGTAGTGCCGGCCAGCCATTGGGCGGGGGGGGGTGTGCAAGCCCTTCTGATGAGGTGTCTATTCGATTTACAAATCTGAGATGACATGTCTACTATGTGTATAAATGTGAGATTTCACATTTATACACATAGTAGCTCAGATGCACAGATTTATCACATAGCATTTATGTCCACGCCTATTGCATAAATATAGGATAAAGTATGGGGTGCAGTGTATTACGAGAATTTAACACACACCCGAGTTGTTGGATGGTACATAAACCCCGAGGGCGAAGCCCGAGGTGTTTATGATAGCCATCCAACAACGAAGGTGTGTGTTAAATTCGAGTGAAATACACTGCACCCCATATTTTGTTTTATATAATTGAAGGGTTCCTTTTTTTGCTGAAGAGATTTGAAATAAAAAGATGAAAGTGGAGTCTTACCTTGTGGTAATGAAACACTTTCATTTATGACACAGAGAGCTGCAGGTCGAACACTTAAACTGTACTTTTTTAAGTATTAAAAAGAAGAAAACAAATAAATAAATATGTAGATGGTTGTTTGACCTGTAGAGGAAAGGTGACGGTTGAAAGGGAGAGTAGTTAGGGACCGTGGTGAAAGTGTGGACTGTACCAATCTGGTCTTACAGTTAAACATAAGATATTTGAAGTAAATGAAAGTGTCCTTGTTTTGTTTTGGTTAGAGCACATTATTCAAGATGTCCGAGTTCCCGATGATTCGGGTTTTTGTTCTTTTTTTGCGGTTGTTGGTTGGAGTTATAGAAGTTGACTATGATGGGGCTGTGGAAAATGCAGGCGCTCCCAAACACAGCCTGCATGTTACCGGAAGGCATTTCTGTGGCTGTGGAGATGAGTCTCGCTGTGGGTGAGAAGCCTTGGAGGAACCGTTTGTTCCGCGGTTTGAAATTGGGTGAGCGTTTTTTTTTAATTTTACTTAGGTAGTGCGAGGCTACCGGAGAATGTTTTGTAAGGAGCGAGCACTAGTGAGGAGGTGAGTTTGTATCGTCAGTGGTTTGTGAAGTGAACTTGAGTTGTCTTTCTCTGTTGTCTTGAGCGGATTTGAATTGGAAGGTAGCACGTGAATGCCATAACACCTACTCAGGTGTTACGGTATTTAACACACGGTTTTTGCCATAGAAAAAAATGGAAGCCATTAATTATAAATAAATAAACACCTAATATTTTAGCTTTGGTGCTGATAAGCTGTGGCACCCCTCTGTCCAGCTGAGGGTAGAAGAGAGGGTTAGTGATCTTCCCAGAAAGTGTGGCATGCCTTCTCTACTACAACCTTTATACATACAAGATGTGTTTGAAGTGCTTACAGCATGAGTGGCTGCATCAGATATTAGCTGATTACATGGAGGTTGAGAAAGACTGAAGGAAGTGAAGGAAAGATTAGGAAGGTTACATTTACAAAAAGCAGGAGGGGTTGCTTAAACAGTAGGAGAGCGAATTACTTGTTTAAGTGTCATAGTGGAACTAAAAACCTGAACTTCAGGTTCACCACTCTAACTACTAGGCTACATTACCTCCAAAAGTAAGGTATGCTATGAAAATAAGCTTTAATGACTCTGGCAAATAAGACTGGTCCACTGGGTATAACAAACTGTTTATACTATAAGGTTTGTATTCACATCAGAATTATTCTGCTGTAATAGAGTTACTAATGCTGCTTGTTTTTAATGTTGCTTCATGGCAAGAATTCAATTTAAAACATTTAAAATGTTTATTGGGGGAAAGAAAAGAGTTGAAAGAAATCAGTAGACCTCAGTTTGAATGTCTTAGATTACAAAAATCCTCCATTCATCACACTGAGAGCATCTGCAGAGGTATGATTTAATTTCCATTTATAACTAATTAATGTTATCCTACAAAATCACTGAATGATCTGTAAAAAGTTGAAAGGGAGTGGAGATTGAAACTAACAGCTTAAGATAATTTCTGCAACCCATATGGGTTAACAGCATGGGCTTCACTGTGCAAAATCAAAATATGTCTGAAGATTTAGTGCAGCAGGACTCCAGACTGAAAAATCCCTCCTCAGGCTAACGCCACCGGGAGTCTTGGCCTCTCTGATCACTACCAGCCTTCTAGTCCACACTCGCAGTTCAGATAAATCATCCATAGCCATCCCTAGGGTAAGGACAATGCTAGCCCAGAGATCTTTCCCTGTCAGGGCCCCAACCTGGTTTAACGCCCTACCCGCATCGGTCACCAGCCACCCCCAAACTTGGCACCTTCAAAGTGGCACTCAGAAACCACCTCCTCACCTCCCGCTCCTGTACGTGTCCATGGTGATGAAGTGGATGCACACGGCCCACAGGAGCCCATCTAGCACCCATGAAGAATCAAGATAGGCCTATTACTAAGCGTGTCCTTTTGACTTCCTTCACAGTACTGCACCCACTGTAGTACCTCAACTCTGCTGGCATGGTGACAAAGTCTAACTAACAGACTGCTCTAGTACTTGGGACTAATAACGTGTCTCTGTAACTTAACTGCCAGACTAACAAACACTCTGTATAGACTGCCTCTTCTGTACTCACTAATTGCTTGTGCATTCCAGTGGCAGTGGTCTAACATGCCTCTGTATCTAAGGATCCTATACCATACCTTAATACACCGTAACTGTTATCTTACTGTACTATATGTAATAATTGTATATGTTATATGTACTGTGCAATATGTATTGACCTACTGTGTTATATGTACTGTGTAATATGTACTGTTTTATGCTGTGTTAATGTTGTGTTGATGAGGAGCCTTCGGAAATGAGTGTATAACTCAAAGGTTTGCAATTCCGATGCTTTCAAATAAATAAAATAAAGTACCCTTGGACCAGGCACCTGCAGCTGCTATGGATCAGTGTATCAGGCAGGGAATTTAACCAGCAAAGAGCTGACTAAGCAGTACAGGCAGTCTGCCAGGTAATGCCACCTCACCAACTCAGGACAGGTGTCTAAAGATCACTTGCCAGGCAAATGCTTTACCTTATGAACTGCACCCATACACTAATGTAAAAAAGATGAGCAACCAGTCAGGACTATATAAAATATATCTTTATTTTATTGAAGTGCAAAATGTTGGCTCAACACCAAATTGGTGTAGGCCAGTGAAAAAACATCTTACTTTTCGCTCAGAATGAAACAACAAGCTTCCTCAGAGATAACTGTCTAGTATTCATGCTGCCATTAAATACATGTAAAACTACGTGCAGCTCTCGCACAAGCTCTTGCATTCTAATAAATTAAGTGCAACTATTAAATGCAACCAATTAAAAACCTGTCTTGAAGGGGGCATGGCTTAGCCATTAAACAAGATGGCAGCTTAAGTGTAGCTGACCAGCTACCCTGGTGTGAAGAACGCTGCTTTCTCCCATTTTACCTAGCGCACTGGTCCCGTTTCACTATCAGGGTGTGTGCTATGGTGCAGTCCATCGGTGGAATAAATCTCAACAGCTGAGTGCTGACCTGCTCTGTACTGTCTTGAAGCTCCATGCCATTCTCCATGGCCACATGACAAACAGCAGCAAAGGGGGCTCGGAGTCCATGATCATAGAGATGTTCTCTTCCATTCTAAGCCACATTTAGGACCTCACAATCACCTCCAACAATGCAGCTTGTACTCTGCATCAGCTCAACCTTAGAATGGGGCTTACTGAACAGAAAATGGCAGAGTATGGAGAGGCGCTTCAGGGACACTGCACTACGTTGCAGAAACAGGCACTGCAAATCAAAGCTCTACAGGACAAAATGGAAGACCTGGAGAAGAGGAGCTTCAATAACTTCTGGTCCTGGGCTTCTTGGAGGGCTGTGAGGATGGCAGAACAGTTCACTTCTTGCAACAAGCCCTTTCCAGAACTGTTGAAGCTCCCACGAGGCACACGCATTGTGATCAAAAGGGCACACTGGACCTTGCAGCTGCGACCGTCCACTGGTGAGAGACTGAGTCCTATCCTGGCCCGGATCCTAAATTTTACCAAAAAGAAGCAATCCAGTCCAGGGCCAGATAGCTGGGAGCTCTGGACTGGAAAGGTCACCGAATAACGATCTTCCAAAAGAGGAGGAGGAGTAGCTCTCTATATAAGGGAAGGGATTGAAGCAACAGAACTAAAGAGTAAACAGGAAGTTGATGAGTCACAGTAGGTCACCCTGGAGACAGAAAATGGCACCACAATCCACATGGGGTTGTGTACAGACCCACACCTCAGGGGAGGAAATGGACAAGGAAATGATAGAAGGCATCCTTAAAATGGCAGAAAAAGTGGAGATATTGTTGATGGGGGACCTGAATATGCCATATGTTAACTGGAGTACCTTTTCTGCAGGCACATAGAACATAGAACATAGAATCTGATGGCAGATTAGGACCACTTGGCCCACCTAGTCTGCCCATTTCCCTACCTAACGTATAAGCTGCAGATCCTAGTTAACCAACAGCCTACTTCCTCCTACCCCCCACTAGAATTGCCTTATGTCTGTCCCATGCATTCCTGAATTCCCCCACTGTTTTTGACTCTACGAACTCCTCAGGAAGGCTGTTCCATGTATCCACAACCCTCTCTGTGAAGAAATACTTCCTCACATTACCTCTGAGCTGTCCCACCTCTATCTTCAAATTGTGTCCAATTGTTTTTGCACATCTCTTTTTTCTGAAAGATGCTACCCTCTTGGACTTTGTTGATTCCCTTGAGGTATTTGAAAGTTTCTATCATATCCCCCCTCTCCCTCCTTTCCTCAAGGTTATACATCTTAAGTTCCTTTAGTCTTTCTTCATATGTCTTCTGGTGCAGATCCTACACCATTTTGGTTGCCCCCCTCTGGACAGCTTCCATCCTATGTCTTTGCAGAGATTGGGTCTCCAGAACTGCATGCAGTACTCCAGATGGGGTCTCACCAGCTGTCTGTACAGAGGGATAACAACTTCCTGTTTTCTACTGGTGATGCCTCTCCTTATGCATTTCAGTATCCCCCAGCCCTCCTTACTGCCTTCTCACATTGCTGGCCCACCATTAGGTCATCTGATATGACTACTCCCAGGGCCCTTTCCATTTTTGTTGTTGACAGTATCTCACCCCCCACTGTGTACTCTTCCCCTGGGTTTTTGTTTCCCAGGTGCATTACTTTGCACTTTTTTGCATTGAATCCAAGCTGCCATACATTTGACCGTTTCTCCAACCTTGCCAAGTCCCTTTTCATCCTTTCCATCCCACCTTGCATATCAACCCTGTTGCAGATCTTTGTGTCATCTGCAAAGAGACATACTTTCCCTTCTAGTTCCTCTGCAATGTCACTTATAAAGACATTGAAAAGGACCGACACCAGTACTGAACCCTGCAGTACCCCACCAGTAACCCTCCTTTCTTCACTGTGGACTCCATTTACTATTACCCGCTGTGTCCTGTTGTCCAACCAATGTTTTACCCAGGCTACCACCCTAGGACCCACTCCCAGGTTGGCTAATATGTTTATTAATCTTTTGTGTTGGACTGTGTCAAATGCCTTGCTAAAGTCTAGGTAGGCCATGTCCACAGCCCCTCCCTGGTCTACTGCTTTGGTCACCCAGTCAAAGAAATCAATTATAGAATCATAGAAACATAGAATTTGATGGTAGATAAGGACCGCTTGGCCCACCCAGTCTGCCCATTTGCCTACCTACTGGATAAGCTGCAGATCCTAGTTAACCAGCAGCCTACTTCTTCCTACCCCCACCCTCTAGAATTCCCTTATGACTGTCCCATGCATGCTTGAATTCCACCACTGTTTTTGACTCCACAACCTCCTCCGGAAGGCCGTTCCACACATCCACAACCCTCTCTGTGAAAAAATACTTCCTTAAATTACCTCTGAGCCACCACCCATCTTCAAATTGTGCCCTCTTGTTCTTGCACACATCTTTTTTTGAAAGATGCTACCCTCTTGGACTTTGTTAAATCTCTTGAGGTACTTGAAAGTTTCTATCATGTCCCCCCTCTCCCTCCTTTCCTCGAGGCTATACATATTAAGTGCCTTAAGTCTGTCTTCTTATGTCTTCCGGTGCAGACCCTGCACCATTTTAGTTGCCCTCCTCTGGACAGCTTCCATCTTGTCTATGTCTTTGCAGAGATTGGTTCTCCAGAACTGCATGCAGTACTCCAGATGGGGTCTCACCAGCTGTCTGTACAGAGGGATAACAACTTCCTGTTTTCTACTGGTGATGCCTCTCCCTATGCATCACAGTATCCCCCCAGCCCTCCTTGCTGCCCTCTCACACTGCTTGCCCACCCTTAGGTAATCTGATATGACTACCCCCAGGTCACTTTCCATTTTTGTTGTTGTTAGTATCTCACCCCCCATTGTGTACTCTTCCCCTGGGTTTTTGTTTCCCAGGTGCATTACCTTGCACTTCTTAGCACTGAATCTAAGCTGCCTTACATTTGACCATTCCTCTAACTCTTGCTAAGTCCTTCTCATCTTTTCCACCCACCTTGTGCATCAACTCTGTTGCAGATCTTTGTGTCATCTGCAAAGAGACATCTTTCCTTCCAGTCCCTCTGCAATGTCACTTATAAAGACATTGAAGAGGACTGATCTATCTGAACCCTGTGGTACTCACTAGTAACCCCCTTTCTTCAGAGTAGACTCCATTTACTATTACTTTCTGTGTCCTATTCTCTGCCAATTCTTTACCCAGGCTGTCATCTTGGGACCCCTCCCAGGCTGGCTAACTTGTATATTAATCTTTTGTGTGGGACTGTGTCAAATGCCTTGCTAAAGTCTAGGTAGGCCATGTCCACAGCCCCTCCCTGATCTACTACTTTGGTCACCCAGTCAAAGAAATCTATCAGATTCGTCTGGCATGACCTTCCTGCTGTGAATCCATGCTGTCTTGGGTCCTGTGCCTCTCTGGCCTCTAGATACTCGACAATTCCTTCCTTCAGAAGTGATTCCATCATTTTCCCTATCACTGAGATTAAACTAACAAGTCTGTAGTTTCCTGCTTCTGCCTTGCTCCCACTTTTGTGAAGGGGAATCACATCTGCCCTCCTCCAGTCCTCGGGTACCACCCCATCCTCCCAAGATTTGTTAAAGAGGGTAGTCAGTGGTGTCACTAGTTCTACCCTTAGTTCTTTTAGAATTCTGGGATGAATCCCATCAGGCCCCATTGCTTTGTCCACCTTCAGTTTCAACAGTTCTTTCATAACCCTTTCTTCTGTAAATGGGCTGGTATCAACTTCTGCATCCAGAGTGTTTCTACTGTTTGTTTTAGGTACCTCCCCCTCTTCATTTGTAAATACTGAGCAAAAATATTTGTTTAGTATCTGTGCCTTTTCACAGTCACCCTCTGCCCACCATCCCTCCCTTGGTCTTCCTTCGCTCCCTGGTGTACCTATAAAAGGTTTTATCCCCCTTCTTAACTGAGTTGGCTATCTTTTCCTCGGTTTGGGCCTTTGCTGTTCTGACTGCCTTCCCAGCTTCCTTTGCTTTAACTGATACAGTTCTCTGTCCTGCTTCTTCTGTGATTCCTTGTACTTCCTGAATGCTTTCTTTTTCTCGAACCTTCACTGCCACTTCCTTTGAGAACCATAGTGGTTTCTTACATCATTTTGTTTGTTTATTTGCTTCACACAAGGCTTGTTACCTCTGTGATGGCAGTTTTTGTTATTCCCCATTGTTCTTCCACCCCTCCTTCTTTCCCATTTGCTAGTGCATTCCTTAGGCACGTGCCCATTTTGGCAAAGTCAGCCCTCCTAAAGTCCAGTACTTTTGCATTTGTATGGCTTGACTCTATTGCTGTGTTTATTGTGAACTATACTGTTCGATAGTTGCTAGTTCCCAGATGGCTACCCACTTCTACATCTGTGATCCTCTCTCCATCTCCATTTGAGAGAACCAGGTCTAAGATTGCTCTCTCTTGAGTGGGTTCCAATACTAGTTCTCTAAGACATGCCCCCTGTAGGGCATCTAAAATAACCCTACTCTTCGAAGTGACTGCTGCAACTGCACTCCAGTTAACAACTGGCATATTCAGATCACCCATCAGTAATATCTCCCCTTTTGCTGCCATTCTGAGTATACTTTCTATCATTTCCTTGTCCATTTCCTCCCCCTGAGAAAGGGGTCTGTATACAACCGCTGTGCGGATTGTGGTGCCATTGCCTGTCTCCAAATTTACCCACAGTGCTTCTTCTCCTCCCTGTTTACCCTTTTGTTCTGTTGCTTTGATTCATTCCCTTATGTAAAGAGCTACTCCTCCTCCTCTTTTACCCTCCCTGTCCCTCCTGTACATAGTGTATCCTGGTATTAGATTTGTTTGACATTACATTCCCACTGTGAATCCATGCTGCCTTGGATCCTGTGCCCCACTGTCCTCTAGGTACTCAACAATTCTTTTCTTCAGAAGGGATTCCATCATTTTCCCTACCACTGAGGTCAAACTGACAGGTCTGTAGTTTCCTGTCTCTGTTTTGCTCCCACTTTTGTGAAGGGGAATCATCTTCACCCTCCTCCAGTCCTCAGGTACCACCCCATCCTCCCATGATTTATTAAAAAGGGTAATCAGTGGTGCTACTAGTTCTTCCCTTAGTTATTTTAAAATTCTGGGATGAATCCCATCAGGCCCCATTGCTTTATCCACCTTCAGTTTTAAGAGTTCTTTCAGAACCCTTTCTTCTGTGAAAAGACTAATATAAACCCCCCTATCCAGAGTGCTTCTACTGACCAGATTAGGTATTTCCCCCTGCATTTCCATTGTGAATACTGAATAGAAGTATTTGTTCAGCAGCCCTGCTTTTTCACTGTCGCTATCTGCCCAACCACCTTCCTCTTTGTTCGGCCTTAGAATCCCAGCCTTAGTCTTTCTTTGCTCCCTAATGTACCCATAAAAGGTTTTATCCCCCTTCTTAACTGAGTTGGCCATCTTTTCCTCAGTTTGGGCCTTTGCTATTCTGACTGCCTTACCTGCTTCCTTCTGCTTTAACTGGTACAGTTCTCTGTCCTGCTCCTTCTGTGTTTCCTTATACTTCCTGAATGTTATGTTTTTTTCCCTTACCTTCCCCCCTACTTCTTTTGAGAACCATAGTGTTTTTTTCTTTCATTTTGATTTGTTTATTTGCTTCACACAAAGATTGTTGCCTCTGTGATGGCGTTTTTGATGTTTCCCCATTGTTGCTCCACCCCATCTTCTTGCCTGTTTGCTAGTGCTTTTCTGAGGCACTCTCCCATTTTGACAAAATCAGCCCTTCTGAAGTCCAGTACCTTCACTTTTGTGTGACTTGACTCTACAGCTAAGTTTATCATGAACCACACTGTTTGGAGGTCACTTGTTCCCAGATGGCTACCCACTTCAAGATCAGAGATCCTCTCTCCATCCCCATTTGAGAGCACCAGGTCTAAGATTGCTCTCTCCTGAGTGGGTTCCAAAACTAGCTGTCTGAGGCATGCCCCCTATAGGCATTGAGAATGGCCCTGCTCTTGGATGTGGCTGCAGCAAAGGTGCTCCAGTCAACATCTGGCATATTCAGGTCCCCCATCAGCAATATCTCCCCTTTCTCTGCCATCCCAAGGATGTCTTCTATCATTTCCTTGTCCATTTTCTCCCCCTGAGATGGGGGTCTGTATACAACCCCTGTGCGGATTGTGGAGCCATTTCCAGTCTCCAGGGTGACCCACAGTGCCTCCTCTCCTTCCTGTTTACCCTTTAGTTTTGTTGCTTTTAACCCTTCCCTTACATAGAGAGCTACTCCTCCTCCTCTTCTTCTTCTTCCCTTCCTTTCCCTCCTGTATATTGTGTACCTGGTATGTTGACATCCCAGTCATGGTTCTCTGTGTACCATGTTTCTATGACTGCCACAATATCCAGGCATCCCTCTTCCATCAAGGCCACCATTTCAGGGAGCTTTTTACCTAGACTATGGGCATTGGTACTCATTACCCTCCATTTTTTACAGCTTTATTTCTTTTTGCCCCATCCTTGTCCCTGCTGCCTTTGTCTTTTTCTCCATTTATCCCTGCCCTTCTCCCTATTGACTGCTCTATTTTGGTGTTTACCTCACTAATTACCCTGATTTTTGGGGGCTAGGATTTCCCTTCTCCTCTTCAGTGCCTCCCCCCCTTGGCTAGTTTAAATGCTTGCCACTGAAGTATTTAAACCTATCACCTAGGATCCTGGTTCCCCTCCAGGAAAGATGCAGACCATCGTGCCTGTATAGGCCTGCATCCCTCCAGGAGAGCCCCAGTCCCCAATGAAGCCAAATCCCTGAGCTCTGCACCAGCTTTTCAACCAGTCATTGAATCCCATGGTGCGGAGTGCCCTAGCCTCATCCATGCCATAGACAGGTAGCACTTCCAAGAAAGTTACTGTGTGTGCTACTTGTCTAAGGCCCCTCCCCAACTCCAAAAACTCATGTTGTACTGCTCTGATCACATCCAAGAGCAGGGTCATTCTTGATGCCCTACAGGGGGCATGCCTCTGACAGCTAGTGTTGGAACCCACTCGGGAAGGAGGAATCTTAGATCTGGTACTCTCAAATGGGGAAGGAGAAAGGATCTCAGATTTAGAAGTGGTCAGCTATCTGGGAACAAGTGACCACCAAACAGTGCGGTTCACAATAAACAGCCATAGAATCAAGCCATACAAAAACAAGAGTATTGGACTTTAGGAAGGCTGACTTTGGTAAAATGAGAGGGTGCCTCAGGAAAGCACTAGCAAATGGGCAAGAAAGAGGGGTGGAGGAACAATGGGGAATAATCAAAACGGCCATCGACAAGGCAACAAGCCTTTGTGTGAAGCAAATCAACAAAACAAGGGAAAAAAACACTATGGTTCTCAGAAGAGGTGGAAGGGAAGGTTAAGGAGAAAAGGATAGCATTCAGGAAATACAAGGAAACACAGAAGGATCAGGACAGATAACTTTATCAGTTAAAGCAGAAGGAGGCATGGAATGCAGTCAGAATAGCAAAGGCACAAACTGAGGAAAAGATAGCCAACTCTGTTAAAAAGGGGGATAAAACCTTTTATAGGTACATTAGGGAGTGAAGAAAGACCAAGGGAGGGACACAGAGACTTAATAAAGGGAAGGGAATGTGGGCAGAGGGTGACAGTGAAAAAGCTGGAATACTGAATAAATATTTCTGCTCAGTATTAACAATGGAAGAGGAGGGGGAGGTAGCTAAACCAAACAAGAGAAACACCCTGAATAGGGGGTTTATAGCAGTCCATTCACAGAAGAAAGAGTTTTGAAAGAACTCTTGAAACTGAGGGTGTACAAAGCAATGGGGCCTGATGGGATTCACCCCAGAACTGTAAAAGAACTAAGGGTTGAACTAGTAATGCCACAGACTACTCTAATAAATCATGGGAGGATGGGTGGTACCTGAGGACTGGAGGAGGACAAATGTGATTACACTTCATAAAAGTGGGAGCAGGGCAGAGGCAGGAAACTACAGACCAGTTAGTTAAACCTCAGTGGTAGGGAAAATGATGAAATCACTTCTGAAGGAAAGAATTTTTGAGTACCTAGATGCCAGTGGGGCACAAGACCCAAGGCAGCATGGTTTAACAGCACGAAGGTCATGTCAGACCAAACTTAATAGATTTCTTTGACTGGGTGACCAAAGTAGTAGACCAGGGAGGGGCTGTAGATATGGCCTACCTAGATTTTAGCTAGGCATTTGACACAGTCTCACACAAAAGATTAATATACAAGTTAGCCAGCCTTGGACTGGGTCCCAAGGTGGTAGCCTGGATAAAAAACTGGCTGGACAACAGGATACAAAGGGTAATAGTAAACAGAGTCCACAGTGAAGAAAGGAGGATAACTAGCGGGGTACCACAGGGGTCGTTACTGGGACCAGTCATCTTTAATGTCTTTATAAGTGACACTGGAGAGCACCTGGAAGGAAAGGTATGTCTCTTTGCAGATGACACAAAGATCTGCAACAGGGCTGATACACAAGGTGGGGTGGAAAGGGTGAAAAGGGACTTGGCAAAGTTGGAGGAATGGTCAAATATATGGCAGCTCAGATTCAATGCAAAGAAGAGAAAGGTAATGCGTCTTGGAAACAAAAACCCAGGGAAAGAGTACACAATGGGGGGTGAGTTAATAACAACAACAACAATCGAAAGAGACCTAGGAGCAAATATATCAGATGACCTAAAGGTGGGCAAGCAATGTGAGAAGGCAGTAAGGAGGGCTGTGGGGATACTGGGATGCACAGGGAGAGGAATCAACAGTAGAAAACAGGAAGTTGTTATCCCTCTGTACAGATAGTTGGTAAGACCCCATCTGGAGTACTGCGTGCAATTCTGGAGACCCCATCTCTGCAAAGACATAGACAGAGTGGAGGCTGTTCAGTGGAGGGCAACCAAAATGGTGAAGGGTCTGCACCAGCAGACATACGAGGAGAGACTAAAGCATCTTAATATGTATACTCTTGAGGAAAGAAGGGAGGGGGATATGATAGAAACTTTGAAGTATCTCAAGGGAATCAAAATACAAGAGGGTAACATCTTTCAGAAGAAGAGATGTGCAAGAACAAGGGGGCATAATTTGAAGATGAGGGGATGGCTCAGAGGTAATGTTAGAAAGTATTTTTTCACAGAGGGGGTTGTGGATGCATGGAACAGCCTTCCTGTGGAGGTTGTGGAGTCAAGAACAGTGGGAGAATTCAAGAATGCATGGGACAGACATAAGGCAATTCTATTGGGGGGTAGGAGGAAGTAAGCTGTTGATTAACTAGAATCTGCAGCTTATCCATCAGGTAGGGAAATGGGCAGACTAGGTGGGCCAAGCAGTCCTTATCAGCCATCAAATTCTATGTTTCTGTTTCTATTCCAAGGACCAGGCTGCATGACGGAATGCCTTCACGGAGGTCAGGAAAAAGTTGCATGACCGCCAAGTGCCGTTCACACTTCGGTACCCTGGGGTGCTATAGATTACCCACAGTGGCTCTCTGTTGCAATTCAATATGCCAGAAGTGGCCCTGGACTTTGTTACAGCAACCTGGCCCCCTTCAATAACCGGAGGAGCAGTCCACCGCAGGGCCCATCTCAGAGCCCAAGGAGTTCATATAATGACTGCAGATCACGACTGAAGAGGGACAAGGGTTCCTCCTCTGATAGGTCTGCTAACCCGGGACCCAGGCAGCAGCTGGAGCCAAGGCCTCAAATCTCTCGAAAGTGCCCACAGCATGTGGTGCACTCCAGGAGGGATCACCCACAGGAATGAAGCAGAGATGAGGTGGAGATGAAGATGACTGCACCAGGCTGGCAGGCCACCAATGGGATGCACAGAAAGAAAAAATTACTCACCTTAGTAATGTTGTTTCTTCTAATGGAGTCTTGCTATATTATGACTGATGCAGTTTGTCCCACCATTAGAACTGCTCCGGAGGTGAAAGAGTTAACTTCCATGTAGTGCATGGAACTTAGAGCGCGAGCTCGGTTAGGAAAGCTCTGTCAGGGTAATTTCAAACCAAAACCGTCAGATCTTTACGAGCAAAACTCACTAAGGCTCTGTGTGGAAGCTGTAACCTACACTAGCCAACTGGCTACTAAAATATTCACACATTTTCCTGGTCCCAACACCAAGACTCAAGTCAGGGGACCAGAAACAATAAGATAAAATAAATAAAACACAACACCCAAACACCCCAACAAGAAGGGGTGGAAAACATAAAAGGGGCATCAATAAGTGCCAACAGTGTACTGCCTACCCATACCCAAAGTAGAAGTTCTGAGAGGGGCAGGCTGGGGAGGGTCATAATAGCAAGACTCCATTAGAAGAAACAACATTACTAAGGTGAGTAATTTTTCTTCAAACAACATGAAGTCTTGCTATATTATGACTGATACAGACTACACAGCAGTACCTCCATGGAGGAGGGACAGAACCTACTTAGGGAATAGGCTCTGAAGCATGTAGCAGAACCAGCATCCTCCTGGCCTGGATATCCAGGAGTAATGCTTGGTGAAAGTGTGTACTGTTTTACAAGTAGCTGCTTGACATATCTCTAAGATAGGGATGTCTCTGGCAGCAGCTAGAGATGCAGCTGTACCTCTGGTAGAGTGAGCCCTCAGGCCTGAAGGGGGAACCTTACCCAGTTTTTGATAGCAAAATTGGATACAAGAGACAATCCACCTGGCAATGGATCTCTTAGTGGCAGGTCTCCCTTTGCCAACCTCACCATAAGTGAGAAATAGTTGGAGGGAGTCAAACCTGTGACCCTTGGTATGCTCTATGTAGTAACTTAGGGCCCTCTCAACATCTAAGCTGTGCAGCCTCCTCTCACTAGAGGAGGAATGGTCAGTGAAGAACACTGGAAGTGAAATAGATTGGTTAAGGTGGAAATCCGAAACCACCTTAGGGAAAAACTTCCTGTTAGTCCTGAGGACTACCTTATCCCTGTGAAAGGAAATAAAGTCAGTCTCCACTGATAAAGCCTGTAACTCACTTATGCGCCTGGCAGAAGTGATGGCTACTAGAAATACAGTTTTCCAAGTCAAATACTTAAGCTCTGCCGAAGACAGAGGTTCAAGGGGGTTGCATCAGCTGAGCAATGCAAACATTAAGATCCCAAGCAGGGCAGGGTCCCTGAATGGAGGATTGGTATGAAGCGATCCTTAAAAACTTGAAAATACAGGGTGAGCAGAAAGAAGAGGGCTTCCCTGCTGAAATGAAAGCAGAGACAGCTGCCAAATGCACTTTCAGGGTAGCTGGTCTCAGTCCCAAGAATTAAGATGGACCATATAGTCCAAAACAGTGGGTAAATCAGCAGATTCCGGGGAAATATGCTTCCCAGAACACCATATGGAAAACCTTTTCCACTTGGAGTTATAGCTAGCCCTGGTGGAAGGCTTCCTAGAAGCTTTCAAGATTTCGAGAACACCCTGAGAAAGTTGTAGATCAGCAAACTCTAACTCCTCAAGAGCCAGGCCTTGAGGTTGAGGGGTTTGAGATTCAGATACCAGACTCTCCCCTGAGCACAGGTTAACAGATTGTGGTTCCTGGGGAGACACAGGGGAAGATGGACTGCTAAGGACAGAAGGAGTGGGTACCAGGGCTGTCTGGCCCAGTCTGGAGCAATCAGGATCATCTTGCAGGGCTGAGACCTGATTTTGACTAGCACCTTGAACAGGAGAGGGAAGGGGGAAGGCATAGAGAAACTTCCTTCCCATCGAGGAGAAAGGCATCCGGGGACTGAGCCCAACACTGGGGCCTGCAACAAAAAGTGGAAGTTGATGATTGTCTGGGGCTGCAAAAGATCTATCTGAGGAGTGCCCCATCTGGCAAAAACTATCCCAGTACTAGGGGATCCAGTGACCATTCGTGATGGCCTGGAAATCCTGCTGAGAGCATCTGCCAGGACATTGTCCTTACCTGGGAGGTGAACTGCTATGAGGGAAGTGTTCAGGGAATAAGCCAGAGACCACAACTTCAGCCTCACTGCACACAAGGCAAGATCAGTGCCCCTTTGTTTGTTGATGTACCACATTGTAGTGGTGTTGTCTGTTCTGACCTGTACCACATTGTTCTGAACAGATGCAGAAAAACCTGAAGTGCTAGAAAACAGCTCTGAGTTCCAACAGATTGATGTGGAGCAGAGATTCCTGAGGGACCATAACCCTGGGTGGAGAGTCGCCATGTGAGCTCCCCATCCCAAGAGGGACGCATCTGTAGTAAGGGTCAAGGAGTGGGATAGAGGGATGAAGGGCACCCCTTATCTCAGATTGCTCTGATCCTGCTACCACTGAAGGGCCTGGATCAGGGTTCGAGTCACTGGGATTAACTTGGATAGGGAATCTCTTCTTTGAGACCAGAAGGCTCTCAAATGGAACTGAATGTCCCTCATCTGAAATCTTGCTCCTTGCACTATAGCTGTGGAAGCAGCCATGTGTCCTAGGAGCTGCAGGAAATGCCTTGCTGGTCGAGAGACCTGCAGAGTGAAGGACGAGGCCAGGGCCACCAAGGTCCTTACCCTTTCTAGGGGAAGGAAGGCTCTGGCCTGCTTTGTGTCCAGTTCTGCACCTATAAAGATGAGTACCTGGACAGGTTCCAGAACTGACTTTGGAAGATTGAGAAGAAAGCCCAGAGAGGTAAGCAGCTGCTGGGTAACTTGCAGGTGTGATTTGACCTGGTCTGGAGACTGACCCACAATGAGCCAGTCATCCAGGTATGGAAAGATGGCAATCTTTTGCCTTCTTAGATGAGCAACTGCTACTGCCAGACATTTTGTGAATACCCTTGGGGCAGAGGTAAGGCCGAAGGGCATTGCTCTGAACTGATAATGGCCTGAGGACAGTTCGAATCTGAGGTACTTTCGATGGGAGCTTCTGATAAGAACATGGAAGTAGGCATCCTTGAAGTCCAGGGAAGCTAGCCAGTCCCTGGCCTTAGGGAGGGTAAAATCATTCCCAGAGTCACCATTTTGAATTTTGGTTTTAAAAGGTGCTTGTTCAGATATCTTAGGTCCAGGATGGGCCGCCACTCTCCTATCTTTTTTGGGGTAAGGAAGTACCTGGAGTACAGACCCTTGCCCTGGTGTAGAGGAGAAACCCTTTCTACAGCTCTGAGAGCCAGGAGGGTTGAGACTTCTGTTTCCAAAGCAAGAGTCTCTAAAGGGTTTGCAGGTGGAAAGGATCTGATTCTCATCTTTGGAAATTTTTTGAAGCTGAGAACCAGACCCTGGCTCACTACTTCCAGGACCCACTTGTCTGATGTTAAAGACTCCCAGTCCTGGACGAAGTAAGCCAGCCTGCCCCCTACAGGTAATGGAGAGCCGACCCTGGGCATCCCATCAGGGTGCCTGTTTGGCAGAGGCTTTAGGCTGAGGGGTGGGAGCAGGCCTGCTTGTACCCCGTCTGCCTCTCCCTCTGAAGAACCCCTCTGAACATAGGATGAAGAGGAGGCCTGGGTCTGGTAAAAAGACCTGTGAAAAGACCTGCCCCTACCCCTGGGAGGCTGCCTCTGAGGAGTGACTTGCCATTCCTTGGCTTGTGCACTCCTATAAGTGGTTCTATATTCATCCATTTTCTTCATATAATTCTCTGTCTGCTCCCCAAACAGAGAATTTCCCACCACAGGAAAATCCATAGCCTTAGACTGGGTATCCTGTGACAAAGTAGTACACCTGAGCCAAGCCAATCTACGAAAAGCCACAGATGTAGCCATGACTCTAGAGGATACATCATTAGAATCCACTGCAGCATGGAATGGCACCTTAGATGCCTCAATACCATCAGCAGCCACCTGCTCCAGCTCCTTTGCAAGCTGGCCAGGGGCCTGTTTGGCTAAGGCCATGACAGTATCCCATCTAGATTTTTGGTATCTCGCAACATAAGCCATATAGTTTGCTTGTCTGAGTCCCAAAGATGCTGCCATGTATTGTTTTTTGGCCATGGCATCAATCTTCCTGGAGTCCTTGTCAGGAGGATGTGAAGCCAGGGGAATATTAGCTTTATCACAGGCTGCAGCCTGAACTACCCCAACATGACTGCATTGCTGTGAAAGAAATTCTGTATCAGGACCTGACAAAAGTGTACCTCCTGTCCATCTTTTTATCCACAGGAGGCACAGAACTAGGAGCTTTTAAAATTTTTATTGTTTGTTTCCTAAAAGATTTATGTAAAGGATAGACAATCTCCTGGACTCTGGGATATCCATCATCTCTACAAAGTCAGGCTCCTCTTGCTCATCCAAAGCCTCCTCTAAAGGAAGCTGGAGGGTTTCAGCAACTTTTATAAAACAGAAAATGAGAAGGGACTCAGCAAGCTTAGGGGGAGATTCACCTAAAGGTCTGTCTGGGGAGATGTCCGGTTCAATGGGCACATCCAGACTTTCAAAGTCACATTCACACTGATCATAATCATCCTCCCCTCCTCTGGTTTATAAAACTCCTCTATATCATATTCTTGAACCGGTGGAACCGACCGAACCGACCTTTTGCCAGATAAAGGTGGTTCGGAGGGAACCGAGGAAAGTGACTGGACAATCTGTATTGCCCTGGCTATCTCTGCAGCAGTTGGAGAAGGGATTTTGGACTCCACACCTGCTGACTTTCTAGTTCTCTTTGCTGGAACTGGCTCCTCAGAGTCAGCTTTATGTTTGCCGAGAGTCTGGCCCTGGTCAGAGGGCACTCCCTCCGGTTCGGTTGGCACCGAACCGGGCTGGCCATCCGGGTCAGCTGACTTTTTAGCCTCTCGTTCCCTGAGCCTACCAACTCTCTTATCTAGGGTAGCTGCAGGGAAATTCTTGCAAATCTGGCAGTCTGCATTGAGGTGGTCAAACCCCAGACAATAAACACATGTGGTGTGTGGGTCAGCCTTGGCAAAGGCTTCCCCACAGACACTACAGTGTTGAAACCCAGTGGGCCCGGTTTTTCTTTTGGGTTTCTCAGACATAATGCCAGCCTAACCAAAAACTTGCCCTTTTGTTGGCAGTGCCAGGCAAGACACCCTTATCGGTTCCCAACCGTGTCACGGGTCGTGGAAAAAACCGTAATGAAATCTGGTTTTTTTAGAACCGATAAGAACCGGGAACCGCACTCTAACAAGCCTTAAAACGCTTCAGAATGAAGTTTAAATGCAATCTGATCAGTTCAAACCGAACCGATAAACATTTACAAGTTCCACACAGAAAACCTATCTATTACTTACAATACCATAGACAGAGCTTGAACCGATCGGTTTGCGGTTAAAATAAAGAATATCGCGGTTGAATTTAACCGAGAAAAAACACTTTAAACCGAGAAAATGAACCGAGCAGCAGGAGGAATATCCGGAGCGACTGTTCAGTGAGGCGGAGTAATGAATCTGACGGTTTTGGTTTGAAATTACCCTGACAGAGCTTTCCTAACTGAGCTCGCGCTCTAAGTTCCATGCACTGCATGGAAGTTAACCTCTTTTCACCTCCGGAGCAGTTCTAATGGTGGGACAAACTGCATCAGTCATAATATAGCAAGACTTCATGTTGTTTGAACTTCAGTTCACCATCCCGTATTTCTCCCAAAATTGATTTTCCCCTTTGGTCCTGGCCTCCCCACCACATGACAGTGGTGACGGGTTCACAGGTATGGGCCTTTCCGAACTAATGAATCAAGATCATCAGAATGGACAGTCCCTTCCATCGTGGGTGGCCTCCCAGGACACTGCTCTACTGCCATCAGAGCTGGAGGTCTCATCCCCCATGCCAGGCCATGCACATGGATAGCTGCTGGTGTAGGTTGCAGTTGGAGAAGTTGGAGGTGGACAGCAGGAGCTCCTTACTGCTCTCCCTGAATGAGGGCTGACTCCAGAAAAGTACATGCTTAATAGGGTTTGTCTTTCAGAGGGGATTAAGGGGGAAGAAGGTTTCTAGGGGAGGTGGGAGGTTGATTACATTATTCTCTGATAGGAACCTCCATGCACCAGGGTATCACCTTCATCCCTGGCCTAACAGGGTTTTACAAGAGGGGCAGGGTTGTACTCTACCTTCCCCCCTCCCCCCGAGCTCACCAATCCTCATAGGCAATTGTAGAGCTGTTAAATGATTGTGATGTTTGAACAGTGTGATTTGTGTTTGGGGGTGGGGAGTGAGGTCTTATGGCGAGTTAAGAAGCGAGGATGTTCATCAGTGTGTGGAGGTCCATGAGCTCTGAATCTTACAGCAAGGTTGATCTACTCCTCTCTGCCTATCCCATGGTCCCCCTCCTTTTCTCCTCCTCCTCTTTTTCTTTTTTCTTTTGTCTCTGGTGGAGCTATGTGTGTTGTGTGACCTTCTTCCCACATTTTATTTTCGAGTTGAGGCTGGAAGGGCCACAGGAGAACCCCTGGGCCTTCACCTCCCAACTAAGAGGTGTTCCCCACAGAATCTGCATTGCCCTGCAGAGCACTTACGAGGTCAGAAAACCTGTACTGTATTGCCAGGGGCCACGCTCTCTATTGGGGTGCTCCGTCCCATCTTTACCCTGTAACCTTCCCCCTTAGTGGTGCTGTGACCCCTCAGACTTCACCAGGGCTCCAGACGGGTATCCTGTTTAACCCTGGTTCACACTTCCCATCTGCACCACTCTCTCAACTGTTGCACTCGGTACAGGCAAGGACCCCTGTGCTCCAGGTAGTGGTTATACCTAGGAACTGTTGTTGGTACCACTGAATAGAGGCAGAAGCCAGTTACCATTGCCCCTGCTCCTTCAAATTTGCTCTGAAAGCAGGGCATGGCAGCCTTAGCTGTTCACCCACCTATCACTTCCCACTGGGACAGTTGGACCGGCCATTGGTTGTTTTTGTAGCCGGCTAAGCCCAGGCTGTGACCCTTAGATATCTTTTAGTTGTTTTTCTATCACTGTGCTTAGCTTTAAGAGTACTGCGACTTGTAGGCAAAGTTCTGTCACTGTTGTTATTGTCAAAGGCTTTGTTCATCAATATTCCAGGGCAGCAGTCTTCTCTTTAGATTTGAGGAGATAGGACTTGGTTCCAGGTACCTTAATCTATAATACACCTGTTATGTTCCCAGAGGTATCAACTAGGTCCCTAGCAGGGACCGGGATGCAGAGTTGTTTGGGTTGTCCAGGGAAGGCTGACTTGCTACACCACATAGTTGTGCCCGGGGGCAAGATGCTGCAGGGGCTCACCCAGCAACTTGGCCAAAACCGTTTTTCCCACCTGGAATGTCAGGGGGCTGAACTCTCCTGTCAAGAGGAAGAAAGTTCTCTCGCATCTAAAATGCCTGAAGACTCAAGTGACCTTCCTCCTGGAGACCAAACTAACCAAAGAGGATCACGCCCTCCTGGCAAAGGACTGAGCAGGGCAGGAGGTACATGCTGGGGCCTCAACGAGGAAGCAGAGGAGGTGGCCATTTTACTCCACAGAGCTCTACAGTGGTCTCCAGCTGCCTCCTTGGCCGACCCAGAGAGGAGGTGTGTGATGGCCCACTATACAACCCCAGCTGGTCCCATGATTTTGTGTAACATCTGTGCACCCAGTAATGATGATCCCCATTTTTTCCATGCTTTGGAGGGAACTTTATTTATCTTTGTATCCCCTGATTGCCCAGTATTGGTGGGGGGGGGGGTGACTCCAATTTCACCCTGATACCTCACCTAGACAGAAATGACACAGGTGTAGAGTCCCACACCAGAAGGGGTAAGGCTCTGTGCCAATTCATGACAGCTCTTGGCCTAACAGATGTTTGGAGGCTTTTCCACCTGAGGGTCAGGGACTACACCTATCACCTGAAACCAACTCCTCCCACAGCCATCTAGATTTTTGGCTACGATCTCAATCCCTGCTTTAGAGTACCCTGGATGCCTCTATCCTCCCAAGGGTGATCTCTGATCATGCCACGGTCCAGCTCTTAGCAACCTGCGGGTCTGCATCCCCCTCATCCTGTAGCTGGAGGCTTGACCTGCTACTGATGAGGGACCCAGACTTTGTCCTGTGGGCAAGAACTGAGGCCTCCCTCTTTCTGGAATACAATCTGATCACAAACACTTCCCCAGCAAACATATTGGAGGTCTTCAAGACCACCATGTGGGCAGCATCATGGAATATGCTGTGGCTAAGTGAAGGGAACGAGAGTGACAGCTGGTTAATCAGGAGTTAAGGCTGGCACAGGCGGAGACCATCTACAAAACAATGCCCTCCCCTACCCTCAATTCCCCTATGGGCAGAGAAATCCTTGGCCTCGACTAGAGATTAACCAACTCCTGAACAGGAAGGCCGAGGTGGCTAGTCTTCATCTGTGCCACACGTTCTGGGAGGGAGGGGACAAAGGGAGCAAAGTCCTGGCCTATCAACTTCGGCAGCAACAAGCAAGGGCACATACCCAGTCTGAAAGAGGACCACGGGAAGGTGGTGACTGCCCCAGTGGCCATAAATGAGATTTTGGCCATATTTTACTCTAGACTCTACACTTCCACCCACCCTGCCCTAGTTTCAGGTACCTAATCCTTCCTGGACCAGGTTGCCTTCCTAAACCTTCCCATCAGCAATCTAAGGCTCTAGACTCCCCCATCATGCAGGAGAAGATGGAGGCAGCCATCCAAAGCCTACAGGTGGGAAAATCCACAGGTGGTGATGAATACACTGCGGAATTTTACCAGACACTAATTCCCCAGTCAGCACCTCTTTTGATAGAAGTCTTTAAGGATGCCAAAGTACAGGGAATCCTCCCTCCCACCCTCCGGGAGGCTAATATCATTGTTATTCCCAAAAAAGGTAAGGACCACACTAACCCGGGCAGCTACAGGCCAATCTCTCTATTGAATGTGGACAGCAAAATCTATGCAAAAGTTCTGGCCACCAAGCTTAGCCCACTCCTAACCACTCTGATCCATCCCTCCCAGTTGGGGTTCATCTCTGCCCGGCATAGCTCCAATCAAATTATGGCCTTACTCAACCTCATGCATGTAGCACGTACACTTCACACTCCAGAGGCGGCTATTGTGGTCAACTTTGACATGGTCTTTGATTCCTTTGAATAGGACTATCTGTACACCACCCTGGCACACCTGGAGGTGGGAGAGAGGTTTCGAGCATGGGTCCAGGTTATCTACAATGGCCCATCTGCCCGGGTCACAACCATCCATAACATCTTGGCCCAGTTCCCATTGGAACGGGGGAATCGTCAAGGCTGCCCACTTTCCCCCTGCTGTTTGTTCTTGCTGTAGAATCCCTGGTAGCCACCCTCCAGCAATGCCCGAACATCAGGGGTATTGGGATAGGAGACTCTACCTATCCAACCCTTATGTATGCAGAAGATCTGCTGCTCCCCCTTGCAGATGTCCAACACTCTATATCCCCTCTCCTTGCCCTCTTGTACTGCTTCATGGGGCTCTCAGGCCTCAAGCACAACTAGACCAAAACTGAACTGTTACCCTTGAATGACCTGTGCACCCAGAACATAGCCACCCCATCTGGGCTGCTTTGGGTGCTGGGGGGAGGATCACCTACTTAGGCATAAAAATTACCCTGAAATTAGAGGACATTTGGAGTGCCAATATCAGCCCCTTCTTAGCTCCACCAAGACCAAATCTGAATGGTGGAAATTACTGCGGCTCACACTAGTGGGAAAAATTGTGGCCATCAAAATGGTGACTGCCCCCAGGTTTTTCTATCTATTGGCCCATATTCCCATTAGTCTCCCTAAGAACTGGGCCTGGTCATAGAGCTGTCCCGTAGTTCCAAGTTAGTTGTCAAGTTGAACCTTGACGCACTAGTAAACAATATCGCGCAAGACTTAAATAGATGGGCATCTCTCCTGATTTCACTATGGGGAAGAGTAAATTTAATAAAAATGAACGTATTTCCACGGTTACTATATCCGCTCTCTATGCTTGATATTTGGCTCCCCTTATCCTGGTTCAGGAAACTCTGTGCATTGTTCACGAAATTTCTCTGGAGAAATAAAGCTCCCCGGATAGCCTATCGCACCTTGATGGCCCTGAAGAATAATGGGGGCCTACGGCTTCCCAATCTCTGTCTTTATTTTTGGGCACTGCATGTGAATAAATATATGCGATGGATTTCCCAAGAACACCCATGTACAATTCCGGTCTGGCTTAAAATTGAACTGGCACTAATACAAGCAGCTGGATTGAACCCCGTGGGATTACTACATATAAGGGAAAGTAGTTTACCCCAGAAACTTAAAAACATGACAGTTCATACGTCCCTAAAAATACATGCTCAGATTTTCCGATTCCTTAGTTATAGTTGTACCAAGGATATTAACCAACCGATAATTGGCAACCTAAACCTTAAAATAGCGGGCAAGCCGATACCCCAGTCCTGGCTTCCTGCCTTAAAAGGCCTGGATATCTCGGATTTGATAAAGGACCATAATGTCTGGCTTTCAAACCAGGAAATTGCCGTTAAATGGAACATCTCTAATAAATATACCTTCAGGCTGTGCCAACTCAGACACGCGTTTACACAATCATTTGGTCAAAAACCAGAGAACGGATATTTTATTCTGTTTCGCAAAGATTTGGGTAAATGGAGTGGGGGTCCCAAGGCAATTTCTAAAATTTACAATACATTATACCAATGGAAATTACCCAATTGCTTTGGGCCTACCGAGCTATGGGAATCTCTCTTCCCAGGCCGGAATATCAATTGGACAAACATATGGCAAGCCTGTCACCAATTCATTAAACAGGATAGATTAAGGCTGACCCAATTTTCTATTTTGCATAATGCCTATTATACTCCTGTTAAATTGGCCAAACTAGGCCTAAAGGGCACCAATTTATGTAACAGATGCCAGCATCAGGAAGGATCTCTAGTGCATGTTTTTTGGTCATGCCCTAAGGTACTCCCTTTATGGACTAAGATTAGACAGCATGTGGACCCCCTTTTAGGTTTAAATGACCTATTTACGCCCAAAATTTGTCTACTGGGGGATCTTTCAGGTATAAGGGTGCGTAACAGGAAATATTACATAACTCTCATCGCTATGTCAGTCAAAAATTTGGTCCTGCGACACTGGCTGGACCAACACAAGATCTCTTATAATGAATGGTTAGCAGAAATCTTAACTAATTTACGCACAGAAAAGACCATTGCTAATTTGAATAATTCCATGAATGTGTATAATAAAATCTGGGCCCCCTTTCATACCCTTTACTTACTGCAGCTGCAGAAGTAAGTCTCAAGTAGCCAACCCTAACAATACCTCTAGAAGGCACTGAGAAGATAGACTTCACCAGGCCACGTTACTTTTCTTTTATTATCCTAGCAGATAAGGGGTGGGGAGTTCTAGGAGAGGGTGGTGGAAGTGGGATGGGGATGACATAGTAGACTCTTGACTTGTATCGGTCTAATATAAACGATGTCTCTGTATCTATGTCTGCTATGTCGGTATGATAGTTAAAACTATAAACTGTTAATAAAAAAAAAAAAAGAACTGGGCCTGGTCTATAGACAAACTGACTGGAGATTTCTTTTGGGTGGGGGCAAAGCCCCTCATCAGCCAGAACAAACTCAGAGCCCACTGGTCACAAGGTGGATGGTACCTCGCGTGGATGGAGGGCTACAAATTGGCCTTTCAGACCACCAAGACCACTCACTGGTGTTACCCAGAAACTGAAGTAACCCCACAATGGGTCTGGATGGAAAGGGACATGGTGGGGACACTATCTGCCTCCTCTGTGATGTTCCCCCAGGACCCTATACCCATAGGTCTCACAGTACTGGGGCCCTCCCCCACTATAAAGGCATCCAGGAAACTCTGGTACTCAGTCCATGCCCTGCTGGGCATGGATCCAATTCCTGTCCTTCTTGTCCCACTCTGGCAGAACCCAAACATCACTACAGTGGAATAGTAGGGGGATAAGAATAGTCAGGGATCTTTGTCAGCTCTCATTACACAGACTGACCACCTTCCAAAGCTTGAATGAGTCACTGGGACTCCCACAAACCGACATCTGGAGATACCTGCAGCTCTGAGCAGCACTCAAACCCCTTCTTGAAACAAGCTCACTACATACCACTCCATCTGAGTTAAGTGCTTGGCTACACCACTCCAAGGGCCTAGCTGGCAAGATATATGCCAAACTGAGGAAAAAGCTCCTCTCCCAATCAGCTGAATCCCAGAAGAAATGGGAGAAAATGCTTCAAATTAGCATCCCCTTGGGCCAATGGAAGCAGACATGGAAGGACGCACATGGGTGGTACAAAGATGCCCATACCAGTCTGATCCAAAATAAGAGCTCACATGCCTTGTACAAAACCCCAGTGGTCCTCCACAAAGCCAAGCTTCTAAACAAAGATGAGTGCTGCAGGTGTCAGTCCCCAGGGGGAGATTTGCTACACATACTGTGGATGTCCCCCTCCCTACAACACCTATGGAAGCAGATATGCCTAACTGCCTCTAGAGTCCTCCACAAAAGGATCCCCCAATCTCCCACATTCTTTGTGCTAGGGATTAAGTCAGACTTTTCTCCTCTATCACCACAAGAACATAGATGGCTGGCACTTCTGGCAATCTAAATGAAGAGAGCCATTGTTTGTAAGTGACAATCATCAGTTGCCCCCACTATACATAAGTTACATAGGTAGATACAGAGCTAAGGGGACGCATGTCCATGGTGTTCGCTTTTCTGAGATTTATTTTTAAATTTAAATTCTGCCTACTACATGCAGGCTATCCAACTGGTGTTTAAAAACATCGATAGAAGAACTCTCCACCACTTCTGCTGTCAAATTGTTCCATATAGGTATAATTCTTCGGGTATAGCACATTTGTCTTCGCCTTGTTCTACAGTTTTCTCCAATCAGCTGTAAAGTATGTGCCCTGGAATAATGTAGCCTACTTTTAAGCATTAAACCTAACTTTTCCCATAAGTCCTGATCTGTAAAAACTTTAAACAGCAGGCAAATGTCATCTCTTAGCCTTCTATATTCCGATGTGAACATATTCAGTTCTACTACTCTATGTGTAATCCTTTTCCTCCATCCCCATTACTGCACATGTAGCCCTTCTTTGTAAACTCTCCAATTTGGCAATATCACCCTTTAGGTATGGTGACCAAACCTGAGCTCCATCCTTGAGCAGACGCTTCACCAAGATTCCATATAGTGGCAATAATACCTCTCTATCCCTGCTTGGTATATGTTTAAGAATACAATTTAAGATCCCATTTGCTTTCCTGGTGACATAAGTGCAATGAGTGCTAAACTGTAAATCATCTGAAATGATGATCCCTAGGTCTCTTTCCTCTACTATTTCCTTCAGGTTTAAATTGCCTCGCTTGTAACTGGCTGCTGTATTTTTTTGTGCCCAAATGCATCACTGTGCATTTGTCAGGATTTAGGTGCAGTTTGCAAGTATTGCACCATGTATTAACATTGGTCCAACGCCTTCTGAAATTCCAAATAATCATTTTGATCCAGCAAGTCCACTCACAGATGATAACTGTCCTCAAACTTTGTCAGCCGTATCCTCTCTTGGTTGAATTGTAATGTAGAAACATAAATGTTAAACAGGCAGGGTCCCAGGACTGATCCTTGCGGTACTCCCCTAGTTATCTCTGTCCAGTCTGATACAGTCCCCCTTATGCTAACCCTTTGTTTCCTATCTGAAAGCCATGAGGATATCCATTGTACAATGTTTTTGTGCATCCCTATTTTGTGAAGGCATTCAATAAGCTTTAAGTGGGGGAGCTTATCGAATGCCTTTGTAAAATCTAAATACACTACATCCACTGACCCCCCCAGATCCAGTCTTTTACTTACTCTATCATAAAAGTCCAACATATTTGTTTGACGTGACCTTCCCCTCCTAAAACCGTGCTGAGTACTATCTTCTAACTCATATTCCTGCAAGAAGGTAGTGATATAATCTTTCATGATTCCTTCCAGTATTTTGCATAACACCCTTGTCAAACTCATAGGTCTCTAGTTTGAAGGGCTTTTTTTTATTTCCCTTTTTATAAAGTGGCATTACAACAGCTTCCCTCCATGAGGTAGCTACCTCCCCCATTTAGAGATGTCTGAAAGAGGTGGCCTGGTGGTGGTGCTAGTTCATTTGCCAGCTCCTTTAGTAGCCTTGGGTGCAAACCATCTGGTCCTGGGGATTTGATAGGATTTAATGCAGCTAGGCTATGGAGGCGGTCTTGGCCTCCATGTCTGCCTTGGCTGCACTGGACAGGATTTTGCATCTACAATCCTATCAACTGGCAAAGTTCCAGAAATGATGGGCCCCCTACTTACTCTACTTACAGTACAGCAACCCTCCTACAGGGAAACGGTCATCTCTATTTCGCACTGGCTGTGTGATGCCTGGATTCCCCACCGATAGGTTTGATTATGGTAAGGATGATTCCATCTGGTAGCTGCCCTGGGATATCCCTTTATAGACACTAAGTACAAGGTTCATTATTTATCTATTTTATTTATTTATTTCAGTTTAGGATTAATACCTTTAAGTCAAGGACTCGTTTTCAAAGGTTCCAAGTCAGTTAAATGAACAAATACAGACAACATAACACAAAAAAAGCATAGGAGTCTAGGTTTCATTAGTACATAGGAGTCAAACATTGTAAGTTTCACTAGTACATAGGAGTCTAGGTTTCACTAGTACATAGGAGTCAAACATTATAAGTTTCACTAGTACATAGGAGTCTAACGTAAGTAACAGCACTAAGTGCGTGCACAGTAGTGTTAGAAACAGGAAAGAGGGGGAGAGGCCAGGGGTGAGTCTCCACTGGGTAGTATAGGGGGCAAGTTGGGGGTTGATGCTGTTACGAATTGTTGCTATTTAGTCAGAATGTCATTTAGTTTAGTGGCTGTACTCACCAACAGGAAATTTAGTATAGTACTCTCAGAACTTTATTCGGTATTGGTGTCTGTTCTGTTGCAGGGGGAACTGTCTCCCTTTGGCCGGGTGGACTGAAGTCACTCTTACCAGGATCTCACTGGAAGCCATGTATTAGGGTGGACCGAGCTCAGCAAGACCAGTTTATTGCAACAAACACCACCTATGGGCCAGGTGGTACTGGGGGGGGGGTTAAGTACCCATATTAATGATTTTGTCTTTGTTTCCTATTACTTGATAGATCCCCTCAGGTACTAACCCAAATTATACAATGGCAAGAAAGAATCCTGACTCCTGATTGGTCAGTTGGCCATCACAGCGGGGTTGTCATCCTGGCATAACATCCCTGCTGACCAAATACATGATGAGCATGCATCTTCTTAAAAAAATATTTTTAAACACGAAACAAATTCTTACATTTTTTTTCTGTATAAAACAATGAGCCATTGTATAATATGAATAATTCCCTCCAGGGTGGGTGTTATGCTGGGATAACATCCCTTCTCGGGTGTTGGACACCCTTGGACAGTGACCTCGGGCCCAATCACCTGAGGTGGGATGTTATCCCAGCATAACACCCACACTGTCAGGCATTAATCCTTTAATAACTGTGTTTACAACTGTGTCTGAGGCACACATTTGTAAGTTGACACAACTCATCAAGGATCAACACTGCTCATCTTTTCAGTGTGAATACAAGGTTATAATTAAATCAACTCTTCTTTAATATACTAAGGGATACAATCTATATCAAGGCCTATTTGAAATACTATTAGCCTATTTGATCCAAAAGACCCTTATGTCAATTTACCATATAAAAGGCTGTTATAATTCATTTTATATTTATGTTGACAACACTGCATTATAAGGTATAGAAGAACATTGTTTACACTTCTCAACAAATACTTCTTTTTACCATGTTGTTTATTTACCAATATTTGGCTTGAGCACAAATAAAACATTAAATATGACATCCTATAAAAAATGCCGCTAAGTCAATATTATCATTTAAACTCAAACCTTCACAGGAATTTAACACAAATATCCAGAAACTTTTTCTCTGACCAATAAGTTGTTTTAAATTGTACCCTTTGGGGCCACTGTAACTTTTTCCAGACCAAGAAACTTAATGTCATGTATGTTTTTCTTTCTTCAGCTGTTCACATGCTGAACTATGGCATAAGACATGTCATTTTTATGTTGCTTGCACACATGTGCAAGAAACATAGTGCCTTCATCAGAGATTTTGGAGGTGTGTCACCTCCTCCTCCAATTCAGTCAGTGAGCTGGCAGGCGCAGCCCCTGTAAGCCAATGCATTTTGGAGCTGTCTATGACACGCTCCAAAATGCAGTGGCATACAGTTGAAAGGGGGAGCTACGCTTCAGTGAACACCGATAAGCGTAGCTCCCCCACACGCAGGCGTGAGTGCCCCGCACGCCCTGTGTAGCCAACGGGTGCTCAATCCCGGCCGACTGTGCTGTCGCCCTCAGAGCTGGCGCCACGCTGGGAGCCCACCCCAGCGTGGCAATTGCTCTTTTGGCCGACGGGGTGTTCAAACTCCATCGGCTTGAACGCCCCTGTCTTGTGCCACGCTGGGAGCCCACCCCAGCGTGGCAACGTCACACAACGCCTTTTTGTTTTAAACCTGTAAAACAAAACGTCTCCGCCGGGCGCTCCCGACACCCCTTCCCACAACCCGCACCCACCCACCGCGCACTCCAGCTCACACACCCCTCACCCCATACTTCCTCCAGACTCCAGCGCGATGATCTTCGGTGGACCAGGAACACGTCTGCACTCTTCAAAGCCGACCTGCGAACTGAGGAAATGCCGGTAAGCTGTATAATGGGCTAGATAGGGAGGGTTCAACTTTGTTGCATATCTCAGGCATTTTTGGAAATTTTGTACCAAATTTTCAATATGGGGTTTTTGGCACCCCTTTTCATGAATGATGTCACTGTCATGGTGTTATTCAGGCCCGAAAGATTTCTCACAGTGACTGAGCGCAGTGACTGTGAAATCACCTTCAGGCCTGAATACTGCCATGACAGTGATATCATTCATGAGAAGGGTCCCAAACCCCATGTTGAAAATTTGGTCCAAAATTCCAAAAAATGACTGTTTTATGAGCGTGCGTTGCGCAGTTCCTACGCAGGCTCGTAAGTTCACAAAATTTCAATATTTTCACTCCAGATTTTCAAAATTACCATTTTACCACACCTTCTTATGAGCAGTACAGCTGTCATTTTTCACATCTCACCCAAAATGTGTTTCCGCCCTTGTAGCGCAGAATGGCTCAGTCAGTGTGCGAAATCAATGTACGGGACAAATTAAGAAAATCACAGTGACACTGTTCATGAGCAGAGGTCTTAAAATAGCTATGTTGAAAATTTGGTGAAAAAATTCCTAAAACTGACTGTTTTACGAGTGTGCGTTGCACAGTTCCCACGCACGCTCGTAGGTTTGCGAATTTTCAATATTTCCACTCCAGATTTTCAACATTGCCATTTTACCACACCTCCTTATGAGCAGTACAGCTGTCATTTTTCACATCCTGCCCAAAACATGTTTCCACCCATGTAGCGCACAATGACGCAGTCGGTGTGCAAACTCAATGTATGGGACACATTAACAAAATCACACTGACACTGTTCATGACCAGAGGTCTTAAAATGGCTATGTTGCACATTTCGTGAAAAATTTCCTAACAATGACTGTTTTACGAGCATGCGTCGCGCAGTTCCTATGCACGTTCGTAAGTTCGCAAATTTTCAATATTTGCACTCCAATGACTTCCAAATACCTAAACAGCACATAGAAGCAAGCAACATTCAGCATTGACAAATGCTTGTTATTTAAAGCTCTTACATGTTCACTTATTCTAACTCTGAACACTCTTGTTGTCCTGCCAATGTAAAAAACCTGCAGAAACATTGAAACATGTAAACAACTGCAGAAGAACAACACAAAATCAGATCTTTAATTTTCCCCAATAACGTTACAGCCTCAGGAAAACCCATTTTCAGGACAGTTACAACCAAGTAAGAGGATGGGGGGTTGGGGCTTGGAAGAGGATGAGGGGTTACAGAAAAAACAACTGCACATCAAGAACCTGCGATAATTAATTAATCAAGCCATGTGCTTACACATGATAAAGAAATGCTTCTAAATGAAGGACTTTCTTTTTCCTTAACTACAGACATGACTCATTTTCAAACCATGGTAGACTTGTACCGTTTTGCATGAAAAATAACTCTAAAAACAATATATGATGTTGGTCAAGATATAAGTGTGATGGAAAGGGACAGTAATACTAATACTAGCATTCTGAATTCTAATACACAGTTACTGCCAAAGTCCCTGTATTGTCCCCCCACCATAGTCCTGCCATGACATTGTTTGTAAAAAAATGTGAACAAGATTTATCAGAGTTGATGTCACAGCTAAGTTCATAGTGTTTTAATAATTGTTCCAAATATAAATGTTTAGCATTAAAGAATCTATCAGAAAATAAAGACATTGTCATAAAAAGTTCGGACAAAGGTGGTGCTATAGTCATCATGGACAAAACAAAATATATTGCAGAAATAGAAAAACAGTTGAGTGATGTCTCCTTTTACAAAAAGCTGCCTGGTAATATAATTATGGACTAAAAGAAGAGAATTGATATTACATTAGAAGAAGGCTTTGTAAATGGTTATATCACAGAATTTCAACATAGGTCTTTAATAGTATCCCATCCTACTATACCAACCATATATTGTTTACCCAAGGTGCTTGAGAACCCAGTGGACCCCCCCACCCGGTCATTCAATTATATCTGGGCACAGGTCGCTAACTGAGCCCTTATCACGGTTTATTGATATTAATTTACAAACCTACTGTACAAGAGTTACCCTCCTACTTGAAAGATTCCATGCAGACTATTAACATTTTAGAGGATGTCCACGTGAATAATGAATGGCTACTCACCACATTAGATACTGAGGCCCTCTATGCTAATGTTCCCATAGTGGGAGGTTTGGCTGCCTTAGAATATTATCTTAACCAACAGGATTACACATATGAAGTCCCCACAGAGTTTGTGTTGAACCTCACAGAGCTAGTACTTGATTCCAACGTATTCCGGTTCCAAGACTGTTTTTATAAACAGATAAAAGGGACAGCCATGGGGGCCACCCTGGCCCCCAGTTATACCAATATATATGTGGGCAAGTGGGGGATGGATTGGATCAGAAGCAGTGCCACAAATCCATATTATTCATATTTGGATATTTGGTATCACTTTATTGATGACATAATTATTTGGAAGGGAATGGAAGATATGTTCTCAGAATTTGTGGAGTGGCTGAATTCTACAGATGTCAATCTCCAATTTAAAGCCAAGTTACATAAAGAAGAAATCAACTTTCTGAACTTAACAGTGTATAAGATGAGTGGTGGAAATATTGGCACCACCTCATACACGATGCCCACAGATAGGAATTCCCTGTTATTGTTTAGCAGTTTCCATCTATGACATGTGCCTGATCATATTCTGAAGGGCCAACTTAACAGGACTCTCAGGAATTGTACTAGAACAGAGGATTTTGAGGTACCAATGGACAACCAGGTTCAATGTTTTAGTATGGTAAAGCTGGTGTTAATAGAGCAGTTGTAGAAGTTAATCAGATCCCTGGAGCTTCTGTATTGGCGCACAAACCTAATGACTCTGGGACAAATAATAAATAACAAGAGATTGGGTTTGTCACTACTTACAGTACCAGAAGCACAGGATTGCAAAATATTTCAGCCAAAAGCTGGGGAATCTTACAGACAGAATCAAATCATCTACATAAAGAAAAGATTCACAAAAATTACAAAACTGGGGAAGTTGATTAACAAAAAGAGAAAACAACAAAGGGCCCAAAATGAACCCTTGGGGAACAGCACATTGAATCTGCACAATATCTGAATTAACCGCCCCAATGTTAACAAACTGGGACTGATGGAATAGATAGAGCCCAACCCAGGAAGTAGAAGCCTTTGAAAAGCCAAACGTAGACAACTTTAAACCAAGTAGATCATACTCTGTCAGGTTGAATGCCTTGGCCAGGTCCACAAACACTGCTGTAGTCATCAACCCTTTCTCAAAAGCCCTGAGGATGGTGTCTGTGAACCAGACCAAGGCAGCCCCAGTTCCATGATACAGATGTAGCAAAGTAAGCGAACCATAAGTATTAAGATAATCATTTTTCTGGTTAGCCACTATCTTCTCTAACAATTTGCTCAAAGGATTCAAAATAGAGATAGGCCGATAATCATTAAGTGTAGTAGCAAGGTTCTTTTTTTGGTATTGGTACAACCTGAGCTAGTTTCCAATCAGCAGGGAACTGGCAAGTACTCAAAGGAAAAATTATAAGCTAGCAAATGGGTTTAATCACAAAGAGAATAGCCAGTTCAAGAAAATTACCACCTAACCCACCTCCACAGTTGTTTGGGCTATCTGGCATAGAACATAGTAGACAAAACACCTCATCCTCTGTTACCCTTTTAAAGTTAAACTGCGGCCTCTCGGCACCAAAGGTAGCAGATTGAGTACTTCAACATACACTAGATGCCCCATTCCCTTGTAATTTAACCAAATCAGAAAACTTTGTATTAAAGAGGTTAACAGTGTCAATAGGATCAGTTGCTACTACATCATTAACCAACAGACTAGAGTACTCACATTATTCCAACATTTTTTTGGATTTGCCCAATTAGGCTGGAATTTCTCTTTATAGAAATCCCTTTTGGTTTTCCGAACCAGATCAGATACCCTGCTTCTCAAACAATGATAATTATTCAAAGAAGAAACAGAAGGGTTACTCCTATAAGCCACCCAAGCAATATTCCATTATTTTATCAGGGACTTATTGACAGGACTAAACCATGGTTAGAAATACTCCTCACTCTTAAGGAGTGCAGGGGAAATAATTCATTTTGGATTGGTAGTAACTGGTTATAAAAGAAATTGAGAGCAGTATCCACATCAGGGAATACTATCCAAATAATACCAGTCAGTAGCAATCAGATGAGCATACAAAACATCATAGTCAATGTTTTTCAGTGCTCTAACTTGAATGGACTTGGGAGCAACTTTAGGAAAACAAAAATTCATCACCACAAATATTGCCATGTGATTGCTCACTGCATTAGGTAAAACTCCTGAGGCAGATATACAACTAGACCTACTGGTCAAAACCCAGTCCAGAACTGAGTGACTGAGTGATTTGACGTAAGGGAATTGAGACGAGTAGGTTCATTAATACACTGGGTCAAATTACAAGTTGATAAAGAATCTAAACCTAAGGCCCCTCTAGAATACCAGTTCAAATTGAAATCACCAACAAGGGCAACATCATGCTGTTTGAAGAAAGGAGTGACAAATTCCAAGTACTTCAGTAATCCTGGGACACATACTGGGGAGGATTATACAAGCATCCAGCAATTAGATGTTTGGCACCACCCAATAAAAGACGACACAACAACCAGTCTGTATCAAAAGAGTACTCACAGTTTGTAGCAATAAGGCTTAACTGAAGATTTTCTCTGCAGTAGGCAACCTCCCCCCCCCCCTTACACATTCTGGCTGCCTTAATTAAATTATAACCAGAAATTTTACATATATTATCTGGAATATCAGGTTTTAACCATGACTCAGTAAGTACAAGTATATCTGGGTGGTAACCAACAACTACAGTATATATTCTATTTCAGAGAGCTTAGGTACCAAACTTTGTTCATTGATATGCATTCATTTAAATCCATAAGCACTGGAAAATAAAGCAGAAGAATTGTTTTGAGTACCAGATACAACTGAACAAACCAGAGGACTGGGATTTCTTTCAATAACACCCACTTGTAACAATAACAAAGTGAATTTAAGATCATGAGCTAACGTTCATGAACTAATTGGTAAATACCAAACAGTCCCAAAATTCCCCCAGTACCCACATAATCTCACATAATTAGGATGAGGCTGTAAAAGATATATAGAAGACACTGGAACCATTGTGTGTATCAGCAAATTAGACACACAAAAATCCTTGGGAGTAAATATCTCCATCCTTATCCTGATATCTAACACAGGAACAACATTATCACAACACCGCAACCCTCCCATCAACAACGCAACACATAGCAGCACATACATACTCTCACCCATCGTATCTAACTGTAAGTGTAACGGCTATAACCCACACTCACACAGCCTCCCTCAGACTACCTCAGACTCCCAGTGCACTTTTCTGCACTTTGCAGCACTTGCTGCTCTGGCCGCCTCTATAAATGCAGCCGTATTTAGCGAGCTAGAGATTTAAATCTCTCAACCCCACTGATTAGGCTGCCACCACCAATCAGGAAGAGGGGGCATGGCAAAGCAGCTGAACGTATGCAGCACAGCAAAGTGTACCATTACTATGGTAACAGGTTGGCTGAGGAATGAAGGGAAAAGTCAGCTAAAGGGGTGGATATTGCCAAATTAAAATCCCCCTTTAAAATAGCAGCAAATCATTCACAATCACAAACATCTCAATAACAGCATATACTTCCAGCAGCAAACAGCAGCACACAATTCCAGTGTGTTAGAATAGCAGCACAGCACATAGCAATAAGGCACAAAGTCAACACAGCTTCAATCCAGCTTGCAAAGTCATAGTTGTATAGCAGACAGAAACAGTATGTAGACACTTTCAATATCAGTCACTTATGACCCTCCCTCTTGATGCAACTCACTTCAGATGGACTAACAATAGCAAGCAGACTGTGTCTCAAGCCCCCGGGTACAGATCTTCACAGTGCAAATAGGATGTTATGGGGGAAAAGGGAGCCTGCCACACTCCCTCAGACTCCCAGTGCACTTTTCCACACTTAGCAGCACTCACTGCTCTGGCTGCAGCTATAAACTTCTAACAATATAAAAATATATAAAAATATTTGTGTTAAATTCCCATGAAGGTTTGGGTTTGAATGATAATATTGACTTAGCAGCATTTTTACAGGATGTCATATTTAATGTTTTATTTGTGCTCAAGCCAAATATTGGTAACATAAACAACATGGTAAAAATAAGTATTTGTTGAGAGGTGTAAACATTGTTCTTCTATGCCTTATAATGCAGTGTTGTCAACATAAATATAAAAGGAATTATTAGAAAATGGGTCTCGTAAAAGCTGCATGCTGATTGGCTAAGGCCCCCTGGCACCGGTGTTGTTATTTCTTAACGCCTGGTAAAAAACAACTGCCAATTCAGGGTGCCCTGTTGCTTAGGATATTATTGAGCACCCCGAATTGTCACACTGAGCAGCCACCATTGTTTTTGTCTCAATTAGTGAGTGACCAGCCCACCCCACCACCACCATACCACTCTGTACAAAAATTTTATTAACTCCCAGCACGATGCTGCTTCTGTTCCTCCGTTTCTCCACACAAAAAAAAAAAAAACACATCGTAATTTGCAGACTTACTTTTTCCTTTGCAATGCCAGCTCGCTAGACCTCCCTGAAAGTGAAAGCTCCTGATCTTCCTTACGGTCCCGCTCGCATTACATTTTTATTGCCAGCGCTGCACTACAATGAATTAACCTTGTACACTCATCAGAGAGGGGAAAAAAAAAGACATTATTTGTCTTTACAGTTTACTTTCCTGTAATGCTGCTGGTTCACTTGATCTTTGTCCAAGTAATGCTCCCGACCTTTCTACTGAGTTACGCAAAGTCACACACCTGTCTGCTACAGTTCCACTGGAAAAGAAGCCACACAGGATCAGCACAGAAGTAAATGAACTTGTTTTTTCTTCTTTTGGGCTTAGTACAAGAAGAATGCAAACACACAGCTCAGGGTAAAAAATTCATGCTCTTGTTCTACAGGTGGAGGGGGACACTAGGCAGAATGACTCAGTTACCTCTGTGGAGGGGGGGAGGGGCAACCGTAAATGGAACAGCACAGAAACACAGGGACTACTTTGCAAAAAAAAATGTTCACACTTTAAGTTTTCAAAGGCATTTCCTCTAATATTTAATTACTTAAAATGTACCCACTTGCCCATTTTCTTAATGAAATAATATCTTCCAGGGTGGGTGTTATGCAATATAGTGGACCTTCCAGGGGCTATAAGGCCCTCTGCCTACAGTGTCAGGCCTCATTATGCCCCTGGGTGTCCATTATGAATAGAATAATAGATAGATAAGTGTATATTACAAGGCAGTAATACCATCGAGAGGTTTTGGGGACATGGAACCTCGAGAGCGAAGCTCGAGAGGTCCTAAAGTCCCCAAAACCTCGAGATGGTACTACTGCCTTGTAAAACACTTATCTTTCTGTTATTTATTTTAATATATGGATCCATTGATAATACTACAGTTGGAAATGACCTTTGAACTGTAGTATTATCAGCAAAAACAATAGTATTATCACTTTTCAGGATAGTATTATTGAGAGTAGTGATGTATTACTGGGACATTTTTCTATAACTTAGTGTAACCCCTAGATGGCGCTATCCCAGGGGCTACTACCCTTGCCTGATTTGCCACTAACAGGTTGAGGGGCCTGGATCCGATGGCGGGTGCCTCCACCCAGAGGTCAGGGTTTGCAATAGTTAAACTAACTTGGTCACAGCCCTCTGGAACACTGCAACCCCCCTTTCTTCCCACTAGTGGCCCACACAATATATCGGAATTACCTTCACAGTATACACTTACCCCCAGGACTGGTTCAGGCACTGGGACCTCCTGTAAAATAAGATACAGTGCAACAATCACAGTACAATACTTTAACATAGACAAATACCTCAGGCAGTATAAGTTTGCTGAAACAAGCAGCTCTGATTTATTTAGGGGGATATAACAAGGACAGGGGAATCAGGTTAATTGGCTTATCACTTTACTCATCTACCTATGGCTCTGTGCACAGGCCTATCCTTACCAGTTACTGTCCCTGGGTACCCAAGCCCTAGTGGCTAGTCCAAACCGTGGCAGCTGGTAGGGGCCCTTTCACACAGAGAAAAGAAAAATTAGTTAAACAGTCAGCAGTACAGTAATTCCATTTGGATTCAATGTGGCAATTCAACAGGGAGTGACCCTGAATTAGTACTCATGACCTCCAAACAAGATAGGGTCCTTCAATGTCAGCAGGGCTACTCTTGAGCTCCACGAGACTCCTCACACATTTATATGGCAAACTGCAACAGGCAAAAGTCCTTTAATGGCAGCAGGATTCACTTGAACTACACAAACTCCTCACACATTTATATGGTAAACAGTAAAAGGCAAAAGTCCTTTAATGGCAGCAGGATTCACTCGATGCACAAGCCTCCCCACACATTTATATGGTAAAAGAAAGTACTATACCAGGCAGGTTGCTTCTATCCCGACCACAATTACTGCACAATACCCGGAGAACACACAGCAGATTCAGTTCCTGACAGACCGAGTGCAATTCAGCAATTTCTCCAGTCTTCTACAGGGTGAGCCTGGTTTCTACTCTTCAGATATCCTTTGATTCTCTTCACAGGACGGATTCAGTCCTAACAAGCAGTTACACAAGCTGCAGACCGGAACTCGGGGCCTTACACGCGTTTCCCAACTAAAACTGCACACCGAAAAAACACAGGGCTCCTTCCCTCTTCACTGCCAGAGCTCAACTGAAACTCCAGCAGACAAAACCGGGCACTTCCTTTGAGTTCCTCCCAGTTCTTGGCTGGATTGGCTGTCACTCACAATAGACTGCCCCTGTTGGTCCAAAAAGGCGCCGAAGTCCAAACTACATCTCCCAGAGTCACTGCCCATACAATCCTCTTGTGGCTGGCTCAGATTACGAGTCCAAGTTCTGATTCGTCCAAGGCACCATTTTAGAGCTACCTTATCCCACACTGATTGGTCCAGTTCAGCAGTTCAAAACTAGATTGGGAACTAGGCAAACACAGTTCTGACTGCAAAGAAAGCAGGTTAGACAAACTGTATTTTCATTATTACTCTAAATGATTTCTGGCAAACAGTTACATCTTTCAGATAGGTTCCCTTTGCACTCCTAGTGACTGCAAAATGGAGTGAATTGGCAGCAGCTCGAGTGGTACTCAAGCAAAGAAACACACAGTCCCCCCATACAAACTAATTATGTCTGCAAGCAGACAGCTCTTAAAGAGACAGTACCAGAGGCTCTAAAAACACTCACAGATAAATGGCTTAAATGCCAAACACCATTCAGGCTTGGAGCATTCAAGCAAGCTCCTGGAAGTCTTTTGGAAACCCCCATTTGCAGGGGGGTTACATTAGTATAGTATTATTGAGGCTTATCCATATATTACATCTAAATAACACCCACCTGTTGGGTATTATTACTTATATAACAGCATTTTATATGGTAAATTGACATAAGGGTCTTTTAGATCAACTAGTCTAATAGTATTTTAAATGGGCCTTGATGTATATTTTATCCCTTAGTATAATAAAATAGAGGGGATTTAATTATAACCCTGTATTCACACTGAAAAGATGAGGAGTGTTTATCCTTCACTCATGTCAGCTTACAAGTTTGTGCCTCAGACATAGTTGTAAATACAGTTATTGTCTGATGTTTGTTTTTCAAGACAGGTTTTTAATTGGTTTCATTTAATGGTTGCACTTCATTAGTTTTATTAGTAGGAGGCAGTATAGTGCAGTAGTCTAAGGCTCTGAGCTGCAAATCTGGTGACATCCAGCAGACCAGACCTGGGTTTGAATCCCACAGCTTCCACTTGCATACTGTGTGACCCTGAGCAAGTCACTTAACCTCCTGTGCTCCCAGGTCGCTCCTGTCAAAAAGCTTTCAGCTTAGTGTGCTATACCTGTTTAAACAACAACAAAAAAAAAAGAAGACACGAGCTTGTGTGAGAACTGCACGTGGTTTTACATGTATTTAACAGCAGCTTGAATATTAGCCAGTTATCTCTGAAGAAGTTTGGTGTTTCATACTGAGTGAAACGTAAGAAGTTTATTCACCGGGCCCACACCAATTTGGTGTTGAGCCAACATTTTGCACTTTTGCACTACATTAAAATAAAGATATATTTTATAAAGTCCTGGCTGCATGCTCACCTTTCTTACATTGATGCCTTTCAGTGACAGTACCAGCCCATGCGTTTTTTTTTTTTTTACCCATACACTAACACTTACATAAACTTTAGAGTGAGATAAAAATAAAAGCTGCGGTAGGCACACCCTCCGGGGCCAGAATGAAAATGGAAACTGGTCTGCAGCAAACTGACTTCAACAGATTAAGGCTTCAGAATGACTAAAACGCACCTACAACACTACTACAATACAGAATACTGGCACTGTGTATACAGGAAAGGCAGGTTAGTTCCTCATTTCCATGACTGAAAAGAATTATTAGGTTTTATACTTCTGTGCATTAATATCACCTGCATAATAAGACGGCGTAATATATCATAGGCAGCACATCACGGTCGATTTCACTGCATGCACAAAAGATCATGGGCCAGCCACAATACCGCATGTGCCTAGTCCATGGTGTGCTGCCAGACCCCACAGGGCCCAATCTGAAAAGGTGACACAGAAAGACGACAACAGCAGCAGACATGCTGTGACACCCAGTTGACATGGCACTGGAACATTACAACAGTGAAGGCAGTGCCACACCAACCAGTGAACAACAGCTGCAACACCACTGTGATGCAGCACCAACAGCCACAGAAAGCCAACAGCAACCAGGCAACCGGTAGCTATTCAGGAGGCACGCACAGTAGGGACACCACAGGGGACACCATGTCCATAGCAACGGAACCTGGTGCCCACCCCCCATGGCTGAAAGTGCCACCAGAGCCCCCCACTGCCCAGCAAGACCCAGGAATGTAGGCCCACCCACAGCTCCTGCACCTGCCCACCCGACAGTCAACCCACCCTAGCCACGGACTCCACTACCCGTACCCATGGTGCCCCTGCCTGCAGAACAGCACTGCAGGATGCTGCCTAACTCATCATGTCTGGATGTCCTGCTGCCTGCATCATGCTCCATGGTGCTCCACACCAGTGACACCATCTCCCATCCAAGCTGCAGCCCCAGTGTCAGCCCTGTGTCACAAGTGCGTGTGCCATGTCCTGCAATGGACACCAAAACCACCACACCACCCCACACTGCCATCATAGACAGCAATGCACACACGGCAGTAGTGGGTGCTGGAAGTCTGGGTGCACCAATGTTGATTTCCACAGTCGCGCACCCACAGCCAGGAATCTGTGCCGTGCTCACTGCAGGCTGCATTCAGTTATGTTCTGCAATGATTTCTCATGCTTTATTTTGTCCGGCAATGTTTAGCCTGCAATATTTTGTTCAGTGGAATTTATAACTACAATATTAACACACGGAACCCGTTTGACAATGACAACTTACGTCCAGGAAACAATTTCAGCTTCTACTATGCAACAGTCACATACCAACAGCTAAATCTATGTCATACTCTGCTCTTCGGTTTTTAAGGACAAAGGACCATATTAATATTTCAGTAAAAGATAACGAAACAGGATAAGTTCCAACCAGACGATCCCCGAGGGGAGAAAAGGTGAGCAGCTGAATTGCTGAAATCAGTCTCTGGCAGACCTCGCCCCTCCTTATCAGTCACAACCCAAAAGGCGAGGGCTCTGCTGACACCCTGTCCAAACCTTACTACCTTAAGGATCATGGTCAGTAACTCCATACTTTGTCCTGTCACTCCAGCCTGACAAGGCTGCTCATGCTTCAGCTCTGATCCGCACCCTAAGTCAGCCATGTCCATTTCTGTTACCACGTCTTTCTCCTTGTCTCAAACAGTATTTTAGTGACTGTAGGCTGAGAGATGTGCCACTATGGATAGACCATCATTTAACCCTTCAGGACTCCTCTGTCCCACATGGAGGGGGTGCTGTTACACCTTTTAGAGCAAGGGGCAATCCTCGGCTGAGCTGCAAATGCACACCCCAATGCTGATCCACAAGGGATGTCATCAACAGTTTCCAGCCGCTGTTATCCATCCATGCACTGTGTGTACACAGAGGGTGATTGGGATATGTAGCTGGGCCTGGCATCCAATAGGAAGCCCAGACCTGGCACAGAGTGGATACCCTGCAATGCAGTGAGCAGGGGATTGTCCATATCACCATACGAGATTATCATTATATTTAATGGTTAGCACCTATAATCAACTGCTGGCACAACCTCACAAACTCCATAAATCACCTTTGCCAAAAATAGCCATCAGCACACCTGTGTGACAGACTGTCCTCATGCTGGCTGTTCCCTCCCGCTCACTCCAGAAAACCACAAGTGTGAATGACCGTCTTCTCGAGTGTTCAACAAATGATAGCTGGGCACAATTCTGTACTGAAAGTCTGTCTGGAAAACATTAAACAATGGCAACTTATTCTCGTTTCCTGCCACTGAATGAATCGGAAAGGCAAAAATTCTTCTTGAGCGTTCAATAAAACGAAAGTCAAGCACATTTCCATAACAAAAGATGCTATGCAGAACAACAGCTGTCACACACAGCAACCAAAGAAAACGAGCATGACAAAGACTGTTGCCTAAAAAATAAACACGTTTCCTTTTTAGAACTTCTCCATTTTATTTAAGAAACTGTTTTTACTTAAAGCTCCATGAACTAGAAATAGTTACTATTTAGGGGAGAAATGGGTCGGGAGGAGGGGCTTAAAAGGTTTCAAGTACTCCCCCCCCCCAGGTATTTTTCTTCATTAGTTGCTTCAAACTGAAAATATAAAAATAAAACATTGGGAAGTCTGTGAACTCTGATTTCATTCACACCCTCGGTGTGTGATGCCCAGAAAAATCCTTCGGGCATCACCCTAGGTGTTTATGGGGCATCGCACACTGATGGTGTGAATAAAATCCTCATTATACATACTTCCACATGCATTTTTTCTATATTTTTTTAATTAAAAACAATTATGCAGTGCTGTGCCTTCTAGCTCTATACAATGTTTCAGAAGACTGAATGTCATTGCATGAGGTGGGGGGGGCCCATTCAGGGCCCAAAACACCCCGGCTATGGCTTGGGAAGCTCATGAGGCTTATCACAGGGGATCCCCATGGTGAAGCCTCTGAGCCCTGCTTGCATATCACACTGAGTTTCCTGTGGAGTACAGACATGCCTCCCCCACCACCCTGCTGCATTCAACTGCCTACATAGATGTGTAGATTGGGTCAGGCTATCCTCCACTGGTGGGTAACTCTGTGCTATAGATGGGCAGAGGGCTCCATATGTGTGGAAATCCCCCTTCCCATACCCTGCCCCCATGAAACTGGACTGCAGCTCCTCACAAATCTGAGGTCACATTGTATTACAACAACAATCAGATGACAAAGTATCATCACCAAATTTTCAACATAGGCATTTTAGGACCTCTGCTCACGAACAGTGCCACTGTCAGTTTCTTAATCTGTGTGGAACACTGATTTCCCACAACGACCGTGATATCCTATGCCGGAAGTGCGAAAACACATTTTGGGCAGGATGTGAAATATGATGGCTATACTGTTCACAAGGAGGTCTGAAACAATGCCAGCACTAAAAATCTGGGGTGAAAATATTGCAGATTTGCAAAGTTACGAGCGTGCGTAGCAGCTGCACAACGCACGCCAGAAAATAGTATTTTGATTTCCCCACCAAATTTGCAACATAGACTTTTTGAGAGCCCAACCATGAACACTGGCACTGTCGCTTTGTTAATCAGTCCCAAAGGTGATTCCGCTGAAAGGACCGCAAAATCACCTTTTAAATATTAATGATATGACAGTGATAGAATCTATGAGGAGGATCCTAAAATCTCATGTTGAAAATTTGGTGCCAAAATTCCCAAAAATACCTGAGATATGCGTCAAAGTTGAAAAAACCCTATTTATTCCATTATACAGCTTATCTGCATTTTCTCAGTTCTCGGTCAGCTTTGAAGAGTGCAGACGTTTTCCCTGTCCACCAATGATCATCGCGCTGGACTCTGGAGGGAAGTATGGGGTGAGGGGGATGTGGGGAGGTAGGTGTGCAGTGGGTGGGCATGGGTTGTGGGGGGCAGGGAGACCGCCGAGGGACTGTTTCCTTTTTTACAGGTTAAAAAAAAAAGACATTGTGGGACCATTTTTTATTTTGCAGGGGCATGTGGCATGCTGGGGTGGGCTCCCAGTGTGCCAATGGAGTCTTTCTTCTTTGGGGGGCAGCTTTAGCTGATGGGGGATTGGGCACCCCCGTCGGTACACAACAAAAGGGGGAGGTCATTACATTATGCAGTTGGGGATTGGGCACCCCCGTCAGCACACAACAAAAGTGGGGGGTACATAATGCCGATGGGGTGTGGACTCCTCCATTGGCAACATAAATATTGGGGCACTGCAGCCAACAGGGATTGGGGCCCCCATCAGCAAATAAACATGGTCAGGGGGACACATACTGCCGAGGAGGATTGGGCACCCCCTTGGCAGGGGAGGTTAATATTGTTTGAGAACTCGGTGGCAAGCCACCACCATGTTCACAAACAATATCAGGGTTTCAAGATCCCGCCCTGCAATGACAGGTCGCTCCCTCATTGCAGCGAATGGCTGACACTGCAATAATGAGGTGGCCCCTGATTGCAGCGGTTAATTTTCTACAAGTTGGTGGCAGGCTGGCTGAACTAGTGTCAGCAGCAGCGTGCCATGGCATTGGGGAAGCGGGACAAGCCTTTACATGCTGTGGGGGCATTGGCCACAACAGTGCCACGCCTCCACAACCTGCTTGTGGAGAAACCTGCCGCAACATGATTCTTGCACATGCGTGCAATCAACATAAAAATAACACTCAGGAAATCTGTGTGATTATGAGTTGCTTTTTTTTTTTTTTTTACACACTATAGGTGTGTGTGTGGATCTCACCAACCTCTCAAGCTTCGCTCTTGAGGTTAATGGGTCTTCACACTTCTTGAGTATGTAAGAAAATCTCCTAACATACAAATGCCTGAGCATTATTCTATATATAACAACACATCTAATCATGTATTGTCTCTTACTTATAACATGGGAGCTTGAGAATATACAGGTGAGGAAGGCTATATCAAGATCTGTCTACCCTAACCTCCCTGGGTGAATTCAATCCAATCTCAGATTGCTCAGGGTCCACAGAGTATCCCATAATTGCTTGAATCTGCGTATCTTGCACTTTAAAACTATATGTGCAAATTTTACAAGCCGTTGATTAGTCTTTTTGCATACGTGGAAGAGGAAAGAAGGCTAGGACACATTAGAGCCTGTGTCTCAGAGGTGAAAGTGGCACCACCAACTGACTCATACAGTGGGAATCTGGAAACATACCACAAACTGCTTTCATGAGGTTTTTTTGTCAAGATCCAGGGATATAATAAGAAATAATACCTCAGCAAGTCCCCTTTGGCACAAAACCTGCTTGAGCAATGGCATTTTATTTTCCTAAGATCTAGGTGGAAAATCTGATCTCCTTTTGGAGCTCTGATGTGTTCCACCCACACCCACAGAATTTAAATCTGAGACATTTGCCCAGCACAGTTATATATTTATTCTTTGTTCATTTTTTGGTTTTTGTTTATCCCCTGCCACCCTTCTTTTTGCCAACCTTTTTGTTTACCTATGAGTCCTCACATGTTTTATGAAGCCGTTGTCTCTGCTATGAATCACCCCATGGCTCCCACCCCTAGTGGAGGGTTCTCTGATGCAGCTCTGTGAGAAGGGGGTCCAGTCAAGTTAGGCTGCAGGAGCATATCCTCTCCCTTGAGCATCAGTGTATGATATATGTCTTCAGATGAGAGCATTGGGTGCCTTCATGCAGGATGCCAATGCCCTGGTGTGTGTGTGTGTGTGTGTGTGTGTGTGTGGGTTGGGGGGGGCAGAGTAACAAAGTGGATGAGGTTCACTATATGAAACCCCTCTCCTTGGTCACCAGGGAGCAGTTTCACAGCAGCAGGTGCCACATTCCTTCCCTTGTGGTGTTATACATGTTCTCTGACTAATTTCTTATTATCCTGTAAGACAGAATAAGATCCTGGACTCTTGCCATTGTCCTGGGTCCCCTGCATGGTGAGCAAATGGAGTCACTCACCACTAGGATATCAGGCTGGAAATTCATGGTTATTATGTGGCTCAAATGTAATGTGTTGATAACCATCTGATAATTACTACTTCCAACTTGCTGTAGCAAATACTCGTATATTTAAACATATTGTATGTCTTTATGAACTCCTTGATTTCTCTCATCTTATTGAAGCCATCTGCTCAACCCCCACCTCCATTTTAAGGACTTTTATTGCCACAGATGGTGCCTTCCACGTGCAACCCAATGAAAGATCATCTCTAAAATGATTTTACTCTTTGTTGACTACTCCAGAGGACCTTCCAACATTAATCCACGCCTTTGTTACCTCCCGGCTTGACTACTGTAACTCCCTATACCTAGGGCTATCGGGGGTTGAACTTCGCCGTCTGCAGCTGGTGCAGAATGCGGCAGCCAGGCTGTTGACTGGAGTCTCTAGATCCAGTCACATAACGCCTGTGCTCCACAGACTGCACTGGCTGCCAGTGTTTTGGCTAATTACCTTCAAGGTCAGTTTGCTGACCTATAAAGCCCTACATGATCTGGGACCTGCCTCACCTGAAAGAACTCCTGTGCCCCTATAGTCCCTCTCGCCCCTCCGATCCACTGACGAGGGATTGCTAAAGATTCCCAGAGGTACGTTTGAAAACATCTGGTGCTAAATCGCTTAGTTTTATGGCACCTACCCTGTGGAACTCTCTACCTCGTCAGGTGCGAGATTGCCCGACCGTCCTTAGTTTTAAAAGGGAGTTGAAGACCCACCTTTTTAATATAGCTTTTAAGGATTTTTGTTGATTTGATCTACTATATTTATTGTTATATTTATTTGTACAGGCGCTTTGATTTAAGAAAAGCGCCTTTTAAAAATAAAGTTGAAATTGAAATTGAAAATTGAAAAATACTGTGACTTGGTTTATGAAGTTGCCCCAATTTAATGGTTTGCCAAACTGAACACATTATATAACTCCTTCTATAACTTTGCCCAAGACATTTATCCCTTTTCCCACCATTGTATGCTGGACCATTGCCTCATTCAGCCATTGCTGGATGGCAAATGTAAATTACATGGGCCACGTTCTTCTTCAAATTTTGGTCTACTGAAATCCCCAGTCACATCCTGTCTTTCCAGCCCCTGGTAACTGTTTTTATGCCTTCAGAAACCAGACCTACTGTTCCCATCTACGTATTCCCTAAATGCATCAAAGCCATTGTCCAAGCTAGGCTCTCCTACAGGCTCCCTAATCTTTGGACTAACATCCCTGCAAAATAATGCTCACTCAAGCCATGTGCCTGATGTTCTCAGAGCTCTGCTGCATGACCTGGTTAGCCTAACATGCTGTTGTACCTAATTGTACTACATTGATTGACCTTGATGCAATTCTTAGTCATTGCATTGCAAAGGTTGTCCTGTTATGTCTTCCTCATGCCAGCGCTGTAATATTTTCATCATTGTTTTTGCCTTTATGTACTGCAGTCCTTCCATACTGATTTTTATTGATTTTATATGAAATTCTTTTGACCAGGAAAAGCAGACTGAGCTGTGACAGCTTGCTTTCTGGTGCTTCCTGTATGGAAGACTGCAAGAAACATTTTAATATACAGGAGAAATATTGACCAGGGCACAGAAAACTCTTCTATTCTTTCTAAAAGTGTCATAGTATCTATAACTTCCACCTAGACAGCCACCAGAAATGGGCAGAATGGACCTCAGGCTAACATCACATCCAAAAAAAATAGAACCTTAACATTGTGGCACCCTGTTTAGTCCTGTAATATAGTGTCAGTACTGGGTTTAATCTCAAGTTCTTGGTGTGGAACCAGAACCCACAGCCTTCTGCTCTTCCTGTACGGGAGGCAAGCTTGCACCTACCGAGCCCCTTACACTATATTTTCTATACTGGTGTATTATAATGTATTTTTATGTACTTACCCATCTCCATTACTCCAGATGTGTCTGGAAATTAGGTCACTTTTTAGCACAGAAAATCTTCCTGGTGAAACAATAATCTAAAATAAGTAAATAAATAAATGTATTACTTTGACATAGTAATACATTGTTGTCACATCCCGGGCACACTCAGGATGCACTCTGCAACAGGTTGCCAATTTTTCAACCCTCAGCACCTGTAAGGGTACCTCAGTAGCTACCACCACTCAGAAGTTATTCTTAGCTGGGGACTTTCTCATAGAAACATAGATGTCGGCAGAAAAGTGCCTCTTGGCCCACCTTGTCTGCCTATTTTTATATTCCACTCCAAAACGGTGAGTATTGCAAGTCCACCAAGGGGCAGGTGCAGTAGAAAGGGTAGCAAGCCCTATAAATCACAACAGTTCCAACTTATACTGCACTCAGGAGACCAAAAACACTCCAAACAAAACCTCCCCCCACCAATGAAGAGCTTTCGCTCGAAGTGCTGGAGCTTAGTGTGGTGTGTGGCTTTGCCTGTGCACACTCCATTCTTATCCAGGCAATAAAGCCTTAAATACCTTTATTTTTGTTTGGAGTGGTTTTGGGCCACTGAGTGCAGTATAAGTTGGAACTGTTCTATGTCTCTATTCTCAGTCCAAAATCTCACCAGAGTCACTGCCCACACAGTATAGTGCTCCTTTGGCTATGGGCAAACAGCCTTCCCCTATCACTCACTCCTGAGAAAAGGATTCACTTCTTATAATGTAGTAACTGTTGCCATCTTCTCCCTCTTCAGTGACAGAGCATGGATTTGTCTGTATATCAACAGTTAACTATTCCCCCAAACGGTTCAGTCACAGAGGCATGAAGTATATGAAAAATAATATTTAACTACTCCACAATATTTACATAGTCTACGCAATATCATAGTTACACAAAGACTATGGGAATTACAGGGTTATCACAGGAACTTAAAATAAATGTTTTGCACACAGCAGAAGAAACAAATAGAACAAGCATTTGTCAATGCCGAATGTTGATTGCATTGGTGTGTTGAGCTCGCTCACTACCCCTCTGTCACTCGCGCAGCCTGTGTCTCCCCGTGCTGCAGGCTGTTGTTTTGTACTGGGCCCCTGCCTGCATTGGCACCTTGTTCTGCCCACTAAGAAATCCGCAGCTGTCCTGACAGAGCTCCGTTGAGGTGGCTCACTCCCCCTCTCTCACTCACTCATTTTGATTCTCCTGGCACTGCAGTCTGCCCTTTTGTACTGGGCTTCTGTCTCTGTTGGTGGCTTTTTCTGCCCACAAAGAAATCTGAAGCAGTCCTGACACAGGTCTGTTGAGCCTGCTGACTCCCCCTCTCTCATTCCGTTTCTGCTGGCGCAGCAGGTTGCTCTTTTCTATTGGGTTCCTGCTCATGCTGCCACCTTCGCCTGCCCACAAAGAAATTTGCAGCAGTTACAACAGAGCTCTGTTGAGCCCACTCCCCTCTCTCACTCGCCTCATTCTGATTTTCCTGCCACTGCAGGCTGCCTTTGTACTGGGCCTCTGCGGCATTGCTGTCTTTTTCTGCCCACAAACAAATCTGCAGCAGTCCCAACAGAGCTCCGTTGAGCTCATTCACTCCCCTTCACTCATTGACTCGTTCTGTGTCTCCTGTCGCTGCAGGCTGCCCTTTTGAACTGGGCTCCTGCCTGCATTGGTGGTTTGGTCTGGCCAGAAAGAAATCTGAAGCAGTCCCAACACAGCTCCATTGAGCTCGCTCACTCCCATTCTCTCACTCACTCATTCCGTTTCTGCCGGGGCTGCATGCTAGCCTTTTGTTCTGGGCTTCTGCCTGCATTGCCACATTTTCTGCCCACAAAGAAATTCACAGCAGTCACAATACAGCTCTGCTGAGCTCACTCACTACCGTGCTGTCACTTACTCGCTCTGTTTCTCTTGGTGCTGCAGGCTGCACTTGCCTACGGAGCTCCTGGCTGCATTGGCACCTTTATCTGTTCACAAAGAAATCCGCAGCTGTCCCGACAAAGCTCCATTGAGGTTGCTCCATCTCCCTCTGTCACGCGCTCATTCTGTTTGTCCTGGCACTGCAAGCGGCCCTTTTGTATGGGGTTCCTGCCTGCATTGGTGCCTTTTTCTGCCCACAAAGTAATCCACAGCAGTCCTGATAGAGCTCTGTTGAGCTCACACAGTGCCCCTGTCTCATTCACTCGTACTGTTTCTCCCACCGTTGCAGGCTGGCCTTTTCTACTGGGCCCCTGCCTGCTCTGACACCTTTTTCTGCCCACAAAGAAATCCGCAGCAGTCCTGACAGCGCTCCAGTGAGTTCACTCACTCCCCCTCCCTCACTCACTCTCTCGTTCTGTTTCTCCCAGTGCTGCAGGCTGACCTTTGTACTGGGCTCTTGTGCAGGGGTCTTTTTCTGCCCACAAACAAATCCGCAGAAGTCCTGACAGAGCTCAGTTGAGCTCGGTCACTCCCCCCCCTTACGTGTTCGATCTTAATCTGTCCCAAACACTGACTTCCCACAGTGACTGAGCTATTCTGCGGCAGGAGTGCAAAAATATATTTTAGCCAGGATGTGAAAAATGACAGTTGTACTGTTCATAAGGAGGTATGAAAAATGCCACTGTTGAAAATGTTCTGTGAAAATATTACAAGTGTGTGAAGGTACAAGAGTGCATGGAAACAGTTCAACGCACACTTGTAACACTGTCGTGCTATGGAGTTTCGTCACCAAAATTTCAGCATAGGGCATTTAGGACCTCTGCTCATGAACAGTGTCACTGTCATTTTCTTAATCTGTCCTGAACACTGATTTTCCACAGCGACCACGTTATTCTGTGCTGCAACTGTGAAACCACCTTTCAGTCAGGATGTGAAAAATGACAGCTGTACTGCTCATAAGGAGGTGTGAAAAAATGACACTGTTGAAAATCTGGCATGACAATATTACAAATCTGCGAGGTTGCAAGGGATGTAGAAAGTGTGCAATGCACACTTATAACACAGTCATTTGATGGGCTATCATCACCAAATTGTGATCATAGGCATTTTAGGACCTCTGCTCATGAACAGTATCACAGTCATTTTCTTAATCTGTCCAGGACAGTGATTTCCCACAGTGACCACTCTATTCTGCGCCGGAAGTGCGAAAACACATTTTGGCCAGGATGGGAAAATTGACAGCTGCACTGTTCATACGTAGGTGTGGGAAAATGGCAATATTGAAAATCTGGTGTGAAAATATTGCAAATTCACGAAGTTATGAGCGTGCATAGCAACTGTGCAGCGCACGCTCATAAAACAGTCATTTTTTGGATTTTTTCCACCAAATTTGCAACATAGGCTTTTTGAGAGCCTACCTCATAAAGCGTATGTTGCACTGGCACTGTCATTTCATTAATCAGCCCCGAAACTTGATTCTGCACAGTGACTGCGAAATCACCTTTCAGGGCCAATTAACGCAATGACGGTTCAAGAATTCATGAGGAGGGGTCCCAAAAACCCCATATTGGAAATTTGGTGAAAAAAGTCCCAAAAATGCCCGAGATATGTACTAAAGTTGAAAAACCCCTATTTATTACTTTATACAGCTTACCGGCATTTCTTCAATTCATGGTCGGCTTCGAAGAGTGCAGCCGTGTTCCCGGTTCACCAAAGATCATTGCGCTGAGCTCCAGAGGTAAGTATGGTGTGGGGAGGCAGGGTGCGCAGTGGGTGGGTGCGGGTTGCAGGTGGGGGCCAGAGACACTATGAGGGACTGTTTCCTTTTTTGTAGGTAAAAAAACAAAACAAAAGACTTTGCAGGACCGCTTTTCCTTTACAGGGGGTGGTATGGTGGGGTGAGCCCCAGCATGCCACCAATAGTTTCTTTTTGGGCAGTAGTAGCCGATGGGGATTGGGCACCCACGTCGGCACACAAAGGGGGGGAGATTCATTATGCCGACGGGGATTGGGCACCCCGTCAGCAGGAATAAAAGTGAGGGGGGACTTAAAGAATGCCAACAGGGAATGGGCTCCCCCATTGGCACCAGAAACAATGGGGCACCGAGGCTGACGGGGTTTGGGGCCCCCATCAGCACATAAACATGTTGGGGGGGTTATATTGTTTGTGAACACAGCGGCAACCCGCCACCAAGTTCACAAACAATATCAGGGTGTTCACATCCACCCTGCAATGATGGATCGCTCCCTTGCAGTGGCTAAATTGTTAGTAGTTGGTGCAAACTTTCCAAACTACTGTCATCAGCAGTCTGTAACGGCATTGGGGGAAGCAGAACTAGCCTTTTCAGGCTGTGGGGGGCATTGGCCACAACAGTGCCATGCCTCCACAGCCTGCTACTGAGAAAGCTGCCGTAATATGTTGTTTGCGCTCTGCACAATCAACATAAAAACCTCCATACAGCTTCTTAAATCTAAGAGTAAAAGACTCTTACCACACAGGATCCTTAGTAAACTGTGGCAGACTTCAGCTCTTAGATGATGCAGGTATGAAGCCCCAACATTGACTGGCTGCCTAGCATGGATGTAGGAATGAATACTCCAAGTAAGCCATGAGTTACAATTTGATTAGAAAGGGGTGGCATCCTGGGCTCAGATCATTGATTTTTGTTACTCCTACTGCCTGATATACACTCCTACTGTGGTTATAATGTGAATGTTAAATGCATGCAGCTAAGTAATGCTGTATTTCTTGCTCTTATTATGCAGTTCCTGAAGTACAACATAGGGCTTAACAGGGGTCTGGGAAACAAATATGGGTGTGTTTACAGTTGGAGGGCAGCAATTAGAGGCACCATAGTGCTTACACATTTTATTGTCCTTGGTACACCACTGTTCATTAGGGCAATACCTCAAAAGTCTTCAGCTGTCAGCCCCCATTCTGCATCATCAAAGATGTCACTCTGATATCATGTATTCGGCACTTTCTTTGCCTCCTGGGGTTACCATCTCTCTGGAAAGCTCACTTAAACTGGAACCTTGGGTTTTATGGAATCACAAACCCCTTCTTTTGTTCTGAGCCATGTCTGGCTCTGCAGATACTGGCTACATGGCCAGGACAGTTGAGTGACTTAAAAAAACTTGGTATCTTTGAAGCTCCCATGTTAACTGATCAGAGAGTCCTGTTGTTACAGGACAAACAGACTGTAATTACCTCTCAGGGACAGCTTCTTCTGCCTCCGACAGCAACTGTAATCTCATTTCCCCAGTCTATTGCTGTTCCCTCAGTAGATAGAGTTAATAAAAACAGAAAAAAAGTACAACATTATTTTTACATCTCTCTCTGCTACCAAGAAATGAAAATACATTCCTTTAGCACCCTTAAAGGATGTTTTTTTTTCATGTGAGTCAGCTGGCTCCACTTGCTATGCCATTGGTTCAATTTCTGTTTAAACCCCACACTAGTTCTTCACTGTACCTCTCTCCCCTTTTCTTTTTTCTAGGCTCTAGCTATTGTCTAGACAACCATCCATGCTGTGAGCCATTGTGGTGCTTAATGTCCAAATTATAAAACTGTAACACAAGCCTCTGCCATAGCAATTTGGGGGTTTGCCTGCTGGTCCTATGCAGCCATGTGAGGGGTTTATGATCAGTGACCATTTTGGACTACCTCACATACAGATAAGGTTGCAGCTTCTGCAAAGCCCAGAGAATACCTAGACACTCCTTTTTGATTGTGGCATAGGCCTGCCCTCTAGGCAACAGCTTCTTGCTCAGGTACATGACTGGGTGATCCTCTCCAAAGTGTGCAACCTGACTCAGAACCACTCATAGCCCATGACCAGATGCATATATGTGCACAAGAACCTGAGTGTAGTCTGGGCTAGCGAGCACAGGTGCCTGACACAATGCCTCCTTCAGTTAATGGAACGCTATATCGCAGTTTTCTGTCCACTGAACCTTGTTGGCATTTTCTTCCTGGTGAGATGGGACAGAGGTATGGCCAGGCTCTAAAATTTGGCACAAACATGCAGTAGTACCCTGCCGTCCCTAGGAAGGTCCTTAACTTCCTTTTAGTCATGAGTGTAGCCCTGCCCTGGATGACCTCAACTTTTTATTTTTGTATTTCAGTCTTTGGTAACTGGGTCAGGCCCACTAGGCACAAGTGCCTGTTTTCAGGGGTGACCTGGGAGCATTGGGCAGTTAAGTGACTTGCTCAGAGTCACACAGTATGCAAGTGGAGGCTGTGAGAATCAAACCAAGGTCTAGTCTCGGCTCCGGCTGTATGTACCCACTCTCCACCCTGTGCTTAATGAATAACACCTCTGCCATTCCTATCTGACACTTCTGCACCTTGACTCTAGGCCCAGTGACCTACAGTCGTTAGAACACCTTGGACATGTACCTTATGTAATCTTCCCAGGTGACTACAGATGGTGATGTAATCCATGTATGCAAATGCAAAAGCTTCTGCACCATTTAGAAGGTAGTCCACAAACCACTGAATGGTGGCTGGCACATTCTTCATCCAGAATGGCATTACTCTGAACTCAAATAACACAAACATTGTGATGAAGGCTAACGTTGACTCTCCTACTTCTGGGGTCAGAGGCGCCTGCAAATAACCCTTGTCAGGATTATGGTAGTCAAGTACATCACCCCCCAAACCTCTCTAAGACCTCATCTGTCCTGGGCATGGGGTATGCATCCAACTTGTACAGCTATTGAGCTTATGTTAGTTGATGCAGAGCCTTGTGGCCCCATCCTTTTTGGGGATAAATACCAGTGGGGAGGGCTAGGGACTATTGGACTCCTGGATCATCTAGAGAGCCAGAATCTCCTTGAAATCTCCTTCTATGGCCTGTTTTACACTTTCAAGGACTCTGTGGGGGGTGGCTGCCTCAGTGGGGCCTGGGATCCTCTATCCATGTGGTGCTCTGCCAGCATGGTATACCCTCACTTCCCCATGAACATCCCATCAAATGTTTGCAGCACCCTGCACATTTCAGTAGCTTGGGTTGGAGTCAGCCTTTAAGATAGGTTTATCCTCTCCAAAGATATTCACCGGAAGGTTTGTATCTTCCTCTGGGTAGCTGCACACAGCCACAGCATCTCATCTTGGTCAAGGTAGGGCTAAACATGTTAATGTGGCAGATCCACTGCTTGTGCTTCCTGTTGGGCAGCTTCACCACACAGTTAACATCATTCACCTTCCTGACCACCAAGTATGTACCCTCTCAAGCTGCCTATAATTTATTTCACCAGACAGGGATGAGCACCATCACACAGTGCCAGACTTTGTTCTCCTGAGCTCTGGTCCATGGTCATACTACATCTTTTGTCTCTGTTGCACAGAGGCTAGGTGCTCCTGGGCGAACCCCATAAGGTCCTTGAGCCTAGACCTGAAATTTAGGACATAACTCCACAACAGATTCTACCTGTGAAGTATGCTCATTTTCCCATTCATCCCTTACCAAATCAAGGGACCCCTCAACCTATGTCCAAATAGGAGTTTGAAGGGTGAAAACACTGTGGACTCTTGGAGGATTTCCCTGCATGAAAATAAAACGTTGGGTAAATACTTGTTCCGTTCTGTTACACACTGGTCAGCAATTGCTCTCAACATGGTCTTAGGACATGCATTAAACTGCTTGACCAGACCATTAGTCTAAGGATGGTATGGGGAGGCCCAGAGTTGCCTCACTCCACACTTATCCCAAAGATTAGTCATCAAATCCAGCATGAAGCTGGCGCCCTTGTCCAGCAGAATCTCTTGAGGAAACCCCACCTGGCTAAATATCCCCAGCAGTTCAACAGTCACTTCTCAGCCTCAATAAAGGACAATGGCACTGTCTCTGGGTACCTTGTGGCATAATCTATAACCACCAAGATGTACCACTTGTCAGTGTAACATGGGCTGCTAAGTGGCTCCACAGTGTCCATGACAACTCATTTCAATGGCTCTTCAGCAATAGGCAGGGGAATCAAAGCTGCCAAGCCTTGTCCCCAACCATTCCCACCCTGTAGCACTGCAGACAAGTCCAGCAGCAGTTTGCCACATCTTTAAAAATACTGGACCAGAAAAAATTGTTAGTCAGCTGTGCTTTTGTAAGTCTTCCTTTCCTCTGGAATAACCCCTTCCTTCAAACCCACCCCACCCCCCTTCTTTCCCTCACTGAAGCCCTCCTCAGGCCTCCCTTGTTACATCTTGTAGCTGTCCACTGCCCTTATCCACAACCATATCACTTTTCTCCTCCCTCTCTTCCATTTCCTGTTTCAATTAATGACCACATGTTTTTTTTTTAGCATGTTGCCTCACCCTATTGATCGACTCTCCTGTACAATACTCTATAGCAATCCTATAATGAAATATTATCTGCCCATTGTATTATAATGTAATGAAGAATGTATTTTGTATTATACTGTATATTTTATGTTTATTATTTGTACCCCCTGTCCCCAGGTCACACCTGGAAATGAACTTCTGCTCAGTGTGCCTTTCCAAGTCTCCAAATTTTAAATAAGTAAAGAAATAAATAAAATAAATAAATAAGTGCCCAGAAAACAGTATGTCATGAACTAAGACCAGAAGCTGGTTCCTATACACCTAGGGACCACTATCAGTTGGAGTACTCCTTCCTCTGGTCCTCCCTTAAGGACCCACTCATGGTACAGGAGTCCATTCTCCTGGTACACCTCCTATTTTCAGAACCCAGAGTCACCTTCCACACTGGTAGCTAACTCTATTAATCTCTGGAGGGATGGATCAGCTTGCTGAACTCCCCCCAAGTCTGCATGCCTGACTTTCCCCAAAATGCTCTCCTGTGGGAGAGTTGCCCACATCTGGACTCTCCTCTGTCTGTAGCTGTGGCTCAAAACTGCTGCTCTCAGTATGTCCTTTGGTTATAGCCTTCTCTGATACTGAAGTGTGGCTTCCTCTTGCACTGCCCCCTCTGCATCCTCAGGAGCCTGTTCCCTCACCTTGCAATCGACAGTGACACACATATACTGGCCTTGCTATTGAAGTCATTCCCCAGAATCACATCCATGAGCAGATCTGCACAATGCCTACCTCCCGTATGCCCTGACCACCATCCCAACTTAGGAAGATCTGGGCCATTGGCACTGAGACCACTGGAACCATTACCCACCCCTCATCAAAGAAAACTGGCCAGGCAGGATCTATTCCTAATGAATCAAATCCTGCTTCGCCATAGAAATGGGAGCCCAGTGTCCCTCAGTCTCTGGGTTACCAATCCATTCTCCACCAATAGGTGCTTATGTACGGTGGAGGGCACTGCACCCTGTGCACAAGCCGCTATCTGCTGGGAGCTCCCTAAACAACCCCTTTCCACTGCACTAGCCACTTCTGTTACATTTGTTTGACAATCATATAACAAATGCCCCAGTTTTTAACATATGTAACACCTGCATTCCTCTAACTCTTTACCTCTGAAACCACTTAATTTCCCTTTTGGGCTGGCACAGGCTGGTCTCCTTTAGGCTGCCCCTCCCAGGGTTCCCTTAACACTAGCTGATGTCCCTCCCCTGTTACCTTTGCAATGAGAGGATGGTCGAGTGAATATGAACTGATCAGCCTTATCAGTTGCCTCCCTAGTGGAGCTCAGAGTTCTCTCCAGCAACCATATTCTCAGTTCCTTACGTACAATTTTTAGGAACTGTTCCAGAAGAACAAATTGTGTATTTCCTCTACTGAGCAAGCTTTGCACCTTTTACCCAGCATTCTAACAAATTACTTAGCTGCGCACACATTTCAGCATAGCTGAATCTCCTGGTGCCTTTCTTAACCCTCTAAATGTTTGCCTTTAGGCTTTGCGACTTAACTCAAAATTCTTTAGCAAGAAATTTTTCACTTTATCATAGTCTATGCAGTCCTCATCGTACATTCTGGCAAAAGAGTCTACATAGAAACATAAAAACTGATGGCAGATAAGGGCCACTTGGCCCACCTAGTTTGTTCATTTTCCCTACCTGCTGTAATATCAAGGAGGGTTTGGGCTGCGCAATCTGGGAAGAGCAGTACCTGGTCAAAACTGAGAGATAATTGGAAGCAGATGGGGACCGGCACTTGCTACAAAGGTACAGTTTGCGTTGCTCCAAAAAAGACTGCAGTAGCCTTCCATTAAAGTGCAAAGTATTTTATTAAGTGCACAAAAACATAAAGTGCGAAAGAGTTGTAATATCAGACACTCACAGTTCCATACGATAGTAAAAATGAGCAGTCACTTGTAATCCATTAGAAAGTCCATCAGAGTCCATGAAAGCATTCAAGCCTGTAAGAGGCTGGTAAAAAGTTCCCTGTTGCAGCAAGAGGCAGGGGCACACCCACTGAAGTCACCTGACATCACCTTTGAGAAAGCATTAATGAAACACGTCCAGTGACTTAAGCAGGTGTGCCCCTGCCTCTTGCTGCAACGAGGAACTTTTTACCCGACTGTTACCGGCTTGAATGCTTTTATGGACTGATGGATTTTCTAATGGATTACAAGTGACTGCTCATTTTTATTATCCTATGGAATTGTAAGTGTCTGATATCACATGACAACACTTTTGCACTTTATGTTTTTGTGCGCTTAAAATACTTTCCACTTTAACGGAAAACTACAGCAGTCTTTTTTGGAGCAAAACAAACTGTGTACCTTTGTAGCAAGTGCTGGTCCCCATCTGCAGTAATACTGCAGACCCTCTCTGGCTTATCCACCCATTCCTAATTACTAAAGTTCCCTTATGCCTATCACACACAATTTTGAATTCCATTACCATTTTTGTCCCCACCACTTCCGTTGGGAGGCTGTTCCATGCATCCACCACCCTTTCTCTAAAGAAGCACTTTTTCACATTTCCGCTGAGTCTACCCCCTCCAGCTTCACAGCATGACCCCTTGTTTTTAAGCATCTTTATATCTGAAAAATGCTTCCCTCTTGTACCTTATTTATACCAGAAAAGTATTTGAAAGTCTCTGTCATACCCCCACCCCATGGTGTACATACTGAGGTCCTTAAAGCTCTCCTCATAGGGCTTTCGGTGCAGAACCCGAAAAATTTTAGTTGACCTCCTCTTGATTGCCTCAACTCTATGTCCTTCCAAAGATGAGGCCTCCAGAACTAGACACAGTACTCTAGATGAGGTCTCACCAATGATTTGTACAGTGGTATCACCACCTCCTTCTTTCTGCTGGTAATACTGTATGGTAATACCCCTCCCAATACACCCCAGCATCCCACTGGCTCGCCCTATGCCTTGTCACACTATTTGGCCATTTTTAGGTCATCAGATATGATTACCTCCTGGTCCCTGTCCTGTTTGGTAGTCGTTAGTACCACTTCCCTCATCATGTATTACGCCTCTGCGTTTCTGTGCCCCAAGTGCATGATTTTGCACTTCTCTGCATGGAATCTCTTTCCTTGAATGTCCTGCCCTGCTGACTACAAGCCTCATCTAGATGACCTATAGCAGATTAATGTCCTCCTTTAGGTAGGGATGCCAGAATTGCACACTGTACTCCAGATATGGTCAAAATAACCTTTATAGTGGTAGAATCACTTCTTCCCTCCTTCTGCTGTGACCCTCCCCCCTCCACAAATGGACTCTAACAAAGAAACCCAGAATTTGTTGGCAGAAAAGGACCAGTAGGCCAATCTAGTCTGCCCTATTTGGCCTGACCACTACTACACTCTGGATACTATTTTGGTCACAGGTGACCCTCAATCCTCCCTTTCTTTTAACTGTTATGTCAATGTGCCTATCCCACACATGCCTGAATCCCCCCACTGTCCCCACCTCAACCACCTCCTCCAGTCTGCTCCAGGTGTCCACTTCCTCCGGGAAGCAGCACTTCTCCACCCCCCAGCAAGTCCCATCCTTTACTGTTGCGCCTCTTCCAAAAGAGACTCCCCTCTCACACTCCACCTACAACCATGAGTCACCCATAGAAACATGGACGTTGACGGCAGATAAGGACTGCTTGGCCCACCCAGTCTGCCCATTTCCCTACCTATTGGATAAGCTGCAGATCGTAGTTAACCAACAGCCTACTTCCTCCTACCCCCCCCACTGTCTGTCCCATGCATTCTTGAATTCTCCCACTGTTTTTGACCCCATGACCTCCTCAGGAAGGTTGTTCCATGCGTCCATCACCCTCTCTGTGAAGAAATACTTCCTCACCTTGCCCCTGAGCCACTCCTCCCCCTCTGTCTTCAAACTGTACCCCCTTGTTCTTGTACATCCCTTTTTCTGAAAGATTTATTTATTTATTTATTATACATATTGGAATTACAACCCTTTGAGTCAAGGACTTATTTCTAAAGGCTCCATATCAGTTCCAGTGGATTCAACACATAGACAACACAAAAGCAATATGATAGACAGGAGATTACAGAAGTTTTTTGTTACATACCAAACAGCGAATAGCAAACAGTATTCATATATTTGTAGGTGTCAGAAAAAACAACATAGAATCCTAAGCCATCCAGTGCCCAGATAAGAGTTACAGTTTACAATAGCAGTACAGAGGTCTATACAGTGCGAGAGCTAGGCTTCAAGGACAAATACAGTAAATTCAAAATTGCAGCCTGAAATAAGGCGATTGTCGTTAAGAGTCTAGAATAGGGGCCAGGGAAGGAGCAGGGCACCTATGAGCTAGGATCCTGCTTGTGGAGCACATTCGCAGCTGAGGGTGGAGAAAATGAGGCTCTTAAGAGCTGCCTTAAAAGGACCTATTTTAGTGAGTGAGGAGATCGAGGAGGGGAGGGCGTTGAACCAGTGCAGTGCCCTGTAACAAAAGTATCTCTGGGTGAGTGATGTTCGCACCCTTGGGACTCTGAGAGCGGCCTTAGTGGAGCCACGGGTAGAGGCAGAGGAGAAAGCAGAGTGGAGTGAGGTGGACACACCTGGGAGGGAGAGAACTAGAAGTATTTTTTTAACCAGGAGGCAGGTCTGATATTGTAACCACTCTTCTAGATTGAGTATGTTGGCCAGCGAGTATAGAGTGCATACATGAGTCCATTTGTCTGCACCAGTGAGGAGCCTACAGGCCTTATTTAGGGATAGTTGGATTCTACTGAGGGCGGTGGCATCAGCAGCAGCATAGACAGGGAGACTGTAGTCTACAAGAGACAGGACAGAGGAGGAGACACCTAATCTGAGGGCATCTGGTGGGAATAAGTCCTTATGACGATAGAGAAGGCCTATGCACATGTTAATTGCTGAGGTGAGCAGGTCGATATGTGAGTGAAGGGAAAGGGCAGAGTCAAAGGTAATGCCCCGATATTTGTAGCTGCTAACTTGTTCTAGTGGGTGGAGTGAGCTGGATAGTATATGGAGGGGTGAGTTTTTTGCCTTATTTTGATGATGGGCAAACAACATGGCTTTTGGTTTTTTAATGTTAATGACCAGCCTGCAGTCAATGAACCAGTTTCCAATTTGACTGAAAGAGTGCTGGAGGGAGGCCTGAAGAAAGGAGGGGTCAGGGTTGGAGGAGAGGAGAACCGCATCATCTGCATATTGCAGGACCTTGCTGGAGTAAGAGTTGGGTAGGGCATGTACATAGATACTAAAAAGAGGAGGGCCCAGGATGGAGCCCTGTGGGACCCCGGAGCAGAAGGGGCCGGTGCTGGAGAGGGTGCTGTTTATTTTGATAAACTGGGACCTTGAAGAGAGATAGCCAGAGAACCAGTCCAGTGGGCCTTGGGAAAAGCCTAGTTGAAGGAGAGTGTCCAGTAGGAGTGGGTGGCAGACCGTATCAAAGGCCTTGGAGAGGTAGATGTAGACAGCCCCTGCAAGGTGGCCTTTGTCAAGGGTTTCATGAAGGAAGTTTGATAACTCCACGAGAGCAGTGGTCATGCTATGACCTGGATAGAAGCCATGCTGCTCTCTGCATAGGAGATTGTGGGAGGCAAGATATTCAGATAATTGGTCTGCCACTATTTTTTCCAGGGCTTTAGAGAGAGGAGGAAGAATACAGATCAGCCGATAGTTTCCAGGAGAGGAGGTGTCACCACTTTTGAAGATGGGGCTGATCACAGCCTTTTTCCAAGCTAAAGGGAACTAGCTCAGGCAGAGGGAGCAGTTGAGTAAATCAGTCAGAGGGTTAAGTACTACATCAAGGACCTGCTGTAGGATCCTAGTATCCAGGGGGTCAGAGGAAAGGCTGGTAACACTGAAGGCTTTTGTGAGATACTGCCAAGAGATTTGTGGTAAGATGGTCCTCAGGTAGAAAGGTGGGTGTGAGAGGGGCTGTGGCTGGGAGGGGAGGGGAGGTAGGGTCGAAGAAGTTACTAGGGAGAACTGCGCTGAGATCTGAGAAGGCAGTGTTTAGGCAGTCTGCAATATTAGGGGGGTCAGTGATAGCGGTTCCATTAAAGTTGAGTAGAGATGGGGCGGGGAGTGAGACTTCCCATTTAGCTCCTTTATGTTGTCCCAGAAGTTCTGGGTAGACCCCCAGGAGGAGGCAAGTGTGGATCTGTAGTACTCTGCTTTAGCCTTACGAGTGGCCCATGTACATCTGTTGTGCTCAGCATTGTAGGACTGCCTGTCCCCAGGCTTGCCTGAAGAATTGGCTCTATGCCAGAGATTGTCTCTGTGGTGGAGCTTCTTTGAGCAGTGATGTTGTGATCCATGGTGCACTATGTTGCTTAGTCCGGGTTTTGACCAGCGGGGTAAAGATGTTGCAGGCCTTATTGAAGGAGTGGGTAAAGTAGTCGAGTGCTTCATCAATACTAGGGGCCCGGTTGATTGGTGACCAGTCCCACTGGGAGAAGTACTGCTTAAGCCTAGCAAAGTTACCTGGTTGGATAAGTCGGTGGGAGACCATGCTGGGCATAGGTTTTGGTAGATGGCAGGACCACGTGAAAGTTACTGGTGAGTGATCACTCAGGGAGTTTGGATGGACAACAATGTCCATAATTCTTTGTGGGCGGTTAGCAAGGATGATGTCCAGTAATGTGTAAGAGCCGTTGGATGGTTTCAGATGGGTAGGCTGGGTTACCAGCTGTGTTAGGTTCAGGGCTGCAAAAGCATCCTTGGCAAGGGCAGATGAACCGGCAAGCCAGTTGGTGTTGAGGTCACCCACTAGTATCTGCTCAATCTTATGCGGGAGGCTGGACAGGAGTCAGTTAGGGATTGGATTGCTTGGGTTTGCTTCCGAGGGGAATGTAGGCTACCAAGATAGTCAGAGCAGCCCTGGAGGGGTCTGGGGTGATTCTAAGTGAGATGGCTTGCGTACTGTGGTCAAGCTTGGGAATTGGTAGAGCATGGCCCATTAAGTAGTCACGCATATAGATGGCGCAGCCGCCCCCATGTTTACCAGCTCTATCTTCCCTAAAAAGAGAGTAGCCAGGGAGAGCGACTGCAGAGTCTGGGGTAGATTTAGACAGCCAGGTTTCCACGATTGCCAGAATGTCAGGCTGATGTTGTGCCATCCAGCACTGGAGGACAGCATTTTTCTTTTAAGAGGCTACAGATGTTCATAGAGGCTATGCATAGCCCCAATGTAGGGAGGGTCTGACTTTGGCAGGGAGGAGATGGGCCAGGGTTGGGATGAATGTTGCTGAATAGGAGTAGGAGCAGGGAGACAAACCTGAGGAGAGAGGACATACATCGTTTGTGTGAGCCATGGTGGTAGTAAGCTGAGCTATCAGGAAGAGAGCATAGGATGGGCAGAGCAAGTATGGTGGGGATAGCATGGTAAAGCATTGGCAACAGTGTGTTGTGGGAGACCAGATGTAGATGGAGCTGAGCAGGATGGGGTGGGGGGAGGGTGATGGTGGTGGACAGGGTGGGGGAGTGGGAGAGTGGATAGAGGGGTAGAGAGAACCTCCGTGGGTGGGAGGGTGGATAGAGGGGTGGGGAAAACCTCAGAGTTATTAGCAGTTGATATTGGTGATGGACAAAGGTGGGGAATAAAGACTGCTAGGACCAGTAGAGGGACTGATAGATTTGGTCTTAGGAAGAGGCCCATGGTTGTCAGTGGGTGATGTGAGTTCATAAGGAATAAAGTTGTCAGAGAACCACTCAGATACTCCCCTACTAGTAAAGAGGCCAGTCTGAGAAGAGCAAGGGTGGAGCCACAGAGTATTTAGTTAAGGAAGGAGGCCAGTCAGAGAAGAGCAGGGATGGAGCCACAGAGTATTTAATTAAGGAAGGGGTGAGGGATGGGGGATGGGGGGTGGCGAAAAATCAAGCAGGCAGGAGCTTAAACAAGAAGCTCCCTGATTTAAATTACAGTGCTGCTTGAAAAAGATGCCAAGTTTTCAAAAATAAAGTCTTGTCTGTAGTCCCGTACCTTTCGTTATGGCAGTTTTTGGCAGCTTGCAGCAAAGGGCTGGGGAGAGCTGTGAAATATCAAGCCCTCAGACCCTGGAAAGAAAAAGAAACAGGGTCAGCATTAAAGTAAGAGGGAAAGCACTCTAGAGGCAGGGAACTGCAAGGGTTGGGATCTAGAGAATTGGGACCTGGCACTGGGGGAGGGAGAGGGACAAGCCAGGCTGGGCTGTTGTAACTACAGTTCAGGTTACAAAGCCAGGAGGAACCCAAAACAAAATGAATCAGAAATTCTGTGCAATGCTATGAACAGGGTCATATAGGAGACTTTAAAATCTATATTACTGAAAAATCAAGCAGGCAGGAGCTTAAACAAAAGCTTCCTGATTTAAATTACAGCACTGCTTGAAAAAGGTGCCAAGTTTTTAAAAAATAAAGTTTCGTCTGTAGTCTGATACTCCAAGGCATGTACCTTCCATTATGGCAGTTTTCAGCTGCTTGCAATGAGGGGCTGGGGAGAGCTGTGAAACATCAAGCCCTCAGACCCTTCCGTTATGTCAGTTTTCGGCAGCTTGCAGTGCGGGGCTGGATGCTACCCACTTGGACTCTGCTGATTCCCTTGAGGTACTTAAAAGTTTCAATCATGTCCCCCCTCTCTCTTCTTTCCTCAAGGGTATACATAGTAAGCTACTTAAGTTTCTCTTCCTATGGTTTCTGTTGCAGACCCTGTACCATTTTAGTTGCCTTCCTCAGGACTGCCTCCATCATGTCTATGTCCTTGCAGAGATTGGGTCTCCTGAACTGCATGCAGTACTCCACATGGGGTCTTGCCAACTGTCTGTACAGAGGGATGACAACTTCCAGTTTTCTACTGGTGATGCCTCTCCCTATTCATCCCAGTATTCCCCCAGCCCTCTTTATTGCCTTCTTACATTGCCTGCCTATCTTTAGGTTGTCTGATATGACTACCCCCAGGTCCCTTTCCATTGTTGTTGTTAGTACACCCCTTCCCCCATTGTGTACTCTTCCTCTGGGTTTTTGTTTCCCAGGTGCATTACTTTGCACTTTGAATCTAGGCTGTCTTACTTTTGACCATTCCTCCAACCTTGCCAAGTCCCTTCTCATCCTTTCCACCCCCCTTTGTGTATCAACCCTATTGCAGATCTTTGTGTCATCTGCAAAGAGGCATATTTTTCCTTCCAGTCCCTCTGCAATGTCACTTATAAAGACATTAAAGAGGACCGGTCCCAGTACTGCACCCTGCAGTACCCCACTAGTAATCCCCCTTTCTTCGGAGTGGACTCTGATTACTATTACACTCTGCGTCCTTTTGTCCAGCCAATTTTTTACCCAAGGTACCACCTTGGGATCCACTCCCAGGCTGGCTAACTTGTTTATTAATCTTTTGTGTGGGATTGTGTCAAATGCCTTGCTAAAGTCTAGGCAAGCCATGTCCACAGCCCCTTCTTAGTCTACTACTTTGGTCACCCAGTCAAAGAAATCTATTAGATTTGTCTGACATTACCTTCCCATTGTGAATCCATGCTGCCTTGAGTCCTATGCCCCACTGGCCTCTAGGTACTCAACAGTTCTTTCTTTCAGATGTGATGCCATCATTTTCCCTACCGCTGAGGTCAAACTAACAGGTCTATAGTTTCCTGCCTCTGCCTTGTTCCTACTTTTGTGAAAGGGAATCACATCTGCATCCAGTCCTCAGGTACCACATCACCCTCCCATGATGTGTTAAGAAGGATAGTCAGTGGTGTCACTAGTTCTCCCCTTAGTTCTTTTAGAATTCTGGGGGGAATCCTGTCAGGCCCCATTGCCCTGTCCACCTTGAGTTTTAGGAGTTCTTTCAGGACCCTTTCTTCTGTGAATGGATTGCTATTGCCCCCCCCCCCATCCAGAGTGCTTCTATTGCTTGGTTTAGGTATGTTCCCCTCCTCTTATTTTGTTAATACTGAACAAAAGTATTCATTTACTATCTCTACCTTTACACTGTCACCCTCTGCCCACTGCCCTCTCCTTTAGTAAGTCTCACTGTCCTTCCCTTGGTCTTTCTTCACTCATTAATGTACCTATAAAATGTTTTATCCCCCTTCACAACTGAGTTGGCTATCTTTTCCTCAGTTTGGGCCTTTGCTATTCTGACTGCCTTCCCTGCTCCCTTCTGTGTCAACTGATAAGAGTTCTCTGTTCTGCTCCTTCTGTGATTTCTTGTACTTTCTGAATGCTATCTTTTTCTCCCTAACCTTTCCCACCCTCTCTTTTGAGAACCATAGTGTTTTTTTCCTTTATTTTGTTTTATTTGCTTTGCACAAAGGCTTGTTGCCTTTGTGATGGCAGTTTTAATTTTTCCCCATTGTTCCTCCATCTCCCTTCCTTTCCTACTGCTTGTGCATTCCTTAGGCACTCTCCCATTCTGCCAAAGTCAGCCCTCCGAAAGTCCAGTACCCTTGCTTTTGTATTACTTGATTCTGTGGCTGTGTTTATTGTGAACCACACTGTCTGGTGGTCATTTGTACCCAGATGGCTACCCACTTCTAAATCCCAGATTCTCTCACCATCCCTGTTTGAGAGTACCAGGTCTAAGACTGCTCCCTCCTGAGTGGGTTCCAATACTAGCTGCCTGAGGCATGCTTCCTATAGGGCATCAGGAATTACTCTGCTCTTGGATGTGGCTGCAGCAAATGTGCTCCAGTTAACACTGGCATATTCAGGTCCCCCAAGAACAATATCTCCCCTTTTCTGCCATTCTAAGGATGCCTGCTATCATTTCCTTGTCCATGTCCTTCCTTTGAGTCGGGGGTCTATATACAACTCCTGTGCAGATTGTGGTGCCATTTCCTGTCTCCAAGGTGATCCACAGTGCCTCCTCACCTACCTGTTTACCCTTTAGTTCTGTTGACTTGATCCCTTCCCTTATGTTGAAAGTTATTTCTCCTTCTCTTTTACCCTCCCTGTCCCTCCTGTAGATTGTGTACCCTGGAATGTTGACATCTCAGTCATGGTTCTTTGTGTACTAGGTTTCTGTGACTGCCACAATATCCAGGCATCCTTCTTCCATCAAGGCCACTAGTTCAGGAAGCTTGTTACCCCAGACAACAGGCATTGGTACTCATTGCCCTCCATTTTATGATGGCCTTACTCCTTTTAGCCCCATCCCTGTACTTACTGCTTTTTTCTCCATTTACCCATGCCCTGCCCCCTATTGACCTCTCTAGCTTGGTGTTAATGTGACTAACTACCCAGTTTTGTGAAGCAGGCTAGGAATTCCCTGTTCCTTTTCAGTGCCTCCCCCTTAGCTATTTTAAAAGGTTGCCAATGAAGCATTTAAACCTATCACCTAGGATCCCAGTTCCCCTCCCAGATAGATGCAGACCATCATGCCAGTATGGGCCTGTATCCCTGGAGATGGACCCCCAGTCCCCGATGAAGCCAAAACCCTGTGCTCTGCACCAGTTTTTCAACCATTCATTAAATCCCTGGGTGCAGAGTACCCTAGCCTCACCCATGCCTTAGACAGGCAGCACCTCTGAGAAGGTTACCATGCATGCTACTTGTCTAAGGCCCCTTCCCAACTCCACAAACTCCTCCTGCACAGCTCTGATCCCATTCCAAGCTAGGTCACTTGTCCCTAGGTGGACAATGACATCCAGCTCCCTCTCCCACGCAGCTGATCCCATGATCCTGATGATTCGCTTCCTGTCCCTACATGCCAAGGCACCAGGCAGGCACCTTGCCTCCCTCTCCCCTCCCTCTCCCAGTTCTACCCTCCAACAATTGAGTGCCCCACTAGGATTTGTTTTCTTCCCATGTGGGATCCTGTGCCATCCTCCTGTGGGTCTCCTTTGTAGAGGTTCCCAGCATCCTCCTTGGTGTCCACTGTGGGTGCCTCCATAGAGGAACAATACTCTGCCAGAAAGGCATATGAATTATGAAGAGGTACAACTGGAGAGATGCGCCTCTGTTTCACCATCCTCACCCTCTTTGAACCCACTGTAGTCCAACCACTCCATGTCCAGGTCATGTCCCCTGAGACTTATAAGTATCTCATGGGGGGTGAACCAGGCTGCCTGGAAGCCCCCCACCCCCAATGACAGTGGAGTGGCTCTTCCTTGCAACTCAAACAGCTCTTATTCAGTCCCAGTACAGGACTCTGGGTCTACCTTACCAAGACCTGTCTAATCTGCACCAGCCATGTTTGATGCACTGTTAAAACCCCATTTATACCTTCACAAACAGCAGACTCACTTCATCCTTGCTGTTATTGATCATTTACACTGCTTAAAACAGAGCAAGAGAAACTTTCCCTTTATACATGTCATGGGATAAGAGTTCACCCCAATTTTTTATTTTAAATTCTATATAATTTTTAATATTAAGTGCAGTTAAAGATTTAGAAGTTAGTTAAAATACCAGGGACCACTTCAGATATCTGTATATATATAGGACAGTGAGCCACCAGGCATAAAATAGAGGTTAAGTTAACAAAAAAAAGTGATATTGTTCTACCTATCCCACATTCTTCAAACACCCAAAACTGTTAAAACAGCAAGCCTCACTATCCCCCAAGGAGAAGAAAATGTGGTCCAAAAGGTGAAAGTGTAGATTATCAGGTATGCATAGGAAGCTTACCCTAAAAGCTTCCTGTATAAAGCACTGTTTTGGTCACATGCCTTATTTTTGTGCTTGTGGTTGTCAGGTTATTTGGGTTGGGGGCCCCCACATTTTTATTTTATAGGGGGTGTGGGGGGGTGAAGCCCCCCAATCCAAACAAACTAACAAAAAGTAATGGAACAGGCAATTTGGCAAAGTGCTTGTGCCCGCAATTAATTTTGGTTTTGTCAGCCTATTTGAGCTGGGGGGCCCCCAATGCTTTGCCTCTAAGCACTGGCAAAAGGTGAGTTGCCCAAGAAGCTCAGCCCAATTCAAATTGTCAACAGATTCTCACAAAAGATCTTAAAAACAAGTCAAGATAACCCTCTTACTGATATCTGGAAAACATTTTAGAATTAATTTTGGCTTCCTGGGTCAAACCCCTCATGTTATTACTGTCTGTAGTGTTTTCATCTGACACAGAATCTCCATATCTCACTCATGCTCATGCTCTTTCAGCTGTATCTCATGATGGCACTCTTTCTCTCACTCCTGTCACTCTATCTTTCACTCCTCTGTAGAGGTGTGCAAAAAAAACAAAAAACTTCCACCAGCGGAATTTCTGTGAAAGTCAGACTTTCACTTTGGCCAAAGTGTGGAAATCAAATTAGTAACTTTTACAGAAATTCTGACATAGAACGGTGAAATAAATTTAGAAATTGTGGATTACTGTATTAAACTGTGGAGAAAAAAATCCACAGAACTGATCATGGTTGGAAGTGCAGAATGATGTTTACGGCATAATAACTCATTAAACTGTGGGGGAAAAAATTCCTCAGAACTGTTATTCCACAGTTCATGTGTATTCTGCAGTGCTGCCCAAAGAAGTTACAGAACAGGACAAAATCCTGCTAAACAAATTTGGAAGATTCCGATCTTGCCAATGGTGGGAGCTTGGAAAATTCCCCAAAATATCAGAATTTTCATGAAAGTTCCACAAAAGCATAATTTGCAACTTTTACCCCCCTCTACTCCTTTGCTTCCAGGTGCATCTTCTGCAGCTCTGCCTCAGCCTTTGCCTGAACCACAGCAAGATCCAGCTTCGACCTCTGTACCTGCAAAGTAGCCTCAGTTCCCGCTCTGTCTCACTTTCATGCTCTTCAACCTGTTTTATGACAAGCTAGCAGTGACCACTTTTTTCAGTGCATCCCTGGTCACTTTCCTTGAGTCAATTATTGGTTTATTGGACAGAACATGGAAGGAAATGTATGTCTCTTTGCAGATGACACAAAGATCTGCAACAGTGTTGATACACAAGGTGGGGTGGAAAGGATGAAAAGTAACTTGGCAAGGTTGGTGCAATGGTCAAATATATGGCAGCTCAGATTCAATGCAAAGAAGTGCAGGGTAATGCATCTGGGAAACAAAAACCCAGGGGAAGAGTACATAATGGGGGGTGAGATAATAACAACAACAAAAATCAAAAGAGACCTACTGTAGGAGTAATTTTATCAGATGAACTAAAGGTGGGCAAGCAATGTGAGAAGGCAGTAAGGAGGGCTGGGGGCATACTAGGATGCATAGGGAGAGGCATCAACAGTAGAAAACAGGAAGTTGTTGTTCCTCTGTACAGACAGTTGGTAAGACCCCATCTGGAGTACTGCATGCAATTCTGAAGACCCCATCTCTACAAAGACATAGACAGAGTGGAGGCTGTTCAGAGGAGGGCAACCAAAATGGTGCAAGGTCTGCATCAGAAGACATACGAGGAGAGACTAAAGCAGCTTAATATGTATACTCTTGAGGAAAGGAGGGAGAGGGAGGACATGATAGAAACTTTCAAGTATCTCAATGGAATTAACAAAGTACAAGAGGGTAGCATCTTTCAGAAGAAGAGATGTGCAAGAACAAGGGGGCACAATTTGAAGGTAGAGGGGGGATGGCTCAGAGGTAGTATTAGAAAGTATTTGTTCACAGAGAGGGTTGTGGATGCAAGGAACAACCTTCCTGAGGAGGTTGTGGAGTCAGGAACAGTGGGAGAATTCAAGAATGCATGGGACACACATAAAGCAATTCTAGTGGGGGGTAGGAGGGAGTAAGCTGTTGATTAACTAGAATCTGCAGCTTATCCATCAGGTAGGGGAATGGGCAGACTAGGTGGCCAAGCGGTCCTTATCCACCATCAAATTCTATGTTTCTAAGGCTTTCCTCATGATCCACCCCTCTCCTTTTGAACAACTCTTGCAAGTTTAGCAAAGTGCACTTTTCATACAATCCAGACAAAGTCTTCTCTCTAACTACTATTGCTTAAAACAAAAACAAGTGTACTCTGGGCTTCTTTTCTGTTATATACTGTTCTGTGACTGGATAGTTTGCTAGGTTATTAATTATCTTTTTCAAGTTCACATCATTGGCACATTGGCACCTGTATCTCACAAGCTGTACACACTCAGGGTGCAGCCAGCAACAGGTTGCCAAGTTTAGCAACCCTCAACACACATAAGGGTACTTCAGTAGCTGCCACCACTCAGAAGTGATGCTCTTATCTGGGGACTTTCTTGGTCGGAATCCCACCAGAGCCACTGCCCACACCATACAATGTTCCTTTGATTACTGGCAAACGGTCGTCCCCTGTCATTCACTTTTAAGACAACACTTCACTTCTTACAATATAGTAACTGCAGCCACCTTCTCCTTCTTTAGAGTTAGAGTATGGATTTGTCAGTATCAACAGTTAACTTTTAAATCTAACAGCAGGGTTTTAAATAAGCTGAAAAAATTGATCAGCAGTTTGATGCGTGAAACTGCTAATCAGTGAAAATGTACAGCACCCGGCACAGAATGAATAGCGAAATGTATAAAAAATATATAGTTTTGATTATGTTGTCTACTGTGCCATGGATTCACAAAAAATGGTTAGCAGTATACTGCTAAGCATTTCTGGAAATTATTAGCATTACCCCCTGTTTTGTGTAGCATTTTGCTATGCTATACCAGCTATGTAATATCCTGAACAGAGTAGAAAGACTCTTAACACACAGGATCCTCAATGAGCTGAGGCAGACTTCAATTCTTAGAAGGTGCAAGTATGCTGTTCCAGCACTGACTGACTTGATAATACCCAGTAAGACCTCAAAAGCTTTCATCTGTCAGCCCTCCATGCTGCATCATCAAAGATGTCACACTGACATCTTGGATTTGACACTTTCTTTGTCTCCTGGGGTTACCACATCTCCAAAGCTGGCCTAAACCAGAACCTTAGGTTTTGAGGACTCATAACCCCTTCTGTTGCTCAGAGCCATGTCTACCTCTACAGGTGATGGCTGCATGGCCAGGATAATTTCCTGACATGAAAGATCTTGAGCTCTTTGAAGCTTCCTCATTAACTGATCAAGGGGTCCTATCATTACAGGACAAAGGGACTGTAATTACCCCTCAGGGGCAGCTGCTTCTGCCTCTGGCAACAATTATGATCTCATTTCCTCAGCCTATTGTTGTCCCCTCAGCAGAGAGAGTTAAACAAAAGTACAAAATTATTGTTACATCTCTCCCATCTCCAAAAAATGGAAAACGCATTCCTTTAGCACCCCTAATGATGTTTTTTTACGTGAGCTGGCTGGCTCCAATTGCTATGCCTTTGGCAGTGCTCCCAGATTGGCCAAAGCATTTTCCTGTAGCAGACCCTAATTTTTCCTGTATTTTCCCTGTAAAACTTGGGTGAAATTCCTGTAGATTTCCCTGTATGCTCAAGCCAATTTATTTTTGCAATTGGCATTATAGTTGGTGGTAGTAGCAAATATTCAAACGAGAGCTTTGAAGGCCGAAGTGAGGTATATTGGTTAAGGAGTAAGCTGGGGGAGCTGGGGGGTGTGTCCAAGGATAAGGGGTGTGGATATGGACAGCAGAAAGGTGGGGCTGAGGGGAGGCTGGGGCAACGCTCTGAAATTACAGGACGTTATGTTACAGCAAGCAGGAGGGGGGATATTAGGGACAGAGGACCCTTAGATAGGGAAGTTGATGCTAAGGGGAAAGCGTACGGGGTGAACATTCTGAATACAAAGATAGTGGAGGGGGAAGAGTCAGGAGGGGCTGTTGTGCGGAAGTCTAAAACAGCAGACTGTGGGAAGGGAGCTCCTAAGGTGAACAGAGCAAGAGGGGAAGAAGAGGGGCAGTTTAGAGGTGCAGTCAGGGGAATCTCGGGTTACTTGATGGAGGCTGACATAGAGTGTCGCAATAAATTTGAGCTACTAAGCAACCTAGAGGGGGAGGAAGGGGTTGGTGGAAATGAGAAAACTTATACAGAGGCCGGGGGGAAGGAGTCTGATACCCATAGGGCATCACAGACTGGCAATGGAAAGGATAGAAATAGTCCCAGAGGGAGAGGGGGAAACATATATGTTAAGCAAATGCGGGAGATGAAACATATTCCAGACATGAGAGAGGAAAGCATGATTGAGAGAAACTGGGAGACAAGGAGGTGGGAGAGCCCCTTTCAGCAGGGGGGTCAGTACCAAGGATGGGGCCTAGCTAAAGGGGACCCACAGAGAGCCTCTGGAGGCAGGGGGCACTATTACAAGGGGGAGGATGGCGGTGGGGAAGGAGAAACCATCAGAGACAGGATAAATGGTTCGGATAAGAGAGGGTTAAAGGGACACCTATTCAGAGGGAGTTTGAGTTAAGTGGGCAAATAGCAAGGAGGCAGAAAGGGGGGGTGACAAGGGGTCTCTAGTAAGGCAGGAAGACTCCCACGAAATTGAGATCATGAATAAGGGGAGGGGGCTGAGAGGGCATAGTGGAGGTAACCATAAGGATGATGGCGGTGTTAAGGTTCTGTTATTGGGAGACTCGATGATTAGGGGTATCCAGTGGGAGGGCAGGGGGTGGATGCCATGCAGGTGAAGGTAGTGTGTGTCCCTGGGCTGACACTGCACAGAGCAAAGTTCATGGTGTATGAAATGGTTAGATTGTGGAGGGAAACCAGATTTCCTGGTGCATTTGGGAACTAATGATCTAGAGGGAAATAGCATTTGGAAATCCAAGCAAGGTTCCAAGAACTTGCCAGAGTCTGTCGGGATAATGGATGCAACATTTCTTTTCGGAGATATTGCCAGTACCAAAGGCCCCAGTGGAGAAAAAATGAAGCTCACAGAGGTTAATGACTGGCTCAGGAAGTGGGGGGAAGGGAGTGGGTTGGGGGTGTTAGGGAACTGGAATGGAGTTTGGGAGGATAAGGGCTATATGCCAAGGACAGGTTTCATTTGCCCCATTAGGGAAGGAAGTCCTTAAACAGGGATGGCTGACTACATACAAGAAAGGTGGGGTTTAAACTTGTGAGGGGGAGGGATAGGGAGGGCTGACCAGAAGCCCTCTCCTCCAGATGAGGGAGTAGCCTTCACGCAAGGGGGAGGGGAAACAGATTGGGGATGGAGGTTTCAGGAGGAGCAGGAGGATGGAAGTATAAGGAATCTGGGGGGTTCAAACAAAGAGAATCAGGGATAAGGGGTGGGGGGTGGGGGTTGGTGTTAGTAAATGCCAGGAGCTTGAAACAAGTTGCCAGAGTTCCAGGCCATGCTGTTCGGGGTGAGGGTGGGCGGTCACGGAAACGTGGGCCAACAAAAACCATGACTGGGACCTAAACGTACCGGGGTACACTATGCTCAGGAAGGATAGAAAGGAGGGCAGAGGGGGTGGAGTGGCTATGTTCATTAGAGATGACATAGAAATTGCTAGGGTAGAAGAGGCAGAGGGAAACGTGGAGGCCTTATGGGTCACTTTACGATCCTCAGCAGGAAATAAGGTCAAGCTGGGTGTAGCATATAGGCCCCCCGGGATGAGTGAGGTTCTAGAGGATGGTTTGCTGGACAACATCATTGCCCAGTGTGGACCAAAAGGGGAAGGAGTGGTGTTGATGGGGACCTTAATATGCCAGGTACAAACTGGGGAACCATGTCCTCTAAGGTGGCCAAGAGCAGAGGCTGCTGGATGGCTTCCAGGATGTTTTCTTAACACAGCATGTGATGGAGCCCACAAGGGAAGGGCATGTCCTGGATGTGGTTCTGGCAGATGGGGATCTGGTAAGGGACATGGTTGTACAAGACCCCCTGACTGGGAGCGACCACAATACTGTCTGGTTTCAACTAAGCATGGGGAGGGGGTGAGATCTAGGACACTGGCAGTGGACTTCAGGGGGGCAGACTTCATGGGCATGGGAAATATTCTCAAGGATCACTTGATGGGGATTACCTCAATGACAAGTGTGGAAAGGAGATGGGAGGTCATAAAACGGGGACTTCATGAGGCAGTCAGGATCTGCACTAAGTTGAAACGTAAGGGAGCAAGGTCACATAAACCATGCTGGTGGTCCAGTGAGGTACAGGTAGCAGTCAGAGAAAAGAAGGCAGCCTACAAAAAATATAAAACAACAAGAGGGGATAGGGATAAGGAAATGTACCAGCTTGCATCTAGAAAAGTCACCCGATGGTGAGGGGAGCAAAGTCCAGTAAAGAGCAGCAGCTGGCACATGGGATACATGGAGGGGAAAAGGGGTTCTTCCGGTACATTGGGGAGTGGAGAAAAACTAAGGGCCATCTCAGCAGATTGAGATCAGAAGGAGGGTGGGTGGAAGAGGCGAGGGACCAGGCAGAGGTATTTAACAAGTACTTTGCCTCTGTGTTCACTAGGGAGGGGGATGGGATATCTACAAAGCAAGGCACGAAGGGGATAGAAACATCAGTAAGTGGGATCAGGGGAGCAACAAAAATGGAGCAAGAGGGAGAGAGAGGTACCCCAAGGGTGTCACATCTGGGTAAAGATAAAAAGGCCAGTAAGGTGGAGGGGACGGATGATGCTATCTCTGCCAAAAGGTGTGTTAGCCCTCAAGGCCCTAAAGAAAGACAAATCTCTGGCGGATGGCATTCATCCGAGAGTACTATGGAATTGGCGGACATACTGGCTGCACCCTGGCAGAGCTTTTCAGCAGGTCACTTGAGACAGGGAGGGTACCTAGGGATTGGCGAGAGGCACATGTGGTACCAATCCATAAGGGGGTCGAGGGAAGTACCAGGTAACTATAGACCCATCAGTTTGACCTCGGTGGTGGGAAAATTAATGGAGTATACTAAAGGAGCGATTGGGGTGTACTTGGAGGAGGTGGGAGGTCTGGATAATCGGCAACATGGGTTTGTGCCAGGTAGGTCATGTCAAACCAACCTTGTGAGTTCTATGAATGGGTAACATCAGAACTGGACAGGGGAAAGCCTGTGGATGTATTATTCTTGGACTTCAGCAAGGCGTTTGACTCTGTCCCCACAATGGTCTGGTGGAGAAACTGATGGGGTTAGGAGTAGGCCCTTTGATGGTCAGATGGATTGAAAACTGGCTAGCTGGACGCACTCAGAGAGTAGTGGTCTGTGGGAGCTCTCGAACCCTAGAGAGGTGGTGGTAGGGCACCTGAGGGCTTGGTCCTGGGTCCGATCCTGTTTAATGCATACATATCAGACATCAGGAGGGTATAGGGTGTGAAATGAGTCTCTCTGGATGACTCCAAGATGGGAGCAGTAGTTGAGGGAGAAGAGGGGAGGTTGGCCCGCAAAGGACCTGGACACCCTGGAAAGCTGGGCTCACACATGGAAATTAATTTCAATATCACCAAGTGCAAGGTGTTGCATCTTGGTCGGGAAACCCAAACACAGGTACACCCTGGGAGGGAGCGCTGGAGGCCCCATAGGGAAAAGACCTAGGGTTCATGGTGGATGCATGTATGAATAACTCTGAGCAGTGCAGGAGAGCGGCTAGCAAGGCAAACAGGATGTTGGGATGCATCGTAATGGGGATCACCTCTAGGAGCAAGGAAGTGATTCTGCCGCTGTACAATGGACTGGTTAGACCACACCTTGAGTACTGTGTACAGTACTGAAGACCACACTTAAAGAGGGACATACAGCTCCTAGAGAGGGTACAGAGGAGGGCAACAAAGATGATACGAGGGGCTAGGGATTTGACGATGAGGACAGACTTAAGGAGCTCTGCCTGTTTTCACTGGAGGAGAGAGGAGACAGGGGACATGATTGAGGTCTTCAAGTACCTCAAGGGAATACATAGGGTAAACATGGAGGGGATCTTTAGACTAAAGCAGGGAGGCATCACCAGAGGGCATGGTTTGAAGTTGGAAGGTGGAAGGGTAGGGGGGAAAGAGGAGGAGGTTTTTCACTGAGAGGGTGGTGGACCCTTGGAATGCACTGCCTGGTGAGCTAGTTCAGAGATCCACAGTGGGGGCTTCAAGAGAGGATGGGACAGACACAGAAAGTGGATGTATCAGATGATGTCCTGTCCCAGGGGGGTGGGGATGGATGATACGGGTTTCGGGAGCACAAGGGATGGGAGGGTCTCGGCACCCAACTAAGGATCTAAAGTTCGAGCAGACTCGATAGACCGTAAGGCCTAATCTGCTGGCAAATAGTATGTTAGTATGTTAGTTGTCATCTCCTCGACTTCCCCCAAGTTTTTAAACACTCTGTCTGTCCGATCAACATACTCATAGCTAAAGCAGCCAACAGTGATGCATGATTGTATTTACATTAATAAAAAAACCTAAAACTTATCTCCGCAACCTCCCCTGAGTTCATGTCCCATCCAATGCAACACACAGATCAATGAATAATGCATGATTATTTGATTACCCCACAGATAGGTTTGGTACCTGAATCATTTTTTCATCCTCCAGTTAATGAAAGTTTTTATTTATTTTTTTTTTTTTATTATCAAGACATTTAAAAAACTCAGATCATCCCCTCAACCTCCACCAAGTACATGTCCCAGCTAAAGCAGCACACAAACCATTTATGCATGATTTATGATTACCCCAGAGACAGGTTTGGTACCTGAACTATATTCTTCCATCCTCCGGTGACTCAAGTTTTTTTAAAATTAAATATTAAAAAAATATTAAATATTAAAAAAAAAAACCTCTGTCCCAGCCAAAGCAGCACAGATTCATAGATGGTTCAGCTAGCTAGCTTGATTATTTTATGCCAGCCCAGAGATAGGTTATTAATGTTATTTTGTTTTACCTTTTTTCCAAGAGATGATTGTCCAAGAAAGCTGCTCAGGGATTGGGCTCATCTCTTTCATTCTGTGACCACTTTTCTAATGCTGCAGTAAAGCCGACGAAATGAAATGGACCGGCGGCAGGTCAGGGTCTCGTCTCGATGCCGGCGATGTCCCAGGTGTTTTTTAAATTTATTCTGCAGATCTATCTGCAATTGGAAGGCAGCTCTGAGATAGGCTGGTCTCTCCTTTTCTTCTGAGCCAAAGAAACAGAATGGACTGGCGGCGGCAGGTGTGTCGGTAGCTCTCTGGGATCCCGGGTCGATGAAATGGCAAAACGAAAACACGTGGCAGACTGAGGTGGCGAGCAGCTGTGGATGGACAATATCCTCTGTGTTTTTGTCTACATCCCTCCCCCTTCTCTCTCCAGTGGCAGCAAGTATGGCAAAGGAACACCACACTCGACTCCAGTAACCATGCCAGTTTAAATATTCCCGGGGCAGCACTGCATCAAACAACTTCGCCAATCAGAGACCACAGTCAGTGCGTGATCAGAGCATGACTGGGGTCTCTGAACCAATCAGGGGCAGGCTTGTGATAACCTCATCTGGGAACTAATCTGGAAATGAACTCAGACTCTCGCTCGCAACTACTTTCCCCTGATTTAAAGTGACGGCACCAATTTCTCCCGTATATTTTAGAAAATAAAGAATTCCTTCCCGTACCCCGTTTTGAGTCCTTAAACCCCATAAAATACGGGAATCCCCGTAGATCTGGGAGCACTGCTTTGGTTCACTCTGTGTGTGAACCCCATACTGGCCCCTCATAGCACCTCCTTCCCCTAATTTTTCTTTCTAGGTCCTAGCTATTGTCTAGATAACTCATCAGCATTTCCATGCTGTGACCTACTGCAGTGCCTAATGTCCAGATTATAGGACTGTAACATCAGGCTGTACCATAACAATTTGGGGTTTTGACTACTGGTCTGGCAAAAATGTTAATCCCATTTCGTCAGCCTATCTCTGTCCCCTCAACAGATACAGTTAGCTTCAAAACAGAAAAACAGTACAAAAGTATTGCTACAATTGTATACAAAATGAGGACTGTGTCGTCATGTCATATAGACATTTGTTACTGTCTCACACCATCTCACCAGAATGCCCCCTTGCAAATTATGTGTATGACTCAAGGGCTACTCATCCTGGTTGAATAAACTTAAAACATAATCCAACACAATTCTGAACAAGCCTGCAAAAGCCATGGAGTTGTTTTCTAGGGGAGTTTCTTGTGACTTCAACCCCTGTGCTTTGGGAGCAGCAGAAACCACTAAACTCATTTCATTTTTTGCCTTCGGCCAAGATTCCAAAGCAGGATACATAGCATCCAGAATCAGAGACCACAAGTGGTAGGGGGATGGAGAAGCATAAATGCTGCAGGAATTGTAGGCCCTTGGGAGTGTGCTCATCACCACCTACAGGGATACGGTCAGAGGTCAGGAATCAAGAGACGGTGTGAGCATTCTAGACACAATTTGCCGAAAAATAGTGATGACAACATTACTGTAGCAGAAGAGGTGAAACAGAGTTGTATCAGAACCATCTTGCCACAGGTATTCTCCTTCTCCATACACTGTAAAGATTCTTGTACAGCTCAGTTGCATCACTCCTGGTAGTATCATCATGCTTTTCCACTGCTTTTATAGAAGTCTTCTTAGGACTACTTCTAGTGCCACAGGGCCTCAGTTTAGAATGCCTCATCTGTCTGAGAGCAAACAAAATGTTTAGTGGTGTTCCTGAAAACAGACTTAATCTAGTGGTAGTGCTGTGTGGAATTTTCAAGTTCCAGTGGAATTAAATTTTCAAATTCCAGTGGAGTGGAATTTTCAAAATTGTGACAAAATTTCACCAAATTTCACCAGAAAAGGAGTGGCATAATTCTGCAGCAGAAAAATGTGGAATGAGTTTTTCCACTACATTTCTGCAAAATTTTATTCCGTGGATCTTGATATTTTTCACAGAAATGGTTGATGAATGATTTTCTGCAGAAAGAATACTGTGGCTTGCAGCAACCAGAATGTTACAGAAGAACCAGCAAAATTCCGGTGGAAATTCCACTGGTGGAAAAGTCACTCTGCACTAATTTCATCAGTGGAATTCTACATTTTATACAGCATTATCTACTGGCCATATCATGTTAAAACATAAATAAACTTCAACTAAGCTTCGATTTTAATGATAGTATTCTCCTCCCAGTTCCATGTCATGACAGGCATCGCAAAACAGCGATTGCTGTTATAGCGAGTGTACATTGCCGAAAAACAAATCGGCAGTGTATACTAGTGGGTGAAACACATCAGTACCTCTCTGACTGAATATAACCAACTCCAGGGGGGTGCATGTCAGGAAGGGGGAGACAGTTTGAAAACAAAAACAAAATTGTGGCAGCAGTAAAATATTCCCTGGCCCCTGGCCCCAGTACCTGCTGCACCAAAGCTAGTCACCCTCACCACCACACCACATGACTAGCTCAGTGGCAGCATGGCACACTACCCCACACAAACCTTTCCTATCCTTCCACTTTCCCTCCTTATACTTCCCCTTCCAATTGCCCTCCCTTGCTCATCCCTACTATTGACATTGCATTCCGTCACTAGCCTTACAGGGTAGCCCAACACGATAGTGCTGTAAATGAGTTGCTGTTTTGACAGTTGCTCATTTACAGTCACTATCATCACATAATAAGTGATATTACAGTTAGAGGAAACACTTCTGACCAATGAAAGCACATGTTTCCTCTACACATAAAACACTGTTTTTCTGTAAAGAATTTCTCACATGCAGGTGCCCTAGAAATGGGCAGGATATGGTGTTTTTTTTTTTTTTTACATTTTTTATATATTATTGGTCACTGTATTAGTAATATATTAATAGTTCCATGGAGACCACTCTTACTTTTGTAACTGTGATCTCACTTACATTTTTCGGGTGTTCGTAAACTCACCTTTTGTTTATGGATTTCATAGCCTAAGAATGCATGTTGGACCACTCTTACAACTGTAAAAGTAGTCCTGCAGCAGCATTAGCATCAGTGTTGGAATTACTTTTTATGAGCTTTGGAATTAGGGGAGCCCATAAGGGTCCTATCTTTAAATTGAGCCCCTCTTTCCCATTATAAGTCAATGGCATTGATTCATGAACTTCCGAGGCTCTCTTCAGAGCTGGGGGGGGGGGGGGCTGAACCTTGGCAAGCCCTTCTGTAATTCCAACACTGATTAGCATGCAGAAGAAGGTGGAGAGTACAGAATGGTGCTAGCTGAAGGGTTTCATCAAATGGTTGCCAAGATAGCACTTTCACGCTTTGCTCTCAAAGATTAATGTAGCAGTCATTTCCCTTGAACCTTCATGGAACACATTCTGAAGAAAGGGGGGTTACTAGTGGAGTACCTCAGGGCTCAGTACTGGGTCCAGTCCTCTTTAACATCTTTATGGGTGACATTGAAGAGGGTCTGTAAGGAAAAGTATGCCTCTTTGCAGATGACACAAAGATCTGTAACAGAGTTGATTCACAAGGGGGGGGTAGAATGGATGAGAAGGGACTTGGCAAGGTTGGAGGAATGGTCAGACATATGGCAACTTAGATTCAATGCAAAGAAGTGCAAAGTAATGCACCTGGGAAATAAAATCCAGGAGAAGAGTACACAATAGCATGGGAGGTACTAACGACAACGATAATGGAAAGGGATCTTGGTGTAGTAATATCAGATGACCTAAAGGTGGGTAAGCAATGTGAGAAGTCAGTAAGGAGAGCCAGGGTGATACTGGGATGCATAGGGAGGAGCATCACAAGTAGAACATGCATTTGTCAATGCCGGTCGTTCGCTTGCAGGTATTTGCAGTGGTGTTTGGCACATATGGTGCTTTATCCTAATGCCCTGTGCGATTGCTGGTATTTGCACAATAAATTTTCAGCATGACCTTTTTGTTACCCCCATTGTGCGCTACATAGGTGGTAACACGTTTTGGGCAGGATGTGAAAAATGACAGCTGTACTGCTCATAAGGAGGTGTGGTAAAATGCCAATGTTGAAAATCTGGAGTGGAAATATTGAAAATTCGCAAACCTACGAGCATGCATGGGAACTGTGCAACGCACGCTCAAAAACAGTCATTGTTAGGAATTTTTTCACCAAATTTTCAACATTGGCATTTTAAAACCTCTGCTAATGAACAGTGTCACTGTGATTTTCTTACTGTGTTCCATACATTGATTTAGCACACCGACTGCGCCATTGTGCACTAGATGGGCGGAAACACATTTTGGGCAGGATGTGAAAAATGAAAAGCTGTACTGCTCATAAGAAGGTGTGGAAAAATGGCAATGTTGAAAATCTGGAGTGAAAATATTGAAAATTCGCAAACTTACGAGCATGCGTAGGAACTGCACAACGCACGCTCATAAAACAGTTATTTTTAGGAATTTGTTCACCAAATTTTCAAAATAGCCATTTTAAGATATCTGCTCATGAACAGTGACACTGTGATTTTCTTAATGTGTCCCATACACTGAGTTCGCATAGCTTAATGTGCCATTGTGCGCCACATGGGCGAAACACATTTTGGGCAAGATGTGAAAATGACAGCTGCACTGCTCATAAGGAGGTGGTAAAATGGCAATGTTGAAAATGTGGAGTGAAAATATTGAAAATTCACAAACTTACGAGCCGCATAGGAACTGCGCAATGAACACTCGTAAAACAGTCATTTTTAGAAATTTTTTCACCAAATTTTCAAGACAGCCATTTTAAGACCTCTGCTCATGATCAGTGTCACTGTGATTTTCTTAATGTGTCCCATACATTGAGTTCGCACACCGACTGCGCCATTGTGCACTACATGGGCGGAAACACGTTTTGGGCAGGATGTGAAAAATGACAGCTGTACTGCTCATGAGGAGGTGTGGTAAAATGCCTATGTTGAAAATCTGGAATGGAAACATTGAAAATTCGCAAACCTACAAGCGTGCATGGGAACTGTGCAATGCAGGCTTGTAAAACAGTCATTTTTAGGAATTTTTCACCAAATTTTCAACATTGGCATTTTAAAACCTCTGCTAATGAACAGTGTCACTGTGATTTTCTTACTGTGTCCCATACATTGATTTCGCACACCGACTGTGCCATTGTGCGCTACATGGGTGGAAACACGTTTTGGGCAAGGTGTGAAAAATGACAGCTGCACTGCTCATAAGGAGGTGTGGTAAAATGGCAATGTTGAAAATGTGGAGTGAAAATATTGAAAATTCGCAAACTTACGAGCATGCATAGGAGCTGCACAATGAACACTCGTAAAACAGTCATTTTTAGGAATTTTTTCACCAAATTTTCAAGACGGCCGTTTTAAGACCTCTGCTCATGATCAGTGTCACTGTGATTTTCTTAATGTGTCCCATACATTGAGTTTGCACACCGACTGCACCATTGTGCGCTACATGGGCCGAAACAAATTTTGGGCAGGATGTGAGAAATGACAGCTGTACTGCTCATGAGGAGGTGTGGTAAAATGGCAATGTTGAGAATCTGGAGTGCAAATATTAAAAATTCACAAACGTACGAGCATGCGTAGGAACTGCGCAATGCACACTCGTAAAACAGTCATTTTTAGGTATTTTTTCACCAAATTTTCAACATAGCCATTTTAAGACCTCTGCTCATGAACAGTGTCACTGTGATTTTCTTAATGTGTCCCATACATTGATTTGCAAACTGACTGCGCCATTGTGTGCTACATGGGCGGAAACATGTTTTGGGTGAGATGTGAAAAATGACAGCTCTACTACTCATAAGAAGCTGTGGTAAAATGGCAATGTTGAACCTCTGGAGTGGAAATATTAAAAAGTCATGAAACCTACAAGTTATGCGTAGGAACATAGCATACACTAAATAAAACAGTCATTTTAGGAATTTTTGCACCAAATTTTCAACATGGGGTTTTTGATACCCCTTCTCAAGAATGATGTCAGTGTCATGGTGTTATTTGGGCCCAAAGGGTGATTTCATGCAGTGACTGCGCAGTGACTGTGAAATCACCCTTTGGGCCCGAATAACGCCATGACAGTGACATCATTCATGAGAAGGGGTCCAAAAAACCCCATGTTGAAAATTTGGTGCAAAAATCCAAATAAATGCCTGAGATATGCAATAAAGTTGAAAATCCCCTATCTAGCCCATTATACAGCTTACCGGCATTTCCTCAGTTCGCGGTCGGCTTTGAAGAGTGCAGACGTGTTCCCGGTCCAGCGATGATCGTCGCGCCAAGCTCCTGAGGTAAGATGGGGTGAGGGGGGTGGGAGGCGGGATGCAGTGGCTGGGTGCGGGTTGGGGAGGGGCTGGGAGACTATGTGGGACCATTTTGCTTTTCAGGTTGAAAAAAGATGACGCTGGACGCTTGCCACGCTGGGAGGGCTCCCAGCATGGCACCAAAGCTTTGGGGGGCATTTGGGGGACGTGGAGCCAACGGGGGATTGGGCACCCCCGTCGGCAGATGATGTGGGATGTTTGCCACGCTGGGGTGGGCTCCCAGCGTGACACCAAAGCTTTGGGGTGGGCCTTTGGGGGGACATGGAGCTGATGGGGGATTGGGCACCCTCGTCAGCAGAGGACCCAGGACATTTGCCATGCTGGAGTGGGCTCCTAGTGTGGCACCAAAGCTTTGGGGTGGGCGTGAGGCCTACCAGCGCTGAGTATGACAGCAGTGGTTTTCCTTGAAGCGAAGACCACCGCTGTCATACACAGCTCCCACACCCATTGGTGCAGGACCGCCATGCCTGCTCAATGGATCAGTGGATTGAATGGGAGAGGCACACCTCCAAAGTGTGCTACTCTCCCAAAACATTCCTTGTGCATGCGTGCAAGCGAATGTAAAAAGGGAACTGGTTATCCCTCTGTACAGACAGTTGGTGAGACCCCATCTGGAGTACTGCATGCAGTTTTGGAGACCTCATCTACGCAAGGACATAGACAAGATGGAAGCAGTCCAGAGGAGGGCAACTAAAATGGTGCAGGGTCTACATCAGAAACCATATGAAGAGAGATTGAGAGAGCTTAATATGTATACCCTTGATGAAAGGAGGGATGGGGGGACATGATAGAAACTTTTAAGTACCTCAAGGGAATCAACAAAGTCCAGGAGGGTAGCATATTTCAGAAAAAGAGATGTGTAAGAACAAGGGGGCACAATTTAAAGTTGGGGGATAGCTCAGGGGTAATGTGAGGAAATTTTTTCATGGAGAGAGTGGTGGACGATGGAACCGCCTTCCTGGGGAGGTTGTGGGGTCTAAAATAGTGGGGGGAATTCAAACATGCAGGGGACAGACATAAGGCAATTCTAGTGGGGGGGGTTGCAGGAAGTAGGCTTTGGTTAACTAGAATCTGCAGCTTATCCAATAGGTAGGGAAATGGGCAGACTGGGTGGGCTAAGTGGTTCTTATCTGCCGTCAAAGTCTATGTTTCTATGTTTCTATTTTTCAACAGCACGACTCTGCGCTCCCTACCATCTGTTATCATCTTTGTTGTGTACTGCATTTATAGTTATGGTTTATAGTTTATTATATTCAGAAAACATTTGGGCTAAAATAGACCTTATTTGAAGGTGTCTGTCATTTATCTGCTGTTGTGTAAAGGCACGTTAACCAATCACAGTCATACACCAGAAAATTGATTGATCAACATTTCACAGCATTCCACAAACTAATGCATCATTGACATCCCACAGCATTGCACTGATTCTAAATGTTTTACATTTAAATATTTCTTGCCTATGTGTTTATTGTAGGTACAGTGCAATAGCTTGAATGTGTTATGGTTTGATAAACTGTGTTGCTTCAGGGCATGGTTTGTAGCTGTATTAGTCCTTTTACAAACAGATGAACAAAGTAGGTGCTTTATTTATTTATTTTGATAATTGGTGACAAGAATTAGATACATAAAAACAAAGACAATGCCCGCAGAAAAAGACCAAAGGTACATTCAGTCTGCTCAAGTTCCTATTTAGCACTGGGGCCTACTGTTCTTCCTGGGTCCTAGCCTTCCCCACCCCCCCTTCTGTTCTCTGCCTCCCAGATTCTGATGCTCTGAACAATCACTACTCCCTTCATTCTGTCCCTGCCATGTTTAAAACTACTTATAGGTTTTGCACCACCACCTCAGCTGGCAGCCTGCTCCACAGCTCCACCACCCTTTCTGTAAAATGATATTTTCTGCTGTCCCTCAAGAAGTTCCCTTCTGTTAGCTTCCATTCATGACCACATGACTGCGAGCTGGTGTTTAAGTTAAATATTTCCTGCAGCTCACCCTGTTAATTCCTTTTAGGAATTTGAAGGTCTCTGTCATATCTCCCCTCTCCCTTCTGGTCTTCAGTGAGTACATGTTCAGTGCCTTGAGGTGCTCCTCATAGCGCATGCCCTGCTGGCCCGGAATAATTTTTTTTTAAACTTTATTGTTCTTATCATTCTGACATCCAGACACATAACACAATGAGAACTTGATACTGTATATTCATATAGAGGGTTGAGAAATACATAAGAAATACAAAGCTTTTTGAGTAAACAAGAAATAAAAAGTAATAATATCCCTCCCAAAAAAAAAAAAACAAATATATGCACTAATAGCTAGCCTCTATTAAACCCGAGATCTTATTTCTGCCCTCTCTAAGGAACGAAATCTGGTCTATGCTTCCCCATATACAGAACTCATCTCCTCCATAACAACTCAAAACGTTGAGAGGTATGTCTAATAGAAGCTGTAAGTCACTCCATATGATACACTTGTACCATAAGGTTCTGCCATTCTTCAATAATAGGAGGAGTAGGGGAAAGTCACCCCTTAATTATGGCCTTCATAGCCATAAGAGAACAAATCCTGAAGAGCATACAAGAGGCTCGTCCTGGAATCATTTTTGTTACTCTGCACTGCACCATCCCTATCCTTCCTGAGGTGAGAACCCCAGAAATGGGTGCTGTACTCATGGGGCGGCCTTACAATGAATCTGTACAGGGGAATTAGAACATAAGCTTTCAGGCTGCACACACTCCTTCTTCAAGTAATAGCAGTTTCTACAAAATCCACAGCTTTTATTCAGTGGATAGTGTAATTCCCTACTAGTAATTAACATGCATAAGAACGAGTTGTCAAATTTAAAGACTGGAAGGCTAATAGCAGGTGTTAAATGTATCTCCTTTGTAATGTAATGAAGCAAGGACTCAGGAGTTATGTAATGTATGTAATGCATAGGTAGCCACTTTTTCCATAATTCCAAATATCATGCTAAAAACCCATAATATCATCAATTCTAAAATGTTTTATAGTACTATCACTCTGACATGAGAGCTATAGTGTTATGAAAAAGAATGTGTGTTTCAGTGAAGCGTGAGTGCTGCTTGATGGCTACACCTTTCCTCTGCAGTCACAGTTGTCGACCCTACTCCTCAGCAGAACATGCCTGGGTTCCAGCTGGATGGAACATCACTTCTGCCTACCCAACACATGGCAGTAGCAGCAGTATGGGAGAGGTGTCTCCTAAAACTTCCCCGCCATCCATATTGAAATCTGGGGGGGTACCTGCTCTGAGTGATTAGCCATTATCCTGATGTCCCACTTAGTATTGATAGTGAGTGAGCAAGTGATGAATTGGTGTCCCAGTCATGGAGCTGAGCCGTCATGGTGAGCATGAGAAAGTAACAGCCAATGCAAGTTCTGCAGCGGTGAGTGAAATGCCTTATCAAAAGTGGAGAATATAAAAAAAAAAAAAACAGTTACACAAGAGTCCCATGTATTTAAAAAACAGTTGAGCAAGAGTCATATGTATTACAAAAAATAACACATGGGACCCTATGTGTTATAATGCTGGTAATACCATCTTGGGATCCCATGACATCATAAACCTCTCGAGCTTTGCTCTCAAGGTTCATGATGTCATAGAATCCCTCAATGGTGTTACAGCATCATAACAGATAGAATCCCATGTGTTATTCTATTTGTATATACCTAGGCTACATAAACATGCATACACATAAGAACATAGTACATGTTGATAAAAGGAATGATCAAATGTATACAGTACAGTAAATAAAACCGCATTAATTTTAACGCACAATAAAAAAATTATAAATTATATAAATTGAACTTACAATAACTATCCAAATGTGTTATATAAAATAAAAGATGGATAAGTGTGGTATGCAAGGAAATTAACCCATCAAGGGGGATAACCAGATGATAAAGCCACTTACCCTTTGGTATTGTGGCAGACACAGTATAGCACAGTGGCTTAGGGCACTGAGCTGCAAACCTGGAGACCTGGGTTTGAATCCCACAGCCCTCACTTGCTTACTGTGTGACTCTGAGCAAGGCACTTAACTTCAATGTGCTGTCAGGTTACACCTGGAAACAAGCTTCAGCTTAGTGTGCCTTTCCTGGTTAAACAATTTCTCCTTTCCCCTTTATGATCTAGTTAGCCCCTCAATGGGTTTACTTCCTTGGCCTATATAGTGGACAGTATAACATCACTAGGCACTACACCCTATCTAGGTGGGCCTATGTAGGGGCTCGCAGGAAAGGAGCAAGTCACTAGGTGAAGTAGGGTTTTCTGGGAGAAGCTGCTTGATATCTCCTCAGTGAATACCTGATTATACAGTAGAAAAAAGCCCATAGGGATGGGGGTAGACATGGGGGTCAGCCAACTGTAGGGACTGTGGTGCAACCATTTCCTGGGCCATGCTCTAGAGGATGGGGCACTACCCTATTTGCAGAAGGTTTGAGGATCTCCATGCACAGCAGTGGGCAGCTTGGGGAGAAATATTCCCACTGCAATGGCAGCCGAGCTAGAATCCTAAACCATGCCTCTCAACCCCTTGACCCTTGCCTCAAAAATCAGGGTCAAAATTAGGGACACATGACCAAAATCAGGGACACATTAAATAAAGGGTAATATCACTTCATGAAGCTAAAAAAAGGAGTTAAGTTGGGATCAACCCACATAATTTGAAAATGGCTGGCAGTAGTGTCTCTGCACTGTCACCAGTATTGCACCATAGGTGCTGTTGCTCTATTGACACGCTGAACCAGGGTGATAAAATAATGGACTAGACATTTTCAGTTAAATTCTTTCCACATCATAGACGAAGAAACTTTATATGTGCTCTGACAAATTGTTTCCCATTTTTCCTGTTTTTTAAGGGGCAGCCCATTTCCTGCTCCCGCAGCCAAAAGACCCATAATGAAGGGAGTTTACTTAGTCCCTGCAGTGCTTTATAAGTGTGCGATATTCGATGTGGGAGGTCTTGCTCCTATTAAAATCTGAATGAACATGTTAGATAAGTCTGGTAGTGTGTCTTCTAACCAGTCTAGTTGAGTATGCTCACACTTGAAAGTATCAGAACATATCTGTAGGGGGGGAATTTCTAACAGATCATGCACAATTTGAAAGGATTTAATATCCTGTCCCTGCACCATTTGAACTGGGAACCATAACCCTCTATGGTGCCAGTTGTTATACCATGTGTGCTGGGAGGCAGGAATTAAATAGTTATGCAAGTTCAGGGGCCAAAGCCATAAATGCTGTTGGGTTAGGTCCCTTTTAAGAACATACTTTTTCAAGACTTGTAAGTCTACGTTTGTTTTCATCCCATTACATCTGTATTGGGTAGGAAAGTGTTGCACATCCAGCAGACCAAGGTCGATGGGCTGAGAAGGGGTCTCCTCCCTCTATCTGGGCCCATGTGCTACTCAGGAGAATTTCTGACCCAGTACCTCACCTGTTGTAACTGCACTACCTCTTGATACAACCAAAGGTCTGGCAGCGCTAAATTGCCCTGTTTCTTTAGGTGACACAGCACCGAGAAAGCAACTTGAGATCTCTACCCTTGCCAGAGAGAGCATGAGATTTGTCTGTTCCAGCAAGCCCATGCCCTTTGGGAGATTGGGAGTGCCAAATTCTAAAATAGGTATAAGAATTTAGGCAGAGCCAACATTTTAATTGTTGTCAAACTTCTTTCTAAGGACAAGGTAAGTACTTTTCAGCGGTCTAAGTCATACTGCAACTCTGCCTGTAGAAGAGTATAATTGGCTTCATATAGCTGAGAGACTGCAGCTGTAAGCCTTATTCGCATATATTTCATCTGGGAACTGATCCAGCAGACTGGGTATTGAGCGTGTAAGGCCACACTCCTGTTATACTGGATAGCCAGAAATTATGTTTTACTCTCATTGAGCTTGTAGCCTGACAAAGAACCATATGTTTGGAGTAATGACCAGATGGTGATAAGGTCCATTTCAGGAGCAGTCACATAAAGGATGACATCATCTGCACACAGAGCTATGTGGTGCTCCATACCTATGGGACCCTTAATATTCAAGGTACCCAGGTGTTGTCTTATAGCCTGTGCCAAAGGCTGATGTATAGTGCAAATAACAGCAGGGAGAAAGGTTAGCCTCATCTTGTCCCACGCTGCAAAGGGAATGATGAAGACAGGTGACCATTTGCCCTGACCTGCACACTAGGTGTGAGATAAAGTCCTGAAATTCAGTCAGGAATCCAGATTAATGGAGTGTGGTGTGGAAAAGGGACCAAGAAACTCTTTGAACACTTTCTCTGCATCAAAACTCAGGGCCAGAAGAGAGGAGCCAGAGCCAAAGTCCAGCTGAATGAAAGAGAAGGATCTCTTAATGCTGTGCATAGTTCGGTGAGATCTAATAAAGCCAGTCTGTCTTGGTGGGTGGTACAGGGTAGGTTGCCATCAAGACACCTTGCCAGTATGGACAGAAATATTTTATAGTTCATATTTAAAACTGAAATTGGGTGATATGATTTGCACCTGTCAACTAGTTTCCCTGGCTTAGGAATTACTGAAATAGTAGCATAGTTCCAGGATGGAGGGAGTGCAGCTCCTTTTACTATATTATCTGTTGCCCTAAGTCAGTGGTACCCAGTCTGGTCAGGGGTGGGAGCCACCTTCATTTTGACACTTCACTCAGGAACCATGCCAGACATAAACGGCATCATTTTGTGATGAAATGACCCACGAATACAAAAAGTATAAGCTAAAAAGCATGTAAAAAGCAAATGTTGGCAAATAAATACACACAAAATACATATTAAAAACTTAATAAACTATAACAGATGGCAGATAAATCTAATATTATTGTAGATAATTAGATATGTGGCAGTCCTTTTTTGAAACAAATGTTATGAAGTCAGGCTGTATGGTGGTCACAGCAATTTGAAGATATTCACAGACCAAAACCAATAAATGAGGTACAGTACCTCAAACAAACACATCGAGTGCACTTTGAAAGCACAAAAGCTCATGACATGTAACAGCCTCAACAATGATGCATATCACCAGTAGGTACAATAGGGACCTCAGAACTGCTGAGATAAGGAAATAAAAATAAAATAAAAAAGTGTTGTTAGATCTAAGCCCATTCTCGGTTAATGAACAAACTGCTTGAGATACAGTGTATCAATAAAAGGTTTAAAAGGTTTTTAAAAGAGGTTGTACCTGCAGTTCAATTGCTTTCACTGTATTCCTTCACCAAGTTGCCACAGCAGTAGCAGTCAGTACTCCAGGAGGGAACAGAGGGACTAGATGCGGGCAGAAATCGCAACCAGGCAGATCATGGAGTGTTGAGTCTAACAATATTATAATGGAGGCAGAGGCAAAACAGAGTAAAACTAGGTGGGCAAAAACCCTGGTGGACACCTGGCAGAGCACTGACAGGAAAAGATTGAAGCATCAGGACCACTTGCGAAGTACTGCTATTTATGCTTAGAAAATGGGCAAAGACAATTCTCTCTTCTGATTGGCTAAGACACTTATTTAGGTGGGCATCTATCAGACAATAGATGCCCACCAAATAAAAAGCCCTAGCCCAAACCTGCCTGATAGCCAGCAAAGTATCTGTGTGCCCAGTACCCTGCTTCGTCACTGGCGGAAGCTCTGGGCACACAACTTCAAACTGTCGCCATTTCTTTTTCTATCGCTTAGCGAGACCACAGGCAAAACAACTCCCAAACACATTTGCCATTCCCCTAAACACATTTATTCACCATTTTAACCCCAACAACAAGCCTCATAATTAAAATATTTACTTCCCTATTCACCACTCCTTTACGGAGTGATTGACCATCTGCAAGATCCACTCCGTGCCCCCTCCCCCATTACTTAGCAACAGCCAGCAGCGGTAATCAAGACTAAAGAAGCTCAAGCAATGCATGGTAAGCAATAATAAAAATCTTACAGACACCCATCCTTTCCACTAATCCCATACACTGTTCACTCGTCAGTCTACCATTGTAAAAAAAAAAATCCCATGTTTAGAACTCGCACTTCGGTGAAGTAAGCAGTCTCGGATTCCCATTCTTCCACTCTCGCTTCAATCTCAGTCAAAAACAAACAACAAAGCAAGCAGTAATACTGCCGACTGCCATGCTGCCAGACAATACTTTTGATCTCTCGCGACTACATCCTCCACATAGCCACCAGCTGTCAAGCCTGCAGTTTTAAAAAATAAAGAATAAATGAAAGCTGCTAAATTGTTTTGTTCTTCTCTCGTTGGTGGTGGGGGGTGACCAGTAGTATCTTAGTGTCAGCTGTTAGCTGTCCTGAATGACATTCAGTGGAGGATGGTGGGGGGAGACAGACTGATGCCAGTATACAACAAAAAAAAGAAACACAGCCTTACATTTCTGTGGGTCTTTGCAGGAGGGAAACTCAACTGTCTACAAAGAAGCTCGACTCTGGGTGTGTGTGTGTGTGTGTGTGTGTGTCTGTGACCATGACAACCAGCCAAAAAACCCAAAAAAAACACACACATCATTCTACTATAGGCGGAGGAACTATTTTATTAAAAAACTCATTTAAAACTCATTTTATAATAACATTTTTGTTTATTAAACATTTTTTTTCACAGTACCATTTTCTAAGCTGAATAATACCCTCCTGGGTGGGCTGTATGGGCAATACCGGACCTTCCAGGGGCTATAAGGCCCTCCGCCCGCGGTGTCAGGCCTCATTAAGCCCCTGCGTGGTCCAGTATTGCTCAATACCACCCACCCTGTTTGGTATCATTGCTTGCATGCCTTGCTAGTAAGAACTGGGTAAAAATCACGGAGGAATGAAACACCTACTTAAGCTGAGAGTTCCATAACGGGCAAAACATGCTCCTTCTCTGTCTGAAAACTGACAGTTGTTTTACGAGTGTAATTAAAGTAATTAACAACACCTGCTTAGTTTTATCACACTGTCATTGATAGCGCTAAGCGAGTATTGTTAATTCCATTGTATGTTGGAAAGCTGAAAAGTGAAAGCAATCAGGCAGCATGTTAAGAGCTGTAATTACATGTGTTGTATTATCGGAACTAATGAGCTGCATTGAAAGTGTTAATGAGTCGCATGTGGCTCTCGAGACGTGGTGTGAGTACTACTGCCCTAAGTAAAAGCGGCGTCACTTCCAGCAAGAATTTCTTATAGAATTCTGCCAAATAGCCATCTGTTCCTGGACATTTTTCTGTCTTAAGGTGGCCGATGACTTTCTGCATTTCTATCCCAGTACTTGTTGCTCAAACCAAGTCCTGCACTTAGGCATCTAATTTTGGGAGGCACAAAGAGGAGAGGAACACTGCCTTGTCATCCAGCTCAAGAGGAGGGTCTTCCATGTAGCTTGCTTGTTTTTGATCAAGAATATCATTGCAGATGTCAGCATGCTTAATACTAACAGACACTGTATTTGTGTGGCAAACAGAACAAATGGCAAACTCATCATAAACAAGTTTACCCGTGGCTCGGTATTATCTTTGGGGACACACAAGAGCAGCAGCTGGTGGTCTTAATAACGAGTCACTTGAGTTTTAATTTTAACACCAAAATAGTAATAAACGGTAGTACGGAGGAAATTCTTTGGCATGTATATATTTTTTAAATCACTGTAATGCCAGCAAGGGGGGGTCTATGTGATAACGGCGAATGCCTAAAGGCGATCACCATTATCGCTCAGAGTGCCGAACACATTTTTGGCACTCTGACAACCCCAGCGCACCAGCACAATGGTGCCAGGACATATTTTTCCTGCTTTCTGTGGGGGGGGCTGCATCTTCACACGCTTCTCACCCCAACTTAAGGATTCTCAACCCAGTGGGGTGCATGGTGGGGGTGAAAGCACAAAATAAAAAGGTTCAGGCCGGGCACAATAAAAATCGCAAGAACGCCTGGACCTGAACCTGGTACATCAGCCACCCCAACCACTAGCCAGTCCCCAATGCCACGATGCAGCTCAACCAGCAACTGCAGCACCATCCCTACAGCCTCTCCACTCCCTCCCAGCCCATGCTCACCTTGCTCGCTCCCACACACCCCTGCATGCATACGTATAGTGACATCCTGTCGCCTAGTTCACCCACCCCCTTATCTGGTCACCCTACCTTTCCATTGCCATGAGTGGATTGTGCCAGGAAGGTGTCGCCGTAATGGACGGCACCCATCCTCATGCGCCCACTTCACAGGTTACTCCAGCAGGGCACCTGATATTAAGCACTATGAAAATTAAGAAAAAACTGACAGTGTCCATTTAAGGGAGATGACCTGCATTACATGAGGAAGGAAACAAGAGTATTAGGGCAAAAGTTTGATTTTTTTTGTGGACCATTGTTTAAACTGAAAAGGAGGAGACAGAAGCTGGAGATTTTGTGGGATGGGGAGAACAGGGAGTACTGAGAAGGAACTCCCTTGAAAAAGGGGAAATACACTAGAAGGTGTCAGTAATGGCAAGAGCAGAGACCAAAAAAGATTAAGGGAGGGAAGGAGAGATTATAGGCAAGGCCCCTGGAATTCTGCGGTTCTGCGGTTGCAGAATTTGCTGCAGAATTTGCATCATGCTGCAGAATATATATAGTGCCACAGAATTCATTGCTTTTGGTGAATTTTCATATAAATATACTGTTTTTCCATAGTGTCAGGCTTTCTTTCCCACCTCGTTTATCCTGAAGCCCCTCCTCTATGCTCAGCATATGATGTCATTGATGACATCACATCATATTTAGCCAATGACAGGACTGCATTCTGCCAGAGAAATGAATAAAGCAGAATCTGCAGAAATCTGAAAATGCTGCCGCAGAAGTCAAGGAGCTCTGCCGCAGAAATCAGAAAATTCTGCTGCAGAACACCAGGGGCCCTGATTATAGGTCATTCTAAGTCAGCTAGCTGGAGAAAAAAAGGGAGGAATATGAAGGTTGTAAAGGGCAAGGACCATGAAACAGGTAATGGGAAGAAGAATAAAGGGGGAGGTTGGAAAGGGGTCTCCTTTAATGAAAGCAGCCTAAATAATAGGATCAGTGATCTATAAACAATGGTGACTGAGGCTAAGTTGGTAGTTGTCACAGAGACATGGGCCACAGGGAGCAACAAATGGGATTTGGCAATTCCAGGGTATACCCTGTACAGGAAGGACAGAGTAGGGGTAAAGCGGGTGGAGTATTCCTCTGCATTAGAAAGGGTACTGAAGCTCCAAAAGACTGGACCATCTAGAAAAAAGGAGGGGGAATGGATTCAAGTTGAGTAAAGCTAACCATGGCTGCTTGTAAAAACATTAAGATAGGAGTAGTCTATAGACGGGGCCCCTAGTGCTCTATGGCAGCATTTTCCGATTTCTGCAGCAGGGCTCTTAGGTTTCTGTGGCAGCATTTTCTTTACTTCTGTGGCATGATTTATTCATTCCTGTGGCAGAATGCAGTCCTGCCTTTGGCTAAAATATGATGTGATGTCTTGATGACATCACATGGCAAGCACAGAGGAGTGACTTCAAGATAAACAAGATGATAAACAAGACAGATAAGAGAGCCTGGTACTATGAAAAAAATGTATATTTAAATGAAAATTCACCAAAAACAATGAATTCTGTGGCAATACTATATATATATATATATAAGCAAAACAAAATGGTTATATTTAATGCAAGCTGAAAATAGAAAATAGAATTAAAAATCTATGTTTCAACCTTAGGTCTTCTTCAGGAAATATCTAAAAGAGAAAAAAAAAACAAAGTTAGTGTAGAGAGGAGGTAAAATGAGGGATATATATATGTGGGGAAAGAAAAAAGGGGAGGCTCAGGGAGAAGAAGCGATAAATGGCAAGATTAAGAGAGAATCTTTGAAACAAAAAGGTGATGATGGGACAGATGAAGCATAAGAAGAAGAATCAGTATATATATATAGCGCTTTTTCATACATCCAAAGCACTTTACAAGCAATGCTAGACTGGTAGTGAAGTGACTGAATGTGTGGTGGCAGCCATATTGCACATCATCACCCACACACAGCCTGAATAATTGCATGGACCGGTTTATGGGAAGGGGAATGTTGGCCAGGACACCGGGAATGTTCCCTACTCTTTGCGAAGAGCACCCTGGGTTCTTTTACTTCCACCTGGACAACACCAGGATGGGCAGAAGGGACCTCAGTTTAACGTCTCATCTGAAGGACAGCACACCCCAGCAGTACAGCACTCCCCAATACTGCACTCAGATGCCAGTGATTTTTAGGTGCCAGTCCAATCCCAGTGTGGGATGAGAACCCACGACCTTCAGGTCCAGAGGTGGATGTGCTACCAACTGAGCCACGCTGACACCTAGTAGGAGTGAAAGAGCTAGGAAAGTCCTCAGGTGGGGACTAATTAACAGGGCCTTGTAAGAAGGCTGAAGGGTGACAAAGATGTGGGAAGGAGACTGAGCTGGAGATTTATGGTGAAAATGAAAAAGAAATTAAATGAATACAAATACAAATAGACTTTAGGGAAAATAAGGGGTGGCCGAAAGATGTTAGTGGAAAATAAGTCTATCATTTAAACCAGAGGGCTGCTGGGAGCCAAGGTGGTTGATCAGCTTGGCTTCCATGTTTTTTCTATGGTCAGAATCCCAGAAGCCCTACTGAAGGACATAAACAGAAAGCTCATTGACACTGTGGTCCCTGGAGATAAAGTGGGATACAATGGGTTTAGCAGTGTCACCATTCCTGCCTGCTCTGTAATGTTCCCTGAAATGGTTAGCAAGGCACCTACCAGTCTCTCTGATGTAAATAGCTGTACACTTCCTGCAAAGAATACAATATACCACATTAGTGGAGGTGCATGAGAACTCCTTGGTGATGTGAAAAACACCTGTAGGCCCCAGAATTTTACTCACACTGGAAATAAATTTGCAGGTGTAGCAGCAAGTCCTGTTGCATAGTTTGGCACTTGGGAGGGAGGAACTGTTAGGAGTAGGTAGGCTGCTTTTAACAAGGAGATTCTACAGATTAGATGGCCAGCGGTAGGAGGCAATAGGTGGCTCTGTAAAGGAAGCACCAATGTTAGGGTCAGTTTGCAAAATGGGAAAGTGACTGGTGACAATCCTGTGAAAAGAAGGTGTGCTCTGATGCAATTGAAGCACTAGTGGAATTCGCTGTTTTTCTTGCGTGACAATATCCTTCCTCCGGGGGTCAAGGTTACGGGGCATGTTACTGACCTGGGAGAGTGCTCTGTCCACTGTGCTTTTAGCTTATCCCCCGTTGATAAAAAAACTGCATTATTTGGGTCTGCTCAGCAAAATCATCCTCTTTACTTCATAACCTGCGAAGTCTAAGAAACTGTGAATAAGGCATGCCATTCTTGACATGTCTAGGATGGAAGGAGCTGTGGAGGAGGAAACTGTGAGAGTCGATGGGTTTGTAATAAACTGATGTCTTTAGACCAGTGTTCTGTATTGACAGCTGGATATCAAGAAAAGGCAGTGTAGAGGAGGGTACTTCAACAGTGTATTGAAGAGAAGGATGGGCCATGGTAAACTTGTCAAGGAAGACTTGGAGGATCTCTCTGGAGCAGGAGGTGGCACCAACACCATCATCAATGTAGCATTTGTAGAGTTCAGGCACAGTCCCTGTGAATGAGAGATAATAATGCTCCTACACCCAACCCACAAACAGATTAGCAAAGCTGGGACTCATCTTGGTACCCATGGCAACTCCACTGACCTGCTGAAAAAAACTGTTATTAAAAGAAAAAGCATTTGAGTGTAAGAACCAGTTCTGCCAGACGAGTTAGTGTGTGTGTGTGTGTGTGTGTGTGTGTGTGTGTGTGGGTGGCTGATGGACTTCCCGCTTATTCAAGAAATGCTGCAAAATTGTCAGACCATCATCATGGGGGTTCACTGTGTAAAGAGATTTGATGTCCACGGTGAAGATGAGCTGATGAGAGTCACTGAATCTGAATCTGTCAAATAACTGGAGAGCATAGTTAGTGTCTATAACATAGGAGGGCAGGGACTCAACGAGAGGTCTCATGAGGCTGTCCAAAAATGCAGAGATGTGGGATGTGGGGCAGGAGCAGGCAGACACTATAGGATGACCCGGGTTACCTGTTTTGTGGATTTTGGGAAGGAGATAAACCCTAGATGTCTGGGATGCTGAACTATAGGTCTCTTAGCAGAAGCAGGGAGCTCTTTGTTTTCAATAGCAGAGGTGATGGTGGTGGTGACCTCAGTCTGATAGTCAGCAGAGGGGTCATGTGGAACAGAACAATAAAACCTGGTGTCAGAGAGTTGCTGTGTGGCTTCAGTGATGTATATCTCCTTTTGCCAGACCACAACAGCACCTCACTTATCAGCTGGTTTGACAACAATGTCATTCCTACATTGCAGAGATCTGAGGGCTGCAAGCTCACCAGGTGTCAGGTTGGAATGGTTGTGCCTGCAATGAAGATTGAAGTTAGTGGTGTTTTCCATGCATTGGTTAACAAAACAATCAACAGCAGCAAAACGTCCTGGAGGGGGTGTCCATGCACTGCGCTGGAGATTGATATAGTTGATTATTCTGGTGATGCTGTCTTTATCTGCGGGAAGAGGAGTCTCATTAGAAAAATGAGATGTAAGGTGTACTCTATGATAGAAGCACAGCAGAGCAACTTGAACCTGGTGTGCATCAAGATATCTGGGTGTGGGCACAAAAGAGAGACCTTTGCTGAGGAATACAAAATACTAAATTGTTAGGTTATGTGTGACTCAAGGGATCATGTTCATACCTCTCAACCTCTGGATGACCAAATCAGGGACAGAGCACCAGAAAATCAGGGACAACCAACGTAAATCAGGGACACTTCATTAGCATGCAATTTGCATAGCCACACCCCCAAATGGGTCACATGTATGACCCAGCAGCAGCCCCCCCCCCGCCAACTTGGAAATAGGTTGCATGTGTTATAAATTGTTTATTTTGTCATATTTTTCTAGGTTTTACTTTAACAAGTCTCAGACTCTCAGACTAGCAGGCAGTATGCAAAAAAATGCCAAGGCAGCAGCAGCATTCCGAATTAGAGAAGAAGGAACTGGAAGTGAAAGATGCCTCCTGTTCTTGTACTGTACTACTTATTTTTATGAACACTGCCTTATGTTAACTGAGATGCTGCAGGAAATGAGCCTAAGCTAGGCTTAATGGCATAAATGAACTTAAACTGGACACTTGATGCTATGTTTCACCTGCAATCTGTTAACTAACTACTCGTCTAAGTTTAATTATGCCATTGAGCCTGGGCTCATTCCAGCAGCATCCCAGTTAACATGAGGCAGTGTTCAAAGTAGTACAGTACAGAAGAGGAGGCATCTGTAGTCACTTTCAATTCCAGTTCCTCCTCTTCTAATTCAGAATGCTGCAGCTGCCTTGGTGCAGTTTTTTCTCACTGCCTGCTAGTCTGTGACAGTCTGACTGACTACTCTAGTCTCTGTGCACCTGCCAGCCCACTGCCATTGCTGCTGCTACATCATTAATACATTCTTGGATCATTGGATGGACACTACATACCTCAAAATAAAGCTGAGCTCAGCAGCACTCCTGTTTCTCTGTTGTCCATTTTTCTCTTCACGGAGACTTCTGCTGCTGCTCCATGGCACTCGGCGATCTGCCACTGAGTTGGACCTAGTCACTGAGTAATTTAATAAAATTAAATGAATTACAGGTAGTCTAACTTTAACTTTTGTAAAAGTTGTGGCCCAGGGCAGCAGCAAACAGTGGTCAGCAGCGAATCAATGATCAAGCGACAACTCGGGCTCGGCAAGCAGCAGGACTTGAGGGACGACTCCAACGGCAAATACTGGCAGCAGCGGCTCAATCACAGTTTTCTATCTGGCACTCTTGAACTCTCCTCTGCTAAGTGAGTTCCAAGAATGCTGGAGAGGCTGCCTTTAATCAGTGCTAGCGGACCTTAGGGGGAACTCAAAGTTCAGGTCTGTAGTAGGTGGAGGTGCCAAAACATGAACGGACCAAACAGCAGCTGGTGATTGGTGGACTGAGTGGTGATGTCAGCGCGCTCGTCGATCTGTGCAATAGATAAAGAAACAGAGGGGAACAGTCAGTGTGGAGTGCATGGCATTGCGATCTCAGGTAAAGAGTCAGCATTTTCAGGGCAATCCAGGGTGAATTCGGGATGGCGGGGCAGAAGAGCAGAAATGGCCAAAAAACGGGATGTCCCAGGTGAATCGGGACACTTGAGAGGTACGCTCATGTTGGTAGCTGATCTGCTGGGTGAGAGACTGGAGTCTTGCAGATTTGGTGTCCTTCAGGAACTGAAAGAGAGTGGAGTTAAGGTTTTTAATGCAGTGCTTAATAAAAGGAAGGTTATTTGGAGTCGTTTGCTGCAGGAAGTCCTTTTGCCTTTCAATGGTTTTGTCCACAGAGATCAGTTGTTTTTTAATGGAGAGAATGGCATGCATGGTAAGTTTCCTAGAGAAAGTTTTCAAAAGTTTATTAGTGGAGGAAACATGTATATCAGACCAAAATGAACAAGGATGGAATTTCAAACAGAAACCTTTAGGAATAATACCCAGGTGGCGGCATTTGGAAAGAAACTGTACATGACTGCTGAGTTTAGTCTTGGAGCAAATGGCAGAAAATAATTCAAGAGAAGACTTAAAAATATGAGAAGGGAATGCAGACATAGATGAAATGAAGGAGCATCCTAGAGAATTCAGAAGAGATTTCAGATTAGGCATAGTGGGTTGCAGCAAAGGTAGCATACAAAATGTAAAAAACAAAACCAAGTCACTGCGTCAGCATGTGGTCTAAAAGCAAAACAAAATGGTTATATTAAAGCATGCTGAAAATAGAAAATAGAGTTAAAAATCTATGTTTTGACCTTAGGCCTTCCTCAGGAAATTTTTAAAAGAGAAAAAAAAAACAAAGTTAGTGTAGAGGAGAGCTAAAATGAGGGATATATATATGTGGAGAAAGAAAAAAGGGGAGGCTCAGGGAGAAGAAGTAATAAATGACAAGATTAAGAGACAATCTGTGAAACAAAAAAGTGATGATGGGAAAGATACAGCATAATAGGAGTGAAAGATCTAGGGAAGTCCTCAGGTGGGGACTAATTAACAGGGCCTAGTAAGAAGGCTGAAAGGTGACAAAGATGTGGGAAGGAGACTGAGATGGAGACTTATGGTGAAAATTAAAAAAGAAATTAAATTTATTTGCTTTTGGTATGAGTACAAATACAAATAGACTTTAGGGAAAATAAGGGGTGGCTGAAAGATGTTAGTGGAAAATAAGTCTATCATTTAAACCAGAGGGCTGCTGGCAGCCAAGGTGGATGATCAGCTTGGCTTCCATGTTTTTTCTATGGTCAGAATCCCAGAAGCCCTGCTGAAGGACACAAACAGAAAGCTCATTGACATTGTAGCCCCTGGAGATAAAGTGGGATACAACGGGTTTAGCAGTTTCACCATTCCTGACTGCTCTGTAATGTTCCCTGAAACGGTCAACAAGGTGCCTACCAGTGTCTCTAATACAAATAGCTATGCACTTCCTGCAAAGAATACAATACATCACATTAGTGGAGGTGCATGAGAACTCCTTGTTGATGTGAAAAACACCTGTAGGCCCCAGAATTTCAGTCACACTGGAAATAAATTTGTAGGTATAGCAACGAGTCTTGTTACATAGTTTGGTTCCTGGGACGGAGGAACTGTTAGGAGTAGGTAGACTGCTTTTAACCAGGAGATTCCACAGGTTAGGAGGCCAGTGGTAGGAGGCAATAGGTGGTTCTGTAAAGGAAGCACCAATGTTAGGGTCAGTTTGCAAAATGAGAAAGTTACTAGTGATGATCCTTTGAAGAGAAGGTGTGCTCTGATGGAAAGGAAGCACTAGTGGAATTCACCATTGTTCTTGTGTGACAAAATCCTTCCTGCGGGGGTCAAGGTTTACGGGGCATGTTACTGACCTGGGAGAGTACTCTGTCCTCTGTGCTTTTAGGGTATCCCCTGTTGATAAAAAAATCTGTGCATTATTTGGGTCTGCTCAGCAAAATCATCCTCTTTACTGCATAACCTGTGAAGTCTAAGAAACTGTGAATAAGGTAGGCTATACTTGACATGTCTAGGATGGAAGGAGCTGAGGAGGAGAAAACTGAGAGTCAGTGGGTTTGTAATAAACTGATGTCTTCAGACCAGTGTTCTGCACTGACAGCTAGAGATCAAGAAAAGGCAGTGTAGAGGAGGATACTTCAACAGTGTATTGAAGGGAAGGATGGACCATGGTAAACTTGTCAAGGAAAACTTAGAGGGTCTCCCTGGAGCGGGAGGTGGCCACCACACAGTCATCAATGTAGCGTTTGTAGAGTTCAGTCACAGTCCCTGTGAATGAAAGAAAAAAACATTCCTCCACCCAACCCACAAACAGATTAGCAAAGCTGGGACCCATCTTGGTACCCATGGCAACTCCACTGACCTGCTGAAAAAAACTGTTATTAAAAGAAAAAGAATTGAGTGTAAGAACCACTTCTGCCAGATGAGTTAGTGTGTGTGTGGGTGGCTGCTAGACTTCCTGCTTATTCAAGAAATGCTGCAAATCTGTCAGACCATCATCATGGGGGATCACTGTATAAAGAATTTGCTGTCCATGGTGAAGATGAGCTGATGAGAGTCACTGAATCTGAACCTGTCAAATAACTGGAGAGCATGGTTAGCGTCTTTAACATAGGAGTGGCAGGGACTCAATGAGGGGTCTCATGAGGCTGTCCAAAAATGCAGAGATGCAGGATGTGGGGCAGGAGCAGGAAGACACTATAGGATGACCCGGGTTACCTGTTTTGTGGATTTGGGGAAGGAGATAAAACCTGGATGTCTGGGGATGCTGAACTATGAGTCTCTTAGCAGAAGCAGGGAGCTCTTTGTTTTCAATAGCAGAGGTGATGGTGGTGTGACCTCAGTCTGATAGTCAGCAGTGGGGTCATGTGGAAGAAAAGAATAAAACCTGGTATCAGTGAGTTGCTGTGTGGCTTCAGTGATGCACAACTCCTTTTGCCAGACCACAACAGCACCTCACTTATCAGCTGGTTTGATAACAATGTCATTCCTACATTGCAGAGATCTGAGGGCTGCAGCCTCACCAGGTGTCAGGTTGGAATGGTTATGCCTGCAATGAAGATTGAAGTTAGAGGTGATTTCCATGCATTGGTTAACAAAATTATCAACAGCAGCAAAACGTCCTGGAGGGGGTGTCCATGCACTTCGCTGGGGATTGATATAGTTGATTATTCTGGTGATACTGTCATTATCTGTGGGAAGAGGAGTCACATTAGAAAAATGAGCTGTAAGGTGTACTCTACGATAGAAGCACTGCAGATCAACTTGAACCTGGTGTGCATCAAGATATCTTGGTGTGGGCACAAAAGGGAGACCTTTGCTGATTAGTGATTGCTCATCTTGTGTCAGGGGAAGGTCTGGAGGAATACAAAATACCAAATTGTTAGGTTGTATCTGACTCGAGGGCTCATGTTGGTTGTTGATCTGCTGGGTGAGAGACTGGAGTTTTGCAGATTTGGTGTCCTTCAGGAACTGAAAGAGAATGGAGTTAAGGTTTTTGATGCAGTGCTTAATAAAAGGAAGGTTATGTGGAGCTGTTCGCTGCAGGAAATCCTTTTGCCTTTGAATGGTTTTGTCCACAGAGATCAGCTGTCTTTTAAAGGACAGAATGGTGTGCATAAGTTTCTTAGAGAAAGTTTTCAAAAGCTTATTAGTGGAGGAAACATGCATACCAGACCAATATGAACAAGGATGGAATTTCAAACAGAAACCTTTAGGAAAAATACCCAGGTGGTGGCATTTGGAAAGAAACTGTACATGGGTGCTGAGCTTAGTCTTGGAGCAAATGGCAGAAAATAATTCAAGAGAAGACTTAAAAATAAGAGAAGAGAATGCAGACATAGATGAAATGAAGGATCATCATAGAGAATTCAGAAGAGATTTCAGATTAGGCATAGTGGGTTGCAGCAAATGTAACATGCAAAATGTAAAAAACAGAAACAAGCCACTGCGTCAGCATGTGGTCTAAAAGCAAAACAAAATGGTTATATTAAATGCATGCTGAAAATAGAAAATAGAGTTAAAAATCTATGTTTTGACCTTAGGTCTTCTTCAGGAAATATCTAAAAGAGAAAAAAAAAAAAAAAAAAAGTTAGTGTAGAGGGGAGGTAAAATGAGGGATATATATATGTGGGGAAAGAAAAAAAAGGAGGATCAGGGAGAAGTGATAAATGGCAAGATTAAGAGACAATCTGTTATACAAAAAGGTGATGATGGGAAAGATAAAGCATAATAGGAGTAAAAGAGCTAGGGAAGTCCCCAGGTGGGGACTAATTAACAGGGCCCAGTAAGAAGGGTGACAAAGATATGGGAAGGAGACTGAGATGGAGACTTAGGTGAAAATTAAAAAGAAATTGAGTACAAATACAAATAGACTTTAGGGAAAATTAGAGGTGGCTAAAAGATGTTAGTGAAAAACTCTTTTATGCCCTCAAGAGCAGTGGTTTTGGACCTCAAATGGGCAGATTTTGCTTGAATGAGAGCAAGGATCCAGGAAAACTTGGTGGGAGTAGATCAGATCAAGGGGTAAAGGAAAAGTGGGGAATGATTAAGACAGCAATTCTGGAGGCAACAGACTCCTGCACCAAGAAAGTCTCAAAAAAGGAGTAAGCATAAGACACAAGTCTGGCTGTCTTGTGAGGAGGTGGAGGCTGTGAGGGCAAAAAGGAAGGCCTTCATAAAGTACAAGGTGGCCAAAGGGGAGAAGGAAAGGAATATCAGGCAAAGTTAAAAGAGGTGAAGGCAGCGGTGAAAAAAGTAATGGCAGACATGGAGTGCATATTGCTAAGGGTGTGAAGGGAGGAGAAAAAGATTTCTTTTTCAGATACAGCCAGGAAAAAAAGGAAGGCTAGGAGAAAGATTGTCAGGCTAGCTGGGGGGGGGGGGGGAGATGATGAACAGAAGCCCAATATCTTAAACAATTACTTCTGCTTATTTTTTCAAATCAAAGTTTATTGCTTTTAGATTACAGAGAACAGAACCAGTATACACCATCTGTACAATACAATGAATCAGAAACAAAACAATCCTATATACACTGGAACTGTCCCCTCCCTTTCCCGACCCTAAACCCCACTCCCATCCCAATAAACCCCACCCTCCCATTTCAGCACAGTCTACACAATTCTTATAGTCCACAGACTGTGCCCCTAACATCATAACATTATATATTAGATGGTGACCAGCGTGTGAAGAGGTTCCCATATCCTTTTATATCTATCCATTCTATTGTTGAGACTAGCCACTATCTATTCCATTCTGAGGTTGGCAAGTAACTCTTTCAACCATTCGGAATATGAGATATCAACACTGTCTTTCCAATCGCGGAGAATAACCTTCTTAACAGATAGGGATATCATAGCTATATGATATCACCTGATGGTCACTGGAATCATGGCATAATCACCTAAAAGGCAAACCTTAGGGGTTAAAATATCCAATTTCCCTAACAAGTGGTCTATCTTCTGTTGGATACTCTCCGAAAGCATAGAGGCCTTGGGACAGGTCCAAAATATATGATACAAAGAGCCCTCCACCTGCTGGCAATGAGAACAGGTGGGAGACACAATAAGTACATATTTATATAAGTTTTGAGGGGTATAATATATATTATGTAATATATGGAATTGAGTAACCCGCAGTCTATCCTGAGTAATATATTTATGACAGTAGTGCCTTAATATTGTCCATTGTATTTCTTTCTGAGGAAAAAATGAGTCCCAGTACTTCCCAGGCACAAAACAAGTCGGGTATACAGAATTATATAATACCTTATAAATATTAGATACCGAATAAGCAGAGTTGCACATAAGGCCCAAATCTTCCAAAAAAGCTTTAGTTCCTTTTGGTAAGGTTAGTGAGGATTTCATTAACCCATTCCTGATATGTTGGGCTAACCTTATCTTTCCAATGCCTTAATATAAGTTTTTTGACTGATAATGCAATCATGGAGATATTAAATCTCCAAGCTTTAACCTTGATGGAGGACAAGTCACCCAGGAGGCAAATATCAGGTGTGAAGCAGTCCCACAAACCCGGTAAGGGGTCCAGGTAAGTTTTAATTGCATCCCACAATGGAATTATTTTGGGACACGACCAGAATATGTGGAGAAGTGTTCCTTCTCCCTGGGAGCATCTTGTACATATGTTTGATTCAAGAAGACCCCATCTCGCCAATTTAACTGGAGTATAATACAAGTTGTGTAAAATGTGATATTGCATAAGGCATAATCTGTCTTGAGAAACATATTTATGACAGAACTTCCATAAGGCCGGCCAATTGAAGGTATATTGGGGAAAATAGAACCCCAAAATCTAGTCGGACCATAGGATCCCCCATACCATCGATGAAACAAAACTTGATATATTTTAGAAATGACACTAGAAGAACCTAATAAGGAGGAAAGCCTTTAGAATAAGGCAAGCCGGGTATGGGGTATTACTCCAGCACAGCAGTAAGCAAGTGCTTTAACTGGAAAACCCTAAATTGCAAAGGTACTGGGTTGCCAAATTTCTGGATGATTTTAGCTACAGGAAGCCACACTCCCTTACCATCCAAAAACATGGATACTATCCCGTCACCCACATGGGGCAACCATGTACGGGAGATCATCTGCTTAGTTATAGAAAAGGCTGGTGAGTTCCAAATAGACTGGGACAGGTTCAAATATGGAGTATATCGCAAAAAAGTGCAAAGCTGCGCATATACTTTTAGTGAAGTCATAAGGGTTGGACATTTGCCAGCATCTTGTAAAAGAGACAATTTAACATAAAACATAGTTTTGGGGAGGGAGTATAGCACAGTGGTTTAAGGCTCTGAGCTACAAATCTGGTGACATCCAAACATGGGTTTAAATCCCACAGCTTCTACTTGCATACTGTGTGACCCTGAGCAAGTCACTTAACCTTCTTGTGCTCCCAGGTCGCTCCTGTAAAAAAGCTTCCAGCTTAGTGTGCTATACCTGGTTAAACAAGTAAAAAAAAAAAAAATAGTCAGGGGATCCATGTTCACAGACCAGATGAAGTCTAGTTCAATGTTGTGCCAAACCGGACTCAAGCTCTCAGGACCCGGACTCACCCACTTCAGGCATTTAGCAAGATGACTAGCCCAATAATAGATAGCCAAGTGGGGAATCTGCAGTCCCCCATCTGTTTTAGAGGCAGCCAGTTTATAGTATGCCAGTCGGGAATGTTTGTTTGACTAGATGAAATTAGTGAAGATTCTATGCATTTTTTGAAATCAGGACAATGGAATGAATGAATTAAGGTGAGACAGGGGATAAAAAAGGCGGGGAAAACTTTCATCTTAATTATATTAATGTGGCCCTATAATGAAGCTGGAAGCTTGGACCATCTATCCAGGTCCTGGATGATCAACTGGGAAAGAGGGTCCAAGTTTTCTTTAAACCATAAGGAAGGGTTACGTGTTCATTTAATACCCAAGTATTTAAGAACCCGGGGTGCCCAACACAAGCCAAAAGGGGTAATGTCAGTCTTAAAGACCTTATGGTTAAGGGGAAAAAAGGACGATTTATTAGCATTTAATTTATAATTTGAAAAGGAGCTAAATTTGGCAATTTCCCCCAACAAGGCCAGGATAGATGTCGTCGAATGAGACAGATAAAGGAGAAGATCATCAGCATATGCAGTGATCTTGACCACATTGCCTTGTATCCCCACATTGTTAAGTATATTTTGAATAAGAGGCTCCAAGTATAGGGTAAATAAGAGAGGGGAAAGGGGCATCCCTGTCTGATACCTGAATATAAAAGGAAGGGTTTTGAAAATGCACTATTTCCTGAAATCTTAGCAGAAGAAGCCTGGTATAAAGCACAAATCCAGTCTATGAACATGGTAGGAAAATCAAAGGCCTTAAGGACCTGGAATAGAAAATTCCAGTTCACTCAGTCAAATGTCTTCTCTGCATCCAGGGAGACCAACCCAGCAGGAAAGGTGGCATCCCTGGACTCCGAGAAGACATGTCAGAGGGTGAGCAAATGGTCTGGTGATGAACGCCCCTTCATGAATCCGACTTGGGACATACCAATCACATCTGGAAGAACCAGTGTTACCCTATTGGCCAATATCTTCGAAAGGATTTTGATATCTTGGTTTAAAAGGGATATAGGCCTGTAACTCTGTACTAACTCAGGGTCTTTATCCAGTTTGGGAAGAAGGACAATCAGGGCTTCAAACAGGTAGGCATCTACAGCAACCCCGGAGAGAATATGTAGGTACAACCGGTGAAGCACCGGCAATAATTTTTCTCGAAAAACTTTATAAAATAATGAGGTAAACCCATCCAGCCCTGGAACTCTATCTGAGGGCAAGGCCTTAATAACCTCTGAGATTTCCTCCAGGGATAATGAGGAGGACAAGAAGTTCCTATGCAGCTCTGACAGGGTAGGGAGATGGGAGTCCCTCAAATTCGCCTCCAGCATCTCCAGGGGAGGAGGACAATCCATGTCCCTGTATAGTTGCTCATAATACAATGCAGACTCTTGCACTGTCTCGGAAGGTGATACCTTCAGAGACCGGTCTGCCTGAGCCAAGACTGGAGGGATAAATCTTGCAGATTCCTGTTGCTTTAACCTTAAAGTGAGCAGACGCCCTGCCTTTTCTCCCTGATCCATATAACTAGCTCTAGTTTGGATAATGGCTAACTCTGCCTTTTCCCTCAACAAGCCTAAATATCTGTCTCTGGCTACCAGAAGTTTCTTCCTGTCCTCACTCGGAGTGCTGGAAGATAAGTTGGCTTCTAGAGACCGTACTTGGGACAGTACAGAGAATAATTCTACTTCTTGTGTCCTTTTCCTCTTAGTAGCTAAACTAATTAGAATTCCTGCATATAAGCCTTAAAGACACCCCATAGAATATCTGGCTCTGTACTATCTATCAGGTAGCTAGAGAAAAACAAATCAATCTGTTCTTTTATAAGGTTGCAGTACCTGGCATCCTTTAATAATTGTTTATTTAATTTCCAACGGGTCTCCCTCCTAGGCGTATTAAGAAAAGCTAAATTGCATACCACCAGGGAGTGATTGGATGTAGGACCGGGCTGAATCAAAGCAGACAAACCCCCCAGCAAGAGCCCCTGGGAAATTAAAAGGTAGTCTATGCGAGACTGTGATCTGTCCACTGGCAAGCTAAAAGTATATTCCTTAGAGTTAGGATGCAGAACTCGCCATACATCATACAACCCGTACTGGTCCAACAGGTCCCTAAAAGCTCTTTGCCCAGGGGACAGTCCCCTCACACCGCTGTCAGACCTGTCCATATTAGGGTCCAAGACCAAAGGGAAGTCTCCAGCCATAACAATCGCAATAGGGAGCATAGGGAGAATAATGGTAATCAACTTCATAAAAAAGCCAGGGTCCTCTGTATTAGGCCCATAAATACTACAGAGTAAAAGTGGCATGGACCAAAGAGTGCCCTGAACTAAAACATACCTGCCCCCTGGATCCCTAAGAACGTGTAAGGAAATGAAGGGAATGCCTCTGTTAACAATTAGCATGATCCTGCAGCTATTAGTGGACCCCGAAGCATCAAAAACCTGACCAACCTGTTGCCTCCTTAGTTGTAAAGCTTTTTAATCTAGCAGATGGGATTCTTGTAAAAATGTTATCTGGGAATGCAATGAACTTAAGTGCTTAAGCACCTGGCATTGTTCAGATTTTTTCCTTATCCCCCTCACATTCCAAGTAGCAAAAACAACATTGTTAGCCATCTAGATCAAAAATAATAAGCATATAATGATAATCTCGGTGTAACAGCAACAAGAATCCATATTCCAAAACCCCTTGAATACTGCTGTACCACCCACCCAGCCCTCCACCCTCCAACCCAAACCAAATCTTCGCCCGTCCCCCCCATAAAGGGCCCACCATGTAACATAAATTTACCAAATCCCTTAGGTCTGACCATAAACCCACCCACCCAACCACCCCAACTGTCACAAACAACGCTCAACAAAATACTGCATCACTTCCTCACCCCCAGCCTCCTGACTTTGCCCCACAGCCCCAAACAGATTCAGCAAACCCCCAACTAGAACAGGTAAATGTTAAGTAAAATGAAAGAAAAATCGACATTCCAACAAAAATCTGCTACCTAACCAGCTCCTGGTAGCCAGAGGGAAGTACTCGGCTTATAGACTATGGGCTCAGCAAATGTACTAGTGTAGTTAAAAGGTTACGTGCAGCCTGCCAAGAAAACATAATTGCCCAAGTACCACAGATGACAGCTAGTAAGAGATAGGGCTAGTTTACCACGGGATCTTGCCGGTGTAGTATATGGTAACTTACCCTAGTAACATTGTAGAATGGTTTAGTCCACATCCCCCTGTAGTTTTGGGCCAATGGTATGTCTGGGGTGGAAACTGGGTTTTAGAAACTGCATGAGCAGATTGTAGTAGTGGTTCTGCTGAGGCCTGCTGATCTATCTAATGTATGTTTGTTGAATAAACCTCAGAGCTGTTAGAAGTTACTTATGGTGTCCAGTCATTCCAAAAACCAGCAATCCTGTAAGAAGCAACTAAAGTGAAATATTATATGGTGTCAGAAGTGAAGTTGCAGTGCTGCAGTTGCAAGAAAGAAGAAAAGCTTGTGCTGCCAAGAAAAGAAACAAAAGACAGTATTTGTGAGCACCTAAAGCTTACTAAAAGAATGTATAACAAAGTATTTTTTGGCAGTATGGAGCAATTTAAGCCACCTCCACCACTATTGTTGACTGGAAACCTTGCAGAAAACTGGAGAAGGTGGGCACAGAGATTAAGTCTGTACTCCACAGCCACGGGATTAGATGATAAATCAGAGGAAATGAAAATTGCTGTCCTGCTGCACACGATCGGGGACGAGGCCCTCGAGGTGTACAATACCCTCAATATAACATATGCTGACCCACAAGCTAAAAAAGCAGCTGAGGTTATAGAAGCATTTAAGAATTATTGTGAACCAAGGAAAAACGCGGAGTTTGAGAGGCATCAGTTTTGGGTCTATCCGTTCAATGAGCACTCAGCTATAGACAAATTTGTTATGGAGCTCAGGCAAAAAGCTCAGAATTGTGAGTTTAAAGAGACTGAGGACTTAATGATTCAAGATAAAATTGTCTTCAGCATTACCGATGACAGGCTCCGAGAAAAGCTACTGGAATCCCCAGACCTCACGATGGCCAAAGCAGTGAACATATGCAGAGCCAAAGAGGTAACAAGGGCACAGGCAAAAGTGATGTCACAAGGGACTGCTGATAAGTTCATCCATGCTGTAGAACATAAATCGAGGCAGGATGGTAAAACAGGCCGAAAACCAGACCGCCAGCTACCAACACATGAGACGCGTGCACAAAAATCAAACACGTGTGGGAGGTGTGGCAAGGGACGTGCGCCAAAGGCTTGTCCATCATATGGACAAGAATGTCATAAATGTGGTGGCCTCAACCATTATGCAAAAATGTGCAGGTCCAAAAAGTCCAACAAACCTCATGAGAAAATGACCAAAGGGGTAGAAGCACTAGTCGTGGGTGCTGTAAAAAGAAAACAAGAAACGGTGCGAACACAAGTACCAGATGAAGGGTGGTACACTACCTTGAAGATAATGGGACAGTCAGTTAAGTTCAAGTTGGACACTAGGGCTGAAGCCAATATACTTACTAAAGAAGTGATTGCGCAGTTTCCATGCAAGGTACAAATCAAGCCAACCAGTACTATCCTAATGGCATATGGAGGAGCACAAATTAATCCAGAAGGGGAAGTGACGCTCAAGTGTAAGACACAAGGCAGACAGGCCAATCTGCAGTTTTATGTCACTAATACATCAGGAGCTTCCTTACTGGGTCAACAGGCATGTGTCATCCTGGATCTGATTCGCAAAGTAAAGGTGCTTAAAACGAAGCCACCAAGCACAAAAGAGGAACTTCTTGCACAATATAAAACAGTGTTTGAAGGCCTAGGAGAATTCCCAGGAGTTTACCACATATATACTGACCCAAATGTTACTCCTGTGATACATGGGTGCAGGAAAGTCCCATATGCAATTATGGACAGACTAAAACAGACACTGGAACAGCTGCAGCAAATTGGGGTGATTAGCAAGGTAAGAAAAGCTACAACATGGGTAAATAGCCTTGTAATTACTGAAAAGAAAAATGGTGAGACCAGGGTGTGTTTGGAGCCTAGAGACTTAAATAAAGCTATCAGAAGACATCATTTCTCCATCCCCACATTGGAGGATATTCAGAGTAAACTTGCAGGTAAAAAGTTTTTTACAATTCTAGATGAAAAAGATGGGTACTGGCAGATCAAATTAGATGACGAATCTGCAGACCTATGTACATTCAACAGTCCATGGGGAAGGTACAAATTTCACAGACTTCCTTTTGGTATACGGTCTGCAAGTGAAGTATTCCAACAGAGAAATGCTGAACACTTTGGAGACATACCAGGTGTTTTTGTAATAGCTGATGACATGCTTATAGCCACAGCTACCAAGGAAGAGCTTGACAATACTTCGAGAAAAGTAATGGACAGAGCAGTGGAACTCAATGTAAAGTTCAATAGTGACAAAATACAGTATTTGGTGAGTGAAGTAAAATACATGGGGCACATCATAACCGAAAATGGACTACTGCCTGATGAAGCCAAAGTAGAAGCAATAGCTGAGATGCCCCCTCCCGAAGATAAAAAAGCACTACAGAGGCTGTTAGGAATGACTCGATACTTGGCATAGTACATTCCGAATGAAGCAAATCTCACTGCACCACTAAGGCAGCTACTCAAAAAAGATGTCATGTGGCAGTGGCAGCCAGCACAGGAAGAAGCCTTACAAAAGCTGAAAGAGACTATTTCTTGTGCACCAGTATTAAAATTCTTTGATCCAAAAGAGGACATTGAAATCCAAGCAGATGCATCTAAGGACGGACTAGGTGCTTGTCTACTACAAAGAAACAGACCACTAGCTTATGCATCTAGGTCATTGTCCAGTGCTGAAAGAAATTATGCACAGATAGAAAAAGAGTTGCTAGCAATTGTGTTCTATCTACAGAAATTTCATCAGTATGTTTATGGAAGGTCAGTGAAAGTACAATCAGATCACAAGCCACTACAGTCCATACTGAACAAAGCAATTGGTAAGGCTCCAGCAAGATTGCAGCAGATGCTGTTACAGATACAGAAATGTGACATAGAGGTAATATATACTCCAGGCAAAGATATTCTGATTGCAGACACTCTCTCCAGGGCAGTACCAAGAAAACCAGCAGAGGGAGACATTGATCTAAGTAGTGAAAAGGTCATATACTCAATCTAAGCAACAGAAACACTGCCTGACAGCATGTTAGAGGGCCTAAAACAGGCCACACAGAGGGACAGTGATTTACAGTTGCTTAAAGAAATGCACCTCAAAGGATGGCCTAACAGGAAAAAACAAGTCAGCATCAAACTTCAGCAATATTGGCCCATGAGACACAATATATACATAGAAAATGATCTCATAATGGTGGGTAAAAGAATCATCATACCCAAAGAGCTGAGAACAGATATGCTACAAAGCTTCACACAGCACATCAAGGAATACAAAAGGTCAAGGCACAAGCCAGAGCTGTGATGTATTGGCCAGGCATGAATCGAGAAGTAGAAATGATGGTTGAAGCATGTGGACCTTGTCAGAACTCTTACCCAGCAACCATAAACAGCCAATGTGTCCACATGAAATACCTGACATGCCATGGTTAAAGCTTGGAGCAGACATTTTGACTTTAGGGGACACTCCTACTTAATAGTAGTGGACTATTTTTTCAAAATACCCTGAGGTTCTCAGAATGCCTGACAAGACAGCAGCTACAGTTATTGCAAAATTGAAAGCTGTATTTGCAAGAGATGGAATTCAAAAGAACTGGTAGCGGATCATGTACCATTTGCAAGTCATGAAATGAAGCAATTTGCAAAGTTGTGGGAGTTCAAAATAACTCATTCCAGCCCAGGATACCCCCAATCTAATGGTTTAGCTGAAAGAATGATCCAGACAGTAAAAAGAATCTTCTTGAAGTCTATGCAAGGTCAGACCGATCCATATCTCGCATTGCTCAGTCTTCGGAATACACCAGTCACAGGACTGAACTTTACACCTTCTCAATTGTTAATGGGCAGAATGTTAAGGACAACATTACCAGCAAGTGCAAGGGCACTGCAACCTGAAATACCAAAGGATGCACACAAATGTCTGAAAAGACTACAGAAAAGACAGAAACAGTATTATGACAGGAATGCAGCTCCACTTACTCCATTCAGAGAAGGGGAAAGGGTATGCATAGAGACTTCTAGTGGGTGGCAACCTGCTACAGTGGAAAGAATCCGTGATGAGCCAAGATCCTATAGTGTGATTATACCTGCAGGACAGCGATACCGCAGGAACAGGAGACACCTTAGGAGAGACTGAACAGTTGCTTTGGAGGCTGAAGAGCAACAGGCAGATGAGTCAACTGAATCCGTATTGTCACAAACAGTGCAATCCAGGGACAACAGCCAGGAACAGGACACTTGTCAAGAGTATGAACAACCTGAGATGGAACCTGTTTTCAATGACACTTTGCAAGAAAGTCCTGAGGCTGTACCCAGTGTGCAGTCTACTTGAATGACCAGAAGAGGGTGTTTGCTTAAAGTTCCTGAGAGGTTCCGAGATTTTGTTATGACTTAAGTCAGTGGTAAAGACTTATTTCAACAGAGTTTAGTACCAGTGACTTTAGACCCTTACTCATCACAAAGTAAGACTCAACCATTATGTTAATAGTGCTTGGTAATTATTTGTCATTGATATGCAAACCTAAATCAAGGTAATTGCTTTCTTTTACTAGAAGGGGAGATGTAGTATATGGTAACTTACCCTAGTAACATTGTAGAATGGTTTAGTCCACATCCCCCTGCAGTTTTGGGCCAATGGTATGTCTAGGGTGGAAACTGGGTTTTAGAAACTGCACGAGCAGATTGTAGTAGTGGTTCTGCTGAGGCCTGCTGATCTATCTAATGTATGTTTGTTGAATAAACCTCAGAGCTGTTAGAAGTTACTTATGGTGTCCAGTTATTCCTAAAACCAGCAATCCTGTAAGAAGCAACTAAAGTGAAATATTATAGCTGATGCCAGGACAAAGTAGCCCAGTAAGAGGTATGTTAAATAACCCAGGCCTCAAGTAAAGAGCCCTGCAAAAGAGAACAAGTCCTGAGCTGGCAACTAGTGCTGACCTGCGAAGCGCATAATCTGAGCTCCCTCTTGTGGTACGGAAGCAAAAGCGCACCACAGTGCAAGTAGAAAAGAAAAGCCCAGCACAACCCTCAAAATAGGCTATCCTTAATTTAAATAATGAGCCAAAGGGGTACAAGTCAACAATCCCTTACTGCAGGTACATATAGGCTCCAAACTAGAACTTAGACAAAAAAATACCCTCCCCCAAATAAACAGACCATTCAGTAAAAACAATCTCCCTGGTAGGAACGTCAGTCCCAAATCTCAATTTAATGCCAAAGTGTCTTAAAATAAATGAACACAACAAAGTGATGACTCTTCATCCTTCTATATTGGGTTCTCCCAAACTCGGGCAGGTGATTGTATTCGTATCCATCATGCCTCTCAGAAAGCAGTCTCAGCCTAACGATTCAGAGCTCCCCATCACCATAAGTACAGGACACATCATGGGTCACGAAACAGGTCAGGCAGAGCCAGTTTTAAGCCAGAGAGAGCAGCATCTGGATCATCATAAGCTGACCAGGTTCCAGCCACTTGCACTTGCAACCTAGCTGGGTACCCGATTCTGAACTTGAGCCCAGCAGCCATGCTCCTGGACACAATAGGGTGGAATGCTGTACGCGTTTGCTGGACGGAGCCCGGTAGATCTTGCGCTATTCTGAGCTTGTTGTTCTCCCATCTGACTTCTTGTAAACACAGAAACATAGAATTTGACAACAGGTAAGGACCATTTGGCCCACCTAGTCTGTCCATTTTCCTACCTAACAGATAAGCTGCAGATCCTAGTTAACCAACAGCTTACTTCCTCCTACCCCCCCAACTAGGACTGCCTTATGTCTGTCCCATGCATTCTTGAATTCCCCCACTGTTCTTGACTCCATGACCTCCTCAGGGAGGCTGTTCCATGCATCCATAACCCTCTCCATGAAAAAATACTTCCTCACATTACCTCTGAGCCATCCCTCCTCTATCTTCAAATTGTGCCACCTTGTTCTTGCTCATCGCTTTTTCTGAAAGATGCTGCCCTCTTGGACTTTGTTGATTCCCTTGAGGTACTTAAAAGTTTATATCATGTGCCCTCTTTCCCTCCTTTCCTCAAGGGTATATATATTAAACTCCTTTAGTCTTTCTTTGTATGTTGCTTAGTTAGGGGCGATATGATGAGTCAACCTGTTGGCGCAGTGGTAATACTGCCTGCCATTCATGACATCCACGACTTGTGTTCAAGAGTGAGTCAGGGTTGTCTGGGGGCTGCCTAGGGGAGGAGGATCAAGTGTCTCAATGGATGCTGTCCTCTAGGAAAGGAGAGACTGAAACGGCCACCACCATTCGAGTGCCACCTGGGTGTGTACAGAGCTGCAGGCAGCATTGCTTGAGGGAGTGAGGCTGGTGTTCTGGGGGAGCAGGAAGAACAAACAACCCCCCAACTGGCAGGATAAAATCAGCCTCCTTCAGGCCTCGCACCTTGGCACCTCTTCTACCAGATCCGTAGCTTCCAAGGAGCGTGGGGGTGAGCCACAGAGGTAGGATATATCTGGGAGGAACTGGGGGGGACAGTGGAAGGGACAGGTTGGAGATAAAGAGCATAAAAAATGACAAGTTGGTGAATGGGCTTGTTTCATCATAGAGATATAGTAGGTTAAACTTTCAACAGGCATTCTAGCCTATTAGTTAGGTTCAGATCCCACCGCAGCCACTTCACATTGAGAAGTCCCTCAACCTCTCTGCTTCCTCTTTTTTTTTTGTTATTCTTTGGCAACCAGATAAGGCCCTACAGGCACAAGTGCCTGTTTTCAGGGGCAACCTGGGAGCACAAAGGAGGTTGTGAATTAATCAGAGTCACACAGTGTGCTAGTGGATGTTGTGGGAATCAAACCCAGGTCTGCTGTATGTACCGAGCTCATTCATAGCCCATTTATCTCACGTCTAGGCTAAACTGCCAGTTCCTTAACCTCCCTCTTGCTTACTTAGCCTTCCCATAGTCACCTAACAACATCTGTTCATTGCTTATGGAATCTTGGGATACAGAGTATATTTAAAGATGTGTAGAAACCATATGTTTTCCTTTCCTCCATGTGTTGAAGGTTGAATCCAGTTCTCCCTCGTAGACAAAGAATATGCTTGCTGAGAACAATAGCTGGCCCAGTTTCAGTGAAAACAAGGCCAGCTTTACCTCACGGATTGCAGAACTAGAGCAAAGGACTTCACCGAAGCAAGTTCCCTTGCTTGTGCCAGGAAGTGCTGCCGCTCTAAATAATTTAAAAAATTGCATATAATAGGGCGAGGAGCAGCTCATAAGGGAGGTTTTGGCCATAAGGACCTATGTGCCCTCTCGATGATATACATGGACTCGAAGGGAGAGGGACCGGCAATCCTTTCCACCAGCTTTTGTACAAACATGATGGCATTCTGGCCTTCTTCACCCTCTGGAAGCCCCAATATGACAACATTGTTCCTGCAGCTATGGCCCTCGAGATCCTCTAATTTTGTTTCAAAATGGGAAAGCTTCTGCCACATAGCCACAAGCCCAGGGTCAAACTTTTCCAGACGTTTCTCTAGAGACACAGTATGAGCTGTATTATCCGAGGTTGTGACAGAGACCTCATCAAGCTTTTTAGAAAGGGCTTTAAGCTCCAACAAAATCTCCTTTACTTCCTCATGAAAGGGTTTAAACTCTTCTAAGAACCTATTTATGGTTAACTTCTCCTGCTCCGAGGCCTGGCTCGAGTGTTCAGGCTTGTCTAGCCCACTCGAGGCCTGAGATTTCTTTGGGGCCTTCTCGGAGGTGACTGGTGGAGTGTGCTTCTGCGGCACTTTTTTCATATAGACCTCCATCGGTGTTCAAACTCACTGAACCAGAGTCTGGGATGATTAGAAGGCAAAATTAGATGGATGTGGAGGGTTTTAGATAGTTTTTGCAGTCCAAAATAACAAATTATCATGTCGGGAGGCAGGAGCTGCATGAAGGAGCTTCCACTCAGTACCCTGCATCACTTGGTCTCCCCTTTGTTATCTATTTTTAACTTTGGGTTCCCTCTAATGGGTTGTAGTAGGTCGAGAGTGTGGCTGTGTTTCATGAAGGCACATATCTGAGTATGTACCCTGACAGAAATTGCAATAGGGGTTGATTTTAAACTTGAAGGAATGGCACTGGGATTGGTATGAAACAAAGCAGCTGGAGTTAACCCATTTACCTGAATCAGGGACAGTTCAATTTTAAGCCAGACAGGAACAAATACTGAAGGATTAACTTCTTCTGCGTGTTCCAACCATTTTATATATTTAACAATGTGACTTGCCCAATAATAAAATATTAAGTAAGGGAGACGAAGACCTCCTTTATCCTTAGGAGCTGCTAACTTGTGAAAAGCAATCCTGGGTTGCCTATTGGCCCAAATTAATTTTGTGATCAGGCCATTAATTTTATGAAACCACACCAGTGGTAACCAGATGTTGAGTAAATACAGGGGATAAAAAATCCTGGGAAATACATTAATTTTAATTAAGTTGACCTGGCCCCATAATGAAATAGATAATTTGGACCATCTGTCTAAATCTGCCCCTATGGTATTTACTAGCACATCTAAATTTAATTTTTGAAGTGAGGCCGTATTTCTGATTTGAATCCCTAGGTACCTTAAGGAATTCAGTTTCCAGGCTAAGACCAATTCCACAATAGAGGATTTAAGAACCTTATAATTAAGAGGAAAGACCAGAATTTTTTCAATATTTAGTTTGTAGTTAGCTAAATGGGAATATTCCTCAATTATAGATAACATAGGGGGGATGGATGTATTTGGATATGATAGCTGGAACAAGAGATTATCAGCATAAGCTAAAACTTTGATATTATGTCCCTGAATATTAATACTCTGAATCTTCAGGGAAAGATTTAAATGGCATATAAGGGGCTCTAGGTATAAATTAAAAAGCAAAGGGGATAGCGGGCAGCCTTGTCTGGTTCCTGAATGCAGCATAAAAAGCTTGGATACCGCCCCATTAGCCGTCACTCGAGCCGAAGGAGTACTATAGACAGCGCTAATCCAATTTATAAAACATAAAGGAAAATTATAAGCCTTAAAAGCAGAAAATAAAAAAATTCCAATTGACCCTGTCAAATGCCTTCTCGGCATCCAGAGAGACTAAAACATCTGGAAAAGTGGCATCTCTGGGCACCGAAAGGACATGCGACAGGGACCAAAAGTGGTCAATCGAGGAATGGCCCTTCATGAACCCAACCTGTTCAGGTCCAATAAGCTCAGGCAAAACTAATGTAAGACATTCAGCTAGTATTTTATACAATATCTTTATGTTCTGATTCATTACGGAGATTGGACGATAACTAGTGGTTAATTCTTGGTTCTTATCTGGTTTTAATATAAGAATTATCAAAGCCTCCCACAATGTATGGTCAGTAGGTGCTCCCAACAAAACATATTGAAAGAAGGGGAGTAATAAAGGCATTAACTGCTTTTGAAATACTTTATAAAAATTTGCCGAAAAACCATCAGGACCAGGCGATTTGTCAGAAGATAGGCTACTAATAACACCAAGGATTTCTTTAGAGGAAACTGGGGATATAAGTAGGTTCTGTTGAGAATCAGAGAGGGAACATAAACCAGAATCCTCTAAATATGCATCTAAATCCCAGTCTGATGCTGAATTCATTTTAGGACTATATAACTGTGTGTAGTACTCTTTAAACTCTGCAACTATCTCTGTAGAATATGTTTTTAAGGAACCATCAGAGTGGGAGCAAATTGAAGAGATGTATCTGTTAGCTTCCTCCTGCTTAACCCAAAGTGTTAATAGTCTCCCCGCCTTTTCTCCCTGATTCGAATAATTTGCCTTCATTCTCAAAATAGCAAACTCTGCCTTGTCCCTCAGTATCTCAAGGTAGGCATCCTTTAATTTAGTCAGATCCACCTGAAGGGCATCCAAAAACCTTGAGAGAGCCTTACCTCAATCACCCGAATTTGCACAAGTAAAGTGTTTAACTCTCTTTCCTTCTCTTTTTTTCCTTTGCGTAGCTAAACTAATTAAGATTCCTCTAATAAATGCTTTAAAAGCTCCCCATATAAAATCTGGTCAGGAAATAGAATGGAGATTAGCTTCATTAAACTGCTCAATATTCTTATTAAGAGTTTCTACTATGTAGGGTTCTTTCAGCATTTGATTATTAATTTTCCACCGGGTTGTTCTCGTGGGTAGACATGAAAGGGTAATTTGGCAGGTTACTAAGGAATGATTGGAAGGGGGACCTGATTGTATAGAAGCATCCATAACCCCAGGAAGAAGGAATTGAGAAAGAAAAATGTAATCCATGCATGAAGTTGTTTTATGGACTGGTGATAGAAAGGTATACTCTTTCTCCGAGGGATGTAAGACCCTCCAAACATCACACAAAGCATAGTGTTCTACTAGCTCATTTAGGGCCCTTTGAGCCGGTGATCAGGGCCTTACTCACAGCAGAAGAAAGGTCCATTAATGGATCCATGACAGTGTTTATATCACCCCCTAAAATAATTGGCAGGGCCAAGAAAGGATATTGGAGCTCAACCAGCTGTGTAAAGAAATCAGGAGAGTCTATATTGGGCCCATATAGACTACCCAACACTATCTCCATCGCATACAAAGTACAGCGAACAATGACGAACCTACCCTGTGGGTCTCTGATCACCTGCTTAAGAGCAAAAGGGACATTCCTATTAATTAAAATCAAGACTCCAGCCCTATTGGATGCAATCCCTGCAGAAAATACATGACCAACCTACTGTCGTCTCATACAACTTGTCTCTTTAATCTAATAACTGTGATTCCTGAATTAAATAACATCTAAAGATAATAATGCCAGGTGTTTAAGAATCTTGCACTGCTTTACTCACTGACGGAGTCCTTTAACATTCCACATTGCAATCTTAATGTTCTTAAACATTGTTACTTATACATTGTAAATTTAACAGTGCTGGATATTTGTTCATCTTTTTTGAAGACCCAAAAATATTTTAATAAGACTGTCCTGAATTTCCCTCCCAAAACCTTTATATGCCCCCTTCCCCCCTTCACCCCAACATTCAACATTACATATCATTAAACTACTAACCCAACCCCCCTCTCCTGCCAAATTACTACAGGCTTTGCTCCGCAGACTACCTAGTCTATAACTTCCTCTCTCCGGCCACCCTTATTTATCCCAAACATGCTGTTTACTTCTGGGGAGTATGAGAAACTATCCCTTCATATTAACACAAGTAATATTTAACTATGCCACCCTCCATTTTCAGCATGAGTGGGGCTATTATAGTAATTCCCTAACAAAATCTTCTCCCCTGGGTCAATTTCTCTTAAAAGATATTGTATTGCCATGCACTGTAAAGAGAATAACACAATTAACATTATTTTACTTAATATGCCATATGTCCTTTCTAAAATATAACATCTAGCTAGTACTGTGTAACCGCTTTACACTTACAATACCATTATTCTCTGAAAGTCAGAGAAAAAAAAAGGAAAAAGAACCAAGAAAGAGAAAAAAAAAAGGAAAAAGGACTGGTCTGTTGGCTCCCTCTAGTGATCGCTCGATGAAGCCAGACATCATCTGAATTTGAAATGCAGGGTTTAAGCTTAATTCTCCCCTAATTTTTAAAACTTAGAAAGAGAAGCCAGCAACACAAAAATCGCTGTGTAATCATCACAAATCTCCATCAACCCCTAAAACGATGAACAGGCTTAAACATTGTAAAATCCAGTTTAGTTGTCGTCCGCTCTCGCACTACAACATACCAGCGACCAGATGCACAGTTCTCCAGTGGAACAGATCCAGCAACCCTATCTCCAGACAAAGGCAAATTGATTTTTAGGTTTCTATGCACCACTGCACCCTACAGGACTACCATCCAAGTGTAAGCTCATCGCACCACGCTGCTCACGAGTCCCAAAATAGATCTGGTAGGGCTTTCTTCAATCCAGCATGTGCTGCCTCAGGGTCCTCGTACTTAAGCCAGGCTCCGGAGACTAAAACTTGCAACCTCGCCGGGTAGATCATTTTGAAACGGATCCCAGCCTCTATTAATTTTGAGACCAATGGATGAAAGGCAGTGCATCGCTGTCTCACCGAGGCAGGGAGATCCTGGGCAACCCTCACTTTAGTCCCCTCCCAGTTTAATTCCTGAGCTTCCTTAACTTTGTTTAAAAAGTGCTGCCTTTCAAGGAAATTAAGAAAATGGAAGATCAGGGGTCTCGGGGGCGATCCAGCTGGGGGAACTGGTCTAAGGGCTCTATGGGCCCTCTCAATGGAATATTTTGCCCTGAATGGCGAGGGCCCTCCCACTTTTTCCACTAATTTTTGCATGAACATGATGACATCTTGTCCTTCTTCAGCTTCGGGCAGCCCAATCAGGACCGCATCATTCCTTCTACTATGACCCTCTAAGTCTTCCAGCTTTGCCTCCATCCTAGTGATTTTCTGCCTTGTTGCCACGATCTCTGGGTCCACTTTGTCCATCCTTTTTTCCAACTAGTGCACTTTTGCCTCTGAGTCTGACGTCCATCAGGAGACATCTTCCAGAGCCACAGAATTGGCATTGATTTCTGAAGTTAGAGATCACAGTTCATCTTTAAAAGGTCAGAATTCTGCTAGAAACCTTGCTAGTGTTAACAGTTCCTTATCCTCCGACATAGCAAGCATTTCAGATGGGTCAGTCGAACTTGCAGACCTAGGCTTTTTTAGGCCTTCCTCCAGAGTGGAGGGGGGCATTCTTTTTGGCAATACTCTTCTTATCTCTGCCTTCATTCAAGGTTTTATTAATAGTATCCTCTACTCGATCACTTTAAATGTCCAGCAAAGTTCTTTTTAACTATTTTTTTGATAATATGTCGGGTTATTATCGCAAAAAAAACAAACAGGTGGCTGGAGCAGACACAGGAGGCTTACTCACGGCTGTCTACATCACGTGCTCTCTCAATTACTTCTGCTTAGTATTCACAGTAGAGAGCAACAGACCTCTACAACAAAGGTGGATAAAGGCAGCCACATGGGGAGGCACAGAAAATGTTGAGGGTGCTGATTACGGCTAAATGAGTAGCGAAAGGGGTAGTGGCCCTGTGACAAAAACTCCTTTGGGCTGTATCAGCTTCTGGAGAGTTTTGTCTGAATCACTTCTGCTGCTGCCACCATGTGGTTATAACAGGAAAATAACTCTGCCTTGCTCAGAGACTTGGAAGGTCAAACACAGTAATATTTGGTCGAGTGCACTTCGGATGGTGGACTTTAAACGGAGAATGTTCTCTTTGAACAGCAGAAATATTAAAATTACCTTTGCAGTAAGGACGCTCAGCCACTGGTACTATAAAAATAGATTCTCTACTGTTATAATGCTACAAGATATTACAAACAGAATATGTACTGCAAACCAAAAAGATATACTTATTTACAGAGAAGGAAAACAAAACAGTTTGAATAGACAGATGGCTTGCAGAATAAACTCACAATCCAGTCTCACACTAGGATCTATATTTACCTGCCAGCTAACTTAAAAAAGACATTCACTAAAACTGTTCTTTAATCACCCAGATAAGCTAGCTATGGAAACAGGGCCTTCTGTCCTCTTGGGCCACTCACCAAGACAAACCCAAGGTCCTCTTCAAAGGTTGCAGGAAGTCAGAGTGAGAGAGTTGGTGTTCAACTCTTCTATTTATGTGCTATGGGCAGCTCTATAGCAATAGTCCTCTCTAGAACTCCCCCATTCATATGAGTGTGTGTGTGTGTGTGTGTGTGTGTGTGTGTTACATCTGCCAGGCTGAACTGCCCCTTTCTCACCTTGCCACATCCTCATTCACAGCTTCTATTACACTGTTTACTTCCTTGCTGCTCAGAGATTTATGTGGGAAATGTAGCACCTTCACATCTGGAAAGCTATTTTCTCTTGGAAGATTCCCAGGGCAGCTGCTGGAACATGTGACATGGACTCCATTTTGTTTGCTCTATACCATTTCAAACATATAAAGAACTTTTATTAGAATAAGCAGAAAAGAAAATAATTACAATAACAAAAAGAGATTCAATTAAATGGTCACATTTATATCACAGGCCCTTAGAGTGGACAAGACCCCAGGCACAGCTGGCCTACACCCAAGGATATTTAGGGAACTTGTTTCAGAGCTGGCAGGGCCCTTTATTTAACCACTCACTTGAGTCATTGATAGTGCCAGGGGATTGGAGAACTGTGGACATTGTCCTGCACCACAAGGGAAGGCATGGGGATCCAGGCAACTACAGACTGGTAAGCCTCATCTCCATCATGGAAACATCGATGGAGAGCATTGTGAAGGAAAAATAGTGGCCTACTCATAGAATAACTTGCTGCAGGACAGCAAACAGCACAAGTTTGTGTCAGGAAGATTGTATCAGACAAACCTGGTTGTGTTTTTTGACTGGGTCACCAGAGCAGGGGACAGAGGCTAGGCGGTGGATCTGCTCTGCTTTGACTTTAGCAAAGCCTTTGATTCAGTGCCACACAGGAGGCTGCTCACAAAGCTGGAGGAATGAGGAGTAGAGAAAGAATGAATCAAGTTGGTGGGAAACAGATTATGGGAAAGACAGCAGAGGGTGGTGGTTAACAGGGTCAAAACTGGTAACAAGGGGTTTACAGGGAGGGTACCACATGTATCACTCTTGGGACCTGTCCTATTTCATATGTTCATTAGTGATATAGACAAAGGAATTCAGGGCAAGGTGTCACTCTTTGCTGATGACACAAAGCTGTGTGGCAGGGTGGACAGTAAGTAAGGGGGTGAGGGAGCTTCAGAAGGATCTAATAAGGCTTGATATGCGATAAAAAAATGATGTTACTATATTTTCCCGGACTGCCTTGTGCTTTTCTGTTCAGTAGACCACGGTATGGTACTTATGCACTGACCACTATAGACTAAACAGAAAATTTTACAAAAATGTTCTTAAAATTAATTACTAGTTATTACACAGTTATTGTACATGGGAGGTGTAGGAGCGGAGCACCCCAAATACATAAATTAAAATGATTATTCATTGCACAAACTTCATCGGAGCACCAGGAAGGTGTGGGGGGTGGAGCGCCCCCACAGAAACAATAAATAAAAATGCAAAAAGTTCTTAAAATTAATGATTATTGGGGGGCACTGTGGAGCCCAAACTGAGCAGATACATCTTCTTTTAGCTCCGCTGAAAATTCCCTGGAAAAAGCACTTAAAAGGTTACTTTTTTGATAAATCTTAAGTTTATAACTGCATAGATTGGTAGATCATGCCTCTGAGCAAAACATGGGGCATCTTTGCTGAGATCGAGGGGCAACCAGCCAAACCAGAGAGAAACAAGAGGTAATGGACCCATCACCATGTCGCACTGAAGCTATCAATGTTGGTCTGGAATAAACCGAAGGAGTGGAAATGATGCAATCTTCGGGCATAAAAATGCAATGACTTATTTTTACAGTCTCAGATCTAAACCAGAAAATGAACACTTTCACTAATCGGGTTACACTGGTAGAAACTACTATGGACTGTATGAAAGTGGCTGCTTCAACTAGTTCATCAGTGATGGCGGTTAAGGAGGGACAGCATTTTGAATGAGGCTCGAAAAATGGAGAACCAACTTCAAGCAGCAAATGTGAGAATCTTGGGCTTACTCGAGGGCACTGAAGGGGATCATCCTAAAATGTTTGTACAGGAATGGCTAGTGGATAAGCTTCTCCCGGAGGGAGACCCAGAGGTCTTTCAAATTCAGAAAGTATACCTTATAATGCCATGAGGGAGAATGGATGCAGATTCCCCACCTCGCACTCTCCTGGTGGTCACAGTAGGAATTGGGGAGCATGATTGAATTTTGTCCCTGGCTCAGAGGAATGGCCCAGTCTCTTTCGAAGACCAAACAATATATATTTTTCTTGATATCAGTTACATGACAAGACAGAGAAGAAAGAAATTTGATGGAGTTCGCTGTTTGTTAAAAGATGTGGGTATCCTCACTCAATTATCTTTCCTACACACCACAGAATAGTGTACCAGAGCAAAGTCTGGGCTTTTTCTGACCCGGTGGAAGTGGGAAACTGTGCAGACAAGGTAGACAGGCTAGACCGGAGTCAGACGAGGAGGATGTTGTACAGGATCCCATGGAGTGAGGACGTTTGCTTTAAGCATTTTTTCAAAATCTAGTTGCTCTGTGTTAAATCCTAACTGTTACTTGTAAGAAACAGAAGTAACTGAATTGTGTTCTTCCCCAGTCTGGGGACATATTTTGTGCAAATAACAACTCATCTGCCTTACTTTCATTGTAGCCAGGTTTGCTTTGGTAAAGGAAATATGTTCTAAATACTAGTTATACCCATGTTACAGTGGTTATTTTGGTTCATGCTGTTCTACCAGATATTGTAAGTGCTGTGGGGAAATGCAGAGGGGCTATAGCTCCTTTTTGTATTTTACAACCTATTTTTTATGGAAGTACGAAGGTGCTATATATTAGCTTTGGGGTTTAAAATATAAAAACTAAGGAAAAGTGCATGCCATTACGTTCCCCCCAAGTGGGGTAGTTCATAAAGGAACATTTTACTGGACTTCATTCCTTAGGGACTTAGCCATAATGCTCTTGGACTCCACTGTGTTTAATTTACAGACTTTCAGATAAAGTTTAAGCGATGTTCAGCTATTTCCCCCCCCCAGATGATGTATCACAACTATAGGAGATGCATATAATTATAATGAGACAAAGAACCTCTGTGTGAAACACTGAGGCAAGTTATCTAGTGTATTTGGCTGGGAAGCTGTTTAAGAAAATACAAAATCACATACACACAATGCAAAGCATCATGACTGTGGTGATTTGCATATGCAGCCCATGATGCTTTGCATTGTGTGGGCATGTGTGATTTTGTATATAATTATAACTGTGATTAAGAGGTTTTTGCACCAATGGTTATATATATATTACTGGTCTGTCTCTTATATGGAACCTGTATTTGATTGCTATCAAAGAAAAACTAATAAAAATAAAGTACAAAAAAAAATAATAATAATGATTATTTATTGCACAAAATTAATAGGAGCACTGGGGGGTGTGGGAGGGTGGAGCACCCCCACAGAGACAAGAACACCAATTACAAACAATACTAGCAAATACATAATGTGGCCCATTAAAAAAATTAGCCTGCCATTCCCAGGAGATAATTTAGATTGCCAGCTTAGCACCAATTCTGTGTGGCACACAAAGACACAGAATAGGTGCTAAGACTGTCCTAGATGGCGTAGAGACTGTATCCTTAACTTGTTTCTGTTTTCAGTATATCATTCTTTTATATCGTAGTATTATGTGTTATAGTATTGTACAGGGGTGGGGGTGTACTAATATTTTGTAAATATCAGCAAAACTTTCCTTTGCATCTCACTTTGAATCGAGTTTCCTTCGATGTGTCAGTGCCGTAAATCTTGTGGTTGCAGCTACAAGTCCCGGCAGTAGCAGATCTAAGGGGTTTTAAAGGTTGCAGGTGCACCCACCATTGTTGCTTACTTGCTTGCTGCTGCTGCATTTCACTTTGCTGGAGAAGCCTAATATATTGATTTTAAGAAAATCTACATTCAAAACAATAGATTACATTTATATCTTCAGTCAAAAATGTAATGGAAAAGATAATATAAAGGATTAAAACATGTTAAAAAGTTGCATATCAAGTACGTACGCCACCATAGCACCCGCTTTGTAAAATCCTGGATCCACCACTGAGTCTGGGAATATGTAGTAATGCCCCAAAAATCCAGCAGTTGAGATTCATTGCCAAGAAGTGTAAGGTGATGCACTTTGGGAATAAGAACCCATGCACAAAGTACTGGATGAGAGGGGCTAAGCTGACCACTTCATCAGAGGAGAGAGATAGGGAGACATCAGCAGTGACTCACTCAGACAATCTAGCCAGTACAGCACAGCCTACAGTAAGGCATCCAGGATGCTGGGGTGTATAGGGAGGGTAGTGGGAGGGGGAGGTAATACTGCCATTATATAGATCGCTATTGAGGACTCACCTAGAGTACTACGCCCAATTTTGAAGTCCTTACCTGAGAAAGGAGATTGATAGGCTGGTGTCACTGCAGCAAAGGGTCACAAAAATGATTCAGGGCCAGCAGCACAGATCATATGAGGAATGACTGAAGGCCCTGACATCTACTCACTGGAGGCCAGGAACATGGCAGAGACTTATAAGTTCCTACGGGGTATAAATAGGGTCAATTTCAAGGACCTGTTTGTTAGAAATAAAGATGTTGTCACAAAATGGCATGATTGGAGATTAATGGGAGGTAAATTCAAGAAGGATGTAAGGAAGTGTTACTTCACAGAAAGGGTGGTGGAGCCTTGGAACAGATTACTAGTGGATATTATGGGGCAAGGAACATTAATATGTTCAAACATGGGTGGGACAGGGCCAAGGGTCTCAAAGCCTACTTGGGAGAACCCGGAAGGTAGAGGAAGCAGATGGAAGAATGGGTGTGAATAAACTACTGTGGCACTAAGTAGGGGTAAAGTAGTACCTGTCACCAGCTCACCCCTAGGCACGGCTGGATCCCCTACTCCCAGGAGACACTCCACCCCGATAAACCCTGTGACTTTGTCTGTCAAAAAGGAGATCTTACTCTCCTTCTATCCAAGCAGACTTTTTTAATTTTCAGTATCATAGCGAGCAGTCTACTTATTTTGTTTCTTTAGTAGTGTTTTGGCCCTAGAGCAGTTAAGCACAGTCTGAACAGACCTTTTATCCCAAAACAACACACACAGCAATAGGTGCAGGCAGAGTTCTTGACAAAAATATGATACAATTCTACTTAAATAAAGAAAAGTACTACAATATTCTACAAGAAATTTAAGCATGGAGTTGTAGACAATAATTCTAAAATAAAGTGGATTAAACAGAAAAACCTACACTGTTATAATTCTAATAAAGTCTACCTGTGGTGCTCAGTGTCCAAGATAAGCAAAGAGCAAGTCTGTTTAAAAATCTTCTTTTCCAAGTTCAGATGAAAATGTCCAAAAAAAGGTGATTTTTGTTCTCTGATCTACTTTCCCAGTAGATCAGGGCTTTCTGTGCAGATAGTAAGATCAGTTGCAAGGGTTCTGGTTGTCATTTTGAAGCAGCTAGCCAGTCCCTTCTCATATGTGGAAAATCTTTCCACACACACTGCAATTCCTTTTTTTATGTTAGACTCAACACATAGGCAACTGCTAAATGTTTAACAAAATAGAAATGTTCCTTTCTTCACAGTGGTTTTTATTAGGTCTGTGAGGTCAGTCCAGCCTTCCTCCTGATTGGCTGGTCTCTTAAAACTTTAAGATTCAGATGTACAGTTCTAGGCCTGCAGGGGTCTCTCTCACTCTTTCCCAAATTCCCTGAAGTTTAAAAATATAAAACAAATATCAGAAATGGGTTTTGCACACTGCACTAACTCCCTGGGTGATCAGGCTATAATGAGATTAACTCAGTATTTTACATACAGATGAGCTCTTTAAATGCTGAAATGGTTCTCCCTTGTCTGACAAGACCCTGGTCTAGAGACACACAAAAGAACTTTAGACATCTCGACTCCAGGAATTTGGCCTCAGCTGCTGAGCTATTCAAACACAAATAAATCTTCTTCCAGCCTTCCTAGGCCAATTAATACCCTTTGTTTTACACATGAATCTCCAGCTGAAACAGAGACATGGGCAAATGTTACCCTTACAAGCTGAACCTTATGTCATGGCCTTTTGAGAAATTAAACATAAACAAAATTACAGAGAAATATGACAACAAATATGACAGCAGTGGCCAGTTCACCACAGTAACAACTATGGGCAGACTTGATGGGCCATCGGTCTCCTTATGCAGCCAGATTTTATTTTTCGAAGGACTCTGTGTTGTTTGAAAGCTTGTGTTCTGAATAATTCTTGTTGGACCAATAAAAAGTATCAAATCATCCACTTTATTCATTTGTTTAACCCCTCATTGGTCTACAGTAAACTGTTAAATATACATTTCTTTAGCTTTAAAAAGTTCCATAATATACTACAAAAGTGGTGGTTTGGGAAAAAAAGAACAGCAGAACTGTGGTTCCATATTGGGATTCATTCACGCTTGTGGTTTGTGATGTCATCCAGCAGGGGTGGTGGGGGTGAAAACAGCAGTGGCTTTTAAGAATATATGGGATAAGTGCAGGGGAATCATGGTGGGAAGGAAGGGGGAGGGAGAAAGAGCTGTAGATCGGGTATGGTCTGCGGTAATAGTGTAGGTATGGAGAAATGGGCATGGCAGACTGGATGGGTCAAGTGGTCCTTATCTGGCATCAAATTCTGTTTCTGTGTTTATATCAGAATTTATTTGATGGAATCATAAGTCTGTGGTGCATGGTTCCATATCAACCATTCTGTACAATGTAAATAAGACATTATTTCTTTAGACAGCACAGTTTCATAGAATGGTTTATTGTAAGCAATACAGGAACTTTATGGATGCTAGCTGCTAAGGGTTAAGGGAAGAGGGAGAAAATGACAAAGGTTGGCTGGCAAGAGAGAGAAAGGGAGGGAGGGAGGGAGAGAGAGAGAGAGAAAGATAGAGAGAGAGAGAGAAAGAGAGAGAGAGAGAGAGAGAGTCAGTCAACTGCACACATTTCCCAGTTGGATTCTTCATTCTATCATGTCTTATGTGTGGAATTTCACAAATACTTGCCAAACAGTGATGTAGCTGAGAGGGAGTGTGAGAGGCAGAGAGGCAGACATTCAGGTCAGATTTCCAGATGTGTTTTGTTCTTCACAGTCTTTACTTTAATAATATGTAATAAAACATGAGACTTAGTCTGGCTCTCTCAGCCTCAGAAACATGATGCTCTGCCTGCAGAACGTGTATGTAGCCAGTTTTCTGTGTGCCCTTGGTCAGGTTCACATGAAGTTTATCAGTACAATCTGACAAAATAGTTTCAGTGATGTCCATCCCACTGTATGAAATATAGAATGCAGACTGTGTATTTATATATCCATAGCCAGATCTTTGTCCCTCTCTCATGATAGATAGATAGATAGATAGATAGATAGACAGACAAACAGACAGACATGAATTTGGCATTTGTTTACATTGGAGAGTTTGGGGCAATTGCAAGTCTTCATTTAAAGCTGGAGTTCTCAGTTTCCCCATCATTTTATGAATCATTCCATATCCCTGTTTTTCTGTTTCCATTCTCTCCTTTACATTTTCGCAGATTTCCAGGTTTGACTGCTGTGGGAATATTATTAGGATTCCTTAGTTTAGCTGAGATGGAATCCGTGATGGGGCTTTCTGTTTCGATTGGGGGGGGGGTTGCCTCACCATGTCTCACTTGGGGCAGAAGCATTAATTCTCAGCCAAGGCATGAGTAGCAAGTAACTGTAGAGGAATGGGGAAACAGAGTGAGAGTTGATGAGTTTGAAAGCCGAGAGAGGAGGGGAACAGAGGAAGTGAGTACAAGAGCTGTGTAGCCTAGCCAAATATGACTCATTCTGGGAGGGAGACTGTTAACAGGAAACACAAAAAGGAACAGAAACATTCAGTTTAATATATATGTTTTTTTCTGAGTAAACAGTTACACACAGGCCTTTGAGTGTGTCTCCATGGACACGCCAAACATCTGGCAACAACAAGGTTACACAAAGGCATCATATTTCTTAGTGTGACCTGCTAATGTAACTAGTACAACCCTTCATTCCATTAGTTTAATATTTTCCTCCCCCCCCCCCAACGTGAAAGCAACCTTGGTTTCTGATGCCTAAAAAGGCAAACAGAATGAAGCTGAAAGGCTGCATCAGACTCATCAGTACATTAGGAACTGTAACTCATGATGGACTGGGAATGGGGGCTATACTTTGGGAAGGGGCACTGTACTTGCAGTCACTTTCTCTCATCAGGCCCCCACCTCACTGGCAAAAGGTAACATTTTGACAGCTATGCAACCCCTCCTTTCATTAGTAATTTAATACTGTGTGGAACAAGCAGGAAATAACAGTGGGAAGGTGGATTGTTAACACCACTGGGTGTGCTCCTGTGTACATGTGAACGTACGGACATGCAAATATGCTAGCATATAAAAGCCTTCTGCTCTATCTAGTCTGTGTTATTGTGCAGGTCCACCTGTGATAACGGAGGGGCCTGCCCCCCCCCACCAATTCCCCCTGTTACCCCCCTCGAGTACCCCTCCCCCTTCCTCCACCAGCAACTTTTCCCTTCACTGTGTCGCACCCCCTCTTGAAGCCACCCATTGTTTTCAGGGAGACCACCTCCTCAACCATCTCGCTCCCCTTGGTCACCACTTTCTCAGTGAAAAGGTGCCTCCTTATCTCTATCCTGAATCTTCAACCTACCAGTTTTATGCTATGCCCCCTGTTGGACTGATTTCTATGAAGGGTGAAGAGGCCCTCAGTGCTCTCTCAGTTAATACCTTTGAGGCAATTGAAGGTCTTGACCATTCCCCACTTCTGTCCTTGGGGAGTATATGCTGAGCCCCTTGAGCCTCTCTTCATAGGTGTTGCCCTGTTGGCCCTGGATCATTTTGGCTGCCCTTCTCTGGATGTCTCCAGCAAATTGACATTTTTGTTGAGATAAGGGCACCAATACTGCACACTGTACTCCAAGTGTGGTCTCATCAGTGACCTGTACATAGGCAGTATAACCTCTGCCTTTCTGCTGGTAATCCCCCTGGCTATGAAGCCCACTATCCAATTTGCTTTTGCTGCTGTCCTGCAGTGTGCCGAGTGTTTCCAGTCACTCATGATAATTACACTCGGGTCTCTTTTCTTCCTCTGATTTGATTACCTGCATACCACCCAACCAGTATTTGGTCTCTGGGTTCTTCGCTCTCAAGTGCATAACTTTACACTTTTTAGTGCTGAATCTCAGTTGCCAAACAAGTGACCACCTATCTAACCTAGCCAAATCTTCCTTGAGTTCCTGTCTCCCCTCATCATTGTCCATCCTCCCACACAGCTTTGTGTTGTCCATGAACAGGTATATTTTATCTTTGATCCCATCCGCTATGTCACTGATGAAGATGCAAAACAACTCTGGACCAAGCACTGAGCCTTGTGAGATCCCCTTGGTCACTGGCCTATTTTCTGAAAATCCCCCACCACACCACCACCACCACCTCTACCTTTTGGCTTCTGTCCTGCAGAAAGCTTTTCATCCATCTAGCATGCTTGGCCCCCAACCCCAGGTCTTTCAGCTTCCTGACCAGTCTCTTATGAGACACACAGTCAAAGGCCTTGCTGAAGCCCAGATAAAGGACGTCTACTGACTGACCCGTGTCTATGTCCTGGTCACCCAGTCAAAAAGTTCATTAGGTTATTCTGGCAGGGCCTCCCCACCACAAACCCACACTGCCACTCATCCTGTAGCCTGTTCTCCTCCAGAAAACTCTTCAGTCTTTCCTTCAGGATAGTCTCCATCACCTTCCCCAATATTGATGTCAGACTGACCAGCTTGTAGTTTCCTGGCTCATCTCTTGGCCCACTTTTATAGAAAGGCACCAAATGTGCAGTCTTCCACTCCTGGGGCATACTCTCAGTCTCCAGAGAGGTGTTAAACAGGTCTGCCAGAGGGCCTGCCAGTACCTCCACCGATACCCTTAGGACCTTTGGGTGCATGCCATTCACCACTGGGGATTTATCTATCCTCAGGGTTCTTAGGCTCTTATGCACTCTGTCAACTTGTATTACCCAATCCATGACTCTGCCAGTCCCCATTCCCACCCCCTGTTCCTATGCAGCACTGGTCTATCCATTCATTCCAGTGAAGATGAAGCAGAAGTATTTAAAGAGCGAGTCTGGCTAAAATTTCTAGCACCAGCAAATTCAGAATTTAGATCAGCATATCCCGAGTCAGCTGCATGCCAAAAATGAGATATCTAAGTTACTTTGTTTAAAAGTTACAAGTCATTTTGTAACCCTCAATTTGCTGCCTACTCAAAAAAAGCCAATTTCAGTAAAGAGCTACTGATGATGTCACAACTAAAACTCACAGCCTAGTCCTTCTTGCAAACTACCTTACAAAATGTATTTATCCCACATTACATAAAACTGCAGTGGTATTAAACATCTGGAAATGGAAAGCTGACAATAGGTGAGTCAGGGCATGCATTTCCATAATGTACAGATGCAAGGCACAGTACTTAAGAATGTGAAGGGGGCGGCTGAATACAGTGGCAAACATGACTTCAGAATGACAAAAATATGTGCAATTTTTATAATAGTGCAGGGATGAGATTTTGAAATGTCACCAGACTGCAACTGTGGAATGCAGCAATGACACAATCTCAAAGTAAGTTGAACACACCATTTTGGAAAGTGGCAAGGATGCTAAAATTCTTAATATGACAGTGTCATATAGGTTCAGAATGTGGCAGAGATGCAAAATTTTGAAATGAGGGGGATGCAAATTTTCAAAATGTACTTGGTATGCTTGATTTCAGATTGTGGTGGCAACATTCAATTTCAGAATGCAGTGTGGACATGAAATCTCAGAAAGTAACAGTGACGCAGTTTCAGAATCTGGGAGCCACATGGAATTTTGAGAATGAGGCAGGGATGTGTAGTTTTAGAATGTAACTTGAGCATGCAGTTTTTGAATGTGGCAGTGACACTCATCATCAGAATGTGGAGGGATGTGCAGCTTCTGATTATGGTGGGAATGCACATTTTCAGAATATGACAATGACAGGCAATACTGGTGCATGGATGTTTACACATAATTTCAGAATGTGGCAGGCAGGTACAATTTCAGAATGTGGCAGGTAGATACAATTTCAGAATGTGGCACTGATGCTTAGTTTTGGAATGGGCACTGATGCTCAATTTTGAAATGTGGTGCAGACGAACACTTACGCAACTTCAGAATGTGGCGGTGACAGACACTCGCGCGACTTTGGAATGTGGTGTTGACAAACACTGGTGTGTCTTCAGAATGTGGCAGTGACAAACACTCGTGGGACTCAATATGTGGCAGTGGCAAACTCACGTGACTTCAGAATGTGGCAGTGACAACCACTTGCGCAACTTCGGAATGTGGCAGTGACAGATACTCATGCGACTTCAGAATTCTGCGAGGACAAACACTTGTGTGACTTTGGAATGAGTTGGTGTCTAACATTCGCACAACTTCAGAATGTGGCAGTGATGAACACTTGTGCGGCTTCAGAATGTGGCAGTAACAATAACTCATGCAGCTTCAGAAAGTGGTGGTGCCACATAATTTTGGATTGTGGCGGTGCCGCGCAACTTCAGAATGTGCTGCTGATGCACTATTTTGTAATATGGCTGGGATGCGCAATGTTGGAGTGTGGTGGGGATGTGATGCACAATTTTAAAATGTGGTGGAAGCATACTATTCTGGAACATGGCAAGGACACGCAGTTTCAAAATAAAATAGTATGTCCTGCCATATTCCAACAGTGTACATCCTTCCAGAATTGCCAGTCCCCACTAAATTCTTCAATGTGTGTCCCTAACATAGAAACATAGAAACATAGAATTTGACGGCAGATAAGGACCGCTTGGCTCACCCAGTCTGCCCATTTCCCTACCTACTGGATAAGCTGCAGATCCTAGTTAACCAGCAGCCTACTTCTTCTTACCCCCAACCCCCAGAATTGCCTTATGACTGTCCCATGCATGCTTGAATTCCACCACTGATTTGGACTCCACAACCTCCTCCGGAAGGTCGCTCCATGCATCCACAACCTCTCTGTGAAAAAATACTCTTAAATTACCTCTGAGCTGCCCCCATCTTCAAATTGTGCCCTCTTGTTCTTGCACACCTCTTTTTGAAAGATGCTACCCTCTTGGACTTTGTTGATTCCTTGAGGTACTTGAATGTTTCTATCATGTCCCCCTCTCCCTCCTTTCCTCGAGGCTACATATTAAGCTCCTTAAGTCTCTCTCATATGTCTTCTGGTGCAGACCCTGCACCATTTTAGTTGCCCTCCTCTGACAGCTTCCATCCTGTCTATGTCTTTATGGAGATTGGGTCTCCAGAACTGCACACAGTACTCCAGATGGGGTCTCACCAGCTGTCTGTACAGAGGGATAATAACTTCCTGTTTTCTACTGGTGTTGCCTCTCCCTCGCATCCCAGTATCCCCAGCCTCCTTGCTGCCCTCTCACATTGCTTGCCCACCTTTAGGTCATCTGATATGACTACCCCCAGGTCCCTTTCCATTTTTGTTGTTGTTAGTATCTCACCCCATTGTGTACTCTTCCCTGGGTTTTTGTTTCCAGGTGCATTACCTGCACTTCTTAGCATTGAATCTAAGCTGCCTTACATTTGACCATTCCTCTAACCTTGCCAAGTCCTTCTCATCCTTTCCACCCCACCCTGTGCATCAACTCTATTTGCAGATCTTAGTGTCATCTGCAAAGAGACATACTTTTCCTTCCAGTCCTTCTGCAATGTCGCTTATAAAGATATTGAAGAGGACCGGTCCTAATACTGAACCCTGCGGTACCCCACTAGTAACCCTCCTTTCTTCTGAGTGGACTCCATTTGCTATTACTCTTGTGTCCTATTCTCCAGCCAATTCTTTACCCAGGCTGTCATCTTGGGACCCACTCCCAGGCTGGCTAACTTGTATATTAATCTTTGTGTGGGACTGTGTCAAATGCCTTGCTAAAGTCTAGGTAGGCCATGTCCACAGCCCTCCCTGATCTACTACTTGGTCACCCAGTCAAAGAAATCTATCAGATTTGTCTGGCATGACCTTCCGCTGTGAATCCATGCTGCCTAGGGTCCTGTGCCCCTCTGGCCTCTAGATACTCGACAATTCTTTCCTTCAGAAGTGATTCCATCATTTTCCCTATCACTGAAGTAAAACTAACTGGTTTGTAGTTTCCTGCTTCTGTCTTGCTCCCACTTTTGTGAAGGGGAATCACATCTGCCCTCCTCCAGTACTTGGGTACCACCCCATCCTCCCATGATTTGTTAAAAAGGGTAGTCAGTGGTGTCACTAGTTCTACCCTTAGCTCTTTTAGAATTCTGGGATGAATCCCATCAGGCCCCATTGCTTTGTCCACCTTCAGTTTTAAGGAGTTCTTTCAGAACCCTTTCTTCTGTAAATGGGCTGGTATCAACTTCTGTATCCAGAGTGTTACTATTGTTTGTTTTATGTACCTCCCCCCCTTCATTTGTAAATACTGAGCAAAAATATTTGTTTAGTATCTCTGCCTTTTCACAGTCTCCCTCTGCCCACCCTCTCTCCTCTTTATTAAGCCTCATTATCCCTGCCTCGGTCTTCCTTTGCTCCCTGATGTACCTATAAAAGGTTTTATCCCCCTTCTTAACTGAGTTGGCTATCTTTTCCTTGGTTTGGGCCTTTGCTGTTCTGACTGCCTTAGCAGCCTCCTTTTGCTTTAACTGATACAGTTCTCTGTCCTGCTCCTTCTGTGATTCCTTGTACTTCCTGAATGCTTTCTTTTTCTCTTGAACCTTCACTGCCACTTCCTTTGAGAACCATAGTGGTTTCTTACATCTTCTTGTTTTGTTTATTTGCTTCACACAAAGGCTCGTTACCTCTGTGATGGCAGTTTTTATTATTCCCCATAGTTCTTCCACCCCTCCTTCCTGCCCATTTGCTAGTGCATTCCTTAGGCACTCACCCATTTTGGCAAAGTCAGCCCTCCTAAAGTCCAGTACTTTTGTCTTTGTATGGCTTGACTCTTGCTGTGTTTATTGTGAACCATACTGTTCTATGGTCGCTAGTTCCCAGATGGCTACCCACTTCTACATCTGTGATCCTCTCTCCATCTCCATTTGAGAGAATCAAGTCTAATATTGCTCCCTCTCGAGTGGGCTCCAGTACTAGTTGTCTAAGGCATGCCCCCTGTAGGGCATCTAGAATAACTGCACTCTTGAGTGGCAGCTGCAACTGCACTCCAGTTAACATCTGGCATATTCAGATCACCCATCAGCAATATCTCCCTTTTCTGCCATTCTAAGTATACTTTCTATCATTTTCCTGTCCATTTCCTCCCCTGAAAGGTCTGTATCTAACCCTGTGCATATTGGGGTGCCATTGCCTGTCTCCAAATTTACCCACAGTGCTTCTTCTCCTCCCTGTTTACCCTTTTGTTCTGTTGCTTTTATTCCTTCCCTTATGTAAAGAACTACCTCCTCCTCTTTACCCTCCCTGTCCCTCCTGTAGACAGTGTATCCTGGTATGTTTATGTCCCAGTCATGGTTTTCTGTGTACCATGTTTCTGTGACTGCCATGATATCCAGATGTTCCTCCTCCATCAAGGCCACTAATTCAGGAAGCTTGTTACCCAGACTACGGGCATTAGTATTCATTGCTCTCCATTTTTTGATGGCTTTACCTTCTGTTGCAGCATCCCCCACTGACCATTCTACCTCAGTCTTTTTCTCATTTAGTACCCTGTTTTGTAGGGAGAGGCTGGGATTTTTCTGCTGCTTGTCAGTGCCTCCCCCTTTGACTAGTTTAAAAGCTTGCCAATGAAGCATTTAAACCAATTGCTCAAAAGACTTGTTCCCTTCCTGGACAGATGCAGACCATCCAGCCAGTATAGGCTGGTGTCCCTCCAGGTGGAACCCCAGTCCCAATAAAGCCAAACCCTGTGCTCCACACCATTTTTCAACCATTCATTAAACTGCATGGTGCCATACCTCGCCTCCCCATGCTTTTGACAGGCAGCACCTCTGAGAAGGATACTGTGTGTGCTACTTGTCTTAGGTCCCTCCCAACTCTGCAATGTCCTCCTGCACTGCTCTGATCTCATGATGAGCCAAGTCATTTGTCCCTAGGTGGACAATTACGTCCAGCTCGGAATCCCTTGCAGCTGTTCTCGTGATCCTGAGGATGCGCTTCCTGTCCCTCCAAGCCATGGCACCAGGCAAGCACCTACTTCATTTTTCCCAGCTCCCCCCAGTTCTATACCCCTAATAACTGAGTCCCCCACCAGGAGCTGCTTCCTTTCCCTGTGGTGTCCTCTGCATCCTTCCTTTGGGCCTCCCTTGTGACAGTTATCATCAGTCTTCTCTGCGGGTGCATCCATAGGGGAGCTAAGCTCCCCCAGAATGGTGTATGGATTGTGGAGTGGAACAATTGACTGGGTGTGCCTCTGTTCCACCCTCCTCACCCTCCCTGAGCCCACTGTGGTCCAACTGCTGTGCTTTCTCCAACCTCTGAGGTAGTGGTGGTGGTGCTAGTGCTCCTGGATGGAGGAGGTTCCTTCCTACTGTCCAGTGTGGCCTGGGGAAGGTTTTCTTACTACTGTCCAGTCTGCCTCTGAAGACAGGCAACTTCCTCCTCAGGGCAGATAGTTGTCTGCAAATAGGCAGCATCTCAGCCTCCAGAAAGACTCCGGAAGACTGCTGCCCCACAGCCATTACATTGCACTACTCCCACATGTTTATCTAGTTTTTTTTTTTTTATTGTATTTGTGCGTGTGTGATTTGTTATATAGAAATATATATATTATACAATGTGTATGCTTATATTGTCAGTGCAGTGTGCTAGAGAGGATATGACAGTGAAATGCACCTTGCACTCGAGAATGATGTCAGAACCTCAGGTATAAAGGAACTATTCCAGGGTGGGGAAGGGTTGGGACTAAACTGTGTCCTCACAAAACAATCAACTAAAAGCTGTCACCCACCGCTGCGATGAGTGCCTTTCTGTCAGCAAGATACCCTACACAACAATTTGACAGAGAAAGTACCCTGATAATCAAACAGAGAAAAATCCAGACATCCAAGTCAGACACAGGTAAACCTCTCCAGCCCCAAAACAGCCTGGTGGTTTGTTAGCCACAAAGGAAAATCAAATATGCAGTTATTTCAGCCCTTCTGAGGATGCTGACAAGATAAGCAGTTTTTAAAAAAAACCCTTCCTGAATTAAAACTAAAACAAACACAAAGCAATACCACTTTAAAAGTGAGGAAAACTTCTCTCAGATGTAAACCCACCAAAAGTTGCAAAATATATTGATGCAGATTCTCACAGAATTCTAGTAATCAGTCCAGTTAGCCACAAAGGAAAATCAAATATGCAGAAGATAAGCAGTTTTAAAAAAACCCTTCCTGACTTAAAAATTAAAACAAACACAAAGCAATACCACTTTAAAAGTGAGGAAAACTTCTCTCAGATGTAAGCAAGAGAGAGAGAGAGAGAGAGAGAGATTAGTTACAGATATTTTGTTCAAAATAGTATATCCCACGCAGCTTCTCAGTTGTTTCCAAGCACTCCTGTACACAACTTGGAAGAAGATGGACTTCACATGTCACATTTTGAGATTGAGTGTCCCACTACACTGTGAGATGGACATCCCTGCCACATGCTGAGATTACATTCCCCCACAACATTCTAAAATTATGCACCACTTGGACAATCTATACCTTTGTTCCACGCTGCATTCCAAAACCAAATCCTGATGCATTCTAAAGTACAGTACCATGTATCTAAACATTCTGAAAATGCAAGCACTGCAGGCAACCCTGTGTCAGTTTTTTTAAATAAATACTACAGCTACAATTTCGATACTTTGAAGAAATAGGTCCAGTAAGGTTGCTGATAGGGAGGACAAGTCTGTGACTTCTGGTTGTGACATCATCAGTGGCTTTTTCACTAAAACTCACTTTTTTCAACGTGGTGTGAAATCAGTGTTACAAAATAGCTCATAACTTTAAAATGAAGTAACACAGAAACCTAATTTTTGATATGAGATTTATTGGGGATAGGCTGATTCTAATTCTGTAATGTAGTACTTTTGACCGGACTCTCTCTTTAAGTGCCTTGTCTTTCTTTTCACTTCTCTGCTCAACCCCCCTCCTTTAGCTGATGATCTCATCTTTTATGTCCCTCTTCTCCCTTATATATATGAAGAAGGCCTTCTCACCTAATTTTACTCACTGTGCTAGCTGTGATTTCCTTGTAGCGTTTGCCTCTTTAACCACTCTTCTCACGACCCTTGATTTATCACAAGAATCCTCCACATTCTTATCTTTCTGAGTACATTTATACTTCTGGAAGGCTGCCTTCTTGTCCCTTACTGCATTTGCCACCTCCTTTCTGAACCAGCTGGGCTTTTTTGGCCTTTGAAAACTTGCTTTTTATTTACACACACACACACACACACACACACTCGTGTCCTTCATCAGTCCTTCCTTTATTATGGCCCATTTCTGTTCCACCTCTCTCTCCTTCCTGAGTCCAGCAAGCTGACTTTTCAGAATTTTTCTCCCCTACAAAAGACATCCCTCTAGTACATAGTCCCTAGGAAAAGAGTTACACTACTAAGGGGAAGTGAGGTTCCCGAATAGTGAAAAAAAAATAATTTCAGCAGGGAGGGAGACATGTGTGGAGTAATGCAATGCACTGGTTGTGGGGCAGCAATCTTCCAGGAGACATTCTGGAGGCTGCGATACTGCCCTATTTGCAGACACCTCTCTGCTCTGAGGGAGGAGGTTGCCCATCTCCAGGCCAACCTGGCAAGGAGTAGGGAAACCTCCTCCCACACCCAGGACCTGGCAGGGGATTGGGAAATCTCCACCTCCACGCAGGACCACCAGAGCCACTGCCTCCGAGGTTGCCAAGAATAAGGAGTGGTTGGATTATGGTGGGCTCAGGGAGGGTGAGGGCAGTGGAACAGAGAGCATCCCTCCAGTTGTACCTCTCCACAATTCATATGCCATTCTAGCAGAGCATTGTTCTTCAATGGAGGCACCCACAGTAGAGACCAAGAAGGATGCTGGGAACCTCCACAAAGGAGACAAACAGGAGTGTGGCACAGGATTCCACAGAGGAAGAAAACAACTCCTGGGGGGGACTCAGTCATTAGGGGGTAGAACTGGAGGAGGGGGGAGAAGAAAGTAAGGTGCCTGCCTGGTGACTTGGCACAGAGGGACAGGAAGTGAATCCTCAGGATCATGGGAGCAGTTGCATGAGAGAGTGAGCTTGATGTCATTGTCCAACTAAGGACAAATGACCTAGCTGGGAATGGGATCAGAGCTGTGCAGGAGGAGTTTGTAGAGTTGAGGAGGGGTCTTAGACAAGTAGCACACATGGTAACCTTCTCGGAGGTGCTGCCTGTCTGGGTGAAGCTAGGGTACTCTGCACCATGGGATTCAATGAATGTTGAAAAACTGGTGTGGAGCACAGGATTTTGGCTTCATTGGGGACTGGGGTCCACCTGGAGGGAGAAATGCTTATACTGGCACAATGGTCTGCATCTATCTGGGAGGGGAACCAGGGTCCTAGATGACGGATTTAAATGCTTCATTGGCAAGCTTTTAAACTAGCCAATGGGGGAGGCACTGAAAAGGAGCAGGGAATTCCCAGCCTTCCCCCCACAAAACATGTTATTTAACAAGGTTAACAACAAAGTAGTGAGGTCAATAGGGGTCAGGGTAGGGGTAAATGGAGAAATAGGTGAAGGCAGTTAGTACAGGGATGGTGCTAAAAGGGGTAAAACCATCAACAAATGGAGGGCAATGAGTACCAATGCCCATAGTCTGGGTAACAAGCTTCCTGAACTAGTGGCTTTGATGGAAGAGAGATGCCTGGATATCATGGCAGTCACAGAAACCTGGTACATAAAGAACAATGACTGAGATGTCAATATTCCAGGGTACACAATCAACGCGAGGGACAGGGTGGGTAAAAGAGGAGGAGGAGTAGCTCTCTACATAAGGGAAGGGATCAAAGCAATGGAACTAAAGGATAAACAGGGAGGAGAGGAGGCTCTGTGTGTCACCTATACTTCAGCTTCTTTACACATGTGATGGGGTGAGAGTTAGGGCCGACAACCCCAATACACACCCTGATGCCGGTTGGGGGGTGGGCTGGGGGTCCAAGGGGGCATTCAACCCTAACCCTGAATTTCCTAGCTTTATTTTGCTGTGTAACAACCCTAAGTGATGCATTAAACAGAGTTTTTTGCCTCTAATATATTAATATATATATATATATATATATATAGTATATATATATATATATAGAGTGATAGATAGATAGATAATATAGCAGCTTATCCAATAAGTAGGGAAATGGGCAGACTGGGTGGGCTAAGCAGTCCTTATCTGCCATTAAAGTCTATGTTTCTATGTTTGTCTTGGTCCTGACTATCCCTCTGCCCATGCCAAGGTGGAACTGCACTATGTGGTGATCACTTCCTGCAAGTGGTGCTCCCACATTACTATCTTGAACATACACACAGATGGACAGGACCAGGTCCAGTATGGCCCTCCTCCTACTGGACTCTGTGACACCTTGTGTCAGGAATCTACTTGGGAACATATCCAGCAGTACTTGCTCCTGGTGCTGGAGGTAGCTTGAATTTTCTCATCCACCCAAGGAAGATTGAAATCTCCCATTATTACTACTACCTCCCCCTTGTCTGCCATTCCTATGATTTGGGACTCCAATACTTTGTCCAACGCCTCATACTGTGAAGATGACCTGTAGACCACCCCCATACTTAGTTTCCTTCCCTCAGTGGATTGTACCTGCACCCATAAAGGAGGCAGTATAGCGCAGTGGTCTAAGGCTCTGAGCTGCAAATCTGGTGACATCCAGCAGACCAGACCTGGGGTTTGAATCCCACAGCTTCCACTTGCATACTGTGTGACCCTGAGCAAGTCACTTAACCTCCTTGTGCTCCCAGGTCGCTCCTGTAAAAAAGCTTTCAGCTTAGTGTGCTATACCTGGTTAAACAACTAAATAAAAATAAATAAATAAATAAAATAAATAATAAATAATGCTGGTGCCTTCCCTTCTGCTCCTCCATCTATGGTACAGGTTATCCTGTCCTTCACATACAGAGCCACTAACCTTCCCTTCTCCCTATCTTTGCTATTGTAACCCCTTTGTTACCCGTTACCTGTTGTTTTGACAAAAAGGCAGGGGTGAGGGGTTACAAAAATGGAGGCACCACTTTGGATTTTGTTCTGGGAGGAAGGTGCTTGGGCAAGGGGGGCTAGCGTTTTGGCTATCTGGCAGTGCAAGGACCTCTCAGCAAATCATTTTTGTAACCCCTCACCCCTGCCTTTTTGTCAAAATGACAGGTGGCATGCTGTTGAAGCTGACAGCAGTACCTGGTGGGGACCTGGGTTCAGGAAGGATGAGGTTACTCGGCACAGGGGAACCTAGGTTTGACTACTCTGCACAGGGACACCCAAGTAAATCCGAACACAGGAAGCAATAACTGTAATGCCCAGAACCAGGAATGGGATTCTTCAGTGTGGCTTTTATTCACATACTAGCTGAACAAAACAAAGCATAGCTGGACCCCCATGGGGCTACATTTCCTGGTAATGCAGATTAGAGACTACAGAACACTTTATCACCATTTTCAGCCTTCAGGCTCTGGACCCACCAGGCACACAGCCCAGACTTGCACGCAGCTTTGGGTACACAGCCTGACTTGTACACACTTGGGTTTTTTCCCACGGTCCATTGGAAGAATGAACCAATTATCCTGTCATGGCTCCCCACACCACTTAGAGTCAGCGACTCCTAGAGAGAATTTTTCTTTGCTTGTTGTGGCTCCCCACACCACTTAGAGTCTGCGACTCCTAGAGACAATTGTTCCTTACTTGTTGAGACTCCCCATCTCATAAAGATAATTTTTTCTTACTTGTTGTGGCTCCTCACACCACTTAGAGTCTGTGACTCCTAGAGAGATTTTCCCTTTTGCAACCCCATGTCTGGGTACTTCCCCCATCACTGGCCAAGTGCATGAGGCAAAGTAGCAACCACAGCAGAAATCTGTAGAGGTGGACCTGGTTACTAAAGATGGGGGTTCACCCACCTCCAGCTCCCACAGCCCATACCTGGCCATTTCCCTGGGAAAACTGAACCATTCCTTTGCTGAACTTCTAAATGTAGATTAAAGGGTAGATGATCTGGGTGCATCTCCTCTACATATTACTTGAATCACACAACACTCTAGCATTTGACACTACTTTACTTGTTTGGCCCAGTCCTATAGGCTTCCCAAAATGTAGCTCAATCCCTAGATTTCCACACATGTCCCAGGGTGAAGAAAACATTTTGCCCTCTCAGTCAGAGCAGACACTCACCCTTTAGTTGCAGGTGCCCCACAAGACACTCACAAATCTTCCAACTTTCAAAATAAATGAAGAACTAAACAGGCAGCTTTTCTTCCGACTTGGCAGAGTTAAGGGGATTGCCCCAGGAATCTGGTAGGGATCTTTACACCCCCCCCCCGGAGGGAGGGGGCACTGAGATCCAAACAGCGGTCTCCACCACTTGAGCACACCTTCACTTACTGAAGACAAACTAGACACTGACTACTACACTTTGAAAACTCTTAACACAGTCATTACTTGCAAAGCGACTACACTGCTGCACACACATTTATATGGCATAGGGCTGAAAATCACTGTTTAAGCAGTTTTAAGGATGGTTACTTACTGTTATCAGTAGCAATTTGCTGCGATGGGGAAAAACGGCCTGCAGCCAGTTCTTGGAGGCCTCAGAACAGAAACGGGTGGGCAGTCCTACCGATCGTCTTTTCTACCACCACTTTTGTAATTCTGATGATCAATTAGCAGGTTTAGCCTGATTTTAAACTATAAAGTCTATTTTTAGAATGTTTACAGTGATTTTAACACTCTGCGACGCTCCTCCATAGCCAGTACATGCACTCTACTCACACTCCCTGTCGAATGCTGGGGCAGTCTCTGTAGAGCTGGATGAGGGGCGGGACTGATTGCAGCCTGACCAATCACACAATGCCATGCAAATGAGCCTCTTCTTCCTCGCGAGGGCTCTTCTCCTCACGGCAATCATCGAGCAGGCAAATTTAAACTGCAGAATGCAACTTTTTTTTTTTTCAACTGACTCCACAGCGGGAGCCCATTTCAGCCATTTAACATAGCCATTTACTCTGCAGTCTCTTAATTCACTCAGAAAGCATCTCCAACATCCAGGACATAATTTTCCTGTTGATACCCCTAGTCTTCCACACTTTTCTTCACAACAGCTAATTTTAAAAGCATTTCAAACATCCAGGGCACAATTTTCCTGTTGCTACCCCTAGTCTTTCACACTTTTTTTTACCACAGTTCATTTTTAAATCATGCAAAAACACTGTAAACAATTTTGATGATGCAGGACAAGGGCACACTCTTTGGCTTTGCGACTCTTTGGTAAACAGTTGGCATTTTTAAACAGCAGCACAAGATTCACAGCACACAGCAACACACTAGGCAAATTGCTTCAGCTTTTTGGGCTACCCACTGCCAGATAGCCAAAGCGCTAGCCCCCCCTTGCCCAAGCACCTTCCTCCCAGAACAAAATCCCTGCAGTTCCTCCATTTTTGTAACCCCTCACCCCTGCCTTTTTGTTGGCTTCCCACATCACTTAGAGTCAGCAACTCCTAGAGAGAATTTTTCTTTGCTTGTTGTGGCTCCCCACACCACTTAGAGTCCGTGACTCCTAGAGAGATTTTCCCTTTTGCAACCCCACGTCTGGGTACTTCTCCCATCACTGGCCAAGTGCATGAGGCAAAGTAGCAACCACAGCAGAAATCCGTAGAGGTGGACCTGGTTACTGAAGATAGGGGGTTCGCCCACCTCCAGCTCCCACAGCCCATACCTGGCCATTTCCCTGGGAAAACTGAACCATTCCTTTGCTGAACTTCTAACTGTAGATTAAAGGGTAGATGATCTGGGTGCATCTCCTCTACATATTACTTGAATCACACAACACTCTAGCATTTGACGCTACTTTACTTGTTTGGCCCAGTCCTATAGGTTTCCCAAAATGTAGCTCAATCCCTAGATTTCTACACATGTCCCAGGGTGAAGAAAACATTTTGCCCTCTCAGTCAGAGCAGACACTCACCCTTTAGTTGCAGGTACCCTACAGGTAACTCACAAATCTTCCAACTTTCAAAATAAATGAAGAACTAAACAGGCAGCTTTTCTTCCGACTTGGCAGAATTAAGGGGATTGCCCCAGGAATCTGCTAGGGATCTTTACATCCCCCCCGGAGGGAGGGGGCACTGAGACCTGAACAGCGGTCTCCACCACTTGAGCACACCTTCACTTACTGAAGACAAACTGGACACTGACTACTACACTTGAAAACTCCCAACGTTCTATCTAACTCCCTCTGCTGCAGATTCCAATGTGGCTTATGCAGCTGCCAAAGTTCTATTGGTGATGTCATCCCTCAGTCTCAGCTGAGACTGACAACAGAGTGAGACAGTGTGAAACCCATTTACCTGGAGTTTCACAAGCTGCCTTCCCTGCCTACCACTAGGTCTTACTGGGATTCTAGTAACCGCGGGTAACAAAGGGGTTACACTATACATTTGATATCAGGGTCATGGTTTGGTGTGGCACATGTCTCCATGATGGACACTACATCCACCTCTCCTTCAGCCATAAGCACCTGCAATTCAGCCATTTTGTTTCCCAGACTTCTGGTGTTCAGAGATACCACCCTCCACTGTAACCCAGGTCTTCTATGCCACTGACCCTCCCTCCTGTTCCCACCACTCCCCAAACTATCCTTTCTTCATCAACCTCTCTCTCCTAGCTCCTCTCTATTCTGTTCTGATTGGGGAGAGGCCATTCAGCCCCCTCTGCCAGATGACAGAAGGTGCTTTGCACCCTTCTGCCCCTCCATTGTCAGTTTAAATTGAGGTCTCTTTTCATGAATTCCTCCAGCTTGCACTTCCGGACTTACATGCCCTTCTTATTTAGATGTAACCAGTCCAGTGCATACAGGTCTTTGTTATCCCAGGTCCTTCCCAAGTCACTAACTGTTCTATACCTTTCTGTCTCACACCACTCTCTGAGTCATACAATAAAGTCCTTTATTCTTACTTCCCTTGCAGTGCTAGCCCTTGAAACCAGTAGCACCTAAGAGAAAGCTACAAATCTCCTTCTTCTCTGTAGATTTTCTCTACCTCTTTGAACCTGTTTTGTACCATCCCACCTCACATTCTGCAAGGTCATGTCTACCCAGGTGCACTATAGTGTGATGTTTCTCTCCCTCCTGACCCACATGCAGGCTATCAGAGATCCCACTCTCCCTGCCTTCATCACTGGCAAACATTCTAACTTCCTACGGTTTGTTCTGGAATTCTTCCCCCAATTCTCACCCCTTAACTATTGAATACCTCAAGATCCTAACCCTCCCCCCACAGTCTTGGGCTCTCCCCTCAGCCTACACTGCTGCTGACTCTTGCCCACCTCTCCTTCCCCTCCTGCTCATCCTCCATTCCCCCTTGACCACTTTCACCAACTATTCCTGTCCCCTGGCCTGCAACTGGCCTTGCACTGGGGAGCACAGACCTCCACCTCTCCCATTGTTCTGTCTGACTGCAATTGGTTACCCAGCTTGGGCATTGGGTACACCCCAGAGTTAGAAGGCATCAGTGATATACTGACTGCTACTGTGTATATATTTCAAACCACTGTATACCCACTTTGCAAACTATTGGAGGCTATACATTTTTGCATGAGTACAGAAGAGGACAGTGGCCCAAAAGTACCATTTCTGGTTTGCATGACTACCACTGAGAACCTTTTGAAAGGAAAGGAAGCTGCCAAACTGAGACTGGGCATGAACAGCAATACAGAAACAACAACTGAAAAGGGTAAGATAAAATCTCGGTATCACTTTGGAATGTCTGCATTTTTTAGAGTTTAATAACCTACAATATTATTAGCCTAGAGAATTATACTGAACTGGGCCTAGCCCTGAGAGGATTAAGAATCACCACTGTGCCTTCAGGTAGTTTTGAAGACTTTGAAAACAAGGAAGCCTGGGAAAAGACTGCGGCAAACTGTGCAAAAACGTTATTCTCATTTTAGTAAAAGAGGACACTGGCAAATGTGAGAAATTAAAGATATCACAGAAACTAAACAAGGTCTAAAGACATTCATAAATCTTTAATGCTTTACAAAGTCTGACAAAGAATTACAAGCCAAGCTTACAATACAAACATAATTTTACTAGGAAAACTCTCGGAGAGTCGGTTGGGGCTACATCTTTCAACCTCCTCTGTGCTTGGTTATTTTTAATGGTTTCTGAACTGTAAAATAATCAGTCTGTGATATTTTGACCCCTGAAGCATGGGGCTGCTGCTGTAAGCATTTTACATTTGAAGAAGCCCTTTGGAGCTCTCCTGTGGTACTATTTTTCCCTTTCAAAGGCAGGGCACAACCATCGCCCTGCCGATTACCCACATTTTCAACTCCTCCCTTACCTCAGGGATCTTACCCGACGTGTGGAAAGAGGCCAAGATTGTCCCCATACTTAAGCACGGCAACCCTAAGGAGATGAAAAACTACCGCCCCATTGCCATACTCTCTGCCACTAGCAAGCTACTCGAAAAGGCCATAGCTGCACAAATCTCCCATTTCCTTCAGGAGTATGCGGTTCTCTCCCCTGCCCAGCATGGGTTCAGGAAGGGGCACAGTTCGGCCACTGCTATCGCTGTTGTCACCTCGGAGATCAGATCTGCTACCGACCTTGGCAGACTGACTGGAGCCATCTTTGTTGACCTTTCTAAGGCCTTCGATCGGGTTGACCACAGCCTCCTTCAATCCACCTCTGCTCTCGCAGGAGCTTCTCCCCAAGCCTTGCTTGGTTCACAACTACCTTGAGGTGAACTGCAATACACCAGCTTCCAACCGTGCTGCTACTTGGACCTCTCTCCAGTCAGATGGCGTCCCCCAAGGGTCTGTCCTTGGTCCCTTACTGTTCTCCCTCTACATCAACGAATCTCCCTATGTGGCCACCTCTGGGTCCACCACACTCTATCATGCGGATGACCTGGTACTACTGTCTAGCTCCCAGGACATCTCTACATATCAACTCAACTTAACTCTGACTTTGGGTTGTATCCAAAATTGGCTCGTGGGTCACTAGCTCGGTCAACCTAAACAAGACCCATGCCATGTTGTTCGGTCGGGTCGTAAACCACATCATGCCCTTCCCCTTGCCATCCCTGGGGAATGGTCCTCCTGCCTGTCCTAAATTCTGCCAGGTACCTAGGGTGACTCTTGATCCTCAGCTTGATCTTGCTGAGCACCTTGAAACATCTGCAAAGCTGCCCAACAGCAAGCTAGCTAGCTTACAGGGCCAAGGACTGCCTCACTCCTGCCGCCTGCCTCGCCATTGCCAGGGGATCCTCCTACCCACTCTCTGCTATGGGCTGGTTGCCTTCACACGGTCCTGTGTGCCGTCTTGCAAAATGGGACTACGGCCTATAACAACATATAGTCGCCCAGCCTCTCCTGCGCCTACTATGCATCGGTGTGATCTCTCATGCCCAACTGGGTGGCTTCCGAAAAGCACAGTGCCTTTGTCTCGCAACATGGTTGATAATATTGTCCATATAGCTCGCCTCAGCTCTTGCCCTTCCTTCAGACACTGCACCCTGGCCTATCAACTTAGATCCAGCTCGACCCATGTCTGTTTAATCCCATGGTCCCACTTCACCGTGATCGGCCTTCTCCATCTTCGCCCGAGACTTTGGAACTCCTTCCGCCCAAGTCCGTGCCACCCTCCCACCCCTGGTTTGGAAACGTCCCTGTGGAAGTTCCTTAAGCTGCCTCCACTTGTCTTTGTACCTCCTAGATTGCTGGGAGGCAACCTCCAAACCTCTCCCACATACTGATTTTATCCTTAGCTTTCTCCTGTAGCACTTAGCCCAACCCACTACCTCCACCCTCCTCTGCGGGCGCCTCCCTTATCACCCACTGCCCCTCCCATGTAGCACTTGACGATTCCCTCTTTCTTGCCCGCCTCTGGGGCTCGCACCTGTAGGCCACTCCCTAGTCTGCAGGCCTAGCCAGCCTGTGGTGGTGGTCCTCATGTCCTTTCCTACCCCTCTCTGCACCTCTGAGCTCCTGCTGGCCTACTTACCTGATTTTTCTTCTGACGATCCCCCGGCCCACCCCTCCTCTGGCTTCCTGTTTAGCTCCTGTTCTCATCCATGATTGCCACCCTTTACAGGTGTATTGACTAGCTGCACCAGATGCAGCACTCTCTACATTCTCAATTCTCTAGCTGTGGAGGCTTTACATGTTTGCTTTCTTGCCTATACTGCAGGTTTTGTACCTCCCCCCGTATGTGAGCCCACAAGCCTCCTTGACTATGTACCCAGCCCTCTGTATTGATACTTCTCCGGCCCACCTGTACTATGGGCGGTTTGCAACCATGACTATGTACCATGTTTTTCTGTATTGTGCCTGTATGCTACCGTGACTATGTACCATGTTTTTCTGTTTTGTAACCTCCTGGGTCGCACCTGAAAATAGGCATTTGTTGTTTAGTGTGCCTACCTGGTTAACAAAAACAAACAAATAAATAAATAAATAAAAGCAGACTTTAAAGGTGACAGGAAACAGTTTTTGCACCTCTAGATGCCCTCCAGTTGTTTTCTTATTGGATACCCAGTATTCTGATATACTTTTGACTTTTTTTGTTAAATTAATAATCTAATTTTGTTGTTACTTTCCAGGCCATTCAGATGAATGGCATGGAATGGGAGTCTGTGATGTCATAGAATGTCTTAGAGATATGAAAATCAAGATCAGTAGCTGGTGGGGAGAGTGGAACTCTATGTAGAACTGAGGGCACCACAGTTCTAGATTATTTATTTATCAAAAAATCATCAAAGTACATCAGAATACATAACTGGCATGGAAAGGAAGATAAAAGTGCAGTTAAATATGCAAAAATCATTTCCTATCTCTTTTAAGTTGTTATAAACAAATTTGTGAAACAGGAAGTCACAAACCTGACACCATCCAATCTGGAATGGACAGTAGTCTTATCACCTCTGCCATCTTCATCGATCTGGCTAAGGCTTTCTATACCGTTTCCCACCCTTTGTTACTATCTAGCCTCTCTGACTCTGGCCTCTCCCCTTCTGCTACTGCTTGGTTCAGCACCTATCTTTCTGACCACACTCAATTCGTAAGGATAGCGGATGCCATATCCCCTCCTCTCCCCATCTCTACTGGTTCAGTGCTGGAGCCCATCCTATTCTCTATTTTTCTAAACAACCAGCCACAAATTTGTTCCACCTCCTCAATCCACATGTATGCCGACAACACTGTCCTATTTTCTTCTGGCTCCTCCCCAGTCACAGTTGCCTCTTTCCTCCAGGCGGATTTTAACATAGTCCAGCGCTGGTTCAACTCTCACCAGCTCTCTCTACATGCTAAAAAAACTGTAACCATGGCCTTCAGCACTTCTCAACAACTAGCTAGGCTCCCCTTCCTCCCACTTTTCCACACCCTAGATGGGACACAGCTGGAGGACGTCACCTCCTTCAAGTATCTTGGTGTTTGGCTCAACTGCCACCTCAGCTTCTCAGTCCATGCTGACTCCATACTAAAAAGACTCTGCCCCAAGCTGGGGGCTTTATATCAGAACCGTTCTAGCCTCTTCTACCCGGTCCATCGTGAGCTCATCCAGAAAATGATACTCCCCTCCTTCGATTATTGTGATATTGTATTCAGTACTGACCATAAGTCAGTTTTATCCAAACTGGACACCCTTTTTAACACTTTCTGCCAGTTCATCTAGACGCCCCTTCCTGCACCCACCGCTGCAAGCTATACCGTTCCCTCACTCTCCCCTCCCTCGAGAACCGCTGCCAAATAGACTGTGCCAAGTTTATCATGAAGAACTGGCTTGGTACCCTCCCAGCTTACCTGGCCTCTGCACTATTGCCCCCCCCGGGCACTCACCCATGCACTAAGGTCCCTAGACTCCTGGCTCCTGTTGATCCCCTAGATGTAGGACCCAAGTCTGCCAGGCTGTTTTCACCCACCACTTCCCTCAACTCTGGAATTCCCTCCACACTGAAATTCACCACTCATCCTCTGTACGCTCACTATCCTATGCCCTTGCCAACCACTTCTCAGTAAACTACTTTTGCAGCTAACTCTCCAATTTATTCTTCCAATACTTTATATTTCTTTTCCCAGCAGACCCACTGGAGCAACCTTACTAAAACTACCCACATCTACTGTGCTTGAGCTAGCCAGCTCGCACTTTTTCAACCTCACTTAAATTCCAAATCCCAAACCTAACAGTTTTCCTCATTGTGACTATTACTCTTGACTGTTAGAATATATGTATTATCCATGCTCATCTATTTCTGTCAAATATATGCATCAGTTTTATGTAACCTCATTGTTACCGCTACCATACCTATTAGGGTAAATTGTTATTAAGGCTCAGCCTTTCTGTCAAATGTATTCAACTGTATTGTAAATTTGTATGTATATATGATTGAAAATGTCAACCCTTATCCTCCTCACCAATGTACCCCTGCCCCCAGGTCACACCGGGAGATGAACAGTTCCTTCTCAGTGTGCTTTTCCTGGTGAAACAATTTCAATAAATAAATAAATAAACTTCCACTTTCTGTTTTGAATATATAAAAGGACTGTCTCTGCAAGCTGCAGAGAAGATAAAAGGTAATTTTACTAGGAAAGCCCTTGGAGAGCCTGTTGGGGCTACACAGAAATATAGAAAAGTGACAGCAGAAGGAGAACAATAGTCCATCAAGTCTGTCCTGGGTTTCCCAAGACCTTATGTGGGTCCCGGGAACTAGCCCCACTACTGATTTTTAAACTTACCTAGACCAACAGTTCCCCCTATAGTCCTTGTTCTATCCCACATCTTTTTGAAAGCTATTACAGTCCTTGTATTCACCACTTCCTCGGGTAAGCTGTTCCAGGGCTCCACCACCCTTTCTGTGAAAAAAATGCTTTCTCAAATCCCTTCTGAAGCTCCCACCCTTTAGCTTCCAACTGTGCCCTCTGGAGGTTGAGCCAGTGACTCTTTAGAATAGTTCTGTGTATGGCACCTTGTAAATGCCATTCAAAAATGTGTAGGTCTCGATCATATCCCCTCTCTCCCTTCTAGTCTCCAGTGAGAACATGTAAAATTCCCTCAGTTGCTCCTCATATGAGAGATCATGGAGGCCCTGTATCATCTTGGTTGCTCTTCTCTGCACAGTCTCCAGCCTATTCTTGTCCTTTTTGAGGTGTGGATTCCAAAACTGGATGCAGTACTCCAAGTGGGGTCTTACCAGGGAGCTGTAGAGAGGGAGGATCACCTCCCTGTTCCTGCTGTCGAAACCCCTCCCAATGCACCCCAGCATTTCCATCTTTCAGATGTGATATTAGACCAAGATCCCATCTACCTGTTCTGGTGGTAGTTCAGGCGGATGTTAAAGATCCCATGACACTTCTCAAAAAAAAAAGTAGAGGAATTGTTTATTAAAGAAAATCAAAGGTTAATGGTACAAAAACGAGAGAAGTCAAAAATGTATCATTCAATTAAACAATACATAATATGTAAAATAAACAGCAAAAATGAAATAAAAAAAACAAAACTGTATAGTGCTACCCAACCAAAACATGCCCAAATGCATGTACTGTTGTAGGGGCAAAGGGAAACCTAAAATAAGAAACACCACGTAAATTTAGAGTCATCCCTTGAGAGACAACTGCAGTATTGGCATGGCCAATCTAAGTTCATCAGAAAAGTGCCCATGGGCAGTGTTTCCAGCAGCATATCCATGCCTTGGTGAAAGGTGAGCCCTTTCAGCTGTGCATGGTCTACTAAGATCAGACACCACCATCCTTAAAAGAGTAAGGTGGTGCAGCACCTGTTTTTGTAACACATATTTACAGTGGACCCTCCACATCATAACCTTAAAACAGGAAAAAATCAGGAGCCGCATGGAAGGATCATGCACTGAGGTAGGGCCCGATAGTGAGCCATAGATCAAAGCATTAAAGGAAAGAGTTTACTAAAATGGATCCACCCATGATAAACCTAAAAACGTCCACAAGGGAAGTATATACGGACTATCAAAAAACAAATGTTGGATAGTATTATGAGACGCTCTTGTGTTTATTATTTCCTTTGACATTCAATCTACCATGGCAACACAACCAGGTTACATCCCAGAATTGCGGAGAGATCAATTTATCATTCAAATAGAAAAGGGCAGTTTGCCAGAGGGGTTGTGGAATGCCTGGTATAACTAACACCTCTTCTGGAAGCAACCCATTATAAAAGGCTTTCCGATGTTGGGTATGAATGACATCCCACAATAACCGGCAGCGTTTTATAAATGTCAGTTAAGTTGCTAAAAACCCAGGGAATCAAGTTACTATTCTGAACTTTGGGGTTCGACCACCCCATTCCAATACTAGGAAGGACATCCAAGGCATTGCCCACTCCATCCTTAAGGATGAAGTGCCTCTCACTCAAGGAAAGTTATAGGCTCATGCCTTCCACCTGACTAACCTCCTACCTGAGCCCCACCACTTCTAATTGCTTCCTCATTATTCTAAGTTATTCTTACATCCAAATGGTGCCTAAGATTGCACCAAGGCATACGTTGCCACTCCCCCAATTCCCAGGCTTGCCCGCCACCTGCTTATAACATGTGCCTTTCTGCTTTTAGTTACCACTCTCACTCCTAACAGGGTTTCTAGTAACTGCAGCCAGCCATGTCCATGCTTTAGAAACTGCTCTTACCTATGTTTCATTCATCATGCACAAGTTGTGTATCTGACATTACATTGCCAATGTACCTCTTGTAATCTTGCTGACTCCATGCACTTATGTATTGTACCATTGTATTGCACTTTTGTCTTTGTATTGTATTTTTGCCTCCTCTTCCCCATCCCCTGGATCACACCTGGAAATGAGCCTCTGCTCAGTGTGCCTCTCCCGGTTACCAAACTTTAAATAAAAATAAATAAATAAAATACTGGAACAAAATACTGTAAAAAACACCACCAAATTCACCATATTAATTCCTCCCCTTTCAAAAGGAAGACAGAGTACATCCCATTTATTCAGGTTAAACCTACTCCCCCAAACCATTGTAAATTAATCAGGTGTTGAAAAATGGCACTAACATAGAGGAAAATGGGTAATAAAAACGTCTTGATCACCCCCAGCTCTCTTCTTTTTTGACATTTGCCTTTATTTCCAAAGTGTCACTTGGGCCATTCCTGTATCCAAAACATGAGTTCAATTTAGGACCAGCAAATTTGAACTCTCAAAATAAACACCCAGGATTTTCACTAGTTCCAGGCTAACCGGTATTGACTTAATAAAACTTGGAAGAGCCCCGTGCATCCCAATTGGTAATGCTTGGCATTTGGAGGAATTAATAGCTGCATTAATAATCAATGCAACATCAGTAATCAACTCTATAGCATGTTCTCCAGACCTCACATCATTCACAAATAAACAAATATTGTCAGTGTAAGCAGATACTTAAACTGATCTCGTAGGAGCTGGGAAATACCAGCAATTTGTGGTGCCACCATCACCACCCTCAACAAGGGATCCCGGGTAAGTATGTACAAGAGAGGGCTAAACAGGCAGCCCTGTCTGACTCTTCACCATACCCAAAAGCTAGCACAATGCCAGCCTTTTATGGTCAGCAGGATGGATGAGTGGGAGTACATAAACCATATCCATCTGATGAAAACATCCAAAAATCTGTACTTATGAAGTATGAGGAACAGGTAATTGTGGGACACCTTATCAAAAGCTTTGGCTTGGTCCAACACAACTAGGAAATGTCCTAGCTGTCTGGACTGAAAATAGGTGATCATATTCCTGATTAATAAAAGATTATCCTGTACCCTACATCCTGGAATGGAGCAGGACTGGAAGGGATGTATAATACCAGGAAAAATTTGGGTCAGTCATTGACAAAAAACTTGCGTTAATAGTTTTGTGTCCGTGTTCAGGAGGCTAGTTAGCCTTCAATTCGACAGACTGCGTCAATCCCCAGATTTAAACAAAAAAATCTGAATGGCTTCCGTAATTGACCCTGTGAAGGAAAAATGTGCCAATATATAATTAAACACTATGGTGAGACTAGGACCAAAAACTAAGGGGTACAGCTGATATAGTCCAGATGCAAGCCCATCCATCCCAGGTGAAATCCAACTCCAAAGCGACTGAATTGCTGCAAAGACTTTCAAGCCCAATATTGGCTTAATAAGGATTGCACTGTCAGCTTGCAGTACCTGCAGAAGGGGAAGAGAGTCCAATAAGTGGGCACTGATTCCCCAATTGCAAAACTCGTACCAACTGTCAGATGTGGATAGTCTTGAATCACCTGCTGCATCCCTCCATGGGTAGAAAATTCCCTTCCCGATTGGTTGCATAAGTACTGTAAATCATCTGGTGGTGCTGCATACTGCAGAAGCAACTAGTAAATATGCCAACAGTCAGGTGCTTACACTGAGTACCATACTGTTGTTCAAAAGTCAGGGGGAGTAGACTCCATCGTACTGCAGGGATTTCATACATTCCATTACCTTGCAAATCTGTACAGTAAGGGACACCCCTCTATCGGACTGTAGCGAAAGCAATTTTGTGAGTGTATAACAGAATTCTAAATATGTCAGGTATAAGGATCTGCCCAGTGATGTGGTTTGGCTCCTTGCCAGAACCCCAATGGACCATTTGGTATGGTCCCACCTTTGCAACTCATCCAGATTTATATCCAGGATGGACAAACGGGCCCACAACAAAGAACTCAAACTATCTGAAAAAGAAAGATCTGTCCCAAATGGTGTTGTTCAACCTCCAACAGAGCTTCCCAGGTTGAAGCATTGAATCAGCAGTTAAGGCACAATATAGAACTGAATGATCAGCAAGTCCAGGCAGATACACAGTTGCAGACTGGATTGAACACTTGCGGGAGACAAAAATATAGTCAATATGAGTAGCCAATGTTGCCCTTTGATAGGTATAACCACCAGTAGGGTGGAGTGAATGGAAGCGTCTACCAGGTGGGACTCTGCATATGGCCTGCAAACACAAAGAATCACAAAACAACTTGGATGTCCAGGCACCCCTATCATGAAGGTGAAGTGGGCAATTGAAATCTCCTCCAAAGATAATTAATCCAGAGTAAGTCTGCAAGGTTTTGAACAAAGTTACTCTATTAAATTTTCATTGTGGTGCATAAACCACTATCAGATGGTATGCCATGCGATCAAAGGTACAATCAGGCAGGAGAGCCTGACCTGGCTGTATATCAATCACTCTTGTCACCTGGGGGAAATGATGATTAAACAAAATGGCTACCCCGAATAATTGTTAGGGCCAATCAAAAAATAGGAAAGACTGGGAGTCCAAAGCTGTTGCAATGTGGCAATGTCAGCCAAAGACCACAATTTCGTGTCCTGTAAGAAGGTTAGCTCCGAACCAGTGTCTTGCAATGTTTGCAAAAGGACCTTCCATTGCATGGATTCAACAAACTGTTGACATTCGCATTGCAATCTTCATACACAGGAGGAAATGTGGAAACCATCATCAAAAATGATTCACCCATTGAATTTAACTTTCGATCCTGGTGGGGAGCCCACTTTCCACTTACAAGTTGAGATCTGCCGAGGGATGTCATCATCGGTATCCTGGGATCTGTCACAGCCAAAGGACTTTGTGGAAGAAGCATCCAAGTCAAGCTCTACATCAGTGTCACCCCATTGCTTTGATTTTGCCAATGGTCGGAATATATTCTGGATAGGGAGTGGGTGAGATGTCTTCACTTGAAGAGTTGGTGGTTGAGGTCTGGTCCGAAGGGACCTCCCTCTAGGCAATTCTGTAAATGGGGTAGAAAGTGGCATAGTTGATACCTCTGAAACATCCAGAGGAGGTACTTGCTTCACTGCCACTGGCGTGTCTGAAGGGAGACTGGTCCAGGCTCCGAAATAGGTGTTGACATGACTCCCAGTGGGTCTGGTGAAGAATGGCTTGTGGTGGAGGTAGGGAGTAAAACCTCAATTGTAGGAGAACACAAAGCATGGTCTAGGCCTGGATCAATGTCCGGTGGAGTGGAAGCAGGTGGTGGAACTATGGTTTGGCTTCCTGAAGTTGCATTGTGGGCCACCCACAGACATTTCTGGAAAGTATGGCCTTCCACTTGACAAAGATTACCTCTCCTCCTGTTAGGGCAGTGAACTGTTATTTGACCATGTGCCAAACAAAGGCTGCATAAACATTGGTCACAGACGTTGCTAAGATGGTTAAGTGAGCCACACGGTTGGCCCAAGTAAAAACAGGCCTTTGACGTTGACCAAGAAAGAAGCTATTGGGAAGATGTGTGAGGCCAACATCCGACACATGAAGTTGAACCTTATATTTCCATCCCTCCTGTCCAAATTCCATATCTGTCCAGTATTTTGTCCAGGCAGCCCAGGACCTCACGACAGTGTTGCAACCAATAAGTGACATTCTGTAAGTCTACCCCTTCACTGCGGAGTATATCACTGCAGAGCATAACAGTCACTGTACGAATAGTGGGACGTGTGAGTGGAATTGCCTGAAATGACAACCACAGTACAGAATAGCACACCAAATTGTACTTTGTGTGCAAAATATATCCAAAGAATAGTGCAGCTGAAAACTGACATCATTACCATACTGAACCTGGGACATAGATGATGGCAAAAATGTCATCAGGCACGAAGCCCATAGATTCCATTAAGAGTCTCTCAACCAGAAATGTACGGTCAGGAGAAAGGTCATCTGGTCCAATATATTTCAGGCAGACTGTGTTTCACCATGGAGCCTGGGTTCGTAGTGCCACAAATAGGTCAGAAAATCATAATGGAGCCTCTCGGGGGGGGGGTCAGTTGAACCAGCAGGGTAGAGGATTTGGTGTGGCTCATTGACTTTGCTGTCTCAGGTATCACCTGATGCACTGGAGTGGCTCCAGGTTGGGGGTGATGATTCAGAACTTCTGGAAAGGAATCAGTCAGCTCCATGTAGATCATGATCAGTGGGAGACTTAGTGGGAGTTCTTGGGGGAACCCAAGTAGGTGATCCTGCTATGGCCACATGATACGCAGGCATAAGAGCTGGGTCTGGGATCCAAGAACAACCATTCAGACCCACTATTCAGCCTGCCTTTTATAATGCCCTCTCCGGGCACTATCCTGCTGTAGCTATGCCTTTTTCTCTGCCTGTAGAAGAAGCGGAGGTCTGCGTATGTCCCCCTGAGGTGGATGGCTAAAGTTCTGGGGTCTGTGGCACTGGCTGCACCTTGTCTGACTCATAACTGCTTAACTTGGAGCCACTGAGTTAGAGCTGTGAGTGACCAGTAGTTGTCAAGGTGAGTGGGGTTGCCTTGTCAGATGCACACTGTATGAGAAAGGCCCCCGTATTAACTGGCTCCAGTCCTACACTGGAGGAAATAGCTAGGGAAACATCTATGTGTGTAACTGATGGGGTACGAAGTGGTAGCTCAGGAGAGCAGTCCATTTGTACAGAAGAAAGGTCCTGAACAGTATTTATTTACTTGTTAGGTTTCAGAAAGTACCTTTGAGTCAAGGACTCATTTACAAAGGTTCCACATCACAAAGAAGAAACAATACAACATTATTACATATCAGAGAAGAAGACAAACCAGTTACAAATAGCAAATACAGTAAGGCTATGTATCGGTACTCAGACAGGTGGCTGGCCTGCTAATAGAAGAACTGGCAGAGCCACATGTTGCAGTGGGAAACAATCTGTTGAATCAAAAAATCCCCTGTTCAGTGTCCCATCTGGGTTTAAATGTCCTGAGACAACTCCCAGGGCTGAGTTTATAAGCAGCTGAGTTTCAAATGCAGAGTCCCCAGCCACAGTTACCATATCCACAGTTCCCTGAATGTAAACATTAGTAAAAGCTGCTGTTCTTATTGGGTGCATGGGACTTGTGTCCAAGGCTTGAGGAATCAGTACCAGCTGAGAAATACAAAACTGCTCCTTCACTGTTGAGTCACTGTGTTCTATGGGTGTTCCATGCTCTTGTTGGTGTCTGGCAACCTGGCTGGGTGTCAGCAAGTTCAACTGGTGGGTGGGTGAAGTTGCGGCCTCCAAAACATTCTGGTCCAAAATAATGCAATTCGCTTCCTTTGTTTTGGACGCTTCAGGCGCATCCAACATATCCAACAATCTCTTACTCTGCTCAAAAGATCCAGGCATAATAAACAGGTCATCCTGGTCATGTGATGAGCCTAGCGTGAGAAGACGCCTGCGGTGTTGCTTCAAGGCCCTGAATACTTTGTTATACTATAAAAACCTTATCAGGATTGCTGCAGTTGATTGCTTTTATTACCTTGCTTGGTGAAGTGTTCCTGAGTGATTCCTGCTGGTAAATAGTGCAGATAGTAAGAGTCCAAGGACATTTCTCTCTGCCCAACTGGTAAAGCCGACGCCGGCAGGTGGCCTTTTAGAAGAGCCAAAATGGAGAGTGAAACTACCAAACCCCTTGCGGCAAGAGCATCTGCAGTCAAGCGGCCGAAATTGCAATCACTGGAACCCCGGGAGCCAGTGGTACAATCAGATCGAGAATAAGAGGGGGAAGATTCTAAAAGTGCAGATGACCTAATAGAAATAAAGCACTTATTGCAGGGTCTGGTGGCAGATTTTTCCACAGTGAAACCGGCGCTCCAGTCTCTGGCACAAAGAATGGGGGATGTGGAAGCCAGAGTTTCTTCACAAGAAAGAAAAGTCACTAATTTAGATCAGGATCTGATTGTAGCTCGCAAACAAATAAAAAAATTAGAAGACTGGATGGATGATCAAGAGTCCAGAAGTCAAAGAAACAATCTCATCCTGGCCAGGTTATCAGAGAAAACTGAGGGGGCAGACTGTGTGACGCTGCTGAAACTCCTGGGCCCCATGCCATATGAGGAAGCTTATAACTTGGAGCGAGCACATAGGGCTGTCAGAGAGATGCCCCCACTGGGTGCGAGACCCAGGGTACTGATTATGAAGTTTTTGAACTATAACAAGAAATCTCATGTGCTGGCTAAGGAACATCAGAATAAGGCCCTGCAGTGGAATGGCGCCTTCATCTGGCTGTTTCAAGATCAGACACCATGGGTGTGGGAGAAACAACAGGAATACTCGGACATTAAGAAGAAGCTTTACCTTGCAGGCATTAAATTTAGGATGCAATACCCTGCAACCCTCTCTGTCCATTTGCAATCAGGGGAGAAAAGTTATCTGACTGCTCAGGATGCACTGGAAGGTCTCAGGTTTGAGTTGCCTACACTATTTCAATCCACAACTTGAGCTACTGCAAGCAGAAGAAAGATGCGGTCTGCTTAATTTTTTCTGATGGAGACTTGAAGTATGAAGTCTGCGTTGAATAAGGTCTTGATACCCCTTATATATGCAAGGAGTCTTCTAATCTGGTTTTGCAATACATTATGGGTTTGTTGATTTTAAAGGTTATATGGCTGGGGGGGGATATTTTTTCTCTTTTCTTTCCCTTCCTTAGTGTGTACAATGGATCTATTACCCACAAGAAGTGGGAGAGAGTTGGGTAATTAAAGATTGTTGGGTTTGGCTGGGCCACTTGGGTGATCTTTTTCTGGTTTTTTGGGGGGTGCCCTTCACTGGATTATACAGCGACTTTATTTGTGGAAAGGCGAGTGCTACGAATCTAGGGGCGGGGGCTTCCTCCTCCAAGATTGAATGTGTCTCTGATACGGAGGGGTTCAGGGAGGTTGGAAACTAATTTACTGGCATGGAGGGGGACAGGTATTTGTCAAATCCTCTTCTAATGGTATATGTAGTTAGGAGGGATTCAGGAATTCCAATATAAGAATGAGGATGTCCTGTTCACCTCATGAAGGACTGGTAATAGCGATGTAAGGGGTTAGATAGGGTTTTGGTGACATGCTGGCTGGTTAACTTCTGATCTCCCGCAGTATGTTGATAGATGGGAGATTTTTATAGACCATGTTTTAAGTTAATGTAAAAGGGGTTTGAATAGAATTTAATTTAGATATTAACTTAGGGTGTAGTATAGGAATGGGGGTAGTAGATGCACAGGGGTATAGGTAAAACGGGTGTACTTAGTTGGTAGTATGTTGCTGTAGAAGGGTGGATGGTTTTCTGAGCTACTTTGGTGGGCTTGAGGGGTCTGGGAGCACACTGTAAAGGGCTCTTCCATGAACCGTGGTTATTCAGGAGGGCGATCTTGGGATCGGGGGATGGAGGGTGGGTGGGTTTGGGGTATCTGGAAAGAGAGAGAGAGTATACCATGTTACAGGAATGGGCAGCTAACCCAGAGAGAGTTACAAGAGCTGGACAGGGAATCTATTTACATTGGCATAAAATGTCTTGTATTAGAATCATATCGTGGAATGTAAAGGGTCTTAGGGCTAGACGGAAAAGAATTGTAATCTTGAGGCATATAGAACAAATGGGGATACATATTACAGCATTACAAGAGACTCATCTGTTGTCAGAAGAACTGAATATGTTAAGGAGGATGTGGGTGAGCCAGGTATATGGAATTGGTAAAGAAACGGCATCAGGTGGGGTAGCAGTTTTAATTGGGAAAAATTGCCCATATACTATTGAGAAGGTATCAGCTAGAGAGGATGGTAGGGGGATATACCTTTTGGGTACTATTCTGGGTGAGGACATTTCAATTGCATCTATCTACAGTCTCACTCTGCCTAACCCTCAGTTTGTGACCTCGGTGGAGACAGATATTGCTATGTTATCATCACATCCAATTATTTTGGCCGGAGACTGGAATTTGTGTCTAAATATTTGGGATGATAAAATACTGCCCTCCATAAGCCCGCTATCCGGGGCTCAGGTGGCTATGTCCAGATTATTAGAGGTAGCTGCATTAACAGATCCAATAAGGACTCATGCAGCTGGAGGTAATAATATGACATTTTATTCTGCAGCACATAAGAGTCAATACAGAATAGATTTTTTTTTGGGTAAATAGTGAGGTACTTAGGGAGGTCAAAGAGATATCTACCAAGAGTAGGATTTTGTCATATCATTCCCCTATTCAATTGACCTGGGAACCGGAGAATATTCTTTCTCAACCCTATAGGTGGAGGTTAAATGACCCCCTTTTAGCAGATAATGCAATCCAGAATAAATTAGAAGATGCTCTACGTGATATTATACAGAACCAATTACCTACATTACAAAATAAGGTTTTAGCATGGCCCACATGTAAGGTGTTATATTCAGGGATTGCACGGAGCTATGCAGTAAGGCGAAATAGATTGAGAAGAGCAAAGGAGGAATTCTTACTGGGGACTATTGAGTCTTTGGCTCCCCAGGAGGGGACTTCAGTGGAGATAGACTCTGAACTCCAAAGCTTAAGACAAAAGATAGCTGAGATTAATTATAATAAAGCGGAATTTTGGTTCGAAAAGATTCAGGCCAAATACCTACTTCAGGATGACGTCCCTGGACGTCTTTTGGCAGCCAAAGTTAAGGAATGTGAAGCCAGTAGAAAAATCCCGGCTATAAAGCATGGGGGGGGGTCTTCATCACAGACCCACAAAAAATTGTGGATGCATTTGCGTCCTATTATAAATAAATTTATCAATTACAGCAAGTTTGTGGGGAAAAGGACATTAAGATATTCCTAGACGGTATTTCTTTACTGGTTCTGGACACTCTCCAGGCTAAGGAACTAGCAGCATCGATTATTGAGGAAGAGATAATAGCAGCAATTCAGGCTTTGCCTTCAGGTAAAGCTCCGGGGCCGAATGGCCTTATGGCTAAATTTTACCAGGTACATCTGCATACCATACTTCCCGTGTTAAAAGACTTATTTAATAGTATAATGCTAGAGGGTGTGCCCCATCCCCAGTTATACCAGGCCTATATTATGTTGGTACCTAAACCGGATAAACCAAAAGAATTACTTGGTAGCTATAGACCCATCGCTTTAATGAATTAGGATATTAAGATTTTAACAAGGATTTTAGCTAATAGAATTTGAAATATTGTACCAAATTGAATTAGTCCTGAGCAGGTGGGATTTATGCCAGGGAGGAGGGCACACGATGCTCTTAGAAAACGACACCATATACTTAGTTATGTGCCAGATTCCCAATTGCCTTTAGCTTTGATATCCTTAGATGCCAAAAAGGCGTTTGATAGGGTTTCTCATTCCTTTTTGTTTGCCACTATGGAGAGGATGGTCTTCCCAAAGGGCCTTCTCAGAGGTATCAGAAATTTATATACGGCTCCCACGGCTAGGGTAATGTGTAATGGGTTTATTTCATCAGAATTCTTGATGGTTAATGGAACAAAGCAAGGTTGTCCTCTCTTGCCAATACTGTTTAATTTGTATTTGGAACCTTTATTAATTGCTATAAATGAATATATTAATATTAAAGGGATCTTGATTGCGGGTAGGGAATTAAAATTTACAGTTTATGCAGATGATATACTTTTGCATTTTGCCACATCTGTGGTAAGTCTTCACAGAATGATCGACATTATAAGCCATTTCTCTAGAGTGTCAAACTACAAACTAACTTTGACTAAGACACAGATTCTCCCGCTGACACCTCATGTGTGTAGTTTGGACTTTGTGCCAATGAAAATACACTGGGCTGGGGACAGCATTAAATACTTGGGGATATGGATTACTGCGCGCATGGAGGATGGGGCATCAATGAATATGAATAAGGTGCTGGATGCAATTCAGGGGGATATGCTTAGATGGAATAAACTTCCATTAAATTATGCGGTTAGATCGGGCCTAGTTAAAATTAATCTAATGCCGAGATTATTGTACCTGGTATATCTAGCCCCATATCATATCCCCAAATTATGGTTTATTAAAATTAGGAAACTACTTTCTGATGTTTTGTGGAATTCCAAGCCCCCAGGAGAAAGCATAAGGTGTTATACTTGCCACATGAAGGGGGGGATTAAATTGCCTGATTTGCATTTGTATTATGTAGTCGGTCAATTGGGTATTATGTGTCATTGGGGTTTAGGTGATGATGGGGTACCATATACTCCAATATGGCTACAGATGGAGAGGCAGTTGTTAAAAGATCTGGGTTAATTGCCAGACGCATTGCTTTTTGCAAATCCGGGGAAATACCTTAGGAAAGCTATAGAGACTCCAATTGAGAAAGCTGTAATGACCTGGTGGATGTTTCTTTCACCTTCTCAGAGAAGGGAGCTGGTTAGGACGGTAGATCACCCAGTGTTAGGAAATCCCAATTTCCTGATTGGCGGTAAAGTCATTACTAAACGCTGGGCTGTTCAGTTAGAGGGCCTCGCTTTAAGTGATGTTATGCAAAATAATAGGGTTGTTCTTCTGGTGAGATGTGAGTCTACGCACTTTTATAAAAGAATGCAGCTGGTTAAAATGCTGGAGTGGGCTGGGAAAGATCTTGGGGGTCCATCAACAAATCCTTTTACCTGGGACAATTTTTCAGCAATAAATCTATCTTCTAACTCTCTCTCGAAGGTACATAAGGTACTACTGGACTTTCTCAGTCTGAAGTCCCCAGTACAAATATTATACTGGGATGATATAATGGCCTCTCAACAATTAGCTTGGAATGTTATTTGGAAAGGCATTAAATATTTACCCATACCTAGGTACAGAATTATGCAATACTTTATTGTTTCAAATATGTATTTTACCCCTAAGAAATTGTGTGATAGACAGCTGAGACAGACAGATCTATGCTTTAGATGTGGAGCAGAGCCAGGTGATATTCTACATGTTAAGTGGAGTTGTTGTAAAATACGATCATGCTGGGGGAAATCAAAAGATGAATGGATCCCATGTTAGACTATTCTGAGTTTATTTTACCAGAAATTTGCATTTTAGGTGATATGTCGAATCTTTCGGGATCCACACCTAAATTTCACTTATCATTGATGGCGGCCATAGTCAAATCTTTCATATTAAAACATTAGAAAGATGATCATTGTTATAACTACAAACACTGGGTGATAGATCTTATTTAGACTTTAGATAGAATTAGGAGATTTATGTGCGTAGAGGGCAAAAAGGGTTTGTTTGATAAGAGATGGTCCACTTTGGAGACCATTTATCTATTACAAGTCGGTAGCACTGAGACATAGATCTGTCTGTCAGGTTGTGATTAGCAGTAAGATTACTGTGTTGTAGATTCAGATGGCTCAAGGGATAACTATGTAAGTGCCTAGTTGTAATAATCTATAAGTTTGTGTCTAGCTATTGTAGTTTTTGGAATTAGTAGCAGGCTCTGGGCCTAGCATTGCTAGGGGAAAAATAGGGTGGTCTCTCTCTCTTCCAGGGGACACAGTGGGGTTTTTCCTTCAATATGTTTAGGGTTACAAGCTTCTAAGTAAACTGTATTATATCTGGTTGTTGGGGAGGACTTTAATTGATGGGACCATACCCTTGGGTTTAAGGGGTTTCTTTTTTTATCGGTTCCTCCCTTATTGTTTTTTTTTTCTCTTCTTCCTCATTTTGTTTTTGGATATAATTATCTGTAACAAAGTGATAGTTAGCTTGTGTTGAGAGCAATGGAGGGTCAACCCCATCGCTGTGTGTGTATATAGTTTTAATTGTATATAAGTTACACAACCAGTTTTGGGTTTGTGGATCCTGGCTTTGGCCGGGATGGTGTATGTATGTCTTGTCTGGGAAAAAAAAAGGATTGGAAACTTAATAAAGATTATTATAAAAAAAAAATAAACAGGTCATCCTGAAGAGCTTCACAAGCTCCCAACTCCATAGTAAGTTCTGGAGCGGCGAGTGGAAGCACTGTCATTTTCGGATGGTCCATTGTGGGCAGTTCTGAATAGTACAGTACTGAAACTGTGCATTGATGAGTGGATGTAATCAAAGGTGCAGTAATGATAGTTCCCTCCAATGGGTCAAGCGGAAGTGCGAAACCTCCTGTCTCCGCCCTGGCACCAGGATTAGCCATCTTGGCAGCTGTTTGCAAGGGTCCCCCTACTGTCAAGAAAAGGAGAATTTCCTCGGTGTCCTGGCCAAATTTCCCCCATTCACTAAAAACACAACCAACAGATTAATCTGGTTCAATGTCAGTTGGCATCCATCTGTATTGCCCTCCCCCGGGAAGAGGCTGAAATTAGGCAAAACTGTCTAGTCGTTCTTTCTTGGGCAACAAAAATTAAGTAAATAAATTTTGTTTGCCTCGCTGTAAGCTTTATTGCATTGGCTCATATGTTTAAGGGTGTCACATATGATGACCGGTGGATCCCTTTCTTCCTGAGAGGTGTCGAGCTTGACCCCATACAGCCAGTATTCCATCCTGGGATTACCCTTGCCTAGATGTAGCACTTTGCACTTTTTTACATTGAACTTTAGTTGCCAGATGTTAGACTATCTTTATAGCCTTTGTAAGTCTTTCTGAAGTTCCCAAATTGCCTCCACACTGTTGACACTACCACCCAGTTTAGTACCATCTGCGAAGAGCACAAGCTTGCCAAATGTCTTCAACCTCTAGTTTTTCGTGTACCACTATCAGATTGCCTTTTTTTATAGTCATATTTTATTGAAAGAATAAAATGTGCCTTAGAGGCGAGCAGTTTGTGCAGTATGCGCAGAAATTAACATTAAGAGCAAGGGCATAAATCAGATGACCATTGAGTACATTATCATCATGTAAGATATAACATAAAAATTTTTAATAATGCATCTTATGTATCTATGGACTACAAAATCTAAGATCGAGCTCTAAAATTGCAGACTCAGAAAATCCAAAAACACATGGAGGCAGAACCTAAAATATAACTGAATTGTATTCCCAATTACATTCAAAGAAAAAAACTGTTACCTGAAAAGGAAAAATCAGATTATGGGACAAAAGAGGGATGAACATTAAGCTTGAATATATACCCAAGACTTCCATCTCTCCTGACCAGCACCTTCTAAAGTTAAGGTACTTAAAATAAGTTTTCTCCTCATTATAGATAAAATTAACTATTTCATAGCAGCAAAATTGGCTTAGAATTTGCAGTTTAAGCCAATGCTTTGTAAGAGACTTTTTTTTGCACAAAGAATTAGTGTCAAAAGCAACTTAGTCTGATGTTTAGAAAGTTTTGGGATGGCAGGGAGTATTGTTAATAGAACTAATTTGGGTGTCAGATTCAATTGTGGAGAAAACATCTGCTGGAGGTCTCTTAAAACTTCCCTCCAGAACAACCTCAGGTCTGGACAACTCCAAAATAAATGCTCCTGATCTGCTAAAGACTCTCCACATTGTCACCAACATTGGGAATACAGCGATCCTTTATATTTGCCAACTCTCACTGGTGTTAAAAAGAACCTGGAATGACATTTCCAGGAAAATTCCTGCAAATATGGAGAGGAAGATGCCTTAAAACTCTCCAGGGCTGAGGTGTGCCACTCCTCCCAAGAACAAGGCTCTCCTAATTCCTGCTCCCAACTGATAAAAAACAATTTAGCTGTCACCGACTTTGAAGTACGGTTGTCCGAGTACAAAGATCTTATTAGATGCTCGATGTCATCCCCTCATTGTGATGCAATAATTACCCTTACTCCCAGGGAGCTCAAAGAAGATGACAAGAGGTCAGCAAAAAGCAAACACTGTAGCTAGGACCCACGTTGGAGGAATCTAAAATGGTCTGAGCACAACTGTGTTTGGAGTTGAGCAAAGGAGAGCCGACCCTGAGCATCAAACAACTGATGGTGAAATTTCAACCCTAGTCTGGTCCACTTCCAAAGAAACAGATCTGATTTATTAGATGGGTTAGCCTCATCCCATGCCATAGCTGTCACCAGCAGATGCCCCTCTGGATGGAGAAACTTCACATGATGATGCCATGTTTTAACAACTACCTCAGCATAGGTATAAAAAAGTTAACCCGATATCTGAGAGGTGGATGCAGTGTAAAGAATCTGATTTAGATTGTACAGATTGTTCAAAGCAAATTTTAAATCCTTCCAATGGGCCTTGTAATTAGGGTTTGTCAAATAACACAATATCCACAACTGGGCAGCTTTGGCATCTCAGTCTAGATTTGAAAAAAACACACCTCCTTTACCTGGAGACAGGTATAAAAGAGCTGCTTTTATTCTAGGGTGCTGTCCACACCATACAAACTGAAAAATAGATCTTTGCCAGTCCTGTAGATACACATGAGAAGGGACTACTGTGAGCATCTGCAAGTAAAACAATATTTTAGGAAGAACTGTCATCCGGATCACTTCCACACATCTTAAACAAGCATTTGTCAATGCCGAATGTTTGCTTGCTGGCATTGGCATTGGTAGTGTAGGAGTTAGAGAGCTGCATAATAGGAATGGCAATGAAGTATTGAACTGAAGCCAACCCTGCCACCACCCTGCAAAGGCTGACAGGCATTGGGGTGTGCCTTTGGGTCGTCAGGCATAATGGCCACGCCATTTCACCAAACCCTACCCTGCAGACACCAACAAGTGTTACAGTGTGCCTCGGGGTCTTTGGCCCTTATGCTCACCCCATTCCATCAGGAAATACAGTGAGATGGGTGCTGTATAGGAGAATGGGGTGAACTTTGGGGCTGAAGAGTCCAAGACACACCTCGATGCCTCTCATTGGCTGCAGGGTGTGGAATGGCATGAGCATTACAGGCAAGAATCCCAAGTCACACCCCTGTTGCCTGTCAGTCTCTACAGAGTGGGGCGTTATGGTCAGAAACCCTAATGTCTCAGGCATTCATTGGCATTTTCACTCCAAATTTTCAACATGGGTTTTTTGTGACCCCCACCTTATGAACAGTAGCAATATCAGTTCGTTAGCTGAAAGCTGATTTTGCACAGCGACTAAGCCATTTGGCACCACAGGTGCGAAAACACATTTCAAACATGATGTGAAAAATGACAGCTGTACCGTTCATGAGGAGGTGGAAAAAATGGCAATGTTGAACATCTGCAGTGAAAATATTAAAAAAACTGGTGAAGTCACGAGAGTGTGTAGAAACTGCACAATGCACACACATAATGCAATTAGTGTGGGGATGTTTTACAGCAAATTGTCAACAAAGGTATTCTGGAACCTCCGTTCACGAATAGTGTCACTGTGATTTTCTTAATCTGTCCTGAAACAGTGATTTCCCACAGCGACTACGCATTTCTGCACTGGAAGTGCAAAAACACATTTCGGCCATGGTGTGAAAAATGACAGCTGTACTGTTCATAAGGAAGTGTGGAAAATGCCAGTGGTGAAAATCTGGACTGAAAATATTAGAAATCCATGAACTTACGAGGGTGCATGGAAACTGCTCAATGGTCGCTCGTAACAGTCATTTTATGGACTTTTTCACCAAATTTTTAACATAGCCATTGTAACACCTCTGTTCATGAACAGTGTCACTGTAATTTTCTTAATCTGTCCCGAACGTTGATTTTGCACACTGACTGCACCATTGTGCGCTACATGCGCGGAAACACATTTTGGGCAAGATGTGAAAAATGACAGCTGTACTGCTCATAAAGACGTGGTAAAATGGCAATGTTGAAAATCTGGAGTGAAAATATTGAAAATTCGCAAACTTACAAGCGTGCGTAGGAACAGCGCAACGCATTCTCGTACCACAGTCATTTTATGGAGTATCGTCACCAAATTTTCAACATAGGCATTTTAGGGCCACTGCTCATGAACAGTTCCATTGTCAGTTTCTTAATCTGTGTGGAACACTGATTCCCCACACCAACCGCACTATTCCACTTCGGAAGTGCGAAAACACATTTTGTCCAGGGTGTGAAAAATAACAACTGTACTGTTCACAAGGAGGTCTGAAAAAATGCCAATATTGAAAATGTGGGGTGAAAATATTGCAAATTCACAAAGTTATGAGCGTGCATAGCAACTGCGCAGCGAATGCTTGTAAAACAGTTATTTTTTGTATTTTTCCCACCAAATTTGCAACATAGGCTTTTTCAGAGCCCACCATGAACACTGGCCTGTTACTTGCTTAGTCGGTCCTGAAAGGTGATTCCGTGCAGTGACCATGAAATCACCTTTCGGGACCGATTAACAAAATGACAGTGACAGAATTCATGAGGTGGGATCCCAAAAACCCATGTTGAAAATTTGGTGAAAAAATCTCAAAAAATGCCTGAGATATGCATCAAAGTTGAAAAAACCTTATTTATTACATTATACAGCTTACCGGCATTACGTCAGTTCGCGGTTGGCTTTGAAGAGTGCAGATGTGTTCCCGGTCCACCAGAGATCGTCGTGCCAGACTCTGGAGGTAAGTATTGGGTGAGGGGGGGTGTGGGGAGGCAGGGTGTGCAGAGGGTGGGCACGTGTGGGGGAGGCGGGGGTCAGGACAGTCAGCGAGGGAAGGTTTTCTCTTTCAGGTTTCTTTTTGTTCTCTTGGATGACATGGGACTTTTGCCATGCTGGGGTGGGCTCAGTGTGGCAGCAGGAAGCTGTTTGGGGCAGGGGCAGTGGGCTGATGGGAAGTTGGGCACCCGTCAGCCATATGCGGACTGTTATGGCAGAGTGGGCTCCCAGCAGGCACCCATTCTCTGTTGGGGCATTGGATCTGATGGGGTTGGCACCCCGTCAGCCTTACAGTGTGGGGCAGTATTAGTATGCAATATGCATGCGTGCATGTCTGTGGGGGGGAGCACATCCAGGCAGCTAGTTTCTTTTAAGTTGGTGGCAACATTCGAAACTAGTGTCACCGGCTGTGTCCCCCATTATTGGTGGACATCACACATGCCCCAAAATGCCGTGCCGGTATTGGCCACAACAGTGCTGCACCTCCAGAACCTGCCTCGGCCCCAAGCTGCTGCAATATGTTTCTTGTGCTGCGCGCAAGCAAACATAAAAATGGGGCAAGCCATATGCCCTCTACCTTCACTAAATGTACCAAGACCTCCCAACTCCTCATAGAACTTTTCTGTGAATTCTGATGTTCCTGCATTGGTTATTTGGATCACACTCCAGGGGTGGGGGGGCTGGGGGAGTGGGTAGTTAGATAGTAACCTATGTTAACTATTCTCACGTTAATATTGCTCCTTCATGTATGATGGTTTTATACTATAAAATTCAATAAAGGAGTTTAATTTAAAAAAAAAGTATGGCACACTCTCTGGTCAGTGTGCTGACTATTTGGGTGAGTAGGCAGTCTTGAAGGGCATCTACCACTGTCTTACTTTTTGTTGATCTTTCAACTAGATTATCCCAATCTACATCTGACATGTTTGATCTCAAATTAGCACTGTTTCTCCTTTGAGTGTCATGCCTCTGATTTCCTCAATGAGTCACATATCTTTCTCTTCTGTCTGACCCAGTGGTCTGTAGACTACCCTGATGTAGATTTTTTTTTCCAGAATCTGTATTGAGTTGAATCCACAGTGATTCCACCCCCTCCTTTTTGTACATGTCGATTGTCATGGTAGTCATACTACCACAAACATATAGTGCCATCACTCCTCCCCTTGTACCCTTCCTGTTCTGTCTGTAGAGGGAGTAACATGGGACTCTGAGGTTCCAGTCATTGTTCTCCATGGCCAATGTTTCTGTGATGGCCACCAGGTCTATCTGGGTGGCTGCCATTACTGCTTGTAGATAGCTGATTTTGTTTCCTAGGCTTCTGGCATTGAAGCACAACACTTTCCACGTACTACGTAGAGAACTTCTATTCCCTGTGTTTGGCTCCGTTTGTTCAGTTTTGCTTCTTTTACACTCTTTTTGGACCTGCAGTTGCCCCTTTCATCCCATCTCTTGCTCCTGGTTTTCTGCTAAGAGTTTGTATATGGGGGGGGGGGGGTGTCAGCTACTTTTCCATCATTGTTTTTTTAAATTTATTTATTTATTGAAATTTTGGATAACACCTTTGAGAACAAGCTCATTTGTTCCACAGCTCCACGTCAGACAATCAATACATATTGGGAAAGTATGAGATGGAGAACAAACAAAACAAGGAATTATAAAAGACATTACAAGAGTGTATAACTAGAGAAGTTCCAGTACATGTGGCATTGTACAATGTATGCCATGGTGCATATTTGAGTAAAACCTGGAATTCAAAGGGTCATATTAGAAGGGGTAGAGTCTTATGAAATGGCCCTTTACAGGAAAAGGAGAACAGACTCAGCCTAATATCTAATAATCAACAAGGTAAGGGATGGCATCAGCCCAGTGGCCTCATCAGAGGTGAGAAGGTATGGGACAAAGCATTTTAAAGTGAGCAAGGGAGCTCAGGAAATATAACGGGGGGAAGGGGGATAGTAGGAAAGCCATAGAGGGATGAGGGGAAAGAGTGGAAGGGATCAAGAGAAAATGTGAAGGAGAATGATTAGCAACTTAGAACAGTTATTTACATGCAGAGAACAGTTATGCATAAGGTCATGATAGCATAAGGTTAGAATAAGTGCTGGTCACAAGAAGGAAGGTTATTGGAAGCAGTCACAACTGGCATCAGCAACTAGCTGTTGCTTAAGTTTAACCTTGAAGGAGCCCAAGACGGATGCTGAAGTGATGTCATGGTGCAGCGAGTTCATCCATAACGGGGCACGGTAGGCAAAGGACCTTTGCCCCAGAGAAGTGCAACAGTGGGGTATATTAAAAATCTGGCTAATAGAACTTCTGGTGCAATGACGGTTGAAAGTGGGGGTAATAAACTTTTGCACTCCTGGGTGCATTTTGCCTAAGCTTACTTTTTTGGACAGTAAACATGTTTGGTACATGAGTCTACCTTTGAATTGGAGCCAGTTAGCCTGAGCGTACATGTCACAGTCATTGGACAGACAGGCTGAGCCAGTAAGGAGCCAGCATGCTTTGTTGAGCGCAACTATGATGTGGCGAAGAGTTGTTTCAGTAGCTGATCCATAGATTGGTAAGCCATAATCAATAAGCGAGACAAGAGAGCTTTGAATGGCCAGGTTAAGAGCCTCTGGGGTCAAACACTGCATATGCCTATAAAGTAGCCCAGTGCGGGTGTTAACAGCCTTAGCAATGCTGTCAATGTGATAAGCATAGGTCATTGTACTGTCAATAGTCATTCCTAGATATTTAAAGATCTGAACTAGCTCCAGGGGAGAGCTCTCTGTATTGGTGATAGAAAGATGGTAAGTTCTGTGCCTATTTTGGGAGCTGGAGAACAGCATTGTTTTAGTCTTGTTGTAATTCATAACTAACTTGTGCTTATGGAACCATCTTTCTATGACTATGAAATTACTCTGTAGCCTAGATTCAAGAACCTTAGGGTCTGGGTCACTGGTAAACAGGACAGCATCTTCAGCATATAAAAGGATGTGACCCTGACAGGAGTAAGGAAGGTTGAGGAAAATGTTAAATAAAAGAGGGCCCAAGATGGACCTTTGAGGAACTCCAAATAGGACAGGTCTACTATCCGAAAGGGTGTTACCAATCTTCACCTGCCGTGTACGGTTGTGCAGGTAACTTTCAAACCAGGCTATGCTGTCACGAGCTAGGCCAATGGTGGTAAGCTGTTAGACCAGGAGGGCATGATTCACTGTGTCGAAAGCTTTGGTTAAATCAATGAAAGCAGCAACACCCAGGTGTCTTTGATCTAAGCAGTGGTGAATAAAGCCTGTGAACTCCAGAAGGGTGGTAGTGATACTATGACCATTTCTGAACCCGTGTTGTTGCGGGAATTATAACTGATATTTTTCTAAGTATTCAACCAAATGGTCAGCCACTATATACTCAAGAGCTTTCGAGAGTGGAGTCTGGATACAGATAGGCCTGTAATTCCCATTAATTGTGCGATCCCCAAACTTATGAACTGGTGTCACAGTGGCAGATTTCTATTTCTGAGGAAACTGAGAGTATCTAAGTGACATGTTAATAATATGTGTTAGCGGTGACAGAATTTCATCTGGCGTAAGGGCTACAAACTTAAGATTCAGGGTGTCACCACTAAATCTTGATTTCCCTAATACCTTGAGTTGGTAATTCCTGTTTTCATGGGCTGAGAGGGTTTTGAAGTAGAAAGGAGGATGAGAAGGGTGTAGAGTCTCTTTCCCAGAGTAGTCACTTGTGAGGGGGTGAGAGAAGTAGCCAGGTGGCAGGACACCACACAGGTCCATGAAGGCTTTATTAGAAGTGTTAGCAATAAGATTGGGGTCGAGTGAGGGTACACCATCAATGTTAAGCATGGTAGGGGATGATCTGAAGTCTCTCCCAGTGACCTCTTTAAGGTTAGTCCAAAGTTTTCTGCCATTATTCCAGGTCTGACAGAGCACTTCCTTATAATATTGATTTTTAGCTGCATGAATAGCCGTTGTGCAGTTGTTTCTAGCCACTTTGTACCTCTGGATGTTGGCCTGGTTACACAGGGACCTAGACCTGTGCCATAGATGGTCCCTGGCATTCAGAAGCTCAAGGAGGTCCAGATAAAACCAGGGATTACAGCGGCATTTAACTTTACGCTTTTTATGGGGGGGGTGCTTATCACATATAGCGTTGAACTGAAGAATGAACTGGTCGAGGGCAATGTCAACATTATTACAGTAGTTGTGTAAACCATTGACCAGTCCTGATTATGCAGGTCAGTGTTTAGTGATTCAAGATGCCCATGAATGAGTACCCTGGTAGTAATTGTTCTATCGGGTGGTTTAGAGAATTTGTTTGCCCAATGAAACAAGACCGGGGAGTGGTCACTGAAGGCATCTGGGAGTATGGTTGTGTCCGATATATGATCAGGGTGGTTAGAGAGCACCCAGTCCAGTAAGGTACCAGCCCCAGTTTTATAGTTGATTCTAGTGGGGGACTTAACTAGCTGGGTGAGGTGAACTGCTGAAACTGCATCTTTGAAAGGGCTTGTGTCAGGAGATAACCAATTGATACTGAAATCTCCTAACACGATAATTTCCGAATTACGACTCAGAGAGCCAAAACACTCCAGGAGTGAATCATAGCTGGAGGCCATCTGTCTGGGAGGAATATAGATTGAAAACACAGTAAGGGTTTTATTGTGTGCACCTAAAAGCACTTTTATGGCAAGGGCTTGCATATGGCCATCAGTTCTGGGCAGAGTTATGACAAGACCTTGAAGGTTGTTTCAGAGGTAGATTGCACAACTGCCCCCATGCTTTGAGAGACGAACCTGTCTAAAGACTGTGTAGCCTGGGATGGAAAATTGAAGCATCCGCTACTTTTGGAGAAAACCATGTTTCTACAACTGAGAGGATGTCTGGGTTATGTCGTAAGATCCATGCATTCAGTATGTCCATTTTGGGGATGCAGCTGCATATATTAAGTGAGGCAATTTTAAGTAACCCAGTAGATGACTGTGAGTATGCCGTAAATTGTGGAGGGCCAGGGTTGAGCTGAATATTGCCAGAAAGCAGCAGCAACAGTAAGGCCAATCTACACAGATATTCCTTTAACTGCTCTTTTTTTTTTTAATTCTTTCTTTATGCTGCCAGCGGCCACCGAGTCCTCAACCCGGTCACGGACCCCTGGATTCCCACCTCCATACTGGCCACGACTCCCCTGACACCCCCGGCTTTCCCCCTTAGGGTGGGGTTGTGGCACCTGACCTCAGTGCCACAAACGTGGGAGCAGAGTTGGGAGCCAGCCTGGAGGCTAATTAGGTCCAGGGGTGGGCATTATGCAAGGTTTTTCTGTTGTTGTAACACTGGGACGGGGACATGCAATGATGTCCAGTGTCCGCCCCGACCCTCTAAGTTTCTAGATGCCGGTGCTTGTGATTCCTCCTGGCTTTCACCAGGAGTCCTCACGTGCTGGGCAGTCACCCCAACCCTCCCCCTGCAGAAGGAGAGCAGCTCTAGGGGCGCTCTATCCTTCTCCCTCAGCTGGCCCTCCATCTCCCGGGTCCATTCCCGAACCCCGGGTCACTGGTGTCGCAAGCAGGAATCCAACCGCTGTGCCAGTGGGCTGGCATTCCTTTAACTGCTTGTTGCTGAGTTTGTGAAGCTTACTCTGAGTTGAGCATGTTTTACAGTTGGCTTGTAAGTTGAAGATCCCAGGGAGGATTGCCAAAGGGGGTAGCCAGCTAGGGTGATGAAATGACAACCGCTAGTCACGAGGGGAATGCAGGTTCCATGGCACTGTAAGAGAGTCACAGCATTGGGATAAGGTGATAGTACTATAAACATATAAATGATTACTATCCAATGTTGGTGAGGTAGATGTTTGAAACTTATCACAGGGAATGTCTGATAGGATCAATAGAGGGAGCAATATAATGCCTCTAGGAAATAAAGCCATTGTAATGTAACCCCCCTGCAAATGGGGGTTCCCAAAAGACTTCCAGGAGCTTGCTTGAATGCTTCAAGCCTGAATGGTGTTTGGCGTTTAAGCCATTTATCAGTGAGTGTTTTTAGAGCCTCTGGTACTGTCTCTTTAAGAGCTGTCTGCTTGCAGACATAATTAGTTTGTATGGGGGGACTGTGTGCTTCTCTGCTTGAGTACCACTTGAACTACTGCCAATTCACTCCATTTTGCAGTCACTAGGAGTGCAAAGGGAACTATCTGAAAGATGTAACTGTTTGCCAGAAATCATTTAGAGTAATAATGAAATTACAGTTTGTCTAACCTGCTTTCTTTTGCAGTCAGAACTGTGTTTGCCTAGTTCCCCATTCTAGTTTTGAACTGCTGAACTGGACCAATCAGTGTGGGTTAAGGTAGCTCTAAAATGGTGCCTTGGACGAATCAGAACTTGGACTCATAATCTGAGCCAGCCACAAGAGGATTGTATGGGCAGTGACTCTGGGAGATGTAGTTTAGACTTTGGCGCCTTTTTGGACCAACAGGGGCAGTCTATTGTGAGTGACAGCCAATCCAGCCAAGAACTGGGAGGAACTCAAAGGAAGTGCCCGGTTTTGTCTGCTGGAGTTTCAGTTGAGCTCTGGCAGTGAAGAGGGAAGGAGCCCTGTGCTTTTTCGGTGTGCAGTTTTAGTCGGGGAAAACGTGTGGTAAGGCCCAGAGTTCGGTCTGCAGCTTGTGTAACTGCTTGTTAGGACTGAATCGGTCCTGTGAAGAGAATCAAAGGATATCTGAAGAGTAGAAACCAGGCTCACCCTGTAGAAGACTGGAGAAATTGCTGAATTGCACTCGGTCTGTCAGGAACTGAATCTGCTGTGTGTTCTCCCGGGTATTGTGCAGTAATTGCGATCGGGATAGAGAAGCAGCCTGCCTGGTATAGTACTTTCTTTTTACCATATAAATGTGTGAGGAGTCTTGTGGAGCTCAAGAGTAGCCCTGCTGACATTGAAGGACCCTATCTTGTTTGGAGGTCGTGAGTACTAATTCAGGGTCGCTCCCTGTTGAATTGTCACATTGAATCCAAATGGAATTACTGTACTGCTGACTGTTTAACTAATTTTTCTTTTCTCTGTGTGAAAGGGCCCCTACCAGCTGCCACGGTTTGGACTAGCCACTAGGGCTTGGGTACCCAGGGACAGTAACTGGTAGGGATAGGCCTGTGCACAGAGCCATAGGTAGATGAGTAAAGTGATAAGCTAATTAACCTGATTCCCCCTGTCCTTGTTATATCCCCCTAAATAAATCAGAGCTGCTTGTTTCAGCAAAGTTATACTGCCTGAGGTATTTGTCTATGTTAAAGTATTGTACTGTGATTGTTGCACTGTATCTTATTTTACAGGAGGTCCCAGTGCCTGAACCAGTCCTGGGGGTAAGTGTATACTGTGAAGGTAATTCTGATATATTGTGTGGGCCACTAGTGGGAAGAAAGGGGGGTTGCAGTGTCCCAGAGGGCTGTGACCAAGTTAGTTTAACTATTGCAAACCCTGACCTCTGGGTGGAGGCACCGCCATCGGATCCAGGCCCCTCAACCTGTTAGTGGCAAATCAGGCAGGGGTAGTAGCCCCTGGGATAGCGCCATCTAGGGGTTACATCTTGGAGGCTCACCGCTGGGATTGTGTGTCCTCTAGTGGCCATATTTACAAACCACTGTTAAGAAAAATGGGTACCCGACAGAAGTGGCTGTGCACCCGGCTGGTGGAGTGGTGTACTGGGGAGGAGATTGACCCCCAAAATGCTATGCTTATCCTGGACATCCCCTGGATATCATCGGACACTGTACAGGAGTACTTTCCAAGGTGGAAGGTTTACAAAACCCTGTGGTGGTGGGTCGCATGCTAATCTGCTCACCCACACTTTCCTGGCCCTAGTAGAGTTTAAGGATCTCATAGATAGCTCCAAAGTGCCACAGACCATTACCCCAGAGGGAGCCCTCACTGCCTGGAGAGTGATAACTAAGTACAGTAAAGACCGGGGAATGAGCCCCCACCACTGTCTGAAACTTCGAGGAGAAATTTGCTAAATGGTTGCTGGGGAAGGGAAAACTGTGGAGGACTTGAAGAAACTATTCTTGCCACCTGGGGGTGTTCCTCCCCCAACACCCTCTCTCGCTCCAGTACCCGTAATGGTGGCTGAACCAATGCAGACTCCTATTTCTGCACCTGCCATTAGTCACGACTCTTACCGAAGGTTGAGGATCTTCTCTGGCACCCTCCCCACCCCCCAAGGGGAGGATGACTGGGAGACCTGGATAGACTATGTTGCCCCCCAAGTGCTAGAATGGCAATGCTCGGAAGCCGAAAAGTGAAAGAGGGTTAGTGAGAGCCTCCGAGGTCCTGCCCTGGCTACCATCCGTGCTAAATGGGCCAGTAACCCTGAAGTGACTGCACAGGCCTATCTTGAGGCCTTGGAGAATGTGTATGGGAGCCCAGATTCTGATGAGGATCTATGGTGGAGAGTAAGAAATGCACAACAGTACCAAGGGGAGTTGTTGTCTGTGTATGTATCTCGGCTGGAAAAATTGTTGCAAGAATGCCTCTGAAAGGGTAGTTTGCCAGTGATTGAACTGGACCGAACCAGGCTGGACAGGATCCTTAAGTCTGCCCCCTTCTCAGAACTGCTGTTGCTTCAGTTATGCCTGGCAAATCTACTGGAATCCCCACCCTCCTATGATGAGTTAATGAGAGAAATTTGAGGAGTTGAGAAAAGGCGACCTCGGGAGGGACCTGCACCAATAGCTGCGGCTACGACCCGAGTGACTGAGGGTGGCCCATCAAGTGAAGTTCAGGGCAGAGGTTGGCAGTCAATGAGTGCTCTGACAAGGAAAAGATATGCCACAATGGGGAGAACTGTTGAGAGAGATCCGAGAATTCAAAACAGTCCCTTTATGAAGGCCACGCCTGCAAATACGGCCCTGACCTATATCCGACTGCATCGCTATGGGGGTGGGGTACCCACCATGTATCTCCTGCTGATAACAGCTCCAAACTCAATTCCTTGACCATGGAAGTGGAGAAACTGACAAGATGTCTCCAAATGCTTATCACGCCGCAGACAGAGATGGCACCAAGGTTTCCAGTTAGTAATACCCCCGCCCTGGCTCCCAGTGTGGCGCCTCGGCCAGCTCAAACTCCAGAAAGTATGTTTTGCTATAATTGTGGGAAGGATGGGCACATGAAAAGGGAATGCCGGTCCCCAAAAGATACTGACAAAGTTGCATATAGGCTACAAGGAGAGCTTCGGAGAACAAATCAGTGGTTAAGAGGTGCACAAAATGATCCCAGTGAGGGCACCAAAAATGCTAACTCACGTCCTTTTGTGGCAAGGTCAGTTGCCCAGGCCCCCACTACCGCCTCCCCAGACTGGTCCAGAATAGTGGGTCCCTCCATGGAGACCACTATAAAGGTGAATGGAGTGTCTACAAGAGCTGTATTAGACAGTGGCTCCCAAGTGACAATTATGTTCCAGTACTGGTATCAGAAGCATTTGTCAGACGTACCCTTACAACCATTAGAAGGACTGCATGTATGGGGGTTAAGTGAGAAGGCCTACCCCTATTCCGGGTCTATCCGAATTTGGCTGTCTTTCCCCACCTCCATGGCTGGAGTGGCCGAACAAGTAGAGACCCTAGCCTTAGTTTGTCCCCCCACTGGACTGTATGATGGTGTCCCTTTGTTGATTGGGACAAATGCTCATATGTTCGGAAGGCTGGCACAGTTGTGTTATGAAAAACAGGGGTCAAAGACTAGTAGAGCTTTAAGAGTTCGGCTTTAATTAAGAAGGCCTATGAGGCACAGAGAGATGCTGAAAAATAGAACCAGAGGAACCGGTCGGAATTGTATGGAAGAAGGATCCTGAGTCTCTGATCCTGGCGCCAAATGCCCAGTGTACCTTACAGGAGAGGTCCGTATCAGAAAGGATGTTAAGAATAAAATATTAATGTTGGATGCACCAGGCGATGGAAAATTGCCAGAGGGACTGCTGGTCAAGCCTAGTATTTTGCCCGTTAGAGCCCATGCTTATGCCAGAAGGGTAATGGTCCAAGTTCATAATGTGTCTGAGAGACATTCGATAAATAGAGGTTGCATCCTGGCTATGTGCATTGTGCAGACACTGCAGTGCTACCCAGCAGCAAGAGTTCAAGGAAGAATGACAGAGTAACGCCTGACTTGTTTGATTTCGCACTCCCATTGCCAGCTGAATGGAAAGTGCGGATCAGTGAGAAGCTTGCCCAGAGAGACCAGGTGTTTTTTAAAGGAATGGGACATAGGATGCATGCAAGGAGCTGAGCACAATATCCGGCTGCATGACGAAAGACCATTTCGTGAGAGGTCTCACGCCTGGCACCTGCTGATATAGATGATGTGAGCGGCATTTGCAAGAGATGTTAGCTGCTGGTGTAATACAAGAATCCAGAAGCCCTTATGCTTCCCCATTGTGGTAGTGAAGAAAAGAATGGGACAGTAAGGATGTGTGGATTATCGCACCTTAAACCGTGGACTATCCTGATCAGTACACAATGCCCCACATTCAGGATGCTTTGGACTGCCTAAACGGGAGCAAGTGGTCTCTGTGCTGGATCTCTGCAGTGGGTACTACCAGATCCCGATGGCCCCAGAGGACCGTGGAGAAGACAGCCTTTATCTGTCCGCTTGGCTTCTATGAATTCAAGAGGATGCCTCAAGGATTTCAGGTGCCCCAGCCACTTTTCAACTATTGATGGAGTGCAGTGGGACATGAACTTACTAGAGTGCCTGGTATACCTAGATGATGTTATTGTGTTTGGCAGCTCACTGAGGAACATGAGAGCAGATTATTTAAGTGTATTGGACCAACTGGAGGACTTTGGCCTTAAACTGTCCATTGATAAGTGTCAATTCTTTCAAACATCAGTAAAGTATGTGGGACACATAGTATCCACCGAGGAATAGAGACCGACCCAAGTAAAGTTGAGGCCTTGACCACCTGGCCACAGCCCAAAAATCTAAAAGAACTGCAAAGATTCCTGGATTCTGTGGTTATTATCGAGCTTCATCAAGGACTATTCAGAGTGATCCGCCCTTTACTTAACCTTACTCAGGGTATCCCCAACCCACAAAAATACCAAAAGTCAGCGTCCCTCAAGACTGAAAGAGTGTATTTTCATCCGAGTGAAGTATCTGGGGCCACTGGACTCCTGATTGTGAGACTGCTTTTCATGAGATCATATATCAACTTACCCATACTCCAGTGCTGGCCTATGCCGATCCAAGAAAACCTTATGTCCTGCACACTGATGCTAGCTTGCAAGGGTTGGGGCTGTGTTGTACCAAGAGCACGAGAATGGCCTGAGACCAGTGGCCTTTGCCAGTAGAAGCCTGACCCCATCCGAAAAGAACTATCCTGTACATAAGTTAGAGTTCCTAGCTTTGAAGTGGCTATTGTTGACCAATTCCATGAGTACTTGTATGGGGCTAAAATACTAGTAAAACTGACAATAATCCTTTGACCTGTGCAGACCTCCAGCTAAGTTGGATGCCACTGGCCATAGGTGGCTTTCTGCATTATCTACATATGACTATGCTCTAATACCGGCAGGTCTGAACCACATAGATGCTGATGCTCTCCCGGAGGCCTGTTCCCCAGAATGATTGGGTCCGATTGGCAGAACCTGACATTCGGGCACTCTGCCGAAGTTTGACAGGGAGGAACAAATGTCCACGGACGCAGTGGACTGCATGGTGGATTGCTTGGGGCCCTCTGAGGAATTGCATACCTGCTGCTTATTGCCACTTTTCTGCAATAGACATTGGTGAACTGCCTCAGCTGGACAATGACAGTATTCGGCAGGCTCAATCCAGCGATCCCATGATCAAAGCAGCTTTAGAAGCCCTCTATGCAGGAAAAGATGTGTCCAAATTACGCTCCACTGATTTGAGAATTGCACTGTTATACAAAGAAGGTCCTAAGTTGAAACTGATCAATAAACTGTTATACAGAGAAACAGTAGACAGAGGGGGACAAGTAGACAAACAACAAGTAGTGCTGCCCACTGCCTTTTGAGACTCAGTACTGATGTCCTTGCACAACCACATGGGGCACCTCGGTATAGACAGAACACTTGACTTGGTGAGATCCAGATTCTATTGGCCTAAGATGGAGGCTGATGTGGAGCAACACATTCGAACTTGTAGTCGCTGCTTACAGAGGAAAGCTTTGCCCCAGAGGGCTGCCCCCCTTGTTAACATCACCACCAGTGCACCCATGGAGCTGGTCTGTATTGATTTTCTGAGTTTGGAGTCAGATCAAAGAAATATCAGTAATGTGCTGGTGGTCACTGACCATTTCACGAGATATGCCCAAGCTTTCCCACCAAAGACCAGAAAGCATCCACTGTGGCCAAAGTATTTGTAGAAAACTTTTTGTTCACTATGGGGCTCCACAAAGAATCCATTCTGATCAAGGAGAGACTTTGAGAGTCGTCTGATCAAAGAGATGCTTTCTGTGGGAGTGTGAAAGTCCAGAACCACTCCTACCACCCCATGGGGACCCACAGCCTGAACATTTCAACCGCACTTTGCTAGATATGCTAGGCACCCTGCACCCAAAGGACAAGCCTAGATGGAGCCAACAAATTAGCACCCTGGTACATGCTTATAACTGCACCAAAAGTGATGCCACTGGGTTCTCCCCCTACCGCCTGATGTTTGGAAGAGAAGCTCGACTACAGGTAGATGTGTGTTTTGGGGTCTCTCCTGATGGGGTTCAAGCTGACAACTATTTACAGTATGTGCAAAAGTTAAAGGCCCAGCTAACTCATGCGTACCAACTGGCTCAAACCATGGCTGCCAAAAGAAATCTGGCCAACAAAGAAAGGTATGATAAAAAGGTGAAAGCACAGGAACTCCAGGAGGGAGATCAGGTATTACTAAGAAATCTTGGACTGCATGGCAAACACAAGATTTGTGACAGATGGCACCATCTCCCTCACATTGTAGTGGGCAAACTAGATGATCTGCCAGTGTACAAAGTAAGGCCTGAGAATAATTCAAAAGATGTAAAAACAATGCATAGAAATCATTTACTGCCCATTGGACAAATATTGATTGAGTCTGAGCCCCCAGAAGATGCCACCTCTGGACCAGTGACTACAGCTGCTGCTAAGAAAAGATCAAGAAAGTCTGCACCTACAGAAACAGAGTTAAAGTGTTCCCCTCCACAAGTCCCAGTTGAGCATGACTGTCAGTCCATATCAGAAGAAAGTGAGAGTGACTTTGAATACTATCCTTCTTACGAACTGAGTCAATTGTTTCGGGGCAACTTAGTCAATACTTGAGACGGTTGGGCCTTCTGACTGTCTAAGCCCTAGCTTCGTCCCTGGAGCCAATGCTCCTAGAAAGTGAAGTGCAAAGCATCAGATCAGATTAAATGGAATCATTGTGCATGGTTGAACTGTTTGAGCTTTCAGGGGAGGAAAATGATGGATTGGGGCAGACTGGTGATACACCAGAACAAGAAGAGTATTTTGAGTCCCCTGACAGTTCACTGCCAGTGTCCGAAAGCTCTCCATGCGAGCCAAATGTTGTGGACTCAGAAACTGTAACTCCTGGAGCTGAAAGTGCCCCAAGTTCTAGCCTCTCTACCCCCATGGAGACTCCCCTGACAAGTGAGGACAATGCTGAAAATGAGGCTCAGAGTGCAGAGACTGTAACAGTTCCCCTAGAAAGACTGGTCGAGCTGTAAAGCCTGTGGTGCACCTCAGTTATGATTCCCTTGGGAGGCCTGTGGACTTGCCTCTCAATGTTGTCCATAAAGGAGTGTATGTGTCCCGAACTCATTGCCCAAACTGAGCGTCAGTGCTAACTCCAAGTTACTTGTGTTGCCCTCTAAGTATGGTGTCCTTGCCCGTCCAGCCCCAAGGTAATTGATACCTAAGGGCCCTCTCTTCAGGTTTCATGTACAAGAGGTAATAACTTGAGTTATGGTACAATGTGTGTGTAATACTGTGTAAAGAGTGACGTACTGCAATGTTTCAGAAATGTGTTCTTGGTAAAATGATGTATTGACTGATGATTACATGTGTGAGCCTAATGCAAATGTATATGGTTGCAGTTGAAACTTTTTAGTACTTGCTTGACGCGACGCTGTTTTCCCAGGCCAGGAAGGGTGTAACCCCTGCTAATGGGGGTTCCCAAAAGACTTCCAGAGCTTGCTTGAATGCTGCAAGCCTGAATGGTGTTTCATGCTTAAGCCATTTATCAGTGAGTGTTTTTAGAGCCTCTGGTACTGTCTCTTTAAGAGCTGTCTGCTTGCAGACATAATTAGTTTGTATGGGGGGACTGTGTGCTTCTCTGCTTGAGTACCACTCGAGCTGCTGCCAATTCATTCCATTTTTGCAGTCACTAGGAGTGCAAAGGGAACCTATCTGAAAGATGTAACTGTTTGCCAGAAATCATTTAGAGTAATAATGAAATTACAGTTTGTCTAACCTGCTTTCTTTGCAGTCAGAACTGTGTTTGCCTAGTTCCCCATTCTAGTTTTGAACTGCTGAACTGGACCAATCAGTGTGGGTTAAGGTAGCTCTAAAATGGTGCCTTGGACGAATCAGAACTTGGACTCATAATCTGAGCCAGCCACAAGAGGATTGTATGGGCAGTGACTCTGGGAGATGTAGTTTAGACTTCGACTTTTTGGACCAACAGGGGCAGTCTATTGTGAGTGACAGCCAATCCAGCCAAGAACTGGGAGCAACTCAAAGGAAGTGCCCGGTTTTGTCTGCTGGAGTTTCAGTTGAGCTCTGCAAGTGAAGAGGGAAGGAGCCCTGTGCTTTTTTCGGTGTGCAGTTTTAGTCGGGAAACGTGTGTAAGGCCCAGAGTTCCGGTCTGCAGCTTGTATAACTGCTTGTTAGGACTGAATCCATCCTGTGAAGAGAATCAAAGGATATCTGAAGAGTAGAAACCAGGCTCACCCTGTAGAAGACTGGAGAAATTGCTGAATTGCACTCGGTCTGTCAGGAACTGAATCTGCTGTGTGTTCACCCGGGTATTGTGCAGTAATTGCGATCGGGATAGAGAAGCAGCCTGCCTGGTATAATACTTTCTTTTTACCATATAAATGTGTGAGGAGTCTCGTGGAGCTCAGGAGTAGCCCTGCTGACATTGAAGGACCCTATCTTGTTTGGAGGTCGTGAGTACTAATTCAGGTCGCCTCTCGTTGAATTGCCACATTGAATCCAAATGGAATTACTGTACTGCTGACTGTTTAATTTTTTTTCTCTGTGTGAAAGGGCCCCTACCAGCTGCCATGGTTTGGACTAGCCACTAGGGCTTGGGTACCCAAGGACAGTAACTGGTAGGGATAGGCCTGTGCACAGAGCCATAGGTAGATGAGTAAAGTGATAAGCTAATTAACCTGATTCCCCGTCCTTGTTATATCCCCCTAAATAAATCAGAGCTGCTTGTTTCAGCAAAGTTATACTGCCTGAGGTATTTGTCTATGTTAAAGTATTGTACTGTGATTGTTGCACTGTATCTTATTTTACAGGAGGTCCCAGTGCCTGAACCAGTCCTGGGGTAAGTGTATACTGTGAAGGTAATTCTGATATATTGTGTGGGCCACTAGTGGGAAGAAAGGGGGGTTGCAGTGTCCCAGAAGGCTGTGACCAAGTTAGTTTAACTATTGCAAACCCTGACCTCGGGGTGGAGGCACCCGCCATCAGATCCAGGCCCCTCAACCTGTTAGTGGCAAATCAGGCAGGGGTAGTAGCCCCTGGGATAGCACCATCTAGGGGTTACAGTAAGAGACATTATGATACCAAGGAGTGCAGCAGTAAGGGCACACACAAGGTCCCAAGCACAGTACAAGGTTAATTATACCGGTTGGTTTTTTTTGTGTTTTTTTTTTCTTCAGAGTACAATATGCTAAAAGTAAGAAACAAGGGAAGGGATAATGGTGATTAGAACAGGAAAAAGGCAGAGGCAAGTTGGACAAGTGGGTTAGAGGATTAACAGGAAAAATAAGATGCCTCTAGTGGCAGATCAGTATAAACTGCAAATGGGAAAATGGGTGCAAAAATAACCTCTCTCAGAACTTAAATCAACTCTAAGAAGTCTCTACATCAGACTAAACATTATTTAAAGTGAGAAATCAAAACATTTCAAGCAGAGATCAGTCCTAGCATTAATTTCTTGGCAGCAGTTCCTAGAAGACTTCTGGATTGCCGCACATAGTGTGAGGAACACTGGCAAACAGGAGCAAGTGAGATTCCTCCGGAGTAGATGCCAAAATTCAGAGTTCCAACCTGTACCTTGCTTGGAGGGTGAGCTTCGGGAAGCGTCGCCTTAGGCAGGTTCTCAAACTGCAGAATGCAGTACGCTTGAAGGAAATAGCCCAAAATGGCACAGTAGTCCCCTGGGGAGAGAAGGTGAGAGGACAAAATTAAATAGCAGGCTTGGAGGGGAAGGCAGTCAGAAAACAAAGGAGAAATGAACAGGTTGGGAGCGGTTGAGAATTAAACAGAGCTAGTTTAAGCAGGAAAGTCCTGAAGCATGTTGGGGGTTGGGGAGGACACTGCAGTATGCTCAATAGGAGAGAGCAGTAGCCTCAATACAGTTGAGGAAGGGGCTCTGATTAACACTGGGGCACAGAGCTAAAAATTAATCAGAGAGAACAGGCAGGGAGGTTCTGAAGCAAGTTTGGGGGAGGGGCACTGCAGCAGCCTCTATGGGACACAGAGGTCAAGGGTGCAGCCCACAGACATACAGCTCTAAGAGAAGGGGAACAGGGCTCAAGGCAGATAGCATCACACTGTCTAAAAACCTCTCTCAGAACTTAAATCAACTCTAAGAAATCTCTACATCAGACTAAACATTACTTAAAGTGAGGAATCAAAACATTTCAAGCAGAGATCAGTCCTAGCATTAATTTCTCCTGGGTGGGTTTATTAGCCTCAAGTTCCCCCTCACCTAGTTTAAGCACACTCCATAGACAATAAGTTGCTCTGGTCTGTGGCCGAGAGTGTTTAGCTTGTGTGGGAATGTCGGCTAAGTTTCCATTCCTGTACAACCTATCAGATGGGATTCTTACATCTTTAAGCACCTCTGTGCTTGGTATTTTAATAGTGTTTTAAACTGTAAAATGATCAGTCTGTGACCTTTTGAGCCCCCCAAAGTGTGGGGCTGCTGATGCAAGTATTTTACAGTTGGAGAAACCCTTTGGAGCTCTCTTGTGGTGCTATTTTGCCTTTTTAAAGGCAAGGTACAACCATAAAAGCAGACTTTAAGTTGTCTTGCCTTTGAGAGGACTCCATTCATTTATGTGCAGAAGCCCTGGAAGGGTGTGCTGGGGCTAAAAAACCTTGTATTTCTTAACTAGCTGGGATAGATCCAGAAGCAAATGATTTGATACCTTTTAATGGACCAACATAGATGTAACAACAAGAAAAAAGTGCTCTAGCTTTCGGACCAACCAGTCCTTCTTCAGAAGCCTAATGGCAGTTGTTTAGAAAAAAACAATACTTTTAACAGCTAGATCATGCAGAAAAAACAGAAAAAATTCCCACTGGTTTAAAATACTCATTTAAAAAATACAGATGATGATGTCAGACAAGTTTAACAGTACCATATTACCTTCAGCCAGGAGGGTCCCAGGGTAAAAATTGCTTGGTGCAAAACACATACAAAGAATCCTACTGCATATAAATTTAATTGATATAAGATAACACTGCTGGAGCAGATGACTCTTAAATCAAGCTATGAGTGTCACAGTGTGTGTAAGGATGTGATTACTGAAAAGCAACCCCCACCCAGATTAAAGACATACTATGATTGTCTTAGGACTCCAAGAAGTTTCAATGCATGCATTATAGACAAGAAATTACCAGTAAAGCTGTCTTAAAAGCATCAGTGCACACGATACGATGTATAAAACTTAGCTGGACCCATTACCCAGCTATACTCTCCAGCTAGATATCATGCCCCAAAAACTTCAAAAACCTCTAGTTTAGTGACAGGGCTTTATAAATGATAATTTAAATATAAATTGACAGTATTTGTGTCAAACAAAAAACTCTAGTCAAGGACCAGCAAGGAATTAAGACCGTGTAGCCTGATATGTACTGATGTCAATATATACTGAGAATTTAACAACTTGATGTACCAGAAGTGTCTAAGGAATTTGAAAAAGAGATAAAAATGTAATTTCTCTCCTCCTCTTCACACAAACAATACACCCTACCCCACCTCACATTCCCATAATGCGGGAGGAGGGGGATAACTAGCTTTAAGGAGATTCTCTCTCTCTCTCTTTCTGTGTCTCATACACACACACAAACACACACACACACTCTCCTAATGAACCTTTATTCACATCAGTCACTGCAATTGTTCCCCAAAGGAATTCAACTTGTCATGAAATCCTAAGTAAAAAGGCTCATGTATCTTAATTCTGCTTAAAGTTGGACCAGCATAACATTCTGTGGTGATTTGCATATGCAGCCCATGATCCTTTGCATTGTGGGGGCATGTGTGATTCTGTATTTTCTTGAAACTTGGCTTCCCAGCTAAATGCCCTTTGGGGTAACCCTTGCCTCAGTGTTTGCGCACAGAGGTTCTTTGTCTTTTAAATAGTTTTTTTATTTTAATGGGTTCACCACAATATATCCAAGGCACACTGCCTTAAGGGTAGCTGGTCCATTCCACTGGGGTGTCAAGCAGACGAGGCATACTGATGAGTCCTGGTAGGACGAAACACGTGTCTATGTCTTCTATTAGCACCCTTTGCAAACTGTGTGAGAGGCCTTTCAGCACCATGCAATTTTGCTTAAAGTTGGACCAGCATAACATTCTGTGGTGATTTGCATATGCAGACCATGATGCTTTGCATTGTGGGGGCATGTGTGATTTTGTGTTTTCTTGAAATTTGGCTTCCCAGCCAAATGCCCTTTGGGGTAACCCTTGCCTCAGTGTTTGCGCACAGAGGTTCTGTATCTTAATACCTACAGAGCAAAACTGTGACACTACTTAACTGTACTGCTATCTGCGTAGTAACATTTCCAAGGATTCTGGATAGAACTACAATGAAATAAAACTGCCACCATCCCCAGGATACTGTAACTAGAAGTTAATATAAACTATGTGTGTAAAACCAGAGGTCTAACATATCTACATTTCCACAAATCACTACAATATTAGCTTAATGTAAAAAGATCTGCCCAGAACCCCCATGCAAGTGAGATCTCGCACCCCAATATGTACAGAGTTAAAAAAATTTGTGACAGTCTATGATAACACTCCTGTATGTACAGTAACAGGCTAGGTAATCTGAATATGGTGCAACAGAATCAACCCCACTCCAGGGCAAAGATAGAAAGTAAGGAGGAATTAATATTCATTATGTGTGAGAAGTAAGAGTAGTAACACACTGTAACTCCATGTATCTAAATAGAGGCCTACCTCAATGTGACAGCAAGCCCCACACCGGTTATATCATGTATCTCACAACACGAACCCACACACATACATACACACACGCACTCGCATCCCACCATGCTGAAGTCCTATAATATGCCAGTCTGAAGAAGAAGTCTGTGGATGTCAGTTTCTGTAATGTCCCATGAAACCCAGATCAACGTTCATCTCATCTGCTACCATATTAAAATGTAAAATAAGTTTAATCTCAAAAGCTCGTCTCTGTTGTGTGTTTTCGAGATTTACTTTAAGACCATTACTGACATATTCAAAATTGAGTGGTCAGGCTGGGAGAAGTGGTGCCCCACTGGTTTTTAAGTCTTCTTTGTTCTAATAGTATGTCTGTGAGAGTTCATCCCAGTGCAGAGCTGTTGGCTTGTCTCTCCAACATAACCTGTTTGTGGACATCTTTTGAACTGAATGAAATAAACAACATGTCGTGATGTGCATGTATAACTCCCATGCACCTTGAATTGTCTGTTTTGTGATGTAACCAGACAGTCCAAGGTGGAAATGAGCTCACAAGTCTTACAGGTGCATTGATTGCAGGGTTGTGTGCCATTGTTTGACATGGTATTCTATTCTGGTGAAAGCTTGCTCCTAATAATTAGGCTGGCCAAATTTGGTGGTTTTTTAAAAGATAGTAGTGGGAGCTCCTTAAAAATACAATTAAGGGTTTCATCCTCACTAAATGTTGGGTGGAGGTCTTTAATAATCTTACGCATAAGTTCAAGGTCTGGATGATATGTGACTACTAAGGGTGTTCTATCTGTAGCTGTCTTTTCTCTATATTGAAGTAGTTATCTTGGTACTTGCGTTGCACGTTCTGTTATCCTGTCAATTTCTCTGGAAGAGTGTCCCTGCTCAATGAAGGTGTTTTTCAACATAGCCAAATGTGTATCTCTGTCATCCTCATGTGAACAAATACGGTGACATTGGAGTGCTTGACCGTACATAACAGATTTTTTTGTATGGTTTGGGGGATTACTTTTCTTGTGTCGGTATCTCTGTCTGTTGGTTGGCTTCCTGTAAATACACGTATGTAAGGTTCCATCCTTAATGGTGACTGTGGTGTCCAGAAAATTAACATTGGTGGTAGAATACTCCACGGTAAGCTTTATGGTAGGGTGGAGGTTATTCAATTATTGATGAAAATCTTTAAGTGCATCTGTGCCCTCTGTCCAGACAATAAACAAATCATCAATGTAACGGAAATAAGCTAGTGGTTTATGGGGACAGTGCCTTAAAAATTCCTCCTCCAAGTCTGCCATAAAAAGGTTAGCATACTGTGGAGCCATTCTGGTGCCCATTGCTGTTCCCATAGTTTGAACATAGTGTTTACCATTGCAGTTGAAGTTATGTGTTAAAATGAATTCCATAAGTTCCCCCACCACTTCAGGGTTGATGTTTTGTTCCGGTCCTTTCTCCCGTATGTATTTAAGGCATGCCATAATGCCATCTGTGTGTGGAATATATGTGTAGAGCGATGTTACATCCACTGTCACTAAAATGGTATCAGGTGGTAAATCCTTATAACCAGAGAGTACACGCAAAAAGTGCATAGTGTCCGGGATACAACTGTTTCTTTCCATAACCAGCAGCTTCAAAATGGTCTCTACAAACCCTGAGATCCTCTCAGTCAAGGTACCATTACCAGAGACTATGGGTCTCCCCGGATTGCCAGATTTACGTATTTTAGGTAGCATGTAAAATGTCTCTGACCTGGGTTCAGCAGGGATGAGGTCAATTAGTTTTTTTCAGACATGGTCTGGAAAAGTTTTAATTAAGTCACACAGTTCATCTTTATATCTTGTAGTGGGGTCACTCTCCAGTCCTCTGTAGTATATAAGATCTGTATAGCTGTCTGTTAGCTTCATTAATATAATCCTCTCTGTTTAAAATCACCACTGCAGAGCCTTTATCAGCTTTTTTGATGACAATGTTGTGGTTTGATTTCAGTGTCCCTATAGCTCTCCGTTCCAGTGGAGAGAGGTTATAATGGGTTTGTTTTTGCCTAGTAAGGATCTGACCACTGACTTGTTGGTAGAAACAATGAATGTAATTGTCTAGTTTTTTGTTACACCCACTTGAGGGGGTAAATTCAGATTTCTTTTTCTTATCCATTAAATTATTACTGATTGCGATGTCTTCGCTACCAGTGATTTCTTCCTTGCAATGAAAGAATTCTTTAAGTCTCAATCTATGGAAGTATTCCTCCAGTTCACCACAAAACTGTATTTTATCCAGTGGTTTTGTTGGGCAGAAAGTGAGGCTCTTTGAAAGTACATTTAGTTCTGCAGTGGTCAGCGTGTTGTTGGACAAATTAACAACTGAAAGGTGCCCATCTGTATTGTGTGATTGTTCAGTGACTCCATTATGTTCTTCATGGTTGTTAGGAAGTGTGGCATGTTGAAGGGCATCCAGTTTCCTATTTTTCATAAGCATGTTTTTTCTTAAGGTCCTTTGGTAATGAATGTGTATCTCACTCTAGATGTCCTGAATAGGTTCCCCAGACATCCTTTCCAGGGTGGTAACAATTTCAGCAAACTCTTGGTTCAGAATGACTTTTTTGGCATATGATGTGAATCCTGTGATTTCTCAGTTTCTCAGAGGTCCTATGACAGAGTTGTTCTGCATGTATAGAATTGTCTGTATTTTTTAATGAATTCCAAATAGTAAGACCTTTAGAAAATAGATGTCACTGTCTAGCTGTGCCAATTTCTTCTTGATGTTATGTAACTGCCACATTCTACGGCGAATTCCGGTATCTTCCATGTTGAAATCTAGATTTAGTATTTAGTAACTAGCTGGGGTAAGCCTTGGTGTGTAAGGCTGCCAGTGTTACTGTGTGACCTTTGACCTCCACGAGTGCAATGGGCTGTGGCTTAACTACAATAGTGGAGCCCATTTGTTGCTTTCCTGTGCCTCTACTCTGTCCTTTTAATTGCAGATCACACCCACCTCAGGCATTCTTAAAACTTTTTAAACTCCACTTGTACCTGTATTTAAAGCCGGAACCTTGGGACTGCTATGTCTAGCCCCGAGGGGGTTAAATGCAAGCCTCTACGAGCCAGCACAGAGAACTCCATTCATTTATGTACAGAAGCCCCTAGTAGGGTGTGCTATGGCTAAGAAAACTTTTTTTTAAATTCAAACTTTTATTATGATAAACCACACATCAAACACCAAATACATAACAGAAAACATTTTGTGCCTTCATAACAATTGACATAATGATTAAATCAGATAATCATTTTCCACCTCCCCCCCACCCCATCCCACACCCCTCCCCCAGCCTACCTAACCCATCCCCTAAGGAGCTAAAACCCTAAACCCCGAAGGAAGATCTGCTCACCCATGACCCACTTTCAAACTACCTTATTAGCTTCGATCTCGCTGGGGAAGTATAACGCCTGAAAACGACTCCATATCTTTTCATATAGATGAAGCCGATTTTCCCTTCCCGCATCTAATTTCCCCATATTCAAATTGAATAACATCTCCTGCAACCACTCTACATAAGTGATTGAGGTGTCTGTCATCCAGTATCGCAATACTACCTTTTTAAGCGAGTATGAGATCAGGGCCATATAATATCTGCGGTCCTTAAACTTGATGCCAGAATAATCCCCAATCAAGCAGATTTCCGGGGTAAAATACTGATCAATGCCCAACAGTGGATCCACCTTCTGCTTGATTTGCATCCACAGCTGATTTATCGATGGGCACTCCCAAAAAATGTGATACAAATCCCCAACTGCCTGATGGCACCGGAAACAATTTTGATCAGGCCTGCGACCAACTTTATATAGCTTGGAGGGGGTCCAAAACAAATTGTTCAGGAAATGAAACTGCATCACCCTCAGCCTGTCCTGTTTGACATATCTATACGTATGACTCCAAATACGATCCCAATCCCTCTCTTGCTCCTCCATACAACTAGTCCAATATCTAGGTTTATGATCAGTGTCCACAAGAACTTGATCAAGAAGTGAATTACATATTCTGGAGACCGCATGTGGTTCCCATACAACCTGATCTAACGATTCGAACCAGCTGCCATTTATACTCCCTTCTCTAAGTTTGATCCTCACCTGCGCCAATAAATGAGTTATTTGACATAACTTGAACACCTGCTTACGATCTATATTATACCTTTCCAAAATCTCTTTTATTGGCAGGACATGATCGTCCCCAATAAAATCTTCTATCCGTAATCCTTTAAGCTGGGGAAGCCAGTTAGCAGATATCATTTTCCCCCCAATCTTCAAATTGGGATTATGACAGATCGGTTGATGCTTATCCCTATCCGGGATAAAACCCAACTTCGCACATAACTGCCTGTGAATGCGCAGGGACTTTACTATTGGGGTGGCGAGCAATTTAGAGGGCAGTATCTTAGGAGTGGAATAAAGTAATGCTATTGGATCTATTCCTACCTCTTTTATCGCCTCTATTTCCAGTCTAACCCATGAGGGAACATAGGGCAAAGACTCAAGTTTACTAACGGGTATTAGCCATCTCAAGTACTTACAGAGATTACTTGCCCAGTAATATGTTTCAAGTGTGGAAGTCTCAGCCCCGCTCTTTCTCTAGGGGCAGCCAGCTTGGTATTAGGCCCTACGGGCATTCTCCCTTCCAAATAAAATCTGAGATAGACAAATGTAACTCTTTGAACCATTTTAGGGGCAGCATTACATTGAGCATGTTAAGTGGATAAAAAATCCTGGGCAGAATGTTCATTTTAATTATGTTAATCTGCCCCCAGAGTGAGAGCGGCAAACCGGCCCACCTATTTAAGTCCTGCTTAATAATATTCCTAGTGGCGTCCAAATTAAGTTTCACTAGTTTCGAGTCGGATCTGGCCAAGTAAATACCAAGTACTTCAAACTATGGGTCCACTGCATGCCCATTTCCAACACTTCCGACTTGTGTGTTTTGCTAATTACAGAAAAATTTGGGTTTTCTCCACATTAATCTTGTAATTAGATAATCTATATACTCATCAATGATATCAGTACTACGAATTGAATTGCATGGTTGGGTAACATGTAACAATATGTCATCAGCATATGCTGAAATTTTCAGCTCCTGTGACCCGATTCTGACACCCATAACCCGGGATCCAATCTAATTTTAGTAAGGAGTGGTTCTAAATATAGATTAAATAAGAGGGCGATGGGACAGCCCTGCCTAGTCCCAGAATGGAGGGAAAACTGGTAGAAAACACCATTGCAATATATTTTAGCTTTGGGGTCTTTATATAAAGCAAACACGTGATTAATGAATTGAGACGGGAAACCAAATTTCTCCATGGCGATAGACAGGAACCTCCAGTCCACTCTGTCAAAAGCCTTCTCTGCATCCACCGACATCAAACCACAAGGAGATTTACAGTCCCTGGATACAGAGAAGATATGAGATAATTTACGCAGGTGATCCGAAGCTAACCTGCCATTCATAAACCCAACCTGATCATGATGGATTAAACTGGGCATGACCTTGGACAGCCGAGTCGCTAAAATCTTCGCCAGGATCTTAATATCGTAATTAATCAGGGAGATAGGCCTATAACTAGTAACTTTATCTAGCTCCTTCCCTTCCTTCGGGATAAGCACTATCAGGGCCTCAAATAGATAGCCGTCTACTGTGTCTGAGGTCAAAATACTCTGAAATAATCTTTGTAAGCCAGAACATAACAGGGTCGCGAAACATTTATAAAAATTCAGCGAAAAATCATCTGGGCCAGGTGCCTTGTCATTTGCAAGCATTTGAATTGCATCCAAAATCTCCGCCTCAGAAATGGGAAGTGAGAGCTCCTCTTCTGATCTCCTGTTACTTGGGGAAGTTGCAAGCGGATAAATATTCCTCCACCGCTTCCTACTAGGTCTAGGGTCATGGGACTATATAGAGCCTTATAATAATCTTCAAATTCCTCACAATTTCAGTTGGCGTAGATTTTAACGGACCCATCTACATGAGACGTAATACTCTGACTATCCTGGACGCCTCCGACGCCTCAACCGACATTGCCAAGAGCCTCCTGACTTCTCACCTTGGCCCAAATAACGCCTTTGTCTTATTAAGTGCATATTCTGCTTTCTCTCCCAATATCCCTCCATACTCATGACGCAATTTGATCACAACTCCTGGTCTCATCAGAGTACCTCCTTGATAGAGCCTTTCTATATTTCTAATTTGTGCCAGCAAGTACCTGGCCCTATCCTCCCTCTTCTCCTTCCTTGCAACCGCCAATTGTATAAACTCCCCCCTCAACACACACTTTAGAGTGCACCACAGTATATCACCTCTAGCAGCTGAATGGCTATTCTCCGCCTCATACTGTTTAATCCGACGACCGATATAATCCCTTATTTCCATAGAGCGAAGTAACTGATTATTTAACTTCCAGATAGTCTGTCTGGGAGTATTAGGGGCCAAAGTGAGGGAGCAACGAACCATAGAGTGGTCCAAAAAGATCCCCGGTATGATACTACTATGTACCAGACCGGAAAGCAGTTCTCGACTCACCAAAAAATAGTCAATCCGAGATCTGGATTTATGAACTTCTGATACAAATGTATACTCCCTTCATGAAGGGTATAAGACCCTCCATGGATCGCTTAAACCCAGGTTGTCGGACAAATCCCTGATAGCTCTCTGCGCAGGAGAAAGACCCTGATTTCGCTTACTATCCTTATCTAAATCTGGAGTGAATGGTAAATTCCAATCACCCCCCAGCAGTATTGGAAGGTGATGAAACGGGCCCAGAACTTTTAATAAGTCTGTGAAAAACCCAGGGGTATCTGCGTTAGGTCCATATATACTGCCTAGTACTAGTCTTGTTTGGTTCAAAAGCCCGATTACAATTATGTAACGGCCTTCCGGGTCCACTATTTTATTCTCACAAACAAAAGCCAAACTCTTGTGAATTAAGAGCGCCACCCCCCTTCCAGCTGTGCTATTTCCAGCCCCGTATACCTGCCCAACAAACTGACATCTAAGCATATTCAACTCCTTTATGAGTAAATGTGTTTCTTGTAAACATATTATCTGCCCCATTTGTAATTGCAGATGCTTTAATATCTTGTATCTCTTTATTTTTGTCTGACCCTTTAACATTCCACGGATAAAGTCAAAAGACTCCCATTCACAAAATAGTCGCCGAGAACCATCGAGCCTCTTTCTCAATCACTTCATTCCAATCCATCCAGGTCCATTGGGTGAGCAGATCTTCCAAAACCTTTCCCCCAACCCCTACTAGCACCCCCTCAAATCCCAGCCTATCCTTACAAGGACCCACCCCAGCCATCCAATGCCAAACATCTATATTTAGGAGAACTCTTAACCTCCCCAATACCCCATCCCCGGTACCCCACCCTCCTCCCCCTCCCCACTCCACCATTTGGCCCATGATATTCATAGCTCCATAACTCCGATCCCGCCTCCAGCCTCCCACCTTACAAGACCATTTAAATACCTAACCCACTCTAAACAATCCTCCTAATAACCCATTATATATCTACTTAATCACCCACAGAAGAAAAGTAAAATAAGGAAGAAACATGAAGGCATAGTCCAGCATAAAAGCATGCCATTCCCAAGTAAATCAATTCTACCTTTGCCCCAGCACCTCTCCGGGGACAACCCCTGCCAAATTCCCAACAAACCAATGAATTTAAAGGAGCTATAACAATTGCACTTGAATACATCAGTACAGTAAAATAAAAGGATATTAGATACATAGGGGTTCCCTCTACAAATGTAGACCCAGCGTAACACTCTGAACTTGAGTCATTCGAGCAAAGGATTCAAGAGATATAGAAATAACTGCAACAAAAACCAGTCAATAATCCGAGGTCCCTTTAATAAACGCTCTCCCCGACTCCAATAGTCACCAGTAGCGTATTTAAGTTGCCCAGGCCCCGGAGACTGCATTCCTGAGCCGCGATAAAGTTGCCAACCAGGTGCACTGTTTTAATACAGCGTGCGATTATCACCGAGCAGACCTCCATGCAACTGAGATCCAAAAAGTAAAAGGTACCATCTACCGTTGGAGAGTTGGGTGCCTCGGAAGCAAAAGACAGTCCGCGGGGACATTACTGATGAAGCCATAACTAAGGCCCTCTGATTCAAGCCGCTGCACTTTTGAAAAGCCATAATCTTCTTCCCAGCTTAATTTAAACCCTTAACCCCGTCTCAGGGGCTTACTTATTCGTCCGTCCTGCATGCGCTCCCCAGGGACCGAAACTCCACAGAGCCCCTCAATAAACACCCATTCGCTGCAGTTTTAATTACGAGAGCACACACATTTTCCCATCTTACTTCCATCACCTAGAAGAGAAAAAAGAAAGTTGTATCGGTGACAAATATTTAAAGGGAGATCACGAGCCCCCTATAAAGATGGTAAGCAAAACCGAAGCATGTTATCCGACCACGGGCCGCTCATCACCCGACTGAAGCTCCTAGCATTATCTAAAAAGCTCTGGGAGGGCTGCTGATAACCCCTTTCGCGCTGCTGGAGCATCCTCGAACGTAGACCATTGCCCAGAAAGGGAGACTTGCAACTTGGCTGGATAAATCATTCTAAACCGAATACCCACAGGTATTAACTTAGAGACCATTGAGTGGTATTCAGCTCTTCTTTGGCGGACCGACAAGGGTAGATCTTGTGTGATCCTTATCGGAGCCCCCTTCCATTTGACCTCTTTAAGCTCCTTTACTTTATTCAGAACGAGTTGTCGCTCTTGGTAGTTCAGAAAGCGCACTATAAAGGTACGCGGTGGGGAACCAGATGGTGGAGCCGCACGTAGTGCCCGATGCGCCCGCTCTATTGTAAATTTATCTCCATGGGCGAGGGCCTCCACGATTTCTTTAAAAAAAGCTGGACAAACAAGATTGGATCCGCTCTTCTTCCCGCTCAGGGGGCCAATAATGACGAGGTTGTTCCTGTCTGCTCCGTCCCTCTAAGTCTTCAATCTTTGTCTCCATTTTATTTAACTTTGTCTAAGGTTTACAATCTCAGGTTCTTGCTTAGCCATTCTTTTTCAAGCGAGAAACCTTGCCTCTGTGTCTCAGTGCGGCGTGACAAGTCCTCTAAAGCCACAGTCACGGCTTTAAGTTCCTCAGTCACTGTACACAGCTCCGTGCGGAAGGGTTTAAATTCTGAAATTGTGCCAGAGTCAGAGGCTCGTTATCTTGATTCGCACTCTCGCTCTCAGGGCTCCAGCGATGACACCCTCGCTTTTTTCAACAAGGCCTTTGCTGGAGAGACAGGCAGGGTGTGTCTGGGTGTATTTTTCCGCATATCCACCTCCATTTACGCCCGATTCCACACCAAAACTTTCCGGGAACCTTAATGGAGCCTGTTGAGATAAGCTGGAGTCGCTGGCTTCACAAATTTTAAATAAAAGTGGGATTTAGAGAGGTAGGCGGCTGAAGCCGGCGGATCAGGCTGCACTCACAGATCTAGCATCACGTGACTCCCATGGCTAAGAAAACTTGTATTTCTTACCTGGCTGGGGTAAGCCTTGGTATGTAAGGCTACCAGCACTACTGTGTGGCCTTTGACCTCCACGAGTGCAAGGGGCTGCGGGTGTGGGTGACTTAACTATAGAGCACATTTGTTGCATTCCTGTGGCTCTACTCTGTACTTTTCAGGGCAGATTACACCCCCTGCAGGCATTTTTTAAGTTTTTGAACTCCACTTGTGCCTGTATTTAAAACCAGAAGTTTGGGACTGCTACTTCTAGTCCTGAGGGGGTTAAATATGAGCCTGCGTGAGCCAGCACAGAGGACTCCATTCATTTATGTGCAAAAGCCCAGGCAGAGTGTGCTGGGGCAAAAAAAACTTGTATTTCTTACCTTGCTTGGTTGAGCCTTGCTGTGTAATGCTACCAACGCTATTGTGTGAACTTTGACCTCCATGAGTGTGGGGGGCTATGGCTTAACTACAGTAGGGGAGCCCATTTGTTGCTCTCCTATGGCTCCGCTCTGTCCTTTTAAGGGTAAATTAGATTCATTGTAGGCATTTTTTTACTTCTCAAACTCCACTTGTGCCTGTATTTAAAACCGGAACCTTGGGACTGGTACTTCCAGTCCCAAGGGGGTAAAACACGAGCCTATGTGAGCCAGCACAGAGGTTGCCATTCATTTATGTGCAAAAGCCCTGGCAGGATGTGCTGGGGCTAAAAAACCTGGTTTTTCTTACCTGGCTGGGGTAAGTCTTGGTGTGTAAGGCTATCAACACTACTGCATAACCTTTTACCTCTGCGAGTGCAAGGGGCTGCGGCTGTGGCTTGACTACAGAGCCCATTTGGTGCTCACCTCTGGCACTACTCTGTACTTTTAATAGCAGATTACACACTCTGCTGGCATTTCTTAACCTTTTAAACTCCACATGTGCCTGCATTTAAAACCGGAAGCTTGGGATTGCTACTTCTGGTCCCAAGAGGGTAAAACATGAGCCTCTATGAGCAGAGGCAAGGCACAGGCAGAGGCAAGAGTATCTGTGCATGTCTGCTGTGTCAGCTGGGGCAGACAGGTCAGCGGGCCCATAAACGCTGCATATTAAAGAAGTTTAGGTCATTAAGTACCAATATAATCTGTCCATACAAGTTACTTATCATCAAAACTGCATTCTGCAGGTAAATATTAAAAAGTAACAAAGAAACATAGACTTTGACAGCAGATAAGGACCGTTTTCCACACCCAGTGTGCCCATCCTTTCTACCTATTGGATAAGCTGCAGATCCTGGTTTTACCAATAGCCTACTTCCTCCTACCTCCCACTAGAGTTGCCTTATGTCTGTCCCATGCACTCTTAAATTCCCCCACTGTTTTTGACACCATGACCTCCTCAGGAATACCGTCCCATGTGTCCACCACCCTCTCCATGAAAAAATACTTCCTCACATTACCCGAGTCATCACCCCTCTGTCTTCAGATTGTGCCCCCTTGTTCTTGCACATCTCTTTTTCTGAAAGATACTACCATCTTGAAATTTGTTGATTCCCTTGAGGAATTGAAAGTATCTATCATGTCCCCCATCTCCCTCCTTTCCCTGAGGGTTTACATGTTAAGCTCTTTTAGTCTCTCTTCATATGGCTTCTGATGCAGACCCTGCACCATTTTAGTTGCCCTCCTCTGGACTACCTCCATCCTATCTATGTTCTTGCGGAGATGGGGTCTCCAAAACCGCACACAGTACTCCAGATGGGGTCTCACCAACTGTCTGTACAAAGGGATAACAACTTGTTTTCTACTGGTGATGCCTCTCCCTATGCATCCCAGTATCCTCCCAGCCCTCCTTACTGCCTTCTCACATTGCTTGTCTACCTTTAGGTCATCTGATAGGATTACCCCAGGTCCCTTTCCAGTTTTGTTGTTGTTACTACCTCCCCCAACCCCTTGTGTACTCTTCCCTTGGGTTTTTTGTTTCTCAGGTGCATTACTTGCACTTCTTTGCACTAAATTTAAGCTGTCATACTTTTGACCATTCCTGTAACCTTGCCAAGTCCCTTCTCATCCTTTCCACCCACCCACCCTTGTGTATCAGCTCTGTTGCAGATCCTTGTGTCATCTGCAAAGAGGCATACTTTTCCTTCCAGCCGTTCTGTATTGTCACCTATTAAGACATTAAAGAGGATTGGTCCCAGTACTGAACCCTGTGGCACCCTGCTAGTAACCCACCTTTCTTCAGAGTGGACTCCGTTTACTATTAACCTCTGTATCCTGTTGTCCAGCCAGTTTTTCACCCAGGTTACCACCCTGGGACCCACTCCCATGCTGACTAACTTGTTTATTAATCTTTTGTGTGGGGCTGTGTCAAATGCTTTGCTAAAGTCTAGGTAGGCTATGTCCACAGCCCCTCCCTGGTCTACTACTTTGGTCACCCAGTCAAAGAAATTTATTAGATTCTTCTGACATGACCTTCCTGCTGTTAATCCATGCTGCCTTGGGTCCTGAGCCCTGCTGGCCTCTAGGTACTCAACAATTCTTTCTTTCAGAAGTGATTCCATCATTTTCCCTACCACTAAGGTCAAGTTAACAGGTCTGTAGTTTCCTGCCTCTGCTTTGCTCCCACTTTTGTGAAGGGGAATCACATCCACCCTCCTCCAGTCCACAGGTACCATACCATCCTGCCATGGTTTGCTAAAAAGGGTATTCAGTGGTGTCACTAGTTCTCCCCTTAGTTCTTTTAGAATTCTGGGGTGAATCCCATTAGGCCCTATTGCTTTGTTCACCTTCAGTTTTAGGAGTTCTTTCAGGACCCTTTTTTCTGTGAATGGACTGGAATCGACCCTCCTATCCAGTGTGCTTCTACTGTTTGGTTTAGGTACCTCTCCCTCCACTTCTTTTGTGAATACTGAACAGAAGTATTCGTTCAGTATCTCTGCTTTGTCACTGTCACCCTCTGCCCATCCCCCCTTCCCTTTATTAAGCCTCACTATCCCTCCCTTGATCTTTCTTTGCTCCCTAATGTACCTATAAAAGGTTTTATCCCCCTTTTTAACCAAGTTGTCTGTCTTTTCCTCGGTTTGGGCCTTTGCTTTTCTGACTGCCTTCCCAGTTTCCTTCTGCTTTAACTGGTACAGTTCTCTACCTGCTCCTTCCATGTTTTCTTATACTTCCTGAATGCAGTCTTTTCCTTGCTAACCTTCCCTGCCACCTCTTTTGAGAACCATAGTGTTTTTTTTTCCTTTGTTTTGTGTTGTTTATTTTCTGCACACAAAGGCTTGCTGCCTCTGTGATGGCAACTTTGATTTTCCCGCATTGTTCCTCCACCCCACCTTCTTGCCCATTTGCTAGTGCTTTTCTGAGGCACTCCCCCATGTTTCCAAAGTCAGCCCTCCTAAAGTCCAGTACCCTTACCTTTGTATGTCTTAACTCTATGGCTGTGTTTATCATGAATCACACTGTTTGGTGGTCGCTTGTTCACAGATGGTTACCCACTTCTAAATCTGAGATCCTCTCTCCGTCCCCATTTGAGAGTACCAGGTCTAAGATTGCTCCCTCCCGAGTGGGTTCCAACACTAGCTGTCTGAGGCATACCCCCTGCAGGGCATTGAGAATTACCCTGCTCTTGGATGTGGCTGCAGCAATGGTGCTCCAGTTAACATCTGGCATATTCAGGTTCCCCATCGACAATATCTCCCCCTTTTCTGCCATTCTAAGGATGCCTTCTATCATTTCCTTGACCATTTCCTCCCCCTGAGACAGGGGTCTGTATACAACCCCTGCACAGATTGTGGTGTAATTTCCTGTCTCTAGAGTGACCCACTTTGCCTCCTGTCCTCCATTTACCCTTTAGTTCCATTACTTTGATCCCTTCCCTTACATAGAGAGCTAATCCTTCTCCTCTTTTACCCTCCCTGTCCCTCCTTTAGATTGTGTACCCTGGTATGTTGACATCCCAGTCATGGTTCTCTGTGTACCATGTTTCTGTGACTGCCATGATGTCCAGGTGCCCCTCTTCCATCAAGGCAACTAGTTCAGGGAGCTTGTTACCCAGACTACGTGCATTGGTACTCATTGCCCTCCATTTTTTGATAGCCTTACCCCTTTTAGCCCCATCTCTGTCCTTATTGTTATTGCCTTTTTCTCCATTTGCCCCTGTCCTGCTCCCTATAGACTTATCTACCTCAGTGTTTACCTCACTAACTACCCTGTTTTGTGTAGGATTTTCATGCTTCTTTTCAGTGCCTTCCCCTTGGGTAGTTTAAATACTTGGCAATGAAGCATTTAAACCTATCACCTAGGATCCTGGTTCTCCACCTGGACAGATGTAGACCATTGTGCCAGTGTTGGTCTGCATCCCTCCAGGTAGATCCCCAGTTCCCAATGAAGCCAAAACCCTGAGCTCTGCACCAGTTTTTCAACCATTCATTGAATCCCATGTTGTGGAGTACCCTAGCCTCACTGATGCCATAGACAGACAGCACTTCTGAGAAGGTTACCATGAGTGCTACTTCTCTAAGACCCCTCCCCAACTCTACTAACTCCTCCTGCTCTGCTGTAATACCCTTCCAAGCAAGATCATTTGTCCCTAGGTGGACAATGACATCTAGCTCCCTCTTCCATGCTGCTGCTCCACAATCCTGAGGATCTGCTTCCTCTCCCTCCAAGCCATGGCACCGAGCAGACACCTTGCCTCCCTCTCCCCTCCCCCACAGTTCATCCCTCCTAATGATTGAGTCCCCCAATAGGAGTTGTTTCCTTCTCCTGTGGGATCTCATGCCACCCTCCTCTGGGTATTCTTTGTGGAGATTCCCAGCATCCTCCTTGGTCTCCACTGTGGGTGCCTCAACAGAGGAACTACACTCCACCAGAAGAGTGCATGAATTTTGGAGAGGTACAACTGGAAGGATAAGCCTCTGATCCACCACCCTCACCCTCCCTGAGCCCACCGTAGTCCAACGTCTCCTCTTTCTTGGCCATCTCTGAGGCAGCAGAAGTGGCCCTGGTGGTCCTTGGGCAGGGGAGGGGCAGGGGAAGAGGTTTCTCAAATCATCACTAGGTCAGCCTGGAGACAGGCACCACGTCCCTCAGACAAGAGAGGTGCTTGCAAATAGGGCAGCATTGCAGACTCCAGAACATCTCCCAAAAGACTGCTACCACACAGCCAGTGCATTGCACCACTCCCCACATGTCTCTCTTCCCTTCCTGCTTAGTTTTTTTTTTTTTGTTAGTGTGTGTGAGTGTGAGTGTGTGCGCATGTGCATCTACCCCCTATGCAGCATGCTGGGCTGTTAATATTATGACAGGTGTATGTCCTTTGCCCTTTTGGGGAAGTAATGTCAGAACCTCTGATATAAAGGAAATGATGTGCTTAGGGTGGGTGGGATGAGTGGCAGGGTAGGTGGGATCAAACCTGTGCCCTCCAGAAATAATCAGCTACAGCTATAACCCACCACCCCAGTGAATGTTTTCCTTCCTTTCAGCAAGACAACCTGCACAGCAATTTAAAAGAAAATATACCCTGCAAAAAAACAGTTTCAATCAGAGGAAAATAAAGCAATAAACTGTACAACCTGTAAGCACAAAACAGTAATAAAACCTGTAAGCACAAAAAAAAAATAGTAACACAACCAAAACTCTGCTTAGCCAAAAGAAGCCTTAATGTTTCTCCTTGCTCTGTTAATGTTGCTCCTAGCTCTGTCATTTCAAGCAAACCCTAGAAGAAAAGAGCTTAGGTGAAGCTAAGTGTTTTACGTCAGCAAACCTAGTCTTCACCACAAAACACCAACTAACCTGACCTTTTAAATCTTCATTCTGTTGGAAGGTCTAAGCCTTTGTCAGCTCCATCCCCCGTTACACTACTAATCCCCTGGAAGAACTGTGGAAGAAAATAAATGAGGTCCTTCAATGTGAGAAAGAGACTGCAATACCTTTAAGCCCAAAACAAAAACCAGTAAGCACAAAACAAAATAGTAACAAAACAGTAACTTTGCTTAGCCTAAAGATAGATCAAAATGTAAAACCTGTAAGCACAAAACAGTAACAAAACCTGTAAGCACAACCTGTAACAATTTAACAGAAAATATACCTTGCAAAAAACAATTTCAATCAGAGAAAGATAAAGGTAAGGCAAGGCAATTTTATTTGTAGGGCATCCAATCCCAGTGGCTCTAGGCACCAAATAGAGTTTAAAGCAAGAATACAGACATAAAACAGTCATAAATAACTATAACAATAACCAATTGATAAAAACTAAAAGCAGCAGTTAAATTATAAAGGGCTTTTGGACTGTCACATATGGGACTAGAATAGGATGGGATCAGCAATCTGCAATACCCAGGACAAAGAGGTGGGCCTTCAGCCTCTGCTTGAATACCTTAATTGAGGGGGCCTCCAGACTAGCAGTGGTAGCGAATTCCACAGGGTCGGCCCAGAGAAGCTGAATGCATGATCTCCTGAAGTCCTGAGCTGAACCCTGAGAATGACCAGGAGGCCCCTCAACGAGGAGCGGGGAGAGCAAGCAGAGGTAGCCAATGTCAGGAGTTCAGACAGGTAACCAGGACCCAGTCCACATAGGGTCTTAAAGGTGAGAAGACCCACCTTGTAAAGGACCCTCCATCTAACTGGCAGCCAGTGGTGCAGAGCCCACAGGACCATGGTCACATGACTGGACCTTGAAAAGACCATCAGTAACCAGGCCACCACGTTCTGCACCAGCTGCAGTTGGTGAAGAGTCCCTCCCATGACCCCAAAGTACAGAGAGTTGCAGTAGTCAAGCAGGGAGATCACAAAAGCATGCACTAGCATTGGCAGGTCCCCAGGTGGAACGAGGGGCTTAATCTGGGCAATGTTCTGCAGATGGTAAAAATCACTACTGACAACAGATGACACCTGATCTTCAAAAGTCAATCTGTTATTAAGGACCACACCCAGATTTTGCACCCTCAGGGAAGCCACCAATAGAGCAGAACCCAGGAAAAGCCCTGCATTAGCCCCAGGAAGCAACCCATCATGCCATGCCCAGGCTTGATCACCAGTGCCTCCATCTTGGCCAGGTTGAGTCTCAGCCAGCTGGAAGCCATCCAGTCATTGATTTTAGCCTAACAGCTGTTAAGCACATTGACAGCTCCTGATGTTCTGGGAGCAAAGGACAAGTACAACTGGGCATCATCTGCATAGCAGTGAAACTCCACATTGTACTGTTGAATGATCTCACCCAGGGGCAGCATGTACACTGTGAACAACATCGGTAACAAGATCTAGCCCTGTGGTACTCCACAAGACAAGGGCACTGGGGAGAAGGAGAAATTCCCCATCACTACCTGCTGCACCCTGTCTGAGAGATATATCTCAAACCATCTGATGACAGACCCAGCGAGTCCACAAAACTCACAGAGCCAATCAAGAAGCACAATGTGGTCAATAGTGTCAAAGGCTGAGGAGAGATCGAGGAGAACAAGAACTGACCTGTCTCCTCTATCTCCAGCCCCGAACAGATCATTATGCATCCTCACTAGGGCTGTTTCTGTACCATGTCTGGCCTGAAAACCCAACTGAAATGGCTCATAGATGTCTCAGGACACCAGGCAATCCTCAAGCTCGTGTCACTAGGAGTCACGTGATGCAAGCTGCCTGAAGGCTGTGTCTACCTCAGGCTCCTACCATCCATCTGATGTAATCTGATTTTAAACTAATTTCAGAGCTCTAATTTACACAAGTGTAGTGGCTGGAGACTGCTCAACTTCTGCCTATTGTTCAGATTTATGTTTCTCAGCATCGCAAAGCTCTACCGTGGCGATGGAGGCAGAGATGAAACAGGCCGCGATGTGGCACACCCCACCTAACACGCCTGAGAAGCTCTCCAAGAAAGCAAGGAGCCAGGGCTCTGGGAAGCTGAATAAGGCGGGCAACTCTACTTCCCCGATTGTGCCCTTATCCGAAGAAAGATTCCTCCAGGAATTCTCACCTTTTCAGGAAGCGCTGGATAACATTACCTCTGAACTCAAGTCTATTAAAGGAGATCTCGTTACCTTAAGCAGCAGAATGAGTGACTCAGAAGCCAGAATCACCTCCGATGAAAGATGGCAAGACAAAACCGACCCAGAAATTACTTTGTTGAAACAGCAAGTCCGGAAGCTCCAACTCAAAACGGAGGTTCTGGAAGGGCGCAGTAGGAGGAATAATCTCCTGATTATTGGGCTACCTGAAACAGAAGAGGGCTCAGATGCCATTCTATTCCTTCAGAAATTCCTTCTCAAAGTCATGGGGCCTTCACCACTGAACCCCCAATACCACATCGAAAGAGCACATAGATCTCAGAGGCCGCGGCCTCCACCAGATTCCCCTCCCCGCCCGACCATCATCAAGTTTTTAAGTTTTTAGAAAAACAGCATGTTCTCAACAAAGCTAGAGATCTGCAGGCCATTACCTGGGGCTCCTCCAAAATAAGAATCGCTCAGGATCTCCCACTTGAAACCAGGCAGAAAAGAACTGCTTTCCATCCAATCGTGCACAAGCTCATCGTGGCGGGTATCCGATTCAGGATGCTATACCCAGCCAATATAAAGATCACAATTGACGGCTCATCAACCACCTATGAGTCACCTGAGCAAGCCATCAAAGACTTAACTTCTAAGCTTCCCAACCTCTTTAAAGAGGGATGAACTTTGTACGGTTTCAACAAAAGGCCATACCGGCTCTGTCTCCTTTACATTTTTGTGTAGTTATTTCTGCTAATTACCTGTATGCTTTTGCTGCTAGGGTTGGTCTGGGTTGCTTGGCGGGGGGTGGGAGGCTTGTTGATCCTGAGCTTGAGGGACCGTTAAAGCCCCGAATTTCCCATGGCTCTTACCGGAACCTTTGAGCTGAGTTCTGTTCCAGCTGACTGTTTTTGGCTACGGACCGCGCTAGGTCCCACAAGGAAATATGCCTCCCTGGGCATCCTGGTAGTGGTGAGATGTTTAACTGCTTAACTGTTACCCAACCTAATACTCCTTGGGTTCTAGCCATACCCATAAAGGACTTGTAACTTGGACCTGAGTCTACATATGAGAGTAAGCGTCCTCTTCTCAGTATTACAATGACAAGTGACATAATTCCCATGATTGGCTTCTCTCAGCCACCGGCTTTGTTGATTTACTAAAGTCTTCCCCTTGATCACATCAGGGCACAGTCCCCAACTACTATGGTTAAAAGAGGATGGTGGGGAAAGGCCCGGGGATGGGAGAGGCTCATAGGAAGTTGCCTCATGAGCTGGGGGGGGGAGTACGGCGATCTGCAGGAGCTTTCTATGGGGATCTGCTAGCATATCAGGAAGATATTGGTGCACGGTGCTCCTGAGATCTGCCATCGGGGTCTCAGTTCCAGGTATTTATTACTGGGTCCCTTGTGTCCTGTCTGCCCAAACCTGGAACTACTGTGTAAAAAGTTCATGTTTTTTTTTTCTCACTGGGGGGGGAGTGGTCACCTTTGGCTTCAAGTCATGACTCCTCGATTACTGTCCAAGGTTACTAGCTTCTCTCTGATAGTTTTTATATTTCAGGGGTCTGGCTGCTGTTTCTTATACAAAGTGTGCAGGCTTAACATGGGCTCTAGAGTGTGTTATAGTTTTTTTTTAGTTTGGTGGTTCACAACTTCTCATTTATCCAACTTAATTGCTCATAAATGGTTATGATGGCGATTAAAGTAGCTACCTGGAATGTGCGAGGGCTCAGAGATAAAACCAAAAGGCATCAAACCTTTAAACACTGTGACCTACTCAGGATTGATGTTCTCATGCTTCAGAAAACCCAATTGACTAACAACGAAACAATCTGGCTACTTAGATCTGGCTTCTCCCAAGTTTTTCTCGTGAGTGGACTCAGAAGCTAGCAAAGGAGTGACTGTCCTAATTAAGAATCATGTCTCTTTTTTGGCTGAAGAGAAACTAGCAGACCCAGAGGGCAGATTTATTCTGGTCAAAGGCTATCTCAACAACAGTAGTATCGTGCTTGGATCTGTCTATGGTCCAGTTGGAGGGAGTCCGGATTTCTTTGTGACCCTGGCAGATAAGATCGGTAACTTTTTACCCTCACAGTTAATAATAGGGGGGGACTGGAGCGTCCCACCATGCCAAGCTCTTGATAGAACTCATACGCCTATAAGGCCAGCGTCCCCAGCTCAAAAAGCTGTAGTGGACTTCATGCAACTTTTGGGACTATGCAACCCCTGGTGGCTTGCTAACCCTTCTCTCCGATCTTTTTTTTTTCCTTTCTCAGGTACATAACTCATGGTCCAGACTAGACTACATTCTGATCAGTAAGTCACTTCTCTCTGGTCTCTCCCAATCAGGTATTGAACTGATAGTGCTGTCAGACCATTCAACAGTCTGGGTTAGGATCTCACCAGACCCTAACTTTCAGCGAGACACCATCTGGAAGCTAAACACCCAACTCCTCAAAGATAATCAGACCATCTCTCACATTAAAGACCTGATCTCTAACTTTATGGACCTTAATAAAAACTCTACTCTGAGGATAGACTCAATATGGTGTGCTTTGAAATGCTACCTTAGGGGGGAATTAATCAAAATTGCCTCAGTGAGGAAAAAACACAGGTTGGAACAGACCGCTTCGCTGCTAATCAAAATCAAGGAATTAGAGCACTCCTTTTCCCCCTCCCCCTCTCAAGCTCATTAGAACCCCTACTAAAGCTAAAGAATGAATATTCGAACTTACTGAAAGAAAAAGCTGAATACGCCATCTTAAAAACCCAATCCAAATACATTGACCAAGGCGAAAAGGCCGGTAGATTATTAGCTTTTGGATTGCATAAGACAGAGAGCTCGAGATTGATCCCGATGCTGCAAACTCAGGAGGGAGTAGTCAAGACTACACCCAGAGAGATCACCCAGATCTTTGAGGGATTTTACAGTAAGCTTTATAGCAGACACACCTCCCCAGCGTCTCAGTTGGGAATCTCTACCTATTTAGAAGATCTTGACTCCCTCGCCTCCTCCCACACCATAAGAGGTCTCTCACATCCCCCATCACGTTATTCGAAGTAGAAGAGGAGATTGCCTCTTTAGCTCCTGATAAAGCACCGGGACCCGATGGTTACCCATCTAATTTTTACGAGCCCTTTAACAAGGAACTGGCCTCTCTCCTCCTCAGGCTTTATGAGTACATGTTTGAGGCTGAGGTTGTGGACTCTACCTTATTAGAAGCCACAATTGTGCTAATCCTTAAACCAGATAAACCACCTTTGGACCCTGCAAGCTACCACCCTATTTCTCTCTTAAATTGCGACATTAAGATCCTGTCCAAGATCTTAGCTGAGAGGATTAAAAAGATCTGGACCCACCTTCTGAGCCTGGAGCAAGTTGGGTTTGTGCAAGGCCACTCCCCGGCTGATCACCTTAGGACCCTCTCCCATATCTCACATACAGCCCAATCATCTCATATTCCGATGGCCTTAATCTCCCTAGATGCTGAAAAAGCATTTGACAGAGTTAATTGGGACTTTTTATGGGCAACACTTGCCAAGATGGATTTTCCAACCTCCTTTATACGGTGGATTCAGGTTATAAATAAATCTCCCTCAGCTAAGATCTATTGTAATGGCATTTTTTCTTCACTTTTCTATCTCTTTACAGGTACTAGACAAGGCTGCCCCCCTTCCCCTTTCTGTTCAACCTATACTTAGAACCTCTCCTTCATAATATTAAAAGATCTCCTCATATCCAGGGATGTCCGGTAGTACAACAAGAGTTGGTCCTCTCTGTCTATGCGGACGACATCCTCCTCCACGTTGCTCACCCCAAAAAGTCACTAGCACATGCCCTTCAAGTTATTACGCAGTACGGCCACCTCTCCTATTATAAACTGAATCTAGCAAAATCAGAAGTGTTCCCATTGAATCCCTTCACGCACAAAGCTAGTTTTGCTAGATTTGGTATGAGGTGGTCCCCTAAATTGATCAAATATCTGGGCATCCACCTTACTAATGACCCATTAATACTCAGGAAACTTAATTTAGATGATCTTATGACCAACATTCAACTAGACCTCCAACGATGGTCCAAACTACCTATCTCTCTTTGGGGCAGAATCAACATTATTAAGATGAATGTCCTGCCCCGGATTTTCTACCCTCATAATTTATTGAGTCCTTGGCTACCCCTTTCATATTTGCAGCACCTACATTCTACCCTCTCTCAATTCATTTGGCAAAATAAGTCTCCCAGACGTTCTTTCTCCAAGCTCTGTCTTCCTAAAGACAAGGGGGGACTCCGTCTCCCTAACCTACTATTTTACCACTGGGCAGCTCACCTCTCCAAATTGGGCAGATGGCTTCCAAATAGGGGCGAAGGATCTTCCCTGATCTGGCTCCAGATTGAAAGACAAATACTCGTAGAAGCTAATCTCTGCTCTCCGACCATATTCTTTCTTCCCAGTTCAGCACTCCCGTCCTCATTATTAAATCCAACCATCCTCACCTCCCTTAAAACCCTCTTTCAGTGCCTGCAATACCTCAAAATCTCCCCAAAAGAGACATGGCACAGCCCCTCGTCCTTAACCCCAACATTCAGTTAGGAGGCTCAATGATTACCCTAGACTGGCTTCCTCAAATTCAAGAAGCCGTGGTTGAGAACCTATACTCTCGGGACTCTCTCCTATCTTCTCCGGATATTATGTCCAGGTTTAATCTCCCCCCAAGGTATATCTTCAAGATATATCAGTTGAGGCACCTCATTAGCGCCAATTGTGGGACGGAGTCCCACTGCTCACAAGTAGGCCCATTTCTCTCCCAAGTTCAGGAATTAGCTTCCAAATCCTATGGAACCTCCACTATATATTCCTACCTGATGGGTCTTAAATTTCTGGACTCCCTCCCAGGCTCTAGTGTCTGGACTTCTCTCCTGCCTGATCTCGCTCCTAATTGGTCACGAATCTGGAATGATCTACACAGATATCACACTCAAGATTGGTTTAGACTTATCCAATATCATATCTTAAATAACATGTACTATACACCGGTCAAATTGGCTTGTCTAGGGCATTTGCCTCTCCCTCTCTGTATCAGATGTTCACAATCAGAAGGAAACCTGCTCCACATCTTTTGGCAATGCGAAAAAGTGACCCCCCTGTGGCGCTCCATCCAGTCCAACTTGGACCCTCTTTTGGGTCTTGATGGTCTTTTTACCACAGAAATATGCATCCAGGGCATCTATTCCAAAGTTGAGAACCAGGAGAGCAGATTTCACATGGCACTTATCTCTATGGTGGTTAAAAGACTGGTACTCAAACATTGGTTGGACCAATTAAGCTTAACATATGCAGAGTGTCTGAAAGACCTATCAACCTGCTTTAATATGGAGACTCATGGCCAGTTCTTGTAACCGTATGGACTTGTTTCATAAAAAATGGGATAAGCTATATACATTGTACTTACATTAGAGCCTACTTGGTTCTGTCTCTGAAGCTCTCTTCCCTTATCTATCTCACCACCAATCCTATGTGCCCATGATAGTATGTTAATGGCATATGATAGGCCAAATATGCAAATCTGGGGGTTAGGGTTGGGGGAGGGGGAGGTTGGGGGCAATAGGGTTTTTTTTTTCTTTTTCCGGTTATATGTCTCATCTCATACTTTGATCAAAAGAGAATTGTTACCTAGCCCTACAATAGATTTGATATTAACCTGTGTTTTGGTGTAATCTGTAAAATTAATAAAGTTAAATTTCAAAAAAAAAAAGCTCTAGCTTCTCAACAACCTTGCCCAAAAAGGGCAGGTTGGAGATAGGAAGGTAATTCACCAGGGTGTCAGGATCGAGGGAAGGTTTCTGTAAGAGGGGCTTCACCAGCACTTCTTTCAAAGTCACTAGGAAGACCCCCTCCACCATCGAGCACCTGGCAGTCCTAGCGAACACCAAGCCAACAGCCTCGACACCTCCCATTAAGAAGCACATTGGGGGTGGGTCCAGTTCACAAAAGGTGTGCTTCAGCTCTAAGATCACCTTAGCCACTTCAGATACCTCCACTGGCCTAAACTCCTCCCAGACAGGTGTAGAGCCTCTGCAACCCCCAGCCCAACCTCTGTGAGGCAAATGCCTCCTTGGCGCAATCCCCAGCTGGATGGCTGACACTCTGTCAGAGAAAAACAGAGCAAACTCCTCACACAAAGTGGATGATAACGCATTTTTTGGCTGCAGGCAGGCTGGATGAAGAAGCCTGCCTACAGTCTGAAATAGGTGAGATGGTTTGTTTTTTCTCACAGCAATTTCTGTGGACAGAAAATCTGCCTTCTTACAGGAAATTGCACCCTAGTACTCCACATAGTGGGCACGCAGGGCCAGCCTGTTGGTCTCCAGCTGGGTCCTCCACCATCAATGCTCCAACCTCTGACCCTTGATCTTCATCACCCTGAGGTCCCCATCAAACTAGGGGACCTCAGGTGAGAGGATCTAGGTCATATACAATCTGGTGCGACAGCATCCAGAGCTTTGGAGACTACCCTATTATAGGTGGCCACCACCTCTCTGGACCCAATCACATATGCTGCATTAATCCAAGATAGGTCAGCTAGCACCAGCAGTCCCTCAGGGCTCATACCCCTTTAAGGGCAGTAGCTGACCATCTCCATGGGGGGGAGAGACTACCGGTGGGGCCCAAACATGAACTCCATGGTACAATGATCAGACCAAGTAACCTGATCAATCTTGAGGTTATCAACGTCAAGTCCCAGCAGGAACACCAGATTGAGTGTGTGGCCATGCTGGTGTGTCACAGAAGCAACTACTTGTGACAGGCCCAGTGAATATATCAACAGGAGGTGGTCATAACCAAAACACTTCATCAGGATTAGTCATTGCTCCAGGCATTGAAATCCCCAAGGATCAAACACCTGGGAGACTCCAACACCTGGCTGACAATAAAGTCCACCACCTCCTGCAGGAAATCCCCACCCCCACCCCAGAAGGGCAGTAAATGAGGAGAATCCTGCAGCCTGCACCTGCACCACCATGCACAGCAACACACTCAAAGAACTGGGTGTCACCAGGGGCACCATGAAGCCCAGGCTGACTTGAAAAACAATGGCCACACCCCCTGCCCTGCAATCCTTCCTTGGGCAGTGAACTACGGAGTCCCCAGTAGGGATGGTGGCCTCAAGAATTGGGCTGGCATTATCAAAACCAGGTCTCCATTATACAAGCCAGGTTAACAGCGGAAATCAAGTCCATAAAAATGGTGGTCTTGTTTCTTATTGACCTGGCATTGCAGAGCACCACCCGAAGAGGATTTTAAAATGCAGCCGGTCCTCTAGCTGCCTGCCCACTCAGTCCAGTGGAGACCCTGGATATGGAGACCAAACATGTCTGGCCTATCCCTTGGCTCCATTTACACCCAGAGCATCTCCTGGACTGGACAACCTCAATGCAGCTCACCACCCCCTCCTCAGCTGCCATTGGTTCCCTGCAGATCACTCACCTTCTAGTAATTCCAACCTCCCTACAGTGCCTCACTGTGCTGGCAGGAACTGGGAGGTTGGTAAAGGGGTGGAGGTCATGGAGCCAAGTGGCAGCATAGGTTATCCTAGTGGGGCCACGGCACAAATACATCTTTACATGGCTAATCTAGTCCCCACAAGAAAACCAAAAATGCACAAGATTTCACTGTGCAAGGACAGACCTTACACCTTAAGAACCTCCCCCTACCACTTAATAAAACAACCTCCCCAAAAATTAAATTGTACCCTACTAAAGAAAACACACTCACTTCACTCACACACACCTAATACAACACTATCCTACTCATACACCTCCACATACACTCATCCCCTAGATCACAATACACAATAAAAAAAAAAAAATCATAACCCCCCACCCCAAATCACTAAATGCTGTACAGGCAGTTAAATTATTTCACAGAAGAGAAACAGAGTGCTGACTTATGAAAAGCTCCCACAAAGAGCAATGTCCAAAAAGTCACAGAAGCAGAAAATGCCTATGAATCAGCATTGTTTCATTGAACAGTTAAACTCCCCATGCAGGGCACAGCTTGCCTTCTATCACTAGGCCAGCCAGCCCTAGATCCCAGGGGCAAGCAAACTTCTACCCTCCCAGGGAGAGGAGTTTAAATGCTGACATAGTTCCATTTATGTTGGCCAACAAGGGAACAGTCTAACCCAGAAACAAGCTGGGCGGTAGGTCTGGCAGGTTCTCACTCCTGCCAAAGTCAAAAGATGAAAAATTGGAGCTATCTCACTGTGCCTGGGGAATGAAGAAAATAGGTACCCCTCTCACTGGTGCTCAACCCCCCATTCAATGCAGAGCAGAAGAGACAAACCACAGTCCAGGCCAGGGAGATGTCCACAACAGCCCCCTCCGGGCACCGGTAACTGTCACAAACAGGCCCCACAGGTCAGGCCCTCTGTTCCCACAGTGCCAAACCTTGAAGTGCAATATGTGAACAGGAGACAAATAGGGTAACCCTCCTGTCTATTTTGGGTCTGAATCACCTACTAGCCTTGAGTCCTGGGGTGTCAAATGTGAACCTTTCTGCTAGCACACCCAGTTAACAGGCTCAGATATATACCCTCTTTAAGGGATGCAGTACAATACTTCACCCAGTGGATACCCAGCCAGGTTCACAAGTCTACCCTTATGACTCAATTTGAAACCTGGTATATTCTCACCTTAGTAAGATAAGTAACACTTTTTTTAAGCCCTTAACAGTTGTCAGAATTATTAACCCTTTTCCAGCATTCACATGCAAAAGAAACTGAGAAGGCACAGGCAGAATTTCAAGGAAAAGTAGTATTTACTAAAAACTGGAAATAGATAAAATACAAAACACAGAACATATAACACAAATACTTACAGTCAGAATAAAAGGGAATTTCAGAAACAAATACACCTTTAACTGAATTTCTAGAATTAATCTAGTTTTGTAGTTGGTATTACCTAATTGTACAGAAGTGCCTTTTTCTTTCAGAACATGGTGTGTGTGTGTGTGTGTGTGTGTGTGTGTGTTCTCTTATGAGTCCAGAGATAAAGCCTGCACTCTCCCTTCAAATTACTTGACAATATTCAAAGTCAGTCTCTCCACCTCCTTGTGATGTCACAGTACACGTGAGGTCATGGTTAGCCCTGTGCTTAATCTGTAACCTGAGTAGGAATATACAAAAGGATGTTATTTTACTGCTGGCTAAAAATCAGCAGTTAGCACATTTTAAAATGACAGCCTTTTTGATCAAAGCAGTTCCTTTGATCTTTCTCTACTAGGTTCCTGGCTTACAAAATGATTTTAGTTTTACAAGTTAACAGAAATTTGTTAAAAGTTCCCCTTTTTCTCCAAAGAGTTCTCCTTTTTCCTTTTTCTTAAGGATTTTCATCGGGAACTTAATAACCTCCACCCAACTATAAAGCTTTCCCTAGAATATTCTGCCACCAGTGTACATTTTCTGGATACCACTGACACTATTAAGGATGGAACCCTACATACCCATATTTACAGGAAACCAACAGACAGACAGAGATACTTACACAAGAAAAATAATCACCCGAGCCACACAAAGAAATCTATCATATATAGTCAAGCACTTCGGTATCACCGCCTCTGTTCAAATGACGAAGAAAGAGACACACATCTGGCAATGTTGAAAAACACCTTTATTAAGCAGGGACACCTGTCCAGAGAAATTGACAGAGCAGTGGAACGTGCAACACAGGTCCCAAGAGAACAACTACTGCAATATAAGGAATGGATGACTACCAACAGAATACCCTTAGTAGTCACATACCATCCTGACCTTGAACGTCTACGTAAGATTATTGAGGACCTCCATCCAATAATTAGTGAGGATGAAATCCTTAATTGTATTTTTCAAGAACTACCACTACTATCTTTTAAACAACTACCTAATTTAGCCAACCTGATTATTAGGAGTCAGCTTGAACCGGAACAGAATACCATGACATCACATGGTACACGATCCTGTCATCAAGGCAGATGTAAGATGTGTAACCTCATTTCCATGTCAGACTGTGTGGTTACATCACAAAACAGACTATTCAAGATACAGGGAAATTATACATGTACATCAAGTAATGTGGTCTATTTTATCCAATGCAAGAAATTTCCTCACACAGGTTATGTGGGGGAGACAGGCCAACAACTCCACACTAGAATGAATTCACAAAGACATTCTATTAATAACAAGAAGACTGAAAAACCATTAGCCCAGCATTTCTCCCAGGATGGCCACTCAATCTCAGATATGTCTGTGATGGTCTTAAAATGACATTTCAACAGTACACAACAGAGACGGGCTTCTGAAATTAGACTTATTTTACTTCTCAATATGGTGGCGGATGGAATGAACATTGATGTTGGTTATATGACACATTATTCCACTTAAACTTACACAGACCTTTACTTTAAAAGATGGACATAAATACTTTAGTTCTTCAGCGGGCCTTTGATTTTGTAAGTTTATGGTTATCTACATGTGGACTTCTCACCTTAACACTGTGGTGAGTGTGTGTGTTTGTGTGTGTGTGTGTGAGTATGTATGTGTGTGTTTGTGTGTGTTTTGCATGTGTTGTGTTTTTGTGTGTTGTGAGTATGATGTGTGTGTGTTTTGTTTGTGTGTGCGTGGTGTGGTGTGGTGTGTGTGGGTTGTGTTTGTTATATTTGTTGTGTGTTGTGGTTGTGTGGGGTGTGCTGGGGGGTGTGTGTGTGGTGTGGTGTGGTGTATGTACACACATGTGTGGGGGAGCGTGGCATGGGGCAACTGTTATGTGGCTAGAACACAGTTTTCATATATAGTGTACATTTACTTCCTTCTACTAGTTGTCAGTGGTTGGATTACACACAGTCACATTTTTAAATCTGCTCATATTAAGATGCATATCTCATTTACTTGGGGGTTCATAAAAGGTGTAATTCCTTTGGGTAAATATTAATATTGGTGTGAATGATGCTGTATTATGACTCTTGTACATACAGCATATCTCATTCCTACTAGTCACTGTATCTTTCCCAAGGGGGGGAGAAAAAAAAAGGAGGGTGCCTGGAGGATTTAATCCTTGGAAGTTTTCATTTAGATTCCTTAGACTGATTCTGTGCATTTTTGTTATACACTGACTCTGTGTTGAAATCTGCACTTATCAGGCCCATGGTCTCATTTTCTTGGAGGTCTTCGACAAGTATTTTATTTTGCACTTATACTTACAAGTGACACCATCATGCATCATGTATGTGTGTGTATGTTTAATTTGGGACTTGTTTTCAACTTGCAGTTATACCTAATTTCAGGATTTTGTCTCTCATTATCTGTTCTTTAATCCACCAGGACACTTGGAATGTAAGTTGTAAGCTCATCTTACATGTATTAGAGAGAATGCTATCCCAAGGTTTTTTTTTATCACTAGAATGCTTTCTTAACATACAGAGACATTTTAAAATTTATGTGAGAAGAACTCTATGGCTGTTGATAATTCTTGATAATATTTGCCCATCTGAGGCTTCTCAGTTAACAGCATACTGGTATTAATTAGCTTCTCTGACGTAATCTTCTGTTATGTTTTAAATTTATATGTTAAACCAATGAGAATTATTTCTGTTTTTTCAACATTATCTGGTGTTAATAGTATGGGATTTTCAAAATAACTGCCATAAAGCTTCTGAAGAAGGATCTGGTTGGTTCAAAAGCTAGAGCACTTTGTTCTTTTGAGTAACATCTATGTTGGTCCAATAAAAGGTATCAAATCATTTGTTTCTGGATCTGTTCTTAAAAGGACCAATACAGCACCTACAACCCTTTTTCTCCAGTATTATAAAATGCATGCCTTGTCCCCAGCAGTTCAAAGTAGGGATATTTTACAATGTTTTATTACCTGGCCTTTAGAAGAAAGCCCTATGTGTTACAACAGATCAGGAAAACAGCCATCTGCTATTTCAGTGCTAAGCTGAGGTCAAAGGTCAAACCTTCTGACACTTGGTTGCTATTCCCCAAGCAGACATTCGCATCACATTTTTATATCACAAATAGTATACAACAATTATTAGAGGTTTTATTATGTTACAGTAACTACACACACGTCCAGCCCAAAATGCTGCACCAGAGTCACTAATCAAGCCGCAGAGTAGGATCCTCTAGACATGGAAACCAAACTCCTATCTCAGAGGTTCCCAGTATTCCAGACACAGAGAAACTCCCAGAGACTGCCAAATGACTGCAATGCTCCACAAGTTCTCTCTCCAAAGTTCACAATTCCCACAATGACCTGCTTTATTAAGAGCACCATGGCAGCAACAAAAGGCAGCACAGAAAAGGGCAAACAGCCAGCAGCAGTATAGCACGCAGTTCAGAATGTCTGCAGGGCACCCAAATAACTTTAGCTACTTAAACACCTCCCAAAGTGGCCAGGTATAAATACAGCAGTCTGGCTCCTAATCTGGAAAACAAGAATGCTGCCTCCTTACTCTAACTCACTAAAAGTCCCTTATTAAAACTAATAACCCCTACACCTAATATCTAGTCTTGCTAACAGACTTAAAAATGTGTTTCCTTTTCCAAACTCCAGACAGACTAATAGTTCTGGAGTTGGCAATTCAAATTAATTCACTCTGCTTTGAAAATAAATGTTTAGTAAAAAGCTGCTTTAGGAGGAAAAATGGCAGGCTCAGTTAGAGCCTCTGCAAGCAGCAGCCCAGCATGGCTGCCATCTTGCTACCTATCTCCCTCAACCTACCTAAAGCAATAAACTGTAAAACATGTAAGCACAACTTGCAACAATGTAACAGAAAATACACCTTGCAAAAAAAACAGTTTGAATTAGAGAAAAATAAAGCAGTAATCTGTAAACACAAAACAGTAACAAACCTGTAAGCACACCCTGTGACAATGTAGCATAAATATACCCTGTGAATCAGAGAAAGATAAAACAGTAATCTGTAAGCACAAAACAATAACAAACCTGTAAGCACACCTTGTAATAATTTAGTAGAAAATATACCCTGCAAAAAACAATTCCAATCAGAGGAAAACAGTGCAATAAACTGTAAAACATGGAAGCACAAAACAGTAACAAAACCTGCAGGTACAACCTGTAACAATTTAACAGAAAATATACTTGCAAAAAAAAAAAATTTAATCAGAGAAAATAAAGCAGTAATCTGTAAGCATAAACTAGTAATAAACCTGTAAGCACACCCTGTAACAATGTAACAGAAAATAAACCCTGCAAAAATAATTTAAATCAGAGAAACATAAATCAGTAAACTGTACAACCTGTAAGCACAAAACAGTAATAAAACCTATAAGCACAAAACAAAACAGTAACACAACAGTAACTCTACTTAGCCAAAAGAAGCCTTAATGTTTCTCCTGCCTCTGTTACTGTTGCTCCTTGCTCTGTCCTTTCAAGCAAACCCTAAAAGAAAAGAGCTCATGAGAAGCTATGTGGCTTATGCCAGCAAACCTAGTCTTCACCCCAGCACACCACCTAACCTGACCTTTTAAATCTTCCTTCTGTTGGAAGGTACTAAGCCTTTGTCAGCCCCCCGCCCCCCCAGTTACACTACTAAATGGACTCAGTAGAGTGGTTTGTGTAGGAGCAGTGGTCTAGTACATTGTGGTGTTGGTTGACTTACTATAAAGGGCAATACTCACCAGGGTGGTAGAGCAGTGGTGTAATTGATTGTTTCTAACAGTCACCAGTGGTTGTAGCCTACCCACCCACCCCAGGCGTGGCATTTCCTTTATAGCCAAGGTTCTGACATCACTTCCTCAACAGGTCTTGGAGCAGAACTGTCATATTCTTAATTACCAGGCACATTGCATAAAGCGTAAGTATACACACACCCAAAAAAAAAAAATTGCATATTACTCATTGTATATTATAAGGAAGAGGGACATGTGGGGAGTGGTGCAATGGACTGGCTGTGGGGCAGCAATTTTCTGGGAAACATTCTGGAACCTGCGTTGCTGCCCTATTTGCAGAAAACTGTCAGCTCTGAGGGAGTAGGCTGCCCACCTCCAGGCTGAACTGGCAATGACTAAGGAGGACTCCCCCACCCAAAGAGCACCAGTTCCACAACCACTGCCTCAGAGGTTGCCATGTGTGAAGAGCAGATGGACCACAGTAGGTTCTGAGAGGGTGAGGATGGTGGAACAGAGGCGTAGCCCCCGAGTTGCACCTCTACACAAATCATATGTCGGGCTGGCAAATCAAGGTTCCTCTATGATGACACCCTCATTGGAGAACAAGAAGAATGCTGGGGACAGCCACAAGGGAGACCCACAAAAGAGTGGCAAGGGATAACACAAGGGAAAGAAACAGCTCCTGATAGGGGACTCAATTGTTAGGGGTGTAGACCTGGGGAAGGGAGAGGAGAGGGAAATAAGGTGCCTGCCTGGTGCCATGGCTTGGAGGGACAGGAAGCGAATCCTCAGGACTGCAGAAGCAGCATCACAGGAGAGGAAACTAGATATCATTGTCCACCTTGGGACAAATGACCTAGCTAGGCATGAGATCAGTGCAGTGCAGGATGAATTTGTGGAGTTGGGGAGGGGCCACAGACAGATAGCAAGCACGGTAACCTTCTCAGACATGCTGCCAGTCCATGGCAGGGGTGAGGCTAGGGTACTGCACACCATGCGGTTTAATGAATGGTTGCAAAACTTGTGCAGAGCACAGGGCTTTGGCTTCATTGGGGACTGGGGGTCCACCTGGAGAGATGAAGGTCTATACTGGCATGATGGTCTGCATCTGTCCAGGAAGGGAAACACGCTCTTAGGTGACAGGTTTAAAGGCTTCCTTGGCAAGCTTTTAAACTAGCCAAGGGGGGAGGTGCTGATAGGAAACAGGAAAGTTCAAGCCTCCCCATGTGCATGGCAGGTAATAGGGTAAACACTGAGGTACAGAGCCTGACAGAGGGCAAGACAGGAGTAAATGGAAAATGGACAAGGGCAATAAGAGCAGGGATGGGGTAAAAAGGATAAAGCCAACATTAAATGGAGGGCAATGAGTACCAATGCCCGTGAGTCTGGGAAACAAGCTTCCAGAGCTAGTAGCCCTGATGGAAGTGGAACACTTGGATATTGTGGCAGTCACAGAAACATGGTACACGGAGAACCATGACTGGATGTCAACATACCAGGGTACAATCTACAGAAGGGACAGGGAGGGTAAAAGAGGAGGTGGAGTAGCTCTCTACATAAGGGAAGGGATCAAAGTAACAGAACTAAAAGGTAAAGAGGGAGGACAAGAGGAACTCTGGGTCACATTGGAGACAGGGAATGGCATCACAATCTGCACAGGGGTTGTATACAGACCCCCATCTCAAGGGGAGGAAATGGACAAGAAAATGATAGAAGGCATTCTCAAAATGGCTGAAAAAGGGGAGATACTGTTGATGGGGGACCTGAATATGCCAGATGTTAACTGGGCAACATGGACTGCAGCCACATCCAAGAGCAGGGTCATTCTCGATGCCCTACAGGGAGCATGCCTTAGACAGCTAGTGGTGGAACCCACTCAGGAGGAGCAATATTAGACCTGGTACTCTCAAATGGAGAGAGGATCACAAACTTAGAAGTCAGTAGACACCTGGGAACAAGCGACCACTGCACAGTGTGCTTCACAATAAACACAACCATGGAGACAAGCCATACAAATACAAGGATACTGGACTTTAGAAGGGCTGACTTTGGCAAAATGGGTGAATACCTGAGGAATGCATTAGCAAATGGCCAGAAAGGAGGGTGGAAGAACAATGGAGAAAAATCAAACTGCCATCATGGAGGCAACAAGCCTTTGTGTGAAACAAATAAAGAAAACAAAGCGGAATAAAACCACTATGGCTCTCAAAAGAAGTGTCAGGGAAGGTTAAGGAGAAAAAGGCTGCATTCAAAAAGCATAAAGAATCACAGACAGAGCACGACAGGGAACTGTATCAATTAAAGCAGAAAGAAGTGGGGAAGGCAGTCAGAAAAGCAAAGGCCCAAACCGAGGAAAGGATAGCCAACTCAGTTAAGAAGGGGATAAAACCTTTAAAGGTACATTAGGAACATAGAAAGGTTAAGGGAGGATAGGAAGATTAATAAAGGAGAGGGAGGTGGGGAGAGAGACAGTGAAAAGGCAGAGATAATGAATGAATACTTTGCTCAGTATTCACAAAAGAAGAAGAGGAGGAGTTATCTAAACCAAACAGTAGAAGCACTCTGGATAGTGGGGTTGATACCAGTCCATTTAAAGAAGAAAGAGTACTGAAAGAACTTCAAAACTCAAGGTGGACAAAGCAATGGGGCCTGACAGGATTCACCCTAGAATCCTAAAAGAGCTAAAGGGAGGACCTAGTGACACCACTAACCACACTTTTTAACAAATCATGGGAAGATGGGGTGGTACCTGAGGACTGGAGGAGGACAGATGTGATTCCCTTCACAAAAGTGGGAGCAAGGCAGAAGCAGAAAACTACAGACCTGTTAGTTTGACCTCAGTGGTGGGGAAAATGATGGAATCACTTCTGAAAGAAAGAATTGTTGAGTACCTAGAGGCCAGCGGGGCACTGGACCCAAAGCAGCATGGATTCACAGCAGGAAGGTCATGTCAGACAAATCTAATCGATTTCTTTGACTGGGTGACCAAAGTAATAGACCAGGGAGGGGCTATGGATATGGCCTACCTAGACTTTAGCAAGGCATTTGACACAGTCTCACACAAAAGATTAATAATCAAGTTAGCCAGCCTGGGAGTGGGTCCCAGGGTGGTAGCCTGGGTAGAAAACTGGCTGCACAACAGGACACAGAAGGTAATAGTGAATGGAACACATTCTGAAGAAAGGGGTTACTAGTGAGTACCTCAGGCTCAGTACTGGGTCCAGTCCTCTTTAACGCCTTTTATAGGTGACATTGCAGAGGGTCTAGAAGGAAGGTATGCCCTTTATGGATGACACAAAGATCTGTAACAGAGGTGATACACAAGGGGGTAGAAAGGATGAGAAGGGACTTGGCAAGGTTGGAGGAATGGTCATCATGGCAACTTAGATTCAATGTAAAGAAGTGCAAAGTAATGCACCTGGGAAGTAAAAATCCAGGAGAAGAGTACACAACAGGGAGGTACCAACAACAACAATAATGGAAAGGGATCTGTGTATTCATATCAGATGACCTAAAGGTGGGTATGCAATGTGCAAAGTCAGTAGGGAAAGCCAGGGGGATACTGGGATGCATAGGGAGTGGCATCACAAGTAGAAAAAGGGAAGTGGTTATCCCTCTATACAGGCAGTTGGTGAGACCACATCTGGAGTACTGTGTGCAGTTTTGGAGACCTCATCTACGCAAGGACATAGACAGGATGGAAGCAGTCCAAAGGAGGGCAACTAAAATGGTGCAGGGTCTACATCAGAAACCATATTAAGAGAGACTGAGAGAGCTTCATATGTATACCCTTGATGAAAGGAGGGTCAGGGGGGACATGATAGAAACTTTTAAGTACCTCAAGGGAATCAACAAAGTCCAGGAGGGTAGCATCTTTCAGAAAAAGAGATGTGTAAGAACAAGAGGGCACAATTTAAAGTTAGAGGGGGGACGGCTCAGGGGTAATGTGAGGAAATTATTTTCATGGAGAGAGTGGTGGACGCATGGAACCGCCTTCCTGGAGAGGTTGTGGGGTCTAAAACAGTGGAGGAATTCAAACATGCATGGGACAGACATAAGGCAATTATAGTGGGGGGTTGCAGGAAATAGGCTGTTGGTTAACTAGAATCTGCAGCTTACCCAGTAGGTAGGGAAATGGGCAGACTGGGTGGACCAAGTGGTCCTTATCTGCCGTCAAAGTCTATGTTTCTATGTAATCCCCTAGAAGTGGTAGGAAGAAAAGCAGTTAGCTCCTTCAAAGTCAGAAAGAGACTGCAATACCTTTACACCCAAAACAAAAATCTGTAAACACAAAACAAAATAGTAACAAAGCAGTAGCTTTGCTTAGCCTAAAGACAGATCAAAATGTAAAACCTGCAAGCACAAAACAGTAACAAAACCTGCAAGCACAACCTGTAACAATTTAACACAAAATACACCTTGCAAAAGAAACTGTGAATCAGAGAAAGATAAAGCTGTAGCCTGTAAGCACAAAACAATAACAAACCTGTATGCACGCTCTATAACAATGAAGCAGAAAATATACCCTGCAAAAACTATTTCAATCAGAGAAGAATAAAGTAGTAAACTGCACAACCTGTAAGTATAAAACAGTAATAAAACCTGTAAACACAACCTGTAAGCACAAAACCAAATGGCAACACAACAGGAATTTTGCTTAGCCAAAAGAAGACTTAGTGTTTCTCCTTGCTCTGTTAATGTTGCTCCTTGTTCTGTCCTTTCAAGCAAACCCTAGATGAAAAGAGCTCAGGCAAAGCTAGGTGCTTTGTGTCAGCAAACCTAGTCTTCACCACAACACACCAACTAACCTGACCTTTTAAATCTTCCTGCTTTTGCAAGGTTCTAAGCCTTTGTCAGCTCCACCCCCAGTTATACTACTAATCCCCTGGAAGAGTTGTGGAAGAAAAGCAATTAGCTCTTTCAACGTGAGACAGAGACCTCAATATGTTTAAGCCCAAAACATAAACTTGTAAGCACAAAACAAAATAGCGACAATACAGTAACTTTGCCTAGCCTAACTACAGATCAAAATGTAAAACCTGTAAGCACAAAACAGTAAAAAAACCTGCAAGCACAACCTTTAACAATTTAATAGAAAATATACCTTGCAAAAAAATAGTGAATTAAAGAAAGATAAAGCTGCAACCTGTAAGCACAAAACAATAACAAGCCTGTATGTACACCCTGTAATAATGTAGCAGAAAATATACCCTGCAAAAACAATTTTAATCAGAGAAGAATAAAGCAGTAAACTGTACAACCTGTAAGCACAATACAATAATAAAACCTGGAAGCACAAACCAAAATAGTACCACAACAGGAATTTTGCTTAGCCAAAAGAAGCCGTAATGTTTCTCCTTGTTTTGTTAATGTTGCTCCTTGCTCTGTCCTTTCAAGCAAACCCTAGAAGAAAAGAGCTCAGGTGAAGCTAGGTGCTTTATGTCAGCAAACCTAGTCTTCACCACAACACACCAAATAACCTGACCTTTTTAATCTTCCTTCTGTTGAAATGTACTAAGCCTTTGTCAGCTCCACCCCCAGTTACACTACTAATCCCCTAGAAGAGTAATGGAAGAAAAGCAATTAGCGCCTTCAACATGAGAAAGAAACTGCAATTTCTTTAAGCCCAAAACAAAAACTTGCAAGCACAAAACAAAATAGTAACAAAACAGTAACTTTGCTTAGCCTAACTACAGATCAAAATGTAAAACCTGTAAGCACAAAACAGTAACAAAAGCTGCAAGCACAACCTGTAACAATTTAACATAAAATATACCTTGCAAAAACAAACCAAAAAAATTAAAACACAGTGTGAATCAGAGAAAGATAAGTCAGTAACCTGTAAGCACACCCTGTAACAATTTAGTAGAAAATATACCCTGCAAAAAACAATTTCAATCAGAGAAAAATAAAGTAATACACTGTAAAACCTGTAAGCACAAAACTTTAACAAAACCTGTACGCACAATCTGTAACAATTTAACAGAAAATATACCTTGCAAAAAAAATTTGAATCAGAGAAAAATAAAGCAGCAATTTGTAAGCACAAAACAGTAATAAACCTGTAAGTACACCTTGTAACAATGCAGCAGAAAATATACCCTGCAAAAAACAATTTCAATCAGAGCAAAATAAAGCTGTACAACCTGTAAGCAGGAAACAGTAATAACACCTGTACTCACAACCTGCAAACACAAAACAAAATAGAAACACAACAGTAACTCTGCTTAGCCAAAATGAGCCTTAGTGTTTCTCCTTGCCCTGCTGATGTTGCTCCTTGCTCTGTCCTTTTGAACAAACCCTAGAAGAAAAGAGCTCAGGTGAAGCTAGGTGTTTTATGCCAGCAAACCTAGTCTGTGTGTTTGTAATTTTGGTTTACTTGGTAATCAGAGATACTTAGAAATAAGACTGTACAGACAGGCCAGAGAGCCTGAAATTTTGGCTAGGAATCCCTATTACCTGTCTCATAGAATCGGGTGGGCTGGTGAGGTCAGGTTCAGCTGTTTCTGGCTAAGGTGATGGTTTGGATGAGTATTTTGGACCATTGAGAGTTCTTTCTGTTTTTTTTTTTTTTGTACGATCTGGGTTTGGTGGTGTGTGAGTTTCTGAGTGGCTGTCGAGGGCTTCCAGGGAGGGACTTTGTTGGTCCGGGGGCTTGAGCACTTTGTTCTTTTTGTGACATCTATGTTGGTCCAGTGGAAGGTGTCAAACCATTTGCTTCTGGATCTGTTCTTACAAGAACCAATATGGCAAAAACTAAATCTGTAGAGTCAGGAAAAACAGACTGAGCTGCAGATCAATAAGGATCTGCTGTTCAAATTAGGTAGGCAAATGGGCAGACTGGGTGGGCCATGTGATCCTTATCTGCCATCAACTTCTATGTTTCTTTGTTTCTATATTATTCATAGACCCTCAGTAGGGTGCAGAATATAGGACGTCACAATGTGGGTGTCCCGATTAGGTTGAAACCAGTAAGAATGACCAGGATTTTGGAGCATGTTGCTCCATGTGTGTCTTATAGGGTTTAATTGTGAGCTGTGGAGGATGTTATATATAAGTAATGGGGGTGCAGGGGGCAGGTCCCCCCACAAATGGGGTGTGGAGGCAGAGTCCCCTGAAGAAAATCAATGGGGGCTCCTTGGGTGGGCTATACGGTATTACTGTATGTATGGCAACACAATTTGGTGTCACTCATGGCAGCATTTTCCCAGTGTTCTAATTTCCCATGCCCTGGGAAAGTTGCACTAAAGTGGGTAACCCATATTATTCTTGTGAGCAGCAGGGTTTTTCCACCTTTAATAAGAGTGTTTTTACCCTATTTGTTTAGTGGCCACACTGTAACATTACTGGTTAGGTGGGGTCAGGGGGGGAATAGTAGGATGCAATACCTGTGGGGCAGCAGTCTTCATATGCACACTTTGGAGAACTGGGGATTGTCCAATCTGCATGAGACTGGGGTAGCTGGAAACATAATTAAATTGCCTGAAGTGGGAGATTGTAAAGGCTATCCATGACTTGGGGGGAGGCAGAGAAGGAAGATCACAGTGTAGACCTTGTGGATAGGAGAATGGAAAGAGGGTTGGATTGGTATGGGTCCAGGAGGGGGGTGAGGAAAGCTACACTGGGGGGTAGTCACCCAGGCTTCCAGGGAGGAGGTGGATGGCAGATGGTGTGTGGGTGGTGGAAGGGGGGTGGTGGCCCTGATGGGAGGAGGACAAGCCATAACATGGTTGCTGCTAATACGGTAGGAAGGATCAGCACAACAAACAAGTTTGTGGTTCTGGGATCATTGTAGAGTCCAGAATAGCAGACTGGGTCAGAGGACTGGGGGAGTAGAAGCAGGGGAGGGGAAGGTTGGGTGGGGGGGAGTGACGTGGGATAGTTCAGAGAGGGGGGGGAACAGAATAATAATCTTTCTTTTTAATGCGCCTTTCAAAAATCAAGGTGCAGAACAGATTATAAAATCACATCAAGATAAAACATTACAATACAAACCAATAAATAAATCACATCAAACATCATGATAAAACAATAAAATCAAACCAGATCAACAGCTTCCCTCAAAGCCTTAATCCATAGAAAGGATTTTAATACTTGTTTAAAACCCCCCACTGTCACACACTCTCTAATCCAACATGGTAGAGAATTCCAGAGGGTCGGAGCCATGAACATAAAAGCCCGGGCACCTGAAGATTTTAGAACAACCCTAGGAATCTCTAGCAACCCCTCGTTGGCTGAGCGGTGCGGTCACTCTGGGAGATAGGGAACCAGGAGCTCTTTCAGGTAGTCAGGGCCCAAACCATACAGGGCTTTATAAGTCAGCAAGCCGACTTTAAAGGTGATCCGCCACTGAACCGGCAGCCAGTGCAGTCTCCGCAGCACCGGTGTAACACGGGAAGAACTAGGCATCCCAGTTAACAACCGAGCTGCAGAGTTCTGCACCAGCTGCAAGTGGCGGATATCAACCCCTGGAAGCCCAAAGTAAAGAGAATTGCAGTAGTCCAAACGCGAGGTCACAAAGGCATGGATCAATGTAGGTAGGTCTCTGGACGGAACAAGGTGCTTGATCCTAGCAATGTTCCTAAGATGGTAAAAGGAGACTTTAACGACAGCTGACACATGAGCATGTAGTGTCAGCCGATCGTCAAGAATCACCCCTAGGTTCCGTACCTGTTCAGAGATAGGGAGCTCAACATCCCCCAGGAATAAACCTGAGGGATGGTTTGTCCCCCATCCCCCGATCCAGCGACCAGGTTCCTCGACTATCACCTTAGTCTTCCCAGAATTCAACTTCAGCCAGCTGGACCTCATCCAACCTTGGATTTCGCCAAGGCAGTTAGGAGGAATATGTGTTGGGAGTGGTTGTAATCTACGGGTCAGTGGGGAAGGGAGTAGGGTAGACAGGCAGGTGGCTCGAGGAGGAGGAGGGGTGAGGGGGTGCAGAAAGTTTTGCTACAGGGTTCAAGTGGGATGGAAGGAAATAGGGGTGGGGTTTCAGGGTGGAAGTGAGGCAGGGGATAGCTTAAGCAGTCAGGAGAGGGGGCCAGTCAGCACAGCAGAAGGGGAGATTCTGCGGCCACTTGAGGGGGGCCAGGTAGGTTGCAGTGGAAGTGGATGTAGGGTGGGGGTGGGATGAATTTCTACAGGAAACCAGACAGGATGGAATGGCTCATTTGCAAGATCCCAGGATGGCATTGGTGGGGAGGGATGAAGCTGGCACACAGGATGAGGAAGCTGGGAGCATGGATACAGTAATTGAAGTTGAAGTCCTGAGGACATCTGAGGAAGTACAGGAGATTAGTGAGTGCAAGGGCAGGGGGATAGAGGTTTAGTGGATGGTGAACCATCTGGAGGAGGTAGAATGTGCAGAGGAATAGGGGGGCATGGAGGAGGGGATGGAGGAACCTAGTGTTGAGCCAGTGAGGGATAGGCTTGTTGAGGAAACCCATAATCACAGGGGGAGGGAGGGGGTCAGAGTCCTAGTTCTGGGGCACTATAATCAGGGGTATCAGGTGGGTGGAAGGGGGATAGCAAGAGGAGCAGTGTTAGAGTGCAATGCATGCCAGGTAATATTGTGCACCAGACCATGTACCTAGTGCACTCCTTGGTGAGGACCGCTGGGGGCCCACCTCACATCTTAGTGAATATGGGAACAAATGACATGGAGGGCCATAGGGTGGAGGAGGTGCAGACTAGGTTCAGGGAGCCGGCCAAGGTCTGTCTAGCTGAAGGGTACACGGCCTCTTTTGGAGGTTCTTCCAGTACCAAAGGCTATTGTGGAGAAGAAGTAAAAAATTCAAGAGGTCAATGAATGGTTGAGGGGCTAGTGCTGGGCCTAGGGGTATGGGGTGGAGGGATTGGGGAACAACTTGGGAGGACATGGAGCTGTTAGCTAGGGACAGACTCCACCTGAGCATGGTGGGGAAGGAGGTCTTAAAGCTAAAGCTGGGCAAATCTATAAGAACTAAGAAAGGTTTAAACTTGTAGCAGAAGGAGGGCTGGGGCTTGTGAGACAGATTGGCAATCTCAGCATGGGAGGTCTTAGGCCTTTTCCCCTCACAGTTTTAGGAGGCGGGGGGGGGTAGGACAGATGAATTCACATGAGATCTTGAGAATGGGGTGGGGGGTGGGGAAAAGGAAGGGGACCGGGTGGAGGGTGGTCTTGATCAATGCAAGGAGTCTGGGAAACAAGATGCCTGAATTGCAGGCACTGATGACTGAGGGGAGGGTGGATGTGACTGCTGTCACAGAGATGTGGGCCACACAGCATCACAACTGGGAGACTGGCATCTCAGGGTACACTGGTCTTCAGAGGGATAGGACAATAGGTAAAGGTGGAGGGATGGCGCTGTATATTAGGCATGGTATTAAATGTAGCAGGGAGGAGGTTGAGGAGGGGTGCGTTGAGGCATTATGGGTTACCCTGCAGGATCCTAGGGATAGGAGAGTCATGCTGAGGGTGGTGTAAAGGCCACCTACCCAGAGGATCTCAATAAGGAACTAGTGGACAACCTGAAATCCCACTGCAGCTTGGGCAGGGACAAGACAGTGGTGTTGGGGGATCTGAACATGCCTGTGGTTGTCTGGGTTACCATGGCATCAGCAGCAAGGGAGAAGCACCTTCCGGATGCCTTCCAGGATGCATTCCTATCCCAACTGGTGGTGGAACCAACCAGAGAGGGACGTATTCTGGACTTGGTGCTGATAGAAGGGGACATGGTTAAGGATTTAGATGTGGAGGACCCTTTGGCGAGAAGTGATTATGCCACAGTTTGGTTCTCCTTAGACCTGGGCAGGATTGGGAATTGTATGAAAACAATAGTGGTGGATTTCAGGGGTGGCAGATTATGAGAGCATGGTGGCAGTCCTGGTGAGGCACCTAGGTGGAATTTATCCAGGCATTTACATGGAGAACAAGAGATAAATTATAAAGGGGGCTCTTCTAGCAGCCACAAAAGTCTGCACTAGGGTCATCCACAAGAATGCAAGGGCTAGAAAACACAGCTAGTGGACCAGGGAGGTGCAGGAGGTGATGAGAGAGAAAAGATCGGCCTTTCAAAGATGCAAGTAGTCGAGAGGGAATCTGGACAGGGAAGAGTACCAGAGGCTCTCCAGACAGGCAGGTAGGGTGGTGAGAGCAGCCAAGGTGAATAAGGAACTGCGGTTTGCACAGGGGATCAAGGAGGGGGAGAAGAGTTTTTTCAGGTATATGCGGGAAGGGACAAAAAAGAAGGGGCAGATTGACAAATTAAAAAAAGAGGGGATGGGCAGAGGTAGCGGTAGAGGCAAGCAGCATTACTCAATGGTACTTCTACTCAATCTTCTGAGGGAAGGAACCAACTCCACAGGAGGAAGGTGGGAATGTGAGTGGGGAGGAGGCACTCACTGATGGGGAGATACCAATTGGGGAGAGAGAGTGAGTGAGGCTCTAAAGTCCCTGAAGTGTGATAAGGCTCCGGGTCTGGATGGGATTCACCCCAGGGTATTGAAGGAACTGGCAGATGTCCTGGCGGCACCACTGATGGATTATTCAGCTTCTCACTTCAAACTAGATGAGTTCCCCATGATTGTCGGGAGGCACATGTCATGCCCCTCCATAAGGGTGGACCTCGGGAGAAGCTGGGAAACTACAGGCCAGTTCTTGTGGTGGGGAAGCTGCTGGAGACCATCTTAAAGGAAAGAATAGTGGAGCTTCTGGAGGCCCATGATCTCCAAGATGAACGCCAGCATGGGTTCATCTGGGGAAGATTGCATCAAATGAACTTAGTTGAATTCTACGACTGGGTCACAAGGCCTCTGGACCAGGGAAAGCAGGTAGATGTCCTGTACATGGACTTCAATAAGGCTGTCAACTTGGTGCAATGCCACAGATTGTTGGAGAAGTTGAAGAGCTTGGGGATGGGGAAGAAGATGCTGGGGTGGTTTGGGAATTGGTTAACAGGTAGGTATCGGAATGTGGTGGTTGGGGGTGAGGTCTCGTCTCCCAGAAGGATCGTTAGTGGGGTCCCCCAAGGATTGGTGTTGGGGCCAGTTCCATTTAACATGTTCATCTAAGACATCGGGGCTGGAGTTCAGAACAGGCTGGTATATTGATGGAACAGTGACACCCCCACAGCAAAAACCCCACTGCAAAACCTCAATGGCGATGAACATTATGGCAATGGGATTTCACGGCAATAGACTTTGCAGTGACAGGGTTAGGCACCTAACTCCACTGTCTGTGTGATGTGGAGTTAGATATCTAAAGTGGGTGGGTGCAGGGAGTGTTGAAAGGTGGACACACACTTGGCAGTTGAGGTTCAATGCTAAGAAGTGCAGTGTACTCCACTTGGGGTCCAGGAACCCCGGGCATGACTACAGTCTCAGAGGGTTAAAGCTGGCAGTCTCCAAGGAAGAATAGGATCTTAGGGCAGCAATAGACACCAACATGAATGATTCTGAACAGTACAGAAGGGCAGCTGCAAAAGCACACAGAATGCTAAGGTGTAGTGCCAGAGTGATAACATCAAGAAGGAGAGAGGTCCTACCACCCCTGTACAACTGCCTGGTTAGGCCACACCTGAAGTACTGTGTTCAGTTTTGGTGCCTGTACTTGAGGAGGGATGTTGCCCTTCTTGAAATGGTCCACAGAAGAGTGTCTAAGATGATTCATGGCCTGAGAGATCTGTCCTATGAGGAGAGACTAAAGGATTTAGACATGTACTCCATGGAGGAGAGGAGGGACGGGGGATATGATAAGGGTCTTTAAATATTTGAAGGGGATTAACTGGGTCAGCTCTGATGGTCTGTTCCAGTTGAGGGAGGATGGGGCCATGAGAGGGCATAGCCTGAGATTGATGGTGGGGAGGATTAAGGGGAGGTTAGGTGTCATTACTTCACGGAAAGGGTGGTGACACCTTAGAGCTCATTGCCATCGGAGTTGGTGGGGATGGAGACAGTGGGAGAATTCAAGAGAGGGTGAGACAGACACAGGGGTAAAGTCTGGGTGGGGGGAGCGGAGTATGAAAAGGGTCTGCAGAGGGTCACAAAGGGGGAGGGGCAGCTGCAGTGACAAGACTGTAGGGCTGCTGCTCAAGCAGACTCAATAGATCGCTAGGCCTAATCTGCTGGTAACTAGTAAATAATTTTATTTTTCAATTTGTAGCCCTCAAGAGTATTTTCAATGGATATTGAAACTGACATGGTAACTTTAACATCTGGTAAAACAGGAATTGCTTGTGTAGTATGTAATAGGTTTAGCTTATTACTGAATTTGGACTTCCAAGTGTTTAAATGTACTCAGTGTGTGAAAATTCATCAGTTAAAATTAAAAATTGTAGAACTAGAACTGGAGCTTAGCAAGGTTTCATGTAGACTCCCATGGAGAATTTGCAAAGTACCATCATCACTGGGATTCTTAATGTGTCAAGTTCTGATGGTTCCAGTAAAAAAAATAGGGATGATGATGATATTGGTGAAGGAAATGACGATAGTGATTGGGCTATCATTGAAAACAAACGCAGATTAAAAAAAGGTTGAAGAACAATGAGTTTCAGTTTAGCTCTGTCCAATAGATATGACCCATTGATAGTACTGAACAATGATTCTCAGCCTAAAAACCATGTTCCCGAACAACCTATTCCCTCTGAATATTTGTTGACAGTATTGGGCATTTATTTGCAACATAAAACCCATATTTCCCCACAATCTATTCTTTCTGAACAGCCATTGAGAGAACTGAGCAATGATTCTTAGCCTGAAAACCCTATTTCCTCACAACCTATTCACTCTGAATTACCACACCCTCAACAAAGTTTCATTTTAGGTGACTCCATAATTAAATGTGTAGATAAATTTGTGTGTAATCCTGACAAGCATAACTGTACCTGTACTAGTTTCAAGGGGTCCAAGATATCTGACATCACAAAATGACAACAAATATTTAAAAAAATGCCAGTGAGAACCCTTTGGTTGTTGTCCATTTGGGAACAAACAACATTGACAAATCCAACATTGAATATTAAAAGGGGATTCATTGACCTCAGCTTCACTCTAAAAGCAAAAGGCTGTGAGATTTGTATTTCGGAGTTGTTAACGGTTCCTAGGGCAAGTTTTGAAAGGCAGAAAAAAAATTAAGATGGTAAATGAATGATTGCACAAGTGGTCCCTGAAGAATAGATTCCCTGTCTAACACAATGAGAAACATTTGAAAATAACCCTAGTTTTTATGGCTGTGGGTGGAGCCCACAGCTATCTTGCTATCTGTAAATGAATGTTTATTTATTTTTCTTATTTAGTTTTTGTTGACCAGGTTAGTGCACGAGACAACTCCTGCCTATTTTCAGGCACGACCCGGGGGGAGGGGGATACAGATGAATGCCAACTGACCTTGAACCAGATTAAGCTTGTTGGTGGTAATTTTTTAGTGAATGGGAGAAATTTGGCCATGGCATGGGGGAAATTCCCCTACTCTTTTCGAGAAGTGCCATGGGGATCTTTAACATCCACCTGAACAGGCAGATGGGACCTCGGTTTAACGTCTCATCCGAAAGACAGCACCTCAGGAGTGCAACACCCCCCTCATGCAGCACTACAGTGTCTGTATTGAGATATTAACCCAAGTGCCTGGTGTGGGGATAGAATCCACAGCCTTCTGATCTCCCTGCCTCAGAGGCAATGGTGCTACCTGCTGAGCCACTGACACTACCTGTTAATAATGTTGGAGAGATAACTCCAAGCTGCTTATCAGATGTCATTAGAAAACTGAAACAGCTTGTTAAATATTTGTTAAATATTGGTTGCCTGTTAAACTGGAGATATGTTTACCCCCTTCTGAATGCAAAACTTGCACATTTAAATACTTAGCATTTAAACAACTTCTTACTATTAGACAAAGAACCTTAGTGCTCAAGCACTGAGGTAAGGGTTATCCCAAAGGGCATTGGCCTGGAAGCCAAGTTTCAAAGAAATACAAAATCAAACATACCCCCATAATGCAAAGCATCATGGGCTGTATATGCAAATCACCACAAAATATTATGCTAGTTCAACTTTAAGCAGAACTGCATGGCGCCAAAAGGCCTCTCAGACAGTATGCAAAGGGTGCCAACAGAAGACACAGACACATGTTTCGTCTTACCAGGACTCATCAGTTTGCCTCATCTGTATGACACCCCAGTGGAATGAACCAGCTACCTTAAGTTGGCCTATCTGGGTTGGGTTGTGGTGAGCCCAATAAAAACAAAAAATAAGTTTAAGGACAAAGAAACTTAGTGTGCAAGCACTGAGGCAAGGGTTACCCAAAGGGCATTGGCCTGGAAGCCAAGTTTCAGTTTCACTTGGGAATGTATTGTCTTTCAAGAAAGATTCATACATCATAAATGTCATCCCTTTCCCAGAAAATCTATAATTTACAGTTTTTTTACCTCTAAAGACATTATCTGATAAGTACTGTCTCAGACATATGCCAGATCTTCAGTGAACTACCCAGACTTAATATGTAGCAAACAGCAGGCATTTTCTACTATGCTTTTTGGGGAAAAAATATATTGGGCTACAGCAAAACACACACACACACACACACACACACACACACACACACTCTATACAAACCATCCTCATGGCCACAACATTCAAAATAAATACTGCATTCTTTTTTTTTTTAAACTCGTGTTTATTATTATACTGCACAGATTCATTCACATTTTTTAGTAAACATTGTTCATGGTTGAGTTGCAGAGTACAGTTTTATGTGCCATCTATATCAAAGACTCTCTCATAGGGTTAGCCCTCTCAACCCCATCCTTGGGTTCAGTGCTCAGGCCCTTACCCTAAAACTGACCCCTGATCCTTCTAGGGGCCCCCTCTACCTAACTGCTGCCTACATACCACCAAAAAAACAGGCGTTGGCCCTGGTACCGCTAATTGACTACCTTACCTCACTACCCCATTCCTCAGATCAAATCCTTGTGGGTGATCTAAATATTAACTGGCTAAGCCCCTCCTCCTCTGATACCCATGACTCCTTTGCATCTATTGACTTAACTCAACTCTTTGCCCAACCGACAAGAGTGAATCTTAGAATGGGGTCTTGCACTCTTCTTGACGTGGTCCTTACCAATCATCCTAATTTAATTGGGAATATCCAAGTCCTTCCTCATGGACTTAGTGATCACTCCCCTATAGTTTTCCGGTGGGCTACCTACTTACCTAAACCCGTTGCTCAGCCCACCATACGATGGCGGCTAAGATCAGGTGGACTGACAGGCCTTAAGCTACTCTTGGCCCAAGTTGACTGGTCCCCCATTCAGTACTCCTCCAATATTGATGTAGCGCTAATCTTCTTCACCCAAATGTTTAACAAAGCCTGTGACGTTTTTGCACCCTTCACTGCTCGTCGTTCCAAAGCTCGGCATGCCCCCTGGGTTACGCCTCCCCTGGTTCAACTTCTTAAGCACAGGGATAATCTTTGGCACCTTGTCACTGAAACTGGCCGCCCCGCTGACAGGCAGGCATATGCAGCTGCCCGTAATAAATGTACCTGGGCCATCCGCAAGGCCAAGGCTGATTACTATAAAGCCTCACTCACCTCATCCTGGGGGAATGCGAGAACCTTCTGGGACAATATGAAACTACTGAACGGGGGCTTTCATCCTCTCCTGCCCTCCCAACTCAACATTGATGGCACCATCTCTACTGACCTAGCCCATATTGCCAACTACCTCAATAAATCCTTCACTGACCTTAGCCCTATTCTCCCGAGTAACTTTTTTGATCCCCCTCCCTACCTGACCCTATCCTCTCACACCCTTGGCTCCACTTTTACTGGGTTAGTACCCGTGAAGTCAGGCCGTTCCTTGTCAAGGCCTTAAAAAGCAATACCACTGGTAGCGACTCCCTGGACCCCTGGCTCCTTCGTCAGATTCTGGACCAGGTAACGCCTCATCACCAGCCTCTTCAATAAATCTCTGCTTGGGTCAGTTTCCTCCATCTGGAAAATTGCCACTGTCACCCCATCCACAAGGGTGGTGATAGGACCCTACCTAGGAATTATCGACCAATCTGCATTCTCTCTCTCGAAAGCCTTAGAAAAATAGTATCTACCCAAAACTCTGAGTACCTAACTAAATATAGCATCCTCTGCCCAGAACAGCATGGGTTCCATGCTGGTCACAGTACTAATACCGCCTCCTTGAGTTTTCCAACTTTCTTCACCTCTCTGACTCTGGCTCTCTAGCTGGTGCAGTTTTCATTGACTTAGCCAAAAGCCTTGATACTGTTGCCCATCCCCTCCTGCTGATCCCTCAGCCATGTTAGGCTTTGCCACTGGGCCTGTCTCCTGGTGCTCCAGCTACCTGTCTGCATGGTCTCAGTGTGTTAAACTTAATGGGACACTCTCCACCTCCTGCCCTATCCTCTCCGGTGTACCCCAGGGCTCCATTCTTGGGCCCCTGCTCTTTTCCCTATATCTCAATTCCTTGCCTGCTGCTTGTAAGGGTAAACTCTTACTTTATGCAGACGATGCCGATATATTTGCCTCTGACCATAACCCCATCTCCCTCCAGGTTTCCTTGCAATCTTCTTATAATACCCCTGAAGCCTGGTTTAAAGAACATCGACTTGTAATAAATCTTAAAAAATCTAAAACCATGCTCTTTGCCCATCCCCAAAATAAAGCTAGTACATTCCCTCTTCAGATCCTCGCCATTTCCAAGGTACCACTCGAGTAAGTCTACCTGTACAAGTACCTTGGGATATCCTTCGACCCCGCCCTTACATTCCATGCCCACATCTCGGCCCTAGCCTCAGCCTCCAACATGCGGCTGGGTACGCTCTACCGCCACAAAAACTGTCTCCCCCCGATGCCCTTAGACTCGCGGTCACATCCTCCATACTATCCTTAGTAGACTATGGTTTGCCAGTTTATGGGGCCGATGACCACACTTCCATAAACAAAATCCATCTCACTTTAAATGAAGCCTGTAGGTTAATTACTGGAGCTCCCAGACTAACCCATACTTGCCATTTATATGTCCAAGCCAATCTACTCAACCTAGATGAACGTCTCCGGTACCAATTCGGCATCCTTACTAAAAAAACTCTCCTTGGTATGTCCCAACCTGGGTGACTGCTTCATCCACCTAGCAACCCACCATCACTTACCGATCCTCCGTATAGCCACACTGTCGCGTACCAAGGGCAAGGAACCTCTCGCGGTCAAAGGGCCTTCAGTTACAGAGCCCTTCCTGGTTTAACTCCTCCCTACCAGTATCACTAATGCTCCTACAATCTCCTGCTTTAAAACCTCACTCCATAATCACCTACTCACCTCCTGCGTTATGATTGTACCTAGTCTGTTTCTGCTCAACTTGCCTGACAAAACTCCCTGAGTGGCTTCTCCTTACCTTTTTCTTGCTCATTCAGTGGTCTGCCACCTCTCTGTTTGTATCTATAATGAGTTTTACTGTATAGCTATATAAATCTATGTTGAACCGACTTGGTCTTTCTCCTCTGTGTAGCTGCAAACTGTAACCACCTAAGATCATATGTCCTCCTATTTGTTGGCTAATGACCATATTGTATAAGCATGTTCTGTACTGTTTGTCCTCTCTGTGACGAGGTACCTTTGTAAATGAGCCTTTGGCTCAAAGGTTTTAAACTGATGTTTCAATAAATAAATAAATGACATTGCATTATATTCCCAGATGTATTCATTCTATTTTCTGTTTTTTTTTTTCAGGTCTCTCTAAAGTTCTGTATAGTGGGTCAATGTCCAGGAATCTGACAAGCTATTCTACTCTCAGTCTCTATGTTAAGTCTTTGTATCCATCTTGGTGGCCCATCTGTAACGATAAATCTGTGCTACTCAAATGTACATGTCAAGTGCTAAGAACAGTGATATTATTTAAATTAATAAAACCCAGAGTGGGTGGAGAGGGGTCTAGCCACCTTCTAGAGATCGCTTTACTGGCGGCTGCTAACAATATGCCCACAAAGCTTTTCTGTCTGTTTGACCCTTTTTTACTTAAGAGGTAACCCTAACATCATGTGTTCAAAGGTAGGTAAGGTATTGCCTCCTGTCATGGTTTTAAATCTAGTTGTGATCTCCATCCAAAAAAGTGACAATTTGAGACATTCCCAAAATATATGGTGGTGTGTACCCACCATCCCACATTCTCTCCGGCACAAATCCGAGTGTAGAGCACCATAATGCTTAGTTCTGGTCGGAGTATTAAAATATCTGCTTACAGTTTTCCAACAGAATTCCCCCAACATAGTAGAGGCAGAGGTCTTAAAGACCCCCTCCCAGACTGACTGCCAATTCTTTTGGTCTAGCTATACCCTTGCTTCATGTTCCCAATCTGTCTGGCATTTCAGGATGTCTGCAGTGGTAAATTGTTGATAGATTCTAATTAGGTTAGATATCAAGTGTGTCTCTGCAGGATTATCTACTGCCTGTAATATCATTTCTACCATGGGGTGGGGGTTCTATTGCATTTTTTCAGAATTTTTACTTTGGGTTAAAAAAAAAGACTGCTTACAGACACCTGAAAAAATGAGTAGAAGGTAAATTATATTCATTTTATATCTCTTGGAAAGTTTTTATTTTATTATGTTTCACAAATTGATTAAAGTAAATCAAACCATAATGTTTCCATCTAGCAAATGTACCATCCAGTTTTGGGGGAAGGGTTGTGTGAAGGGAGCATAAGATAGAATTTCTTATCTATTAGAGAATGAATGGGACAGACCTAAGCTTTCCTTAACCTTACCCCAGACCCTATGTGATTGTTCCTGCCATGAGTTATTTGATTTATATTTAATTAAATTGGCTGGAAAGTCATTGAAATCTAATAAAGGATTTACTCCTGGGTCACTTCTGATTACCATCTCTTTCCACACTTGCTGTGTGTCCTTTGAACAGTATACCACTCAGGGTGTTAACTGAGCCATTAGGTAGGGGAGGCAATATAGTGCAGTGGTTTAAGGCTCTGAGCTGCAAATCTGGAGACCTGGGTTTGAATCCCACAGCCCCCACTTGCATACTGTGTGACCCTGAGCAAGTCGCTTAACTTCCCTGTGCTCCCAGGTTGCACCTGTAAACAAGCTTGCAGCTTAGTGTGTCTCACCTGGTTAAACAATTGGAAAAAAAAAAAAGATAACTTTTCAGATTAAGTAAACCTAGTCCCGCTTGTGTCCTAGGCCACATCAGAGTATTCCAGGTTATTCTGCTTTGTGATGTCCCTATGTAAAGCGGTGCAGGGCAGCATTAATTTTTTTCCACTCCACTGTTGGGATCTGCTTCAGGAGGGAGCTAAACAAAAACAAAAGACAAGGTAGCACATTCATTCGTATAGTCTCCACCCTCCCCATTAAGTTCAAAGGTAAGACTTCCCATCTTTTTAGGTCCATGAATATTTCCCTTAAAAGTTTTCCATAATTGAGATTGATTAGTTGGTCTAGGTGGGAAAGAATATAAATGCCTAAGTGTAACCCCGCAGGTGGTGCTATCCCAAGTCTACTACCCCTGCCTGTTGGGCTACTGACAGGTTGAGGGGCCTAGGTTCTATGACAGGTGCTTCCACCCAGAGGTCAGGGTTAGTAGTGGTTAAACTAGCTTGGGTACAGCCCTCTGGAACACTGTAACCCCCCTTTGTTCCCACTAGTGGCCCACACAATACACGGAAGTTACCTTCCCAATACTCCACATTGTGCATACTTTTTACACATAGAGATACCACTTACCCTTGAGACTGATTCTGCAGCCCATCTCAGAGGATCCCCTGTAAAACAAGGTTAAACAACATACACAGCAATTTGCAATACTGTTCTAGATGCATTAACACCACAGCTAGTATATAGTATAACAACAACAAATCTAGTTAATTCAGGGGACAGTAACACGGGAGGTGGGTAATCAGGTTGATTAGATAAGTTCGAATCACAGTACTGTGCACATATATTTAGGGTCCAAAATGTCTCTCTCTGGGTACCCAGGATGGATAGCCAGGTCTGTTGCCTGTGATTGGCCAGCTGGTGTAGCTGGATGGGGCCCTGTATGAAGAAAATATATGCACAAACCAATTGTAATCCAGAGCCGAATGGCTCAGTCCACAAACAGAAGCACACAAAACAATCAGTTGATACACATTGATTAAATGAAGGTGAGGGGAGGTACCCCTATTTGTACTCCAAAGTCCAAACCGAGAGCTGAACTGAGGAGGTGGCTCTGGATGGCCAGGATGAGCAGGGCATGGAGATGAGACTCCTGTGACAGGGCCTAACTGATTTAGGTAGCAGATGGATTTAGTCTGATTAGGTTTGAATCCAGCTTCCAGTTTTAGCTCACAACTCACAGAACAAGGGGAAAAAAAGAAACCATGATCCCCTACAAACACTAGGCACATTTATATGTAAAGGAAATTACTATACCAGGCAGCTGCTTCTCGATCCTGATCGCAAATACTGTAAACCCTAGAGCACACACAGCAACCGAGTCCCCGACAGGCCGATTGCACTTCTGCAAATCTTCGGTCTTCTACGGGCATGCCTGGTTCTGCACACTTTCCTCCTACTCTTTCCACAACTCGGATTCAGTCCGAATGAGCACTCACTAATGACTACAAGCCAACTTCAGGACCTTACACGCGCTTCCTGTGTGAACTGCACACCACAGCAGAACAGAGCTCTTACTCACTTCACAGTCAACTCGCATCTGGCCCTCCAAGAGCAGTTCGGGACATTTCCCTTAGGCTCCACACAGGTTTGGTTGGAGGATTCAACTGTCAATCACTGCAGGGCTCCCTCTGTTGATGCAAAAAGGTGCCAAGGTCCAAACTACAGTTCCCAGAAGCACCTGCCATACATTCCCCCTTTAAGCAGGCTCCAGGTGAGAGTCCAAGTTCTGGTTGGCTCAGGCAGTCTCCATTTTAGGGCTCCCCTTACCAAATTGGCCCAGATTAGCAGTTCAGGTCCAAAATGGAGGAGCAACACACACACAGAGTCCCAGCTGCAATAAAGGCAGGTTAGATAAACTGCAATTTTACAAATGCTCTAAATGATTTCAGGAAAATAGTTACATCTTTCAGATGGGCTCCCTCTGCGCTCTTAGCGACTGCAGAAATGGAGCGATCAGATGGCAGCTCAGGGTGGGATTCGAGCATTAACTACACAGTCCCCCCTTTCAAGCTAATTTAGCATGCGAGCAGGCAGCTTTTAAAGAGACAGTACCAGAGGCTATAGAAGCACTCACAGATAAATGGCTTAAATGCCGAACACCATTCAAGCTGGGAGCACTTAGCCAGCTCCTGGAAGACTTTTGGGAACCCCCATTTGCAGGGGGGTTACATAAGTATCTAATGCCGGTTGTTACCCACTTAAAATGGATCATGTGGGTTAAGGTAGGTGTGATTATGCCACTAACAAGCAAGACTTCCGTCTTGTCAGTGTTAATTTTAAAACCTGAAATCTGACTGTATGTGGTTAAAATCTGGGTCATAATTGGAAAAGATTGTATCGGGTTACCTAAATAAATCATAGCATCATCCGCATATAAGGGTAGCCTGTTTTGTACTCCTACCTTTATTCCTTCTAAATCTGGGTGACAGTGCATCAGTTTTGCCAGGGGTTCTATGCTTAATGCAAATAAGAGAGGTGAAAGGGGGCAATCCTGCCACGTTCCTCTCTGAATGGGAAGTGACGTTGATATTCATAGGTTCATAGGTAGTTTACACGATTGAGGGACAAGCCCATTATGGTCATGCCACTTAAGCTAAGTGGGTTACAAACTTGGAGTCCTTCATATATATATATCGAGTTGGACTTTAAATTGGGTCAAGTTTACACAATTCACTATGGCATAAGGCAGAGAATTCCAAATTGGAACTATTCGTTGAGTAAAGAAGTTAGTTCTTTTCGTAGTTCGATTGATAGATAAGAATAGCTTTAGGTTGTGCGAATGGGTTTGGACAGTTGTATTATTCCATTTTAAGTGTAATGTTTCAAACAAATATTCATCTCTGGTTGCTTTATAGAGCAAACAGAGATCCCCACGTATAGATCTATATTCCATACTATAAAAATTGAGCTGTTTGAGTCTTTCTTCATAAGACAGACCTCCCATACCCTTTATATTCTTGACAAACCTTTTTTGAACCTTCTCCCTGGATATTTTGTCACCCTTCTGTGTAGGGACACAAAATGAGGAACAATAATCAAAATTAGCTCTTATAATGCTAGAGTACAAGGGAATCATTATTGATGGTTCTCTACTTTTAATATTTCTAAATATACAGTTACTCAATCTAGAACTTTTTTTAACGGTAAAATTTAAGTGTTCAGTAAACTTTAAATTATTATTAATAATGACACCCAGGTCTCTCTCAGTTGTAATATCCTTCAGGGTATGGTTCTCAATGTAATAATTAGCACATGTATTATTACTTCCAAAATGCATAACCTTACATTTATTGATATTAAATTTCAAATTGTGATGGTTAACCCAATCTGATACATAATTTAAGTTATCTTGTAAAATAGACATAGACTCGGGATTGTTAGCGATCCCACCCAATTTGGCATCATCAGCATATTTACTAATCCAATTGTCACACTTAGTATCCATACCAGCAATCAGGATATTAAATAACACAGGCCCCAAAACAGAACCCTGCGGGACTCCACTAGTAACAATGGTCCATGGAGAATAAAAACCTCTTAGAACGACACGCTGTTGTCTATTGGATAACCAGTTCATTATCCATTGAATCAAATATTTATTAAGATCTAATTTAACTAAGCAGTTGAAAAGTATATCATAAGACACAGAATTGAAAGCCTTTTTGAAGTCCAGATAGATGACATCCACTGGCAGGCCATGGTCTACTGCTTCACTCACTGGATCAAAAAATCTATCAAATTGGTCTGACAAGATCTACCGGGTTGTAAACCACGTCGGGATATATCAGTCAAACCTTTATCCATAATATGGATGTTGATTTTACCTAAAATTAACCTTTCCATAATTTTACATATGGTAGAGGTAAGGCTAATAGGTCTATAATTATTTATTTCCTTTTTGGATCCAGATTTATGAATTGGAATGACTACAGCATCACACCAATCTTTAACCACAATTCCCTTGTGCAGTGATTCATTAAATAGGACTAATACACCCACCAGTTCATATGAAAGGTTTTTCATAAAAATGGCTGGAATTCCATCAGGACCTATGGATGTGGAAGATTTTAAAGAATCTATGATGTAAAAGGTTTCAGCGACAGTAAATTGAACGGTTTTATACATAGAAAATTACACCTTTTTTCAAATATGCTACAAAAATAAATATTAAATTCATTAGCCATAATTTGTTCATCACTGATGTCAACGTTGTAAATTTTTAGTGGTCCAACTAAGGTAGAAGTTTTAAAAGAACCAATATAATTGAAAAACCTTTTCCTGTTGTCATGATGTAAATTGATTAGACTACTTTCTACTTCCTGCTTAGCCCTTCTAGTAGAGTTTTTTTACCTTTTTTGCTTTATTCATAAATTTAGACCAATTCTGTTCTGTGGTATGTTTCTTGTATTTATTATATTGTGCCATTAACTTTTACTTTGGCTTGTGGTTTACAGCATATGCTTGAATCCACCTCTGGAACTAGGCCCCAAATCCAAATTTGTCTAGGGTTGCTTCTAAATAATCCCATCATAAGCAATCAAATGCTTTCTCTGCATCAAATGAAATTGCAATTTGTTGTTTCTTCATATTTTTCTGATTGCATAATGTTCAGGCAGCGTCTTATATTGTCCTGGATATGTCTATAGGGAACACACCCTGCCTGGTCTGGATGTATCAGATCTGGTAAATATCTATTGAGCCTAGTGGCTAGTATTTTAGTAAATATCTTTGAATCTACAGTATATTTAATAAAGATATTGGTCAATAAGAGGAATACAGTTCAGGGAATTTACCCTTCTTTGGAATTACCACAATAAGTGCATTTCTCCATGAATGTGGAAAGCTGTTTCTTCACAGGAATTAAAGAGGTCTGCCAAAATGGGGTTTAATAATTCTGTAAAGGTCTGATAAAATTCTGAATTAAAGCTATCAGAGCCAGGGGGTTTGCCATTTTTTAAGTTTTTAATGGTCTGGTTAATTTCTTGTGACGTAATAGGGGATTCTAAAAATAATCTGTCTTCTTCCCTTAATTTTGGGAGATGTATTTTTTCCCAAAAATTCTTTACTTTGGTTTACTGCATTCACTCCTTCCCCTTCTGGTGTGCACAAAGTAGCATAGTTTGCCCTAAAAGGTTTTGCTATTCACTTGGGAGTATAGTTATGTCACATGATTATTCTCTTTGGTCTGAATACATTTGACATATCTATCCATTTGTGTTTTACGTAACTTGAAGGCTAGCAACCTATCCGCCTTATTCCAATGCTCATAATAGGCTTGATTTAGGTATCTGAGTCTGTCCTCTATTTGGAAATCTAACAGTTTCTGCAGTTCCTTTCTATTCCATTCCATTTGTTTTAAAACTACTTGTGCTCCATGCTTTTTATGCTCTGCTTCTAGTTGACTCAGTTCTTTTTCTAATTTTAATTGCTTCTCCCTGCATGATTTTTTAAGTTGGGAGGAGTAAGCAATAATCTCCCCTTGCAGCACCACCTTAAGTCCATCCCAGTACCAGTTAATCCCTGCATCTTTTATTTTATTACATGACTGATAGTCTTGCATGACTGCCTTTACCATTGTTTTGAAATCTTCTTTACCCAAGAGTGAGGTGTTCATTCTCCATACAATATTTTTATCCCAATCTCCCAGCTTGAGTTCCAGAGTTACTGCTGAGTGATCTGAGACTAATTTGGCTTGTATAGCCCAGTCCACTACCTCATATATGTCTGCTATACTACACAAAAAATAACCTATGTGAGTGTGTGACTTATTAGGGTTCGAATCAAAAGTATAGTTCCTTCCTGTAGGATTAAACTCTCGCCACAGATCAATAAGGGCCAATTCCTGCATTCCTGCTTTCACTGCTCTGCTCATTCTTTTGTTAGTGGTTGAAATTTGTGATGAGCGGTCTAAAGTTGGAGAGACCACACAGTTAAAATCCTCCTCTATCAACAATGCCCCCCTCTCCTAGTCTTGCTATTTTCTAAAAAATCTGTTTATAAAAGGATGGTTCATCTTTATTTGGGCCATAAATATTAACTAAATGTATTTTTTGTGAGAAAATGTGTCCCGTAATAGACACAAACCTACCATCTAATGTGCTATCTTCTGCTTCAGTCTCTAATGGGATATTTTTCCTGATGAAAATAGCCACTCCATTTTGTTTCCCTGTAGAGTGTGATGAACTTACTACTCTACAACCCATGAGCGTTTTACTTTCTGATGCGCCACCTGGGATAGCCTTGTCTCCTGTAAAAAACATTTATCAGTTCTAAGTTTCTTTAAATCATGGAGGATCTTAATTTGCTTGACAGGGGAGTTAATTTCCTGCACATTGAGGGATGTTATCCTAAGATAACCCATTTTAATCTATGGGGGGTTGGGGAGACCACATCTCTTACTTCACCGTAATTCTTATACCATTGTTTCTTTGTGGGAAAGAAGCTGCCCAATGTGTTAATTTCTAACCATTCAGAACCTGCAGTGTTCTTAATTAGTTCCAGCCAATGGAAAAAATTAATTGGCACATCAGATGCCAAAAACAATATTAGAGAACAGTTAATATGCCTTATTTGGCTTACAATAACTGAACTATAACCAATATCCCTTCCTAAGAGAAGGGTAACTAAAATTAATTTCAATCACTGTAAATACTGCATTCTAGCATGTTATAAAGCTCTAAAGAAACTGTTTGTCAGTGAACGCAGTGAAGTTCAGTTTAGAGTAGATTTCCTTTAGATATTTCTTACCCTATATTTTGTATCTTGGAGATATATACAGATACACACACACACACACACACACACACACACACACACACACACACACACACACCATCCTCACGGCCACAACATTCAGAATAAATACTGCATTCTGATATATTATAAAACAATAAAGAAACTGTTTGTTTATGTCAGTGAACACAATGAAGTTCAGTTTAGAGTAGATTTCCTTTAAATATTTCTTATCCTATGTTTTGTATCCTGGATAGCGCAGGGGAGATACTTCATCTTATTCTTATAGGGATCTTCATTTACACATTTTTGCGCTGTATTTTCTCAGGCTGTCCCAGATTAGATGCAATAGCTTTTTTTCAGATGGGTCATGATTTCACCATTTTGATAATGTGTTTCTTTAGGGTAGCCTAGTCCAGGGCCCCCATATTCAAAGGAGATGCACAGTCCATCCCAGCAGAAAAGGGAGATGAGCTGTGCAACTCCAACAATGAGCCGCAACATGATATTCAAACATGCAGGATGCACCAGCTGCAAGGGAATGGGCGAGGGTGCACACAAATAGTATGTCTTGCAAGTCGAGGGTGCATTCCCATGCATATGTTGCACGGCGGCATACTCAGTTGGAATGCACCCCTCACAGTTCAGAGCAGCACGGCCCACAGTTAGACCATGAATAGCTGGCCCAACCCAACCAGCCATCCACCCACAGGAGGGCTGCACCAGCCTGGCAGCCCTGGGGGACTAGAGGTACCCCCTCCCATCCCCGATTGATCCAACTCTATCCCTGAAGAGCTCCATAGTGTAGGTCCCCCCCCACAGACTGAATCATACCAGAGGAAACCATGGTCCATATCCATAGCACAGAGGACCCCCAACCAGTGCCTTGGTATGTAGACACCCCCGCTCCCCCCCATATCCAACCTGTTGCAGAAATTGGCACTGCCCTCCACACCCTGTCACAGCTAGCCACCGACTGCAGTGGACCTGGGCCAGGGAGCTGCACTCCAGAATGACCCAAGTGGCTGTACCATGCATTGGGGCACTACGCAAGCTCTGGACCCACCATTGTATGCAGCCATGTGCACAACCCTGGCAAACCATAAGAGGGAATTGACATACCTCCAATGCATGCCTTGTTTATGCTGTATCTTCCTGCCATCATACACCACTGCAGGCCCACACTCTCCCCTGTTCCCCTGTGTAACATGCCACCCTCTAGACTACTGAGGTATCCTGGGTGCCATGTGGTGCGGTATCCTGCAATGTCATTTGCAGTGTACGCTCCAGGCTATGGATAGTGCATCCATGGTTCCCCAATTGTACAAACAAATGGGAGGTTGGCTGTAACTTGCCTGTTCCTGGACCTGTGTGAGTGGGTACAGCATTGGTTGTCACCTGAGCAGTGCAATGGCACCAGGACAATGGATCTGCATGTGAGCACCTGAGGTTTTATCGTCCACGCACAGCTCGTGCCTATGTATGACATATTCCAGCATCCCACAGCCAGTGCTCTGCCACCCAAACATAAGATGACATTTCTTCTGGGAACTATCCAGGCTAAATATATAGCAATCAACAGTCATATTCTAAGAAAATATGTTGTAAAAAGGCAGTATAGCGCAGTGCTTTAAGGCTCTGAGCTGCAAATCTGGTGACATCCAGTAGACTAGACCTGGGTTTGAATCCCACGGCTTCCACTTACATACTGTGTGACCCTGAGCAAGGCACTTAACTTCCCTGTGCTCCCAGGTCGCATCTGTAAAATAGCTTTCAGCTTAGTGTGCTACTCCTAGTTAAACAACTAAAAAAAAAAATGTGTAAAAGGAAGACCACATTGAAACTGCCTCTCAGCATATCTGCATTGTGCAAATTCATTAGAAATAATGAGTAAAAGCATCCCCAAAACTCTCCACAGCCATATCAGCTCTGACCAGAGTTTGTTTTAGTTGGGACAGTTTACCCCTAGGCAAGAGAAGGAGTGCTATGTTAGGAAAACAGTTCGAGAAATACATCTCCCAGTCTTTAAATTGATTTCCAAGGGGGCTCGGAATACTTGCTTGGTTTACTTGGTTTACTTGGTTTCAAGGGACAAAAGAAGGCTACTGCCCATCGAGATTGTCCCCCACCACTGCTCCATCTGCTGGTCCTGATGCTAAGCATACCAGAGTAATCAATGTTTGCATTCCTCTTAGCTAGTGCCAGAAGCTTAAACTCATTAAAGAAATCTGAACTAGAAGTCATTCTTATTGGTAATAATGTGGACATCGCAGCAATAACAGAAACTTGGTAGGATGAGACAAGTAATTTGCTGCAAGAGATGCCAGCTACTCTATAAAATATAGGGATAGTAAAAAGTGGGCGGAGTTTGTATTTATGCAAAAAATGATCTTAACTATCATCAATGCCATATTACTAATGATTCTTCAAATAGACATAGAAACATAGACATAGAAACATGGACTTTGACAGCAGATAAGGACCACTTGGCCCACCCAGTCTGTCCATTTCCCTTCCTATTGGAAAAGCTGCAGATTCTAGTTAACCAACAGCCTACTTCCTGCAACCCCGCACTACAATTGCCTTATGTCTGTCCCATGCATGTTTGAATTCCCCCACTGTTTTAGACCCAACAACCTCCCCAGGAAGGTGGTTCCATGCATCCACCATGCTCTCCGTGAAAAAAAATTTCCTCACATTACCCCTGAGCCGTCCCCCCTCTATCATTAAATTGTGCCCCCTTGTTCTTACACATCTCTTTTTCTGAAAGATGCTACCCTCCTGGACTTTGTTGATTCCTTTGAGGTACTTAAAAGTTTCTGTCATGTCCCCCCATCCTTCCTTTCATCAAGGGTATACATATTAAGCTCTCTCTCAGTCTCTCTTCATATGGTTTCTGATGCAGACCCTGCACCATTTTAGTTGCCCTCCTCTGGACTGCTTCCATCCTGTCTATGTCCTTGTGTAGATGGGGTCTCCAAAACTGCACACAGTATTCCAGATGGGGTCTCACCAACTGTCTGTACAGAGGGATAACCACTTCCCTTTTTCTACTTGTGATGCCCCTTCCTATGCATCCCAGTATCCCCCTGGCTCTCCTTACTGACTTCTCACATTGCTTACCCACATTTAGATCATCTGATATGACTACCCCCAAGTTCCGTTCCATTTTTGTTGTTGTTAGTACCTCCCCTGCTATTGTGTACTCTTCTCCTGGGTTTTTGTTTGCCAAGTGCATTACTTTGCACTTCTTTGCATTGAATCTAAGTTGCCATATGTCTGACCATTCCTCCAACCTTACCAAGTCCCTTCTCATCCTTTCTACCCCCCCTTGTGTATCAGCTCTGTTACAGATCTTTGTGTCATCTGCAGAGAGGCATACCTTTCCCTCCAGACCCTCTGCAATGTCACCTATAAAGATGTTAAAGAGGACTGGACCCAGTACTGAGCTCTGAGGTACTCCGCTAGTAACCCCCCTTTCTTCGGAATGTGTTCCATTAAGTGTTACCTTCTGTGTCCTGTTGTGCAGCCAGCTTGCTACCCAGGCTACCACACTGGAACCCACTCCCAGGCTGGCTAACTTGATTATTAGTCTTTTGTGCGGGACTGTGTCAAATGCCTTGCTAAAGTCTAGGTAGGCCATATCCACAGCCCCTCCCTGGTCTATCACTTTGTTCACCCAGTCAAATAAATCAATTAGATTTGTCTGACATGACCTTCCTGCTGTTAATCCATGCTGCTTTGGGTCCTCTGCCCCACTGGCCTCTAGGTACTCAATAATTCTTTCTTTCAGAAGTGATTCCATCATTTTCCCTACCACTGAGGTTAAACTTACAGGTCTGTAGTTTCCTGCTTCTGATTTGCTCCCACTTTTGTGAAGGGGAATCACATCTGCCCTTCCCCAGTCCTCAGGTACCACCCCATCCTCCCATGATTTGTTAAAAAGTGTGGTCAGTGGTGTCACTAGGTCCTCCCTTAGTTCTTTTAGGATTCTGGGGTGAATCCCATCAGGCCCAATTGCTTTGTCCACCTGGAGTTTTAGGAGTTCTTTCAGGACTCTTTCTTCTGTAAATGGACTGGTGTCAACCACCCTACCCAGAGTGCTTCTATTGTCTGGTTTAGGTAACTGCTCCTCATCTTCTTTTGTGAATACTGAGCAAAAGTTTTCATTCAGTGTCTTTACCTTTTCACTGTCTCCCTCTGCCCACCTCCCCTCTCCTTTATTAATCTTCACTATTCCTCCCGTAACCTTTCTATGCTCCCTAATGTACCTATAGATGGTTTTATCCCCCCTTCTTAACTGAGTTGGCTATTTTTTCCTCAGTTTGGGCCTTTGCTATTCTGACTGCCTTCCCCACTTCTTACAGCTTTAATTGATACAGTTCCCTGTCGTGCTCCTTCTGTGATTCCTTATGCTTTTTGAATTCAGCCTTTTTCTCCTTAACCTTCCCTGACACCTCTTTTGAGAACCTTAGTGTTTTTTTTTCTCCACTTTGTTTTCTTTATTTGTTTCACACAAAGGCTTGTTGCCTCTATGATAGCAGTTTTGATTTTTCACCATTGTTCTTCCACCCCTCCTTTTTGGCCATTTGCTAGTGCATTCCTCAGGTATTCACCCATTCAGCCAAAGTCGGCCCTTCTAAAGTCCAGTATCCTTGTTTTTGTATGGCTTGTCTCCATGGTTGTGCTTATTGTGAAGCATACTGTGCAGTGGTCACTTGTTCCCAGATGTCTACTGACTTCTAAATTTGTGATCCTCTCTCCATTTGAGAGTACCAGGTCTAGTATTGCTCCCTCCCAAGTGGGTTCCAACACTAGCTGTCTAAAGCCTGCCCCCTGCAGGGCAACGAGAATGACTCTGCTCTTGGATGTGGCTGCAGTGCATGTCATCCAGTTAACATTTGGCATATTCGGGTTCCCCATCAACAGTATCTCCCCTTTTCAGCCATTTTGAGAATGTCTTCCATCATTTTCTTGTCCATTTGCTCCCCTTGAGACGGGGGTCTGTATACAACCCCTGTGCGGATTGTGATGCCATTTCCTGTCTCCAAGGTGACCCAGAGTGCCTCTTGTCCCCCCATTTACTTTTTAGTTCTGTAGCTTTGATCCCTTCCCTTATGTATAGAGCTACTCCATCTCCTCTTTTCCCCTCCCTGTCCCTTCTGTAGACTGTGTACCCCAGTATGTTGACATCCCAGTCATGGTTCTCCATGTACCATGTTTCCGTGACTGCCACAATATCCAATTTTTCATCTTCCATCAGGGCTACTAGGTCAGGAAGCTTGTTTCCCAGACTATGGGCATTGGTACTCATTGCCCTCCATTTTATGTTGGCTTTATCCTTTTCCCCCACGCCTGCTCTTTTTGTCCTTGTCTATTTTTCCATTTATCACTGTCCTGCCCTCTGTTGAGCTCTGTACTTCAGTGTTTACCCTACTACCTGCCATGTTTTGTGGGGGGAGGCTTGAAATTTCCTGCCTCTTATCAGCACCTTCCCCCTTGGCTGGTTTACAAGTTTGCCAAGGAAGCATTTAAACCTGTCACTTAGGAGCTTGGTTCCCTTCGTGGACAGATGCAGACCATCGTGCCAGTATAGACCTTCATCTCTCCAGGTGTACCCCCAGTCCTCAGTGAAACCAAAGCGCTGTGCTCTGCACCAATTTTGCAACCATTCATTAAACTGCATGGTGTGCAGTACCCTAGCCTCACCTCTGCCATGGACTGGCAGCACCTCTGAGAAGGTAACCGTGCTTGCTACCTGTCTGAGGCTCCTCACCAACTCCACAAATTCATCCTGCACCGCACTGATTCCATGCCTAGCCAGGTAATTTGTCCCAAGGTGGACAATGATATCTAGTTCCCTGTCCTGTGATGCTGCTTCTGCAATTGTGAGGATTCGCTTCTTGTCCCTCCAAGCCATGGCACCAGGCAGGCACCTTACTTCCCTCTCTTCTCCCTTCCCCAGTTCTACCCCCCCCCCAACAATTGAAATACTATTGAGAGTGTAAGGACACAACGCTAGATGAGGAATAGATCTAAAGTTACCCTGGGCAACTGCTATACGCCACCCTCAAGTAGCAAAGAGTATAACGAAAGTTTTATTAGGGAAATAATAATGGCTTCCAGTTTGGGTGACACAATAATTCTAGGTGACTTCAATTTACCGGGTATTGATTGGAATTCATTAACAGGTACATCCCAGCTAGAGAAGGATTTTATAAATACTTTACTAGGGCAAGGGCTAGAGCAAAATATTGGTGAACCTACAAGGGGCACTAACATGCTAGACTTAATTATTACTAATATTGTGTCAGATCTTTCCAATATATGGGTGCTGGGACCCCTTGGTAACAGTGACTGTAATATGATCTCCTGTTGTTTGATGGCATGCAAATTCAAACATGCTGGAGAAGCCTCCTTTAGAGACTATGCTAGGGCACAGTTTAATACCATTAGGGACAACTTAATCTCATATGACTGGGAATAAGAAATGACTGTCCTTTTAGTGGAGGACTGTCGGTTGTTTTTAAACAACAAGATTCTAGATTTGGAAAATAAATATGTTCCACTCAGAAGGAAATACAATAATAAGAGGAAAATGTCAATTTGATTTACATCCATGATTAGAAGCATATTAAGGAAAAAGAAAAGCTTATGCAAAATTATAAAAGGATTCAACTATTTATTTATTTATTTTAGTCTTTGGTAACCGGATAAGGCCCACTAGGCACAAATGCCTGTTTTCAGGGGTGACCTGGGAGCACTGGACATTAAATAACTTGCTCAGAGTCACACAGTATGCAAGTGGAGGTTGTGAGACTCAAACTCGGGTCTGGTTTGGTGGATGTATCAAGCTTGTTCACACCTTGTTCTTCTAACCTCTAAGCTATACTGCCAGATTTAACAAGACAAAGATATAAATCTGGATTAAGGTTTATAAAATCTCTAATAGAAAGAGAAAGGAAAAAAGCACAATTCAGGGTATCCCATATGGAGGACAATCACAAATCCCTCTTTGCCTATATTAACAATAAGAACGGTATTAGAACTGTGGGTCCCCTACTGGACAATGGTACTATTATTCCACATTCTACTGAAGAAGCTAATCTATTTAATGGGTACTTATGCTCAACTTATAGTGAAAAGGGTAAAAGTAAAGTAATAAATGATACTAACTAATCTGCTTCAACATTTCAGGGATGACGATGCTGTGTAAACTCTGAGCTCAGTGAAAGGTAACACTTCACCAGGTCCCAACAATATTCATCCAAGGGTTATTAAAGAACTGGCAGCAGTGGCAGTTTTATGTTATCCACTGACTTTTTTGTTCAGTAGATCCCTGGATACTGATGAGGTTCCCAGTGAATAGAGGAGAGGAGTTATTTTCACAAGAAAGGAAGTGGAGCGAATGTGGGCAGCTATCGGCCCATAACATCTCTCATCAGCAAAACAGTGGAAAGACTTCTGAAACAATGTTTTGATATTGAATTAATCTCAGACACTGGGATCAAGGTCAGGTCGAGAGGGCAACGTCTCCAGCTCCCCCCAACTCGCCCTTCACAATTGAAGACAGCAGGCTCCTCCTCAGGTACTGGGATGAAGGTCAGGTCGAAAGGGTGTCATCTCCAGCCCCCCCCCCAAAAAAAACCTTGCTTATTGTCATTGAGAGTGGCAGGTTTCTTCTCAGACACCAAGATCAAGATTAGGTCATGAAGGTGTCATCTCCAGCCCCCCTCCCCCCCAATTCGCACATCACCATTGAGGATAGCGGGTACTGGTCCCATTAGCATTCAATGCCATTCCTCCTAGCATTGTGGGCAATTTTAATTTAGGTCGGCAAAAGCAACTGTTCGTCTTTTACAAAACACACTGTTGCAACAGAATGGTATTTATTAGTTGTTGTCCATTTAATATAGACATTGTACGTATTTTGCATTTTGTGGACGTGTTTTTGTGTTGCTTTCACGCATGTACAAGAAACACATTGCTTTCAGCAGTTAGGGAGAATGCCTAAATGCATCAGGAAATTCGGGCCACGTCACCATGCAATCAGCTGTTTTGGTGCATTACCAGCTACTAAAACAGCGGATTGGTGTCCTGATGGTGACAGCTTCTCCATCGGTCTCTGACAGTCCCCAGGAAGCCGATGGAAAGCCGCCGCCCACCATTCAGTGAGCCTTCCTGAAGAAACATTTCAATAAAAAAAAAAGCAGATGGGGTGCCCAATCACCCTGTTGGCATGCCCCCTTCCAGTTCAATTTGCAGACAGTGGAACCCAATCCCCATCAGCATAATGTCCCCCCCTCCCAAATTTGTTGTGTGCCGAGGGGTGCCCAATCCCCCTCAGCTCTTGCAACCCCCCCACACTTATATGTGCCAACAGGAGTGCCCAATCCCCCTCTTAGCATGCTCCCTTCCTGGTAGTTTTGCTGACTGGGGAGCCCACTCCCTGTCAGCATAATGCTCCCTCCCCAGTTTCTTGTGTGCTGAGGGGGCACCCCCTTGGCTCTTGTTCCTCCCCAGCACTCAGTATGTGCCAATGGAGGTGCCCAATACCTTGTTGGCTACAGCCCTCCAAAACACTCAGGTGGCACACTGAGAGCCCACCCCAGCGTGCCAAAATTAAATGTCCCTGCAAAACAGAAAACTTTCCCACAAGTTTTTTTATATATATAAACATGTAAACAAGAAAACGGTCCCTCATTGGTTCCAGTGGTCCCTCCTCCAACCCACGCCCGCCCTCTGCGTACCCCACCTTCCCACACCCCCTCACCCCATACTTACCTCCGGAGCCCAGCACAATGATCTTAAGTGGACCGTGAACATGTCTGCACTCTTCAAAGCCGACTGCAAACTGAAGAAATGCTGGTAAACTGTATAATGGCATAAATGTTTTTTTTTCCAACTTTGGTGCATATCTCGGCCATTTTGGGGAATTTCTTCACTAAATTTTCAACATGGAGATCTTAGAACCCACCTCATGAACTCAGTCACTGCATTTTGTTATTCGGTCTCGAAAGGTGATTTCGTATTCACTGCATGGAACCACCTTTTGGGACCAATTAATGAAATGACAGCGTCACAATTCATGAGGTAGGCCTCCAAAACCCTATGTCATACTTACAAAATTCCCAAAGTGACTGTTTTATGAAGTGTGTTTATGCAGTTCCACGCACACTGTAATCTTTGAACATTTTTATATTTTCACCCAGATTTTCAACATTGCCATTTTACCACACCTTCTTATGAACAGTACAGCTGTCATTTTTCACATCTCACCTGAAATGGGTTTTTGAACATGTAGCGCAAAATGGCGCGGTCAGTGTGCAAAATCTATGTTCAGGACAGATTAAGAATATCACAGTGACACTGTTCACGAGGTAGGCCCCCAAAAACCCTATGTTGAAAATTTGGTGAAAAAATTCCTCAAAGTGACTGTTCTACGAGCGTGCATTACACAGTTCCTACGCACGCTTGTAACTTCGAACATTTTTAATATTTTCACTCCAGATTTTCAGCATTGCCTTTTTATCACACCTCCTTATGAATAGTACAACTGTCATTTTTCACATCTCACCCAAAATGTGTTTTCACACATGTATCATACAGTGGCATGGTGGTGAGAAAAATCAATATTAGGAACAGATTAAGAAAGTCACAGTGTCACTGTTCATAAGCAGAGGTCTTAAACTGGCTATGTTGAAAATCTGTTGACAAAGTTCCATAAAATGACTGTATTATGAGAGTGCATTGTACAATTTTCATGCACCCTCATAAGTTCACAAATTCATATTCTTTTCAGTCCAGATTTTCAACATTGGCATTTTTCCACACCTCCTTTATGAACGGTACAGCTGTCATTTTTCACACCCTGGCTGAAATATGTTTTTGCACTTCCAGCACAGAATGGCTCAGTCACCAAATTGGCCAGCTCCAGTGGGCTCCATAAAGCAGCTCTCCTCCTTGCCATCACTGCTTCAGGTAGGATCACAAAATGGCGACGTCATGCCGACCTGGCGGATGACCTCTTTGATGAGCACAGCCAACTGCTCCAGGCTTCTGGGGATCAGCAGTCACAGCTTGTCAGGACAGTGGACGCACTCAGTGTGGTTCTGCACCAGGCAGAGGAGTGGCACAGCAAAGGCCACACTCTGCTCCTGGCAGAGATGGCCCATCAGCGGGAGGATGTGACCGCTTGCCATTGACAGGCACACATGTGCATTCACAGCTGCCATGGCCACATTGGGAACAAAGTTTGTTGCCCATGCGCCCCAGACACTGTGCAGTGTCATGTCCACCCCCCGTTCCCGGCATCATGTGACACCATCCATGTCAACACTGGGTTCAGCTGTGGGCATCCCGAGCATGCCTGGCACAGGCATGTTCGGTGAGCTGCAGACCCCTGCTCGAACACGGTCATGTTCCCACACAGCGTCACCTCTGGGGGACTGTCTGTGCCACTCCATGAGGCCAATGGTCAGCCTGTCACAGCTGGCAGGTCTCAGTGGGGCTGCCCATGCATCTGTGGTGGCCGTGGCACTGTGCTGCATGACTGACCTGTCTCCCACCATGGCTACTGTCTGATGCTGCCCTGTGTGCAGTGTGTTGTTCAACGTGCGATGCACGGGTGGGATATCCAGCCCTGCACACACACACAGTCCATGCGCACATGCTTCTGGCTGCTGGCCACTGTGGTGTGTGCATGATGATGCCTGCGTTGTGCTGTCCGCCACTGTGCAATGGTGCCCAGCATCTGAGACATGCACAATGACAGGCACTGGGCGTGATCATCGGTGGACCTGTGTGTGGCTAGACGTGGCGGTCAGGGTTGGCGTGCCTCCTAACTCTTGTGCATGTCTTGTGGGGGTGTGTGTGTGTGTGTGTGTGTATGTGCGTGTGTGTGTGTGACTGTGTGTCATGTTAGCCCTTGCCCATCCCTGACGGCGTGTGTGGTTCCATGCTCAGCCTTTTCCCTTGCCTCCATGTGCCCCTGGGGTTTTTCCATGCGAGCTTGTGTGTTGTGCCCTTTCCATTGGTGATTGCACATGGCCCCATGACTTACCTGGGTTGGTTGAAGTGCTCCTCTGTGATGGTGTCCCAGTGCAGCTGTGACATCCGGATCAGTTGGGGGTCCCTTTGCCCAAGGGGGGCTGCCCATCAGCATCTGCACCGGTGTCCTCATCATCCCCATCGCTGTCCCTCTCTTGGACCTCTACAGCTATCCCATGGTCGTTGGCCATGTTGTGCAGAATGCAACAGGCCAGGAATAGCCCACAGGCCTACGGGGGGCTGTACTGTAGGGCACCGCCAGACGTGTCCAGGCAATGGAAACGTGCCTTAAGCATCCCGAACACCCAGTCTTTGACATTGCATGTGGTGGCATGTGCCTCATTGTACCTTTGCTGTGATGGGGTCACAGACCGCCAGTATGGAGTGAACAGCCAGGGACGGAGTGGATAGCCACTGTCACCTGTTTGTAGAGGGTGGACATTAGTATGGTGGTCAGCGTTGCTCTGCCATGGGCTGTCAAGGCCAGTACCCATGGCACCTCTGACTATGCCCCCCCCCCAGAATCCATGTCATCCTGCATGTTTGCAAACTCACTCACTAGGTGGCCAGTGGGGATGTCCCCATTCTGGAACCTGTGGCACAGTGCAGACTGGTGCCAGATGAAGGCATCATGTGCTCCACCAGGGTGCGTGGCACAGACATTGGTTATGTGCCCCCTAGCATCGCACACTACCTGTCAGTTGATGCTGGCATAGCCATTTTGGTAGGTGTAAGCAGCACCTTCTAGGCCAGGTGGTGTGCAGATGGCCACATGGGTGCAGTCAATAGCCCAGAGCATGCCAGGCATTCATGTTACCCTGTGGAACTCTTGTATGTGTGCTGCATGCTCTGCTGGTGTGCTGGGGAAATGGATGTACTCCACAGCATGTGGCAGCAGTGCGCTGAGGAATTGTTGAGTAGGCGTGACGTGGACGACTGGGTTATGCCTGTTGTGTCCCCTGTTGGTCTCTGGAAGGTGCCCATGGTGAGCAGGCACATGACAGCTGTCACCTTTGTTTCCACTGACAGAGCATGACTCCGTCGTGTGGGTGCCTGCATCTCATCATTGCACAGCTCACAGAGCCAACTCAAGATTGCCCTGTATAGGCGGTACCAACCCACAATCTCTGTGTCACTGTAGTGCTCGAAGCTGGTGCAGGATCGGTACCACCTGTTGGGGGCATACCGCTGATGGGCCCTTCCACGGCCATGCCCCCCTGCTGCCTGCCTTCTCACATCCCTCATTACCACCTCCATCTGGAAGGTGGCACTGGCCATGTCCCTGACTGGTGTCTCCCCCCCAGCAGCTGTTATCCCATTTCCCCCACTGTCCTTTGTGATGCTCCCCCTGTACCGGGTACACCTCCAACCTTTGGCTGTCCTGCCCACTGCCACTACCCTCAGTCCACTGTGGCACTTCCCCTGTCTCTCCTGCCCAGTGGCATAGGCTCCCCACCCCTGTCCTGTTGCTGGTTGTTCCCAGGTGTGCCCTGTCCTGCTCCTTTCCAGTGTCACTCACTGCTTCCCTCTTTTCTGTTGCTGTCACCTTGCTCCCACCTCTGGCTTCCCTATAGTGTTCTTGCACCTCTCTCTTGTTCCTTTTTATTTTGGATCATTTCTGCTATCGTGCAGCTTCTGCTTTCTCCCCTATTGCACGTGGTGCATGCTGCTGAATATCGCATTGTGCCATTAATTCATGGTTCCTCCCCCTTCGGTTGCACATGCATTCATTACCATTGCGCTCTTGCACATTGCAATTTGGGCATCGCAGCTGCCTCCTGCTGAATATCACAGAATGGCACATTTTCAGACTTGCGCAGGCACAACTCTGTTGTGCATGGAGCAACCCTTTTGAATATCTGGGCCTAAGTTTCAATCAATCAATCAATCAAAATCTTTATTTAATCAGGCGAACATCATTGAGCATAGCTCATTTACAAGATGGACCTGAGTTTAGAGGTTTAAAGGAAAGTTGTATACTTTCATTTAGGATGGATGTTAAGGGTCATTGTTACCATATCAATATCAGCACTTGACTATATACTTGTAAGAACAGGTCAAATACAGTGAAAAACACCAAAAAATGGGTAATATTAAGGTCAAACGTGCGCCACAGAATTGCCATTGAAACTGATGCCTGGTGCCACAGAAGTTCTGTGGCAAATGGGAACAGTGCCACAGAACTTTGCTCCGATGAGCTTCAGAAAAATCGGGGCCCTGGTTATCTCAGATGACCTTAAGGTAGGCAAGCAATGTGAGAAGGCAGTAAAGAGGGCTGGGGAGATACTGGTATGCATAGAGAAAGGCATCACCAGTAGAAAATAGGAAATTGTTATCCTTCTGTACAGACAGGTGGTGAGATCCCACCTGGAGTACTGCGTGCAGTTCTGGAGACCCCATCTCAGCAAGAACAAAGACAGGATGGAGGCAGTCCAGAGAAGGGCAACTAAAATGGTGTAGGGTCTGCAACAGAAGCCATGTGAAGAGAGACTTAAAGAGCTTAATATGTATGCCCTTGAGGAAAGAAGGGAGAGTGGGGACATGATAGAAACTTTCAAGTAACTCAAGAGAATTAACAAAGTCCAAGAGAAGAGCATCTTTCAGAAAAAAAGATGTGCAAGATCAAGAGGGCACAATTTGAAGATAGAGGGAGGACGGCTCGGGGCAATGTGAGGAAATATTTTTTCACGGAGAGAGTGGTAGACGCATGGAACCGCCTTCCTGAGGAGGTCATGGGGTCAAAAACAGTGGGGCAATTCAAGAATGCATGGGACAGACATAAGGCAATTATAGTAGTGGGTAGGAGGAAGTAGGCTGTTGGTTAACTAGAATCTGCAGCTTATCCGTTAGGTAGGGAAATGGGCAGACTGGGTGGGCCAAGTGGTCCTTATCTGCCATCAAAGTCTAAGTTTCTATGTTTCAAGGTAATGCCCTTTACCTGGGGCTGTCTGGGAGCAATCTCCACCACCTGCAGCTGGTGCAGAACATGGCGGCTAGGCTGTTGAATGGTGCTTCAAGTTTTGACCATGTCTCACCAGTCTTCTGAAAACTGTATTGGCTGCCAGTAAGGTGGAGGATAGAAACATAGAAACATAGAAGTTGATGGCAGATAAGGACCGCAAGGTCCATCCAGTCTGCCCATTTCTTTTCTACCTCATGAATGTGCCATCGGCCTTTGCTCTGTCAATGGCCTATCTATTCGTACTCATCTGTATTGCTCCCTTATGCCTATTCCATGCCTGTTTGAAGCCCTGTACTGTATTCATATCCCCCACTTCCTGAGGTAGTCTGTTCCATGCATCCACCACCTTTTCTGTGAAAAAGAACTTCCTCACATTACCCCTTAATTGACCTCCTTCTAATCTCATGCTGTGTCCTCTTGTCCTGCTATTTTTCTTATACTGAAACATGTTAGACTCTTTCACCTTGTTAATGCCCTTAAGGTGTTTGAATGTATCGATCATATCACCTCTCTCCCTCCTTTGCTCTAGGGTATACATATTGAGCTCCGTTAATCTGTCATCATATGTCTTCTGATGCAGTCCTTGCAGCATTTTGGTTGTCCTTCTCTGGACTGCCTCAATTTGGTTAATGTCTTTGTGAAGGTGTGGCCTCCAATACTGCACGCAGTACTCCAGATGGGGCCTAACCATTGTCTTGTAAAGAGGAATTATTACCTCCCTCTTCCAACTTGTGATACCTCTGCTAATACACCCTAACATCCCTCTAGATTTTCTTACTGCTTTAGTGGTCTGCTTGGATGATTTCAGGTCATCAGTGATGATGATGATGCCCAAGTCTGTTTCTTCCCTTGTGACTGCCAGCAACTCCCCTCCCAGCCTATTGGTGGCTTCAGGGTGTTTTTTTATTTAGTTGTTTAACCAGGTATAACACACTAAGCTGAAAGCTTTTTTACAGGAGCGACCTGGAAGCACAAAGAGGTTAAGTGACTTGCTCAGGGTCACACAGTATGCAAGCGGAAGCTGTGGGATTCAAACCCAGGTCTGGTCTGCTGGATATCACCAGATTTGCAGCTCAGAACCTTAGACCACTGCGCTATACTGCCTCCTATGTGCATGATCTTGCACTTCTTTGCATTAAACCCCAACTGCAACTCTTCCGACCATTTTGCTAGTTTATCCAGATCTCTTCTTATTCTGCCCACCCCATCTGGATCATCTACTCTGTTGCAGATCTTGGTGCCATCTGCAAACAGACAAACCTTGCTCTCCAATTCATCTGCAATGTCATTGATGAAGATATTGAAGAGGACTGGCCCCTGGACTGATCCCTGAGGTACCCCACTTGTTACTTGCATCTCTTCTGACTGTATACCGTTTACCACTACTCTCTGTTTTCTGCCCGTCATCCAGTCTGCCACGCAGTTGACCAACTTCTGACCCACCCTGAGCCTACCCAGCTTATTAATCAATCTTCTATGTGGAACATTATTGAAAGATTTGCTAAAGTCAAGGTAGGCGACATCAACTGCTCCCCCTTGGTCCACGACTCTGGTTTCCCAGTCAAAGAAATCTATGAGATTAGTTTGACAGGACCTTCCTTTCGTAAACCCATGCTGTCTTGGATACTGTGCTCCTATGGATTCCAGGTGTTGCACTATCCTTTCCTTAAGGAGTGCACCATAAACTTGCCCACTACTGAGGTAAGACTGACTGGTCTGTAGTTCCCTGCCTCCCCCTGCTACCATTCTTGTGGAGCAGGATCACATGAATCCTTCACCAGTCTTCTGGGACCTCTCCTGTGCTCAGAGACTCACTAAACTGTTCTGATAATGGCTCTGCTAGTTCCACCCTTTGCTCCTTTAGTACCCTCGGATGTATGCCATCAGGTCCCATTGCCTTCTCCACCCTGAGCTTATTGAGTTCTTGTAGGACCCTTTCTTTTGTGAAGGGACTAGTTCTCACCTCCCTTCCCCTGTGTCCATGGTGCTGAGCTGCGGACCCTGCCCTACCTTCTCTTCAGTAAATACTGAGCAGAAGTATCTATTTAGGATAGATGCTTTTACATGGTCCTCCTCCTCACATGCCCCCTTATCTCCTTTGATCTTAGCAATACCTCCTCTGGACTTTCTCCTTTCACTAATGTATCTATAGAAAGTCTTGTCACCTTCTTTTACTGTTTGTGCTAGTGTTTCCTCGGTTTGGGTTTTTGCCTGCCTTACTGCCTTCCCTGCTTCCCTTAGGGAAGTTTGGTATGCCTCCCTATCTTCATCCCACTGTGTTCCCTTATATTTCCTGAAGGAAAGCCTTTTGGCTCTGACCTTTTCTGCTACTCATTTTGAGAACCAAAGTGGTTTCCTTCTTCTTTTGCACTTTCTTTTCTCTCTAACACAATGGGATGTTGCTTCAAGTATTACATCCTTAATGCTTGCCCACTTTGCCTGTACCCCCTCCCCTGTATCTCTTTTTGCCAGGGCTAGCTTAACTGTGTTGGCCATCTTATCAAAGTCAGCTGCTCTGAAGTCCCATATTTTTGCCCTGGAATGAGATGATTTAGTTCTAGGGGCCAAACTGAACCATACCATGTGATGGTCATTGGCCCCCAGGTGACCTTCTACCTGGAGATCTGTGATCCTTTCCCTGTTAGTCAGTACTAGATCTAGGATAGCCCTGTCTCTTGTGGGTTGTTGTACCAGTTGTTTGAGCCCCCCTTGCAGGGAATCCACCATATGTCTAGTTCTAGCAGATGTTCTTGCTGGTATTTATCAATCTGTTTCTGGCATATTGAAGTCTCCCATTATCAGAACCTCCTCTTTAACTGTCATGTTTTGTATATCTTCTAACAGTAATGTGTCTATGCCCTTCCCTTGGTCTGGAAGCCTGTAGACAACCCCAGTTCTTATGGCTGTCCCATTTCCTGTTTCCAGGCTGCCCACAGTTCTTCTGGCTCCTTATACGTATTCTGAATTTCTGTAGCTTTGACATTTTCATTGACATACAGGGCCACTCCACCCCACCTTTTAGCACCTTGGTCTCTTCTGAACAGTACATAGCTAGGTACTGAAGTCTCCCAAGTGTGGTTACTGCATTCAAGGTCAGATTACTGACCTATAAAGCCTGCATTGGGGTGGAGACCAGCCTACCTGCAAGACCTCCTGGTTCCTCATCATCCATCTCAGGCTCTCCGTTTGCCTGAGGGTTTCCTCCTTGTGGTTTCCAAGACCAGGTTTGTGGCATTTTGGGACCATGTTTTCTCAGCTGCCACATCAATCCTGTCGCACTCCTGGGAGACACCCTTGGTGAAAACCTTTAAAAAAGGATTAAGACACTATTATTTAATTGAGTGTTTGTTTTAAGCTGAAGGTCAATAAATGAACTGACTGATGTTTTATTATGGTTTGTTTTAATGAATGATAGATAGAATTTTATAAGGAGACCCAAACAGAGGCAGACGGGGAAATATACAGTATATAGAGAGAAACCACTGGAGGTAGAAAGGAGAGTAAGGACAGCAAAGGCTCAAAGTGAGGAAAGGATAGGCTAGGAGGTCAAGAAAGGGTACAAGATTTTATTCAGGTACATGAGCGAAAAGGGAAGGCAAGGGTGGTATAGTGAAAATCAGGAGACCGAGCTAAAATTTTTTAAATGAATATTTCTGCTCGCTCTCACAGTGGAAGGTGGGCACAGGCAAATGTGCACTAGCAGGCACCGGAGGGAAGGGGTGTGGATACAAGTCCTTTTATGGATGAAAGAGCCCGTTGTGGGTTGGAAACCCTCAGGGAAAACAAAGTGATGAAGCCAGACAGGATCCTCCCAAGGGTACATAAGGAATTGAGCACAGTACTAGCCACCCCTCTGGCAACACTATTTAGTGCCTAATTTGAGATGGAGGTGGTTCCAGAGTATTGGAGGATGGCTGATGTGGTCCCTCTGCACAACAACGGCAGCAGGGGGAAGCCAGCAATTACAGATTGGTCAGTTTCACATCAGTGATGGGTAAGTTAATGGATTCCATAATGAAGGAGAGACTGATGGTGTACCAGGAGAACATGGGCTGCAGATCCGCTAGCAGCACGTCTTCATGAGGGTAGGTCATCTCAAGTGAATCTCATAGATTTCTTTGACTAGGTAACTAGGGAAGTGGAAGAGGGTAGAGCAGTGGATATGGCCTGTATGGACTTCAGTAAGGCCTCTGACACTTATCACACAGCAGACTAATAAAAACACTTATAAAATAGCAGGGCAAAATACAGTAATCTGATTGACTCTTATTTATGTGTAAAATATGGTTTACACATGGTTAAAAAAAGCACTGCTCAGCAGTGAAGAATCTGGAACCCTGATCAATGGGAGTTTGGAACATAGGCATTTCAATTAGCCCCCTACAGCCAGAACTGATCTTCCACCACAAACATGGCTGTTGCCTTTACACTGTACAAAAATTTCAACAAGGCCCTAAAGTACCTTAAATTAAAAAGAAAACAAATTAATTAAAAATTGTTTCCCTAATTATCACACTCTCCTTACATACATAGAAACATAGAAGTTGACGGCAGATAAGGAGCGCAAGGCCCATTCAGTCTGCCCATTTCTTTTTCTTCCTTATAAATGTGCCATCAGCCTCTGCTCTGTCAATGGCCTATCTATTCATACTCATCTGTATTGCTCCCTTATGCCTATCCCATGCCAGTTTGAAGCCTTGCACTATATTCATATCCCCCACTTCCTGGGGAAGGCCGTTCCATGCATCCACCACCCTTTCCGTGAAAAAGAACTTCCTCACATTACCCCTTAATCAGCCTCCCTCTAATCTCATGCTGTGTCCTCTTGTCCTGCTATTTTTCTTATATTAAAACATGTTAGACTCTTTCACCTTGTTAATGCCCTTAAGGTGTTTGAATGTTTTGATCATATCACTTCTCTCCCTCCTTTGCTCTAGGGTATACATATTGAGCTCCACTAATCTGTCCTCATATGTCTTCTGATGCAGTCCCTTCAGCATTTTGGTTGCCCTTCTCTGGACTGCCTCAGTTTGGCTAATGTCCTTGTGAAGGTGTGGTCTGCAGTACTAAATGCAGTACTCCAGATGGGACCTGACCAGTGCCTTGTAAAGAGGGATTATTACCTCCCTCTTCCAACTTGTGATACCCCTACTAATGCACCTTAACATCCTCCTAGCCTTACCTACTGCTTTAGTGGGTACATAAACAAATTAGAAACATTGAGTATCATTTATAGTTTTCACTAACACTGTTTCTTTGCTGACAGTGCAAAATCCCCCTTCTGTCTTTACCTGCTCATCAGGGAACTCTCTTCTTCTTGCCCTGACAGTGAGATAACCGAGTCTCTGTCTGTAACAAAGGCCTTTGTTGTCTGTGTGCACAGTATGTTAGAAGAGAAACATTCTGCCAGTGGAACTGAGAAGAATTTTAAATCCATGTATTCCATGGTAAACATTCCATGATAAACATTCCATATCTTGAATGTATAGAAAAACAGAAGAAAAAAAAAAACAGGAAGAAGAAAGTAGACAATAATACAATGACATCATCAATGACATCACTTGCCATGGGCGGAAGGACTATTTTATCACAAATGCACACAAGTAAATCTATTGTTTCTACATATAAACATGTATTCCCCAACAGTAAAAAGTAAAAAAAAAAGATCCTATTTTATAAGCTCAATAAGGCACTCAGGGATGTGTGTAAAACATATTTTACAGCACGTCCAGTTGCTGAAGTCACTTGACCTTTGGCCTCATGCCTTACTACACCCCTGGCCATGCTGTAAAATATGTTTTACACACACACCCCTTTCGTGCCTTATCGCTTACTTAACAACTCTGTGGTCAGGATGAAGGTGGTGAGCTTGATTGCCAACTGGTTGGAAGGTAGGATGCAAGGGTGGTGCTAAATGGCAGTCACTTGGAGGATGAGAGAGTGACCAGTGGTGTTCCTCAGGGACTGGTGCTGGGTCCTGTCCTCTTTATAAGCAACATTGCTGAGGAGCTAGAGGGGGAAGGTGTGTCTCTTTGCAAATAGCACAAAAATCTGCGAAAGAGTGGACACTCAGGAGGGGGTAGAGAGGATGCAAAGGGATCTGGGGAAACCAGAAGAATGGTCTAGGGAGTGGGAGCTGGGATTCATTGCCAAAAAGTCAAGCACCTAGGGAGGGGAAGCCTGGGTCTGAGTATAAGATTGGGGGAGGTACAGATACCAAGTAGGAGAGGAACCATGGAGTGATCATATCTGATGATCTCAAGGTGGCAGGGCAGTGCAACTAGCCAGTAGGCAAGTCGAGCTGGACGATGGGGTGCATAAGGAAGGGTATCTTTAGCAGAAGAATGGAGATGATGTTGCCTCTCTATTGCTCTGTATCGCTCACTTGTGGACTCTCACTTGGAGTACTGTGTCCAGTTCTGGTGGCTGCACCTCTACAGGGACATGGAGCAGGAGTTGCGAGGAGAGGCTGTGGTAACTCGACATGTACTCCCTGGAGGAGAGGAGAGTGATGGGGGACATAATTGAGACCTATAAGTTCCTCACTGGGGTGACAGAGGTGGAGGTGGGGAGTCCTTTTTACCTGATAATAGCACCAGAACACAGAAGCATGCTATGAAGCTCAAGGGGAAAGGTTTAAGAGGAATATGAGGAAATGCTTCTTCACAGAAAGAGTGGTAGACATGTGGAAGAGCCTGCCAGAAGAGGTGGTAGGGGCCAAAACAGTAGGGATTTTCAAACATGTATGGGATAAACACATATAATAAACAGTGGTAAGGGAAGAGGGAGGGACACCTGTGACCAGTTAAGAGTCCAGGGTATAGTATTAGGCAGGGGAACATAGTGCAGACTAGATGGACTGGTCCTTTTCTGTTCACATATTCTATGTTTCCTTTGCTATCTATGCCCAAAAGCTACACAGTAGACACAAGAAAGCAAACATTCAGCTTTGACAGGTGCTTGTTTAGTTACTTTGTAGTTCTGGAACCCAGTGATATCAATTGAGCTGATAACTGCAATGAAGCAAAGAGTTCAGCTCAGCTGTTGCTACTGAGTTCTGGAACTGCTTATTCTTGAAAACAAAGTCTGGTCAGAGCTGATACAGCTGCAGAATTAATTTGCTAGCACCGCTGGAGAATGCCATACATAGAAACATAGACATACAGCAACATGGTGATGATGACTGAACTGCCCATAAGCAGTCTGATTCGGTGCCACCATATTATGCACGGCACTGTCACTTCCGCAGTTGCGGAAGAAAAAATAGTGCCCCCGAAGTGGGTGTGTTTATATGGCCACAAATGGGACGTGCCACATAAACACAACCACTTCAACTATGTCACAGTACTGTGGAAGCAGCGATCCGGTCACGTGCTTCCACAGTGCTAGTATGTTTCAATGTGACCGCAAAATGAATATTGGTTAAGAAAAAGGCTGCATTAATATAGGGCCCTAAATACGGAACAAGTAGAACTATTTCAAAACAAACACATAAAACAATACAATGGTGTGATTACACAGACTTCACACATGCCCAAGTTTGCAATTAGATTAAAAAATATAAGCAAAATGTTTATGTTCCTTTAACCTAACATGTGAAAGTTTTTTTTAAGGAATGTTCTGGGTATGGGGTTGAGCTCAGAGGTAAAACAAAGAAACAAAAAGTTGTGTTTGTCCATTTGCTTAAAGGATTTCATTCTTAGTGCTAGCTGTGGCAGAGGCTGTTTCAGTAATCAGAGAAGCTGGCAAAGTTTTGTAGCAGCTAGCTTTTGTCTAGGGCTCTCCCTCCCTGGACCTGGGGGAAGAGAGAAAGGGCCTATTTTTTGGGTGGGCAACAGGCCCTGGTAACACCCTTGGAGGAGATATCATGGAGGCTGCCCCTAGGGCAGTGGCATCGAGGGGAAGGAGGAGAAAAATAGGGGTTAAACAGAGCTGGAGGCCAGCAGCTCCCTCTCTTTTTTCTCCTTCCTTTGGATTCCCTCCCGCTTATCCTCAGAATAGCAGGGTAGGGTGGCCAGAGTAGGTAGGGCCCCTTTCACTCAGAATGGATGACTGTATTAGGGGTTGGAGAGTGAGTTTTTTCAGTTTTCCCTCCTAGGAAAGTTTTTTGTTTTCCCCGAGTTTTTCACCTCCTCCAAAGGGTTGCAAAACTTAGGGGAAAAAAAGGAAAGAGTAAATAATAGCAAGAATAAAGAGTTGATAAAAGTTAATAAAAAAATGCAGAAAACTGAGGTAGCCATGTGAGATGGCTTGGAAGCATCACAGGCTGATGGTACAGGGGGAAGAAGTGGGAGAGTCAGATTTTTCCAAATGACTCATTGCCTCCAGTCGGTATAAGGGCCGGGAACCACCAAAACTGGACCTGGACAGGGGGTCACAGTCCACTTTCATCAGGTTATCCTGCAAGGATAGTGGTGCAGAAACGGGGTGGGTGGGCGGGCACAGGAGTCTTGGCCTCATGACCTCCCCAAGAGTTATATCAGTCATTCAGGCATACAGCAGGGGTGGCCAAGGATTGAGCACAATCACGGGGGAGGCCAGAAGAAGCTGTGTATCCTCCTGGCTGCACACATTGCTCAAACATTGTGTTCATAACAATAAATGCATGGCTGCTGCCATTTCATCCAAGGCCTGTGTTTGGGTGGTTATTCCAGGGTATGGAGTAGTGGGGGGTTCCCAGATAAGTGGCTGGTGTCTTTTAGGTGTTGTGTCATTTGCTAGAAAGGAATAGTATTCTAGTAAAAGTTGATTAGTGGTGATACTGTTTATGGTTTGATGATATCACAATATACAATATTTAGAAGCAATTCTGAATTCTACTAGTTTTTTGCATTTCTCCCCTTGTTTGTGTATTAATACTGATGCAGGGACCACACTTACAGTTGCGTATTGTCTCACACGCATGCTTAGGGGATGTGAACCACAAACTGAAGGTGACTGGTTCTGGTACTCTAAGAATGTGAGGCCACCCTTGTAACTGTTGGAGTGGTCTCCACGTAAGTATCAATATATTACTGATCAAGGTCAAGCAATAATAAATACAAAATTATACAATTTATAAAACTTAATAATGTCTGCAACTTCCACTGAACATGCTCCTTTCCCCTTCCCTTCTTTCCCTCAAATGTCAGCTCGAAGAGCGTGCTGCCCCTCCTGCTCCTTCCCTGACCATAGTTAATTTTGCCATGCTGCTCTCATGTATTTAGCCTTAGTGTTCCTGAGCCAGTGTTTTAGTTCTGATATTCTAGCTCATACACAGCTTACTGTATTGTATTATTTATTTAATTTGTAGTTTTGTTGCACCTTTTTTTTTTGTGCCATGTATATTTTCTGTATTTTGCCTATATGTTATATATTTTGTGTCCTGATTTCCCTTCCCCGGCTCACACTTTAAAATGAGCCTTGGCTCAGTGTGCCTTTCCCACTTACCAATTTTCAGTAAATAAATGAATTTGCAGTGCACCTTTGCATGAGACAGTCTTTACTAAATAAGAGTAGTACTAATAAGTTGTTGTAACATAGTTTATTCTGTATTTGCAGAAAAGGATAGCCCAGTTGAGCCAAGGCTTATTTACACTGGGGTCCCTGAGAGTGTCTTGTGTGCAGGGAAATGGAGTGCTCCGGTTGGTTGTGAGTGCTCACGTGGTCTATAAATTGGATACTGATAATAGCCACATAATAACAGCATACCTGTGTCTCCAACTTTCTCTCCTTCTCCTTCTGTTTTTCCACCTATTGAAGACTTACTCATTGGTTGGTGAGTTCATAAGTTGGGCAGCCACTGAAAAATGAGCCATGCCCGACTGTCATTTTCCCTATTAATAAACTGGCACTTAACATTTTATTACAATACAGTAGTACTAACAATAATTTCAACAGCAATAGATGGTGTTGTCGCAATTATGACTTCAGCGGAAGGAACAGAAGAGGATGAAATGGAGTCTGAAACACACAGATCCTATTTTCTATGCAAATGTACACAATCATAATAAAGAAACGGGAGGTAAAGCAGCACATTTAATAAAATGCTATGCATCAGCTGAATTGTTTCTGAATACTATCATTTATAAAGTCTGTGTGGATGCTGAATAATCTCTGTAATGTGGATTTGCCCCTTTTGGGAAATTTTTGAACCACAAAAAGCATTTAGACAATTCAGCTTTTATTTTTACATTTTGTTTTTCTGCAGAGTTTTTCTATTCTTTTTATTTTTCATTATTAGGTTCAGTTTCGAAGAGGCAGGATTCTTGTCCCCTACAGTTGATCTAACTCCTGCTGTTTAATCTGTTGTTGTAGGCACAGTCTTCTGTTTGTGACATCATTATTATCTGTACAGCAACTAACTGTGATGTCATAAATTGAGTGTACTCCCATGGGCCTTGGAGTCCCACTCTCCTACCTATTCTGACTGGTCCAGCCTGGGTTCTTTCAGCTGCAGGATAGCTGAGTGTGTTAGCAAAAGGGGATGCAGTGCCACAGCCTGGGGAAGTCCATGAGATACCTGCTATCACTTAATATGTTGCCCCTAGGAAATGCTACAGATTCCACCACTCACATAGTATCACCCCTGACAATGACACAATAGCAATATCCAACACACCAGAACTATAATGCAATAAACTAACAGATTTATTAAAAGGGAGCGATAGGAATGAACAAGGGGGGGCAACAGAAAAAGTGGGAGCACAGGGAGAACAGTCAAATTACTCTCAAAAGTTCCTTCTGCCATTGTTTAGAAAGTGTTTTGTCTGTGTAATAATCTCCAAGATTTACCTGCTTAAACTATGTCACCACACCCATTGTAACTTACTACATCCCCTTCTTGTCTTAACTGTTTTAGAAATGTCACTTTACCCATTGTAACTCACAAATGTCATTATGTGGAGACTCCACTGTTTTATTTATTTATTTCATTTTTGGTAACCGGGTAGGCCCACTGAGACCAGGTGGTCCCTTTTTTAGGGGCAACCTGGAGTTAATTACAGAGAGACAAAGATAAGTAGTACATCTATTGTACAGTATGGTAGTAATAAACATTAAAAAAAAAATCTTATGGGGTGTACAGCGTTATTAGTCCACATGACACTTAACATGACATGAGACATAGTTTACATAGCAATACATAGGCTGTAATTCAAGGTAGGTCGTGTGCTCACAGGTCAAGGCCTAGTAAGATAGTTATAACCAGTTTTACTTGTAACAGCAGCATTGGATGGCGTTCAATAGATGAGATTTGAGTTTGTGCTTGAATACCCTTAGGGAGGCCGATCTTTGAATGCTGCTTGGAAGGCCGTTCCACTGGGTAGGAGTGAATGAACCATCACCAGTGGAGATTATCACCCTTGGCACCTGGTGGCGTTCCAACGATCCTAATATTCTTTTGCATTGTTTTCATAGCAAAAGGTTTTTTAGGCTGGGAGGAAGTCTTATCCTGCTATAGTTTGAAGGCGGGGCATTGAGTGGGATATGACAGCCTGCCCTCAAGGGTTGGCCAGAGCAGAGATTGTAATACAGTATAGTGATGATTGAGCAGTTTTGCTGAGTTGGCTAATCTCGCTATTCTGTGATATAAGATTTTCAGTGACTGGAGTTCGGTTCCCTTGGCAGCAGCCAACACTGGCGATCCATGGAGCAGGGTGGGAAGTAGAGTATATTGGGCAATTTTTCTATGAGACTCAGGGATGAGAAGGTGGCTCAGTCGATAAAGGAGGCCCACCTTTTGGTTAATAGTTTTAGTTAGGTGGCTGAGGTGGGTCTTGTATGAACAGTCCTGGTCAAGGTAGACTCCTAGGTATTTAATGGAGTTAACCATCTCTAGTTTTGTACTATTTGCGAGACATAGATTAAGTGTTTCAGAACAGTCCAAGTCTAGTCTTCTGGGTCCAAATATCATTACCTATATTTTCATTCCACTGAGCACTAGTTTGTTGGTATGGAGCCATTTTTCTAAAAGCAGTAGATCATTACCCAGCTGCTTATTTAGTTGTGTCACTTTTGAGACAGTGCTATATAGTACTGCATCATCAGCATAGAGTGTAAACTTAGCTTCTCCAGTGTTAAGCTGTAGGTCATTTATAAAAGTAGAAATAATAGTGGCCTGAGAATTGAGCCTTGTGCTACCCCCTCATGAATGGGTTGCCAGTCAGAGTGGGCCTCACACCATTTAACAATTTGTGAGTAATCATCCAAATAATTTGTAAATCATTTTAAGGAGTGGTTGTCTAGTCCCAGGGATATCAGTTTTTCGATTAGTAGTTGGTGATTTACTAGATCAAAAACTTTGATGAGGTCTATAAAGACCCCACCGACTAGGAGACTTTTATCTACAGCTTTTAAGATGCTGGTGGTCAGGCTGACAAGAGCAGTGTCAGTGCTATGTTGTTTCCTGAAGCAGTGCTGTTCAGGAATTATGATGCTATACCTCTCTAAGTAATCTTGTAGTTGATTATAGATTAGTCTTTCTAGCATTTTGCTCAGTGTAAGGAGAATCGATATTGGTCTATAGTTTTCTATTGCCTCTTGGGAGCCACCATTGTGTATCGGTGTAACTACGGCCACTTTTCATAGAGATGGTACCTTCCCTTCTAAAAGGAATCAGTTGAACAAACAAGTGATAGGGGATGTAATGACCAGGCCAGCTAGCCTTAGTAGCTTAGGCTCCAATTTTTCATAGCTGGTTGATCCTGTAATATTCACCTTTGATTAAAATTTGAGGACCTCAGACTGAGAGATAGGTTTTAGGTGGAACTGCAGTCTGTGAGGAGTGCCTCTGCCTTTTTTGGTGGAGGGCACAAGGTTCTTTTTAGAGTAAGTCTGTATTTATTGAGGTTAGTAAAAAAGGCATTCATTTCTTTAGCCGATTCAGCTGGATCCCTGTAACAGGTCCCATTGGATATTATGTCAGTAGCTGCTATAGAGGCTTTACCCTTCAGGATGAAGCTGATGTTAGCCCAGAATTTCTTATGGTCAGATATGTTAGTAGCTTACAGGTCTCTTAGATGTCTTTTCTATGCCAACTTTAAATTACTCTTACATTTATTGCTTAGTGCCCTAAATTTCACCCAATCTTCAGTCAGGTTTAAAGATTTGAATGTATGCTAGGTTTTATCCCTCAGTCTCATAAGGGACTTGTAACCTGACCTTTTACTCTCAATTGATTGAGAGGAGCATGTTTGTTGGTGGCCGAGTTGAAATAGTTTATAAAGCAATCTAGGGCCTCATCTTTTTTTTTTTTAATTTATCATAGAATACTTTCTCCTTTGCAGAGTGGGCCCCACAACCTCCGGCCACTGGCACCCGCACCCCGGGACCTGATCTGGCATGCTATATGCTCCATCGCACAGGGCTGGCCACTCCCCAATGAAGGTGCATCTTGTGTCCGGGGGCACAGAGCACAGCCATCAGTGGCAGAGGTCGCCCCACCATTTTCCACTTTTCTGGTCCCAGGGAGCCAGACGTGCAATGGCGTCTAAGCATGTCTGTGCTGATGCCTGCTGCACTTCCTTTCCTTCTAGGCATGCCACTGCTTAAGACTTATCTTCCTGGCTTAATTTTAGGGCTCTGAGTGGAGCCTACAGCCCTTCTGTGATCTGTAACTCTGAAAATGGCTTTTCTTGGAACTTCCATTTTAGACATTTGTATGTATTCTTCCACAGTTGCAAAGTAGTGCACCCCCTCTGATATTTGCTATTTGTTGTTCTATATTAATAGCATCTGAAGGGGTAGGGGGAGAGGGGGATGCTACTGTATTGTACCTCGGAACTTCTCAGGATATTAACAAAAATAAAACATTTTAAACTGCTGTTTCTATCATCTGTCCAGCTCAGTCTAACAGATTTATTCTATTTCTTTCAGCAACCTAGGAGACTCATTTCCTCTTGCTTTTTGTGAAAATGAAAGTCAGACTCAGTGTCAGATAACAGACAGTGGAATGCAGATTGTTAGCTGCTTGACATTCATTTCCACAGGACAGAGTGGAGGCAAGCAGTGGAAACAGTAGACTTTTTTTTTTCTCATTTTATAATATGATGTACTGAGTGTGTATTTAGTTGCAGGGTCAGGGCCTTTAAGAAAATAATAACATTTATGTAACCTATTCAAGATTCCATCAGGTGTTCAGAAAAAAGTCTGACAGAATTTGTGTAAAAACTAACAAATGAAAGATGCATAAATTAGCATGCACACTGGCCTCTGAGACTGGAAGACCAGAAAGCTATGGGTTATATCCCCACACTAGACATGTGGGTTAAAGAACTTGTGTATTGCCTGAAATGAATATTAGATTTTAAAGCAGTCAACCATTACCTTTTATATTTGAGATACTTTATCTTTTCCCTTTGTTTAATTAGAAGATTGTTTACCTGATGTTAATATGTGTGATGTGTGGAACAGTACTCTGTGTGGCAGCTGACATAGCTAGCTATACTGCCCCCACTACATCACCAGCATCATGACCTCACTTACTGTGACATCACTGCTACTTAGGAACAGCAATTTGGTGACTGCCAGGTCATTCACATGTGATTTCACTCTCCGCAAAATCACAATGCTGATAACATAGTGGGGGGGGGGCAGTAGAGCTAGATATGTCAGCTGCTATGCTAAGAGCTGTTCCACACATCTACCACAATATTATGACATAGAAGACTCGCTGACGGGCAAAAGATAAAAGAAAGGTACTTCAGAATTAACATTTTATAACTGACTACTTCTTAAAATTTATATTATTTTTTCTGTCTGCCTGGTTTGGCTCCACTAGCTCTTTAAATACCAATACTGACACTATAGTGCAACATGGGGGAGGGGGAGTGCTCCTGTCTTTTCTGTTTGCTTGTTCAGGTGGATGTTAAAGATCCTATGGCACTTCTCAAAAAGAGTAGGAGAAAACTTTATTGAATACAAAATCATGAATTATACAACCATGACAATGTTCTACAGTCCATAAAAGAGATGCATACAGAATAGACTTTTATGCAAGATGTCTTCAAAATACAAAGATATTGTATGTCACAATCAATATGGACCAAAAAAAAAAAGGAAAACACAAACCCACCCCCCTCCTCCCGCAAAAAAATACTAAATCAAAAAATAAGTCTATCCATTTAAGTTTGTAATCCATGGCATGTTCCCCCATAATTCGGCTACAACATTCTGTGGAAGTTGATCACATTCTATTGTGTATATATTCCTTAGATCTTTTAGAATTTTGTTGCTTAAATCAATGTGAGAAGAGTCCTTTTGCTGTAAAGTAAACAGACACCTTACCATCCAAATGTTCCATTTGATGATACTGAACAACAAAAAAAGTGTGCTTTGGTGCCATCTATTCCACTTTATGGAGGTATGATCGCAAACAATGTTCTCATACGTTACAGTTTTTAGCAAAGGCTCCTTCCACTGCTTCGCTATGTATTCCAGAACCCCTTAATAAAGGAGCACTCAAAATAAAGGTGCTTTATAGTCTCTACCATATTTATACATTGTATTCGACTACAGATGCATTCCTACTCCTGTTTATGCTTTTAATTGTTTTTTATATTTGTTTTTTCATGGTAGGATAGCCAATGAAAATCCCATATATGGGCTGGAATCCTTGGCCAAATGAAGAGTTTATCTAAGGACTGTCTATGTCATATAGGGAATGTCTCAAAAACCACTGGAACCTCACATAGAGTAGTTACTGTAACAGGTCTTTGTACAACGTTTTGTGTGTGGGTGCTAAAATTACCTGTCTGGGAGTTACCTTCCACTGTTTAAGACATCAAAGGTCTCCTTTAGATATTGTAACTGTTGTGTATCCTTCTGAATTTTTGGTGAGTTTGCCTCCCATTAAACCATTGCTTGCAATTCTCATACAACCAATTCCCTCCACTCCTTCCCTATATTGATGAGAATAGCTTTTACATTACTCATTAAAAATATACTATTAAAAAGTAGGTTGGGATTGACCATTGCTAAACCTTCCTTGCATACTGGCAAGTACAAAATATTTATTTTAATTGGGTTCAAACGGCTCCCCCATACAGCCTGAAAGAAAATGCTCAACTGGGGGGGGTTTCTGTTTTTTCAGAGGGGGAAATACATAGCTCAGGTACAAGAAGATAGGCATTAAATAGGTTATTATCAAGTAAATCCTTTTCTTTTTTCCCATTTTATATTTATTCCATAGTTCCACTTTTTTCATCCCTAATTCTAAGTTGTCTTCCCAATTGATTATATCACTGTCTGGGGCACCACATTTTACCCCCAGAATCAAAACTGAACTAGGGGACAGTTGCAGCAAGCCTATGGCTTCCGATGGCCTGTCCTGGTTTCCTATTATTTTCCCACAAAATGTCTCTAAGTTCAAGGAGGCACCTGAAACCTTACCAAAACTCCCACATTCCAAAATACCAGTGAGAACAGATTGCCTATCCCCAGCCAACAGGCACAAAGCATTAGCATAAGCTAATGCTTTGGGGAAGAAATGAGTATTGGGCCCTGCAAGAGGCTTTATGGCCTGAAATGAGTTTATTTTCTGTAATAACGGATCAATAAAAAACACATATAATAAAGGACTGATGGGACAGCCTTGGCAGACCCCCCTTTTTATTGGTACCATTGGGCCCATTTTCCATCCCAGACTAGGACAGCTCTACTGGCATAGGCAGTGCCTCACCAAAAGTGCCATCAAGCTTGCAGTTAACAGCTCCGTGCTATCTATCATAGATTATGGACTGGTAGTCTACAGAGCCAGTACCGATACAGCACTTAGGCGAATCAAGATTGTCTTAAACAAAGCCTGCAGACTAGTGCTGGGTGTGGACTGTTTAACTCACACTTGTGAATTATTCTCAAGCACTGGTTGGTTAAACTTGAATAGCAGAATTCAGTACCAAGTCTGTCTATTAGCTAAGAAATCCACCCTAGGTCTTGCTCCTCCTGGAGTGAGGCAACTGTAAGAAACTCCACTTCCTCCAGACTAACTAGGGGGTCGAGTAAAGCTGCCTTCATTATCCCATTCCGCCAGACCTCACTAGGGCAACGGTCTTTCGAATACAGGGCCCCCTGCTGGCTAAATTCCCTTAACTCTGAGCTGATTGAGGAAATGAAACTACGCCCATTTAAGGCCAAGCTGCTGCAGTACCTGACCACTCTTAGTAACTGTGACTGCATCACCTGTGCCTTATCCTACTGTTATTGATAGCTTATCTGTCCTGCATAGCACTCATCTCCTCCCCACTTCCTCCCCTGCCCGGTGTGACCCCAATGAGCACTTACCCCACATTCCCTCTTTATCCCCCGCCTTCCTGCTTTCTCTTCACAAATATTAACCCCCAATATTCCCCTCCCCTGGTTCCCCTCATCTCACCCCCACTTTAAATACCTTTCCTTATCCCTCTCTCCCACATTACTCAGCCCTGCCCTATCACCTACTTCCATAACCCTGATAGATTCCTATCCAATCCCACCCTCCAACTACTCAACCCCTTATTCTGTCAACCCCTTTGTCTCTGCCCCCACCCTTCCCCTGCTCTCAACTATTCTGTCCTCCCCCTCTTATGGTCACCACCACTTCTGACCCTCCATAACTCTACCTGCACACTCTAAAGCTCTGCTACCACTATAAATTGCTTGTCTACCTTAGGTATGCTCTTAGTACTGTTGCAATGAAGTTGACCTCTCCTACCTGATGTATTTTAACTGTACTTGCTTGAATCTGTATCTGTATGTACCATAATGTACTTGCCTGCTGTATATACCCCTATCTGTTTTGTAATGTCTATGTACCTTGTCTATTGCCTTACGACGTGGAACCTTTGTAAATGATCTTTTAGCTCAAAGGTGTTATCCGAGATTCCAATAAATAATTAAATAAATTATGGGTCTTACCATGGCAGTCCTATATAAGGCCTTTATCCACTCCACTATCATAGGAGTTACCTTTTGGTGATGCAACACTTCCCATAGAAATGTATGACATACTAAATCAAATGCCTTCCTTTGGTCAAGGGACACAGTATAGCCAAAACAGTTATTTGAGGCCTCATAGGAAAAGATTTCCCTTATTAAAATTAAATGATCTCTTATAGAGCGACTAGGTATAGAGTGTGCTTGGTTTGCAGAAATCACAATTTCGGCAACTTGCGTCAGCCTATTTGTTAAAATTTTTGTCAGCAATTTGCAATCTGCATTTAGCATACATATAGGTCTCCAGTTCTCGAGAGCTTCCCTATCTCCTTTTTTATGTATATAGATCAAGGTTCCTTTATTAAAGTTTAGACGAACATTACCAGACGGTAAGATATTATTAAAAACATTTAACTCCTCACATGAATAGTCACCGATAACATTATACAATTCATTAGGCAGCCCATCAGGGCCAGGAGATATGTTGTTATTTAACTGTTTTATTCCCTCTAGAGGATAGTGGTTGGCTAATATTTGTCAATACCGGGGGGGGGGGGGGCGCTGCGGCTCTGGTACCATTATGTTTCTTAAATAATTCTTAAAATCTACTTCATTTGATGGGATTTCTGAAAATAAATTCATAGAATATTCCATAACTATCTGTGTAATTTGTGTTGCAGTGGAATGAATGTCTCCTTCCTTGTTTTTTAATTTGGACATAGTTTTTTTCTCCACCTGTGTATTAGAAGCAAAGGGACAGATGTTCTGACTTTCCCCTTGGGTTCCACATTTCTGCTGATTATATAAAGGGGAAGATTTTTGTTTAAAAAAATCTCACTTATCTTGTTGTATTAATTGTATTTGTTCAGTCAGATTTTGGCCCAAAGTGTACATGATGGAAATAGATTTTGAAAATGACATCGTTGTTGCAAGTAGTGTAAGTATGCCTTGTTACATTTTCCCTTACTATGCTGTTTTAATAGCTGAGTAATATCATCTTTTGTATCCTCCCACCAACTAATACTATCTTCATAACAAATATAAACTGATTTCCTAGCTATTAGCAGCTGATTTAATGAGTTTAGAAGTTCTTGGTCTGCGAGCAAACATACACCTGGGCCTTTCAAATTCTCTGGATTGTCTCCTATAGAGATAGTTACCATTTTGTGATCTGAAAATTCTAAAGGGAGTGTCTTAGCATTTATGATTTTAATATTTCCAGATACAAAAATGTAGTCTATGCGGGCTGGTAAGGAGCCTTTTTGAAAGGTGGGGGAATGAGTTTTCTTGAATTCTAGATAGGCATCCTGTAAATGTGCTGTGGTTATAACTTTATTCAAGAAATGAGTCACAATATATTTTCTTTGTTACAGCATGTGAGCTCTTGTCCTGTAGGCTAAGCCCACAATTAAAATGTCCCACAGGCCAACATTTCAGATCTGCCTACTTTTGTTTGTGGGGCGTATATATTAATCAGTCGGTATGGTTTATTATGGATTACCACATGTAATATCAGGACCTTGCCTGGAACTAAATCAATATACCCACCCCTGGCTGATGGACCAAAATGAAGGACCACTGAACCAATGCCTCTGCACTTGTTTACAATTTCTGAGCCAGAGTGGAACCTTACATCTTGTAAGAATATGAGGCCTGGTGCAAAGGAAGTAAGAAATACAAAAAACAAGTTCCTTTTCCCAACCCTTTTAATACTTTTTACATTCGCAGTATGACAATCAAGGGGAGGGCTAGCCATATGAATATTTTTAGGAAGGTTTGAGAACTCCTAACTTGGATCTATTCCTATTTTTTCCTCCCTGTGCCTGAAGTTCCTTTTAATTTCATTTTAGCCTTCCATTTCTGGGCTCCTCTACCCTTAGAGCAACTTTCTGTGTCCATTGTTCCTTTAGGGTGAAAGGAGGGGACATAGGATGTTTCCGATTCTTCTCCAGACTCATCAGTGGACTCTTGCAAGATTTCATAAGGATTGGAGGTTGATGTAGGAGAGGTTTTAACAGCCTTTGGGGGGGAGCTGATTTGAGTTTTGACCTTGTTGACCTCCTACAACCGGGCCTAATGGGCTTGGGGGGGGCATTTCAGAATTCCCCAGGCCTGGTTCTACTAAGTCAACCATTACCACCTCATGGGCCTGGAAGGGATCTAGTAACATTCTTGTCTGAGATACTGTCATGCCTTCCAGCTGAAGAGGACCCTGGTATCTCTGGCCTACTAGACTCAGACTGTGGTGGATGCTTACGATCTCTAATTCTAGCTTTTTGGGCTTGCGAAATAATGAAGTGTTGATCGGCTCCACCATCATGGTGCTCTTGATTATGAGCTGCCCACGAGCAGTTCTGAAATGTACGGCTCGGCTCATCACAAAGGTTACATTTTGTTTCGTTCAGGCAGGCCGAGCTGACATGGCCCAACTCTCCACATAAATTACACTTTACTTTGTCTTTTACACTGCTCAGGTGCGTAGGGTCACCACACCTGTAGCAGGCCTTTGGCTGGCTTGGGTAGAACAACACCCCCTGTCTCGGCCCAAGAAAAAAGAATTAGGTAAATGCAGTATACCAGAATCATCAGATTTTAACAAAACTTTCATTTTCCACCCCCCCCAGTCCAGATAGTCTCAGAATCCAGAATAGCCTCAGCATCTGTAATAACTGTACACCTTGATTTTAGCCAGTATATAACGTCAGATAGATCAACACCCTAATTTCTGAATAAGATAGTAATGTTCTTGTAGGTGGTTTCATCAGGGATATTGCTAGAAATGGAGTCCATAATGCAGTTTTTTTCAGTTTATGATATTTAGACCAAAAACGGTCTAGGCCCCAGGTAGTTTCAAAACTAATGTCAAAGTTTGACTCCCCCGATATATGTATCAGAGCGTACAGCTTGTGGGAGAAGGACTTCATAGAGTCCTTCAGTAGGTTCCTAGCAGCGTATACTCAGTTGGGACTTTCACGTAAACCTCCTATGTATGAGAGCCTTACTGCGTTATGTCCTTTTGCTGGCAGGACAGGTAAACGGAACAGTGAGGAGGTTTTTTTCTGTCTATCAGGTAGCAGATTGAGAGGTGCTTCCATCTGTGTGTTTTCATTGCCATTATTCCCCAATGATGCTTCAGGGAGGAGAATTTCCAAGATAGGGTTCTGGGTTAGAGCTAATCCCTCAGGGATGGCGAGGGGAACTTTCTCTAAGCCATCTTCAGTCCGTGTCATAATCGGGACCTCAAAGGCAGTGGTAGAGAAGTCCTCAGGTGTAGGCATTCTTATGGGCAATTCTCCAGGGCTCCACAGTGTAGTTCTGCTAGGTTATTCCCAGCCAGCTCCCTGTAGGGCCTTCTCAACTGACCAATACCCAGATCCTGGAAATGCATTGCTTTGCAACTTGCTATTTTTATTTGGAACAGTTTTTGATGCAAGAACAGTCAAGTCTGTACTCACAGTTGCTGGTTTAAGCAGTGCAGAGACATTCGCTGGCACTTGAATCATGTCTGCAGTCAGCGGGTCTTGTGTAGCTTTCATTACCTTACTCGGTTGCTTTTGCTTGACAGTGTCAATCAGGCTGTCAACTTGACTCCATCGAATTTTCTGCATAAGCATAGTTTTCTTTGCAAGAAACCTCTGTTCCTCAGATTCAAGTTGTTGCTGATGTTCTCGTGTCTCTTCAGTTATGTCCATTGCCACCTGTGTGGACTCGTTCTTCAGATGTATCAGAATTTACATCCTCATTCATTTCTTCTTCACCACCTGAGGTCCCATCCGAAGTTCCTTTGTGACTTATGCCAGGCATTACTGCCTCACCATTTACCACTGAATCTTCGCAAACTTCTGAAACCAACACAGTATCAGCCTCCAACATGGTCAAGGTGTGGGAGGAGGCTAACTCCCTCACCTCCACAACATCCATCTTCTCCCCAGGGCTTTCATCTTTCATAGTCCACAACACTGCCACATCAGCACTTAAAAAGCATCTCAAAAAGAGTAGGGGAATATTTATTGAGAAAAGAAACTGAACATTATACACTCAAAATAATATACAACAGAAATTACATTCAAAATAAACCAATAAGAACCGAGTCACTGGTTACATAGTGAAATTCATGCATCGTCATCCAATTTTATCCTTCATGAAAGGTACTTCCATCCAACAGAGTTTCCATACCCCCTCTACTCATAATGCTTTGTTCAAAATAACACTGTTTGTCTAGAGCATATTCAATACTAAAAATGACAGCATCTGGATCTTGAAAAAATTGCTGTAACACCAGTTTACATCTAACCTGCCAAAGTATATATTTAATAAATGACAAAATTAATCTTATCACATCCTGCTGCAAACCTATATTTGAGAGACAAAACCCCCCTATAATCTCAGAATACGTAAGAGCCTGCCAAGCAGGTTGCTTCCATTTATCAGCTAATTTATTCCATACAGTTTGTACAAAAGGACACAAAAGTAAAAAATGCTGCATTGTTTCCAACATCTCAATACACCCCTGTCGTGGACAGAAACGTTCATTCCATTTTTTATGTTTTGCGTTACCCTTAACATTTAGTCTCCCATGAGCACTCAACCACGTAACATCCCATACTCGAGGTGCTATTCTGGGATCCCGTAAGACATCTATGACATAAGTCTTAAATTGAGGCTCAATATTAGGAAACTCTCCACATGTAACTCTGGAATCTCTTGTTGTATTGCTTTATACAGCAATTTAGTGGAAATTGAAGTAAGCACCTGAAACGACACTTTCCATATTTTTAAATTCCTCAAGACAGGCCTAAAAAAGGCACAAGGGGTTTCAAACTGTGCATGCAAAATCTCCTGCTCCTTCCATTTTGAATAGACAGGCCACAACCAATGGTCCGCAAAAGGGAGCCACAAGGCTGACTGCAGTTTTGACATGTCCAACAGATTATGATAAAGAAAAATGGTAAGCAAAAAGAGGATAGGATTAATCAGGTTTAAACCTCCTTTGTCTATTGGTAAATACAAAATCTCCCTCTTTATCGGATTTAATGACATCCCTTATAATTTGGAATACCAACCCCAACAAAATGGGATTCAAATTGGCTTGGTAATGGATATACTGCACAAAGAAATAGGAATATTGGCATTAAATATGTTTTAACCATCAGAATTTTCTTCTTTTTAACCAAATTCTACCTTTTCCATACATTAACCTTTTCCTCTGCTTCTTCCAGCTTCCTTGACCAATTAGAGATACAGTTGTCCTCCTTTCCAAACCACACACCCAAATAATGAAATGGCACGTTTGATACCGTGATACCATGCCACATTGTAGACTCCTGAGGGAACCTTCCTAAAGGATAGATTGTACTTTTAAGTTTATTGAGTCACATACCTGTGGTGTCAGCGAATTCTTCCAAAATAGTTAGAACTCTAAAGTCTGACTGTTCATCCACAACTATGACACAAATGTCATCCACATAAGCAGTGACTCGCAATTCAAACCCCCCCCCCAAAGGTTGAAGACCCACCACCAGAGTATCCTGTTGAATTAGTCTCAACAATGGATCTAAACACCAAACATATAGTAGGGGACTTAAGGGACACCCCTGTCTTACCCCTCTAGAAATTGTTGCATATTTCCCCAGATGCCCAGTTACCAAAGGGAGAGCTTTTTCTGATGAATATAAAGTAGATATCCACTTAACAAATTGCTCAGGTACCCCATAAGACTGTAACACCAGGGAGATATAGGAATGCGGGACACAGTCAAAGACCTTTTCTTGGTCCAAGGCCATTATATACCCTTGTAAGAGGTCCTCTTTCCCTTGTTCCATGAATTCTCTTATTAATAATAGGTTGTGTTGTATACTACGCCCTGGTACAGTACAGGTTTGTGCTCCAGAAAGTACATATGGTGTCAAGTGCAACAAACGAGAATGTAAAAGTTTCATTAAAATCTTGTAATCCGTATTCTGTAAACTTAAAGAATGCCAATTATCCAAACACATTTTCTCACCTTTTTTATACACCAAAATTTGAACTGCGATACAGAAATGAAAATCCACTTTCAATGTTGACAATACCCAATTAAATACTACAACCAATATCCGGATCAGTTCTTCTTTAAATGTCTGATAAAAGTCTGTAGGCAACCCATCTATACCAGGAGACGTATTTTTTTTTAAGATTCTTCATTATGAGATCTAGCTCTTGAGCCGTGACAGGCTCTATTAAAGGAGAAATCTGATCCACCATCAGCGTAGGTACCGTAATAAACGTGAGCAATCACTCAGTCTGTTCTAGGTTCAAAACTTTGAAGCATAGATTGAATCCAAATATTTTGTCACTACACTTAAAATACCAGGACCATCTGAGACAATCACTCCCTGATCTGAAAGGACAGCCATCATAAAACGCGCATTTGCCCTTTGGGTACTATGCTGAAAAGGATCCCCCAATCCAGTCTTCCCCTGAGTGCAGATTTTGTGTTCAAATTGCAGGGTTTTAGCCCTGTCATATTGTAACAAAAACAGTTCTTTTTTAATATTAAGGGCTTGGTCAGACAAGAGGATGTGTAATAAATTTACAGTTGAGTATATTTTATTCAGCTGCATGCGAAGTTTTAAATATTCTCAGTACTGCCCCTGACTTTGGTTAACCGAATGTTTTTGAGCTATGCTTCTTAAGCCTGTTTTAGTCAATTCCCACCAACTACTTCTATTGGGCATCAACTCTGCCATTGTCAGACGTGCTTTTAAATACTCCCGAATTTTAAACAGTAAATGTTGATCTGACAAAAGTGTTATATTCAATTTCCAGTATCCCTTCCCATACTGAGGCCCATTAACAGTACCCAAGGTAATTATTAACATGGTATGATCCGAAAATTCCACTGGGTACACTGAAGCAGTTTCTACACCAATACAGTGTTTAATAAAGATAAAATCTATTCTCGTGGACAAAGCTCCACAAAAATACGTCTGCCCCCCTTCGGATGGGCTATCCTGTAGGAATCACACAGCTGACTTTGAGCTAACAATTTTAAAAGATAATTAGTATCACTAAACACCTTTGTAGTTTTAGCCCCTCTATCTTGGACATACACAACGCAATTAAAATCTCCCCCTCAAATTACCAACTTAGTGGTAAATAAGTAAGGTTTAATTAATCCAAATAAATCCGTCCTTCCTTTCTTAGTTAAAGGCCCATAAATGTTTAGTAATCTCCAAGATAAGCCACCATATGCAAAATCAATTATCAAGGCCCTCCCCAAAATGACCTCTATCAATCGGGATATACCAAAAGCATCTCCCCTAAAAAGTACCCCCACACACTCACACAAATCAGTACCATAACAAAAAAAAAGATGGGCCCCAACACCATAATTTTTTTGCAAGATTAGTTAAATAGATTGTGTTTAACCTTGTGTCTTGTAGCAAAAAAATATCACAATCCATATCTTTGAAGTTTGTAAATGCAACCAGACATCTCTTGGGGTTCCTGATACGATTAACATTTATTGTTAAAATTCTCAGCCTTGGCAGGGATGGAAATAACATAGTCAGTATTTAAGCTCAAGGTGGCTTCTTAACTCTGGAACTTCTATGCACCCGAGTTCTACATCTAGGATCTACACTAATTTGTGAACAGTGCTCTGGGGCTTCCTCATCAGACTCAGAAGATGGGGGGGCCAAGGAGGAGGCTTCCAAATCACCTCCTGGTTCTGAATCCAAAACAGTGTATATCAGAATCTCATATTTATTAATACAATAGCACCATTCGTCCCAGAAGAGCCTTTGGCTATTTTAGATTGAGGTTGCGTTTGTTTTAGACCTCTTTTCTTTGCCACACTTTTACCTCGAGGAGGTGGTATTGCAAAGGGAGGACTCTTCTGTACCTGTGGAAGAGAGTGACCCAATACAATATCACCTACACCCTGTTCTATTACAGCTGCAGTTGCAGGACTCGGCAGAATGTCCACAATATCCCCCGACTGAGAAGATGGAGGGGGGGGTAGCCGCGGAGAACTGGGCCTTGATTCTGCCTGGGGGTGTTCCTTTTGCTATCTCTTTTTTTTAATATTTCTTTTTTTTTGCACCTCCTGTAAAATAGTCTCCTGACTTGTCCTATCCATACGGTTGTGAGTTGCCCAAGGACAAGATTTATATGGATGCCCCGAATCATAACATAAATTACATCTCAACTCAGCTTGACACGTAGAACTTTGGTGACCAAAGTCTAGACAGAGAGTGCAACACAATCTATCACAAGTGGACCCCAAATGCGTAAGGGCCCCACACTTGAAACAGGCTCTCGGCTGTCCCTGATAAAAGCAGTGCCCTCATTCTGAACCTAAGAAAATGCTGTTTGGAAGGTGTACAGGCCCCATTTGATTGTTACGTAAGCGAACTCGAAATATCCACCCTCCATTCCAAATACATTCATCATCAAAAATAGGTACAGGAGCCCCAAGAACTTCACATTTTTTTTGCAACCAATATACAATATCATGCACAGATACCGATTCATTACGGAAGAGAACTGTCACTTTTTTTATGGAAGGTTTAGTTAATGGCAGTGCCTTAAAAGGCATCCACAATTCTGTATATTGAAAGCTATCAAGTTTGTCCAAAAACTATCCAGTTGTTTTGGAGTAACAAAACTAGTATTAAAGGGCACAGAGCCAGACACATGTATAAGCGCATGTATTTCATTTGAAAAAAAAAAACATTGAGTTTTTCAGCAATGTTTTCCCCACATAGAGGCGATCTGGTCGTAGAGTTAAACCCCCATGATATTCTAAACATACAGCATTTCTTTGTTGTAAGGGAAGGGGTGCACCGGTAAAAGGGTCTTGTCATCGGAACGACTCCCAAACTTTTTTTGCTTGCAAACGCGGGCTAGAAGAAGGCAATACTTGTTGCGGGGAAGGAACTTCAGAATCTCCCCAGTCAATATGCTGCACTTCTGAACAGTCTAAATCCGACAGGGATAATTCCTGTTGTTTGTTATGCTGTGCTTGAAGCCTACTCACAGATACCTGTGGAAAAAAAGGGCTTGCCTCAGTCAATCGAACTTCAGGTTCTCCTGGTAACTCATTTTGCGCTGGAATGGGGCTATGAGCTGGGTCCAGAATCCATACCCCATTTTCACCATGCATCCACCCCGCATTGAGCAACGAGTGGTCCAAGGAGGTGGCTGAACGTTTGCGGACAACTTGTGGTGTCGCATACTCAGTTCTACCTTTATGCAAAATGAAAGTCTTAACACAAGTTCCCACATTATCAGGATTAAACCCCAGAAAATCACTCACAATAATGCTTCTTTCCTCTGCCCGATCATCTTTTGAGTCCAGAATAGTTTCCAGAAGACTGGTTGTCATGTTCCCCACATCAAAGGGCTGTTCCATCAAAGTGTTAGGCTTTGAAGTACCAACGTCATCCTGCTTGCTCACCATTCCTCCCAATGCAGGTCTTACCATTGTTGCCTGCAATAGTTCATCCTGAATAATGTGAGCAGCGTATCGTAGCAAGTCTTCGGGTATAGTTTCACTGAGTGCATCCATCAGAATCGTTACCTTTTCTCCAGGTTTAAACAACCGTTTATTTTGTTCCAAAATATCATCCACCAAAGCAGAGTCGGGCCCAAACAATCCAGTAGTATTACAAAAGGACAGCAAATTCAATTCTGTCGCAGATTCTACGGTTTCCATACATGCAGGCAATATTACTTCGGTCTCCAAGGCTGGACCTGGAGGTAGGGAGACCTGCTCACCTCCAGCTATACCAGCAGACTGACCAGCCATCTCATCCTCCTCCATGGTGACCCCTACTGGCCACAATACAGCAACAGAGTAGGAGAATTTCCATGGTGTCCTGGCCAAATTTCCCCCATTCACTAAAAATACCACCAACAGTTCAATCTGGTTCAAGTAAGGATTTATGCCATGTTACAATTTCAGTTGGTTACCATCTGTAGCCCCCTTCCCCATCACCCCTGAAAAAGAGACTTCTAGTCTTAGTGGGCCTACCCAGTCAACAAAATTCAACAGATAAATAAGTTCCCCCATTATGCCTTATGGATTCCATATAAATTCAAGATCATTCAAAGGCCATCTTGACATATAATTTTAATACCTAACAGCAATTCAGAGCCCTTTTCCTGATAAAAGGCTGCCAACATATTACATTGAAATAAACAGCAAAGTCACAAATAAGGAACTATTGGCTTATGGAAAAATCTACAGGGATTTATACAGAGATTTGCTGCTGTCTCTACAGGGAAAATACAGGAAAAATGAGGGCTTGTTACAGGAAAATGGTTATTTGGATCTAGGAGCACTGTGATGATTGTGACTAAACAGCACTATATGGCATGAATAAGAAAATTAATTTGGTCATTTGGTAGCTCTTCACAGCCCTATTGGCTCTGGATAGATCTTGATTAACTAGCTACAAAGAGACAGGGTCAAAACCCTGATGATTTCTCATGGTTCAGCAGTTAGAATATGAGAACAGGTTTTGTCTCTGGATCAACGACTTCAGTGTTGGAGGAATTCAGCTGCTACCACTGATAGCCTCCCCCTGAATGTCCTGAGCGACTTGTACCTACTACTAAACATTGCATTTTTTATTATGTTAATTAATTAAAACTATCACATTGTCGGTGTCGCAAAACTTGTATTTTTTTTTACACTCTTTAAGATGTTTTCTTATTTAGCCATTTGTCTCCTCTGTATTATTAACCTGCCAACTGTAATATAGTTTCATACACGTTTCACCCTGTATCACATGCTGTTGTTACACTGGTTATCAAATTGTGTTGTATTCTTTGTAACTAACCCTGGGTCGCCCCTGTAAAAGGTACTCCATGAGGCCCAGTAAGCTTGCCTGGTCAACAAAATTCAATGAATAAATTAAATAAAAAATGTCACCCCTAAGTATTTTATCACTTCAACTCTCATGCCTTCTGTTGCTCTGCTTACTGACCATCTTCAACCTTGTAGCTTTTCACTGGCTTTGCCTCTGCAGTCTTTCACCAATCAGGCACTGCTGATCTGGTTGTTGTGCTGGATGTAGATCAATCAGGCACTTCTGATCTGGATGTTGCGCTGGATATAACTGCACTACAGAGGCCACAGCCCCACCCCCCTCTTCGGCAAGGCCACACCATGAGGGTCAGATTCTACCACTCATGGTAAGTGTTAGCTGATACAGGCACACTGCATCTGCTGCTATCACAGTAAACATGCTGACTCTATTTACCTCTACTTGTCCTTTGGGGCTACATCTTAAATGATTGAAAGGTGTGGCCCTTTGCAGGCTAGGACCTGCTGGTTAGAATGGATTTCCAGCAGGAAACGTTCTAACCCTCCTCCAACAACTTGCCATTCTATTTTTAGTGTTTCCTTAGAAACACTCTCCTCATTCAGTGTGAATAAACAGAAAAGTGTACTTTTCAGGCCTACTTGGCCCCTCAAAGACCTGCCTAGCAGCCAAAATCTCTTTCAGTAGCTCAAAGTCTTTCACTGGACAGACTATGCAAACTTAGCCCAGAATGCTGGCTCCTTTATAGTTTCTATTCTGAGCCCTGACTGGCTAACATTTGCAGGGAAAACCATGCATCATATAATCTGAGTCAGGTTTTTGCATGCATCCTCCTGCAAACCTGCACTCTGGATTGGCTGAAGCTCATCATTAGCAGCAGCTGTGTGCCTCTTGTTTGTGAGTTACCTCAGCGCAGAATATTTTGAAACTGACAAGTTCCTGTGAAGGAATTCTCAGAAGCTGTAAACAACGTATTTGTTCTATTATGAAACCCAATAACCCATTACTGACTAAGGAGGCTAGTCGGGCACCATTAGTTCTGAAAGTGCTAGCTCCCACAACTGCTGTAAAAGGGAGACGGGTTACAAGTATATTGTCACTTCAGCAAAAGACTGAGCTGCAGAACCAAGTGGACTTGGAGGAATAGTAACATTGTTTCCATGCAAATTAATCTAGTAATGATAAATAGTGTGTGACCCTAGGCCCCTTGGGGGTTAGGTATGCTCCAGAGTCAGGATGCCTTGATGTACAGCAGGTGTCCCTTCCAGCTCACAATGGTGAGTGGGGGCTCTTACAGTCAGAGGACACCATGTGACATTCAATATTGTCACCTTTTCTAAATATAGAAGATGTTGGCAGAAAAAGACCTCTTGACCCACCTAGTCTGCCCTAAGTCACTCCCTACTGTCCAACCGCAGACCCTAATTGATTTCCAACCTTACCCCATCCTCACCCAGATACTAAGGTCCACTTTTGTCTATCCCATGCCTGTTTGAAATTTTTCATCATTTTGGTGTAAGCACTCCTTTGGGAACTTACTAGTTAAATTTTCTGTAGATAAGGTGGTTAGACAGGAAAAGCTATTGCGCCCTGAGGTCTGGGATGTGGGCCTGCCTGGTGACTCTAGGTGGGGCCTCAGCCCAGAGGATATAAATAGGAGTAGTTTGGCACCAAAAAGGGGAGATCAGAGGAAGGGAAGAAGAGAGTGAGAGAGTTGAGGGGTCGGCCCATAAGTTCAGCTGTGAGGGTCGTGGCAGGGCCAGTGTGGACTGTCTGCCACCCTGGCCCTCCTCCCTCAAAGATCAGCGATGTGTGGCAATTTGGGGTCAGTGAGAGAATTGTGGAACAGTAAGAGGGTCCCTTTGGTGCCATTCTCTGGGAGCTGGAGCCCAGGTAAGGAAGACAAAGAAGCTTGCCAAGTGAACTCCAGCACCTTGGTTGGGGTAGGCACCAGAGGGGGTCCCCTACAGTAGAATTCTCACTCATGGGTGAGTGCATGTCTGAGAGCCTGTGATAAGATTACCACGTGGCTTGTTATGGCAAGAGGGGTCTAGGGTGTGTTCAAGAAGTGGCAGGCTGGATTGTTGGTGGGATAGTTGTGTCAGCCTATCCCCTATCCCCCAACTGAGTGCCACTGCAGAGTTGGATCTCTCAGGTTATGTGCAACCTGTGGAGGCAAGAGGAGTTCCATGTTGGGTACGGCCATTTGGGACCTCAGGCGAGGTGGGAGGCACCTGTGTGCTCCGTATGACACTTCAGTCAGGCCCTGGGTGATGGCATTCCTGGACTGTATTCACTGGTGCCTTGGGTCTCTGGGATCACCTGGGATAGATAAAAAAAAACTCCCTGGGATGCTTGGAGCAGGCATGTGACATCAGTGATTGGGTGGCAGGAGGGGTTTTGGTGGGGCTGTCCATGCTAAAGTAACAGCACCATTGAGACCAAAGTGCTCCCCATTTTATGGAAAAAACTAGGAAATGGGACTGGGCAATAGAAACATCTTGTACTTGGCCTGTCAATCTTACCCTCCATGACAGAGACATGGGATTAAGGACAGGTAATGAGGACATTAGTATGGGGGGGAGAAGGGGGCAGGTAAAGGGGTGGAAGGTGGTCACCTAGAAACTCATAGCAGAAGGGGAGGTGGACATGGCAGCCATTACCAAAACAAAACCCAGTACCACGACTGGGACCTGGCAGTGCCAGGACACAGGATTTTCCACAGGGATAGAGTAAGGGGAAAGGGTGGCATTGTATGTGAGGGAAGGACTGAAGTGTGTACAGAAGGAGAAGGAGGAGGGCAATACGGAGTCACTATGGGTGCAAATCCAGGACTCAAGGAATAGGACTCTCAGGATGGGTGTGGTGTACAGGCTTCCCTCCCAGACAAAAGAATTAGGGAACTAGTGGGATAGATTGTGAGGGCCTGCAGAAGGGTGATTGTGGTGACTGTGGGGGACTTCAACCTGCCAGGAGTGGACAGGAGAACCCAGGCCACAAAAAATAGAAGGGAGCAGGCAGTGCTTGACGCCTTCCAGCATAACTTCCTGATGCAGATGGTCAGTGAACCAACCAGGTTAGGTAACTCCCTAGACCTAATATTAGCAAATGGGGAGTTTGTGAGGAACTAAGGGTGGAAGAACCTCTGGTGGAGAGTGACCACCATGCTGTATGATTCACATTGGATATGGGTAAGGAAAGTGTAGTATCTGACACAAGGGTGTTGGACTTCAGGAAGGCTGACTTCAAGAGGATGGAGGAAATAGTAATGGAGTACATGGCCAAAATTCACCCTAGTATGAATACCAACCTGAGGTGGGAGCTCATAAAGATGGGGGTACTAAAACCTGTGGCAAAGCCAAGCGTAATAAGGCTAGGGCAAAGAAACCTAGTAGGGTGACCAATGGACTCATGGCAAAGATAAAGAGGAAAAGAGCCGCCTTTAGGAGATACAAGAAAATAGGGAGGGGGGAGAGGACAGGGAGGAGTACCTGAAGGAAGTGAAGGAGGTTACAAGGTAGTAAGGGTGGCCAAGGCATCAAAGGAGCGCAGGCTGGCGCAAGGCATTAAGGAGGGGGAGAAAGAATTCTTCAGGTACATCAGGGAGAAAAGGAGCTGTAGGGACAATATAGTAAGGATTAAGAGCAAGGGGGGATGGGTTGAAGTGGGGGGTGAAAAGGCAGAAGTGCTAAACGACTACGTCTGCTTGGTATTTACTAAAGAAAAGGGGGGAGAAATACCCAAGGGGGCCCTGAGGTCAGGAAAGGATGGGGAGGGGGAGACAGACAGGGAAATCAAGGAGGACAGGGTACTAAAGGGCTTGAGTGCACTGAGGGTGGACAAGGCACCAGGGCCAGATGGTATTCATCCTAGGGTACTGAAAGAGGCACTAGTGGGTCCTTTGGCAGGCCTAGTCAATGCTTCACTAGACTCAGGGGGCCCAATTCTACAAGGTTGGCACAAGCTGCTGCCAAATGCGACTGGCGCCAACCACAACTGCGACATTGACTCTGCACCCTATTCAAGAAGAGGCAGGGTCTCCGTAGCTAAGTCCTGTGACATGCGACATGTGGCCAGGTACGCTAAACAGAGGGCATACCTGGCGAGCATGGTGCAAGCCACAACCGCAGGTTGCAAGTGTACTCCCATGCCCAACAGGCCACGAGGTGCCCTGCAGGACTGCCCACACCCCCAACCCCCCCTCAAAGTGTACAATTAGAGCCCTGCAGGGTGCCCACACCCCTGCCCCTGAAGCCTCCAGTAAGTGTCCCGCAGGGCTGCCGATACCCCCAGCCCCCCAAAGTGTACAAATAGAGCCCCACCGGGCTGTTCAAAGCCTCAGCACCCCAAAGTGTACAATTAGAACCCCACAGGGCTGCCCACACTCCCTGCCCCCTGAAGCCTCCAGTAATTACTGAGTGCATCTTTACATTAGCACTCCTACAGCACTCAGTCGGCAGCTGGCTGTGGAGGTGAGAGGTGGGCTGTGCCAGTTGCCAGCTGGGGATGGGTGGGGGGTACTGGGAGGACTGGCATGGCTGGATGGGGGCCACTAGACTACCAGGGCTTGTCTGGCTGTATGCTGCATTTGTGGTGGGTGACTCAGGGTCGGGGCATGGGTGGGGGGTTTGACTGTGCCGCCCTGTGGGGCAAATCTATGGTGGATTCAGGGGGCAGTTGGTGTGGCCAGCCCTGCGGGGCACTTACTAGAGGCTTTGGGAGGCAGGGGGTGTGGGCAGTCCTGTGGGGCTGTTACTGTGTAGGGGCACGAGGGGCATGTACAGTATGAGGGATGGGGTGGTGGTGTGAGATGCCCATTGGGACACCAACGGCGGTGGTCTGAGCATGGGGGAGCACATGGACTGGTTCTACAGGATCCCATGGAGGACATGCAAGTTACACCAGCTAAATACAGGTGTAACTTACGTTGATAGTCTCTCGGGGGTTCTTGTAGAATCCCGACATTGGGGATTTTGTTGCTGCCCTTCTGGAATAGGGCACAACTGCTGCTGTAAACCCCTAGGGCCATGTTGCAGGGGGTTTATGGTGCAACTGCTGGTGTAACAGCTCTTCGGCGTCGCAGGCCACTTTGTAGAACTGTGCATGTCACAAATGCTGACGTAAGTTGCTACTTGCGCCATTCTACTTGGTGCAAGTGCTGTTATGCCAGGCATAACTTTTCTAGACTCAGGGCCAGGGTGTGTACCTCAGGACTGGAGAATGGTTCACATGGTCCCGCTTCCTAAGAGTGGCCAAAAGATAAGCCAGGGAACTATAAACCGGGGAGCCTCACATGCATTGTGGGTAAACTGATGGAGACAATCCTAAAGGAGAGGTTGGTGTCCCTTCAGGAAGCCAGTGGGCTACAGGACAATAAGCAGCATGGGTTTGTCACTGGTAGATCCTGACAGACCAACCTGGTGGAGTACTATCATCAGGTGACTAGACAACTGGACAGGGGTCATGCAGTGGATGTCCTGTACCTAGACTTCAGTAAGGCATTTGACTCGGTGACACATAGGAGACTATGTACTAAGCTACATGCTGCAGGGGTGTGTGCGAAGATGGTGGGCTGGGTAGTGAACTGTCTGCAGGGAAGGCAACAGAGAGTAGTGGTGGTGAGGAAACTATCATCCCCAAGGGCGGTAATGAGCAGAGTTCCACAGAGCTCGGTACTGGGACCAGTGTTGTTTGGGATATTCATTGCAGACATTTTGGTGGGCATTAAGAGCAAAATCAGTCTGTTTTCTGATGACACCAAGATGTGAGTGGTGGTGGATAACCTAGAGGGTTGGCAAGGGTTACAGAAAGATCTGTCAAAGTTGGAGTCCTGGTTGGACACCTGGCAGCTGGGGTTCAATGCCAAAAAATGCAAGGTGCTACATTTTGGAACTAAAAACCCAAAGCGGACTTCCGGTGATGTCACTGAGCCATGTGGTAACACTGCATCCAAGCTCTGAATACCCATGGGGAAAAGCAGCTAATAAATCCCTCAAACTTAGTCCAACTCACTTAAAACCATACTAACGAGCACCGGAGGAGATGGTGAGCAGATCTAAAGCCTGAGTGGGGGAAGGGAGTGCCCTTAAACAACAAAAACTGAATCTTCAGCTGAAGAGCCAGAATAGAGGTGCACCGCTTTGCAGACCTCCAGAAACCACGGAGGTAGAGTCGGAAGGCAGCTCGGACGAAGAGGAGGAGGAGGAGATTATGATCACATCCAGGCAGCTCTATCAGGAGCTGCTCCGGCTTACCTGCACTTTGGATTGTATCCAAAGGAAAGTGGCAGACAACAAATCCAGATTAGATCACCAAGAGAAGCAGCTCACTGCTATCGAGGACACTTTATCCAAGCAATTGGACACTGTGGATTTACACAATGGTGCTATTTTACAGCTCCACGATCAGTCTCAATTCCTCATGAATTGAATCGAGGATTTGGAAAATCAGTCACAGCACATAAACTTGCAGATCCATGGTCTTCCAGAACACACAGAATCAGGCAATATGGCAGAATTTGTGGAAAGTCTATTAAAAGAACTGCTGAATCTGGATCAAGACCTGCCTCTGAACATCATTAGAGCTCATTGTGCATTGACCCAAAAGCCAGGCCCAGATCTTTAATCGTTGCCTTCTTATATTACTGCACCAAGGAGATGGTGCTCAGGAAGACATGGTCTATGAAAGAGATTATTTTTGGGGACACCAGGCTCTTTATAGAACCGGACTATGCACCAACGACCATGGCCAGGAGCAAGGTGTGGTTCCCCTTAATCAAAGAATTACGTAGCAAAGGCCTAAAGGCACATGTGGACTTTCCAGCCAGGTTACAAATGACATTGGACAAAGGAGTGCAAACATTCGACTCAGTAGCAGATGAGAAGAAATGCATGGCCTCACTGGGCATTACGGTGAACAAAATTATCAGTCCAGCTATGATTAAAGACATAGAAAAGAGACAATGGCTTCCTGCCTCAGGCACCATGGGGAGATGGAGCCCTTCTGGCTCTGCTAATACATCTCAAAATACAAGGTCACGGATGCAGGACATGGCCCAAGTCAACAAGAGAGACAGGGGGGCACCCCGAAACCTAGGAATAAAGAGGACATTCCGGCCAGAGAAGCCACGGGTGATGTGACCCTAGGAACCCCAACCTTGGACTCCTAATTGATGCAAGAAAATTACTTATTTCATATCTGTGCTACCTGTAGGTTGGGGGGCTGATGGGACACAGTAATGCCTCATCATGGCCCTGACCATTTTAGAGCCTAAGAACATTACCCATCTGGTTAGCCATGATAAGTTATGGGCATTTGAATATCTGTAGAATTTAATGCAGACAGGGAAAAAAAAAGGCCAATTGGCAAGTGGCGGAGGTATGCTGGGGCTCTGAATCCTCCACCTGGTGGCACATTAGAAGGGCCACACCCTTGTGGTCACACTCCAGGGGCTCTTTCACCAAAATTTGGTCACACTGGTCAGGCTCGAAGTCATTTTGGAATATGGGGGGGGGGGAACAATAGTCCAGAGGGGGGATATCACTTTCTCCCTTTCTTATTAGGGGTGCTTAGTTCCCCCAACCCCCTGAACATACATCATTTGATAACCCATGGGGGTGAAGCTCTAGTGTTTGCTGCATGGCCCGTATGACTCCACACAAGTCACCCCAGAACCCTTCAGGGTCACAGGAGTGGCACGGTGATGGTATTTATTCATCACCACCTTTCATCACCCAGCATCTGATGGTTGATGGGAGATTCGTGACACCTTTGAAGCAGCATGAGAGTACAGTTACCTTCTCTCAAGCAAGGCTGAGCTATGTGAACATGAATTTCACTGTTTTATACATAGATACATAGATACATAGATACATAGGACAGTGTCGGCAGATAAGGGCCTATGGCCCACCCAGTCTGCCCATTTGAGCTCGTAAGTTCAGTTTGTTTTCCTAGAAGTCTGTTGCCCCATACCCCTGACCTCCAGAATTCCTTTATGTCTATCCCATGCATTCTTAAATCCCGTGATTGTTTCAGCCCCCACCACTTCCTCTGGCAGGGTGTTCCACTTGTCCACCACCCGTTCTGTGAAGAAATTCTTTCTCATGTTTCCTCTGAATCATCCTCCCTACAACTTCATCCCATGCCCTCTAGTCCTGGAACATCTTTTTCGCTTAAAAATAGTGTTTCCCTGCACCCTGTTCCTCCCTGTAAGATACTTGTATGTCTCTATCATATCCCCTCTCTCCTCCTCTCCTCCAGGGACTACATGTTCAGTTCCTTCAACCTGTCTTCATAGGACTTGTGATGCAATCCATGCACCATCTTTGTTGCCCTCCTCTGAACCTTCTCTACCCTGTCTATGTCCTTACGTAGGTATGGTCTCCAGAACTGTACACTGTACTCCAAGTGGGGCCTCACTAGTGTGTTGTATAGCGGAATTATGACCTCCCTTTTCCTGCTGGTGATGCCCCTGCCTATACATCCCAGCATCCTATTTGCTTTACCTTCTGCCTTGTCACACTGTTTCCCTACCTTGAGGTCATCAGAGATGATAACCCCAAGATCCCTTTCCTGCTTGGTGCATGCTATATCCTCACCCCAACTGATATATTGTGCCAGGGTTTTGTGCCTTATGCATTATCTTGCAGTTCTTTGCATTGAATTTCAACTGCCAAACCCCTGACCATTCTTCAAGTTTCTGCAGGTCGCTTCTCATTCTGTCTACACCCTCTGGTGTGTCTACTCTGTTACAGAGCTTTGTGTCATCAGCGAACAGTGAAATTCTGCCTTCTAGGTCCTGCGCAATGTCACTGATGAAGATGTTGAATAGGACCGGTCCCAGCACTGATCCCTGTGGTACCCCACTGGTCACTCTTCCCTCTGTGGAGTGACAGCCATTTACCACCACCCTCTGTGCCCTGCCATCCAGCCAGTTACCTACCCACCACACTACTGTCCTGCCCGCACCCATATTCCCCAGTTTGTGTAATAGTCTTCTATGTGGCACAGTGTCAAAGGCCTTGCTGAAGTCCAGATATGCCATGTCCACTCCTCCCCTGATCCACCTCCCTAGTCACCCAGTCAAAAAATTCAACGAGGTTGGTCTGACATGACCTCCCCCTGGTGAAACCATGCTGCCTTGGGTCCTGTAGTCCATTGACAACCAGATGTTCCACCAATCTCTCCTTCAGTAGTGCTTCCATGATCTTCCCCACTACCGAGGTGAGGCTGACTGGTCTGTAGTTCCTGCTTCCTCTTTGTTCCCACTTTTGTATAAGGGGCTACATCTGCTGTCCTCCAGTCTTTGGGTACCTCCCCTGTTTCCAGTGATCGGCTAAACAGGATAGCCAGAGGTTCAGCCACCACCTCTCTTAGTTATTTTGTTTTGAACAGTTTTGAATTGTTGTTGTACTGTTACTACTTGGTTCAAAATGTTTTCAAGATTTTTTTTTGCCTTTCTGATTGGCAGCATGTTCTCTTTCCTGCTTACCCCCTGGGGAAACCTGGCTGTATTCATATCCAGAAGCGGGGGTGATGGGTTGGGGGGTATAAATATCTATCATGGCAGATCTAAATGTTGTGATGTATAACTTCAGAGGGCTCAATGGCCCAGTGAAGAGAGCCAGGCTCCTTCGGGAGTTAGGTAGGACAGGTACACAGATAGCTTTATTGCAGGAGACCTACCTTACGGATAGTGAACACCAAAAACTATGTGGCAGCTGGGTGGGATCAGTTTACACCTCCATGTACCAGGCACATCCCCACCATAGAGGTGTTGCTATCTTCATTCACAAAAATTGCCTGCTCCAGGTAGAGTCAGCCCAGATAGACCCAGAGGGATGCTATGTTGTACTTCAGGCCTCCCTACTGGGTATAACCTGTACCATAGCATGTCTCTATGCTCCCAATGATGACAAGGGGGTCGTCATTTTCTTTAAGAAGTTCTTCATGGACATCTTCATAGTTACAGATCACCTATGCATCTTGGGAGGGGATTTTAATACTATTATGTCCCCCACCATGGATAAAATGGGTGGAGTTCAGCAGACAAAACCTAGTGCAGTGGGAAGCACCCTGCGCAGACTGACCCATAGCTTTGGTTTGGCTGAAGTCTGGAGAAGGGTTAATGAGGGACAGCAGAACTATTCACATTTTTCTGGTAGACATGGCTGTTACACCAGAATAGACCTCCTGTTTATAACAGAGGAGTGGTTATACATGGTCTCCTCATACCAGATCATGATGTGTACATTGTCTGACCATGCCCCTGTTAAACTGACACTTGAGCTGTCTCCACTAATAACAAATTCACACTGGTGGCTTAATGTTGGCCTCTTAAACAACCAGGAGTTCAAAGACCTAATAGTGTCTATAGTTAAGACCTACTGTCAGGATAATCCGATAGGGGTGACCTCTCATGCTGTACAGTGGGATGCCCTGAAGTCTGTCCTCCGTGGAGTAATTATAGGGTTTTCATCATTAGAAAAGAAACATAGGGAGCAGAAGAGATGGGAATTAGAGGCAGAGGTTGCAGATCTGGAGTTTCAGCATGAAATCTCTTTAAACAGCCAAGTACAGAGACCCTGCTGACACTCCAGATCGAGGCACCTCATAGAAGAGTTAGACAAAACTATTATGAGAATAGAAATAAGGTGGGGAGACTGCTAGCAGCCACTCTGCATCAGCAGCAGGCGAGCAGGGTTGTCTCCCAGTTGAGGGACCCCAATACAGGAGCAGGGGGCATCTGTAGTCTGGAGTATATCACTCAGACTTTTGCCAAATTTAACAGTTTATTATATAGCTAAGAGCCCATTACTGGCTTTGAAGAAAAGGTCTCCCTCTTCTTTGAGGGTTTGGAGACCAGATCCCTTACTCAACCAAGGGCAGACCAGTTGGAGAGTGGGATCTCCTGGCAGAAAATTCTAGATCAAACAATTCATTTAAAAAAACGGTACGTCGCCTGAGCCTGACGGGTTCCCTCCCAAATTTTTTAAGACTTTCATGGAGCACCTGTTGCCATTTTTGCTGTTGGTATGCCAAGAAATCTTAGATGGGGGGAACAACACTGGACTCCTAGCAGTTGGCCCATATATCTGTCACCCCCAAGGAAGTGAAAGATCTGCAAGATTGTGGGTGTTACAGGCCCATCTCTTTACTGAATGTTGACCTAAAGCTTTTTTACAGGTCTGTTGGCCAGTAGGTTCCAGACACACATTTCCTCCCTGACACATGAGGACCAGATGGGCTTAATTTCTGGGAGATTCCACTCAGATAACATCAGGAGGTTTCTAAATATTCTCTCCTCACAGAGTGCTTGAGATCAATTTCAGATAGCAATCTCCATGGATGCAGAGAAAGCATTTGATAGGATGAATTGGCAATTCCTAAAAGCATCCCTGTAAAAGATGAAATTCGGCCCCAAATTTTTACATACTATCACACAACTATATAGAGATCCAACAGCCTTGGTGAGGGTCAACGGAGTGAGCTCTGCCTTCTTCTCATTAACTGGAGGAACCTGATATGGCTGTCCCCTCTCTTTGCTACTATTTGCCTTGTGCCTCAAGCCCCTGGCGATGAAGGTGAGGCAGAATCAAGAGATTGTGGGTGTAATGGTGGGGGGGGGGCCTCGAACAAAAGCTCTTGCTTTATGCAGATGACTCCCTTTTCTTTTTGGCCTCACCAGAAAGGTCAGTGCCCTCCCTCTGTGCAGTCCTCTGGATGTTTGGAGAGATTTCAGAATACAAAATTAACTTCACTAAATCAGAAGCCCTGGTGCTCAGTGGGCAGCCACCTCAGGCTTTAAGGAAGGGTTCCCATTTAAGATGGGCCCCCCAGGAAGGGGTCATATATCTGGGTATACAAATATCTACTGAGTTAGCGAAGCTCTTTTCACTGAACTATAGAAAACCATGGAAATCTATTGAGAGGGATTTAGCCAGATGGCGGTGCCTGCCACTCACCCTGGTGGGAAGAATAGCAATGGTGAAAATGTATATTTTTCCTCCGTCTACTCTTCTTGTTCCAGTGCCTTACCTTGAGAATCCCCGCTTCATTTTGGAATACACTCATAAAAGAGATACACAGATTTGTTTGGCAGCACAAAAACCCAGAATTGCCAGATGTGTCCTATGTCTGCCTAGGGAAAAGGGGGGCCTGGCATTACCCAATTTTTGGTTATATTACTTGGCAGCACAGAAGGGACCGGTCCTATCTTGGGCCAAACAGAGAATCTCATCCAGATGGTATGAGATGGAAAATGACCTGCCCAAGGGCAGGCCCCTTTATACCCTAGCCTTAACTTCAGTAACCCCAGATTACACCTAATCAGTGAGGAATAGATGGGTCAAACATGATTTATACATACTTTCCAAAGTCAGGAAAGTATTAGCCTCCCCAGAGGGAGAGGGCCCACTGTCTCTCACAAGATATGAAAGGGATTTCTTCTCCCCCTGTGTTGGATCAGGGTTTTACCAGATGGGAGGCCTGAGGTGTTACAAGATTCACCCAATTAATTGAGGGTGGGACTTGCATTTCCTCCCAGAGGGTGAAGGATAAATTTGTGTGGGGTAACCCAGAGTTCCTTCGTTATATGCAGGTGAGACATTTCATACACACCCTGGATCACCTGATGAGTCTAACTAGGCCATATTCTGGATGGGATAACTTTTTGTATGGATTGGTAAAGGTGACAGCCAACATCAGGCATGTAACCAATTTATACAAACTGCTGTTACTGTTGGGGAGCAACTCAGTTAATAGTCACAAGACAGCCAGGGAACGGGAGGCTGGTGTGAGCTTCAGTGACTCTGACTGGACTCACAGACTGAAGTCTGGGTGGAAGGTCACCTCCTGCCCATGCTGGCACGAGTTCAGTTGGAAAGTGCTCATCTGTTGCTTTCAAGTACTTTTGGTCACTCAACATTACTCTTTGAGCAGTGCTGCATGTTGGAGGAAGTGCGGGGGGGACAGGAACACACTAGCATATTCTTTGAAGCTGTCCTGCACTATCAACCTTTTGGACCGCGGTACAAATGGCAGTTCAGGGAGTGATGGGTATACTCCTGCCCCGCAGCTTTGAGGAGTGGATTTTGGACATCCCCATTGCAGTTCATTTAAAGGGGAATTCATGTAGGGTCATGTTGGCCCTCTTGGCGATCAGTTTAAAGTGCATTACTGCAAAGTGGCTTAACCATGTGCCTCCAACCCTACAGGAGTGAGTGAGCCGTGGTGAGGGACAAGGTGGTTATGGAATCCCTAACAGCAAAGCTGAGACTGCAACAGGATACCCACGTTAGGCGTTGGCAGGCATGGGAATCTTGGCAAGACTAACCAATTGAGATAAAGCACTGCCCAGCTCCAACCCCAAATGTAGAAAAGAGAGAGCATACCGCTACCAGGGTCTGCTTGCCGGGGGGGGGGGGGGAGTATTAGACCCACAGCCAAAGTATTGAGGCAGAGATTAAGCCTCTTTAGATAAATCATAGTTCTTTTATAGTTGTCATTTTAGTATGGAAAATCTGGCAAGTTTTTAGACCAGACCAAGATGGATACAATACCACAAGGACAGGATTTCTTATCTGATCAATTACCTAATATAGCCAACTGTAAAGTCAATCTGTATGAATGAAATTTGAAGTTTCTGACATGTAAATTATGTGCACTTGTGGAATTAAGACTCTCAATAAAGCTAAGTTTCAAAAAAACAAAAACAAAGCAGAGCTACAAGTTGGGGGGTGAGTAATATCTGTGAATGAGGAGAAGGATCGAGGGGTCCTCATTACAGGTGCAATGAACAACTCCGCGCAATGCAGAAAGGTGGCTGCAAAGGTCAACAGGATGCTGGGTTGTATTGTGAGGAGTATGCCTCAAGGAGGGGGGAGGTACAATAATTCTGCCCTTATATAGATCACTAGTTAGGCCTCACCTGGAGTACTGCATGCACTACTGGCGCCCGTACCTGAAGATGGGCATTAAGTTACTGGAGAGGGTGCAACGCAGGGTGACAAAGATGATCAAGGGTCTAGGGGACTTACCATACAAGAGTAGGCTGAGGGAATTAAACATGTACTCACCGGAAAAGAGGAGGGATAAGGGAGATATGTTTGAAACCTTCAAGTATATGAAAGGGATAAACAAGTCTTCTATAGAGGGTCTTTTCAAACTAAGGAAGGGGAGGGACACCTGAAGCCATGATATGAGACTAGAGGGGGAAAGGTTCAGAAGGAAGATGAGAAGACACTTTTACTGTAAGGGTGGTGGCAAGGTGGAACGCATCACCGGCAGAGGTGGTAGCCAGCGGAACAGTGGGGGGCTTCAAGAGGGGATGGGGCAGGGCAAGGGGGAGGGTCAAGTTAGTGGGGGCAAGAGAAGGAGAGGCAGCTGTAAAATAAGGGCTTCTAGCTTCACAACCGAGCAGACTTGGTAAACCATAAGGCCTTTTCCTGCTGGCAATTTTCAAATGTTCATATGTTCACCCATCCTGGTTTGCCTTTGATTAAATATTTAAGTGCCCCAAAGAAAAGCAGTTTAAATACGTGTGCTGGTGTACGGAAAGTTTGGAAAGTGCAAGGAATACGTAACAGACTTGCTGCAAAGTTTCAAAACACAGATCAAGTGTGGCCTTTTTGGCCCATGGTAACAGTGCTGCAGCCAGGAATTGTAGCCTTTTCAGCTTAAGGAAAACTGCTGCATAAAGTAAAGTCAATCTGTTGGAAAAAGAGATTGCTGCAGATTTATGGTCAGGTTCTGTGCCTGCAAAGCTGCCCTCACCATTGCTAGGTACCCAGTGTTCCATGGAGTGGTTTATTAATTTATCTGTTATATTACATTAGTTCTTTGCACTTTTGATTCCTGTGTGGACAGTGGATTTAACTGACAAGGACCATTTTCATGTTTGTGCCTGTTACTGAACATTGCCCCCGACAGCGTGCCCCTTGAAGTGAAGCAAAGTGCCTGCTCCCCCTGCATGCAAAACCATCACGCAAAATCTGATGAACCAAGTAGTGAGCAATTTTAGCTTTCTTGGACTGTGTTTTCTGGCAGTACAGCCACCCCCTCCCATATCTGTATCATCTGGCATACACCCTAGACACCAGGAGGGGGCTTACATTGATACCCACCACCTCTGCTGGGAGGCTGTTCCAGATGTCAGCCTCCCTTTCCATAAAGAAGTATTTCCTCACATTCCCTCTGTTCTCCCCCCTTTCAGCTTCATAACATGCCCCTTTGTCCTTTAGCATTTCCTTCTGTGCAAAATGCTACCCTCCTGTATCTTATTGATACCCTTGAGGTATTTGAATGTTTCTAGTATGTCTCCCCTTTCCATCCTTTCCTCCAGAGAATACATATATAATTCCCTGAGACTTTCCTCGTAGGGCTTTTGATGCAGGCCTTGCACCATTTTGGTTTCCCTTCTCTGTACTCCTTCCACCCATTCTGTCTTTCCTGAGATGAGGCCTCTAGAACTGGACATAGTACTCCAGTTGGGGCCTCACAATTGCTCTATACAGGGATAACACTACCTCTCTCTTCCTAATTGTGACCCCTGCCCATGCACCCCAGCATTTTATTAGCCTTTGCCACTGCCTTATCACACTCCTTTGCTACATTCAGGTCATCAGATATGATGACCCCCAGATCACGTTCCTGTTTTGTGGTTGTTAATGCCTCACTCCCTTCTTCTACACAGCGGTTGGCTGGACGTCTCTTACCATTAGACGTATGATCCATGCTGGTACCTGGACCCTAAAGCTTCTCCTGAATAAACTCTTGAGCTACCTAACATCTCTCATCTGCATCTCCTGCAGTGCTTACTCACTTAGGAAATCGGATTTTATCTTCCTTGACGTGCCTACGACCCTCACCTCCTTTGGCAAACGCGCCATTTCCATTGCCTTCCCAATCACCTGGAATCAGATTCAATCTTCCCTGAAACTATCTAACGTTATCTCTGTCAGCTTCTTTAAAAAGCTAGCTGCTGAAAAAATAAAAGATGTCTGCAGCTGTTTTTGAGATTCATGTTTCACATTTCTATAGTTATATCCTAACTTGAGTATTATGCATCATATGGACCGAAACTGCACTTTAATTATTGTTTGGTTATTTACTATATGTACTGTACAGTTTTGTATGTGTAAGTGTCTCATATGGACCAAAACTGCACTTTAATTATTGTTATGTTCATCTACTTTATGTACTGCATAGTTTTGTCTGTATACGTGTCCCAGGACCTCCTTGTGAATGAGCTTGCTCAACGGAGTTTTTCTGCAATAAACTTGAACTTGATACATTTTCTTTAGATTCTTGTACCCCATGTGCATAATTTTGCACTTTTTGGCATTGAAGCCCAGTTGCCAAACCCTTGACCAGTTTTCTACCTTTTTCAGACCTTCCTTCATTTTTTCTATCCCCTCGGTGTGTCCATTCTGTTGCAGATGTTTGTGTCAATTGCGAATAGGCTTATCTTTCCCTCTAGCCCCTCTGCAATGTCCGTGATACAGACATAAAAGAGGTCTGGTCCCAATACTAAACACTGAGGCACCCTGCTGGTTACCCTACCTTGTTCTGAGTGAACTCCATTTACCACCACCCCTTGAGTTCTGTCACCTAGCCAATTTTATACCCATTCCACCATCTCGGGACCCACTCCGAGGCTGCCCAGCTTGTTTACTGGTCTATGTGGAATGGTGTCGAAGGCCTTACTGAAATCCAGGTAGGTTACATCCACCACCCCTCTCTGATCTTCCTACCTGGTGACCCAGTCAAAGAATTCTATCAGGTTTGTTTGGCAAGATCTTCCCCCTGTGAACCTATGCTGCCTCAGATCCCACAGTCTACTGTTTTTTAGGTATTCCCCAATCATTTCTTTTAGTAGTATTTCCATAACATTGCCTACTACTGAAGTCAGGCTTACAAGTCAATAGTTTCCAGTCTCTTCCCTATTCTCACTATTGTGAAGTTGGACCACATCTGCCTCCTCCAGTCCCCTGGAATTTCCTCCTATCCAGTGATAGATTGAACTGGGCTGTTAGAGGCGCAGCCAGTTCCTCCTTTAGTTCCTTCAGTATTCTGGGGAGAACCCCGTCTAGCCCCATTGCCTTGTCTACTAAAGCTTTGCTAATTCCCTAAGGACTCTCTCCTCTGTAAACATAGAAACATAAAAACCTGTTGGCAGATAAGGGCCTTTGGCCCACTTTGTCTGCCCCAATACCTCCAATAACTGTGCTCTTTTATGTTCTGCCAGATTTAGGTGGTTCCCCTCCTCCAATTACCAGTAGTCCTCTATGCATATCCTAAGCATTTTTAAATCCATTTATTGTTTCTTCCTCCACCATCTCCACTGGCAAGCTGTTCCACTTGTCCACCACCCTCTCAATGAAGAAGTACTCTCTCACATTTTCCCTGAATCTCCCTCCTGCCAGTTTCATCTTGTGGCCCCTCATCCTTGAGCAATGTTTTTTTCTGAAAATGTGTATTCTCCTGTACCTAATTTCTCCCTGTGAGGTTCTTAAATGTTTCAATCATATCCCCCCTCTCCATCCTCTCCTTTAGGGAGTACATATTCAATTCCTTCCCTTAATGCCACCTACCACTTCCTTTGAGAATACTGAACAGCAATACTTGTTCAATATGTCTGCTTTCTTCTGGTCCTCTTCCACACTTTCCCCTTCCCCTTTTAGCTTTGCTATCCCTGCCTTGTTTTTCTTCCTTTTCTTCCCTTCGCTTATGTTCCCGAAGAACATTTTATCTCCTTTTTTCTGTTTTTCCCTTTGCTGGGTACTTTCTCTGTTAACTCATTGTGCAGATTGTCTTGCTGAAAGAAAGGTCAACACTCATAATAGAGGTGGGTCAGAGCTTATAGTTGATTGTGTCTGGAGGGCATGGCTTAGGCCCAACCTCCCCTTCCCCTCATCCCCCCCCCCGGTGTCACTTCCTTTCTACTGGGGGTTCTGATATCATTCCCTCTAGAGGCATACACCTGTCATATCCTCACCAGCACAGCACACTGCACTAACAGTGAAAGTGCACACACTATTAAAAAAAAAATTTACACAGGGTAAACTGGAAAGAAGACAGACATGTGGGGAGAAGTGCAATGCACTGGCTGTGGGGCAGCAGTCTTCTGGGAGACATTCTGGAGGCTGAGATGCTGCCCTATTTGGAGGCAACTCTCTGCTATGAGGGAGGAGGTTGCCCATCTCCAGAACAAACTGGATAGGAGTACAGGAACCTCCCCCATGCAGGGAACACCAGGTCCACCACCTCTGCCTCAGAGGTTGCCTAGAAGGAGCAGCGGTTGGACCACAGTGGGGTCAGGGAGGGTGAGGGTGGTGGAGCAGAGGTGCATCCCTTCAGACGTGCCACTCCACAATCCAGTCACCATTCTAGTGGAGCATAGTTCTCCTATGGAGGCACACATGGTGGAGACCGAGGAGGTTGCTGGCAACCGTCACAAGGGAGGCCCACAGGAAGATGGCACAGAACACCAGAGGAAAGGAAGCAGCTCCTGGTGGGGGACTCAATTATCAGGGGGATAGAACTGGGGGGACAAGGGAAAGTGAAGTAAGGTGCCTGCCTGCTGCCATGGCTTGGAGGACCAGGAAGTGGATTCTGAGGATCATGACAGCAGCTGCATGGGAGACGGTGCTGGATGTCATTGTCCACCTAGGGACAAATGACTTGGCTGGGCATGGGATTAGAACAGTGCAGGAGGAATTTGTGGAGTTGGGGAAGGGCCTTAGACAAGTAGCCCATACAGTATCCTTCTCGGAGGTGCTGCCTGTCTATGGCATGGGTGAGGTGAGGGTACTCCGCACATGCAGTTCAATGAATGGTTGAAAAACTGGTGTAGAGCACAGGGTTTTGGCTTCACTGGGGACTGGGGTCCCACCTGGAGGGATACCCACCTATACTGGCACGATGGTCTGCATCTGTCCGGGAAGGGAACCAGGCTCCTCAGTGATCCATTCAAATGCTTCATTGGCAAGCTTTTAAACTAGCCAAGGGGGGGGCACTGATAAGCAGCAGGGAATTCCCAGCCTCCCCCTACAAAACAGGGTACTAAATGAGGTAAAGACCAAGGTAGAAAGGTCAGTAGGGAGCAGGACTGGGGTAAATGGAGAAAGCAAAGTCAGTAAGGGCAGGGATGGGGCTACAAGAGGTAAAGCCATCAAAAGATGGAGATCAATGAGTACCAATGCTTGTAGTCTGGATAACAAGCTTTCTGAACTAGTGGTCTTGATGGAGGAAGAATATCTGGATATTGTGACAGTCACAGACACATGGTACACTAAAAATCATGACTGGGATGTAAACATACCAGGGTACACTATCTATAAGAGGGACATGGAGGGTAAAAGAGGAGGAGGAGGAGGAGTAGCTCTCTACATAAAGGAAGGAATAAAAGCAACAGAACAAAAGGGTAAACAGGGAGGAGAGGAAGCACTGTGGGTCAACTTGGAGACAGGCAATGGCACCACAATCTGCAAAGGAGTTGTATACAGATCCCCATGTCAGGGGGAAGAAATGGACAAGGAAATGATAGAAGGTTTCCTTAGAATGCCAGAAAAAGGGGAGATATTGTTGATGGGGGATCTGAATATGCCAGATGTTAATTGGAGTGCATTTGTTGCAGCCACATCAAACAGCGTGGTCATTCTAGATGCCCTGCAGGGGGCATGCCTTAGACAACTAGTATTGGAACTCACTCGGGAGGGAGCAGTCTTAGAACTGGTACTCTCAAATGGAGATGGAGACAGGATCACAGATTTAGAAGTGGGTAGCCATCTGAGAACTAGCGACCATCGAACAGTATGGTTCATGATAAACACAGCAGTAGAGTCAAGCCATACAAAGGCAAAGGTCCTGGACTTTAGGAGGGCTGACTTTGCCAAAATGGGTGAGTGCCTAAGGAATGCACTAGCAAATGGGCAAGAAGGAGGGGGTGGAAGAACAATGGGGAATAATAAAAACTGCCATCACTGAGGCAGCAAGCGTTTGTGTGAGGCTAATAAACAAAACAAAATGACATAAAAAAACACTATGGTTCTCAAAGGAGGTGGCAGGGAATGTTAGGGAGAAAAAGATAGCATTCAGGAAGTACAAAGAATCACAGAAGGAGCAGGACAGAGGACTGTATCAGTTAAAGCAGAAGGAAGTAGGAAAGGCAGTCAGAACAGCAAAGGCCCAAGCTGAGGAAAAGATAGCCAACTCAGGTAAGAAGGGGGATAAAACCTTTTATAGGTACATCAGAGAAAGCGAAGGAAGTCCAAGGGAGGGATAGTGAGGCTTAATAAAGGGGAGGTGGGTGGGCAGATGGTGACAGTGAATTACAGCAGAGATACGAAACAAATATTTTTGCTCTGTATTCACAAATGAAGAAGGGGAGGTACCTAAACCAAACAATAGAAACAGTCTGAATAGGGGGCTTGATAACCAGCCCATTCACAGTAGAAAGAGTGCTGAAATAACTCTTAAAACTGAAGGTGGACAAAGCAATGGGGCCTGATGGGATTCATCCCTGAATTCTAAAAGAACTAAGGGTAGAACTAGTGACGCCACTGACTTCCCTCTTTAACAAATCATGGGAAGATGGGGTGGTGCCTGAGGACTGGAGAAGGGCAGATGTTATTCCACCTAACAAAAGTAGTAGCAGGGCAGAGGCAGGGAACTACAGACCTGTTAGTTTGACCTCAGTGATAGTGAAAATGATGGAATCACTTCTGAAGGAAAGAATTGTTGAATACCTAGAGGCCAGTGGGGCGCAGGACCCAAGGCAGCATGGATTCACAGTGGGAAGGTCATGTCAGACGAATCTAATAGATTTCTTTGACTGGGTGACCAAAGTAGTAGATCAGGGAGGGGCTGTGGACATGGCCACCTAGACTTTAGCAAGGCATTTGACACAATCCCACACAAAAGATTAATATACAAATTAGCCAGCCTTGGAGTGGGTCCCAAGATGGTAGGCTGAGTAGAAAACTGTCAGGAGAACAGGACACAGAGGGTAATAGTAAATGGAGTCCACTCTGAAGAAAGGGGGGTTACTAGTGGGGTACCACAGGGTTCAGTACTAGGACCGGTCCTCTCCAATGTCTTTATAAGTGACATTGCAGAGGGACTGGAAGGAAAAGTATTTCTCTTTGCAGATGACACAAAGATCTGCAACAGGGTTGATACACAAGGTGGGGTGGAAAGGATGAATAGGGACTTGGCAATGTTGGAGGAATGGTCAAATGTATGGCAGCTTAGATTCAATGCTAAGAAGTGCAAAGTTATGCACCTGGGAAACAAAAACCCAGGGGAAGAGTACACAGTGGGGGGTGGGATACTAACAACAACAAAAATGGAAAGAGACCTTGTGGTAGTCATATCAGATTACCTAAATGTGGGCAAGCAATGTGAGAGGGCAGTAAGGAGGGCTGGGGGATACTGGGATGCATAGGGAGAGGCATCACCAGTAGAAAAAAGGAAGTTGTTATCCCTCTGTACAGATAGCTGGTGAGACCCCATCTGGAGTACTGCATGCAGTTCTGGAGAACCAGTCTATGCAAGGACATAGACAGGATGGAGGTAGTCCAGAAGAGGGCAACTAAAATGGTGCAGGGTCTGAACCAGAAGACATATGAAGAGAGGCTTAAGGAGCTTAATATTTATACCCTCAAGGAAAGGAGGGAGAGGGGGGACATGATAGAAACTTTAAAGTACCTCAAGGGAATCAACAAAGTCCAAGAGTGTATCATCTTTTAGAAAAAGAGGTGTGCAATAACAAGGGGGCACAATTTGAAGATAGAGGGGGGATGGCTCAGAGGTAATGTGAGGAAGTATTTTTTCACAGAGAGGGTTGTGGATGCATGGAACGGCCTTCCTGAGGAGGTTGTGGAGTCGAAAATAGTGGGGGAATTCAAGAATGCATGGGGCAGACATAAGGCAATTCAAGGGGGTGGAAGTAGGAGAAAGTAGGCTGTTGGTTAACCAGGATCTATCTGCAGCTTATCCATTAGGTAGGGAAATATGCAGACTGGGTGGGCCAAGCAGTCCTTATCTGCCATCAAATTCTATTTTCTATGTTTCTATGTTTTTTGCTGACTTGGCGATGTTTTCCTCTATTTGAGCTTTTGCCCTCCTAACTGCCATCCCAGCCTCCCTTTGTTTCTCCTGATAACTCTCCTTGTCCTCTTCCTTCTGTGTTAACTTATACCTTTTGAATGCCTGCTTTTTTTCCCCTTTATTTTCTCTGCCACTTCCTTAGAGTACCATAGCGGTCTCTTTTTTTCTCTCCTTTTTAACCCACCTGACACAGGTTAGTTGCCTTCTCAATTGCCTTTTTTATTTCTGCCTAGTTTTCCTCTACTCAACCCATTTTCCCTATTCCTGTTAGGGCTTCATTGAGACATTCTCCCATTTCCTTAAAATCAGCCCTCCTGAAGTCCAGGACCCTCGTTTTGGTGTGGTTAGATTCTGGCCCTCTCCTTATGTTGAACCACACCATACAATGATCACTGGTCACCAGGTGGCTTCCCACTGTGACATCAGCAACACAGTCCCTGTTTGACAGTACCAGGTCCAGTATCGTCCCTCATGAGTGGGTTCTGTAACCAGGTGCCTAATGAATGCCTCCTACAGTGCATCCAGTATTTCTCTACTTCTAACTGTTGCTGCAGCATGGTGGCTTCAGTCCACATCTGGTAGACTGAAGTCCCCAACTAGCAATATCTCACCCTTGTTAGCCATCACTTGGATTTCTTCTATCATATCCATATCCTCCTCCTTCCCCTGTGCCAGAGGTCTGTTGATCACCCCTATTCGAATAGTGGCCCACCTCCCTGTCTCCACAGGGAGCAGGATAGTGTAGCAGTTAAAGGCACTGAGCTGCAAACCTGGAGACCCGGGTATGAATCCCATCAGCCCCCACTTGCATACTGTGTGACCCTGAGCAAGTCACTTAACTTCCTTGTGCTCCAAGGTCACACCTGGAAACAAGCTTTGGCTTAGTGTGCCTTTCCTGATTAAACAATTTCCCCTTCCCCCCTTCAAGGTGACACAAAGTACATCTGCTTTTCGCTGACCCCCCATATTTCTGTGGCCTTTATGTACTTCCTCATGTAAAGAGCTGTCCCTTCTCCCTTTTTTCCTACCGTGTCCCTCCTGAACAGAGCATACCCTGGTATGGTTACCTCCCAGTCCTGGTTTTCACTGCACTAAAAATCTGTTATTGCTGCTATGTCCAGGTCTCCTGTTGCCATGCTCCCCTCTAGGTCTGGCATTTTGTTGCCCAGACTTCGAGCATTTGCACACATGGCTCTCCATTTTTCACTGCCACCTCCCAAATCCTAGTACTGTTCTCTTGATGTAGCTATGACTTTTATACCTATGTATTTTACCATCTCCATGGCTCAGGTCATACCTGAAAATGGTCCCTGGGACCAGTGTACCCACCTGGTTAGCAAATAAATAAATAAAATCTTGCCCTTTTGCCCTCCCCCTTTTCCTCCACTATTTTTGTTCCTCTTTCCCCTCCATCTTCCTCTTGGTTACCTGTTTGTGTTTACTACTTTTGGTACCTCTCACCCTCAGGATTCCTACTGCTGACCCTATAAGAATGTGGGGGGGGGCATACTATGTCATCCTGCCTTACTCCACCTCCCCCCTCAGCTAATTTAAATGCTTGCTGATGTAGCATCTAAACTGTTCACTAAGGATCTCAGTTCCCCTCCTGGAGGGATGCAGGCCATCACTCCTGTACAGTCCTTCATCCCTCCAGGTGGAGCCCCAGTCCCCAGTGAATCTGAATCCCTCTTTCCCACACCTTTTCGTCAACCATAAGCTGAAGTCCCTGGTGTGGATCCTCCTGTCATCACCCTTGCCATAGACAAGTAGCACCTCCAAGAAAGTAACAGGTTGTGCCAATTGCCTCAGACCCCCTCCCCAATTTCTTTAACTCCTACTGTACTGATTCTGTCCTCTCCCAAGCCAGGTCATTGTCTCCAAGTGGACAATGACATCCAGCCCTCCCTCCCTTCCTGACTCCCCAGCAATCCTTAGGACCCTCCTTCCATCCCTACTAGTGGCACCGGGTAGGCACCTTACCGCCATCTCTTCATCCCTACCTGTCCCCAACTGTATCCCCATTACTATCAAGTCCCCCACCAGGATCCTCCTTCTCTGGGGTCCTCAGCTACCCCCCTTGGGGTCTCCACTATGGAGGACCTCAATATCCAACCCAGCCATTACTTTGCGTGCCTTTGTGGGACAGTCCCACCCAGACTATGTGGCATAGGAGTTCCGCAGTGGTATGGGATTTGGGATGTGCCTATGCACCACCACTCTAACCCTCCCTGAACCCACTGATGTCCATCTGCTCTTTATCCTTCCCAGCACCCTTTGAGGTAGCAGAGGTGGACTTGGTGGTCCCTGAATGGGTGAGTAGGTCTTCTTAATCCAAGCCATCTCAACAATGAGTCTGGCAACCTCCTCTCTCAGCTCAGAGAGGTGCCTGCAGATGAGGCAGCACTGCAGTTTCCAGAAGGTCTCCCTGAAGTCTGCTACCTCACATTCACTGTACTGTACCACTCCCATCCTAGCTACTCCTTATTTCTAGACCTTTACCCACTATGTTTGCCTCATCTTCCTACCTTACATGCCCCAGTACCCCTTAGCTCTTATTTCTGGTAACACAAAAAAAACCTCAGTTGTTACTTTCTGTAACCAGCAGTGATGCAGTATGTGTGTGTGTATTAGGCAGCCTGAAGCACACTCTCAGGTCAGTCCTTTTGACACTGAATACAGGCTACAGCACAAGAAAGCAAACACGGGTGTGTAATGCATACACTTGAATAAAACATTTTAGCCACCAACAACTGATTAACATTGCAGTGCAATAAATGAGTGGATTGGACCTGGTGCTCTTTAATTGTCAGGGTTGGGCAATTAATTATTGGTATCTCCCCCTACCCTTCCCCCAGGATTCAAGTGGAAACAAGGTGTTTTTGCCTAGCTAAATAAAGTTTGATTGATTGAGCAGTTCTGCTCAATATGCCTTTTCTGGTGAAACTTTAAAAAAAATAAATGTAACCCCCCTACAAATGGGGGTTCCTAAAATGTCTTCCTGGGCTTGCCTAATGCCCACTGCCAGGCTGGTGTTCTGTGTCTAAACCAGTTTGAAATGTGCTTGCATGAGAGTGCCCTGTTAGCCTCCATGCCTGTTTCTTTAAGAGGTATCTATCTCATAGGTCATAATAGATCTGGGTGGGGGCCATGTGGTTTCAGGCTCGAGTCCCGCCCGTGCTGTATGACAGCTGCTTCATTCTTTTTTTTTTTTAGTAGTTGTTTAACCAGGAGTAGCACACTAAGCTGAAAGTTTTTTTTACAGGAGCAACCTGGGAGCACAGGGAAGTTAAGTGACTTGCTCAGGGTCACACAGTATGCAAGTGGAAGCTGTGGGGTTCAAACCCAGGTCTGGTCTGCTGGATGTCACCAGATTTGCAGCTCAGAGCCTTAAACCACTGCGCTGTACTGCTTCCCCATTCTGCCATCGCTAAGTGCACAGAGGATGCCCTAATGGGATCTGTGATTGTTCACTGATTATCTGCTTTAGTAATAATCATATAGTAGTTTGTCTAACCTGCTTTCCTTTGCAGCATGAACTTTCTGCTAAGAGACACCATTTTGGTCCTGGACTGCCAGTTTGACCAATCAGTACCTCGCAGGACATTAAAATGGAGACTGTCTCCAGAGGTCTTGTGGGAGTGAATTTCTATAGGGAATTGTAATTTTATTGTTTGATGCCTAAATGAACCTGGAAAGGGAGCCCTTTCTGTGACAGACAGATGGCTCAACCAACCGAACCTTTTGGGTCACTGGGAAATCCCAAAGCTGCCTGCAGTAGTGTGTCAGTGTAGAGTTGGAGTGGAGAGAGTGAACAGCTCAAGTAATTTGAGCAGCTGCTCCTGCATGGTAGAATGGGATTCGGCAGGAAGGCAGTGTCTGGCCTGCCTGCTACCATCTTCTCATGTGAAGAAGTCTGCAATCTAATAATGGATTGTATCCAAAGTTGCCATTATTGTGACTGGAATACTGAATTGTGGGATAATGAATTTCACCTGGTGTGGACCAAAGACTTGCTCCTGGAGTAATCGGCCTGTCAGGAAGAGAAGAGAACCACAGAGCGTATGGTTTGCGCAGAGACACTGCCTAATTTCAATTGGACTGTCATCCGAACTGTGGTATCTGGCTATTCTTATTATAATTGTACTGAATGTGCAGTGTAGGTCGAGATTTGGTTCCCCACACCCCTAAATGTGTCATTCTAGCTGGAAGCTGCAACCAGCCCCTAAACGGACTTCAATCTGAACTGTTCACCTGGTCTGGGCCTCACCATCTCAGCCTAGATTGATGCTCATGCCGCAGAAATTTGTCCGACGAAAAACCCGCTTGGGGATTCGGCTCCCTGCTCAACACCATTGAACATGATTGACCATCACAGTGCATCATGTGGGCCCTGCTTCCCCTGGCAAACAGCATACCATCCTGGGGTCCTCATCTTGTCAATCCTGCCTCCTAGTCTGGGTAGTGTGAGTAACCCTCAGGGTAGCTCCCTGCAACAAAGATCAAATCATTGTGTGTCATCTGATTTAATTGTTTTGGTTGATCATTTCAAACTGAGCCATCTGGCTTTGGAATACAAATTGTAGGATTGTAGGTTAAAGTGCGTGTTGCTTGTTTCTTTTCTTAGCTCCCCAACAATAGCTGCAACACCGGCCTACCCCGGGCAATGCTTCAGGCTAGCCTGAGAAACAACTGGGTACCCAGAGTGTGTGCGACTGTGCTAGAGGGACTCTTAGTGCATGCATGTTTAACCTGACTAAATCAGATCTAAAATGAAATGCCAGATTGCTGCCCCACCCTTGTTCGCATCCCCTGAATAAACCAGATTCTATTCATTCTACATTTAACTTGGCTAGCATGTACTGTACCTTTGTGGAGGGGATACTGTATTGCCATTGCACTGTCCTATTACAGGTCTTGTTTTATAGGGGGTCTCCAGGGCCAGTACATCTGATCCAGCCCTGGTGGCAAGTGTGCCAAGAGTGGGTTCAATATTATATTCTGAAGTTAACTGTGATTGTTTATCTACTGACCAGTGTAAGCCACTAGAGGGGTTAGAGGGGGGAATCAGTGTCCTGGAGGGCTACACCCAGAGCAGCTACACTACCCTTAAACCAATCCTCTGGGCGGAGGCACCCGTTCACTGAGCTCAGGCCCCTCAACCGGCACCTAGTCATGGAGGCAGGGGTAGTATCTCTTGGGACAGAGCTGCCTAGGGGTTACATCTTGGAGGCACCACTGGGATTTGTGCCCTCTAGTGGCCAGAAGTGGAAACTATGACCCAGAAATATAGATTTTGTCAGAAATGGAGGCGCTTACTACACCCAAGCTTAAAATTGCCCCACAGCAAGCTGATTGTGCATCGCATTATGGGGTGGAGTGAGGCCGAGGGGGTATATCCCCAATATACCACATTACTGCTGGATATCCCTTTAGAGACCACTAATGCTGTTATTGTAGAAACCATAGAGAAGGTAAAGTGTTTGAGGAAGGTTGAAGAGAGGGGGAGGGACTCAGACCTGTTTGAACAAACTATTGTGGCCCTCCTCTCCTGCAGCCACACTATAGATCCTGAGAGAGTATCCCCTGTTATCCTGCCCAAGAGGTCCCAGAAAGGATGGTGAGTTATTCATTTGCATAGTGACCAGTCCTCTCCTGGAGGATCCCTGAAAGTAGAGGGATTTAAGGATAAACTGTTAAGACTATTAGCTGCTGAACGGCGAACTGCAAAAGAACTAGTAGAAGTAGTAATGATTTTATTCATTTACAAATGAACAAGGTAAACAATCCCATTGAGTACACAAATATACTCATTTTCAAGGGACACCTTCTAAAGTGCATTGCCTGGTTACAGTCTAGGGAGAAAATTATAACAAATATACAAAGTACAAAATTACAAAAATATAAATACACCTATACATATTAAATACATTTCCACATAGTGAATCACATCCCATAAACCACTAATTACCCTTCCAATTTAAAGCTATCCATTTTCTAATGCTATACAACATTCATGCAATTGACCACTTTGTTTATGATACCACTGCCTAATCATAGACCAACTCAATTTGACACCATAGGATCTTAGATTAACAGGTAGATTATTCCAGATTATTGGACCCACATAGGAAAATGTTATGGACCCACATTTTGTCCTACACTTTGACACTTCAAACTCTATATACTGGGCTGATCTCAAGCCCTTAGTTGGGCATTTAACTTTTAAGTCTTTGGTGATATATTCAGGCAATTTATTTTCTATAAACCTATACATAATCTTAGTCATATGTTGATTTCTCCTGATATGCAAATGATCTCACCCTACTTCTCCATACAACTCACAATGATGTGTAAATCTATTCGCCCCATGATATTCCTAGCCATTTTATTATATATATACTATCTAATTTTTTTCAAGTCCATCTTATTTGCCCCTCCCCCATAAATTACATCAGCATAATCAATCACTGGTACTAACATAGTGTTTGTCATGTGCAACCTAGTTTTCCTTGAGAAATTATTTCTTATCCTATACAGCATCTAGTGAAAATGATAGACATTTCAGAGGAGACCACCCCTTTATAGTCTCCCCTAGCATCTCCATCTATCCATAGAGCTTCGCCTGTGGTGGCATCCCCCATTGTGATACCGCCTGTGCACCTGGACTGTTATTGTAGGCTCGGGCTATTCTCTGGTGCAGTCCTGGTACTTGTGTGGGAGGATGACTTGGAAACCTGGATGGACTATGCCACCCTCCTAGTCCAGGAGTAGCAATGCTCTGAGGGAGAAAAGAGAAAGAGACTTATGGAGAGTTTAAGGGGCCCTGCACTGGAAGCCATCCATTTTCTTAGCTCCACTAGCCCAGAAGCCACTGCAGCTGAGTACTTCCCTGTCCTGGAAGGAGTGTTCGGCAGCACAGAACCTGGGGAGGATTTGATGTGGAGGTTTAAATCCACCAAACAATGGAAGAATGAAAAATTGTCCGCTTTTATCACCCAAATTGAGAGGGTCTTGCAGAGGGCCCATAGGAAAGGAGGGGTGCCTGCCAGTGACCTGATTCGAGTCAGACTGGACCACATCTTAAAATCTGCCAAGTAGTCCAGTGTGCTTATGCTGAAATTGAAATTTCAGGATTGAAAAGCTAATCCTCCTAAATACTTTTGGCTCATGAAGGAAATTTGAGAGGCTGAGAATGATGAAGAGGGTGGGAACCATATGCCAGGGTTGCCCATACCAGCCAAGCCCCTGACAGACCTGAGGAGCAGAGTGATGAGTCCGAGCTTCAACAAATGAGAGAATTGCTTTGAGAGGTGAACAAAATATGAGCAAACCAACAAGCTGCAGAAGTGGCTAAGGATTCGCACTCCTGTCAGACATCCACAGAGCCCAGAAGTGAGGTTTCGACTGAGGGGGTTGGGGTTCACACTATTGCCCCTGAATGCTGGGTTGAAACAAGGTTGATGGAAGAAGTTAAGGAGTCGAGAGCCCTGGTGGGAGATCTTATTTGAGCCACTCATGTAACTGATCATTGGAGAGGCCATGAGGAAAGGGAAAGTGAACCCAGCCCAAAGGGGATCCTCAGGGTTTTCCTAATCAATCCAAAGTGAGGGATGACCCCCCCCCTCCCAGAGATACCAAGGAACCAGTATTCTGTTATCATTGCAGGGAGGATGGACACACTCAGCTGGGCTGCACTCTCCCTGAGAACTTGAGAAAAGTCACCTCTAGGTTAACTCTGGTCTGTCGGAGCAACACAAGGCCTCAGACCGGACCCATATAGAAGTCCTATTTCTCCAAAACTGCTAAGGGGCAGACTGCCAAACCAACTTCATCAGATTAGTCCAAGGTGGTGGATACTTCTATGGAGACCACTGTGATTGTGAATGGTATCTCTGCTCGGTCTGTGCTAGACAGTGGGTCGCAAGTGACCTCTGTATTTCAAAACTGTTATAACAAACACTTATCTGATGTGTTGCTGCAACCCCTGGAAGGCCTACATGTGTGGGGGCTGAGTGAATAGTCTGTTTAATTATTTATTGGAATCTCAGATGACACCTTTGAGCTAAAAGCTCATTTACGAAGGTTCCACGTCGTAAGGCAATAGACAAGGTACGTAGACATTACAAAACAGATAGGGGTATATACAGCAGGCAAGTACATTATGGTACATACAGATTCAAGCAAGTACAGTTAAAATACATCAGGTAGGAGAGGTCAACTTTACTGCAACAGTACTAAGAGCATACCTAAGGTGGACAAGCAATTTATAGTGCTAGCTGAGCTTTAGAGTATGCAGGTAGAGTTATGGAGGCTCAGAAGTGGTGGTGACCAAAGGCGGGGGAGGACAGAATAGATGAGAGCAGGGGGAGGGTGGGGGCAGAGACAAAGAGGGTGCCAGAATAAGGGAGTTGAGTAGTCAGAGGGTGGGATTGGATAGGAATCTTCTCAGGGTTACATAAGTAGTTGATAGGGCAGGGTTGGGTAAAGTGGGGGGAGAGAGGGATAAGGGAAAGGGTTTTAAAGTGGGGGGTGAGGTGAGGGGGAAACTGGGGGTGAAAATTGGGGGGATTAATATTTGTGAAGAGAAAGCAGGAAGGTGGGGGGGTAAAGAGGGGACGTAGGGGTAAGTCTTATGCCTACCTAGGATATGTCCAGCTCTGGCTATCCTTTCCTACAGATGTAACCAGTGTAGATGAGCAAGTGGAGACCCTAGCTAGCCCTGGTATGCCCACCTTTGGGACTGTATGATGACGTTCCTCTACTCATTGGTACCAACGCTCACATGTTCAGGGGGTTGGCTCAGTTGTGTCAAGAGAAGCAAGGCAAGCGAACTGGACAGACCTTGCACATTCCAGCCTTGGTGAAATGAGCTTATGAGTTAAAAGGGCAGAATAAAGAAATAGAGAAAGATGAACCTGTGGGGATAGTGTGGAAGAAAGAGCCTGACTCTTTGGTGCTGCCTCCCAATGCTCAATATACTATCTGTGGTGAAGTGCACCTTAAGGCAGATGTGAAGAATAAAATCCTCATGCTGGATGCCCCAGAAGAGAGGAAGTTGCCGGAAGGATTGTTGGTCAAGCCCAGTATTCTACCTGCCCGAGCTCATGCTTATGCCCAATGGGTAGTGGCACAAATCCAGACTGTATCTGACCGAGAGACTCAAGTGAATCGGGGGTGTGCCTTAGCCACTGTGTACTGTGCGGACACTGCTGTACTGCCCAGTAAGAAGTGCTCAGCCAAGAGTGAGGAAGTGATCCCAGACATGTTTGATTTTGGGGAGTCTCTCCTGCCTGCTGAATGGAAGTCTAAGATCTGTCGGAAGCTGTCCTAGAGGAACCAAGTGTTCTCTTTAAAGGTATGGGATGTAGGTTGTGTCACTGGGGCTGAGCATCATATTCAACTCCATGATGATAGTCCATTCCAAGAGAGAGCTCCCGCCACTTTGCCCCGGTTGATACACATGATGTGCTGAGGCAACTTCATGAGATGTTACCAGCTGGGATCATCCAGGAGTCGAGAAGCCCCTACGCTTCCCCGAGTGTTGTGGTATGCAACAAAAATGGATCGGTGAGGATGTGTGTAGATTACCGGACTTTGAACAGGAGAACTGTGCTGGACCAGTACACCATGCCCCGCACCCAGGACACTTTTGACTGTCTGAGCAGGAGCCAGTGGTTTTCAGCGCTTGACCTATGGAGTGGGTATTATCAGATCCTGATGGCCACAGAGGACTGTGAGAAGACAGCATTCATTTGTCCTCTGGGAATCTGTGAGTTTCTACACATGCCTCAAGGTATTTCAGGTGCAACCGCCACTCAGCGGCTGATGGAACATGCTGTGGGAGACATGAACCTATTGGAATGCCTCGTGTACCTGGATGATGTCATCGTATTCAGGCAAACCTTAGAAGAGCATGAGGCCTGGTTGTTCAAAGTCCTTGACCACTTGGAGGATTTCAGGTTGAAGCTGCCTGTAGATAAATGTCAGTTCTTTCAAGCATCCGTGAAGCATGTTGGGCACATAGTATCACCTGATGGAATTCAGACAGATCCCAGCAATGTGGAGTCCCTGACTACCTGGCCTCAGCTGAATAACTTGAAGGAATTACAGCGATTCTTGGGATTCTGAGGCTATTATCGCCGATTCATCAAAGACTACTCAAAAGTCATCTGCCCTTTACTCAGTCTTACTCAAGGCTATCCTCCCACTAACTGAAAGTAAAAGAAAAGCTCCATTAAGGAGGAAGAGAAAGTATACTTCAGGACAAATGAACCATTTGGGACTCAATAGACCTCTGAGTGTGAGTCTGCATTTTTTGAGATTATTCATCAACTCACTCATGCACCGCTGCTCACTTATTCTGACCCCACCAAACCCTATCTCCTGCATACGGATGCCAGCCTGAAGGGATTGGGGGCTGTACTATATCAAGACTATGAGGAGGGCCTACAAACAGTGGCATTTGCTAGCAGAGGTTTAACACCATCTGAGCGGAATTATCCAGGTCTTAAACTTGAATTTCTCACCCTCAAGTGAGCTGTGGTGGATCAATTCCACGAATATCGATATAGGGCCAAGATCTTAGCAAAAACTGACTTATGTACAATTAACTTATGTACAAACATCAGCAAAGCTAGACGCCACCGGGCACAGGTGGCTATCTGCCCTGTCTATATATGACTATGCAGTGGAGTACTGACCTGGCTTTAACCACATCGATGTAGATGCTCTCTAGAGATGACCAAACCTCACTGAAAACTGGGTGAGGTTGTCTGAACAATCTATCAAAGCTTTGTGCCAGAAGTTCGATAAAGATGAACACCCTTCTACAGACACTATTGATTGCTTGGTGGACTGCTTGGGGCCCCCTGAAACCTGTGTCCTTGCAACCTACTGCCATTTTGCAGAGTTAGACTTCAGTGTATTATCTCAGTTTGACAATGAAAATATCCAGTGGGCTCAAACCCAAGACCCAATAATCAAACCTGTGCTTAATGCCCTGGGTGCTGGAAAAGATGTACAGTATCTAAACTTTGTTCTTCTGACTCACAAACTGCATTACTGTTTAGGGAGGGCCCCGGGCTTAAGTTGCATGACCAACTGTTATATCGAGAGACAGTGAATCGCCAAGGCCAACTGGACAAACATCAGTTGGTGTTGCCCACAGCTTTCAAACAGTTAATACTTCAGGCACCCCATAACCACATGGGACATCTAGGTTGTGACCAGACACTTGACTTGGTTCGCTTCCGGTTCTATTGGCCAAAGATGGGGGTTGATGTTGAGGCCCATATTCGAACATGCAGTCATTGCCTTCAAAGAAAAGCCTTGCCTCAAAAAGCTGCTCCACTAGTCAATATTTATTTATTTATTTAGCTTTTGTTAACCAGGTAAGCACACTAGACAGTCAAGTGCCTATTTTCAGGTGCGACCAGTGCCCCCATGGAGCTGGTTTGCATCGACTTTCTGTGCCTTGAGCCCGACCAAAAGAACATTGGAAATGTGCTAGTTGTGACAGATCATTTTACATGATATGCCCAGGCCTATCCCACCAAAGATCGGAAAGCATCCACAGTGGCCAAGATTCTGGTAGAAAAGTTCTTCATCCATTATGGCGCTCCTCAAAGAATTCACTCTGATCAAGGGTGTGATCTTTAAAAACCTATCTGTTTAGCAAAGCATATAATGATTTCTAATATTGTTGTTTAGTTTAATTTTAAAAAATGGTTTTAATTATTGTTTTATTTTGTATTGTACAGGCGCCTTGGTTTTGGAAAGGCGCCTTATATAAATAAATAAAGACTGAGATTGAGATTGAAGGGAGAAACTTTGAAAGCTAATTGATAAAGGAAATGCTGCCTTTGTGGAGAGTGAGGAAGGCCAGAACCACTCCTTACCACCCTCAGAGGCATTCACAGCCTGAACGCTTTAACAAAACCCTCCTGACTATGTTGGGTATGCTTCACCCTAAGGCAAACACAAGTGGAGCCAACAGATCAGCACCCTGGTACACACTTACAACTGCACCAAAAGATATGTTACTGGGTTTTCCCCCTGCCATCTAATGTTTGGCCGGGAAGCCTGGTTGCCTGTAGACATCTGTTTCTGAGTGTTCACGGGTTGGGTTCAAGCTGAAAACTACTTGCAATATGTCCAGAAACTAAAGGCTCAGCTAAATCATGCATATCAACTGGCACAGGGTATAGTGGCAAAAAGAAACCTTGCCCACTAAGAGAGGCACAACAAGCATGTAAAAGCTCAGGAGTGGTTGCCTGGAGAAAGTGTACTGTTGTGCAGCTTGGGACTGCATGGAAAACATAAAATTGCTGATAGGTGGCACCTTCTTCTGCATATTATTATTAGCAAACTAGATGACTTACCAGTGTACAAGGTATGTCCTGAAAATGATTCTTGAGCAGTCAAGACCATGCACAGGAACCACCTGCTGCCTACTGGCCAAGTATATAGTGCCGTAACACTTTATGCAGATGACCTGATCTTCATATCTAGTTTGGGTGATGTCAGTGCCACAAATCACAGTCTACAAGCTGACTTCAACAAGCTTCAGAACTGGCTCCTGACAAATAAGCTTGTGCTAAACATAAAGAAATCACAACTCATGATTTTCAGATCCTCTGCCAAGCTCAAGCAGTGCCCCGGCCCACTAAATGTCTTGAGTCATGATGGAGTCCCTGTTGGCACTACATGCTATTTTAAATATCTTGGAGTTACTCCTGACCCTCAGTTAGAACTATCTCTACATATTCAAAATGTACGCAGGGCAATAAGCATCAAGCTTGGACTTGCATATAAGGCTCGTGGGTCCCTTACAGCAGCTGCTTGCCTTACTCTTGCTAAAGGATTATTTCTTCCCTCTCTCAGCTATGGACTGACTATCTTTACCCTCGCTACTAAAACTAGTCTTGCAAAATGAGATGTGGCCTATAATAATATCTGCCACTTTGCCCTTGCTGCCCCTCGGCTTACCCATCACTGTGAGTTATACAAAAGCCTACACTGGATGTCACCAAGTAATTATCATTCCTTTGTCTTGGGCTGTTTTACAGACAAAATTGTCCATAATGCCACCCCACCTGCCTTGTCTCAACTCCTCCAACCGGCTTTACCATCATACCAGCTCAGGTCAGCTGTCCTGCCCCTCTTCCTTGTCCCAAAAACTCATACTCTGGCAGGTGATCTTGCCTTTGCTGTCTGTGCCCTTAGATTCTGGAATACCCTACCTATGCCCATCAGACGTAGTCCCATCCATCCCATGTTTAAAAGCTCCCTCTGGTCACACCTGAAGTCTGCTTCAGCCTGTAACTGTCCCTAGGCTGCTTGGTACCTCCAACCCTGGCTTGGATCCAGGTGTGCTCCAACCACTTCCCTGGTTCCTAATCCCCTTCCCCGAGCTCAAATAGGGGAACCATCTACCCTTATGGTTTCCTTTACCTTAGAAATGATCATCCTTATACCAGAACAACCACCCTATGTCCCACCTTAAAAGCCCATCTGTTATACCAAGAATTGTTATTACTGCTTGTATGTTCTTATTTTGATGTATATGTTTATCTGATCACCCTGCACTTGTTTATTTGGTTTACCCTGTTTGAAGCCTGTATTTCACTATGCTGTAATTGTTCTCATTCTGCTTGTAAACTGACTCTTGTAACCCTCCACCACCGATCCTCAGGCACAATCACTCTGTCCTCTCTGAACCTATCGCCGTTGCCCAATGCTTCAACTCCCTCTTCGCCACATGTGCCTCTTCTCTGCTAATCCCCTCAAAAGTCCATCCCCTGTCCCAGTGGCCCCTTCTTTTTCCTTTTTTTGAACTTTCTCTTTATCCTCCTGGTTGCCCTTGCCACTCTACTCCTTTGGGCTAGCTCAATGCCCTCCAGTCCCCACTGAGTCTGCCCCTAGAGTGCCTTCTCTGGTGACTCCCCTACCTACCTCTTTCACTTTGCACAGTGGGGTCTGCCCATGGTTTGCAGACTGGGTGGCTGGAGTGGCCGTCATCCAGAGTGCAGCGGGTTGTTTTCCAGTTTTTCTGTCCCTTCCCTCCCTCCCACTGAGGACGCTGGCTCGGACGGAACGTGCTTACACACACCTGCCAAGTGCCGGATGGCGTCCTCCCCCTCCCCAACTCCCTTCCTACTGGGAGCTGCCACTGCCCAAGGTCGGTGCTCCCACCGGCTTCGGGTGTAGGGTGCATTAAACACCGTATCACCCCCCAAGGAGGAAAGCATCCGTGGACGCCTCGATCCTCCGTCCCCTGCCACCCCGATGGCCCAAGTCCGCTCAGTGGCCCTTCTTATGCCCCACACACTGACTCACCCTCCACTGCTCCTCCTCCTGCTCCCATGTCACCCCCACATCCTGTCCCTCCCCTCTGCTCCTCTGCCCCATCCCCTCCCCTCCCTGAACCTCTCCACACCCCTCCCTGTTCTCCTTCTCTCCTGTCTCTCCTGACAATAAACCTTCTGGCTGTCCTGGCACTAAACCCTATCAAAGGCTCAGGGAGTCACATGATGCAGTGCGCTGTGTAGGATGCCTCTCTGCCTGATCCGACTTACCGCTCATTAAATACCCTTTAAAATCCTGTTTTTCAGTGCTTTTTACCGAAGATTGCCTGTCACCTTTCTGAACGCTTCTGCCCTCTTTATATGAAGTCAATGGACGAGGAGATGTAGAAAATCGCTTCTAAACATACACCTCCTGCAACACCCGAGAAGGCCTCTAAGAAATCCAGGGCCTACTCCTTGCAATCCTCACTGCCTGCTACTACTGAGTGCCCTGACACAGATCTCCTTACCCACTCGAGGTTTCTAGAGGAGTTTCAGCCTTTTAAGGCTGAAATGCAGAAAATGGCAGGGGAAATTAAAAGCATCTCAAGCACCCTGGAGGAGCTCTCCAAGAGGACTGCTGACAACGAAGCTTGTATATCATCTGTTGAGAAGAAACAGGATAAAGCTGATCTGCAGCTAGTGGCCCTGAGGCAAAGGCTGGTGAAGATGGAGAACAAGGTGGAAGACCTGGAGGAGCATAGTCGCCGAAACAATGCGGTAATTATAGGCTTGCCCAAGGGCGAAGAGGGTTCAGACCCCATCAAGTTTATTAAAAAGTTTGTGGAGAAGGTGGCAGGCCCTTCCCCCCTCGGTGCAAGCTATATTATAGAAAGAGCTCATTGTGCACTACGCCATCCTCCCCTGGTTGGAGCCCCCCCCCAGGTCATTCATATTTCGTTTTTTAAGCTTACAGTAGTGACAGCATTTCTTATACAAGGTCAAGGAGGTGCAATATTTGCAATGGGAAGGTAAAAAGCTGAGGATGGCGCAAGATCTGCCCTTGTCTGTGCATCAAAAAAGAGCCATGTTTCATAAAGTGGTCCTCAAGCTGATTGCCATGGGAATCAAGTTTCGCATGGGTTTTCCTGCAAGGCTTCAAGTTTGTTTGAATGGCTCCTGGGTGACCTATGAGGAGGTGGAGTTGGCAACTGCAGGGCTCAAAGAAGCGCTTCCTGATCTATTCAAGCCTACATGAGATCTGACCTGGCGTAGGGAGCTATGCTGAGTTTTCATTTGGTGGTGTTGCCTAGCTGCTGCATATTATAATTCTCTATTACATCTTTGGGGCTATGCCGCTGACAAAATGTGCATCTGGCTGCCTAACCTCACACTACAACTCTCAAGATGGGTATTCCTTTTAATAAAAAATGGACATTTTGTTCCCAATCTGGTTTTCATCTTCAGGACTGCCTAATATCTCGCTGACTCTCATTTTCTACTCTGGCTCAACCCAGTCTCGTTTTTGGTTTACAAGACAGGTGTTAGCGGGCTCATGTATGCTCTTTCTGATTTTAAGTAATGAGCACTTGAGCGGGGTCACTGTGCTTATGTTAAATCCCAGTCTGTTAGACCTGATAACCCATTTTCTCAGGGGTGATGTCCTGATTTCATGGCAATGGGGGCAATGCTCAGTATTCCTGGAATGCAAAATGAGACTTTGTTTGTAACTGTGGTCTCTTCCTGGCCTTGTTAGCATGGCCTGGTCCTTTTCAGGCTTCCCTCCTTTTCTCATTCCCTGTCACCACTGGGCACTAGATATGATTAGCCTGAACACTAAGGGGGACTCCACATTTAAGGACAGATGAAAACATCAGGGTTTCTGTACACCCTTACTGGATGTTGGTTCACCTATTCTGTATAACCCTGCCTAAGTGCTGTCTTTGCTGGATTCTTTTTTTTTTCCTTTTTTAAAATCTCCCATTTAGAACTGGGATGGTCACTGTCTTGGGTCTAAGAAATACGGTCTGGACAGTGACTCTGGAGCTCTCAGTTCTCCCCTGTACCTCAGAAGGCAGTAATGGTTTTCCTACTCTCGGCCGGCAACACCTGTTGTTCGTGGGCTGTGCCACAAGAGGACGTCTGAGGTTAATTTTTATACTTGATACCAATGTTTTATACGCCTCACGCTCTGCGGGCCTTGTTGTTGTTTGGCTCGTGGGGTTTCTACAGGGAGGATCGCTTCCTCTAATGGGCTAGTATAGCTAATTCCCCAGTATTATTCAGGGGTGCTGTCAAGCAATCTAAGCTGAGGATAGGTTACTTTCTATGGATTGTTCTGGTCACAAAGGGGTAATTTTGTTCCTATTTCCTGGTTTATGAGGGCGGGGTGGTTGGGGGGAGAGGAACTTTTCAGTCTGCCGGTCATCATGTATCATGCAAAATATGGGTGGGCGGAGATGGGGGGTTAGGACTCATGAGGTGCTTTCACGGGGGGGTTCGGGTGGGTGATTGGGGATGGATTTATTGGAGGTAGGATTGGAGGGAGGGTAGAACAACCCAGCGCATATCATGTTTGGAGTAGTACAGATGGAAAATACAAGTATATGTTGTGCTTCGGAGGATTTCTGACTGGCAATATGTGTGATGGCTAGAAACATTCAATTTATTAGTTGGAATGTTAGGGGGGTGAGGCATAAGACCAAGCAATACAAAATTCTGAAACATATAAGCCATCTGAAGGCAGAAATTATGTTTTTGCAGGAGACGCATTTGCTCAAGAGGGAGGCTGACAAAATGAGACGGCAACAAATTGGGCAGATGTTTGCAGCAGACAGTATGACCCACAGTAGAGGGGTCATGATCCTTTTGCATAGGTCAGTTCCATTCAAACCTCTCCAAGTTATATCTGACCCTTCGGGCAGATTCTTGTTTATAAAAGGCAGATTGCATACCCTGGACATTGTCCTGGGTGCTATCTATGGCCCTAATGTAGACTCCCCTAGCTTTTTTGTTCAGATAATAAAAGCCCTAACTCCATTTTTGGATATCCCCATGGTCATAGGGGGTGACTTCAATCTCGTTTTTGATCAGGCTTTCGACAGATCAGGTCAATCCCGTCAAGGTCTCTCTCCAGCACAAAGAGCTTTTAGGGACCTGATGGACTCTATAGATCTTTGTGATATGTGGCGTGTATTACATTCCAATGAAAGAGAGTACACTTTTGTTTCACCAATGCATGCAACTTCCTCAGAGGATTGACTATATCCTCATTTCTCAAACCCTTTTACCAGGGGTTTTAAGTTCTAGTATTGTCTCAGAGCCCCTGTCAGATCACTCTGTGGTCACCTGCCTAATAGCCCTAGCTTCATTGCCAAATAAAGGGGGCAGGTGGAAGTTGAATAACCAAATTTTGAAGGAGCCACAGATGGTTCAGTATATAACATCTCAAATAGAGCAGTTTACTGCTTCTAATTCAAGCTCTGTGAGGAAGCCTGATATGGTATGGGGTGCCTGTAAAGCATATTTAAGGGGATTATAATTGGCTTAATATTGAAAAGGAAAAGGGAGAGGGCATCTCGGATTTCTGACCTTCTCTCTCAAACTAGGGGCATGGAGACTGTTCTATCTCCATCTTCCTCCGAGACTTTCAAACAAGACTTAACAAAATTGAGAGAAGCCTACCTAACAATGCTAACGGAACAAGCCAAATTTGCAATTTTGAAAACAAAAGCGGTATATACTGATCAGGGTGAGAAGGTGGGCAGAATGCTAGCACTGAGCATTAAGCAACAGGAATCCGCCAGACTCATTCCTGCAGTCCACTCTCCCAACGACAGTTCTCTTAAGGTCTCACCCTCGGAGATAGCGGAGGAGTTTACAAAGTATTTCCAGGATTTATATGGCCCCATTGGCCAATTCCCCATCCAAGGAAATACTTTATGACTATCTGAGTGATTTACAGTTGCCAACTTTCACACAATCCCAACAAAAAATTCTGGAGTCTCCTATCTCTGAGGGTGAGATTGAAAGGGTAATCAAATCCCTCCCATCCGATAAATCTCCGGGCCCTGGTGGGTTTGCTTCCAATTTTTATAAGGTTTTCTCTAAGCAACTGATTCCCATTTTGCTGCTGCTTTTCCAGGCTATTCTTTCTGGTCAAGTGTCTGATCCCTCCCTTTTTGAAGCGCTGATCGTCTTGTTGCCTAAGCCAGACAGACCGCTGGATCAGGTTTCAAGTTATAGGCCGATCTCCCTTCTTAACCATGACATTAAAATTTTGGCAAGATTACTAGCCGACTGTTTGGAGGCAGTACTTCACTTTCTAATAGGGGCAGATCAGGTTGGTTTTATGAAAGAGAGATCATCGGTTGACCATCTGAGGGCTCTGTCTCACTTCTTCTAGGCATCCAAGGACGCTCCTCATCCAATGGTCTTGAGCTCACTGGATGCTGAGAAGGCATTTGACAGAGTCCATTGGGATTACTTACTTGTTATGATGGAAGTTTTCGTTTTTCCCATGAAATTCCGGAATTGGGTTAGTTCATTCTACAAGTTTCCCTCTGATAGAATCTCATGTAATGGGGTTATTTCTAGCACCTTAAAATTGCTTGCAGAGACCAGACAGGGGTGTCCCTTGTCTCCCCTCCTCTTCAACATTTATTTAGAGCCACTTATCAGGAGGTTATCAGGTGCCCAGGGCATATCGGGTATTTCTCTAGGGGAGCAGGTGGTTAAAGTGGCGGCCTACACAGTTGATCTTTTGTTGCAGGTAACCCACCCTCTCACATCTATTCCCACTATCCTTAAGCTAATAGAGGATTTTAGTAAAGTCTCAAATTATAAACTTTATGTAGGAAAGACTGTAGTTTTTCCTCTTAACCACAGGGTTTACAAACAGGATATTATTGCATTTGGGCTCACCTGGAAGTCCAACTATATTAAATATCTGGGGCTCCTTTTAACAAGGGATACAGCGTGGCTCATACAATTAAATATTGATGCACTGGTACACAAAATAGATGTAGACCTTCGTAGGTGGACCCTACTTCCCCTCTCTCTATGGGGCAGAATAAACCTAATCAAAATGAACGTATTCCCTCGCCTGTTCTACCCCCTCAACATGCTAAATATATGCCTCCCCCTGTCCTGGTTAAAAAAGTGCATAGTATGATTTCCACTTTTATATGGGGCGATAAGAGGGCTAGGATGGCATTCCATAAACTAGCTGCCCCGAAGGCTAAAGGAGGATTAAGACTTCCCCATATTGGGTTACATTACGGGGCCAGCCAGGCCAATAAATATCTTAGATGGCTGACCGTGGATCAGCTGTCCGCGGCTGCTGCATACATTCCGACTTGGTTAGCCGTCGAGTCTGCCTCTATTAAAAAACACGTTTTGTCCCCTGCTGTGCTGTTATATACCAAGGTTAGTTCCCTACCAGAGTCTCTACGTAGTTCCCCTATAACTGTTTCTATCAGGGTTCATAATCAGTTGTGTGCATTTCTGAGATATAAGAATCTCAAGGATTTATTTCGACCCGTAACAGGTAACCCCAATTTTTTAATAGATGGTAAGCCTCTCCCAGCCACCTGGCTTCCTCAGATAGGGAATTGCCTTCTAGAGGAGTTTGTGTCACCCAATAGCCAATGGCACTTTTCAGCCCTATATTATGCATAAGTTTACAATATCTCGCACAAGTATCTTCAAGATTTTCCAGTGTCGTCATCTCCTGGTTAAGGTAATGGGTTCGAACCCCCCCCCCAGTTCAGTTCAGTTTTCAGGTTACCTTAATGGAGCTGGTGGGTCTGCCTCATGCTGTATCTAAAATATACAGTGCTCTCTTTACCTGGGCTTACCCTGACAATTATGCTCCCATCTCCTTTTGGGCCTCTCTCTTTCAGGGCAGAGATCTGGATTGGTTTCTCCTGTGGCAACGTTGCCATAAATTCCTCAAGCAGGATAGATTCAGATTAGTGCAATTCAAAATTTTGCATAATATTTATTACTCTCTGCAGAAGCTTGCGCTAGGCTCGGTCTTGTGTTCTCTCCTCTTTGCACAAGATATCAGTCTCAAGAAGGAGACCTTCTCCATATTTTCTGGAGCTGTTCTAAAGTCATCCCACTCTGGACTGCGATTAAACAGCATGTTGATCCTCTGTTGGGGCTCTCAGACTTGTTCACCCCCAAAATATGCCTTCTTGGGGATTTCTCCTCCATTTCGGTGGTGAATAGGAGGTATCACATAGCCTTGATGTCGATGTCTGTTAAAAAAGTGGTGTTAAGACAATGGAAGGATATGGAGGTACCAACATATGTTGAATGGCTTCAGCAGTTACTTGCAAACCTCAAAACTGAAAGGACTATTGCCAGTCTATATAACAAACTTAAGAAGTTTGATAGGATTTGGGGCCCACTGCAAACTCTCTATGCTCTACAAGTTTAAGCACTATTAGGCTATATCCAGAGGTATAGTGTTAAAGGTGTAAAAGCCAGGTTGTTCAGGGTGGTGGTGGTTGGTGAGGGGGTCAGGAGAGCAAATCATCCTGCATTTTGTATCTGATGTAGGGGGTCATGTTTTACACTGTTTTGATTCATTCTCTGTATTGGAAACTTTAATAAAATTTGAAATAATAAAAAAAACCCTATCAAAGGCTCCTCGCCTGATGGCCTTGACTCTAGGCTCCTCTACTTCTCTGCTCCTGCCATAGCCTTCCCATTCTCCCTGCTACTAAACCTCTCCTTTGAGACTGCCACTGTTCCCTCTGTTTGTAAACATGTTGTTGTCCTCCCCCTCCTAAAGGGGGTGACTCCTCCTCTCCTGGGAACTATCGTCCTATCTCACTACTGGCAACATTAGCTAAGTTATAACAACACATAGCCCTCAACCAACTCTCTACATTTCTCTCTGACTCCGCTTTCTTCACCCCCTTCCAGTCTGGTTTCAGGAAATCCCTCTCTACCACCACCTCCTCTCTGCTAAGGTTAACAGAGACCATCTCCTCAGGCTTTGACATAGGGCACATTACCTCAGCTTTCTTTGTAGACCTGGCCAAAGCCTTTGACACTGTCTTGCAGCCCCTCCTCCTTCACAGCCTTTCAGCTGCTGGACTATCCCTTTCTGCCATAGGATGGTTCAGTGTCTACCTGACCGGCAGGTCGCAATCAGTAAGAATAGCTGATGCTATCTCTACCCCTCTGCCTATAACCACTGGAGTCCCCCAAGACTCAGTGCTAGGCCTCATTCTGTTCTCTGTCTTTTTGAATGACTTCCCCTGGTTTGCACTACATCCAGCATCCACGTGTATGCTGATGATACAGTATTGTTTACCTCTAGCAATACTGTCTCTGATGTCACTACCAGGCTGAAGTCCGACTTCACTAAAGTCCAACTCTGGCTTAGTTCTCATCAAGTTTTTCTAAATGCCAAGAAGACAGTCTCCATGTCCTTTGGCACAAGGCAGAGACTCGCTAGTCTAAGTCACCTCCCCACCTTTCACACCCTTGATGGGACTGTTCTTGAAGACTCCTCCTCTTTCAGGTATCTCAGCATCTGGCTGGACAGACATCTTGACTCCTTTGTACACATTGATACCATTCTGAAAAAGCTAAGGCCCAAGCTTGGGGCCCTTTACAGAAACTGCAGCTGCATCCCGCTCACTGCTAGGCGTGAGCTGGTACAGAAGATGATCATGCCCATTTTCAACTACTGCGACATAGTCTACGTTCCTGCCCCACAGTCCCACCTATCCAGACTGGATTCTCTCTTCAATTCCTTCTGTTGTTTTGCTCTTGATGCCCCTTCCTGCACCCATCATTGTGACCTCTACTGCTCTCTCAACCTCCTTCCCCACACTACATGGTGCTAAGTTCATCTCTAATTTCTGGCTTGGATCTCTCCCCTCATATATCTTCTCCTCTCTTGGCACCCCTACTCACTCTCTCTATTCCCTGAGATCCCAGGCTGACACTCCTACCCTCTCAGCCCCCTGCAGAACTACTTTCTCTGGCCAAAAAGCCTTCTCTTACCACTTGCCTGAAATGTGGAATGCACTTCCACCACTCCTCCCTGTATTCTCTTACCTCTGTTCTGCACAATTACCTTACATATAATGCACCTGCTCCTGACCCCCTCCTTGCCTACCTGTCTCCCTCCTTCTCTCTCTCTCTCTCTCTTTCTCACACTTTTTTCTCTCCCTCTCCCTCTCTTCTTTCTCATCCCCCACCCCACCTGCACTTATACTGCCCCTTATAGACTAGCTCTTAAAAAGGTGACTGAATCCTAAGTTTTCACCCTTGCAGTACCTGCATCACCTGTGAACTGCCTGTAGTGTATGCATTTGTCAACCCTGCATCCTATACTTTGACCCTGTACTGATTCTTTATGTATGCTGCTCCTATGAACCGCCAGTTCAGTAACTGTTGCATCAGATTATGTACCCAATTGCCTGGAACCTATTTTGAAATTGTATGTATGTATTCACCATCTGTTATGTATGTATCTAAGAACTCTCACTCTGTACATCCCTCTCCCCATGTCCCCCAGGACATACCATGAGACGAGCATTAAGTTGCTCAGTGCAGTTTTCCTGGTGAAACAATTCAATAAATAAATAAGTAATCTCCCAGGCCACACCTGAAAATAGGCATTCCTTGTCTAGCGTGCTTACCAAGTAAACAAAAGCTAATAAATAAATTATTGATTCTGAACCATCCGGTATTGCCCCTCCTGGGCCTGTGACTCGTGCTGCTGCCAAAAAGAGACAGAGTCAGCCTTCTCCAGTTGTTCAAGACTCAGGGCCTTCCCCCTGGCAGGCCCAAAATGATAGTGACTACCAGTCTGAATCTGACAACAGTGAGTGTGAGGTTCCTTACTATCATTCCTATGAAAAGAGTCAATTGTTTCAAGGAAATCCTATGTGCAACTATGGAGATGAAGCTGGGCCTTCAGGACTGCCTAACCCCTCAGTTTCCTCTTTTAGAACCTGTGCCCCGTGAAAGTGAGGTGAAAAGGATAATGTCTGAAATAGCTGATTCTTTGTGTTTAGTGGGACTGTTTGAACTACCGGAGGAAGAACCTGATATTGAAAACCTCCCTGGTGACATACCAGAGACTCTTGAACAGTGTGACTTTAGTGATCTCGACCTCACTGTTATGGATGACCATAGTGCACCCTCTGTTGTGGAATGTATCAGTCAAGTGTTCTAAGATCAAGATGTTTCAGAATGTTCCCTGGATGACAAATCGGGGCCTTCTACAGAGTTCAATGATGAGTATAATGTTGTGGAAACAGAATCAGCAGAGCAGGGAACCAATAATGTTCCCAATCTGGAATCTTCAACCACTGCAAAGGTACCCCTCCCTACCGGAGAAGAAGCTAATGCCAGTGTTGACCCCCCTGAGCCTTTGTCTGTTCCCCCAAGAAAGTCTGGAAGAACTATTAAGTGATACATATCAGTTATGACTCCCCTGGGAGGCCAGTGGAACTCCCTGTAAATGTTGTCCATAAAGGTGTTTATATATCTGCAAGCTGACTGCCTAAACTGAGTTTTTCTGCCATATCTAAGCTAATTGTCTGTCCATCAGAATATGGTGCCCCGGCCCCATCTAGCCCCAAGTTAGCTGATAGGGATGGGCCCCACCTATGTTATTTATACAGCAAACAGTACAAACCTGAACAAGTATAGTAATATTATTGTCTGTTGAATCATAGTGAAATCATAGTATGTATGGTAAATGCATAACTGTTGTCATTACAGAGTATAATATATATCATGGATAAGTATAGTAATGCTATAAGCTTATGTTTACTGATGCAACAGTCTTTATTTTGTCTAGAGTGTTAATGAAAGATATATGTCCCATATAGTATAAGGTCTTATTACAAAGGTATTGTCAGTATAGACTTGCATGGATGCCAAGTTCTTTCCAGGCAGGGAAGGGTGTAACCCCCTACAAATGGGGGTTCCTAAAATGTCTCCCTTGGCTTGCCTAATGCCCACTGCCGGGCTGTATCTAAACCAGTTTGAAATGTGCTTGCATGAGAGTGCCGTGTTAGCCTCCATGCCTGTTTCTTTAAGAGGTATCTATCTTGCAGGTTATAATTGATCTGGGTGAGGGCCCAGTGGTTTCAGGCTCAAGTCCCACCCGAACTGTACAATAGCTGCATCATTCTGCCATCGCTAAGTGCGCAGAGGAAGCCCTAATGGGATCTGTGATTATTTGCTGATTATCTGCTTTAGTAATAATAATATAATAGTTTGTCTAACCTGCTTTCCTTTGTAGCATGGAATTTCTACTAAGAGACACCACTTTGGTCTTGGTTGCCAGTCTGGACCAATCGGTACCTCTGGGGACCTTAAAATGGAGACTGTCTCCAGAGGTCTTGTGGGAGTGAATTTCTGTAGGAATTGTAGTTTTACTGTTTTGGCTCCTAAATGGACCTAGAGGGGGAGTCCTTTCTGTGACAGGCAGATGGATCAACCAACCAAACCTTTTGGATCACTGGGAAATCCCAGAGCTACCTGCAGTAATTTGCCCGTGTACAGTTGGAGTGGAGAAAGTGAACAGCTCGAGTAATTCGAGCAGCTGCTCCTGCATGGTAGCACAGGGATTCAGCAGGAAGGCTGTGTCTGGCCTGCCTGCTACCATTTTCCCAAGTGAAGAAGCCTGCAATCTAGTATCAGACTGTATCCAGTGGGGGGGGGGAATACTACAAGTCTCAATGGCTGAGAGGGACCTGGGGGTGGTGGTGGATGTCAAGATGAACAACTATGAGACTTGTAGGAGGGCAGCAGCCAAGGCCAACAGGATGCTGGGATGCATCGCTAGGGGGATCACCTCCAGAAGGAGGGAAGTGATACTCCCTCTGTATAACTGCTTGGTGAGGCCGCACCTGGAGTACTGCGTGCAGTTTTGGAGGCCGCACTTAAAGAGGGACATTAACCTCCTGGAGAGGGTCCAGAGGAGGGCAACCAAAATGATTTGGGGCTTGGGGGACAGGACCTATGAGGAGAGGCTCGAAGAGCTAAATATGTACACTTTGGAAGAGAGAAGGGACTGAGGGACATGATAGAGGTCTTCAGGTACATGAACAGGGTAAATAGGGGAGGAACAGTGAGGGTGCTTCGAAGGAAGGAGGAGGGGCCACTAGAGGGCATGGGTGGAAGCTGGAGGGGGGAAGATTCAGGGGAGAAAGGAGGAGGTGCTACTTCACTGAGAGGGTGGTAGAGCCATGGAATGCACTACCTAGGGGGCTGGTGGAGGCAGAGACAGTGGAGGGGTTCAAGAGGGGGTGGGACAGGTACAGGGGAAGGGTTCAGGAAGCAAAATCCAATGCAGCAAGAATATCCGGAACTGGGAAGGGAGAAGCCAGAGAAGGCGAGGGGGACAGCAAAGTCAGCACCCAGGGTGGGGGCTGACCAAAAGAGCAGACACGAAAGACCATTAGGCCTATTCTGCTGGCATTTTAGTATGTTAGTATGTTAGTATGTTAGTAAAATTGCTGTTACAGTGACTGGAATCCTGAATTGTGAAATAGTGAATTTCACCTGGTGTGGACCAAAGACTTGCTCCTGGAGCGATCAGCCTGTCAGGAAGAGAAGAGAACCACAGAGCATATGGTTTGCGCAGAGACACTGCCTAATTGCAACCGGACTGTCATCCAAACTGTGGTATCTAGATATTCTTATTATAATTGTGCTGAGTGTGTAGTGTGGGTCACAATTTGTTTCCTCACTCCCCTGAATGTGTCAAGCTAGCTGGAAGCGGTATCCAGCACCTAAACAGACTTCAATCTGAACTGTTCACCTGGTCTGGGCCTCACCATTTTGGCCTAGATTGCTGCTCACGCCGCAGAGATTTGCCTGGCGAAAGACCCGCTGGGAATTCAGCTCCCTGCTCAACACCATTGAACAGAATCGACCATCATGGTGTGTCATGTGGGCCCTGCTTCCCCTGGCAAGCAACATACCAACCTGAGGTCCTCATCTCATCAATCCTGCCTCCTGGTCTGGGTAGTGTGAGTAACCATCAGGGTAGCTCCCTGCAACAAAGATTAAATCATTGTGTGTCATCTGATTTAATTATTTTGGTTGATCATTATGAACTGAGCCATCCGGTTTCAGAATACAAATTGCGGGTTAAAGTGCATGTTGCTTGTTTCTTTTCTAAGGGCCCCAACAACAGCGCAATGCTTCAGGCTATCCTGACTAATAACTGGGTACCCAGAGTGTGTGTGTGACTGTGCTAGAGGGACTCTTAATGCATGCATGTTTATCCTGACTAAATCAGATCTGAAATCAAATGCCAGATTGCTGCCCCACCCTTGTTCACGTCCCCTGAATAAACCAGATTCTGTTCTTTCTGCATTTAACTTACCTAGCATGTACCTTTGTGGAGGGGATACTGTATTGCCATTGCACTATTCTATTACTGGTCTTGTTTTACAGGGGGTCTCCAGGGCCATTGCAGCTGATCCAACCCAGGTGGTAAGTGTGCCAATAGTGGGTTCAATGTTGCATTCTGATGTTAACTGTGATTGTTTATCTGCTATCAGTGTAAGCTGCTAGAGGGGTTAGAGGGGTCTATCAGTGTCCCGGAGGGCTATACCCAGAGTGGCTATGCTACCCTTAAACCAACCCTCTGTGTGGAGGCACCCATTCACCAAGCCCAGGCCCCTCACCCTGTGCCTAGTCATGCAGGCAGGGGTAGTATCCCTTGAGACAACACCACCTAGGGGTTGCATAAATAAACAAGGACAGTACTGCAGACATCAAAGGTGGGAGGCCACCTGGAGACCAGTGATCACCATACAGTGTGGTTCAACATAAGGATGGTTCAGCATAAGGATAGTTCAACATAAGTACAGTTGTGGAAGGGAACCACACAAGGACAAGGATTCTGGGCTTCAGGAGGGCAGATTTAAAAAAAAAAATAGGAGAATGCTTCAGAGACAACCTCGCTTGAGGAAGGTGAGGGTTGACCTGGGTGGGGTAGAGGAACTGTGAATGAAGCCAAGAGAATGCATAGAGAAGGCAACAAACCTCTGCACAGAGTAAGCAAGCAAAAACAAGAAGAAAAAGAGACTACTGTGGTTCTCAAAGAAAGGGACAGTAAAGGTACAGGCTAAAAGGGTAGCACTCAGGAGAAGTAAAGATGTGCAGAAGGAAGAGGATATGGAGGTGTATCAGGAGAAACAGAGAGAGACAAAGAAAGCAGGAAGGAGCACAAGGACACAAACTGAGAAAATAACAGCCCAGGGGTAACGAAAGGGGACAAGACATTTTTGGGGTATATAAGTGAAAAGAAGAAGAATATGGAAGGGATTATGAGGTTAAGAAGGGAAGTGGGGACTATTTAAAGGAGGGTTGGGGAAAGGCAGATATCTTGAATGAATACTTTTGTTTAGCCTTCGCAAAGGAATGGAAAGGGGATAGGTCACATAAAAGCAACAGGAGCACTGAAGGGAGGGAAGGAAGTAGACACTGGCCCTTATTCGGAGGAGAAGTCCTAAAGAGACTCACAAATCTGAAAGTGGACAAAACTATGTGGCCAGATGGGGTACATCCAAGAATATTGAGGGAGCCCAGGGAGGTGCTGGCTGCACCTCTGACACTTCTTTTAACTACTCACTGGAAGCCGGCCTAGTGGTGTGGAGGGTTGAGGCATCCTGCCTTACCTCCTGCCACGCCGGCGACCCATGTTTGCAGTGCAAGCAGGTTCCTGGAGGTTGACTGGGGGAGAAGGATCGAACGTCCTAGGTACAGCTCTCCTTCTTCGGGGAGGGGGGCCATCAGTTGTCAGTGAATGCCTGGCCCCGAGCGATGGTTGACACTCCAACACTGCCGACAAGGGGCAGAGGTGGGGCAGATGCTTGATGCGACACATGCAGGAGCATCCATGCCACTGTCATTGGCATCATTGCACACCCTGTCCTGAGGGAGAAATGGAGGAGGAAAAGGGCTCCCAGCTGGATGATGGAGGGAGCTCACAGGTCCTGTTCCTGACTAGCCAAGGCATCTACCTGAACTGAATCTGGTCTTCAGTGGGGCTTGGGGTGCCTCTGCTGACCCCACCGGGGGGGGGAACCCTGAGGGAAGATGGTCAGTGCCAGTTGGTGGATGTCAGAGGATGAGACTGTGGCTTCCTCCTGACTGAGGGATGAAGTGTGCATTAAATGAAAGCAAAAATTAAAAACAACTCACTGGAAACAGGAGTGGTTCTGAAGTAATGGAGGAGGGCAGATGTAGTCCCGCTTCACAAAAGTGGTAGCAGGGAGGAGGCTGGCAACTATTGGCCAGTCAGCCTGGCATCGGTGGTGGGGAATAAGACAATGGAGACACTGCAAAAAGAAGGGATGGTGGAGTATCTTCAATCCAGCTGGTTACAAGACCTGAGACTACATGGATTCATTAGGGGAGGGTGGCATGTCAGACAAATCTAATATATTACTTTGACTAGTTGACCAGGGAAATAGATCAGCATGGGGCAAGGATGTGATCTGTTTAGATTTCAGTAAGGATTTCGACACTGATCAGCATAGGAGACTCATAAGGAAACTGAGCAGGTTAGGGGGTGATCCTAAGGTGATAAACCGAGTAAGAAATTGTTTAAGGCAAGGCAAGTTTTATTTGTATGGCACCCACTCCCAGAGGCTCTGGGCGCCTCACAGAAAAATAAACATACATGCATAAATATAAAATAACATTAATACAGTTTGAAAAAATAAAATATAATACACTTACAAGCTGATAAAATATTATAAATAGGGACCAGACAGTATGTTAAAATTCAGAATTCATTAAAGGCCAGGCCAAAAAGGTGTGCCTTCAGCCTCTGCTTAAATACCTCTACCAAGGGGGACTTCCAGACTACATATGGTAATGCAATTCACAGGGATGACCCAGAAATGCTAAAAGCTCAATCCCCAGAAATCTTGCGCTGTACCCTAGGAACAACCAGGAGGCCCCTCGAAGAGGCACGGAGGGGGTGGGCAGAAGTCAGAAGCTCTGAAAGATAGCCAGGGCCCAGTCCATTTACAGCCTTATAGGTGAGAATCCCCACCTTGAAAAGGACCCTCCATATGACCAGTAACCAGGGCAGAGCACACAGAACAGGGGTCACATGACTAAACCTAGAAGGCCGGTCAGTAGCCCAGCTGCTACATTCTGGACTAGCTACAGCCCATGGAGGGTCCCTCCCATGACCCTGAAGTAAAAAGCATTACAGTAGTCGAGTCTGGAGGAAACAAAAGCATGCACTAGCGCCGGTAGGTCCTTGGGTGGAATGAGGGTCTTAATCCCGGCAATGTTCCGTAGATGGTAAAAACCACTACTGAAAACAGATGACACCTGATTTTCAAAAGTCAGCCTGCTGTCAAGGATAACACCCAGAGTTTGCACCCTTGGGGAAGCTGTCAATGGAGTAGAGCCCACAACGAGACCATGAGACCAGAATCAGCCCCAGACAACAACCCATCACACCCATGACCAGGCTCGATCACCAACACTGCAGTCTTAGCTGGGTTGAGTCTCAGCCAGTTGGAAGCCATCCAGTCATAGATTCTAGCCAGACATATGTTAAGCACATCCATAGCTCCTGATGTTCTGGGAGAAAATGACACATACAGTTGGGTTTCATCTGCATATCAGTGAAACTCCACACTGTATTGTTCAATGATCTCACCCAGGGACAGCAAATACACTGCAAACAACATCAGTGACAGGATGGAGCCCTGTGGAACTCCACAAGACAGATGCATTGGGGAGGAGGAGAAATTCCCCATCACCATCTGCTGCACCCTGTCAGAGAGATAGGACACAAACCACCTGATGAGAGTGCCGGCAAGTCCACAAAACTCACAGAGCTGATCTAATAACTTGACATGATCCACAGTGTCAAAAGCTAAAGAGAGACTGAGGAGTGCAGGAACTGACCTGTCTCCTCTGTCTCTAGCCCTGAACAGATCATTATGCACCCTCACTAGAGCTGTTTCAGTGCTGTGTCTAGCCCAAAAATCCAACTGAAATGGCTCATAAATGTCCGGGGACACCAGCTGAACCTCGACCTGTTGTGCCACTAGCTTCTCAACAATTTTGCTCAAAAAAGGCAGGTTGGAGATAGGACGGTAATTTGCCATGACCTCAGGGTCGAGGGAAGCTTTCTTAAGGAGGGGTCTTACCAGCACTTCTTTCAAGGCAGCTGGGAGAACCCCCTCCACCATTGAGCACCTGACAATCCTGGTGAACACTGGGCCAACATCCTCAACACATCCCATTAAGAACCATGTTATGGCTGGGTCCAGTTCGCAAATCATGTGCTTTAGCTCTACAATCACTTTAGTCACATCGGACACCTCAACTAGCCTAAACTCTTTCCAGATAGGCAGAGTGTCTCTCTTTCCCCCAGCCCAATCACTGCTTGGCAAAAGCCTAACTGGCAGAATCCCTGACCGGATGGCCAACACCCTGTCGGAGAAGAACAGAGCAAACTCCTTACATAAAGTGGATGAAAAAGCTTTTTTTGGCTGCGGACAGGCAGGATATAAAAGCCTGTCTACAGTTCGAAACAACTGAGATGGTCTGTTCTTCCCTGCAGCAATCTCCTTGGACAGAAATTCTGCTTTCTTGCAAGAGATTTCCCCCTGGTACTCACCATAGTGAGCTCACAGGGCCAGCTTGTCAGACTCCAGCTGGGTCCTCCGCCAGCAATGCTCCAACTTCTGGCCCCTGATCTTCATCACTCTGAGACCCCCATCAAACCATGGGGATCTCATGTGAGAAGACCTAGGTCATAAACAAACTGGTGTGGTGGCATCCAGAGTTTCAGAAATCACCCTATTACAGGTGGCAACTGCCTCTCGGGTGCAAATCGCCCGTGCTGCATTAACCCTAGATAAATCAGCTACTGCTAACAGTCCCGCAAGGTGTAAACCCCTCAAAGAGTGATAGCTGACCATTTCTGCAGTGGAGGGACTTTAGTGGGGGCCCCAAATGTGAACTCCACAATGTAATGATCAGACCAAACGACCTGATCAACCTTGAAGTTGTCAACCTCAAGCCACAGCTGGAACACCAGATCAAGTGTATGGCCAAACTGGTGGGTAGCACAAGCAACTGCTTGTGACAGGCCCACAGACTGCATCAACTGTAGGAGGTCATAACCAAAACACGAGGATTCATTATTGATCCAACAATTGAAGTCCCCCAGAATTAAACATCTGGGGGACTCCAAAACCTGGTCGATGATGAAGTCCGCTACCTCCTGCAGGAATTCTCCCCCGCCCCAGAGGGGTGGTAAATAAGGATAATCCTGCAGCCTGCACCTGTACCCCCACAAACAATGTCAGAAACGTAGAAACATAGACTTTGATGGCAGATAAGGACCGCTTGGCCCATCTAGTCTTCCCATTTCCCTACCTACAGGATAGGCCGCAGATCCTCGTTAACCAACAGCCTATTTCATCCTATCCCCCACAAGAATTGCCTTATGTCTGTCCTATGCATTCTTGAATTCTCCCACAGTTTTAGACCCCACAACCTCCTCAGGAAGGCTGTTCCATGCATCCACTACCCTCTCTGTGAAATAATACTTCCTCACATTGCCCTTAACTGCCCCCCCATCTTTAAATTGTGCCCCCTTGTTCTTGTACGCCTCTTTTTCTGAAAGATGCTACCCTCTTGGACTTTGTTGATTCCACTGAGGTACTTAAAAGTTTCTATCATGTCCCCCCTCTCCCTTCTTTCCTCAAGGGTATACATATTAAGCTCCTTTAGTCTCTCCTCATACGGCTTCTCTTGCAGACCCTGCACCATTTTAGTTGCCCTCCTCTGGACTGCCTCTATCCTGTCTATATCCTTGTGGAGATGGGGTCTCCAGAACTGGACACAGTACTCCAGATGGGGTCTCACCAACTACAGTATCTGTACAGAGGGATAACAACTTCCTGTTTTCTGCTGATGATGCCTCTCCCTATGCATCCCAGTATACCTCCAGCCCATCCCTACTGCCTTCTCACATTGCTTGCTAACCTTAAGGTCATCTGATATGATTACCCCCAGGTCCCTTTCCTTTTTTGTTGTTGTTACTGCCTCCCCCCATTGTGTATTGTTCCCCTGGGTTCTTGTTTCCCAGGTGCATTATTTTGCACTTCTTTGCATTGAATCCTAGCTGCCATATTTCTGACCATTCCTCCAACCTTGCCAAGTCCCTTCTCATCCTTTCCACGCTCCTTGTATCAACCCTGTTGCAGATCATTGTGTCATCTGCAAAGAGGCATACTTTTCCTTCCAGTCCCTCTGCAATGTCACTTATGAAGACATTAAAAAGGACTGGACCCAATACTGAACCCTGCGGTACCCCACTAGTAACCCCTCTTTCTTCAGAGTGGACTCCATTTACAATTACCTTGTATGTCCTGTTGTCCAGCCAATGTTTTACCCAGGCTACCACCCTGGGACCCACTCCCAGGCTGGTTAATTTGACTATTAATCTTTTGTGTGGGACTGTGTCAAATGCCTTGCTAAAGTCTAGGTAGACCATGTCCACAGCCCCTCCCTGGTCTACTACTTTGGTCACCCAGTCAAAGAAATCTATTAGATTCGTCTGACATGACCTTCCCGCTGTGAACCCATGCTGCCTTGATGCACTCAAAAGATTGGGTGCTACAAACTGGGTACACAGAGAAGCCCAGGTTGGATCGTAAAATGATGGCCACTCCCCCACCCCTGTGATCCTTCCTCAGGCAGTGCACCATGGATGACCTGGAAGGAACAGCAGCCGCAAGAACTGGGCCAGCATCATCACCCAGCCAAGTCTTCGTAATGCAGTCCAGGTCAACAGAAGAAATCAAGTCCAAAAAAATATAGGTATTGTTCCTCATTGACCAGGTGTTGCAAAGCACAACTTTGGGAAATGACCCCCCGTGTAGCATCTAAGGAACCCAGGCTCCTTAACCTTGGTCTGGCCAGTAAGGCGGGGTAGTGGCCCTCTCTAGGATGGTACCAGAGAGGGCTACAAAAACATGTGCAGAGAACTCAGAATACTTGAGGAGCGATCAAGTGCATGGCAGCTAGGTTTCAATGTGAAAATCTGCAGAATTATACATTTGGGGCACAGAAACCCTAGGGGTACAAAATGGGAGAAGAGGTATTGATGGTCACCAAACAGAAAAGAGACCTAGGAGAAATCATATCTGCCAACCTAAAGGTGCCAAGGCAGTGCAATAAGGCAGTGGGTAGGGCCAGTGGGATGATGGGGTGCTTAGGGAAGGGTATCACCAGCAGAAGAAGGGAGGTGGTATTGCCACTGTATAGACTGCTGGTGAGACTGCACCTGGAGTACTGTGTCCAGTTCTGGTGACCAAATCTCAGGAAGAATTTAGACAGTGGAGACTGGCTAGAAGAGGGAAACTAAAACGGTGCAGGGTGTGCATCAGAAGCCCTACCAGGAGAGACTAAAGGACTGCAATATGTACATCCTGGAACATTGGAGGGAGAGGGGGGATATGACAAATACCTATAAACATCTCACAGGGGTAAATAAGGTACAAGAGGGGAGCATTTTGCATAGAAAAAGATACACGAGAACAAGTGGACATGCAATAAAGCTAGAAGGGGGTAAATTCTAGAGAGATATGAGAAAGTTCTTCTTCATGGAAAGAGTGGTGGAACACTGGAACTGTCTTTCAGTAGAGGTGGTGAGGGCCAAAACTGGTGGGATAAAGAATGCATGGGATAGGCATAAGGGAATCTTTATGGAAAGCAGGGGGGAGAGAGAGAGGTGGAGATAAAGTAGAGTCTGAGGTGACACTAGAAGCAGGGAAAAAAATAAGCAGACTGGGTGACCCAAGCAGTCCACATCTGCTGTCAAATTCTATGTTTCTGTGTTTCTATAATGTTGGGGGCATGTCTGCTCTAGAGGGACATAATGTCCAAATCACCAAGGCACTGTCCTCAGATCAGAGTGTCCTAGCAGGTCGTATGTGCAAACTGCATGTCTAATTAATGCCCAGGGCCGCATGTATAGCTTTGATGTAAAAATGGACTCAGTGGTAAATGAGGGCATTGCAGAACTTGTACCCCAGCAGCCCCACCCCATGGTTTCAGGTACATGGGTGGTCTTGCCCAAACACAGTCGTGGCACTTTTTCTCAGGATATTACATAAACTGGTCAGAAGGTTTCACTCCCAAGTGGGACAAATCTCAAAATATGTGTCATGCTCTGCAGTACCCCAATCCTTGGTCCACAACTGGGATGGTCCACCATCCCTCTTGAGGAGGGTGATGGACTTCACTATTCTATCCCTAACCCTCACTTCCAGGGACACATCCGGTGCTTCCTCTTTCACTTCATGTGAAGACTTATACAGCAGACTGGGTTCCCGCTTATGGTGACTGCCCAGCTGCAGACAGTAAGCCAGATTGTGTCTAAATATTATATTTTTCCCAGTTTTCTTAAACATGATGAACTCACTCTAACAGTCACATAATTACATATCAAATAAAAGTAAAAATTCAGGTAAATATGTTTTAACTGTTCCTATTGGCTTTCTAAATGTCTCATGTCTAAATTAGGTGAAATATGTTCACAAAGAGGATGGTGTAGAAAAATAAGAAAGAAAATCATATATCATGCTGTTTGTCCACCAGCTAAGTAGTATAACAGTAATAACACATACATCAACTGTCCAATGCAGGAAAGGAGGATAAGAAAGAAAACGTGAACGTAGTACATTGCACGTGGTATTCTATTACCATCACTTGCCTATGGTTCCGTCACCTACATCAATACCTCTAAAACCTCGCTTCACAAATGGGACACCATCTACAACAATATCTGCTGATATGCCTCTGCTTCCCCTCGGTTTAAACACCGCTGACTTCAACTAGCCTTCTCCCTCCGCCCATCAGCTCCTCTCCTTCTGCTCCCTGATCGACAACATAATCAATGTAACACCCCAATGTTAATAAACACCCTTCTAATGCTTCACTCCTCCACCCATGACCTATGTTACACTGACCTAGCCCTACTACACATGCTCAGGTGCAAAACCATAAAGGATGGCACTGCTTTCTTTCATGTGGCCCCTAAGCACTGGAACTCCATACCCATGGAAGCTTGTATTGCACCCACACATACCATTTTCAAACACAAACTACGCAATTTCCTCATCAACATTGTATCTTGCACCTGCTTTAAACCTCCCTAAATTTTTCAAGCTGCAACCCTCTCACTCACATCCTCCACTAAACAACCGCCTCCCTTTCCACCTGGATTATTGCCTACCTTCCCTACTTATGCCTATCTTCTTTCCTTTCCGCTATTACTACCACTGGGTTTACTCACAGTACTTATGATGCTATCTGCAAACCAATTCTTATGCCATTTAGTTCTGTTTTTGCCCAATTGGCACGGTGAGTCAGTGGTGACTCATGTATATGTGTTTATAACATGGCCCTCTGTTGACAACTGTTATAGCACTTACCTTAATTATTATGTCGGTCTATTGCGTTGTATTACCATTTGTTTTTAAATCCTGCTGCACAATTTTTATGATGTCAATTTTTGTCTATGACCAAATGTATTTGTTAATTTGCATACCTTACTTTGCTATACCATTGTATGTACTGTGTTGATGCTCCTAATCTGAAACTGTATTACTTTAATGTAACACTGTTTGTAACTTTGTAACCTCCCAGGTCGTGTCTGAAAATAGTCACAGTTTGTGTCTAGCACACCCACCCAGTTATCAAAAAGTAAATAAATAAATAAATAGTAGCAGGAATTGGCTGAACTACTTGTTAGTTACTGCCTATTAGTTTGTTGTGATACTATAACCCCACCCACAGTGAGGTTTGCAGGGGGCTCATTATTTTGGGAGGTGAGGCACTCAGCTTGCAATGGGAAGGGACAAGCCACTCAGTGTTTCCACAACTCCACACCTGCTGCTGGCAGACCAGTTGTGGTATCCCTCTCCCACCCTTCTAGCTAGAGGAAGGGTGCATCTGTGACAGCCCTGATCTGAAAGACAGGTGATGGGATGAAATGAGGCAGATAGGAGGAAGAACATAATGAATAAAAGATAAGGAGAGTCTTGGAGGGTACAAATGTTATTTTAATACCTCAGTGACAGAAATTGAGACCAGGCTTGAACTGAGTTTCACATACCATATTCATAAAAGGTTATTTTAAAATATTCAGACACAATTCAGCTTGTATTTCAACAGATGTTTGTGCTTTGTCCCCTCAATCTAGTTACGATTCTGTCTGTGACATCATAATGCTCTCACAGATTTAAGCCTGGGGAGTGAGGGCCAAAAACTGAGATGAGGGTTGAGACACAAAGTTCCTGTTTTCATTATAATATCCTTTAGAAATACGGAGTCACGTGATGAGCTAGTGCAAGGTAGATGTCTCTTCCGCAGCTCCCGAGTCCCAAAAGCTATTTAATTTAAAATAATTAATTCTTTGGCTTCCGTGATGGATCGCAAGTGAGGGGCATTGTTTATAAGGAGCTGGGACAGCTGGGAAACTGTTTTGGGGTCCGGTCTGGTGGACGAAAGGACTGCAGCAAACCCAAGCAATCTGGCTCGCAAAATGGCCGAGATGGAGTCAAGCAGCCCTGAGCCCCTCGTAGGGAGAACACCGGCGGTGAAACGCTCAAAGCCCCACTCCCTGGTCCCAGAACAGCCTGAGGTCTGGAAGGGGGAGGGCCCGGAGGGTCAATCAACAACAGGGGACATTTTAGAAATTAAGCAGCTCCTGAAGTGGCTGGTCGCCGATTTCACTATACTAAAACCTGCATTACATGCTCTCACCAAAGAGTGGTGACCTGAGGTTAGAATGGTATCACAAGAAAGAAAAAGTACTACGGTGGACCAAGATATAATTATTCTGAAAAGGCAAGTGAGAAAATTAGAAAATCGTCTGAAGATCAGGAGGCAAGAAGTCAAGGAATAATTTAATTATGGCTCGCTCCCGAGAAAACAGAAGGCTCAGATTGTGTTGCCTTCATGCAAGATCTTCTTTAAGTTATTTGGACCCACGCTGTTTGGTGATCTTATAATCTTGAGAGGGCCCACTGGCATTGAGAGAACCTCTGCGCGGCCTCGCGAATTATAATGTGTTTTCTTAATTACAAGGAAAATCTCATGTATTGATGAAAGCCAAAGCTAATAGAAATCTCCACTGGAATGGGGCTTCGTGTGGTTGTTTCAGGACTTGGTCCTCGGTGAGGGAAAACAGAAGGAGTACGGACATTAAAAAAGAAGCTGTATATGGCAGGTTTGAAGTTCAGACTGCAATATCTCTGCCACTTAGTAGTCAAGTTGGTGAATGGGGACAGAAAATACCTTCTTGGCAGAAGAAGCTTGAAGGCCTTAAAGTGGAATTACCTGATTTATTTAAACCAACTACTTAAGAGCAAAGGCGGAGTTGGACAGAGAATACAGAATAATCTGTCAAGCGCTTAGTTACGCTTGCTCAAGGACTCATAAGGGACTATTTAATTGTTTTTGAATTGTACTTGTTTGTATTTTTCTCTCAATGAATATTCATAATAGGTTAGTGAGCTTGGCGAAGGGGTAAAACCCCCCTCCCCCTTTTTTTTCCCGCTGTACAGGTTGTGGGAGCGGTAAGCCATGAAGATAATGGCTTTAGCTATTGAGATATAATTTCTCCATTATTAATTTGGATGCTTAGATGCAATGTTTTGCTGTCTGGTTTGTACCAGGCGATATGGGAGAATGAGGGTTTCTAAGTGTTATAGAGGACTTGGGGCTGGAAGGGCGTCTGGTGAGTGGGCTCACACGTTCCGGATCGATTTAGGGAGGTGATCAAGGATCGGGGGTAGTATGTGGGGGTTTATGGGGAGGGTAGAGAGAGAGAAACCATGACAGGTGGCCCAAGGGAATTTAATAGTCAGAGAGGGAGGGTTCTAGGCGGATATGGTAGATGGGGTCATTAGAATTTTGTCGTGGAATGTGAAGGGTTTTAGGGAAGGAGGAAAGATTGGTTATTCTCAGATATATTAACCAGATGGGGTCCATATCACTGCATTACAGGAAACCCACTTACTGGCAGATGAATTACATTTGCTTAGGAAAGGATGGGTTGGCAAGGTATTTGGAAGTGGGAATTGAGGCCTCTGGTGGGTGGCATTATTAATTAGAAGGGATGCCCATATGTGATCGAGCTTCAGGCTCCAGGGAAGATGGCAGGGAGTTTATACAATGGGCTCAGGTTGACACCCACTGGTGTGTGCCTCCATTTATGGTCCCACTCCACCCAGATCAGTATTCTTGCCTCTTTGGAGGCTGATTTGGCCACTTCGCAGGGCTCTTTATTCTGGCAGGCGACTGGAACATTTGCTTAGATAATAGAGTGGACAGGAGTCCCTTCCAGTAAAGCTATCAGTTCCTCCCAGGCGGCATTGCATAGATTCCTGCAGGTCACTGCTTTAATGGATCCATATCGGATCTATAGAAAGGAGAGACTGAGAAGACCTTTACTCTGGAGATATACGTTTATACCAGGATCGATTTTTTTGATTAATCAGGAGGTCCTAAGGGGGATCATAGGTATGTGTACTTATGAGCGGATCCTTTCTGACCACTCCCCAATACTGTTGATATGGAGGTCGGACAATATCCTCCCTAAGCCAGTTCATTGGTGCTTGGATGATAGGGTCTTAATGAACGATAAGATATTAGTCAGGTTGAAGGGCAAACTCAAGGAAATTATCCAGACTCAAATCCCTACTCTTGCTGATAGGAACTTAGCCTGGCCTGTCTGTAAAGTGTTATATAGGGGATGGGTTCAGTAATATACTGCCAGACAGAATAAACTGAATAGGGCTCGGGAAGAGTTTATATTGGGGGCCATTAAATCATTGGCGCCATTAGAGGGCTCCTCTGAAGAGACAGATCGGGAGCTTAGAGATTTAAGGGAGGAATATAAGGGTATCCTTAATTATAGGGTAGATTTTTGGATAGGGAGATTGAACGCCAAATATTTGTTGCAGGGGGATTTGCCAGGCCGGATTTTGGCCCATAGGATCAAAGAGCGAGAGGCGGAGAGAACGATTGTGGCAGTGAAGTTCGGTGAGGAATTTGTCTCGGACCCTCAAGGTCTGGCAGATGCTTTTGCCGACTACTATGCTGCAATATACCAGGAAGGGGCGTGTGCCGGAGGCAGAAATTAAGGGGTTTTAGAGACAATTTCTTTACCTAAAATGAGTCCGAGCAGGCCTAGCTCTGGCTGCCCTAATACTGGAGCAGGAAATTTTTGAGGTTATTATGGATTTGCCTAATGGGAAGGCACCAGGCCCAGATGATCTTCCAGCTAGATTTTATAAAGTTCATGTGAGACTTTAATACCTTTGCTGAAGGAGCTTTTTCAGTCATCATGCAGAAGGGATCCCCACCTCATTGTATCAGGCCTATATTACTCTGATTCCAAACCAGACAAGCCCAAACATTTGCCAGGTAATTATAGGCCCATAGCTCTAATAAACCAAGATATTAAGATCCTTACTAAGATACTTGCCAATAGGGTTTTGAAAATTGCCCGTGTTTGATTAGTCAAGAGCAGGTTGGGTTCATGCCAGGAGGGGGCCTGATGCGTTAAGAAAGCTTCATCATATCTTGAGAGGGCGGCTCTTTCAAATTCGGCTATGGCTTTAATTGCATTAGATGCCGAGAAGGCATTCGACCGTGTCTCTCACCAATTTTTGTTTCTCACTATGGAAAAGATGGGGTTCCCAGGGAGTTTCCAAGGGCCTCAGAAATTCTATGAAGCCCCTACGTCTCGAGTATTATGTAATGGATATCTTTCAAAGAGTTTCTTCTTAAAATGGAACGAGGCAGGGATGTCCATTATCACCAATTTTATTTAATATATACCTTGAGCCTTTGTTAAGGTCTCTTATAAAGGATACAAGGGTTCAGGGATTGATGTTCTGGGGTTAGAGCTAAGTTATCAGCTTATGCTGATGACATCTTATTACATTTAAGTAATCCATCCGAGAGCTTTCGGCGATCCCTGGAAATTATTGGGGAGTTCTCCAGGGTTGCTAATTATAAGTTAAATTTAGCCAAAACACAAGTACTCCCACTCACAATTCATACCCATAGGGGAGATTTTGAGCAGTTCCAACTTAATTGGGCCTCAGAAAAAATCAAGTACCTGGGGATCTGGGTTATGGCTAGATCAGAAGATGGGATGGAGGCGAATCTTGATAATATTGTAGTCAGAATTAAGCAAGATATTGAAAGGTGGAAGAGGCTTCCCCTAAACTTCACGGCCAAGGTGGGTCTTATTAAAATGAATCTTCTGCCTCGATTGCTGTATCCGATCTGTCTCTCTCCCTATTCAATCCCGAAGGCTAGATTTGTCAGCATTCAAAGGATCATCTCAGATTTTTTGTGGGACTCGAAACCCCCTAGGAGGAAGCAAAGTATACTACGCCTTCCTACTCTAGGGTGGAGTAACCTTCCCGATTTGCTAACATATTATAGCGAGGCAATTAGGATATATGGGACGATGGGATCATCAGATGGAGATGGGGAATATATTCCAACATGGCTGGAATTGAACAGCTGCTTTGAAAAACAAGACTTCAGCCAGGGCATTATTGCACGTGACCCGGAGTCTTTGCCAAGCATAGGAAAGCAATCCCCAATATACAAATCAGTCAGGGCTTGGTGGGAGTGGCTAACTTCGACCCAAAGGAAGGCTCAGAGGGGGGCAGGAGAACAACCTCTAGTGGGGAATCCTAACTTCCGCCTGGGGAACAGTGTTCTGAAGGGTCAATGGGTATCACTACTGCAAGACTCCAGAGTGGCTGATTTTATAGTCTCTGATAAGGTTCATTTGCCAACACAGGCTGGGGAGGGATTTTTAAAAGGATACAGCTTACTAACTTACTCCAGAAGTTTGTGCGGGACTTTAAGGATAGGGGAGGAAAACAGGTGCTTATATGGGATAGCTTAAGGAAATTGATCTTTCACAGCACCCTTTATCCAAAGTATACAAGGTCTTGCTAGATTATGTGGACACAAATTCTGAGTCTTGTATTGTATATTGGGAGAAAGCTTTATTCCCCCTGAGACCAAACTGGTCTGAAGTTTGGAAATATGTGAAATATTTGCCTATACCGAAGTATAATATGATGCAATTGTTTATTTGCTCAAACATCTACTATACCCCTTCTAAACTGTGTTCTAGAAAACTCAGACAGACAGATCTTTGTTTTCGTTGTGGCATGCAACCAGGGGACCTCCTGCATATATTTTGGAACTGTACTCGAATTCAACCACTTTGGGGCCTTATGGTTAAAAACATGGATCCGGTATTGGACTACTGGGATTACATTAGTCCAGAAATTTGCATAATGGGGGATTTGGGAAGGATTACGGTGGGCCGAGCCAAATATCATATTTCCCTGATGTCAGCTGTTGTTAAAGTGTTTGTTTTAAGACACTGAAGGAGGACATAGCTTATGATTATGATCTTTGGGTGAGGGATCTATTGCAGGTCCTAGAAAGAATTAAACACATACTGATGGAAGGAAAAAGAAATTTATGAACGGAATTGCAGGACTTTAGAGGTAGTCTATGAAGTTCAGTTAAAAGTCCTCGGTTCAGATCTGTCTGTCTGTGGATGAGCAGTGAGATAGACTCTACTGCACAAGGTTAAAGGGGTTTGTCGAGGTCTGGATTTGATTTCTGGCTGTGGGACACCCACGATAGGTACAGCTATTACTCCCTCACATAGGGGCTTACCTGATCGTAATACTCACTTGATAGATTGGGTTCGGGGTTCTCTCTCTCCTGGGGACACAGTTACCTGAAGATGGGCTGGTAATTTTTATTAGAGCTTGTGCGGATAATTTGAATTATTAATCTGGTCCAGAATCTAGGTTTGTTTAAGCTTGAGCATGAAAATGGAACTGATAGCCTATCCTAGTGGGAAGTGGTGTGTTTGGTATGGGAACTAACTTTGGTAACTGTGATTGTATATAGTTACCACATTCAGTTTTGGGATGTGGGCCGGGGGTCATAACCCGGGATATATGTTTGCCTATGTTTTGTATAAAAATTTCAATAAAGAAGTTTACAAAAAAATAATATCCTTTAGAAATACAGAAAATAATGAAATATAAGCTGAATAGAGACTGAATATTATAGATTAGCCAATGTTTATGGATACTGGATAAACACTAAATCAGCTGAATGGGGTTGGCTTTGCAGCACTGTTTGGTCTTTAGCCATCCTCAAAACTTCCTGTGTTAATATAAATCACTAACAGCAGCTTCCCCTGGGTCATTTCTTTTGCGCTCTGTTTTCCACACATGTCGAACTGAAGTACTCAGGAAGTATTCTGACTTCCTTAGATACTGATCATTTTGTTATTAACAAGATCATATACTGTTAATGGTACTTTTTTCGTACCCCCTTCCATGACAGCTGTGTGGTTAGCCGAGGGACCTCTGAGAAGTGATGCCTAAAATAGTTCTATTTTTCTTTACTCGGACATCATTGTGACGTTTGTCATGGAAACCATTCGTTTTTTTTATTTGACATCCTAAAACTTTACAGAAAACAGAAAAAGTTTTCAACACACTTCAGTTTGTGTGAATGTAAGGTTTTGCTTTGCCTCTTAGAACTCTACTGCTTGCCTGCTTTTTTGCACCTGAGGCTATAATCCTTTGCTTGCAACGTTGTACTAATTTCCATAACAGCTGACTCTAATGACACAGAGGATCATTGTGACTCCACTGGCCCAATTCCCAGCTGCGAATCAGTGCAGCGCAAAACAGTGACTTTGTACTCAAACCATCAAGTTATGAGCTGAAAGCATACTCAAATGTATGTCTGTTTTGCAGGGGGAAGGTGCCCCTGGAACAGTAGTACAATTCAAATTGGTGAGCCAAATGTCAGTGATCACACATGAGGTTTGTAATTAATAACACCCTAACAAATAATTAAAGTCTTATTGCTACTTTTGCAATTTATGTGTGTACATTGGCTGTTGAGACCCTAACTGGAGTAGTGTGTCCAGTTATTGAGGCTGCACCTTAGAAAGATATAGATAGGGTGCAGGTAGGTCAGAGGAGGGCAACTAAAATGTTGCAGGGGTTGCATCAAAAACCCGAGAGACTGAGGAACCTCAAAATGTACACTCTGGAAGAGAGGAAAGCAAGAGGAGACATGATGGAGACCTACAAGTACCTCACAGAGGTAAACAGAGTGCAGTAAAGGAGTCTCCTTCAAATGAGAAAGAGCACCAGGATCGGGGACATACAATGAACTGGGGGGGAGGGGTTAGGAAGGATATGAGGAAGTATTATTTTACTGAAAAGGTGGTAGATGGCTGGAATAGGCAGTCAGTTGAAAGGGTGGAGGTGAAAACAGTTGGGGAGGGCTTTAAGCATGTGTTGTATAGACACAGTGGAATATTAGCAGATACAGTAGGCAGGGAGGAGGGAGGGAGGGTCATCAGATATCAAGCCAGGGTCTGCAGAGACAGACTTGGCAGGGAACATTTGGGCAAACAGGATGGGCCAAGAGGTCCTTTTTTGCTGACAAATTCTTTGCTTCTATGAGCATATTATAAGTGAGCCTATTATTAGTGACACGCAAAATGGTGTTTTGCTGAATTTAAGTTTTGCATATTGTCGGTCTCAGGGTGGTGTCCTTAACCTATGGCAAGGTGGATTGGTATTGAATCACTGGGGACTCTTTTGCACACTTGACTTGGCCCATTTATCTTTCACTGAGTGGCAGCATTGCCCCTTTTATTTCGATCTTCTGAAATGAACCCTTCAGTCTGAGCAGCCTAATGAACCTAGGCCTCTTAGTCTTGCTTGCATCTCCAATCAGTACAAGGCAGGGATAGGAACCATAAATAAAATCCCACATCTGCATGGCAACCCAGTTACAACAGGTTCCTATGGGACTGACGCATGATGCTGCAAACCAATTGTGCATTTTAACACTGCTTCTTCAACCTGACCTTTCATGCCTGGCTAGAACAGAAAACCTTTAGCTCTGCATTTACATATTTCCACTCCCATTCTGGGCCAATAAAACTTAGTGTGGGTGAGGTCTAGGAAATAATCAAAACATAAATGTACTATTATGTCATGGAGTGCCACTATTATGATTTAGTTGGTAAGCATAGAAGCATAGCATTTGATGGCAGATAATGACCGCTTGGCCCACCTAGTATGCCCATTTCCCTACCTAACGGATAAGCTGCAAATCCTAGTTAACCAACAGCCTACTTCCTCCTAGCCCCCACTAGAATTGCCTTATGTCTGTCCCATGCATTCTTGAACTCCCACACTGTTTTTGACTCTACGACCACCTCAGGAAGGCTGTTCCATGTATCCACAACCCTCTCTGTGAAGAAATACTTCCTCACATTACCTCTGAGCCGTCCCCCCTCTATCTTCAAATTGTGCTCCCTTGTTTTTGCCCATCTCTTTTTCTGAAAGATGCTACCCTCTTGGACTTTGTTGATTCCCTTGAGGTATTTGAAAGTTTCTATCATGCCCCCCTTCCTCCTTTCCTCGAGGCTATACATCTTTAGTTCCTTTAGTCTTTCTCCATATGTCATCTGAAGCAGACCCTGCATCATTCTTGTTGCCCTCCTGTGGACAGCCTCCACCCTGTCTATGTCTTTGTGCAGATGGGGTCTCCAGAACTGTAAACAGTACTCCAGATGTGGTCTTACCAACTGTCTGTACAGAGGGACAACAACTTCCTGTTTTCTACTGGTGATGCCTCTCCCTATGCATCCCAGTATCCCCCCAGCCTTCCTTACTGCCTTCTCACATTGCTGGCCCACCTTTAGGTCATCTGATATGACTACCCCAGGTCCTTTTCCATTTTTGTTGTTGTCAGTATCTCACCCCCATTGTGTACTTTTCCCCTGGGTTTTTGTTTCCTAGGTGCATTACTTTGCACTTCTTTGCATTGAATCTAATCTGCCATACATTTGACCATTCCTCCAACCTTGCCAAGTCCCTTTTCATCCTTTCCACCCCACCTTGTGTATCAACCCTGTTGCAGATCTTTCTGTCATCTGCAAAGAGACATACTTTCCCTTCCAGTCCCTCTGCAATGTCACTTATAAAGATCGCTTCACACAAAGACCTGCCTCTGTGATGCCGGTTTTGATGTTTCCCCATTGTTGCTCCACCCCACCTTCTTGCCTGTTTGCTAGTGCTTTTCTGAGGCACTCTCCCATTTTGACAAAATCAGCCCTCCTGAAGTCCAGTACCTTCACTTTTGTGTGGCTTGACTCAACAGCTAAGTTTATCGTGAACCATACTGTTTAGTGGTCACATGTTCCCAGATGGCTACCCACTTCAAAATCAGAGATCCTCTCTCCATCCCCATTTGAGAGTACCAGGTCTAAGACTGCTTTCTCCCGAGTGGGTTCCAAAACTAGCTGTCTGAGGCATGCCCCCTGTAGGGCATCGAGAATGGCCCTGCTCTTGGATGTGGCTGCAGCAAAGGTGCTCCAGTCAACATCTGGCATATTCATGTCCCCCATCAGCAATATCTCCCCTTTCTCTGCCATCCCAAGGATGCCTTATATCATTTCCTTGTCCATATACTCCCCCTGAGATGGGTGTCTGTATACAACCCCTGTGCAAATTGTGGAGCCATTTCCAGTCTCCAGGGTGACCCACAGTGCCTCATCTCCTCCCTGTTTACCCTTTAGTTCTGTTGATTTTATCCCTTCCCTTACATAGAGAGCTACTCCTCCTCCTCTTCTTCTTCCCTCCCTGTCCCTCCTGTAGATTGTGTACCCTGGTATGTTGACATCCCAGTCATGGTTCTCTGAGTACCATTTTTCTGTGACTGCCACAATATTGAGGCATCCTTCTTCCATCGAGGTCACCATTTCAGGAAGCTTTTTACCTAGACTACGGGCATTGGTACTTATTACCCTCCATTTTTTTATGGCTTTATTTCTTTTTTCCCCATCCCTGTCTCTACTGCCTTTGTCTTTTTTTCCATTTACCCCTGCCCTTCTCCCTATCGACTGCTCTATTTTGGTATTTCCCTCACTAATTACCCTGATTTTTTGGGGGGGGCTAGGATTTTCCATCTCCTCTTCAGTGCCTCCCCCCTTGGCTAGTTTAAATGCTTGCCACTGAAGCATTTAAACCTATCATCTAGGATCCTGGTTCCCTCCAGGATAGATGCAGACCATCACACCTGTATAGGCCTGCATCCCTCCAGGTGGAGTCCCAGTCCCCAAAGAAGCCAAATCCCTGAGCTCTGCACCAGCTTTTCAAACACTCATTGAATCCCATTGTGCGGAGTGCCCTAGCCTCATCCATGCCATAGACAGGTAGCACTTCTGAGAAAGTTACCATGTTTGCTACTTGTCTAAGGCCCCTCCCCAACTCCACAAACTCCTGTTGCACTGCTCTGATCCCATTCTCAGCCAGGTCATTCGACTCTAGGTGGATAATGACATCCAGCTCCCTCCCCCTTGCCACTGCTCCCACGATCCTGAGGATTCATTTTCTGTCCCTCCAAGCCTTGGTGCTGGGCAGGCACCTTACTTCCCTTTACCCTCCCTCCCCCCAGTTCTACCCCCCACCAGAGTTGTTTCCTTCCCATGTGGGGTCCTGGGCCACCCTCCTGTGGGTCTCCATGGTGGAGGTTCCCATTATCCTCCTTGGTCTCCACTGCAGATGCCTCCATAGAGGAACCATGCTTCACCAGAGTGGCAAATTAATTGTGGAAAGGCACAACTGGAGGGATGTGCCTCTGTTCTACCACCCTCACCCTCCCTGAGCCCACTGTGGTCCAACCACTCCTCTTTCCTGGCAACCTCTGAGGTAGTGGAGGTGGCCTGGGTGGTCTCTGGGTTGGGAACCAGGTTTCCCAAATCCTTTCCAGGTCAGCATGGAGATGAACAACCTCCTCTCTCAGACCAGAGAGGTGTCTGCAAATAGTGCAGCAATGTAGTTTCCAGAATGTCTCCCAGAAGACTGCTGCTCCACAGCCAGTGCATTGCACCACTCCCCACATGTCTGTGTCCTTTCCAGTTACAGATGCTTTTTTGTTTGTTGTTCTTGTTTTAGTGTGTGCAAGCTTGTGAGTGTCTCTACCCCCTATTCAGTGTGCTGTGCCCTTAAAGATATGAACAGGTGTATGTTGTTAGCAGTTTTGAGGAAGTGATGTCAGAGCCCCTGCTATAAAGGAAGTTATGCACTTGGGGCAGGTGGGGTGAGGGGAAGGGTGGATGGGAGTAAACCTATGCTGTCCAGAAACAATCACCTACAACTCTTACCCCCCACCCCGGGGAGTGCCTTCCTTAATTTCAGACACCTGTTTCACAAAGGCTAAGTAACATGTCTAGTCACAACTGACAGCAAATATCTCCCAGCTACAGTTCCTCCCAGGCAAATTAAAGTTAAAACTAAGAAAGGTGCACCCCAAAAACAGAATCAATACTAGTTACTTACACAGGTCCAAAAAGTAATAATTCAGTTCAGTGTAGTCTAGAAAATAACCTCCTTGATTCAAGGAAGCTGTGGCTGCTTTCTCACTCTCCCTGTCTTCAATATGAGAAGGAGACTGCAACACCTCTGAGACAAAAAAACCTTTTCTGCAAAAAATAAATAAATAAAATAGGGGCAAACAGTAATTTTGCTTAGCCTAATGATAAAAAGTCACAAAAATGTAAGCACCACCTGTAATAATTTCACAGAATATGTACCCTGTAAGAAACACTTTGCTACAGAGAAAAATAAAGCAGTAACAGAAAATACACTTTGCAAAAGACAATTTGTATCAGAAGATTACAGCAGTAATCTGTTAGCACACACCTGTAGGCACACCTTGTAATAATGCAGCAGAAGGTATACCCAGCAACAGCAATGTGAATCAGAGAAAAATAAAGCAATAAAATGTTAGCAACAAACAGTAACAATCCCTGTGAGTACAAAATAAAAACAACTCACAATAAATCTGCCTAGCCAAAAGTTTTTATCATTTCCATTACTCTGGTAAGGTTCTTGGTTCTGTCCTTTCAAGCAAGCTAGAAGGAAAGAGCTCAGGTGAAGCTAGGTGCCTTGGCCAGCAAATGCTGATGCTTCTAATGTTCGTCTAAACCTTGAATCTCTCAGTAGACAAGAACCTGGTGAACTTTGTGCATTGACCATTACCTTATCAGCAATATAGTGGCTCTATGCTTGGCAGTCACTTGCTCAAAAGATTTTGCTTTCTTGAGTGCAGGAACAATGCCTCTGAAACAGTGGTGTTTGAGTGGCTCCTTCTGTAGTTTGTAGCTCTTTCTTATTTAAATGTGGCAGTAATAACTTGTCAAGTGCTGTGAAATTACAGCAGGCCACAGGCAATGAGTGGAAAAGCCTAACAAGGCAGTTTAGATTAGCAGGTGATGGTCTCATCAGTTTCATACTTTTTGCACTGGGCATAAACGGTGGCTTATGGTTTTCTAACCCAATCTTCTTTTTGGGTGTCACTGGTAAGATGTCAAGACAAAGAATCCACAGTGGTGTGTCTCATTCTGGGCTGATACTCTATACAGTGGTCATATGAAGACAATGCTGAAAGCCACTGGTGATCAGCTGTATCAAATTCTGATGCTGTTTTTGCATGTATCAGGGGTTGTTATCTGTCCTTACAGTGATTTGTGCTCCATAAAAATACTCAGGGAACTGGTCCACAGTTGCCCTTTTTAACATACAAAAATTCAAGTTTGTGTGCTGGGCAGTTACAGTCAGATGGCATCAAACACCTGCTAGAAAAGGTAATGGGTTGCAGCTCTTCTGGGTAGGACTGATATAACACTGACCTGATTCCATGAAGACAAGCATCAGGGTGTAAAGTGTATGGTCTGTCTGGATCACCAGAGGTCAGCATAGGTGCATTAGTCAGTTGGTGAATAATTTCCTAAAGTCTTGTCACAGGCATAATCCCAATGAGGTCTAAACAGCTAATTATCTCAGAAGTATTTCTTGGGATTGTCCTACTTGTCTTAAGTCTCTTGTTATCTGGAGGGTACCCTTGACTCAGATTCAGTAGTGGTCATACAATCAGGATGTAAACTTTGATGGAATGGGGATAATATCCACAGAATCCTAAAAATCTCTGTAGTTTCTTCAGATGCTTCAGTTTCATCTAGGTATTCAATTGTTTTACCTTATCTGGCTTGATACGATTCTATCCTTGGACAAGATGTGACCAACATACTTGACTGAACTTTGGAATAATTTACATTAGTTCACAGACAACCTGAGGCAAACTCCTTCAGATTATTCTGGACTTTATATAACCATGACTTGCACTTTTCAAAGGTCTTTCCGAAAATACTGATATCATGCCGGTAGAAGAAACATACCAAAAGATTCTTATCTCCTACCACTCATTATATGAGTCTATGGAAACTTGCTGGGGTCCCTGAAATCCCTTGGAGTGTTCTAAGGAACTCATAAACCCCCAATGAAGAGATGAATGCAGTCTTGCCCCTGTCAGGTTTCTCCATGGCTATTGGTAATACCCGCACCTCAAGCCCAATACGGAAAACAGACTTCCAATCAAACAACCAAGGACATCTTGTATTCTGGGCGTCATGGATTGATCAAAGGTGGTCCAACTGTTAAGGGTTTGGTAATGTACCTTCTGAGTCTGACTGATTCATTTTCTTTTTATATACCACCACAATAGGGGATGCCTACAGGCTGTGAGAATCTGTGATGATGCAGACTGCTAGCATCTGCTGGAGGTGTCTTCAAATGTCATCAGTATCTGTACTCCTCAGATATTAGGACCGCTCTCTGAAGGGATGTTTATCATTTATGCTAAACCAGTGTTGCTCCCCAAACCAGCGTTGCTCTCCATTCACACAGCCTACATTCCACTCACTTACTCACAGGGGTAAATGGAAAAATAGACAAGGACAAAAAGAGCTGGGATGGGGGAAAAAAGGATACAGCCAACATTAAATGGAGGGCAATAAGTACCAATGCCCATAGTCTGGGAAACAAGCTTCCTGAGCTAGTAGCTTTGATGGAAGATGAACAATTGGCTATTGTGGCAGTCACAGAAACATGGTACGCGGAGAACCATGACTGGGATGTCAACATACTGGGGTACACAGTCTACAGAAGGGACAGGGAGGGGAAAAGAGGAGGTGGAGTAGCTCTATACACAAGGGAAGGGATCAAAGCTATAGAACTAAAAAGTAAAGTGGGAGGACAAGAGGCACTCTGGGTCACCTTGGAGACAGGGAATGGCATCACAATTCGCACAGGAGTTGTATACAGACCCCCATCTCAAGGGGAGGAAATGGACAAGAAAATGATAGAGGACATTCTCAGAATGGCTGAAAAAGGGGAGATACTGTTGATGGGGGACCTGAATATGCCAGATGTTAACTGGATGACATGTATTGAAGCAACATCCAAGAGGACGGTCATTCTCGATGCCCTGCCGGGGGCAGGCCTTAGACAGCTAGTGTTGAAACCCACTTGGAAGGGAACAATATTAGACCTGGTACTCTCAAATGGAGAGAGGATCACAAATTTAAAAGTCAGTAGACATCTGGTAACAAGCGACCACTGCACAGTGTGCTTCACAATAAGCACAACCATAGAGACGAGCCATACAAAAACAAGCATACTGGACTTTTGAAGGGCTGACTTTGGCAAAATGGGTGAATACCTGAGGAATACACTAGCAAATGGCCAAAAAGGAGGGGTGGAAGAACAATGGAGAAAAATCAAAACTGCCATCATAGAGGCAACAAGCCTTTGTGTGAAACAGATAAAGAAAACAAAGCGGAGTAAAAAAACACTATGGTTCTCAAAAGAGGTGTCAGGGAAGGTTAAGGAGAAGAAGGCTGCATTCCAAAAGTATAAGGAATCACAGAAGGAGCATGACAGGGAACTGTATCAATTAAAGCAGAAAGAAGCGGGGAAGGCAGTCAGAATAGCAAAAGCCCAAACCGAGGAAAAAATAGCCAATTCAGTTAAGAAGGGGGATAAAACCTTTTATAGGTACATTAGGGAGCATAGAAAGGTTAAGGGAGGAATAGTGAGATTAATAAGGGAGAGGGGAAGTGGGCAGAGGGAGACAGTGAAAAGGCAGACTTACTGAATGAATACTTTTGCTCAATATTCACAAAAGAAGATGAGGAGGAGTTACCTAAACCAGACAATAGAAGCACTCTGGGTAGGGATGTTGACACCAGTCCATTTACAGAAGAAAGAGTCCTCACAGAACTCCTAAAACTCAAGGTGGACAAAGCAATGGGGCTTGACAGGATTCACCCCAGAATCCTAAAAGAACTAAGGGAGGACCTAGTGACACCACTGACCACACTTTTTAACAAATCATGGGAGGATGGGGTGGTACCTGAGGACTGGAGGAGGGCAGATGTGGTTCCCCTTCACAAAAGTGGGAGCAAGGCAGAAGCAGGAAACTACAGACCTGTAAGTTTGACCTCAGTGGTAGGGAAAATGATGGAATCACTTCTGAGAGAAAGAACTATTGAGTACCTAGAGGCCAGTGGGGCACAGGACCAAAAGCAGCATGGATTTACAGCAGGAAGGTCATGTCAGACGAATCTAATAGATTTCTTTGACTGGGTGACCAAAGTGACCAGGAGGGGCTGTGGATATGGCCTACCTAGACTTTAGCAAGGCATTTGATACAGTCCCACACAAGACTGATAATCAAGTTAGCCAGCCTGGGAGTGGGTCCCAGGGTGGTGGCCTGGGTAGCAAACTGGCTGTACAACAGGACACAGAAGGTAATAGTGAATGGAACATATTCCAAAGAAAGGGGGGTCACTAGTGGAGTACCTCAGGGCTCAGTACTAGGTCCAGTCCTCTAACATATTTATAGGTGACATTGCAGAGGGTCTGGAAGGAAAGGTATGCCTCTTTGCATATGACACAAAGATCTGTAACAGAGTTGATACACAAGGGGGGGTATAAAGGATGAGAAGGGACTTGGCAAGGTTGGAGGAATGGTCAGACATATGGCAACTTAGATTCAACGCAAAAAAGTGCAAAGTAATGCACCTGGGAAACAAAAACCCAGGAGAAGAGTACACAATAGCAGGGGAGGTACTAACAACAACAATAATGGAAAGGGACCTGGGGGGTAGTCAAATCAGATGACCTAAAGGTGGGTAAGCAATGTGAGAAGTCAGTAAGGAGAGCCAGGGGCATACTGGAATGCATAGGAAGGGGCATCATAAGTAGAAAAAGGGAAGTGGTTATCCCTCTGTACAGACAGTTGGTGAGACCCCATTTGGAGTACTGTGTGCAGTTTTGGAGACCTCATTTACGCAAGGACATAGACAGGATGGAAGCAGTCCAGAGGAGGGCAACTAAAATGGTGCAGGGTCTGCATCAGAAACCATATGAAAAGAGACTGAGAGAGCTTAATATGTATACCCTTGATGAAAGGAGGGACAGGGAGGACATGATAGAAACGTTCAAGTACCTCAAGGGAATCAACAAAGTCCAGAAGGGTAGCATCTTTCAGAAAAAGAGATGTGTAAGAACAAGGGGTCACAATTTAAAGATAGAGGGGGGACTGTTCAGGGGTAATGTGAGGATTTTTTTTTTCACAGAGAGAGTGGTAGACGCATGGAACCGCCTTCCTGGAGAGGCAGTGGGGTCTAAAACAATGGAGGAATTCAAACATGTATGGGACAGACATAAGGCAATTGTTGTGGGGGGTGGCAGGAAGTAGGTTGTTGGTTAACTAGAATCTGCAGCTTATCCAGTAGGTAGGGAAATGGGCAGACTGGGTGGGCCAAATGGTCCTTATCTGCCGTCAAAGTCTATGTTTCTATGTTATTGAGAAGACTTTGGTTCTCTGAGGCAACTTCTGTCTTATGTTGTCCTTCTCTTCTCAGGCAATATGGACTCGTCAAAGTTAAAGGAGTTTGTAATGATAATCACTGCAATGTCTGTCAGTGTTGGTTTGGACCCATCACCCTCAGTGCAGTAGTTTGTGCCAAGTCCCTTCCCTTTTGGATGGCAATGTCATGACTCTGTAGCATGTTTCACTTGAACGGACACTCTCCTTTCACAGGCATGAGCATTTACTGGCAGGATGCAAGACTTTGCCAAAAGTCTTTCAGGCAACTCATGTTCTGCAGGGGCATCTATCATCAGCAATTGCTTCTCCACACTCTTTGGTTACCACATTCCACAAATGGCACAAACTGAATTGGGGAGCAGAACCAGTTCTTTCTCCTCATGATGCCAAACAATGCCTGCATGGTCCTTATCTTCCTTGGTTGCTTTGCTGCATACCTGGCACAGGTTCTTCTCCCAAGTTCATGCAGATTTGATCTCTGTTTCAGGTGCTGGTTCTCTTGCTCCTAGCCCAGCGGTCTCAGTCTTCCAAACATATGGGCATTAGTCCCAACTATAATTGGAAGACCATCATACATCTTGGCTAGAAGGCATGCCAAAGCATCGGTTTCTACTGGTCCCTCTACTCAAGACACATCCTCTAAGAAACTGATTCAGATGCATATGACTCCAAGAAAGAGGTAGGCTTTGTTACTCAAATCTCAAACATGCAGTCCTTCTAATGAATTCAGTTTCTGGTATAACTATACCAGTACTCATCTGTCTGGTCAACCATGTCATCACAGCTAGGTGGGAACACATGAGCAGCTTTCCAGTGTGATCTGGATAGACTTCAGGTGTGGCCTAGCACCAATTATGTAACAGTGAGCAGGCCTGTCTGCTAGTATTCAGGCCTGCTATCATTCCCTGGGCAGTTTCCTCAGGCACAGTGGTTGCAAACAGTACAGCAACATGTTAAGGTCCAGATGAGGCCTAGACTGGGGTGCTTCCTTGCCTCTACCTAGGATACACAACACCTTGAGCCAAATCTCACTGACCTTACATTTCCCTCAGTTGCACCAAAATGGTTAAAAGTTGTCTGTACTCCTACCTTTAAACTTAAGCAGCAGTTCCTGAAGATTGTCTACAAAGAGCACTCTTTCAACAATAGATGTATTTTCAGTCCGGATGGGACTTCTGCAAGTTCTGGTACCAAACAGCAGCTTATTTACCTAAACCCAAGCTGGGCTTCAGCTCTTCCTTTCAGCATGAGCTCAGGCAGGACTGACTAAAACCCCTCCTTGGTTCTGGAAATTCTTAGCACATGCCTGAATAACCTGTCTTCTCATTGGCTGTATCTGCTGTCAGTCACTTATAAGTGCACAGTTCAACACGATTGCTGTTGCTGAAGGTGCCATAGCAAACTGCCATTATACATTCCAAAGTACATCTTCATGCAGTTCTTCCAGTATCCCACAGGCTTCTGATGGGATGGTCCTGGGGGTCAGAAGCTTCCAAGATGGTAATGACTGTGCTGCTGCAAAAACACTGAACTGTACAATTATTTATTTTACTGACTCTGTGCCCGGAACACTTGACAATCAATCCATGACGGTTAGCCTCCTCGAATGAGATGTCCAGTGTGGCAGAAATATCTTCAGAAGTCTGGTCAGTATTTTGAGAAACTCCAGTCTTCAAGCACAAGAACGCTTCTTTTGTTGGTTGTAGTGGAGCCATTGACTGATGCTTGGACCACAGGAAACATATACTTTCTTCTCTTCACCTCTAGGTTATAGACTCGGATCCAGATCCAGCAGGCAACATAGTAGGCCAACTCCAAGCCTCTGGTGATTCAAAGGTTAATCCCATGGGAGGGAGGGGTTACCCTATGATCTCCTATGATATTCCATTCCAGCCATAGCAAAAGGTTGCTTTAGATTTGTTCATACTACACAATGAAAAGTACTTGTAAGATTACTGCAGTCATTACTTTGAGTCAAAGCATTTTAAAGACACAAAATCACCTACTGTAATTGGTAAGCACAAAGGCATTTTGAGCAGCATATACAGTACCTTAAAAGGTCTTGTCAGGCAGTGGTGCACAATATTAGTCATAGGAGCTCAAGCAGTTTGCGGACAACTATGGATTTCATCATGCAACATACAATCCTCACTACCTGCAGTCAAATGGACAGACAGGACAGTGAATGCTGTAACACATTTGCTAGCAAAGGTTAAGGAGTGGGGTGATTCTTATCTTGCAATGCTGGAAGGCAGAAATACACCAGTTGATGGTATGGGCTCCCCTGCTCAATTGTTAATGAGTCAGGATTTGATATTAGGGTTACCATCAACAGATCTGCAATTGAAGTAATTAGCCCAGCTGTAGCTCAGAAAAAATGTAAGAAAAAAACTGTCTTGTCAGATGAAGTACTACAGCCAAAACACTAAAGCCCTTCTCTGTCTTTAAGAGGGAGACAGAATGTGAATAGAGGCCAGACAGCCAATAGCATCAAACTACAGCTACAGCCAAGCTGAACCAACCAGGGTCGTATCTTGTACGTGCAGATAGTGCATATAGAGAACATCATTATCATTTGTTCAAATTGCAGGAGGAACAAATGAATTCAGCAGATGCTAATTCTTACATAATCTGCTGCTCCGGAAGTTTTGATGGCTAAACCTACAGAGAATTCTTAGGATATGACTAATCCTTATGTCACTTGGGCAAGGCACAGTATGAAACCACAAAAGAGAATGGATGTTTGTACCTTAAAAAAATGTTTCAAACAAGGATTTTAACACAAGCTGTGTAATGTATGCATTGTTAACTCATATGTTTACAGCACTTTGAAAATCATCTAGCAGTATTAATAAGGTTTTGCCAAATATTACTTTAAAAGGTTTTTAACACTGAGGTATCAATGGAGTAGTATGCTATTCATATGTGAAGGGTGATAGCAAATGTTTAAAAAAATGCATTAAGTATGGGAAGAGGGGTGATATTTGAAATCATGTTGACATAACGCATTACACGCCTAAATGCAAGAAGCGTACTTCCAAAAATGCATGACATAGAGGACTTCTCCGTTCTCTACAAACCACACTTTCTTACTATCTCGGAATCCTGGATCTCAACCTCCATAACTGACTCCATAATCTTTCTCCCAGACTTTAATGCCTTTTGAAAGGATGGACACCCCAAAAGAAGTTGTAGCATCCAGTTATACATTGATGCCAACCTCCAGGCCAAAATCTGCATTCCTCCCTATTCACCAAGTACCCTCTGTGAATGGCTGTCTGTCAGTGTCACACTAGGTCCAAAAACTTTATGTATTACTTGCACTTATAACCCACCCAAAGTTGGACCCAGTGGTCTCCACGACCTAACTCAAATGATCAGCACACTCCCGGCTTCAAAGCACACTGTACTCGATGACCTCAGTCTGGAGTAGCTCGGCAATACATCCCCTTACCTAGATGTTCTAAGCCTAGGTCACATTGAGCAAATAATTCAAACCCCAACCAGATACAACCTCAGGTCTAGTAAACATACCCTTCTGAATGGGATCTTGGTAAACAAACCCGAAATTATTCTTTCTGCAGGAGTACCAAGTGACTCTGTTAGTCACCACTATACCATTTATTGCCAAGGGCACAACACTACCCCAAAAAACTCCCCGATGATCATCTTCTATAGAAGCAACTTCAACATGAACATATGAACATATGAAAATGCTAGCAGATACAGACCTCACGGTCTATCTAGTTTGCTTGATTGTGCAGCTAGCCTCACCTTGTAGCTGCCCCACCCACCCCGCCCCTTCATAATTACCCCTCTTACTCTGTCCTATCTCCTCTTAAAGCCATCTAATGTGCTACAGGCTATTACCTCCTCAGACTGAGCATTCCACTTGCTCACCACCCTCTCTGTAAAATACTGTCTCCTGACTTCCCTCCTGAATTTTCCCCCCTCCAATCTCAGCTGGTGCCCCCTCGTGATCCTCCCCCTTCTGATCTGGAAAATCCCTTATGTACTAGTCTTGTTTATCTCCTTTATGTATTTAAAGGTTTTGATCATTTTCCCTCTATCCCTCCTCTCCACCAGGGAATACATATTCAGCTTGTCCAGCCGCTCCTCACAGGAGTATCCCTCTAATCCCTGAATCATCTTTGTCACCCTATGCTGTACACCTCCCAACAATCTGATGAACATCAGATGAACATAAATGCCTTCTTGTCTGACCTGCACCAACTTGACTGGTCCTTTATTGACACAGTACCTGATGTAAACTCTGCCCTTAGAGTCTTTATCCACACCTTAACATCAGTACTCAAAAGGCATGCACCCTTGCGCACCTGTAGGGTCAAAGCCAAAAGATCACCTTGGCTTACATCCAACATTTTCTTTCTCATGTGTGAAAGAGATGCATCTTGGGCTAGTTATAAGTACTCAAACTGCACCTCCGAATGGAACACATATATACATCTCCGTAACAAGTGTAAATATCTAATCCTCATCACCAAATGCCAGTATCTTAAATCCCACCAAACTCAAAATCTGTGTAATCCCAAAGAGTTCTGGCATACAATCAACACAATCCTTAACGGCTGACCCCACCCCCAAACCTTATCCACTGAACAAAATGGCATCACCCAAACTGACACCACCAAGACTGCCACCCTCTTTAATGAATATTTCAGTGACCTGTCCAAGTACAGACCTACTGGTGAAACTCAGTCCCTACCCATGCCAGATCAAACCTGACTCCCAATGGCCTCCCTTCTACATTAAAAGGGTGACACACCGTGAAGTGCTCAAGCTCCTCCTCTCTCTTAAAACCAACAAATTGGCCAGACCTAATGGTCCCCCCCAAGATTTATCAAACTTGCTGCCTCCCAAATTGGACTACTAATCTTGAAAATCCTCAACCTATCCTTCTCTACCAGTACTGTGCCTTCCCTCTGGAAAGCATCCATAGTCATCCCCTTCATAAAAAAGGAAAAAGACTTCCTTCAACAACTACCACCCCATATCAATTCTCTCTCTGCCCTTGCCAAACTTCAGGAGAAAATCATACACTGCCATCTCTCTGAATATTTGCGGCAATATAACCTCATATTCCCAGAACAACATGGCTTTCACAAAGGCCATAGTACTGACACTGCCCTTCTAACCTTCACTGGTGCCATCTATCAGGCAATAGATAAAGACCAATTCACAGGCACTGTATTCGTCGACTTGACAAAAGCCTTCAATCTCGTCCACCATAAAATAATCATTTCCAAGCTTCAGGCACTTGATCTAGGGCTCTCCATTACCGCTTAAGTCAAGGACTATCTACACTACCACCAACAAGCTGTTAAAACTGGAATCGCCCTATCCAACACGAATCCCATGCCCAGTGGAGTTCCACAAGGCTCCATCCTGGGATCAATCCTGTTCTCTTTCTTCATCAACAATCTCTCCACCATCTGCAGCCCAATCCAGACACTACTCTATGCGGACAAAGCTGTCCTCTTTACCTACAGTGTTAGTATCGTATCTGTCAACAACTCCCTTAGCAACACATTCACTGAGCTTCAGGACTGGTTTGCTTGAGAAAGAATGGTCCTAAACTTGCCTAAAACACAGTCCCTGCTGTTCGGATCCAAACAAAAAATAATCACACTGTCCCCACTCCTGAGTTTCAATGCTGGCAATGGTTCTTCTCTACAAAAGACCAACTTATGTAAATACCCAGGGATACACCTCGACCCCTCCCTTTCATTTGAGTCACACATCCAATATACCACCTCCACAATCCATTAAAAGCTAGGCTTCCTCTACCGCACCCACAACTTCCTGACTTTCGATATCAATGTCAAAATCACTCAGGCAAATCTTCTTTCCACAGTTGACTATGGTTCACCTGTCATTGACTCCACTGGCAAATCTGTACTTCAGAAAAAACATACATTATGTTATAACATATCCAAATCTGTCTCTGTGTGCAACCGCAAAACTCACCACTGAACCGCACTCGACAGCCTTCGTTGGTTTTCTCCCAGCCTCAGCGCAAACCTTGTTTTTGCCTCCCTAATCTTCAAAACCCTTTATACCAGAAACACATCATACCTTGCCCAAGACCCCTAGAATTCTGTGGCTGCAGAATTTTGCACAGAACTTGCAACCTACCACAGAATTTCTGCAGTGCCGTAGAAGTCACTGTTCTTGGTGATTCTTTATTCATTTCCATTTATCCATAGAACCTAGGTCCCTTCCTCTCTGTTTATATCCAAAACCCCTCTATGCTCAGAATGTGATGTTGTCAATGCTATAGCATCATACATTAGCTAATGAAATGGCTGCATTCTGCCACAGAAATAAATAGTCACTTATCTACTACAGCTCCCACTTCCAGAGGTGGTGGCACAGCACATCAGGCACAGTGATATTTACTCAACCTGCACTACAGCTTAATACAATTTTCAGTCTTATGTTATTACACTAGGGCCAACTTAAACAAAACCTTGACAATAGCATAGATCTGTTAAGTCCATACCTTACTTTGTACAAACTTATTTTTGCCTTTAAGGTGTAGAGATGCCATCTGAAATGAATAACCGGTAAAATGAATTAACCTGTCATTTTTAAGAAAAATTAAGTAATTATGCCCAGAAAAGTGAAATCTAATAATGTGTAGACCTGTTGAAAGAATAGACCTGTTAAATAAATAATTGTTCAGTACATATTTTTACCAGGGTTACTGATTACATATTGTCATTGGTTGATAGAATCACCTAAAAGTTATGGAGAAATGTTGTGTGCAGGGCCAGCTGTTGGGCCAGAGGGTAGCATGTTGTGTTCCTGTGCCGGTAGCTCAGGTTCAGAGATGAGCTCTGGGAGCTGGCTGGGCTGCACAAGGATTGGTGGAACACATCACTGCTCTGAGCCTGGGAAGGTATGGCGTGGTGTTCTGTCACACGGGGGACACATTGTGGTGGGCTGGACAGCTTTATCTCACAATGGGTTTACATGCATGTCATGGCCTGATGGTGTTACATAGTGTGTCAAGGGAAGCAGATTGGCATGAAAAATGAGTTTTGCAATAACTCCTCTATTCTATTTATTCTATTTCCAAAGGGACCTGTATGACTGAGGATACAATGTCATGGAAATGTAATATATATATATATATATATATATATATATATATATATATATACACACACACACACACACAATGGGGGTGAGAGCTATTCCAGTGGAGTAAATGGAGATATTATAACTGCAGTGAGATAAATGCTCATTGCAGTGAGATAAATGTTGATAACATCAGTGGAGTGAGATATAAACAGAATAATAGATAGGTTCTGGTGTATTATATATACAATAATGGATGGGGAAGTGTGCTTAATGAGAAATTAATAGTTGCCCGAGGTGTGGGATGCTACATAAAGCCCTCGGGGTTTATTAAGGCATCCCACACCGAGGGCAACTATTAATTTCGAATTGAAAACACTTCCCCATCCCTTATTAAATATAATTGCTGGTCAGCAATTTTTTGTTTTATGTCTTTTCATTTATTTTGCGGTTGTGATCTTACCGCATTTGTCTTCCCGTTGCTACTGCCTGTTGTTTCTGGCCACCGAATGGCAGGATCATCCAGATAGCGAGTGAGAGACATGCTGCCATTTCTAAATGGCAGCATCAATAAGACATATTCTTTTATCTTTTTTAAAAAGCAACGCGAACGCTTGCTCTGGCAGCTCCTCACTAAGCAAGTAAGGAGCTACCATGTTTTTCGAACTGAAAGCCCGCCCCAGACCACACACAGTGCCAATCAGGGAGCCAGTTTTCGTGACTGACTCAGCGCGTGTTCCCCGTTATAACTTGTGAGTTATTACAGGGAATTATAACTTGGTCAGGCAATGTAAAAAATTGCTGACCAGTTATTATAAGGCAGTAATTCCCTCAAGAGGTTTCTTGTGTCCCCAGAAACTCGAGATGGAATTTCTGCCTTGAAACATCAGAAACTATTTGTTATTTTTTGTAATATATGAATGCGAGGAATTTTCAAGTTCTTACTTGTGCCTGCTGAAGCAAGTGAGGAATCTTCTGGTGTGAGTTTAGGAAGGGACCCAGTAATTTTTTTTCAGCTGTATGGCGCTGCAGTCTGCAGAGTTAGACTCCGGGTCTTGTTCCTCACTCCTCACTCGCACCCCCTCGCTCCCGGTCCGGGTCCCGTTTACTTCTTTCTCTCAGAAAAAAAAAAGAAACATGGTTTAGACAGCAGTCACACTGGTGATCCCAATGATACCATTACGAGGACAGGAAGTATAGTATTATTGGGCTGGAAGTATACTATTACGGGACTAACTAAAATACAGTATTACAAGGGTTTTTTGTATGCTTTTTGGGGGTATTATTTTAACAATCCATATATTACATTCCATTTATCCATACTCTGCTGATGTCACCACTCACTCACTAAAGCTAGCATTCTAAATGAAAGTGCTTCAGAAATCAGTTTCTGTTTCTCACTGAAGCCTGCAATTTACTCAATTAGCATTGCAAAACACACTTACCTGTGTCCCATAGTTTCTAACACTCCTGGCCCATTACTTTGCTAATCTCAGCTTCAAAACAACCTGAATTGTAAATGAAACTCCTTTACAAAGCAGTTTCTCTTTTTCACTGCTAGCCGGAATTAACTCAATTAGCATTGCAAAACACAATCACCTGTTTCCCATAGTGTTTCTAACAATCCCAGCCCATTCAGAAACACTCCCACACCATCAGACCATCCATAAACTGTGCTGTCAATATAGCCTGGAGGTTAGAGTAATGAACTTTGAACAAGCTAAGTACATTCAGCAAACCAGACTTGGGTTTGATTCTTACAACCTCTACTTGAATACTCTGACTTTGAACAAGTCACTTAACTGCTTACTACTCTCTGGTTATTCCTAAAACTCACCTGGTAACCAAACACTAAAAGGAAAAAGACACAACATGACAACACTATTGAAGCTCCTACCCCATTGTATAAATAGCACAAATGATGGGCAGATTGTGTGCTATGGGAAATATTTTCACTCCTGCAGAGTGAGCTGTGCGTTCTCACTTGTGCCTTTAGCACTCGTGAAAATACAGAGCTGACTCTGCAGGAGTGAGAATATTTCCCATATCTCACGCCTGCCCATCATGTATCCCCTATATACACTTACATGGAGTATCTCTCTCACTATTTATACACACACACACACACACACATTTATTTATTTATTGACATTTTTCACATTGAACAACAAGTTGCTTGTCTCATGGATTTGTATCTATGTTACACATTGCATATAAATATATAAGTGATACACAGTGGGGACTTCATGAGTGGTATAGACAATATGAGTACAGAAATACCTTATTTATCACATACAGTCCCCTCTGCATATTTCATTTATGCAATAGGCTAGGACCTTAAAGGATATATATTTTCTTTTTGCTTTTTAAGGCATAAAATTATTTCTATAACTCTGTTATTTTTTGAACTAGTGTTATTGTGCTTTCCCTCATCCTGGTTGCAATAACCACTGCCATGGAAGTGAAGTCAAGATGGCAAGCTGACAATGTCATGTGGTAGTTCGTTAGTGCCGGAGAACTTCCATAGAAATTACAAATCACCGCTGCAGAAGTTCTGTAGCAAATGGTAATTTTTGCTGCAGAACTTGATCTCAATGTGCCGCAGAAAAGTAGGGGCCTTGACCTTGCCAAGCAGATCCCTCTTGTAATTCTCCCCTCCTCTTATTCTACCTCCCACAACAATATTTCTGTCCTGTTGTTTCACACTAACACAGGCCAGCAGTCCTTCTCCCATGTGGCCTCCTTATGGAGCTCTATACCTCCCCAATGAGAAATGCCACCTCTCTCCAAGCCTTCACAAATCTTCTAAAATCCCATTACTCCTCCTCTGTTAAATGCCAATGTTTCAGCTAACCCCTCGCCTCTACCACCCTATTCTCATCCTTTCACCTGATGTTTGTTCATGCTGTATTTATAATTGCCTTTTCTCAGCTGTACACATTGCATAGAAAGTATACGTTGTTAGTATATGCTGTATCTTTAACTATCATTCCTATTGTACACAATGTTTTTATACTATGTATATCATGTTGCTCTTTGTTTGTACTAGCGCAATTGCATCCGGGTCGTGCCTGAAAAAGGCTCCAGTCATCCAGTGTAATTATCCAGTTAACAGATAGAGAGGAAAGAAGGAAAGAAAGAAAGAAAGAAAGAAAGAAAGAAAGAAAGAAAGAAAGATTGAGTCCCATTGCAGGAATTACTTTAGAATGTTTGAAATGTGGTTCCTAATGAATAAATTGATACTAAAAATACTACAACTATGCTGTTTTGTACCATCAGTCTGGGTGCTGAAAGGCAGACTCTGCTTCAGCTTTATACTTCTGCTGTTTTACAACTCGAAGTTGTGGGGTCACTGAAGTACTTAGGTATACAAACTGGATCAGCAGTTTTCCTTGAAGCCCCATGTACTAATTGGATCAGCAGTTATTCTTCAGGCCGCATGTTGATTATCTGTCAAAAGCATGGTTAGCAGACACTGAGGTGGACCTTGTGACCATCATGGAAATGTGGCCCACAAATAATAATGACTGGGAGATGACAGTCCCTGGGTATTCACTGTTCAGGAGGGATATAGGAACTGGTAGAAGGGGAGGAGTTGTCCTTTTTTGTCAAGGAAGGCATCAAGGTGGTAAAAGATGAGTGCATGAGGGGTAGCAGTGCGGATGCTAAGTTAGTATGGGTGCAACTCACATCAGCCTCAGGCAGGAAAGTATGCTTAGGGTGATAAATAGACCTCCAGGGCAAAGAGTGGAAAGGGACAGAGAACTCAGAAAGGAACCTGAAGAAGGTGTAGCAAAGGGGGAAGCAGTGGTGGTGGTAGGAGACCTGAACCTGCCAGACATCAATTGGGAGGTCCCAGAGGCCAAGAGTGCCAGGAGTCAGGCCTTGCAGGATGCCTTCCAAGATGGTCTACTGGTGCAGCTAGTTAAGGAGCCCACCAGGCAGACTGCAGTCCTTGATGTAGTGCTCACCAACTCAGACATGGTGGGAGTAGGGGAGCCATTGGGAAACAATGACCATAACTCTGTTTGGTTTGAATTGGCCTTCAGGGCAGATAAGCCACAATCAAGAACTGAAGTCCTTGACTTTAAAAGGGCTGACTTCAATAGGATGAGGGAACTGGTCATGAATAAGTTAGTAGGGGTGGAGGACAGAGGTGGGATAAAGGAGAGATGGGGTGTAGTTAAGGGAACCATCTTCAAGGCATCCAAAGTATGCATAAGCACAGTAACAAAGAAAAACAGGTTCAAGAGATCACTGTGGTGCTCTGCAAGGGTCAGAGAAGAGATAAGGTCAAAAAAGAAGGCATTTTATAAATACAAGGAAAAGCAGGGGGAGGTAGAATGGGAGGATTATCTACAGAAAAATAAGGGGACAAAGAGGGCTTTTAGGGAAGCCAAAGCAGACTCAGAGCTGTGTATCACAGATGGAGGTAAGGAATGGAGAATAACAGTTTTTCAGATATAGTAGTGAAAAAAGAAAAAAGCGGGGAATCATAAGGCTACTTGGGGGTGGGTGGGTGATAGAGGAAGATGGGCAAAGACCACCATCCTAAATGACTACTTTGCTCAGTTTCCACTAAGGAAGACAATGGTTCCATGCAGACAATGGCATCAAAGCAGCCACTAAGAGAACCACGGAAATGAGGCAGTCATTGTTTTCTAGTAAAAGGGTTGTGAAAGGGCTGGCTGTCCTTAAGATATAGTAGATAAGGGCCCTGGACCAGATGGGTTGCTTCTGAGGATATGCAAGGAATTAGCAATGGAGTTGGTTGAACCACTGGTATGTCTGTTCAACAGCTCACTAAGTTCTGGGGAAGTTCCAATGGATTGGAAGGTGGCAGACGTACTGCTTCATGGGGGGGTGTAGGAGCAACCAGGAAAATACAGGCCTGACAACTTAACCTCTATTGTAGGGAGGCTGATGGAGTCACCGATCAAAGAGGACCTCATAGACTACCTGGAGAGCAACAGGCTCCAGGATAGTATACAGCATGGTTTCATGGCAGGAAGATCTTGTCAGACTAACCTGATAGTTTTCTTTGACTTGGTGACAAAGGAATTAGACAAGGGCCACACCTTGGATCTGCTCTACTTTGACTTCAGCAAGGCTTTTGACTTAGTACTGTACCTCACAAATGATTGCTCAAGAATATGGAAGACCTGTGTGTGACTAACCCCATAGTTAACTGGGGGGTAACTGACTAGAGGGGAGACAACAAAGGGTGGTGATCAATGGGGTTAAATCAGAAGAAAAGGAGATAATGTTTCAACCAATTTAAGATTAGATTAGATAAGCACTTGATTCTAAATCAGATGGGTAACTGACACTAAGGAAAAGGACCCCACTAGGAGTGGGAGACAATTAAATGAGCCTTATAGCCTACTTTTTCTTACTCTACCAAGTATTATGAAGTATTAACAAGTAATGAGGGTGGTTCCACAGTGATCGATCCTGAGTCCGGTCATCTTCAACATGTTCATTAGTGACATTAGTGAAGGAATCCAAGGTAGGCTGTGTCTCTTCACAGATGACACAAAACTATGTGGGTGGGTGGATAGTGATGAGGGAATAAGGAAAACATACCTACAAAAGCTAGAGTGGTGATCAAAGGTCTGGCAGTTAAAATTCAGTTCTAGAAAGTGCAAAGTAATGCACCTGGTGAAAAAGATCCCCACGATAGAGTACTGGATGGGAGGGAAGTAGCACTGAAGCTAAGTAAAGGGATGTGGGAGTTATCATTAGCAACTCACTTAAAGAACCAGTGTACTGCCTGGAAACTGCCTGCAATTAATTGTAACTTTCAGATGTAGTCAGCTATCACTTCTTATATCTCAAGTATTTATTCTTTTCTGTTTGCTAATTAGAAATGTTTCCATGTGGCAGTACTGGGGTGATGTGTGGAGCAGGACTCTGTCTAGAGGAAAAAAAGTCAATTCTGTTCCTCCCACTGTATCAGCGCTAAAACCACACTATGACATCACTAGTAACCAATGAGAACCATTTCTCACTTCCAGGTTTCACTTTCACATAAAGCAGCAGGGACTGGCTCTCCCTGGTTACTAGTGATGTCACAAATTCCTGCATTTTGATTGGCAGCTTGTGAAAGTCACGGATTGTGGTGCCTCAAGTTGTTTGGTCTCATTTCTGATGACATAGTAGGGAGGAACAGAACTGACTTTTTTTTCCTCCAGACAGAGTGCTGCTCCACACATCACCCCAGTACTGCCAGGTGGAAAATATTCTAATTAGCAAACAGAAGATAAAAAAAAAAAATACCTCAGATACTGGAAGTGATAGCTGACTGCATCTGAAAATTATTAATTCCAAGCAGTACACTAGCTCTTTAAGCAATGGAGTCAGTGCAACAAGACCCATAGTAAGGCTAACAGGATGCTGGGATGTATCGGATGTGGTAACGCTGTACTCCCCCCCCCCCCGGGAGATAAGTCCGTGTGAAAGACCCTGCGCTGTCATCTTTTCCTACTAAAAGTCTGTTACACAACAGCACCCTTTTGTCTATGCTATTCTTTACTATCCTGTAGCTTGGCCATGTACACTGCCTTTCTTTTTTTCCATTTTTCCTTTTCTGTCTCTCTCTCTCTCTCTCTCTTCCTCAATGCCTCTGGAAAGCACAGCAGGCTATTACCTGGTTTGCCTGCCTTTACCTGGCTGTCATGCCAGTAATATGTAAAAGAATAGATAAAATCATTAACTGCAAAGCTGCAGATGCAGCTCCACTTTGAAACATCAATTTTGGTATTGTGAAGCGCTGCTGCGCTTTCCTGCACGAATGTGCACAGGATTGCAGCACCATGTACTGTAGCTGCCGTAATTTAAAGCACAGCTTTAGTAAATAAAAACAGCTTTCCCAGATATTCCCTTGTTTTGTGTATGCTATATATTTGTGGGAATGCTGTAAAAATATGTTCAAAAGTAGATGAATCTGTAAACTTGTTCCTGATCTCGGGACTGCCAAAGTAAAGAAAGAAATAGAGCTCTTTTTGCTTAGAACCCTTGCAAAAACCCCTATTATAAGAGAGGGAGCATTTTTAAACTTCCTCTCCTCTCTCTCTCTCTCTCTCTCTCAGAATTAACCATAGGTTTCCTTTAGCCTAAAATGTGTACCAAACCTGTACAGAGAAAGAAAAACAAGTATGTTTTTGTGCTACAGCCTGCTGCTTGTAGCCCTGCACTTCGAGTTTAAGCTCTGCCCTGACAGTTGTGGTTTAAGCGCTGTCACTAGCTAGTTGAAATCTGCCAAAAACTCTAAAAAAGGTTAAACAGTGTAAAATTAAAGTACCAAATATCCACACATAGTTTTAAAAATAGCAGGAGCTCTTTACTGTTTGTTTCTGTTACTTATCCCCCCTGCCAGCGTTGGCACCAAAAACACTTGCAGGGTTACAGAGCAATGGAAAATAAACAAATCTCTCAGCAAGCAGTGCCACAGAGGGTTTTTTATGCTGAAAATGCTATAAGCATGAGAAAACTTCTGTGTGACTGCTCAGCTTGCTCTGCCTGCTTTTAGAATGTTTTTTTTTTTTTTGCAAAGCAGGAACCCTGTACAGCAACCGAAAAGCCCAGCTTTTAAATAGTCTTACAGCAGTTGTTTTCTTCTTTGTTCTGAGCTAACAAAGGTTTCTGAAGCTATATCAGGGACTGCAACATTGTAAATACTTAGCCTCTAGCATTGCTATCATCCTGACTTTAAATAAATATGTTTTACTATTTTTCTATAGTCTCCACCCATTGTAGCTTACCTGGACATTCACCTTGCAGGTTTCCTCTTAGGGGCAAGTGCCCTTTTGTGGTTGGTTTTATCTGTGGTGGACTGTCACTCACAGTAGGTGGGTGGGGCTACAGTCTGAAAATACTTCTAAAAATGTTGTATTTGATTATTTTTCTTATGGGATGCCACCATCATGAAATATTATTACTGTTATTTGTTATATTATATTTTATTTCTGTTTATTATAGCTAGAATAGTTTTGTATTAGACTAGCAGGCAGAGCCTCACAAATCATGTGACCGTTTTGTATATAAGGTTCATTCTCCAGGTCTAGAGCAGATCAGTTCAACCTTGGGAGAGGTTGAGAAGACACATAGGGTGGGACAAATGCCATGTCCTCACTGTGTAATGTTTGTTTGATTTATTTTATTTTCTGAAAGTTTTTTTTTTTTTTACACACATCGGTGTGTTTTGCACCTACTTTTGTTGTCTGTGCTTTTCTGCTATGCACCCACTATGAAAAGGAGGGGTACTGATAGTAGAAGAAGAAAGGGAATACTTCCCCTCTACAGATCTCTGGTGAGGCCTCACCTAGTGTACTGCACCCAGTTCTGGAGTCCTCACCTCAGAAAGGATAAGGATAGGTTGGAGAAAGTGCAGTGCAGAGTGATAAAAATTATTAGGGCCAGCAGGGCAGATCTTATGAGCAGTATCTCAAGGCACTAAATATATACTGACTGGAAACCAGAAGGGAGAGGTGAGACATGATAAGTTCCTCAAAGGAAATAACAGAGTGAACTGTGGGAAAGGGAAGCTATTTATCCTGAATACCACTTCATGATCATGAGGACATGAATAGAAATTAAGAGGAGGTAGGTTCAAGAGGGATGTGAGGAAATATTACTTTATGGAAAGGGTGGTGGAACCTTGGAACAGTCTGTCAGCTGAGATCGTGGGTGTGAAACACTCAGGAGATTCAAGTAGGGCAGGGACTTAATGAAGGGAATAGTAGTTACCGAGGGCAACGGGACCAAGCAGGAGAACAGAGAAAGGATGGTGAGGTTTAGTACGCTGGAGGAACAGAAGGTTCTTGAGAATATAGGGAACTTGGGCTGACTTGTTGGACTTCTAGTCTTTTTCTGCCATCATTGTCTATGTTTCTGTGTAACTCTCCATCAGAAGCATGGGGTATTGTATAGGCTTAGGGCCTGACTCAGGGAAGAAGCATGTCAAGACATCTCCAATAACATCTTACTTCCTATTTTGCTGTATGGTGCCCTGATCTTTCTTTCCTTAAGAGAAATGGAGCTAAGTAGTCTTAAAGTACTCTATAATATGATCAGATGGTTTCCTGCTGGTGCTGTCCTCAGGTAGCACCACTGTGATGTAGTCTCCTTGTTAAAATGGCCCTCCTTGATGGTACACTAAGTTACCTCTTACTCTGTCTTATTTGTAATATAATTAGAATTTCCTCACCTCCTAGTCTACAAGGCATCCTTGAGTCAAAGCCCCAGAGAAGAATCTTCCATTTCTCATCCAGTACTACATTAGCAGTCCCCAGGACTAAATAAGGCTCAGTTTGATGGTCCTTTGCCAGTACAGCCCCAAACCTCTGAACAAACGTTCAGTGGTATTGATCATGCCACACTGGCTAAACAGGGTGAAGACTTGGATGCACTTTTGCTGGAGAGGGAATCCATGTGGATTTTCCAATTGGAAGATACTACCCCCAGGCCCCAATGACAGAATCGATACTATGCCCCCAATATGAAGGAGGAGAAGAAAAACGCAGTAAATAGAAACTCCTTGTTTTCAGAAATCTGTCATTGGCCTTACAGTACTGGAATGTTTCTGTAACCTTGATTGATGTGTAGTCCTACTTTCTCCATACTAAACAGTAAAGAATATGGTGTATGGCCATTATAAAATTTGAAATGGGAAGAAATACTTTTGCTGCATTTCTACATATATACATATACAGTGAACTTAAGTGCTAGTTGTTAATACAGCTCATTAAGTATTTCCCCATCTTAATTTGGCCTGCAATGCACTTTGGCTTATAATGTACTGTCACTCATTGTATAGATGTTATAAGTTGGAACCTATCTAATTTGGATATGCTTTTGATGATTATAGCACTTTTTTGTATTGCACTTTAGGTAACAATCTGGTATATATGTAGCACTGTACCTTTAAATGTGCACTAATACTGGATTGGTTCACTGACATTTGTAAGCCATGACACTCCCATTGACCAATACCCCTTGAAAAAGTCCTTTGGCAAAACCTGGTCGGGAGTTCTGTTGCTTCTTGTTGTATGGTTTGCTTTGTATTTATATGCATTTTTGCACAGTAAAATTTGCCTATGTTGAAGCCTTGTGCCTGTGTTTCCTGTTTAATAATGCTGGGTTTCTTTGTCACTGGGCACAGGCTTTTAGAGAGTTGAGTGGTGAGTTTCTGCTTGTGCAGTACAGAGACTGAATCTGCTAAGTGAACATTAAATATTCACACAAAATCAAGAAATGCTGAAGTTTCCTACAATCGATGTACTAAATTTTGACACAAACGTTTGTGGCAAAAATGCATTTTTAAAGGTTTTCTGAGGGTCTAAATCTCAGAGCTCTGAGAGCAAACTGTCTCCAGCTATCCACTACACATACTACACTGAACTGAGGCTGTGCAAAACAATACAGAGCCCACATGAATCACTGCAAAATTTGCCTTAAAAAGCAAAAAAATAAGGCGAAGTAACATGAAGTCCATAGAGAACAATGGAGACTTTGCGTTACTTCAAGATGCAAAGTTATTCACTTCACTTTGTGGATTATTTTGAGAAATTCAGGTTATACATGCAATACTATGCATAGTGAATTTTAGGTACTATGCCCACCTCGAGTCCTGAACAGCCAAGAGAGTTCAGAACCAAGGTGCTTACGGAGCCACAGCAACCTGTCTAGGAACCCTTTCAGCAACCAGGATGCAGCACACTTTGCTGACCTCAGATGAGCCACAGGTAGAAAAACCACTTGCTATCAATATTTCAGAATACAAGTTGGCTGAATGTGAAAGGACTGTATTAGAAAAGGGACTGATGTTTATCCAGATCTACCAAGGGCTTTAATGCTATTGAAAACTGGGGCGTTTATAGTTTACATACGTTAGAATCTATTATCAATAAATTATATAAGAAAACTTTAGGCTTACCTATTTTGGCAGCTAATGCATTGGTAAGGGCCCATCTTGGTCAAATTACGTTAACAGCAAAAAGTCACATAAGAATAATACATTTTTAGATTAACATGACACAGGAACCATCTGGTTCATTTGTTGCATCAAGCATAAAAGAAAAAAAATAACATATTTAGATCTGTTATGTGACGGTTGGTTGCCGATGGTACGTTCCTTACTTGAGAGATATGATCTCACTGGTTTACGATATTGGGATGACCATGCAATAAAAATACATGAAAACTATGCAAAAGTTGTCTCTGCAGTGGTTACAAGAAAGGACAGGGAAATTGATTTACAAAAAATTAAACAATTAAAAGTTTCACAGTGGTTAACTAACAATATACAGGCACACTCTCTCAAAGAGTATTTACGGCTGATAACTAACCCAACTCACAAGCAAATTCTGACTCTGTATAGATTTGAGTTATTTCCCAGCATCATACTAACTGCTAGATATTCTCGACAAGTTCTTGTTTCTTCTAATTGTTTATGTTATTTAAATGAACCTGAAGATCTACATCATATACTCATAAGATGCCAACGGTATGAAAAAATAAGGAAGAAATATTTAGCTAGATATTCTCATCATACAGTATTATTATACCTTCACATTGCCTTCTCGCTCTTTTATTAAATTCTGAAAGTCTATGGATTCTTACTAATTTAGCAGAATTTTTTTATTGCTGCAAAAAAAATAAGACTGAAATATGTCCAGCAAAGACTGTAACCAAGGAGCCCTACTTGATTCTTACTAGGATCTTTTCTCTCGTTATGAGATTGGAGATTACGGTTTAATTCGGGGGTGTAGGTAACCAGACCCGAACCCATCTTTTCCATTTACACTTCTTATTCTGACATGGATTAAGGAGTTTGTTAGGGCTTAAGTCCATAGTGTCTTTTGTGTTAAAGATATTTATGTATGAACTTCTCTTGGGAACATAATTAATGAAATATTATTGTATACTAATATTACTTTTAACTCGATAAATTATCTGGAGATTGTCAGGGTCAAAGTCTGTTGTATCCTAGGATAATGACACCTAAGCATTAAAATTTTGAGAGGGATCTGTGTCATTACAATAAGAGATGTATAACTAAAATAATGAATGCATATGCATTATCTTGTCATGATTTTAAAACACTGAGGTATACAATTATTTTTTTATGTATTTGTACTGATATTGTATTTTTAACTTTGTGCATGTAATGACAACATATGTTGAACAATAAATTTAAACTTGAGTAAACTTATGCAGACCACACAGTTGAATGAATTTGAGACTATAGTGTATTTATTTTTATTTGTTTTTATTTATTAGGTCTAGAATTACAATATCTTTGAGCCAGGGCTCTTTTACAAAGGTTCCACGACAGGTTACAATTCAAAAAATAAGACATGTAAATCAGATTATAAATTCAATACATAGGACAAAGTTACAAAAGTGTAAGCTAAACAGAGCAACAAAGCATCTGAGAAACAAAACAGGTTTTGGAGGCTAGATTACAAGGAGATAGTGGATGAGGTGCAGAGAGGATACAGGTGCAGAAAAGAGAGGAAGAGTAGAGGGGGGTGGACAGCTATAGAGGAGGAGCGCAGCCAGAGGCATTGTCATAGACATAACATACGGAAGTGCATGCTAAGGGGTAACCAAGTGCTAATAGGAGAGAGAGAACTGCATAAGATTAGGGAAATATTCATGGGTTCAGCTATTGGAGGCAGTCACAGGAGCTAGATACAGTGAGAGAGGGGCGTAGTCTTGATTTAAATGCACCAAGGGTAGGAGTGGAGGAAATGAAACTGTTTAAACCATTTAGCCTCCTGGGTGCCCTGTAGGCAAAATATCTTTGACCTTGTGAGGTACGACAACTACAGTTGACTTTAAACACTTTATAAGAAAATTAAATTTAAATGTGTGTTTTCATCAGGAGGAGGATATGGGGCACTCTAATGAGACTCATTTACAAAATACTGCTGGGTCAGCTAATTCAAATGTGGGTGTGGAAAGTGGTAATTTTAAAAGAAAATCCAGTTTTATACCTCTGAATAACAACCTTGGTGCTGCTTCCTCTTCCATCCATTTATCCATCTGTTGTGGAACAGCAAGAGAATTACTTACAAATTTCTTAGTCTGAGTTATTGAGTCGCACAGCTGTACAGCAGCAGAATTCTTATCTTGATTAGGCAATTCCTCTCTCTTTACTGCTTTTATAATTTATTTAATGAATAATGACATCTTGATTTTTCCCCCCATGAGTCACATTGGTTTGCACTATTTTTAAATTTGTCCCTGTTTCAGCTGACCCTTTAAACTTCAGCTGACTAACTTGAAACTTGAAACCCTTTATTTTACAGATATTTGCCTTCGGATTGTTATCATGTTTACCCACGCTAGCTGTAGAACTGTTGTTTTCTTTTTCATTTGTTCCTCTTCTGGGTTTCTTTATATTTGTTGCATCTATTTGAGCCATGTCATTCCCTTTCTCTATTTTATGTTCTTTTTGTCCTTTCTGTTTTGAGTTAAAACCTGCCACGTTTTTTTTTCACTCTTTCATTTGGATTATTAATTGGGACTATGTTGAGCTGTCTATCATCTCGATTTTGACCTATCAGTCATAGTTCTAATTTGATGCAGTAGTATACATGTTTAGGCACTCATCTTTGCATTATAAACAGCCAAGTCACTTCTTACTAAAGCCATTTGATCAATTATTATCACCAGCAGTTTCATTACATTGAAACACAGAAACATAGACTTTGACAGCAGATAAGACCACTTGGCCCACCCAGTCTGCCCATTTCCCTACCTTTTGGATAAGCTGCAGATCCTAATTAACCAACACCCTACTTCCTCCTACCCCCACTAGAATTGCCTTATGTTTGTCCCATGAATTCTTGAATTCCTCCACTGTATTTGACCCCACTATCTTCTTTGGAAGGCTGTTCCATTTGTCTACCCTGTCTGTGAAAAAATATTCCTCACATTGCCCCAAGTCATCCCCTCTCAATCTTCATATTGCACCCCCTTGTTCTTGTACATCTCCTTTTCTGAAAGATGCTACCCTCTTGAACTTTGTTGATTCCCTTGAGGTACTTGAATGTTTCTATCATGTCCCCCCTCTCCATCTTTTCCTCTAAGGTATACATATTAAGGTCCTTAAGTCCCTCTTCATATGGCTTCTGGTGCAGACCCTGCATCATTTTAGTTGCCCTTCTCTGGACTGCCTCCATTCTGTATATGTCCTTGCAGAGATGGGGTCTCCAGAACTGCACACAGTACTCCAGATGGGGTCTCACCAACTGTCTGTATAGTGGGATAACAACTTCCTGCTTTCTACTGGTGATGTCTCTCCCTATACATCCCAATATCCCCCCAGCCCTCCTTACTGCCTTCTCACATTGCTTGCCTACCTTTAGGTCATCTAATATGACTACCCCCAGGTCCCGTTCCATTTTTGTTGTTCTAAATACCCCATTGTGTACTCTTTCCCTAGGTTTTTCATTCCCAGGTGCATTACTTTGTACTTCTTTACATTGAATATAAGCTGCCATACGTTTGACCATTCCTCCAACCTTGCCTAGTCTCTTCTCATCCTTTCCACCCCCCTTGTGTATCAACCCTGTGGCAGATCTTTGTGTCATCTGCAAAGAGGCATACTTTTCCTTCCAGCACCTCTATAATGTCACTTATAAAGACATTAAAGAGGACAAGTCCCAGTACTGAACCCTGCGGAATCCTGCTAGCAACCCCCTTTCCTTGGAGTGGACTCTGTTTACTATTACCCTCTGTGTCCTCTTGTCAGACCAATTTTTTACCTAGGTTACCACCCTGAGACCCACTCCCAGGCTGGTTAACTTGTTTTTTAATCTTTTTTGTGTGACTGTGTCAAATGCCTTGCTAAAGTCTAGGTAGGCCATATCCATAGCCTTCCCTGATCTACTATTTTGGTCACCCAGTCAAAGAAATTCATTAGATTCATCTGACATGACCTCCCCACTGTGAATCCATGCTGTCTTGGGTCCTTTGCCCCGCTGACCTCTAGGTACTCAACAATTCTTTCTTTCAGAAGTGATTCCATAATTTTCCCTACCACTGAGGTCAAACTAATAGGTCTGGAGATTCCTGCCTCTCACTTGCTCCCACTTTTGTGAAGGGGAATAACATCCACCTTCCTCCATTAATCAGGTACCACACCATCCTCCCATGATTTGTTAAAAAGGGTAGTCAGTGGTGTCACTAGTTCTCCCCATAGTTCTTTTACATACCTTCAGGCCCCATTGCTTTGTCCACCTTGAGTTTTAGGCATTCTTTCAGGCTTCTTTCTTCTGTGGATGGATTGGTATCAACCCCCGAGCGAGAGTGCTTCTATTGTTTGGTTTAGGTATCTCCCTCTCCTCTTATTTTGTGAATACTGAGCAAAAGTATTCATTCAGGATCTCTGCCTTTTCACTGTCACCCTCTGCCCACCTCCCCTCCCCTTTATTGAGCTTCACGAAGAAAGACTAAAGGAGCTTAATATGTATACCCTTGAGGAAAGTAGGGAGAGAGGGGATATGATAGAAACTTTCAAGTACCTCAAGGGTTACAACAAAGTCCAAGAGGGTAGCATCTTTCAGAAAAAGAGATGTGCAAGAACAAGGGGGCACAATTTGAAGATAGAGGGGGAACAGCTCAGAGGTAATGTGAGGAAGTATTTTTTCACAGAGAGGGCTGTGGATGCATGGAACAGCCTCCCTGAGGAAATCGTGGAGTCAAGAACAGTGGGTAAATTCAAGAATGCATGGGACAGACATAAGGCAGTCCTAGTGTGGGGCAGGAGGTAGTAAGCTGTTGGTTAACTAGGATCTGCAGCTTATCTGTTAGGTAGAAAAATGGGCAGACTAGGTGGGCCAAGCGGTCCTTATTTGCCATCAAATTCTATGTTTCTATGTTTCTCACTATTCTTCCCTTGGTCTTTTTTTGTTCCCTAATGTACCTAGAAATGTACTTATAAAAGATTTTAGCCCCCTTCTTAACCAAGTTGGCTATCTTTTCCTGTTTGGGCATTTGCAATTCTGACTGCCTTCCCTGCTTCCTTCTGCTTTAATTAATACAGTTCCCTGTCTTGATCCCTCTGTGATTACTTATACTTCCTGAATGGTACTGTAACCCCCCTGCAAATGGGGGTTCCCAAAAGACTTCCAGGAGCTTGCTTGAATGCTCCAAGCCTGAATGGTGTTTGGCGTTTAAGCCATTTATCAATGAGTGTTTTTAGAACCTCTGGTACTGTCTCTTTAAGAGCTGTCTGCTTGCAGACATAATTAGTTTGTATGGGGGACTGTGTGTTTCTTTGATTGAGTACCACTCAAGCTGCTGCCAATTCACTTCATTTTGCAGTCACTAGGAGTGCAAAGGGAACCTATCTGAAAGATGTAACTGTTTGCCAGAAATTATTTAGAGTAATAATGAAATTACAGTTTGTCTAACCTGCTTTCTTTGCAGTCAGAACTGTGTCTGCTAGTTCCCCATTCTAGTTTTGAACTGCTGAACTGGACCAATCAGTGTGGGGTAAGCTAGCTCTAAAATGGTGCCTTGGACGAATCAGAACTTGGACTCATAATCTGAGCCAGCCACAAGAGGATTGTATGGGCAGTGACTCTGGGAGATGTAGTTTAGACTTCAGTGCCTTTTTGGACCAACAGCAGCAGTCTTTTGTGAGTGACAGCCAATCCAGTCAAGAACTGGGAGGAACTCAAAGGAAGTGCCCGGTTTTGTCGGTTGGAGGTTCAGTTGAGCTTTGGCAGTAGAAGGAAGGAGCCCTGTGCTTTTCAGTGTGCAGTTTTAGTCAAAAAGCGTGTAAGGCCCAGAGTTCCGGTCTGCAGCTTGTTAGGACTGAATCCGTCCTCAGAAAAGAATCAAAGGATCTCTGAAGAGTAGAAACCAGGCTCACCCTGTAGAAGACTGGAGGAATTGCTGAAAATTACACTCGGTCTGTCAGGAACTGAATCTGCTGTGTGTTCTCCCGGGTATTGTGCAGTAATTGCGATCGGGATACAGATGCAGCCTGCCTGGTATAGTGCTTTCTTTATATGGATGTGTAGAGGGTTTGTGTACCTCAAGTGAGCCCTGCTGACATTGAAGGACCCTATCTTATTTGGAGGTCGTGAGTACTAATTCAGGGTCGCCCCTGTTGAATTGCCACATTTAAATCCAAATGGAATTACTGTACTGCTGACTGTTTAATTCTCCTTTTCTCTGTGTGAAAGGGCCCTACCAGCTGCCACTGTTTGGACTAGCCACTAGGGCTTGGGTACCCAGGGACAGTAACTGATAGGGATAGGCCTGTGCACAGAGCCATAGGTAGATTATTAGAGTGATAAGCTAATTAACCTGATTTCCTGTCCTTGTTATATCCCCTAAATAAAATCAGAGCTGCTTGTTTCAGCAAAGTTATACTGCCTGAGGTATTTGTCTATGTTAAAGTACTGTACTGTGATTGTTGCACTATATCTCATTTCACAGGAGGTCCCAGTGCGGAACCAGACCTGGGGTAAGTGTATACTGTGAAGGTAATTCTGATATATTGTGTGGGCCACTAGTGGGAAGAAAGGGGTTGCAGTGTCCCAGAGGGCTGTGACCAAGTTAGTTTAACTATTGCAAACCCTGACCTCTGGGTGGAGGCACCCGCCATTGGATCCAGGCCCCTCAACCTGTTAGTGGCAAATCAGGCAGGGGTAGTAGCCCCTGGGATAGCGCCATCTAGGGGTTACAGTACCTTCCCCGCTACCATTTTTGAGAACCATAGTGTTTTTTTTTTCCTTCATTTTGTTTTGTTTATTTGTTTTACATGAAGGCTTGTTGCTTCTGTGATGGCAGTTTTGATATGTCCCCATTGTTCCTCCACCCCTTCTTCCTGCCCGTTTGCTAGTACATTCCTTATGCACTCTCCCATTTTGCCAAAGTCAGTCCTCCTAAAATCCAGTACCCTTGCTTTTGTATGGCTCAGCTCTACAGCTGAGTTTATCGTGAACCACATTGTTTAGTGGTAGCTTGTTCCCAGATGACTACCCACTGTAATTATATGTCTATTATGGTTATGTTTCTTTTCTAACTTTCAGTCTGATTTTTGAGTGATGCATTCTACATCTATCTCTCTTCTAAGACTCATAGATTTTCTTCAATCCAATATGCACAATGACCTGCCTACTAGCATCATATTTTTTGACCCGGCCAAAGCATTTGACCTGGTAGATCTCACCCTTCTCCTTAATAGACTCGCTGCCATTGATCTCACCAGTTCTCCACTTTCCTAGTTCTTTTTATACCTTACTGGATGCTCCCATCTATAGGCTCTTCCCTCTCTGACCCTAGACAAATCTGCATAAGGGTCACTCAAGGCTGTGTATTGGGACCACACCTTTTTAATATTTTTGTAAATGACTTCCCCAGGCTAACAAATCCTGCAACATCCATATTATCCAGAGGGTGTAATGTCATATGCATCATGTCAAAACTCCACAGCTGTATAAAACTCCAAACCATCTGAGTTCAATATTCTTTCAGACTGGTTTACAACCAGCTGCCTATCACTAAATCAATCTAAAATTATTTCCATGTTATTTGTCTAAAAACAAAAAGTCTGCCAGGCTGTTTCAAACCAGTTGATGATGGTTCTACTCTGAAATCAGGGACAGAATATATATATACTGTGCATTCTCCCTAACCAGGTGCTGGATTTGTCTACACATATACAGTCACTGGTTTCAATGTCTTACAGGAAACTTGGAGCCCTCTTTATAGTGGGAGATCACCTTTCTCAAGGCATGAGAAAAATGCCTTGCTGAATGCACGGTGTTGCCAGTCAATGGCCAGGGTGATGTGATTTGTGATGTTGCTCCTAACTGCTAGCTAGCCAGACTTTGATATTATCACGATAGCACACACAGACAGAGGCTTACTTGAAGTGCTTCATTAGCTAAAGTGGAGAGTCACCTTCTGAGAGGCAAAGCTGAAACACCCCACTTCAAGTAAGCTGCTGTGTGTGTGCTGTCTTTTGTTATTTTCTCACTGTTATTTGTGGCCAGGAGCAACTTCTGTGATCTGGTGTGCACTATTTTTCTATCCAAACTTGATACCCTTCCGAATGCCCTCCATGGATTTCTCTTTTGATGCCCTATCCAGGCTCTCTACTGCTCATTTTATTGTGACTGCCTTAAATGGCGATCATTGAAAGACAGGCAGGTTCAGAACTAGGGCTGCAAGTTCAGTTCTACAAAAGAATCAAATACCTCAGACTTCAGAGTTGATGCACAAGGTAGGGTGGAAAGGATGAGAAGGGACTTGGCAAGGTTAGAGGAATGGTCAAATGTATGGCAGCTTAGATTCAATGCTAAGAAGTGCAAGGTAATGCACCTGAGAAACAAAAACCCAGGGGAAGAGTACACAATGGGGGGTGAGATACTATCAACAACAAAAATAGAAAGGGACCTGGGGGTAGTCATATCAGATGACCTAAAGGTGGGCAAGTAATGTGAGAGGGCAGCAAGGAGGGCTGGGGGGATACTGGGATGCATAGGGAGAGGCATCACCAGTAGAAAACAGGAAGTTATTATCCCTCTGTACAGACAGCTGGTGAGACCCCATTTGGAGTTCTGCATGCAGTTCTGGAGACCTAATCACCGCAAGGACATAGACAGGATGGAAGCTGTCCACAGGAGGGCAACTAAAATGGTGCAGGGTCTGCAGCGGAAGACATATGAAGAGAGACTTAAGGAGCTTAATATGTATAGCCTTGAGGAAAGGAGGGAGAGGGGGGGACATGATAGAAACTTTCAAGTACCTCAAGGGAATCAACAAAGTCCAAGAGGGTAGCATCTTTCAAAAAAAGAGGTATGCAAGAACAAGGGGGCACAATTTGAAGATGGAGGGGCGGCCAGAGGTAATTTAAGGAAGTATTTTTCACAGAGAGGTTGTGGATGCATGGAATGGCCTTCCAGAGGAGGTTGTGGAGTCAAAAACAGTGGTGGAATTCAAGCATGCATGGGACAGTCATAAGGCAATTCTAGGGGCGGGGGTAGGAAGAAGTAGGCTGCTGGTTAACTAGGATCTGCAGCTTATCCAGTAGGTAGGGAAATGGGCAGACTGGGTGGGCCAAGCGGTCCTTATCTGCTGTCAAATTCTATGTTTCTATGTTTCAGGTGTTCGATTCTTTCAGACTCTGGTGAACTTTTCAGGGAAGTAGGCAGACTTTTGGCTTTACTGGCTTGACCTGTCCAGATGGTGCAGACCAGTCAAATTAGTTGAACTGTGAGCCACAGCTCACACCAGAAACAGTGAACTAGGGCACAGTGTGGATCTCAGCCTCACTTTGAACTTAGACTCAGCTCAACCACGTGAGCCAGTGGGAAATCTCACCCATGTGCATGTGGTTGGGCTGTTAAGTATCTCAGCCTAGCCTGTGACTCATTTCTAGTTGAATTAGCTAGGAAATTATTCAAAACAAAGAACTTCTCCATAAGTTCAACCTACACTAATCCTGCAACAGCAGGGCTGCTGAAGGGGTATATTCAGGAGAAAAAAGAAGAAGAAAACAAGCATTTGTCAATGCCGAATGTTTGCTTGCTGGCATTGGCATTGGTAGTGTAGAAGTTACAGAGCTGCATGATAGAAATGGCAGTGAAGTATTGAACTGAAGCCAACCCCACCACCACCCTGCAGAGAGTGACAGGCATTGGGGTGTACCTTTGGATCATCAGGCATAATGGCCATGCCATTTCAACACACCCTACCCTGCAGACAGTGACAAGTGTCACGGTGTGCCTTGGGGTCTTTGGCCCTTATGCGCACCTCATTCCATCAGGAAATACGGTGAGATGGGTGTGGTATAGGAGAATGGGGTGAATTGGGGCCGAAGAGTCCAAGGCATACCTCGATGTCTCTCATTGGCTGCAGGATATGGAATGGTATGAGCATTACAGGCAAGAATCCCAAGTCACACCCCTGATGCCTGTCATTCTCTACAGGGTGGGGCGTTACGGTTGGAAACCCTAACACTTCAGGCATTCGTTGGTATTTTCACTCCAAATTTTCAACATGTTTTTTTTGTGACCCACACCTCATGAATAGTGGCAATATCAGTTTGTCAGCCGAAAGCTGCTTATGCACAGCGACTATGGCATTTAGCACCATAGGTGCAAAAACACATTCTGAACAGGATGTGAAAAATGACAGCTGTACTGTTCATGGGGAGGTGTAAAAAATGGCAATGTTGCAAATCTGCAGTAAAAATATTAAAAAAACTGGTGAAGTCATGAGCGTGCATAGAAACTGTGCAATGCACATCCATAATGTAATTAGGTTGGGAATTTTTTACAGCAGATTGTCAACACAGGCATTTTGGGACCTCTGATCATGAACAATGTCACTGTGATTTTCTTTATCTGTCCCAAACAATGATTTCCCACAGCGACCACGCATCTCTGCGCTGAAAGTGTGAAAACACATTTCCGCCATGTTGTGAAAAATGACAGCTGTACTGTTCATAAGGAAGTGTGGAAAAATGCCACTGGTGAAAATCTGGACTGAAAATATTAAAGTCATGAACTTACAAGGGTGCTTGGAAACTGCACAATGCTCACTCATAACACAGTCATTTTATGGGCTTTTGTCACCAAATTTTCAACATAGTCATTTTAAGACCTCTGCTCATGAACAGTGTAACTGTGATTTTCTTAATCTGTCCCAAACATTGCTTTCGCACACCGACTGCACCATTGTGCGCTACATGTGCGGAAACACATTTGGGGTGACATATGAAAAATGGCAGCTGAACTGTTCATAAGGAAGTGTAATAAAATGGCAATGTGGAAAATCTGGAGTGAAAATATAGAAAATTCGAAAACTTACGAGCGCGCGTAGGAACTGCGAAATGCACACTCATAAAACAGTCATTTTTAGAATTTTTTTCACCAAATTTTCAAAACAGCTATTTTAAAACCTCTGCTCATGAACAGTGTCACTGTGATTTTCTTAATGTGTCCCATACATTGATTTCGCACACCGACTGCACCATTGTGCGCTACATGGGTGGAAACATGTTTTGGGCAAGATGTGAAAAATGACAGCTATACTGCTCATATGGAGGTGTGGTAAAATTTTCAATGTTGAAAATCTGGAGTGAAAATATTGAAAATTCGTGAACTTATGAGCGTGCGTAGGAACTGCGCAACGCATGCTCATCAAACAGTTATTTTGAATTTTTCCACCAAATTTTAACATAGGCTTTTGAGAGCCCACCTTATAAACAGTGGCAGTGTTGTTTAGTTACTCAGTCCCGAAAGGTGATTTGCGCAGTGACTGCAAAATCACCCTTGACTGATCTCATCATGACAGTGAGAGCATTCATGAGAAGGTCCCAAAACCCATGTTGAAAATTTGGTGCAAAATTCTAAAAATGGCTGAGATATGCAGCAAAGTTGAAAAACCCTATCTATCCCATTATACAGCTTACCGGCATTTCCTCAGTTCGCGGTCAGCTTTGAAGAGTGCAGATGTGTTCCGTCCACTGAAGATCATCGCGCCGGAGTCCGGGCAAGTATGGGCTGAGGGGGTGGGGAGGCGAGGTGCGCAGTGGTGGGTGCGGTGGGGCAGAGTCATCGAGGGACCATTTTAAATTTCAGTTTTTGTTTTTTTTGTTAAATGACAAACTAGGACATTTGCCACGCTGAGGTGGGCTCCCAGCGTGGCACAAGGATGGCTGGTGGGGACGGGAGCTGATAGGGATTGGGCACCCGTCAGCAATAGCATTTGTTGCCATGCTGGGTGGGCTCCCAGCGTGGCACCTGTACTGGGGGACCAGTGGAGCTGGCGGGGATTGGGCACCCCGTCTGGCTATAAGATGTGCAGCCACGTTGGGTGGGCACCCCATGGCATATGTAACTCTGCTTTGGGGGGGCGCAGTACAGCCGACCGTGGATTGGGCACCCCCGTCGGCTACACAGTGTGTGCGTGGGGGGACGAGCATGCAGTATGCGTGCGTGCATGTGTGTGTGTGTGTGTGTGTGTGTAGGGGGAGCACGCATGAGCAGGCGATATCTTATCACTGCTCACTGAAGCATAGCTCCCCCTTTCAACTGTATGCCACTGCATTTTGGACGCTGTCATAGACAGCTCCAGCAGGCATAGGTGAACTGCGGCCACGCCTGCAAACACACTGACTGAATTGGAAGAGGGCTGCCACATCTCCGAAAACTCGGGTGATGGCACTATGTTTCTTGCACATGCGTGCAAGCAAACATAAAAAGGTAAAGGCAGGCTGAGCAGTATCAGTGTTGCAGGCTTGCAGCAGGCCTATGAGGCCAGGGACTTGACTAAAAGGGAAAAGGGGAGAAAGAGACTTTACTCTGGAGGAAGGGGTGTGAGCTTAGGGTTGGGCAGTGGGCAGATGGGGTATGAGGTGGCTGTCTGTCACTGCCCACTTGTTGCCTAATAAATTCAGTCTCAGCAGTGCAGCACACATTTTGTTTAACTGCAGAACTAGTGTAACCCGGGCACTGTGTGCCAACAGGCTACCCCTGCCTTGTGTGTACAGTCAAGGTGGAGGGGCCTGGGCTCTGTCTGAAATTGTCTGAGGGTTTGTTTCCAAATAATTTCACAGTAAGTGCAATGTCTCCATCAACAGCAAGGTTTTGTGGGCCAGCTGATAATTTGGGTACAACCCCCTGGGATGCTATACTTACCCACCTCCCTTCCCAAATGCCTCACACACAGAAATACACTTTACCACACAATTCATGCTAACAATGTAATTAGAGGAGATCTATTAAAATGTTACCAAAACTTGTCCATAATCTGTCAACTTCAGATATATTGCTGGCAGCAAAAATGGAGCAATTTTAAAAGCATGAAACTGCACAATATGTATTTACAGTATGCATATACAGAATCACATATAAAACAAGTCAACAAAGCTTTGTAGAATAATCATTATCCTTTGCCTGCTGTTCCTCCTCATCCTTGATCTATATAACTCTATTTTCTCCTTTGACTTTCTTCTATGTCCTTTCCCTAGGTTTGTCCTACTTCCTGTAGCTGTCAACTTGAAAGAGTTCAAGTTCTTGTTTCTTAGGAATAGGGGGCTTAGCCTTAGGGCATATTTTCGTTGTCCCCAAAAATTATTTTTTCCACATAAGCACAATTCTGACACTACAGCAAGCAGTATTTTAGGATCTTAACAAGTCTCCAGTGAAAAAGAGAAAGTAGTAGATAGTAATATAAAAAATTAGGGATGCCCCCCAATTTTGGTAAATCCACTCCTACACCACTATTATATGTTAGAATTAAATAGATTTTAAACAAGGATTTCCAGTTCCAATTAAATATCACTATTTGTAATATAGAGAAGGTTAATGATTAGATTATAACCGGTGACCCCCTATAATGACTGGATATCCAGCCATGATAAAACACTGTAATAACTTGCTGAATTCCGTAATAACTCAATATAGGGTTATTATGGCATTTTCCTCCTCATGTCCTTACTTCACTAAAGCGTAAAAAAAACTTAGTAGCTGGAAACCAGTTTCTCACTCTCTGTCTCCACAATAAAGTGAACTGCCACACTTATGTTTCTGCCTTCCATCCCCAGACAAACCATCTCTATCACAGCAATCATCTAAAACACATGTTCTAATAAAACGAAAAACCTAAAGCAAAAGCAGCTCACCACGGTGGCTGCTCAGGGACACACTCACTCCCAAAAAAATAGAGCTTACGAGTTTTGCCTCTATCAAAACTTTGCAGCAGTTACTATAAAAAATAATGCATGTGTAAGGTTTGTGTTATGAGAATTTTTCACACACCCTTGGTGTGTGAAAAGTCCTCATAACACACACCCCTGCACAGACATTATTCTCTATATAAATATAAAAATGAAGCAAAATGCTGGCAATAAAAACTCAACAAGTACTGTACCTCACCCACTTGGGCTTTGTAATAATCCATACAGTATCATAAAATTCTGTTGGCAGTCATTGGATCCCTTTTAAATAACTTTTCTTGTATAGTAAAGCTAATTTTTTTTCTTATATATTTGAAACTCAAACCTTATAATCAAAACTCAAGTTACTTAGAAAAAAATCAACTTACTTCAGCATTGTGCAGTCTTTAAACCTACTAATGTCTGGGAGAATTCCTTTTGTGACAGGATTCAATTTGCATATGTTGTACATTTCTCTTGTGCTTTTTTTTAATAGTAGTAGTATAGGCAGTATAGCACAGTGGTTTAAGGCTCTGAGCTGCAAAACTGAAGACCTGGGTTTGAATCCCACAGCCCCCACATGCATACTGTGCTACCCGAGTAAGTCATTTAACCACCTAGTGCTCCCAGGTTGCATCCGTAAATAAGCTTTCAGCTTAGAGTGTATCTCCTGGTTAAAAAAAATGAAAATTATTTTTATAGTTGTACTGCTTACAGGACTGCACAAAAAGGAACCATAATGATCCAAGTATAAATCATTCCATTCTGAATGGAGGTCATTCAGTATCAATGTATAGCCATTGTCTAGACATTATAGACAAGCTGGGTTAACAAGAGTCAAAGACTGGATAAACTTATATTAATGAACAAAAAGTGTGTCTGTGTCCAATTTATACAGCATCCATTTTTGCCATTTTTTCTCAAAGACTGTTATATGCTTTGTAAAATGAGATCTGTTTTTCTACTTTATATGAAGAATATAGCAAGACATTAGGTGGGTGATGCTTAAGCCATAATTTAGTAATCATCTTTTTGGCCTCTGCTAATATAAATAATATTAACTTCAGTTGTTTACCCCGCAATCTACATTCCTCCAGGGAGATGGCCATTAAAACCAGAGTTGGAGAGTTGGGAATCAGAATATCAAAGTAGGTGCTGAGGATTTCAAAAATGCCTGACCAGTAGGTAACAAGAACTGGGCAAGTCCAGAATATGCGTGCTTGACTGGCTTTGGTTTCTTCACATTTCCTCCAGCAATGCCCAGCCTGAGGACCCAGATATTTACTAACGACCACTGCAGTCCAGAAATAATGAGTTCTACAGTACATTCCCATGTAATTTCCCTTATATAAGGGGCCATGCTGAGTTTATAATTGGGGATTGTATAATTGGCCCACTGTTCTAGTATACAGTTAAACTGTAACTCCTCATTCCATTTCTGTAAGCTCTATAGTGCTGAATTTTGTGAGAGGTCCCTTAGGGCAGTATAAAATTGTTCCACCAGGTGTAAGCCTTCTTTGCTAAGCTGATGTTCTGTTAGCACCCTTTGCAAACTGTGTGAGAGGCTTTTCGGCACCATGCATTTCTGCTTAAAGTTGAACCAGCAAAATATTTTGTGGTGATTTGCATGTGCAGCCCATGATGCTTTGCATTATGGGGGCATGTGTGATTTTGTATTTCTTTGAAATGTGGCTTCCCAGCCAAATGCCCTTTGGGGTAACCACTGCCTCAGTGCTTGCACGCAGAGGTTCTTTGTCTTTTAAGCTTATGTTGTTGTGTTATTGTGAAAAGGGCTGAGGAAGGGGTGGGCAACTTGTGAAGGTGTTCAGGTAAGGCATTGATATGTTCCCATATCTAAAGACACTGAAAATGATTGGTATTTTTAAGATTATAGGAATTTCTCAGCAGTTGGAAAGGTAGCACTCCATAAACATCTAAAAACTGGTGAGAACAGATAAATCCATTTTTGGCCCAGCACTTAAGAAAAGGGTCAATTGTATTTAATGTATTGCCCCCATCCCAGCTAGTTGATAAAAGAAGATGATCCTGACATTGGAATGTATCTCACCGTATCATGTCATGCCATCTTTTAAAGAACTGTTGCTGCATGTGAGCTGTAAAGTAAACTGACTAAATGGAAAATATCCTGGGGAGAGACATAGAGGATCTCCTCTATGGCATGTAAATCATTTAGAACAAATTCAATGCTTTTCCAATGAACTACTAATGTTGGGGTAGTCCATAAACATATTATCCATAATTGTGAGGCCTGTGCATATACAGTAAGTTGAGATTGGGAAAGTTAACTCCGCTGTTGGGTACTGATAGCTGGAGAAGAGATAAGCATGTCTGGGGTCAAGCCCCATTCTATAGGAATCTAGTCAGGAGCTCTTCCCAGTACTGAAAATAGATATGATCAGGCATGATAGGTAGTGTTTGGAGGTGATATAGTATGCAGGTCAAATAGGTTTAAGCGAATGGCCTCAACTTTTTGCAGAAAACTGAGATGCAGATGAGCCTAGGCTTGAAAGTCAGTGGTCACTGATTGGGTAAGAGGTTCATAATTAATGGTCATATCCTTTCTAAACACCCTGAACATTTAGTTCAGGGTGTTTAGTCAGCTGTACACTGAGATATTTTATAGGGGTCCTATACCATCTTATTTTGAAAAGTGTTTTGATAGTCACCGAAGGGGTATAATTACATGTAAGAACTTCTGTTTTTGTTTTGTTGTTTGCCCAAAACCCAGACACAGCCTCAAATCATTCAAGAATATCCTAGACTGCCGGGAGGGACTTCTCTGGATCCACAAGGGGCAGGAGGCTATCATCTGCAAAAAGTGTTGTGTTCACTGCCTCCCGGGGGATCCTTCATATTAAGGTTCAATATAAAGCATGAAAGGAATAGGGGACAAGGGCAGCTTTGCCATGTGCACCTCTGTAATTGGAATGGAGAGGAAAGGTTGCCATTAATCTGGAAGCACATTCGAGGGGAGTTATAGAGATTACAGAGCATCGTACAGTAAGTACCACCCAGTGAGAATCCAAAAGCTTGCAAGGTAGCCCACAGAAAAGGCCAGGAAACTTTATCAAAGGGCCTTACCACATCCAAGCTGGCCAGGACCAGGGGGATAGATCTTTCTTGAATATATTCTAACAATATTAAAGTCCTCTGGACATTGTCATGTGTTTGTCTTTTCCTCACAGATCCTGCCCGGTCCATGTCCAGAAAGCACAGGAGAAGGACTTCAAACTGGGCAGCCCTGATAGACATAAATAGCTTGTATTCACAGTTCAAAACTGAAATTGGGAAGTATGTGACACGTGACAATTGGTCCTTCCCCCAGTTTTGGTAAAGCTGAAATTGTCAAATAATTTCAGGATGGGGGAGGTAATTCTCCCTCCTGTAGGTCTTGGAACATCCTTGTGAAGAGTGGTATTAGTATTTCTCTTAAGAATGGGGATTTACAGCTGGCTCAATGGCACTGAGGGTTGAGGCGCTGGATGCCACACCTCCCACTGCACCGGTGACCCGGGTTCAGGAACGGACTCAGGCTATCGGGGGTTGGCTGGGGGAATGAAGTATTGAGCATCCTGTGGCAGCTCTCCTTCTTTCGGGGAGGGTGAGGGACATACACCACGCTGCAGAGACACCCAGCGGAGGCTGGGTGTTTTGGCAGAATGCGGGCATTCAGAAGGGGGGGGGCTGTGGATGTCTGCACTTTGGTGCGCTAACATCAGTGCATGTCCGGCTCCTCATAGGGGCATACATCAAAAAATACCTGCCTCCCGCTGCCTCGATGACACCCGCTCTGGCTGCAATCAGCTCCCAGGCTGACTTCCGCCTTTCCGGTGTTCCTGGCACCCTTCGTCTGGGGTGCTGGGACCCCGCCCTGGGGGGTATGCCAGGGGGTTCAGGGAGTGTGGCTGATGTGGGAAGCTGCAGCCAGAGTCTGTGACTGGGCAGATAGTCTGGCGGCGAGGACAGGACAAAAAAAAGAGAAAATAAAAAAAAAAGAATGGGGATTTACAGAATTTTGTCGGTAATCCATCTGAACCAGGGCATTTTCCAGTTTTGGACTGAGCTATTCCCTACATTACTTCCTAATGAGTAACTGGCTCTAAAAGGCCTTTGATCTGAGCCACTGTCAATTGAGGGAGCTCAGCTTGATGAAGAAATGATTGAAGTTGCTCTTTGGAAGGGGGTCGTTCTTCTGGGGTATAAAAGGCAGAGTAGAAATCTTAAAGGACTCTCTGAAAGTCTGCATCATGGCAAATGAGCTGTCCTGTTGGAGGGTCAAAGAGTTTAGATATTCAGACTTGTCTTCAAGCCTCTTGGAAGTGACGGGCCAGGGTGTGAGCACCTCTGGCTCCGCCCTTGTAGAAATGATGTTGAAGGTAACAAAAAGCGCCTGCTCTACTTTTTGGTCCAAAATTTCCTGAATTTGAGATTTTATGGACAGAAGTTGTGAGTTATGCTCATATCACCTTGCTTTTGAAATAGTTGCAATGTCTGCAAGGTATTTTGCAAGTCTTGCAACCTCCTTTTCTGTTCTCGATATCTGGTCAATGCATAGGCAATAAGTTTGCTTCGAGTAACTGCCTTTAAAGTGTCCCAAACAACACATGTGTTAATTTTTGGGGAGGTATTTTCTTGGAGGTATTGACTTATTCAGGCATCCAATGTGTTCATGAGGTTTTCATCCCTAAGAAGAACTGGGATAGTCTCCAGTGGTTAGATTTGGTTGCTTTTCCTAAGCCTGAACAGTGTAATTATTGGAGAAGAGTCTGAGAGTAGAACTGGCCCCTCTTTACTTTCCTACCACTTATCTAAATGCTCTGTTGTAGTGAACATATAGTCTAATCTGGCATCGCTATGGTGTCTATATAAGAAATGAATAAATTCAGATTTTGTAGGGTTCTGATAATGTCAGGCATCTATAAAACCTAGGTGCTAAATGGTATTATGAACATATTGTAGGGACTGGAGTGAGACATTTTTTCAGGGATGAAGCATTAAGATCTGGGTTGAGGGTAAGGTTCAAGTCTCCTCCAATGATCAATTGGCCTTTGAGGTCTTGGAAGTAATTTACCAAAAATATTTTGGTAAACCCCTTTCTCTGTTCCTGGTGGAAAGTAGCCATTGACCAGTGTTAGTATCTGCCCATATAATGTGCCAGTTTGAATTACAAATCTCTCTTCCAAATCAGAAATTTGACTATGTAATTCAAATGATAATCCTTGCTTAATAAGGTTGAGGATACGCTGTTTATGGCTCGATCTATGGGATGAATAAATATTTGGCCATATCCAGCTTAAGGAGTTTAAGGTGCTCCTGTGAAGAAAGACGTGTCTCCTGGAGGAAAAAGATTTCGTCATTTTGTCTTTTGAAGAACTGGAGTAAGCAAGTTCACTTAATGGGGCTATGAATCCCATTAATATTAAAGGAAAGAATTATAGTAGGGGAACCTGTTATGTCATAGTCACAAATGTGAATTTGTTCCAGTATAGTTCCAGAGGTTGCCTGTTGTCACAGCTATAAAAAACACTTCCTGACATAGTGAAAAGCATTGTGATCAGCTACATGCAAGAAAATAATAACATCTAAAGAACAGGGAAACATCAGAGAAACAGGACTGCAACCTGGGCAGAACAGAGTGGTGAAACAAGAAAGCATTAAAAAAGTCCAACACAACCTTTCATGGTAGGGAGCTGAGCTCATACGCTTGCTCCAGCACAACTCCGGTAGATGGTTGAGAGTTGCATGGGGGTTGGTCAAAACTAGACTGGGCCCCCAAGGTGCAGTGTGGAACTGTCCCTGCTGTACCATAGTGCCAGAGAGTAATATCAAAGTAAATCTCCGCACTGCTTTGACAAACTCTGTAAGTCCTAGGGTGACATGGGGAAGGGTGTTGCAGAGTAATACTCTAGGCCAACCTAGTGCAGCAAAACAAGTAATTTCCAGATCAGTTTCCCTGTGTAACCTGTCTAACATGAAAAAGGGCAGCACTATGTGCTGGTTATAAGTCATTTGAGCCCAGTGAACATTAGTACCCAGGATCAAATCAGGCAGTGAGTACATGAAGGAGCCCCACCAGGGGACCACCGTTCATACCTCTTCCTTTTTCCCTCTTCCTCCCTCCCTGACCCCCCAAGAAAGTGTGTTCTCCCTGCCCTGGCCTTGAGCGTTGCCACCCAGGGCCAGACAGTTATCATCCCATAAGAGACACTTAAGTCAGGTGTCGATATGATATGCAAGGGTATACAACATAGTGTAGATGGGAGGGGCTCCTGACCCACTCCACCGCTTAGTTAATGGTTGTTACATAGCTAGCTGGGAGGCAGAGGGGCAGCGGAGTGGGTTTATCTGAGATTAACTGATCCCTGTGTTCAGGAACTGCTTATCGTTAGCAGGAGTAACCCATTTGTGGTATTGTGTTTTGTCATTTACATCAAGTGTCACAATATCACAATGCAGGCTATATGCTGCTCATCGCCAGCTTATTGAAAGTGGGTGTTCTGTGTTGACCAGGCACAGGAGTTTAAAACTGCACTAAAAACTTATTTAGTTGAACTGGCATATTCTGGCTTTTAATGTAGTATTTTAACTGCTAGTGTTTTAAATTACAGGATTTTACTGATTACTGTTGAATTATTTATTGTATTTGTTCTATTATGTACAAGTGCCTTGGCTGTAAGAAATGCGCTTTTTGGGGCCGGCTCGTTGGCGCAGCGGTTGGATTTCCGCTTGCGATGCCAGCGACCCGGGTTCGGGAACGGACCCGAGTCGCCGGAGGGCAGGCCGGGGAGAAGGATCAAGCGCCCGCTGGACTGCTCTCCTTCTCCGGGAGGGATGGAGTAGCATCCGGGCGATGGGGACTCTAGTAGGCCAGGGCACTGCAGCTGCCCAGCTCAAAAGATTCTAGGGAGGCGGGGCGGACGCTGGGCGTCATTGCACGACCCCGCCTCCCCGGAAAAGAGGAAAAAGGGACGGCTGCCGGCCGCCCTCCATGAAGCCCGCCGTGGCTTTGATTAGCCCCCCCAGGCCAGTCCTCCGACCAATTACGGTCTCTGCGGGATGTCTCGCCCTCTCCATCCCGCAGCCCCACCAGCTAGGAGGTGGAAAAAATGCAAATTTAAAAAAAAAAAAAAAGAAAGAAATGCGCTTTTTATAAATTAAGTATTATTTGATTTGATTTGATTTGAACCAGGTTTTACTGGGTTCCACAAGCGGGGCAGCCCCCCAATCTCTGGTTTCAGCCCGCCACTTATATAGCATTTTTTTTGGGGGTGGGGGCTGGGATATTTCACCCTGCCACCACGGATATTGGAGGAATCAGGTGACACGTTTCTATGACCAAGCTACTCTCTCAAGATCAGATGGTTGTGTAGCACAGGAGGAAGCCACCCCAACAAACTTAGGGCTCTCCCTCCCAGGCAGTGTTAGTATTCTGTGTTAGCAGTCCACATTTAGGCTGCTTGGAATTAGATCATTCATAGACAGGTTGTCACCCTGGGGGGATCTAACTACTGTATATAATTTATGCAAGTATGATGCAGTAATGGTAGGAAGGGGATCCCCAGATGTTGTCTGACTAGTGGCATACCTTCTTGAGGCCTAGAGAGGGGCATCCCCCACCGATAGCTTTGACTAGAAATAAGTACAGTAGGTCCCTGTAATCAAGTCTTATCATGAACAGTGTAACCGGCAGCCCTTGGACAGGGCCCTCCCACCTACCTGAATCCAGATGCAGTGGTTATTGAGAGTTCCAGCTTGCTGATCATTGCAGCTCTGTTCACCTTGGAGTTCTAGAGAATTTCTGGAGATAGGTATTTGATGGCCTGTAGATAAAGTGGCTGTGAGGCCTTAGCAGCCTCTACTGTGCGGTAAGGTATATTATTTGGCTGCCTGGGAGGAGTGCCTTCCATGTGCTTTCTATCTCAGTCTGTGGGATCCCAGGAAGGGCATGGATGAAGTGGTAGTGTGATGCTGCATCCTGTTAAATCTGCTTTAGCTTTATCTGAGGTATGATAGAGGACTGTGCCATCTGCGAAATGAGCTTGAAGCTTGGCTGGAAAAGGGGTTTGAAATTTAATGCCTGCCTAATGAAGGTCTTTGAGGTAAAGTGAATAGGCTTGACATTTATGTTGCACAACTGGAGCATAATTGTGGTCAAAGTATAATCTGGTGTTGCCCCATAAGACTGTTCCTTTTTATGTTTGTCTTGCACACACACACAAGCAACATTTTGTGGCAGTAGGAGATGGTAGTAGGAGAAATGCAGAAGTGTGTCGGTTTTGGCAAACACAGAGCACACTTTAGAAGGTTCATCCCTCATTCACCAATTAACAAGCATGCTAGAGGTGACACAAGTATTATGCAGTGCCACCAACTTGAAACAAACTTGCTGCTGCAATCAGAGACAAGCTCATCATGCAGTGGCACAGCTGACATGCCTCCCCTATGTGCCTTGCCTGATGAAACATTTCATTAAACATGGTGGTGGCTCACGCGATCTGCCTCTAACAACCCATAGAAAGCTGACTTTGGGTGTGCCCAATCCCCCTCTTGGCATGCTTAATACCCCTCGGGATTGTGTGGCACACTGGGAGTCCACCCAGTGTGCCTCCGTGGTGTTCGGAAGCTAACCGCATCGGCATATTCCTGCCCCCACCCCATTGGGTGCCACAATGGGAGCCCACCCCAATGTGGCCAACATCACCCCTCCCAAAGTCATGGGACACACTGGGAGCCCACCCCAGTATGCGCAACATTTGATTTCTTACACCTGTAAAGAAACTTGCTGCTGCAATCAGAGACAAGCTCGACATGCAGCACCCCTGAAAAATGGACCTCTGGGGCACAGTGGGCCTACTCGGTCATCAAAATTCAGTAAATAAATAAAGAAAGAAAGAAAACCATCCACAGTGTTCCTTTTTTTTTTAAAGTAGCTGAAACAAAGAAAATGGTCCCTCACTGTCGGCAGCGCCACCTCCCCCACACTCACCCTCTGTGCACCTCACCTCCTCACCCCCCTCCCACTCCATACTAACCTCCTGAGGTCAGCACCATTATCTTCGGTGGAGCAGGAACATGTCTGCATGTTTCAATGCTGACCGCCAACTGAAGAAATGCCAGTAAGCTGTATGATGGCATCAATGGGGGAGGTTTCAACTTAGCTGGAAATCTTGGCCATTTTTTTGACTTTTGGCTCCAAATTTTCAACATGGGGTTCTTGGGACTCCGCCTCATGAAATTAGTCACTGGGCATTATTCAGTCCCGAAAGGTGATTTTGTGGTCACTATGTGGAATCACCTTTCAGGACTGATTGATGAAACAATAGTGCCACTGTTCATGAGGTGGGCTCCCAAAAAGCCTATGTTGAAAATTTGGTGAAAAAATTCCAAAAAATTACTGTGTTACAAGCGTGTGTTGTGCAGTTTCCACGCATGCTCATAACTTTGAGACTTTTTAATATTTTCACTCCAGATTTTCAACATTGCCATTTTTTCACACCTCCATATGAACAGTACAGCTGTCATTTTTCACATCCTGTCTGAAATGTGTTTTCTCACATCTGGCACTCAATGGCGCGGTCGCTATGAGAAATCAATGTTTGGAACAGATTAAGAAAATCACAGTGACTCTGTTTATGAGTGGAGGTCTCAAAATGCCTATGTTGAAAATTTGGTGAATAAATTCCAAACAATGACTGTGTTATGAGCATGCATTGCACAGTTTCCACGCCTGGGGCGTTACGGTTTCCAACTATAATGCCCACCCTGTAGAGACTGTCAAGTGTCAGGGATGTGTCGTGGGAATTTTGGCTGTAATGCCCACACCATTCCACCCACACCTCCAGCCTGCAGCCTCTGACAGACATCGAGGTGTGCCTTGAACTCTTCAGCCCCAAAGTTAGCCCCATTCTCCTATACTGCACCCATCTCAGTGTATTTCCTCATGGAATGGGATGAGCCTAAGGCCCGAAGACCCCAAGGCACACCGCAACACTTGGTGTCTGCAGGGCAGGGTGAGGTGAAATGGCATGAGTGTTATGGCCGACGACACAAAGGAATACCCCAATGCCTGTCAGTCTCTACAGGGTGGGGGTGGGGTTGGAATCAGTTCAATACTTCACTGCCATTCCTATTATGCATCTCTCTAACTTCTGCACTGCCATCGTGTCAGTGGGGAGTCCATGGCCCATGGGGCCATCTTAGCCATCTGCAGTATGGTGTGTGCCATTATTTGGAACTGGAAGTCAGGAGTTTGAGCTCACCCTGTAAAAGGGAGGTTCTGAGTTTGAGATGGTTTGTACCCTTGCCCCAGAAGAAGTACTTTATCTTGGCCTGGACTAACTTCATTGCCTTGTGATCAACGCGTAAGGGTAAGTTGCCTAGGATATACTTGTAAAAAAATGGGATGTGGTAGCCGTGTTAGTCCAGTCAACAATGTAGAGAAAAAAAACAACAAATATGTTGCAGGTGATACCTTTTATTGGACTAACAAAATTATTTTTAAGACTAGCTTTCAAGAGATAAAACTCTCTTCCTCAGGTCAAAGTGAAAACAGCTGAGCAGTATGACAGATATAAAGGTTGAATGTGGATTCAAAACCTAGACTAGCAGTTTACAGATCAAAGCATTGCAGTCAATTTGCACCCAAACAGGAAGATTCACTTTCACTGGAGTGTGTCTGTTGGAGAGATCAACATGTAAGATCAAAGGGCTGCCTAATTTTACTCTGACTGGACCATTAACATTTCTATAAAGTCAAGACAGAAAGAAAATACATACCATTGTCTTAAGAAGGTACCTGTTAAAAGAGTCAGAGGGTGCTGATGTGAGGGTATAACAAGAAACTCTGAAGCACTGCTTTAAGCATAATCACTGGTAGTGTATTTAAAAACCAACATCTTTATTAAGTCCTTTTTCTTTAGTGTCAAAATATTGTATCATTTTTATTTCAAATGTTTGCCGATCCTGGCTGTTTTTGAAGTTCCCTTTTAACATTCTGACAGTAAAATCACTGGTGGAGTGATCTGGTCTAGAAAAATGTTCCCCTACTGGCGTATTTTCATTTTTATGGGTAACTGTGACTCTGTGCTGATTTATTCTTGTTTTGAGTTCCTGTCCGGTTTCACCAATATAGCAGCTTCCTCACATTTTCTGTATTGTATCATGTATACTATGTTGCTAGAAGAACAGGTATATGAGTTTTTGATTGTAAATGTGTTTCCATTATGAATGACACATGTCTCAGGAGAGATATGTGTACATAGTTTGCAGCGAGGTGCTTTGCATGGTTTTCTACCTTTGTCACCTAGTTGGAGCTCAGAAGGAAGTTTGCTTTGCACCAGTTTCTGCTTCAGGTTTGGTGGCTGGAGGAAGGCAAGAACTAGTGGAGTGGGAAATATATTTTTCAGAGTTTCATCTTCACACAGTAGTGGCTGTAGATCTTTAATTATTTTCTTTAGTTTTTCCAGTTCTGGGTTGTAGGTTACTACCACAAGTGTGCGATCAGATGTTCTCTGTGGCTTGTACTGCAGTAGTTCTTCCCTAGGCCTACAGAGTGCAGAATGGATATTCCTGTCAATGGAGCTGGTTTTATATCCTTCTGTCTGAAAGCTTCTTTTAGTGTAATAAGGTGTCTGTCCCTGTTGTCTTGATTAGAGCAAATGTGGTGGTACCGGATGGCCTGGCTGTGTATAATGGATGTTTTGGTATGAGAGGGATGATAGCTCAAGCTGTGCAGGTAACTACATCTGTCCGTAGGTTTTCTGTACACAGATGTTTGCAGTGTTCCATTTTTTTAGTGTGACTCTGGTGTCCAGGAAATGCACACACTTCGAGTAATTTATTTGGAATTTAATGGAAGGACTGAAGTTGTTGAAGCTGTCAAAAAATTGTTTTAAGTTTTCCTCTCCTGCTGTCCATATGATAAAGATATCATCAATATATGGTATTTTTTTTTTTTTTCCCCTCCAGTTGTGCCTCCGGGTTTGCCACTCCTTCCGGCTGCACATTGCCACTCGTGGCCCCCTCTTCCTATCCCCCTCCCCTCACCTCACATCGCAGCCGACCCAGGGGTGGCCCGGCATATCCCTTTGCCGGGTGGGTCCCCCTCCTCCGAGGGGAAAGACACCGGGGTGGGAGGCGGGCCCAGCGCTAGGGCGTCAGACCCTGGGTGCTGCTGAGGTGGGATTGAGGCACAGGACCTCGGGCCAGCGAGCGGCAGCCATCATCACGCGAACCCGGAGGCTGGTATTTCCATTTTCTGGGGGCGTGGTGTACCGCCAGGCGTCAGGCGTAGCCGGCGTTCACCATGCCCCTCACCACGTCAGGCTCGCTGCGACTGGACCCCTGGCCTCCGCCAGGGGTACCATACAGCATCTCTGGTTACCCGCTTCTTCGGAGTAGGTGAGCAGTCGGGACGCTAATTTACTGCCATCTCGGGTCACTTCCAGTGACCCGAGTCCGCTCTAACCCGGTCGCTGGCGCCGCAGCGGAAATCAACCGCTGGCGCCGACGAGCGCTAATATATAGTATTTTAATGGTTTATGATGTTGCGTGCTGAGGAATTTTTCTTCAGCATCTGCCATGAACAGATTGGCTTACTGTGGTGCCATCCTGGTGCCCATAGCCATTCCCATATTTTGAAGGTAAATGGTGATGAAGCTGAAATAATTGTGTGTAAGGATGTATTCCATAAGTTTGGCTATCACATCTGGTGGATATTTGCTCTCTGTGGTGGCTTTTCACAGGTATTCATAGCATGCCATTATGCCATCTCTGTGAGGGATGTTGCTATATAAGGATTCAACATCCACTGTGATCAAAACAGTGTCAGGTGGTAACTGGTCAATTCTGTGCAGCTTGTTTAAAAAGTCTATAGTATCCTGTATGAAGCTGTTTGTGTTTTGCACCAGTGGTTTGAGTATACCTTCTATGAGTCCAGAAATCCTCTCAGTTAATGTGTCAATTCCAGATATAATTGGTCTGCCAGAGTTTCCAGATTTGTGAATTTTTGGTAATGTGTAGAAGGTTCCTAGTGCTGGCCTTCTTGGTATCAGGTTTTCCAGTTCCTTATGTGTATGTTCTGGAAATGTGCTGATTAGTTGTTTCAGCTCTCTCATGAATTTCTTTGTAGGGTCTGCAATTAGCTTCCTGTAGTAAGTATTTGTAGCCTTTCTGTATATAGTTGGTTGTATCCATGATCATAACTGCACCCCCCCCCCATCAGCAGGTTTAATGGTAATGCTTTTATTGTTTTGTAGGCTATCAATTGCTTTTCTTTCCAAAGGTGAAAGGTTATATAGGCAGGGGGGAAAGAGAGAATGGAGAGCTACTTGGCCTATCCCCTGGAATGGGGGAGTGTGGTTAGAGAGGGAAGGGACAGGAACCAGCACTGGTCGGAGCTAGAAAAGAAAAGAGAGGGGGTCATCCTGGAAGGAAAGAGGCAAACAGCACAAAGAAGAGGGAGTTGGGGGGGGGGAGAGGACAAAAGAAAGGGGCTATAGAGGGAGAGAGACCAGTGCATGTACTTACTGAAGCTTTACTGCTACAGAAGAAATTGGAAACAGGTAATGAGTCCTCAAGCAAATAGCTCATAGGTCTCATTTCAAAAGTCCATTTCGCAGCTGCCATGTCTTGGTAGCGAGCGAGAGGGCATTCAAGTGCCTCCTTCCTGGCCATCAAGGGGCTTTGGTTCGGAGGGGTGCTTCAAGGTGCAGCTGCATCTGCTGGGCTCCAATCAATGTCTGTACCCTCCAACATGACTTATGACTTGGCTGACTGCATCAGCCAAGGATTCAATTATTTCATTTTGCAGACCCCCTTCATCAATGTCAGCTTGCAAAACATCACCGGTGGCTGTTGGTTGGGACCTCTCAGGGCTTGGGTTCAGATCTTGCCCCTGTCTCTTCGATGCCAGCTCACCAATGGATTATGAACCCATCATGGATGAGGCTCTGCCGCGTTCTCTGGTCGGCTTATCCAGCGGCTTCTGAGCCCCTGCCAGACAGCTTTTGCTCAGTTGCTTTCTCTTCAATTTGGAGGTACTCCATTCCATGCTCCCCCCATGTCTACCTCTGCTAGGGCCGCATTTCTGTTTGGTGTGGTCTAGTAATCTTGGACCTGTCTTTTTTGGGGTGGGCGGTGGCAGCATCGGTGTTCAGGGTGTCATTTTGTTCTGAGGGTTTCTGGTTGGGTTTCGGTATGACCACTGCCCCTCTATGTACTCCACCTCCTCAGGGGTCTCAAAGGTGCTGAAGACCCAGTTCCTTAGAATTTGCAATTTGGCAGGGTAAATGAGGTGATACTGGACCTGGGCATCCTGCAAGATCTTCCTTGCCTCCATGTAAGCCTTCCATTTCTGGGCTAGTTCATTTGAATAGTCATTAAATATATACATGTGGTGCCCTTGCCATATCAGCTGCCCCCTTTCTCTGGTCATGCTCAGGATACATTCTTTTTCTGGGAACCTCAGCATCTTCACAAGAATAGGCCAAGGTCTGTCGCCTTCTTTGGGTGGTGGTGCCAGTGTGCAGTGTGCCCACTCTACCTCTAGGACTAGTTGCCACTCATACTGATGAAGCCGGGGTAGCTCAGCCTGCAAAAACTTGGCAGCAGCTCTTCATTCTGCTCCCTCTGGGAAGTTCACAAACCGGAGGGTGTTCCTTCGGCTATGATTCTCCACATCTTCAGCTCAGGAGCAGAGGAACTGTACCATATGCTCTAGCTCCTGAATTCTGGTCTCGTGTCTCATGTCCTTTTCATCGATGTATGAGAGGTAGGTCTCAGCCTCTAGGGTATGGTGGTTGAGTGCCTGGACCTTGTCCTCTAAAGCAACAACCAAAACCTTGTAAGTCTTGATTTCGGTAATGACCTGCTGCATCAAGGTTTTAAGTTCCTTGAATTCTGCTGAGTTATCGGTGCCAGTGCCAGTCTGTCTTTTTGGCACAGTGACTGCCATTGCACTCGACCGCGTGGCAGTTTGTGATGCAGCAAAAAAATATTTGTCATCTTTTTTATGCATTCTCGTCCAGCTATCCTTCTCACACTTTCAGGTTCATTAGTACTACAGCTCCTTAAATGAAAAAGTTCAAGTAGAATTTAAAAGATACGCTGGATTTGTTTTTTCTGGGTAAATAAAGTGGCAAGTAGGACAGAGCTGTCATTTAAGCTACTATTCCCTTTCCCAGCTCACGTGTGTGCCTCTCTTGTCCTTCTAACATGTAACACATTACTACCAGGGACCAAATGGTCTAACCAGATGAAAGCCTCAGACCTAGAGCATTAAGCTTAATTAAAATGGGGCAAAACCTGTGGTGCATATACTTTAGCTTGGGGGGTGATATCACAACAAAAAAAACAGTTAAATGTATGGTAAAGGGGGCCAACATGTTGGTGTATTGGTTGGATTTCTGCTTGTGATGCTGGTGACCCAGGTTCTGGAATGGCCGTGGGTCACTGGAGGTCCGGCCGTGGGGAGAATGCTTGAGCATCGGAAGACTGCTCGCCTTCTCCTGGGGGGAGGGTGGGGACATAGCCCAGTGCCTTCTGACTCCTGGTGGAGTCCAGGAGAAAAACAGCGAGCTGGGTTCATTGACTGGAGGGCATGGCGGACGTCGGCGTGAGTCTAGACATCTGTGGCATGCCACGCCCCTGGGAGAAAAGGGAGGAAAAAGCTCCTGGGACGAATGGCTGAAGGCTTCTGGGCCCCGCCGACACAGAAAGCCCCGGTGCCAGCCATACCCACCTCAGCAGCAGCACTCAAGGCCAATTGAAGAGTGCAGCTGAGCCTGCGGGAGATGTGTTTATATCAACATGCGGTCCTGAAAAGGCTATTGCTGATGCTGCTTTGCTGGCTGAATAGTCAAAACTTCTCACATTTCAAAGGATGCAGTTACTCTTATCAGTGTGGCTGTATCCTTTCATGATGCCACCCAGAGGCAGTGAGGCAGCATCCAGCCTGCCCAAACCAGCTTTGTAGCACTGTCAGTAGGAGCTCAGTCCTGCCGCTGGTATTCCACTTCCCATCACACCCAGCATTCAAGAAGTCCAGCAGTGGATGCCAACCACCCCCACTGGAAACCATAACAAACCACCCACCAAAGTCTGCCAGTTGAGTGCAAATCTCACCACCAGACGCTAAAACAACCCCCCCCAAAAACCACCACCAACATCTGAAGGATGGGTGCCCAATACAGCTGCCAGAGTACACAACATGCCTTACCACTACCATCAAAGTCTGGCAATTGGGTGCCCAACCCCGTCACCAGAAAATGCTACCCTCCCAACACCATGAGACACCACAGTGCACACCTCCAGTGCAGCTAAATGACAGATTGACACTGGGGTGCCTACTCCCCAAATATCAGTACCAGTAATAAAATAAGGTGCCTTGTAGTCCCCTTAATTTTTTTGACCACCCCAAAAATTTGTCAATCCATGTGTTCTGCTCCCCTGACCATTTAAGTTCCCCAACCTGAATTCCTCTCAGCACCCACTACCCCAACACCTTATCCTACCCCTTACGTACCTATCTCACCAAATGTCCTGCTACTCTGGAGACCGACAGCAAACGTTGTCATTTTTTTACATTTTTGTCTCAATTTTTTTAACATAGCTGTTCTAACCCCAGTAATCCCTCATTTAAGTAATAATGTATGTACAGGGATTAGATTAAAAGTCTGTTAATCACCCCCTTGGGGTGTAATGTGGCACGAGGTGCAGCTGAGTGCCATATTGCCCCAAGGTGGTGATTAACTGATTGTTAATCTAACCCCTGTACATACATTATTGCTATTATTATAATGTTGACAATTTTTTTAATTTTTTTATTTTTGTAGTATAGTTCATTCAAACATACCCATTGTGATGTTAAATAGTCCCTCCGCTTACAGAGACATTCAGTTTAATAGGATTCATAAAACTTTAACAATAAGTGTCCCATTGCAGTATTTCCCTAGTTACTTTTCATACTCTTTCACATAATCATTTTCAAAAGCTGTATCCATTTAATATACAGCATGAAAGACTGTGGCATCCTGTCCGATGGCATGTACACTGGACCCTTGCTATAGAAAATTCCGTGATAGCAAAACTGTGGTTCTGTCCATAATTGCAGGCATCTGTGAAAGTAGCGTATCTTGGATAGTTGTAGATTAAAATGGACTGAACGAGACAGTAGCAAAAAAGACCACTGTTAGTCAATCAGTGGAGGAATGAGTAATTTCAGCCAAGCCAAAGTGTTTTTGCCTTCTAAAAAACGTTTTTTTTTTAGTAACAGTCACTTAGTGGATCATGGTGGACTGACCAGCCGACAGCAGGTGTTTAAAGCAGCCAAGAGCCATTGTCGGAATCAGTCAGCTTTTGAAAGCAGCACAAAGGTCAGTGAGGTGGGGACAAATATGTGTTTGGAGAGCAAGCCCCTCACTGTTTACTGTTTTTAACAATTGTCTCAGTTGATTTCATATCGAGTGGGTTTAAACTGTGTGAGCAAGAAGTGCACTTGTAGGTGATACAGTATATATTAACATCCGTTGATGTAACGGAAAGGGGGTTGTAATGAATGCATGTTATGGCTCCCATTCTGTGTCTTACAGTGCGAGAGTACTATATTTATTTTTTTTAAATGCATGTCTTACTTCTGACAGTTTTGAGTTTAGTAGGCTTAAAATGCACATGCGCTTTACTGTCAGCTAACCTGCTTGTCTGACTGTCATGCGCATTCTCATCACAAAGTCCCATTTCAAAAGGGTTTTCCAATGCTCGTTTTATTAAAATACACCATGTCATTGTGTGAACACATCATATGCTTCAGAAACTCACTCTTAGTTCATAAGTCTTGGAAAACAATCAGGTCTGTTCAAAGCGTGAGTTAACAGACAGCAGAAATGTGTTCAGATATCTTTCTTTGTCCTTGCCCACCTCCGCACCCCCCCTCCTCGCAATATGAGACAGTTCACTTGCAATGCTTGGGTTTATGATTCATTAGTCCATAATGTCTCCCACACTCACAATAACCTGAAATAATCACCATTTGTTTAGTGCATAAGGAGAAACAGCATTAAAAAATTGAATCTAACCAAAGCGCAAGTCAAATAACTGTCAGCTGAACTGCACCTAGCGTTCACTTCATTTGGCATACAACTTACAAGCGGCTTTCACTTTAACAAAAACCTAAACATTTCATGCAGTCGAGGGCAGTGAGTGTATGTATGTATGTATGAAAGCATTTCACTCAGTCTATGTAAGATACACGATAGGTGCCAGGAGCAGCCATGTTTTGGAATTTTTTTTTAACTTCACAGACAATAACTGAAACTTGCTACATTACTATTTTTAAAAACATCCGCCGTAAGGGCTCTTCATGCTAGGTTAACATGGGTTAATGTAACCCTGTTAGAACCATGTCAGCCAATCAGATTACTTTAAATTTCCCTGCCTTATAATTATGGTTTCACTTTATGCATCCATCTCCACAGAGACAGATGCCCTGGATACAGACCCTATTCTAAGAATAGAACTCAGAATTTAGAAGGTTTGAAAAACTCTGCAGCCACATTCCACCCTGGAAGTTGTCAGACTTGTTCCTCCACATGGCTAGAAAGCTCACCCTGAGATGAGCTCCAGTACAACTGGGTCTAGTCACTTCATAATTTTAAAACATACTGTATAGTAATTTTAAGCGTTTAGCTTATATAATAACTGGCTTTCCCTTTTTCCCATAGGGAAACCATGGCGTAATTTGCCATTATAAAGGAGCGTTTATAACGGCAAACATGCGCACGGTTTCCCTTGCTGTGCGCATGCTCACACAGCAGCGCCTAATTACTAAGACCGCCGACCGCTTCCATCTCTCCAAACAGTACTGGACTGACAGAAGAACTCGCAGTAAGTTCTTTTTTTTTTCCTACACAGTGAAAACCTCACAAACCAGGGCAAAAAGGCTTTAAAATATACCGATTCAAATCGGCACCTCAGAAGCCACACCGGCGAATGCATCGGAAGCTTTTATTTTATATAATTGCTGAGGCGAAAAGGAAACCCAGTAATTATATAAAATAAAATATAGGTCTAATCAAACTCGATTTTACACAATCTCCTTGTGGGATGTTCACAAACCCCCGGCTTTACCGGGTTTGTAGCATCCCACAACTCAGGTGTGTGTAAAATCTCGTTACACATCCCGACCCATACTTTATTCTCTATTTTATTTCTACACTGCATTAGCTAGAGTATCTTTTTCTTTGTTTAAATCCCTGGTTCTTCCAGTTCCCTGGAGACTTTTTGGCTACTCTTTTCTTATTTTGGCTATTTTGGGCTATTTTTATCACTTACTTGCTTTTTTTGAGTGCATGGTCTGTAGGAACAAAACTATAATTTAATCTAAAAAAGTTCATAATTTCATTATATATTCAATAATGTATGGGTAAGTGTGTTAATGAGAAATTAATGTTTGCCCGAGGGGTGGGATGCTACATAAACCCTGAGGGTTTTATTAAAGCATCCCACCCCGAGGGCAAACATTAATTTCGAATTAAAGCACACTTCCCCATACATTGTTATTTATAATTGCTGGGCAGTAATTTGTTCCAGCCCTGTGTCTGACTGTGACACACAGAGATGCTGATTCACACACACACACACACACACACACGCACACACTGTGTGTCTCCTCATTCGATTTTTTTTCTTGTACTTTTAATTACTACAGTTGCTTTTTTATTTTATTTTTTACTTTGGGCAGATTTCTGTGTTGCAGTTGGGATCGTGATGTTCTTACCTCAAGGAGGGAGGTCAGAGCCGTTCTTTGTGGCAGTAGCGATCGAGACTTTTTCACTTTTGATCTTGGGAGTTGTGCAGTGCCATTTTGGAGTGGAAGGATCAACCAGATATTTTTTAAATAAGCAAAATGCATTTTTCCTTTTGTTTAAAAACCAACAAAATGAGTAGGCGTCCCAGTCTGGCGGCTCCTCACTCCATGGGAAAAGAACCCGCCATGTTTTTAGAGTTGTTCGGCCCATCTCCAAGGAATGCAGAGCCAATCATGATGTGGCTCTTACGTTATTGAGGTGGCGCGTGTTTGTTGATATAACTCGCGGGTTATAATGGTAAATTATAACTGGATCAAGCAATGGGACAAATTGCTGGCCAGTTATTATTTTATTTATATATATATATATATATATATATATATATATATATATATATATATAGTTATTAGTTTAACTATGTTGTTATGGTATATTTGGGAGACAATACTAAGACAACTGGTTTAAACTCCAAAGGGGTTTCAAGCTGACTGCAAGTTTACCAGGATGGGCTTTCCTTAAAAAAAAAAAAGCTACATTTTTTTTGATTTATACATTATTATCCAGGGCTTAATAACTGGACAAGGTGTTTTATTCTGTTTGGTTTGTTTTATTTACCCCACTATTGATCTCATTCTTTTTTTTTTTGATTGCACAATTAATATGATGGTCCTCAGTCTTTGGGCGGATGATGTCAGATGTGGATAGTGGACTGCACCTCCTTGACTGGAGTTCTGCATTCAGTCTTCAGCCTGGACATTTTCATTTCTCATTATGTACTATAGATGGTTTCTTTTTTTATGGCTGTGGGTGGAGCCTACAGTCATTTTACTTTGTCGGCTCCTAAAATGGCCGATCGTAACACGCTTCCATTAGACTTTTGGAAGTATTCTTCCAAAAGTTCAACAGAGCTTAGAGCACTCTGCCATGACCAACTGCTATGGAGTAACAGCTGAAACAGCTGCACTATTTCAGCTGTTACTTCTGCATTCCTGCACAGGAACTGCGCATGTGCACTTTTTGCGCATGCACAGTTCCACCAGTACCATCATTTTGAGAATGGCACAATACCATTCACCACAACTACAGTTGCACGAGTGTCATGCATGCATAGTTGTCTCACCACCGCCATCTTGGAGAGGACACTCAGTGGCGCTCAGTGGTGCTCCTTCGCTGACTTCTGAAACTCGCCACAGCCATATCAACTCTTGCTAGAGCTTGCCATTTATAGGGGTAGAGCATTTGTTGTTTCCTCAGTTTCTTCCTGGGGTACTGTATTTAATAGTGCTTCAGCATATATGCTGTTTCATTAGTTTTTAGTTTAGTTGATGTTCCTGCTGTCTAGTTTTTAGTTTACTTGCTGTCACTTTTGTGTTTCTGTTAGTGGCTGATTTAATGGTTCTTTTTTTCAGTGTTTGTTTCAGTTTGTTACCCCCCCACCTTTTTATTGTTCATTTTCATCTTGGGAAGTATTTCCTTGGATTCTAGTTTGGGGTTTGTTTCTGTACAGATGGGTATTTTTAGGGTGGTCCAGGAGGGGGTTGTTGACTGTTGGCCTCTCATGGACTATATGGATAGGTGTTGGGCCCAGTAGAATACTTTTTTATAATGTCTTGGCATGTTAATGTTCTTGTTGTTTTGCTGTGGTATGTTTTGGGGTTACTTTTTTCGGGTATATTTGGGGGGGTGACCATGCCAATCTGGTCTGGGGGGCTACTAACAACAACAGAAATGGAAAGGGACCTGGGGGTAGCCATATCAGATGACCTAAAAGTAAGAAAGCAATGTGAGAAGGCAGTAAGGAGGGCTGGAGAGGGGGGGGATACTAGGATGTATAGGAAGAGGCATCACCAGTAGAAAACAGGATGTTGTTAACCCTCTGTACAGACAGTTGGTGAGACCCTTTCTGGAGTACTGCATGCAGTTCTGGAGACCCCATCTCCACAAGGACAGAGGCAGTCCCAGAGGATGGCAACTAAAATGGTGCAAGGTCAGCACCAGAAGCCACATGAAGAGAGACTAAAGGAGCTTAATATGTATACCCTTGAGGAAAGAAGGGCGGGGGGACATGATAGAAACTTTCAAGTACCTCAAGGGAATCAACAAAGTCCAGGAGGGTAGCATCTTTCAGAAAAAGAGATGTGCAAGAACGAGGAGGGCTCAATTTGAAAATAGAGGGGGGACAGCTCAAAGGCAACATGAGGAAGTATTTTGTCACAGAGAGTGTGGTGGACACAAGGAACAGCCTTCTTAAGGAGGTAGTGGGGTCAAAAACAGTAGGGAGAATTCAAGAAAACATGGGAGAGACATAAGGCAATTCTGGTGGGGGGTAGGAAGAAGCAGGCTGTTGGTTAACTAGCATATGCAGCTTATCCAATAGGTAGGGGAAATGGGCAGACTGGGTGGGCCAAGCAGTCCTTATCTGCCTCAAAGTCAAAGTCTATGTTTCATCATATTTCACGTTTCAGAAGGGCATGGGTTGGATATGTTTTTGGCAAAGGGAGCACATCCCATCAACAGGGTGGGTGGTTATATTGGTTGTCAGATCTGTTCCCTTTGCTTTTTTGAATGAAGTAGGGGATTCTGCAGGTCGTTATATCTTTGCACACGGTCACCTGGGATCTATGGAGTTCCTTTTGGATTTGATTTATGGCCCAAGTGTGGACTGTCCTGCTTTTTTTCCAGAGCTGGTGGCAGTCCTTGATCCCTACGCTCACCTACCCATGATTCTCTATGGGGATTGGAATTTGATATTTAACAATGAGTTAGATCAGTCTCATAAACCAGAACCAAGGCTGTCGCTGGCTCAGCAAGCTATTTAAGAGTTTATTGACCAGTTGGGCCTCATAGACCCCTGGCTTCTTTTGCATCCATCGGACTGAGAGTACACATTTCACTCTTGTCCATAATTCATTTTCCAGGATTGATTATTTTCTAATTAGTTAGCAATTGTTTCCTATGTTATATTCTTGTCAGACTAAAGCCATGATGCTTTCAGACCATGTACCCCTTTCAATGGCTTTAAAAGTGCTCCCTGCTTCTAGAGATCATACATGGTCCTTAGCCAATTATTGCGTGGTTCTGCTTTGGTTGATTGTATGAAGACATTTATCCATTTTTCTGTGCAGTAGAACCTTGACTCAATTTTGGATTTCTACCCTTTCTGGAGTTCTCTGAAGTGTCAGTGGTGTGGCCAGTTTATTAGACTGACCACCATTGGAAAGAGGACCCATGATGCTTGGGCTTCCACATTGCTTCATGATATTCATGACTTAGAGAGGCAGTTGTCATCTTCTTTGAAAGAGACACATCTTCACGATTCACAATCATATGCCCCATATTATTGTCATTTATTGGGCCTTGCAGCACATTCTGTTATGAAGGTGAAAGCCACATATGTGGGCCAAGGTGAAAAAGTTGGCCATCTCCTGGCCTTGCACCTTCAGTAACAAACGTCAGCTCGCTTGAGCCATGCTCTGCAGGATCCAGTTACAGGTTCTCGTTCGGTGAATTCCCAGCATATGATATTTTGTGATTATTATGCTTCCCTGTATGCTGGGAACTCATCAACAGAAGATATGGATCAAGCTTTTTCAGCCTTTTTTTGCTGCGGTTCCCCTGTCTCAACTTTCTGATAAAATGCATATTGGCCTGGGGGCCCCTATTCAGGAGGGGGAGGTACTGGAGGCTATCTCCTCTCTTCCATCCAACAGAGCTCCAGACCCAGATGGTTTCACAGCCAATTTTTATAAACTTTTTCTAGATAAAGTTGCCCCTTTATTGACTGATCTTTTCAATTATTTACATTCCAATGAGCTACAAGTGTCTTCCCTCCTGGAGACCTGCATAGTTCTGTTGCCCAAACCTGGTAAAGATGACACTCATCCTGATAATTACACACTGTTGTCATTATTAATGTGGACATGAAGATCTTGGCCAAGGTTTTGGCTGCCCATTTGGGTAAAGTTTGGTCTGGGCTTATTGGGCCTGAGCAGGTGGGCTTCATGGAGGGGAGACTATCCAGTGATCATGTTAGAAAACTTTTACACTTAATTTCTGTGTCCAGGGAGACCAGGACAGATGCTGTGCTGGTCTCCCTGGACCTGGAAAAAGCATTTCTTAGAGTTTTTTTGGTCTTATTTATTTTCACTTTTAAGTCGTTATGGGTTTCTGTCTTCCTTTGTTCAGTGGTTGTATCTTTTATATCAAAAGCAAACTGCACATATTTTATGTAATGGTGTTCTTTCCAACCTTTTCCCCCTCTCTCAGGGCACAAGGCAGGGCTTTCCTCTATCCCCCTTCCTATAATATTTATAAATTGAACCACTGTTCTGTAAAATTAAGCTTAAACCTCATATAAGAGGTATTTCTCTAGACTCCTTAGAATTGAAACTCTCTGTTTACTCGGATAATGTTCTCCTGCACCTTGCAGATCCATTGCCCTCAGTGTGAGAGGCTCTCTGGGTGATTCATCTCTTTGGCACTTTTTCTGGATGCAAGTTGAGTCTTGCTAAAATAGTTGTGTTCCCACTCTCTCTGCATATTCATAAACAGGATGTTTTTAATTCTTGGTCTTCAATGGGACTCCCGCTACCTTACATATTCAGGTATTAAATCTGCCCAGGAGGTGACAGCTCTGAAGGTTCTCAATCTTGAGCCCCTTTTACCTCAAATAAAGCAGAATTTAACTAGGAGGAGATCCCTGCCTCTAATGTGAAGGAGAGCTAATGTTATAAAGATAAATATTTTACCTCGGTTAATATATCCAATGGGAATGTTAAATGTTGTTCTCCCTTTTAACTGGTTTAAAAACTTTCATTCATTGTTGTCAACTTTTTCATGGCTTGATAGGTCTCTGAGGTGGGCCTATGAGAAACTGAATCATTCTAGGAAATATGGAGGGCTACATCCCCCCCAATTTTTGCATTATTATTTTGCACTACATGGGGCTAAGTATTTCCATTGGAGCCATTTTCAGGGGCCTGAAGAACTGTCTGATTATGTTCCTTCTTGGCTATTTCTTGAGCTGGAGCTTTGAGCCCAACACCATGTTTGTCCTTCTTCATTACTTTATCTTCCCCCAACAAGGCTCCCTCATGGGCTTTGCCAGACCCTAATTGGTTGGTCTGTACAAGCCTATTCACAATTGTGTAGGCATTTGATGTTACAGCACGATCGGGACATCAGTCAACCTTTGGTTGGAAACCTCAACATTCATGTAGGTCAGAAATTATTTCTGGCCTTCCAATGGTGATGGCTTCTGCTATGTACTTTGGAGCAATTCTTGTCTGGTAATGTCCTCCCTACATTTGCCCTGTTTCAGGAGATATTTGGTGTGACTGCTAGCACATTGCTTCAGTTTTGACAATTACAACATTGCTTGTTTCAATTTCTGGGTTGCTCTCCTTGGTCCAATAAATCTGGCCTTTTTGACCAGATGTCGACTGTGTCCCAACTCCTAACAATCACACTGAGTTTCTCATCTGTATAAAATAATTGGTCATTTTTGGGATGCTACATCTCCAATGGCCTTTTATTGGGTTAATGCTTTAGGGATTGATCAGTCGGCGGACTATTGGTTCCACATATGGTCTAATGTTTATGAATATATGAAGCAAGAGTGATTGTGACTTTGGCAATTCAATATTTTTCATAACCTTTATTATTCTTCAAAGACGCTGTATCAGATAGAGAAACTGATCACCCCACATTGTCCTTGATATGGTAGTGAGGATGGTAATGTATTTCATATGTTATGGCAGTGTCCTCATATTCTTTTGTTTTGGGAGTCTGTTCATTCTAGTTCTCTTTTAGACCTCCAAGAGGTTTTTAACAAGGAGATTTGTATTTTAGGTGATTACGGTTCATCTCTTTGGGGGCTCAGAAAGCCACATATGGCATTAATTTTGGCAGTGGCTAAAGTCTTGATGTTATGACATTGGTTAGACCCTACTCCACCATCTCATCTGGAGTGGGTGGCAGAAATGTTACAGGTTCTTAATGTGTGGAGATCTAGTGCCCCTTCCTTCAATGAACATTATACCTATAAATAGGGTTGGCAGAATTAGATTTTTAATTTTTTTTGTAATTTTGATAGAAAATATCGATTTTTAATTTTAACCCCCCCCCCCCAAGTCTTATTGATTTAAATGTTCACAGCTGCATGAAATTATGGATCTTTAAGCATTTATTTCAATTTGTATTGATTTAATTTTAACAGTTGCAGTTAATGACAGTAAATGCTGAGGATCTACAAACTGATAAAAACACAAATTGTTAGCTTCAAATGTCAAATTAGCAATAGAACTTATTTTGCCTACCTGTAAATTTAGATTATTATTGATGGAAATATTTTTTCGTGGGTCTGTGTATGTGTGCAATGAAATCAATATTTATCGACATTTACTGATTTAAATCAAATCCTGCCAAACCTACCTATAAAGCCCATTGGGAGATCTTGCATACATTATTGTTGTTACCGTGACTGTGGGTGTCTCTTGAATTTTTATGGTCCATTTTATACAGTGGATTATTGTTGATTGACTTTGGTAAAGGGGACAGTTTGGTGGTCCTTTCTTTTGTTTGGTTCTATTTGTCTGCAATATCAGACCAGTATCCAGCATGACTAAGTGGTTTGGGTGGGGGTTGGGGTTGTTCTTGTTCTACTATTGGGTGTTACTTGTTTAAATGGATTATTTTATTATGTTCTTCTTTGTTTGTTCATTGGTTGTGTTATCTCTTTATTTTTCTATAATTCAATGAAGTTCACTTATTTGAGAAAAAAAGGGAAAATTAATCTCAGGATCCCTCACTGCGATTTCACTCTTCCATCTACCTCCCCTTCCGGAAACTGAAAATGTGTTCTCACAATAATTAACCCATTTTATTTAGGTTGCTTGAGCATTCCTGCTGCAGTGTTTCTGTAGAACTGAAAGTTGAGTTTTCTCTTCATATTTACATTTTTACATTCACGTCTGCTTTAATTGGTGTTTTTTTTTTTCCAAAATGTGAAATCTGCACATTTTTCATAGCCTTTTAGCTAGATTCAATAACTACAATTCCACTCTGACTATAGAAACAAATATGACAACTGCCAGGGTGGAACATGACTGTAAAGTGTTTCAAACGCCCATTCTAAATTCTAAAAATTCTAAGTTCTGTTCTTAGACTGGGGTCTATCTCCCGAGCATCTGTCTCTATGGAGATTGATGCACAGAGTGAAATCATATTGAGGGATCCCTAAGAAGAAACAATGCTACTATGGTAATGGATTTTTTTTCTTTTTACTACATCTCATGAACAAAGGAGGTGTAATTTTTCAAATCCCCTCCAAAACATGTTTTCTCAGCCACTCCTAGAAATCACTTTTCAGATAGGAGTTAAAAAAATTCACCCTGTCTTGGGAATAAGGTGGGATCACAAAATGACTATGTTGAAAAGTTGGGGTCAAAATGTCGACAAAACAAAAAACTTATGAAGAAAGTTTTTTTTTTTTTTCAGAATGTTTTCATACCTTTGTGAGTTTTCTAGGTTTTGGCCTCAAATTTTCAACACAGCACTCTTTTTTTTTTTGTAAGTTCTATTTATTAACCCTGAGCCGTGGAACTCTATCCAGCGACCCTTCCATACCAGCCTCTACCTCCCAGTCTGAAGCTCATCCTCTGGCCTTTCCACTCTGGGGGGGAACCCCAGCTCTGAGCCCCTAAGGTGGGGACCGCCTACCCTGGTGTTCTATCTATAATCAAGTGCCCCGGAGGGAGGAGAAGAACAGGCCCTGGAGGTGAGCCTAATGGCAGGAGTGTGGGCTGACATGGATGGCACCTTTGCCTATCCACAGACGGGGGGAATTTTGCATGATGTTACCCCCCTGAGCTCAGACATGCAATGATGTCCTGCTCAGCATACGCTCATTCCCGAACGAGCCCAAAGGACATCCGCCACAGCTTATTCCCTTACTTCTGCCTTCTGGGTGTATGCAGTGCCCCCAGCTACCACCAGGATCTGCTGCTGCACTGGCCAGGATAATCCCCCTTCCCAAGGAAGGAGAGCAGTCCATAGGACGCTTGATCCCTCCTCATCCCCTGCCGAATCCCGTCGACCCGTGCTCGTTCCCAAACATGGGTCACCGGCGTGGCATGAGGTGTGGCATCCAGCGCCTTAACCCTCAGTGCCACTGGGCCGGCCCTCAACACAGCACTGTTATTACCTTGCCTCACGATCATAGCCAGTATAATTTTTTAAATTCTCTCTAAAGCAAGTTTTTTGCAGTCTTTCTACACAGGTCCCTCGGAGGGGGAACGCAAGATGCCTGTGCAGCTGCTCAGCTCCACACCAGAGCTCCATAAGGAACTTCATTTCTGAATGGTGTTTTTATTTTGGCAAGTTTTATCTAAATATTATGCTTAAATGTTGGAGATTCATTTTGAAATAGTTACCAGCTTTTTTTTTGCCTTTGATTTGGATGTTCTCAAATAAGGCACTGGCATCCGGAATCCTCTGTTCTTCAGAAAGTTTGAAAATGACCAAAGTATTGATATCACTCTGTATGTCCTAACATGTGGTTTGGAAGCTTGGTTGGGATTGTTGCCGCAGTGATATTGTTTTGGGGCTGAATAGGCTAGTGCAGGTGTTTGGCCAGAAGATACTACATGAGTGTTTTGCACCATGGAGTGCCGATATATGAGTAAACATTTCCTACAGGTATGTTAACCTTGCTTTGGGGAGCTTGGGATTGAATGCAAACTACCGGTATAATTGAATGCGCTTATTTTCAGGTATATGTATGGACCCATGCTCTGGGCAAAGGAAACTGGAAGAAGAGAATGAAGGAAAATTGGAAAGCTCCTAAAGGATGCAGAAGTTCCAACAGCTAGTCCTTACATGGAAGACTAGGATCATTGACCCTCAGTTTAACAGTAGGGAGATGTGTTTGTTCAAATGCTGCTGGTGGGGGTTTCCCTTCACCAGTCCATCCAGAGAAGCTGTTTTAGCAATGGCGGAGGCTATTCTTGGAGGAAAGTAAAGGTGAGCTGTAGATCAACTAGGATCTGGGCTTTGTAATAGGTAAGTGAAATGGGCAGACTGGGTGGGCCACACAGCCCTTATCTGCCATCAACTTCTATGTTTCTATGTAACCCCCCCTCAAAAGATTTTGTGTTTTTTATTTTCTTTTATATATAACTAAGTCTTGTCCAAAATGCCCAGCTGAACACATGAGAAAAAAGATATTTGGGCTTGGGCCATTTAGCAGGGCTCAACTCTTATTATGGAGCCAGAACTTTTAGTAATTACATCAACACCTCCAAGTCTTTACAGCTGGCCTACCCACATAGTGAATCTTAAATCTACAAAGACTCTGTGTGAGTTAACAGTGGAGACTGCCAGTGAGGTTTGCCCTCTGCCTATTTGTTAGAAATATACTGAACTTTTTTCTTGCAGAATGAGTCTTTGAGAAAGATTAATAAAATATGGGAAATATAAGTTACATAGCCTGCTTAGGAGTTCACATTTTGCTCCTTTGAATTTATTGAATTAAATTATTTTATAAACTAATTCTCGAATTGAAATGCAAGGCCAAAATTCCCTTATTAAATATCATAAAAGCAAATTGAAAACAAGCATTTGTCAATGCCGAATGTTGCTTGCTTATATGTGCTGTTTAGGTATTTGGAAGTGATAGTACCATGCCTAAGAACTTTCATGTGCCCCCCCCAAGACATCCACTGTGTCTTTCTGTTCAGTATTCACTCTCTCTATTGTCTGTGCACTGAGGGTGGGGAACGTGCAATGGGGCAGCCATAGTTGTGGGGGTGGCAGGAAAGAAAACTCTGGGCGGCCACTGTCACGCTTTCTCTCTCCTCTGCTCTCCTGTAAAACAGCCTGTCAGAGGGCTCTATACTGCTGATCATTGCTTCCACTGTTTCTGCGGACAGAGACATAGACAGACAGAGAAACACAGCACATTGCCACAACTTTGGTACCTACTGTCTCCCACTGTCTGTGTCTCTCTCTCTCTGTCTTACATGCCAGACCGCATGGCCGCTGTTGCTCTCAACTACCTCCTTGCCCACTCGGACTGCTGATTATCTGCAAACTGGACAGGGTAGTGACAGATGGAATACACACAGACGCTCTGTCTCCGAGCTCACAGGCTACACAGCTGCCATGTGCATCTAGATGTCTTGCACTATGTTGTGTCTCTGTGTCCCCTAGCCACAACTTGTTGCACAGACATGAGATTACCATACCATTGCCTGACGTTGTCTTTGTCCCGGTCAGTCTCTCTCTCTGCATCAGACTGCACAGTGGGATCACTTGACCTGGCTTGTCCCCATTGCACGTCACCAACTTGGGGATATAATCTGTCTGTGCCACTGGACTTCAGTCTGAAAATGAAATCTGACTGCACACAGCATGGACTTGGGCCTCAGAAGCTACAAATTGTGCAGGATGGTACTGATTTCACCGTGGGCTCAGTGCCCAGTGGTCCGCAGGGTGGCTGAGTGTGTACACAGAAATTGTTAACTGTGCTCTAGTTGCACAAAGGTCTGCATTATTGCACTGTCAAGTGTTGCCAAACAGCCAATCAAATCCATTCAAAAGAAGAATTGTATGAATTCGCTTTAAGAAAAAAAGTGTATTTTTAAAGCCGCGGGAATATTTGGAGCGCTACCGGAGTATTCTGCTATTCACAAAATGCATGCACAGTCTGAGTTGGCCATCCACTCTGGCTCTCAGAGCATATCAGGTTTCAGCTCTTACAACAACGCTTGTCCCATGGAGCACTAGGCAGCTTTGTGGTGCATTGCTTAAGCTAAAGCTTCTCTGGTTCCTCCCATAATTTGTGAGGCTGATAGCAGCACAGCTTAGCCAGTCACGTTAGCACGGTCACTGAAGCCTGGCTTGAAGAAATGCAAACCATGAGGAAACAGGAGGGTCAGAGGGACAACAAGGGAGGAATGAGGTACGGGGAGCACATGAGACAAAAGGTGTGTACAAGGGAGGAGGGAAAGACAGCAAGGAAAACGGAGCAATGGAGGGGAGGGGGGACGGCTTTATGCACATGAAATGGAAGAAGTGTTCTCTCATTGGAACACTTCATTTGTTTAGAGTACACAAAGTTTCCACCCATACAGTGTAAACCATTGTCATACTTAGCTTGCATGATAATTAGTCTGTCATGACCTGCATTGGGCTAGTCAGTGACACACCTCTGCAATGCCATTCATAGAAACATAGAAACATAGAATTTGACAGCAGAGAAGGACTGCTTGGCCCACCCAGTCTGCCCATTTCCCTACCTGATGGATAAGCTGCAGATCCTAGTTAACCAGCAGCCTACTTCTTCCTACCCCCACCCCCTAGAATTGCCTTATGACTGTCCCATGCATGCTTGAATTCCACCACTGTTTGTGACTCCACAACCTCCTCTGGAAGGCTGTTCCATATGTTGTTCCATACCTCTGTGAAAAATACTTCCTTAAATTACCTCTGAGCCGCCTCCTTCTATCTTCAAATTGTGCCCCCTTGTTCTTGCACACCTCTTTTTGAAAGATGCTACCCTTTTGGACTTTGTTGATTCCCTTGAGGTACTTGAAAGTTTCTATCATGTCCCCCTCTCCCTCCCTTTCCGAGGCTATACATATTAAGCTCCTTAAGTCTCTCTTCATATGTCTTCCAGTGCAGACCCTGCACCATTTAAGTTGCCCTCCTCTGGACAGCTTCCATCCCGTCTATGTCTTTGCGGAGATTGGGTCTCAGAACTGCCGCAGTACTCCAGATGGGGTCTCACTAGCTGTCTGTACAGAGGGATAATAACTTCTTGTTTTCTACTGGTGATGCCTCTCCCTATGCATTCCAGTATCCCCCCAGCCCTTCTTGTTGCCCTCTCACATTGCTTGCCCACCTTTAGGTCATTCTCTGTAGCAAAACATTTCTTGTGCAAGCGCAAGCAGCATAAAAAGGTAGAGAAAGGCAGACAGTAGATGTAAGTAAGGAGTAGGTTCAGTATTCTGAAGCCTTGATAGGTGGAGGGGGGGAAGGCCCCCCAACCCCGAAGCCACCTCACAGTTCAGACCAATACCAGTATGTTTGCTTGCCTTGCAAATGAACACAAGCATTTGTCAAAGCCGAATGTTTGCTTGCTGGCATTAGCAGTGGAAGTGCAGGAGTTAGACAGATGCAGTATAGGAATGGCAGTGAAGTATGAACTGATGCCAACTCCACCCCCACTCTGCAGAGATGGACAGGCATTGGGGTGTGCCTTTGGGTCATCGCCCATAACGGTCATGACATTTCACATCACCGTACCCTGCAGACACTTACAAGTGTTGACATGTGCCTTAGGGTGTTCAGGCTTTACACTCACCTCATTCCATAAGGAAATAAGCTGAAATGGGTGCAATATAGGAGAACGGGGTGAACTCTGGGGCCAAAGAGTCCAAGGTGCACCTCGATGCCTGTCACTGGTTGCAGGGTGGGTTGGAATGGCGTGAGCATTACTGTCGACAGTCTGTCCCTATAGGGTAGGGCATTATGGTCAGAAACCCTAATGCCCTGGGTATTTCTTGGTATTTTTACTTCAATTTTTCAACATGGGCTTTTTGTGACCCCCACCGCATGAACAGTGACACTATCAGTTCATTAGCTGAAAGGTGATTTTGCACAGCAACTGAGCCATTTGGCTCCACAGGTGCGAAAACACGTTTTGAACAGCATGTGAAAAATGACAGCTGTACTGGTCATGAGGAGGTGTAAAAAAATGGTAATGTTGAAAATCTGGAGTAAAAATATAAAAAACTGATGAAGTCATGAGTGTGCGTAGAAACTGTGCAACGCCCACCTGTAATTATTTTGGGACTTTTTACACCAGATTTTGAACATAGGCATTTTGAGACCTCTGCTCATGTACAGTGTCACTGTAATTTTCTTAATCTGTCTTGAACACTGATTTTTTAATTTATTTACTTGTTTATTGAAATGTTTCACCAGGAAGGAACACTGAATGGCAGGTGGCAGCTTGGCGCCAGCTTTGTGGGGACTGTGAGAGGCCGATGGAGAAGCCGTCACCATGGGGACACTACACAAAACAGCTGTAATTGGCTGCTGTAGTCAGGGATGCCCTGCAGCAAAAACAGTTGATTGTGTAGTGATAGGGAACTCTCTGATTGCAGCGTCCAAGATTCTTTGATCGTAATGGCATGCTTCCTAACTGCTGTCATCAACAGCATGCTCTTCTATTCGCCATGGCAGAGACCAGCCCCAGAACAGACTGCTGCCATTTGGCAAAACACTGCCACACCTCCACAACCAGCTTAAGAAGAAAGGTGATGCAGTGTGTTTCTTGCACATGTGTGTAAGTAACACAAAAATGACTGACAGATTCAATGCAGTTCTCCTTTAAAGTACAGTAGCAGGCTCAGTGCATTCTAGAACAGTGCCTATAATATCATAACATTCTTCATAGGGTGGTTTTCCTCTGTTTACAATGCAATGAGAGCTCTCATTGAGTAATCATGACATACATGGTGTCAGAAGGTGTCCATTCCTCTCAACTGGTCAACATTAGGAGGGATGCCCCACCCCTCAATTTGGCACTCAGAAACCCTCCGTCTCACATGGAAAGGGTGCTGTCTCACATGCTACACTAAGGCTTTGAAGGCAAATTTCAGAGTTATTCATGTTACTTAACGTATGAAGGGCAAATTTAAAATTAAAACAGTGGATCTCCACTGTGTTCTGAACTTCTTTGTCTCAGATGTGCTGACGTGTTACATGTTTTAGAAACACAAAAACATGAAAAGGTGATGGCAGAAGACCAAGATCCATCTAGTTCATCCATTTGTTACCTATCGGGTACCATGACAAGACCACACTAACAAAGGCAGTGCAGTTAATAACAGAGATATCAATAACATGAAAGAAAGAAGCGCATAGACACAATTACAAAAGAAGTAATCTCCTAGTCAAAAACCCCATGTGCCAAAAGACGTGCCATACCAAACTGTGTATTCTATAACTTCTTGATCAAATGCAGTCAATATTTTTTTCTTTCATGTTTCCATCTTATGTGATAAAGGCAGAGCAGTTTTAACCATGTTGTTTTGGATGCACCGTTTTGACAGGAGACACCTGAAAACCACTTACTACAGCTCCTGTGTGATGTGGTTTCACTAGTCCTTTATGTATGCTCTATGCTGCCTCGAAGCTTGTCACTGTTTTGGCCTTCACTATCACTCCTGTAAGGATGTTCCAGCTGTTCACCACTCTTTTAGTGAAGAAATACTTCCTCATGTCACTCCTTAAACTGGTTCCGTCCATTTATATTCATCCTCCCTGGTACTGTAGTAGTATGACTGCAGCTCTTGAATAAGCTGTTGTATTCTGCCTTGTTCGCCCCTTTCACGACCTTAAGTCCTTTCCCAGCTCTTTTCCAGTGAGTACCTACTCAGGCTGGCTAACTTCTGCTCATATGACCTTCTCTGCTGATCAGTGATCATTTTCATGGCCCTTCTCTGGATAGACTCAGGGTGACTTATGTCCTTGTTTTGAGGTATGGGCTCTTGAACTGGATGCTGTACTCCAGGTAAGGTCTTACTAATGACCTTTATTGGGCAGTACCACCTCCTTCCTTCTGCTGACAAAACCCACTCCCTAGACATCCTAATGGCCTTGCCTGTTTTGTTTATTTTTCCTACATTTAGAGCGACATTTTGAGTCAAACAAGGTTTAGAGGTGCTAGAGTGTTTTGTGCAAGAGTTGGCACCACACAATAGCTGTTGTGAATAATAACCATCTGTTAACTAACCTAATGCTGTCTAATCATAGTGGGAGCAGTTAATCTTACTTAAACTCCAATGCAGGGTACTACATTCTTTATGTTTCTGTCTCATTTGTATCTTCCTTGTCCTCCACCTTTTATGTCTAGGGGTCCTGATGGTAACTGCAGGGGGCTAGACCAAAAACCTTCCAGGAAGGTAAGTCAGAAACATAGAGAGAAAACAAGGCCTTAGCTCAGCTTTTTTATTTATTGAAATGTTTCACTTGGAAGGCACACTGAGCAACAAGTTACTCGTCTCCCAGTGCGACCTTTGGGGAAGGGGTACATATAGGATAAACAGTGATTTACAGTAGACTAACAGATAATTTCATAAACAGTAGATACAATCAAGATACATGAAACAATAGTTATACGCAGTGAATAAGAACAGTGGGTAAATTAACCTATGGTATTATAGTGTAAGTGGAGAGAAGTGTGTAGGAATCTATAACAGAGAGAAATATCTCAATCACTCTAAATAAGGCCTGCCGGCTCCTCACGGGGGCTCAAAGACTGACTCACACGTGTGATCTGTACTATGAATCAGGTTGGTTGAACCTATCAAATCGTCTTATTTATCTCACCTGCACAATGGCAAAAAAATCTATCTTGGGACTGACTCCATTATGTATTCAAAACCTACTCCGACTGAATCCTGGCTCACGACCCTCCACCAGATCTGAGCATCAACCTTTCCTGGTTCTGAGATGCCCGGACTGCACAGGGACAAAGATCTTTCGCATACAGGGCCCCGACATGGTTCAATACGCTTAGTCCACCTACTCTATCCTCAACCTCGCTTGAAGCTTTCAAATCCATGCTCTATGCCCACCTCACCACCACTAGCAACTGTGACTGCGCTTAGATAAAGACTACTACTCCTCATGTCCATCCTCACATCGGAGGCCTCTTCCTCCCTGACTAATGAACCCTCTGGTACCTCTACTACTTCCTGTCTCCCACCAAACTCACTCCCCTTTTTCCTGTCCCTCTCACTTACTCCCCACACCACCTTTCCCTCCTCTCTAGCCTCCTTTCGCCTAATGATCACCCTCTCCTGGTAGTTTCCTTAACCTCGAAATTGTCTACTTGCTTGAACCTGTTATAGCTTTTTTCTATGAAACTTAAAAACGTTACTGCCTTAAACTGTTAATAGCAAATTTATGATGCAACTTTCCTGTCTGGTTTTACCTGTAATGTGTATCGTGCTTTGTTAAATGTTCTTTGTGACGTGGAACCTTTGTAAAAGAGCCCTGGCTCAAAGGTATTAATTCCTAGACTAATAAACTAAAAAAGAGGACTAGGTAGATATAGACAGTGTAGAGAAGTTAGACAATGGTGAGTGCTTTTGCTTTTGTCAGTACCTTAAGTGCAGAGTTGATGGGAGCAGGTAGATTGTAAGTGCTGTATCAAAAAGGGCAAAGGGGGCAGGGAGGGGAAGTCAAGCCCTTGGGTCCTTCCAGGATGTTGAGAACCCTGCAAGGGGTCGGGGATACTAGAGGCGGAGGGGGTAGGTAAGGGGAGAGGAGGAAAAGGGGAGGAGGGAAGTAAGTGTGAGGGAAAAAGGGGGTGTCCCTCCAGGATGCTTAGAGCCCTGTGAAGGACAAGGGGGGCCTCCAGGGTGCTGAGAACCCTGCAAAGGGAGAGAGAGGAGTCCCTCCTGGATGCTGGGAATCCTGGAAGGTGTTTGGTGCTAGTTGGCAGAAATAGTTACATGCTGACCTCATGCAAAGGGTGGGGGGGGATGGAAAAGGGGGTTGGAGGGGGAGGAAGGGGGGAATGGAGTAGGGAGAGACGAGCCCAGAAGAAGACCCCTTCAGGATGTTGGGAACCTTGCAAGGGGGTCATGGGAGGTTATAGTTGATTAAGGAAGGGGCAGGGGATGAATTATGATGTTGTGAACCTCAGTCCTGTGCAAGAATATAGGTTGCTAGGTGGTCATGGCAAGAGTAGTTGGAAGATAGGTAGTAGTGGAGGACTGAGCTGATAGAGTTAATAGAGGAGTGGCAGACTTGGGGAGGAAGGGAGTTCCAAATTTTGGGGAGGCGGTAGGAGAAACCAGTTTGTCCAGTTAGGGGAGACCACCAAAGGATCAATAAAGAATGAGTGTCAGTGGATCTAAGGGAGGGGGAGGGGTGATGAAAGAGGGAGAGAGTTAAGAGGGGAGTTCACGTAGCCTGAGTTTGGAGGTGATTTTTGTGCAGTGGGACAGGCATCTATTTGTTAGAGAGGGGAAGGACAGGGCATGGTATAGATCATAATGATGAGTATGATTAGTGGTATCCAGAGCAAAGCGGCAAAAAGAGTGGAATAGGGTGTCCAAACTGGTCAGGGAGGATTTGGGAGCAGCACCACAGACCACGCCACAGTAGTCAAAAATAGGAAGGATCATCTTCTGGACAAGTTCACGCCTGACTGCAGGAGGGATGCTATTTCAGTTCCTGTAAAGGGCACAAAGCTTGGGGTGCAGTTTTTTTCAGAAAGGCATAGCTGTACCCATACCATGCAGGGTGCAGCTCCTCCATAAACCCACCTCTCACCAGCTTCTGCAACTCTTGGTTGAGCCAGGGGGAAGAAATTGAAGATCTAAACCAGCATGCTTCATCTCAGGAAGGAATCATGAAGTTCATTCAATAGTTTCAGACTCATGTAAGAGGAACACAAAAAGAAATGTAATTCTGATCTTTGATTTACAATTTATAAAGAAATTAATGCGCAACTCCATGGAGCTGGAAGATCAGTACATACATAGGGCAAACAAGAGAGGCAGTATAAGCACAAGCCGATACCAATGCATTTGCAGACCTAAGACAATTAGACCAGGCACAGACTCCACGCAGATTTCTAGACCTGTTGCAAAACTCAGAACCTTACAAGGAGCATAAATACAGCCAAACTGGTTCCCAGGGGGAGTGCCTTACTCCCCTGCCCCAGATAAACTAACACCAGGGCTGTAATCTTTATACCTTCTGCAACCCTCCAGCTCACCACCCTGCTTGCCCTCCAGGGCAGAGGTGCCACAGTTACATTTAGAAATGGGCGAAACAGCTTACTCCATCCCAGTTACGCATTCTTTGCGTTCTACTAACAGGTCTAACACAGATCCTGCCCCATAGAAACATAGAAACATAGAATTTGACGGCAGATAAGGACCGCTTGGCCCACTCAGTCTGCCCAGACACAGGCACGGCAGGTCCGATAAAGTGAATCACAGAAATGCACCCTCCAGCCATCATGAAGCAGCATGCCACATGGGTTATGGGTCCCTGGAGCTGCCACCTCCAGAGAAGCCCCATTGCCATACCTTACTGTTTGGAGCACCAGACCTCCTGGATTCAACCTCCTTCTGATCTTCCTCCAGTTTCTCTCCTTCCCTCCTGTGTTCTCCCAGTTCCTGCACCCCACGGTCATCATACTTCTGCCACCCATCCCTTTGAAAAACAAATAACGTGTAGCCTTGACGCTCACAGGCTGAAACCTCCCAGGCTGAGGGGGTGTTAGCCCCTCAACTCAACTTGCCCTACAGGATGCTCGTCGACTCCAGCCAGCGGCTCCTTCCCTTGCCTGTCTGCGGAGCCTGGGCAATGCCCCCCACCTAGACAGGAGAGACACTCAGATGCCCCAGGCCAGGGCCCTAACCAACCAGGGGAGAGCACAGGTTAGTAAGCCAGCCCCGTGAGGGGTGGCTTACACTTTCATTTCTCTTCCATTTTCTGTTTCTTTTTTTGTTCCTTTTTTCTGTTTTCCTCTCAGTCTCTCCTCTCCTCTCCTTATTTTGAATATATTTTTAACAGAATATTATCTAATTTTGATCCAACAAAGGCTATAAATACCATCTCTATTCTTAGAAAAGGGGGATTCTGTGCTTCGTAGAAGCCTCGTTTTACTCATATTACTGTATGTTAAGGTAATATGATTCCCTAAATGTATCTAATAGTTATGTGTAAATATTCTGTTTAGAAACATAGGAAAATACAAAAACAACCAGCAGGAAAAGGTCTTTTGGTCGATCTAGCCTGCTCGAGTTTGCAGACCCCTCAGAATCTACCTTTGGTATCTGACCCTGACCATCTACTTCCTCCTCCTCCCTTTGGACGTCCACCCCACCTTCCCTCTCTCCATGCAGTTTTCCCCTTTACCCTGTCCCAGCCTCTTCTGAAGCTGTCTGCAGTCTTCAGGGTGACAACTTCCTCCAGCAACTCATTCCACGTTGACACTACCTTCTCAGTGAAAAAGTATCTCCTTATTTCAATCCTCCTATTTATTGATATGTATGATGTATTTGCTTTCTTAAATATGTTCACTGTTATACCAGTGTAGTAATTAATTTCCTAAAGTCAAAAATCCCTTTTGATGTTATCAGTTAAGCAACCTGATGCTTTGGACAAGCAGAGGGCTTGAGGATTTTAGTTTCTGTGCTGTCAGTCCCTCTCCTTTCGCCAGCAGTAAATACATCACAGTGCGAGGATGCTTTCACTACACCTGTCCCACTCTGTACCTGACCTAATGGATATACAGTGGGCTTTAGCCTCTAGTGCTGTCAGACCCTTACCTTTCATCAGCACTAAATGCATCACAGAGTGGGGAAGCCTGTATTGTCCCTGTCTAGCACTCTACCTGACCCTGTGATAAAGAGAGGGTTTCAGTCTCCAGTGTTGTCTGTCCCTCAGCTTTCACCAGCACTGAATGCATCACAGCGTGGGGAAGCATTCACTGTACCTGTTAAAAAACCGCAGAGTACCAAATGAGCATTTCCTGTGTCACTAGAGTACTCCTTGGAGATCTGGCCTGCTGAGGAAATGATGCTTGTACTGGTAGTGTTATTCTGAACTGAGTGCACTTTGTGGGTGGGGATGCAGCTACCTTGCAGAGCAGCTCCTCATTGCTCTGCCAGACCACAGCCAAATAACATATTGCAAGAGGCAACATGGCAGACATCATGTGCTGGGATATTCCTCCTGGGAACTTGAAATGCATTTTCAAGTTATTATCTAAACATTACTCTACAGCACTAACCTCATTTCGTTCCTGAGTCATGGTTGGGGGAGGGGATCTGCACTAGATGGTTTTAACTGTACTGCCAGCTCCTGAGTGATTACACAGATAGCCTTTGGTTCAGACAGTTATTGTTCTAATGTTCTTTTTAACTTTAGGTTCATTAAAAGCCCAGTATCATGGCAGTATGAGACATTGTTAAAGGGATACTGTAATAGCACAGCAGTTACGTATGTTATATAGAGTGTCCCAGCTGGAATAAAAGCCATAAGTTAGTGGGGTCTAATGCATCCTATGCGAAGTTTGTAATTCAACTAGTAACAAAAACTGTTTGCAAATTACAGATCTCCTGACAGAAACATAGAAACATGGACAATGATGGCACAAAAATAACAGTGGTTCATCCAGTCTGCCCAAGTTCCCTATCTAACTCTGGGACCTACTGCCCATCCAGGGTCCTAGCTCTCCCCCTTATCCCCCATTCTCCTTCCCAATTCTGTCACCTCCAGTAACCACTATACCATTCACTCTGTCCCAACTGTGCTAGAAACCATCAACTTGTAACCCCCCCAGGGTGGGGGTTTACCTGTTGCCCTGGGGAGTCCATTCTTGCTCTTGTCCCCTACTGCTTCTCTGCTGCCAGTCCAGGAACCTGTATAGTCCTTAAGGTCTCCGTCCAGCCCCTACAATGTTTAAATCCTACAAGGGGTCGGTGGAGTTGCAGCCACAGGACCGCTGCCGATTCTGGCACTTTGAATGTGCCTGAGGGATCCACACATACGCCGTGGCCCTTTCCTGTTTTCTTGCCATTGCGGCAACTTAACAATCACCTCCCTGGTGGTGGCCTCGACCCCCAAAATAGGTTAACTGGGGGTCGGACACATGAGGGAGGTGCATCAGAAGTCATTGTACTGTTTTATTTAAGGGCACCTATAACCATTCAGAAACGAGGGATTACATATTTATGAGGCAGCATGATTAATAAATGAGCTGCCTGGGAGGGACTGTATGTTTCAGGAGTGGCGACAAGCAGACCAAAGGGGCTATAAAGATAATGTTGCAGCTGCTTTACAGGGAACAAAGGCAGCAAAAGGATAAGGGGGACAATATGTGTTAAGACTGCATATTTTGGTTGCAAGAGTGCTGTGAAGTTAGGACTGCTGTAAAACTGTATGGGAATGTGTACACTGGCAGCCATCTTTGCTACTTTGACCCCCCTGGTCCAGCCAATCAGTAGTTTAGGCACACAAAGACTGGTGAACTGCCTTGTAGGAAAGGTGTGAACTTTATTCCAAGCGCCAAAACCCACTTACCAATCAATAATCGAATTGTCAGCAGGATCTATGCAGTCAGAAGCTGGGATTTTTTCTGTGAAACCCCAGGGATGTTGGGCAGTTTTGGCAGTCTGGTCAAGGCTCTGATCGAGTCAAGAGGGGCTCAGATTGTGTGTTGGGAAAGGTAGGAGTCCTTTTCTAGGATTTTATTGGTCAATTAGTCAAGTATCTGTGAATCAGAAAGTGGGATCTATTCTGGCTGAAAGGACTGTGTTGTTGCAGTTGAACGTCCAAGGCATTTTGGTAAAAGCTTCTGGTTGTCTGGAGACCACAGAAACATAAAAATTGATGGCAGATAAGGACCACTAGGCCCATCTAGTCTGCCCATTTTCCCTGCCTACTGTAAAAGCCGCAGACCCTCCTTGAGCTCCAGCTTTACGACCTCGTTCCTACTGCTAGGGTTCCCCTATGCCTGTTCCAAGCATGCTTGAATCCCCCTATTGTGTTTTCCCCCACCACCTCTGCTGGGAGTCTATTCCATGCATCCACCACACTTTCTATGAAGAAATACTTCCTTATGCTACCCCTTAGTCTCCCCACTTCCAACCTTATGTCATGCCCCCTCATTCCTGTACATATCCTTTTCTGAAAGACGCTCCCTCCAGTACCCTATTTATGCCTTTTAGATATTTGTAGGTTTCTATCATATCTCCCCTGTCTCTTCTCTCCTCCAGGGTATACATATTGAGGTCTCCCAGTCTCTCCTCATATGCCTTTTGGTGCAGGCTCTGCACCATCTTTGTTGCCCTTCTTTGAACTGCCTCCACAGTGTCTATGTCCCTATGGAGAAGCGGCCTCCAGAACTGGACACCATATTCCAAATGAGGCCTCATTAATGAGCTGTACAGAAGCATTACCACCTCCTTCCTTCTGCTGGTGATACCTCTCCCTATGCACCCCAGCATCCCACTGGCTCTCCTCACTGGCTGTGGGGCAGCAGTCTTCTGGGAGACTTTCTGGAGGCTGAGATGCTGCCCTATTTGCAGACAACTCTCTGCCCTGAGGGAGGAATTTGCCCATCTTCAGGCCACACTGGACAGCAGTAAGGGAACCTTCCCCCAGGCCAGACTGGATGGTAAGAAGGGAACCTCCCCCATCCAGGGAGCACCAGAGCCACCACCACTGCCTCAGAGGTTGCAAAGAAAGCACAGCAGTTGGACCACAGTGGGCTCAGGGAGGGTGAGGATGGTGGAACAGAGGCACACCCAGTCAGTTGTTCCACTCCACAATCCATACACCATTCTGCAGGAGCACAGCTCCCCTATGGATGCACCCACAGAGGAGATTAAGGAGGCTGAGGACACCTGTCACAAGGGAGGCCCACAGGAAGGAGGCAGAGGACACAACAAGGAAAGGAAGCAGCTCCTGGTGGGGGACTCAGTGTGGGGGATAGAACTGGGGAGCAGGGAAAACTGAAGTAAGGTGCCTGCCTGGTGCCAAGGCTTGGAGGGACAGGAAGCGCATCCTCAGGATCACGAGAACAGCTGCACGGGAGTCTGAGCTGGACGTCATTGTCCACCTAGGAACAAATGACTTGGCTCAACATGAGATTAGAGCAGTGCAGAAGGAATTTGTAGAACTGGGGAGGAGCCAAAGACAAGTAGCACACGCAGTATCCTTCTCAGAGGTGCTGCCTGTCAATGGTATGAGTGAGGCGAGGGTACTTTGCACCATGCAGTTTAATGAATGGTTGAAAAAATGGTGTGGAATACAGGGGTTTGGCTTCATTGGTGACTGGGGTTCCACCTGAGGGACACCAGCCTATACTGGCAGGATGGTCTGCATCTGTCCAGGAAGGGAACAAGTCTTTGAGCAATCGGTTTAAATGCTTCATCGCAAGCTTTAAACTAGTCAAGGGAGGCACTGATAAGCAGCAGGAAAATCCCAGCGTCTCCCTACAAAACAGGGTACTAAATGAGAAAAAGACCAAGGTAGAAAGGTCAGTGGGGGATGCTGCAACTGAAGGTAAAGCCATCAAAAAATGGAAAGCAATGAGTACCAATGCTTGTAGTCTGAGTAACAAGCTTCCTGAATTAGTGGCCTTGATGGAGGAGGAACATCTGGGTATCGTGGCAGTCACAGAAACATGGTTCACACAAAACCATGACTGGGACATAAACATACCAGCATACACTATCTACAGGAGGGACAGAGAGGGTAATAGAGGAGGAGGAGTAGCTATTTACATAAGGAAGGAATCAAAGCAGCAGAACAAAAGGAAAAGAGAGAGAGAGAAGAAGCACTGTGGGTAAATTTGGAGACCGCAATGGCACCACAGTCCGACACAGGGTTGTTCCAGACCCTTCTCAGGGGAGGAAATGGACAAAGGAAATGATAGAAAGTATACTTAGTAAGGCAGAAAAAGGGGAGCTATTGCTGATGTGCGATCTGAATATGCCAGATGTTAACTGGAGTGCAGTTGCAGCAGCCACTTCGAAGAGTGGGGTTATTCTAGATGCCCTACAGGGGTCATGTCTTAGACAGCTAGTATTGGAGCCCACTCGAGAGGGAGCAATCTTAGACCTGGTTCTCTCAAATGGAGATGAAGAGAGGATCACAGATGTAGAAGTGGGTAGCCATCTGGGAACTAGCGACCATCGAACAGTATGGTTCACAATAAACACAGCAATAGAGTCAAGCTATACAAAGGCAAAGGTACTGGACTTTAGGAGGGCTGACTTTGCCAAAATGGGTGAGTGCCTAAGGAATGCACTAGCAAATGGGCAGGAAGAAGAGGTGGAAGAACAATGGGGAATAATAAAAACTGCCATCACAGAGGTAACAAGCCTTTGTGTGAAGCAAATAAACAAAACTAAACGATGTAAGAAACCACTATGGTTCTCAAAGGAAGTGGCAGTGAAGGTTCAAGAGAAAAGAAAGCTTTCAGGAAGTACAAGGAATCACAGAAGGAGCAGGATAGAGAACTGTATCAGTTAAAGCAAAGGAAGCTGGGAAGGCAGTCAGAACAGCAAAGGTCCAAACTGAGGAAAAAGATAGCAATCTCAGTTAAGAAGGGGATAAAACCTTTTATAGGTACATCAGGAGCAAAGGAGACCAAGGGAGGATAGTGAGGCTTAATAAGGGGGGTGAGGGTGGGCAGAGGGTGACTGTGAAAGGCAGAGATACTAAACAAATATTTTTGCTCAGTATTTACAAAGGAAGAGGGAGGTACCTAAAACAAACAGTAGAAACACTCTGGATATAGAAGTTGATACCAGCCCATTTACAGAAGAAAGGTTCTGAAAGAACTCTTAAAACTGAAGGTGGACAAGCAATGGAGCCTGATGGGATTCATCCAGAATTCTAAAAGAACTAAGGGTGAATTAGTGACACCACTGACTACCCTGTTTAACAAATCATGGGAGGATAGGGTGGTACCGAGGACTGGAGGAGGGCAGTGTGATTCCCCTTCACAAAAGTGGGAGCAAGGCAGAAGCAGGAAACTACAGACCTGTTAGTTTAACCTCAGTGGTAGGGAAAATGATGGAATCACTTCTGAAGGAAAGAATTGTCGAGTATCTAGAGGCCAGAGGCACAGGACCCAAGGCAGCATGGATTCACAGTGGGAAGGTCATGCCAGACAAATCTGATAGATTTCTTTGACTGGGTGACCAAAGTAGTAGATCAGGTAGGGACTGTGACATGGCCTACCTAGACTTAGCAAGGCATTTGACACAGTCCCACACAAAAGATTAATATACAAGTTAGCTAGCCTGGGAGTGGGTCCCAAGATGACAGCCTTGGTAAAAATTGGCTGGAGAATAGGACACAGAGTAATAGTAAATGGAGTCCACTCTGAAGAAAGGGGGGTTACTAGTGGGGTACCACAGGGTTCAGTATTAGGACCAGTCCTCTTCAATGTCTTTATAAGCGACATTGCAGAGGGACTGGAAGGAAAAGTATGTCTCTTTGCAGGTGACACAAAGATCTGCAACAGAGTTGATGCACAAGGTGGGGTGGAAAGGATGAAAAGGGACTTGGCAAGGTTAGAGGAATGGTCAACTGTATGGCAGCTTAGATTCAATGCTAAGAAGTGCAGGTAATGCACCTGGAAACAAAACCCAGGGAAGAGTACACAATGGGGGTGAGATACTAACAACAACAAAAATGGAAAGGGACCTGGGGTAGTCATATCAGATGACCTAAAGGTGGGAAAGCAATGTGAGAGGGCAGCAAGGAGGGCTGGGGGGATACTGGAATGCATAGGGAGAGGCATCACCAGTAGAAAACAGGAAGTTATTATCCCTCTGTACAGACAGCTGGTCAGACACCATCTGGAGTACTGTGTGCAGTTCTGGAGACCCAGTCTTCGCAAAGACATAGACAGGATGGAAGCTGTCCAGAGGAGGGCAACTAAAATGGTGCAGGGTCTGCACCGGAAGACATATGAAGAGAGACTAAAGGAGCTTAATATGTGTATAGCCTCGAGAAAGGAGGAGGGGGGACATGATAGAAACTTTCAAGTACCTCAAGGGAATCAACAAAGTCCAAGAGGTAGCATCTTTCAAAAAGGGTGTGCAAGAAGGGGCACAATTTGAAGATAGGGGGCGGCTCAGAGGTAATTTAAGTATTTTTCACAGAGGGTTGTGGATGCATGGAGCGGCCTTCCGGAGGAGAGTCGTGAGTCAAAAACAGTGGTGGAATTCAAGCATGCATGGGACAGTCATAAGGCAATTCTAGGGGGTGTGGGTAGAAAGAAGTAGGCTGCTGGTTAACTAGGAACTGCGGCTTATCCAATAGGCAGGGAAATGGGCAGACTGGGTGGGCCAAGCGGTCCTTATCTGCCGTCAAATTCTATGTTTCTATGTTTCTCACAGCCTTGGCGCATTGTTTGGCAACCTTTAGGTCATCAGATATGATTACCCCCAAATCCCTTTTCTGTTTGGTGACTATCAGTCCCCCCCCCCACCATCATGTAATCCTCCCCTGGGTTCTTGCACCCCAAATGCATGATTTTGCACTTTTTCGCATTAAATCCCAACTGCCACACTCTGGGCCATTCCTCCAGTTTGTCTTGGTCCCTCCTCATTTTTTCCACCCCTCCAGTAGTGTCCACCCTGTTGCAGCTCATAGTGTCATCCGCAAAGAAGCACATCTTCCCTTGCAGCCCCTCTGCAATGTCACTTATGAAGAAACCCAGGCCAAGTGCACACCCTGGGGTGGGGAATACTACAAGTCTCAATGGCTGAGAGGGACCTGGGGGTGGTGGTGGATGTCAAGATGAACAACTCTGAGACTTGTAGGAGGGCAGCAGCCAAGGCCAACAGGATGCTGGGATGCATCGCTAGGGGGATCACCTCCAGAAGGAGGAAGTGATACTCCTCTGTATAACTGCTTGGTGAGGCCGCACCTGAGTACCATTGCAGTTTTGGAGGCCGCCTTAAAGAGGGACATTAACCTCCTGGAGAGGGTCCAGAGGAGGGCAACCAAATGATTTGGGGCTTGGGGACAGAACCTATGAGGAGAGGCTCAAAGAGCTAAATATGTACACTTTGGAAGAGAGAAGGGACCGGGGGACATGATAGAGGTCTTCAGGTACATGAAGAGGGTAAATGGGGAGGAACAGTGAGGGTGCTTGAAGGAAGGAGGAGGGGCCACTAGAGGGCATGGGTGGAAGCTGGAGGGGAAGATTCAGGGAGAAAGGAGGAGGTGCTACTTCACTGAGAGGGTGGTAGAGCCATGGAATGCACTACCTAGGGGGCTGGTGGAGGCAGAGACAGTGGAGGGGTTCAAGAGGGGTGGAACAGGTACAGGGAAGGGTTCAGGAAGCAAATCCAATGCAGCAAGAATATCCGGAACTGGGAAGGGAGAAGCCAGAGAAGGCGAGGGGGACAGCAAGGTCAGCACCCAGGGTGGGGGCTGACCAAACGAGCAGACACGAAAGACCATTAGGCCTATTCTGCTGGCATTTTAGTATGTTAGTAAGACATTAAACAAGACTGGGCCGAGGACTGATCCCAGTGGCACCCTGCTGGTCACCCTCCTTTCCTCAGATTGAGCACCATTTACCATTACTCTCTGTCTTATGTCACTCAACCAAGTCCTAACCCAGATTAACACCTTGTGACCCACTCTCAGGCTGCCCAGCATGTTCACATGTCTTCTATATGGAACGGTATAAAAGGCCTAACTGAAATCCAGGTAGAACACATCCACCGCTCCCCACGATCCATGACCTTAGTCATCCAGTCAGAGAAATCAGATTTGTTTGACATAACCTTCCCACTGTGAATCTATGCTGTCTTGCATCCTGTGCTCCACTGACTTCAAGATGTTCCACAATTCTTTGTTTAAGTGGTGATTCCATAATCTACCCCACCGTTGCAGTGAGGCTGACTGGTCTGTAGTTTCCAGCCTCCTCCCTACTGCCACTTTTGTGAAGAAGGACTACATCTGCCCTCCTCCAGTCCTCCAGAACCAGTCCTGTATTGAGTGACTCATTGAGCAGTGCTGCCAGTGGTGGCACCAGTACCTCCCGTAGTTCCCTTAATATTCTGGGATGTATCCCATCCAGCCTCATTGCCTTGTCCACTTCCAGTTTTGGGGGTTCCTTAAGGACTCTGTCTTCTGTAAATGGATTGGTATCCATCTCTCTTCCATATATGTTCATGTTGCCTAACTGTGGTCCCTCACCTTCTTCTTCTGAGAATACAGAACAAAAGTATTTGTTCAGTATTGATGCTTTTTCCAGGTCCCCTTTCACACACTCTCCTTCTTTCCCTTTAAGCTTTACTATCCCACCCCTGATCCAGCATTTGCAGTGAGCCTGCATCAGTGCAGTGAACTCTGAGCCTGTAAGAAGGGTTATTTGGAACTGTGTGTGCCAGAGCTAAATCTGGCATCCAGTCTGACTCAGAGGACATTCGAAGCACAAGGTGTTGGTATCCTGAGCTCGGTAACCTGTTCGTTTTGCTGAAATCCAGCTGTGGAAAGGTGGAGGTTCACTCCAGAGACGGTACAATATTAGTCAAAAGCCACTGGCAAGGTGGAAGTTGGAGAACATGTTGCTGCACTCTGGAGCCAATTATTGCTGGTCAGACAAAAGGTGAAAACTGAAATACTCGCATCTGCAACTTGGAGCCAGATAGGGATTCTGAAAAACCCTATTGAGTGAGGCAGACGGGCTGCAGCCTGAGTGCTAGGGCACTCTTGACCTATTAGGGGAGTCAGATCATGGGGTCACTCCTGGGTCTGGGTTCCTTGCGGTCTAGTAAGCCTTGCGTTTGTGTTCTGTAATCTGGCCTGTTTGGTGGGTCGAAATTGACAAGCTGCTAGAATCTTCAAGCAAGTCAGAAGGTGACAAGCTGCAAGATTCTTCAGGAAAGTCCAAGGTCAACCAGCTGCCAGTCCTTGCTTCATCTTAGAGACCAGTAGTCACCACCCAGTTCCTTGCTGCCCCTCAGAGTGGTTGTTTCGGGCTTGCTTGAACCCACTCTGCCAGCACCCAAATCTCAGATTCTGCAGAACTGTAAGTAACCCAGGGCTTGCTCTGCCAAAGGAGAGTAATATAAATCAGCTAGTATTTTGGTAAAAATTACTCCAAGGGCCCCAGTACTGGCCAACCCGTGGCAACTAGCAGGCCTGTGTTAAATCTGAGTACCAGGCAGGACAGACGGGACAGAGGGGGGTTCGCACTGGTACCAGTGGGGGTTGGCACCATTGATGTTCTGGCCTATGGGCCTTCTTAACCCAAACAAACATTTCTTTCCCTACAGCAATCCTGTGTCCAGGTACTCCTTCCTTAGCCCTACTCATAAAATAAAGCTGTGTTTTGTTATTTGCAGTTCCTGTATTGTGAGCCTATTATAAGCAATAATTTTCAAGTATATGTGTTCCACAATATCAGTAAACGACGTGGAATTCAGTGTGTGGGGTGACTGCAAGGGGAGGTGGATAGCTATAGCATCCCAGGGAGTAGTACTATTCAAACACCTGGCCCACTGTCATCTCACACTGGGTAGAGGAACCATGCTATTTCATTTTATTCTGGGAAAGAACCCCCAAACACCATCGAAACAGAACCCAGGCCACTTAACCTGTGTGGTATTCAACAGGCAAGTGTAGTAGCCCACTGGCACACGGCACCTGGGCTGCAAACTGTTTTAGCATCCACCACTGCGGCTGATAGACTATTCCACAGCTCCATGACCCTTTCTGTAAAATAATACTTCCTCATGCCCCTCCTGAACCTTCTTCCTCTCAGTTTCCACTCATGCTCTGATCTCCTCGAACTAGCATTCAAGCTAAATAGTTCTTTGCAGTTCGCCTTCTTGAATCCTTTTAGGAACTTGAAGGTCTCTACCATTTCTCTCCTCTTCCTTCTTATCTCCAGTGAGTACATGTTCAGTGCCCTGAAATGCTCCTCATAAGACCTTCCTTACAAAAAAGTTCTTCGGAATACCACTGTAATACCACTGTGATTACCACAGTACTACCATTAAGGTTTTTATGGTATTACAGTGGTTTGCTTCAATTCTATTGTGATACCATTGTACCACTGTCCTACCATAGCAACAAAAAGAATCAAAATTTATACCACCATAGTACAACCATGGTACCACTTGGTAGTACCACTGCACATTTTGTAGCTTACCACTGTGTTGCCATTGTGGTGCCATGGTGTTGCCATTGTGTCACATTTAGTAAGGACTGCCCTGTTGGCCCTGAATCATTTTTTGTTATCCCACACTGCACCATCTTCTGCCTGTCCCTAGCCTTCCTGAGGTGAGAGCTGTAGAACTGGGCACAGTACTACAAGTGTGACTTCACTGAAGATCTTTAAACGGGTAGTATTACCACCATCCTACTGCTATCAGTACCCCCTCTCTATACACCCCAGCATCCTACTTGCCTTACCACAGACTGTGTTGCCGTCTCAAGTGCTTGACAGCGTAACTGACGATAACTCCTATTGTCCTCAGCCATAGTGCAAAATCTCACCCCACCCATCCAGTACTCTGTCCTGTGGTTCTTATTCCCTATGTGCATCCCTTAGAACTTTTTGGCATTGAATTTCAACTGCCAAACTTTAGACCATACCTCTAGCTTTTGTCAGTCCCTTTGTATTTCTCAAATTCCCTCATCACTATCCACCCTCTCAGAGGGCTTAATGTCATCTGGAACACAATATGCCCCGGATACCTTCTCCAATGTTGCTGACAAACATATTGAAGAGGACCGGGCCCAGGACAGAGCCCTGTGGCACCCTACTCGTAACCTCCCTCTCAACCTTTTAGCATTAAAAATCATAGCACTGGCCTCCAAAAATCATAGCAAAGGGTCAGAATGTGGAGCACTTTCTTATTTTAAACAATATTATGTCTACAGATAATGTACCCCATACAGTAAGTGATAAGGAGTGTTTCTATCAGCTTAGTTCAATGACTTAATAGTTTGTGTGTCCAGAAATAGCTCTAACATTATGAGGAACATCGGTAAACTTGGGAGCAGCAAGGGTAAATTTGAGTGTGAAAATCATAGCGCTATGCGGAATTCATTGCAGTTGAGTGGTATGCTCGTAACCTCCCTCTCTTCTGATTTAACCTTTACAGTGATGCTTTACATTATCGTTATGTCATTCGTAAACTTGTTTTCCAAGAAAAATGGCACATGTTTGCTTGATTTCTGATCCTGAGAGATTACCTTTACATATTAATAAATAGGCCAACTGTTAAAAAAGTCCAGAGCAGAAAGTGCTTCATGAAGGGAGGGGCAATGGGCTGTGTCATGGATTTGAAAAGTTCACCCCACCTTACCTCTCTCCATGCAGTTTTCCCCTTAACCTGTCCTAGCTTCTTTTGAAGCTGTCTGCAGTCTTCAGGGAGACAACTTCCTCCAGCAACTCATTCCATGTTGACACCACCCTCTCAGTGAAAAAGTGTCTCCTTATTTCCCTCCTCCTTTTTTTGATATGTATGATGTATTTGCTTTCTTAAATATGTTCGCTGTTATATCAGTGTAGTAATTAATTTCCTAAAGTCAAAAATTCCTTTTCATAACAGTTAAGCAACCTGACACTGTGGACAAGCAGAGGGCTTGAGGGCTTCAGTTTCAGTGCTGTCAGTCCCTCTCCTTTCGCCAGCAGTAAATACATCACAGTGCGAGGATGCTTTCACTACACCTGTCCCACTCTGTACCTGACCTAATGGATATACAGTGGGCTTCAGCCTCTAGTCCTGTCAGACCCTCACCTTTCATCAGCAGAAAATACATCACAGAGTGGGGAAGCCTGTATTGTCCCTGTCTAGCACTGTACCTGGCCCCGTGATAAAGAGAGGGTTTCAGTCTCCAGTGCTGTCTGTCCCTCAGCTATCACCAGCACTAAATGCATCACAGCATGGGGAAGCATTCACTGTACCTGTTAAAAAACCACAGAGTACCAATGAGCATATCCTGTGTCACTAGAGTACTCCTTGGAGATCTGGCCTGCTGAGGAAATGATGCTTGTACTGGTAGTGTTATTCTGAACTGAGTGCACTTTGTGGGTGGGGATGCAGCTACCTTGCAGAGCAGCTCCTCATTGCTCTGCCAGACCACAGCCAAATAACATATTGCAAGAGGCAACATGGCAGACATCATGTGCTGGGATATTCCTCCTGGGAACTTGAAATGTATTTTTGAGTTATTATCTAAACATTTCTCTACAGCACTAGTCTCATTTCATCCCTGAGTCATGGTTGGCGGGGGGATCTGCACTAGATGGTTTTAACTGTACAGCCATCTCCTGAGTGATTATCCAGATAGCCTTTGGTTCAGACAGTTATTGTACTAATATTCTTTTTAACTTAGGTTCATTAAAAGCCCAGTATCATGGCAGTATGAGACAGTGTTAAAGGGATACTGAAATAGCACAGCAGTTACATACTGTATGTTATATAGAGTGTCCCAGCTGGAATAAAAGCCATAAGTTAGTGGGGTCTAATGCATCCTATGCAAAGCTTGTAATTCAACTAGTAACAAAAACTGTATGCAAATTACAGATCTCCTGACAGAAACATAGAAACATGGACAATGATGGCACAAAAAGAACAGTGGTTCATCCAGTCTGCCCAAGTTTCCTATCTAACTCTGGGACCTACTGCCCATCCAGGGTCCTAGCTCCCCCCCTTATCCCCCATTCTCCTTCCCAATTCTGTCACCTCCAGTAACCACTATACCATTCACTCTGTCCCAGCTGTGCTAGAAACCATCAACTTGTAACCCCCTCCCAGGTGGGGACTTACCTGTTGCCCTTGGGAGTCCATTCTTGCTCTTGTCCCCCTCTGCCTCTCTGCTGCCAATTCAGGGACCTGTATGGTCCTTAAGGTCTCTGTCCAGCCCCTACAATGTTTAAATCCCACAAGGGGATGGAGGAGTTGCAATCTCGAGACCGCTGATGATTCTGGCGCTTTATACGTGCTGAGGGGTCCACGCATGCATTATGGCACTTTTCTGTTTTCTTGCCACCGCAGCAGCTTAGCAATCACCTCCCCGGTGGTCTCGACCCCCAAAATAGGTAAACTGGGGGTCGGACACATGAGGGCGGTGCATCAGAAGTCGTTGCACTGTTTTATTTAAGAGCACCTATAGGCATTCAGGAATTGAGGGGGATTACATATTTATGAAGCAGCATGATTAATTAATGAACTGCCTGGCTGCCTGGGAAGGACTGTATGTTTCAGGAGTGGTGACAGGCAGACCAAAGGGGCTATAAAGATAATGTTGCAGTTGCTATACAGGGGACAAAGGCAGCAAAAGGATAAGGGGGCCAGTAAGTGTTAAGACTGCATAATATGGTTGCAAGAGTGCTGTAAATTTGGGACTGCTGTAAAACTGTATGGGAATGTGTACACTGGTAGCCATCTTTGCTACTTTGACCCCCCTGGTCCAGCTAATCAGTAGTTTAGGTGCCCAAGCACTGGTGAACTGCTTTGTGGGAGAGGCGTGAACTTTATTCCAGGTGCCAAAATCCATTTACCAATCAATTATCGAATTGTCAGCAGGATCTAAACAGTCAGAAGCTGGGATTTTTCTGTGAAACCCCAGGGACATTGGGCAGTTTGGGCAGTCTGGTCTAGGCTCTGATCGAGTCAAGTGGGGTTCAGATTGTGTGTTGGGAAAGGTAGGAGTCCTTTTCCAGGACTTTATCGATCAATTGCTCAAGTATCTGGGAATCAGAAAATGGGATCTATTCTAGCTGAAAGGACTGTGTTGTTGCAGATGAACGTCCAAGGCATTTTGGTAAAAGCTCATGGTTGTTTGGAGATCATAGAAACATAGAAACATAAAAATTGATGGCAGATAAGGACAGCTAGACCCATCTAGTCTGCCCATTTTCCCAGCCTACTATAAAAGCCGCAGACCCTCCTTGAGCTCCAGCTTTACCTCCTCGTTCCTATAGCTAGGGTTGCCCTATGCCTTTCCCATGCATGCTTAAATACCCCTATTGTGTTTTCCCCCACCACCTCCGCTGAAAGTCTATTCCATGCATTCACCACCCTTTCTGTGAACAAATCCTTCCTCATGTTACCCCTTAGTCGCCCAACGTCCAACCTCATGTCATGCTCCCTCATTCCTGTACATATCCTTTTCTGAAAGATGCTCCCTTCAGTACCCTATTTATGCCATTTAGATATTTATAGGTTTCTATCATATCTCCCCTGCCTCTTCTCTCCTCCAGGGAATACATATTGAGGTCTCCCAGTCTCTCCTCATATGACTTTTGGTGCAGGCTCTGCACCATCTTTCTTGCCCTTCTTTGAACTGCCTCCACCTTGTCTATGTCCTTATGGAGATGCAGCCTCCAGAACTGGACACAATATTCCAAAGTGGCCTCATTAATGATCTGTACAGTGGCATTACCACCTCCTTCCTTCTGCTGGTGATACCTCTCCCTATGCAGCCCAGCATCCCACTGGCTCTCCTCACAGCCTTGGCGCATTGTTTGGCAACCTTTAGGTCATCAGATATGATTACCCCCAAATCCCTTTTCTGCTTGGTGACAATCAGTCCCCCCGTCATGTAATCCTCCCCTGGGTTCTTGCACCCCAAATGCGTGATTTTGCACTTTTTCACATTAAATCTCAGCTGCCACATTCTGGGCCATTCCTCCAGTTTGTCTTGGTCCCTTCTCATTTTTTTCCACCCCTCCAGTAGTGTCCACCCTGTTGCAGCTCTTAGTGTCATCCGCAAAGAGGTACACCTTCCCTTCCAGCTCCTCTGCAATGTCACTTATGAAGACATTAAACAAGACTGGGCCCAGGACTGATCCCAGTGGAACCCTGCTAGTCACCCCCCTTTCCTCAGATTGAGCACCATTTACCACTACCCTCTGCCTTCTGTCACTCAACCAGTTCTTAACCAAGTTTACCACCTTGTGACCCACTCCCAGGCTGCCCAGTTTGTTCACATCTCTTCCATATGGAATGGTATCAAAGGCCTTACTGAAATCCAGGTAGGAGACATCCACCGCTCCCCCCGATCCATCGCCTTAGTCACCCAGTCAAAGAAATCAGTTAGATTTGTTTGACATACCTTCCCATTGTGAATCTATGCTGTCTTGGATCCTGTGCTCCACTGACTTCAAGATGTTCCATGATCCTTTATTTAAGTAGAGATTCCATAATCTTCCCCACTGTTGAGGTGAGGCTGACTGGTCTATTGTTTCCAGCCTCCTCCCTAGTCCCTCTTTTGTGAAGAAGGACTATAGCTGCCCTCCTCCAGACCTCCAGAACCTCTCCTGTATTGAGTGACTCATTGAACAGGGCTGCCAGTGGTGGTACCAGCACCTCCCATAGTTCCCTTAATATTCTGGGATGTATCCCATCCAGTCCCATTGCCTTGTCCACTTCCAATTTTGTGGGTTCCTTAATGACTCTGTCTTTTGTAAATGGACTGGTGTCCATCTCTCTCCCATATTTGTTCATGTTGCCTGTGGTCCCTCACCTTCTTCTTCTATGAATACAGAACAAACATATTTGTTCAGTATTGATGCTTTTTCCAGGTCCCCTTTCACACATTCTCCTTCTTCCCCTTTAAGCTTTACTATTCCACCCCGATCCAGCATTTGCAGTGAGCCTGCATCAGTGCGGTGAACCATTGAGCCTGTAAGAAGGGTTATTTGGAACTGTTTGTGCCAGAGCTAAATCTGGCACTCGATCTGACTCGGAGGACATTCAAAGAACAAGGTGCAGGTATCCTGAGGTTGGAAACCTGTTCGTTTTGCTGAAATCCAGCTGTGGAAAGGTGCAGGTCCACTCCAGAGACGGTACAATATTAGTAAAAGCCACTGGCAAGGTGGAAGTTGGAAAACATGTTGCTGCACACCGGAGCCGATTATTGCTGCTCAGACAAAAGGTGAAAACTGAAATACTGACATCTGCAACTTGAAGCCAGGTAGGGATTCTGCAGATCCCTATTGAGAGAAGCAGACTGGGCTGCCCAGGGCCAAAGGCATGCACCTGAGTGCTATGGCACTCTTGGCCTACTAGGGGAGTCAGATCATGGGGTTATTCCTGAATCTGGGTTCCTTGTGGTCTAGTATGCCTTGTGCTTGTGCTCTGTAATCTGGCCTGTTTGGTGGGCTGAAGGTGACAAGCTGCTAGAATCTTCGAGCAAGTCAGAAGGTGATAAGCTGCAAGATTCTTCAAGCATGTCCAAGGTCAACCACCTGCCAGTCCTTGCTTCATCTTAGAGATCAGTAGTCACTACCCACTTGCTTGCTGCCCCTCCGAGTCATTGTTTCAGGCTTGCTTGAACCCACTGTGCCAGCACCCAAATCTCAGATTCTGCAGAACCGTGAGTAACCTAGGGCTTGCTTTGCCAAAGGGAAGTGATGTAAATTGGCTAGTATTTTGGTAAAAACTATTCAAAGGGCCCCAGTGCTGGCCAGCCCATGGCAACTAGCAGGCCTGTGTTAAATCTGGGTACCCAGACAGGACAGCCAGGACAGTGGGGGGTTTGCATTGGTACCAGTGGGGGTGGGCACCATTGATGTTCTGGCTTACGGGCCTTCTTAACCCAAACAAACATTTCTTTCCCTACAGCAATCCTGTGTCCATGTACACCTTTCCTAGCCCTACTCCTAAAATAAAGCTGTGTTTTGTTATTTGCAATTCCCGTGTTGTGAGGCTATAGTTAGCTATAGTTATCAAGTATATTTGTTCCACAGTATTGGTAAACAATGTGGTATTCAGTGTGTGGGGTGACTGTAAGGGGAGGTGGATAGGTATAGCATCCCAGGGAGTAGTACTATTCAAACACCTGGCCAACTGTTATCTCACGCTGGGTAAAGGAACCACACTATTTCATTTCTATTCTGGGAAAGAAACCCCAAACACCATCGAAACAGAACCCAGGCCCCTTAACCTCTGTGGTATTCAACAGGCAAGTGTAGTAGCCCACTGGCACATGGCGCCTGGGCTACAAACTGTTTTAGCCCCCACCACTGCGGCTGGTAGACTGTTCCACAGCTCCATGATCCTTTCTGTAAAATAATACTTCCTCATGTCCCTCCTGAACCTTCTTCCTCTCAGCTTCCGCTCATGCCCTGATCTCCTCGAACTAGCATTCAAGCTAAATAGTTCCTTGCAGTTCACCTTGTTGAATCCTTTTAGGAAGTTGAAGGTCTCTATCATTTCTCTCCTCTTCTTTCTTGTCTCCAGTGAGTATATGTTCAGTGCCCTGAAGTGCTCCTCATAAGAGCTGCCCTGTTGGCCCTGAATCATTTTTTGTTATCCTGCACCGTCTCCTGCCTGTCCCTAGCCTTCCTGAGGTGAGAGCTGTAGAACTGGGCACAGTTATACAAGTGTGACTTCACTGAAGATCCTTCAATGGGTAGTATTACCACCATCCTACTGCTATCAGTACCCCCTCTCTATACACCCCAGCATCCTACTTGTCTTACCATAGACTTTGTTGCCATCTCAATTGCTTGACAGTGTAACTGACGATAGCTGCTATTATACTCAGCCATAGTGCAAAATCTCACCCCACCCATCCCCTACTCTGTCCTGTGGTTCGTATTCCCTATGTGCATCCCTCTGCACCTTTTGGCATTGAATTTCAACTGCGAAACTTTAGACCATACCTCTAGCTTTTGTCAGTCACTTTGCATTTCTCTAATCCCCACATCACTATCCACCCTCCCAGAGGGTGTAATGTTATCTGGGACACAATCTGCTCCGGATACCTTCTCCAATGTTGCTGATGAACATATTGAAGAGGACTGACCCTGTACAGAGCCCTGTGGCACCCTGCTCATTACCTCCCTCTCTTTTGATTTAACCTTTACAATGACACTTTACATTATCGTTATGTCACTCGTAAACTTGTTTTTCAAGAAAAATGGCACAAGTTTGCTTTATTTCTGATCTTGAGAGATTACCTTTACATATTAAAATAGGCCAACTGTTACAAAAGTCCAGAGCAGAAAGTGCTTCATGAAGGGAGGAACAGTGGGCTGTGTCATGGATTTGAAAAGTTCATGCTGTAACAATCCCAGGGCCTCCAAAAGTCCAGAAAAGTGTCCTGTCTATGTTGTAGTGATACAGTCACTCTCTCAAGCTCCTCAATGTCTTCCACTTTTTATTTCCAACTGGAGAACTGTGGTGAAAATATCAGTCAGCCAGCCCAGCATAATACACTTTATTGTGGCCAGCAATAGAATCCAGCGTACAGCCCTAACGTGCTTGTTTCTAGGTGGGGTGGGGAGGACCTCCATTCTAAGGTGAAGAAAGTTCTAGGGAACATGCAATTAAGAATCTGTTGTACAGCCTCATGTATGGGAGTCCAGAATGGGTATAATCAGGGGCAGTCCCAAAAATTCTGGTAGTGGGAGCCTCTGCCAATGCAGTGCCTCCAGCATGCTTTATACCTGGTAGTTCCAAAATACTTAGTGATGGTTGGGGTGTGGAAATTCTCATTATCAGTTTCCAATGAAACTCTCGCCAGAGTGATTAGAAAGTGACTTTCCACCCAGCTCAGAGAGATTGCTCTCTCAATTCCAGGGGGGGTACCACACTTCTGTTCCTAATGCAGCTGGATAGTCTCTATGGGAGAGGGCCCCTTGTTCATTAGCACTTGATCATATTCAGGCAAATATTATACCTAAAACAAGTGGTTAAGGTTTACCCCCAATAAAAATACTTTCTAGCAAGTTCTGTTCCCTGGTAACATGTTTTAGCATTTTCGCCCTGTGTTCCAGTATGAGCCAAGACTGCCGACTGCCGACTGCCGACACATATCTATAAATCTATGAATCTTTATTGAGTGGCATATTTGCAAATATCTAGTAAGGCCTTGTCTCTCCTAGGCTGTGAAATCTGAATCTATCTCAGGTGGGTGGGGTGGGGCAGAGTATCTTATTTCATTTTGTTTAGATTTTTATTTTTTATTCTGGAAAGACAAGGGAGCAAAACTGTCTGTTTTCACAAGCGTCCAATGGCAAAACATCACAGAATACTAAGTAGGGTCATGAGTTATTCAGACACTTATTCAGGGAGTGAAAAAACACAAAACTGAGAATATCAAGGTCAAGGGTTTTACAAGTACACAGTCATGGGGAAAAACAACATTTTTTAAGTGCAATCACAAACTGAACTGTCCAAGGTGTTGTTTTACCTTGAGTTTAAATAATCCTAGGGAGGGACATTGGACCAGAGCATTGGGGGACTTTTTAAACATTTTGCACCCCTGAAGGAGAGGAAGTGCTGGCCTTGAGAAGAGTGGCAGAAAGGAACTGTGAAGGAGTGACTGGATGTGAGTCTAGTGGTTTGAGCATTGGTGGGCCTCTGGAAAAAGGAGACAATGCTATTAGGTGCAGTAGGTGGCCAGGTGGCCATGAATCACTTTGTAGAAAAAGTTCAGGATTTTACTGTTTAATCTATCCTCTAATGATATCCAGAAGAAGCCAGAAGGGGAAGGAAGGAAACATATTCAATTCAGTGCTTTAGAGTAACTGGTAATTGCTATTTTTCCTTTAAACTTAGATTGTGGGCTTTTAGTGACACTGTACTTTCTTTGTTGTCTTTACTTAGAATTGTTTTTGGGCTGTTGAAAATTTAAAACGTAGTGGTGGTGCATTTCTGTGCTGTTTTAATTGCTGCAAATTTTATCTTGGCTTGTCTGACTGCCCTGTAGTTTGAGTGAGGGGTGTTAATTGTCTGGCCTCTGTCCTCAGCTATGTGATAACTGGAGGTGGGGCTTAGTCAGAGTTGAGGTAGCAAGTGAGTTTTATTTTCTCAGAAGAAGTGAGAAGGGGAAGGAAGGAAACATTCAATTCAGTGCTTTAGAGTAACTGGTAATTGCTATTTTTCTTTTAAACTTAGATTGTGGGCTTTTAGTGACACTGTACTTTCTTTGCTGTCTTTACTTAGAATTGTTTTTGGGCTGTTGAAAATTTAAAACGTAGTGGTGGTGTATTTCTGTGCTGTTTTAATTGCTGCAGATTTTATCTTGGCTTGTCTGACTGCCCTGTAGTTTGAGTGAGAGGTGTTAATTGTCTGGCCTCTGACCTCAGCTACATGATAACTGGAGGTGGGGCTTAGTCAGAGTTGAGGTAGCAAGTGAGTTTTATTTTCTCAGAAGGGGAAGGAAGGAAATATATTCAATTCAGTGCTTTAGAGTAACTGGTAATTGCTATTTTTCTTTTAAACTTAATTATCTGAGGATCAGTTGCAGGATTTTTAGGACAGTAAATTAATAAAAAGGGAACTAGGAGAGCTTCAGTAGCAGACAAGTAGTGGAATAGCAGTATAATTGCAGTTTAATGTGGGGAGTGGTGCAATGCAGTGGCTGTGGGGCAGCCATATTCAGGCAGACCTTCTGGACACTGAGGTGCTGCCCTATCTGCATGCATCTCTCTGGACTGCTGGTTGAGGTAGCCAGACTCAGAGCGGAAGTAAACTGGGTCAGGAGTACCATCACCTCTATCCAGAGACAACCCAGTCCAATGCAACTGCCTCAAAGGATGCCGAGAACGAGGAGCACTTGGATGACAGTGGGCTCAGGGAGGGTTAGAGCGGTCAGGCAGAGGCACATCCCAGATCCTATTCCACTCAAGAACTCATATGCCACACTGGCAAATGGGGACAACCAAATAGAGGTACCCAGAGAAGTGGAAGGAAAGGATGTGGAGGTTAGCCAAGGAGTTGACCTCAGCGGGGAAAGCAGTGGACCCCAGAGGAGGAGGAAGCGAATCCTGGTGGGGACTCCATCATAAGAGGGATACAGCTAGGAACACAGGAGGGGGAGGACAGGAAGGTGAGGTGCCTACCAGGTTCCATGGCATGGAGGGATGGAAGGAAGATCCTGGGGATCACTGAGAAGGCAAGACGGGAGGGTGAGCTGGATGTCGTTATCCACCTAGGTACAAATGACCTGGCAAATGGGGAGCCAAAGGAAGTTCAGGAAGAGTTTAGGAAATTGGGGAGGGGTCTCAAGCAAGTAGCTACTTCTGTCACTTTCTCAGAAGTACTACCTGTGAGAGGCAAGGGAGAGCATAGGAGTGCATGCACCAGGAACTTTAACTCATGGCTCAAGAACTGGTGCTGTGAGGAAGGGTTTCGATTCATTGGTGACTGGGGACCCACCTGGAGGGATGGAGGTTTGTTCAAGCCTGACAGCCTGCATCCATCCTTGAGGGGAATCCAAGCACTCAATGATAAGTTTAAATGCTACATTGACAAGCATTTAAACTAGCAAAGGGGGGTGGCAGGCCAGCAAGGAGGGTACCTACTTGCTCACCCCCCACAGCTAGCAGTGAAACCAGTGAACCAGAGGAGTGGCTATCTATACAAAGCAGTGCGCAAAAGATGGAAATTAGCGCCCGAGAGGTGGATAGGCAGAAAAGGGGAAAAATTCAGCAGAAGGGCAGATAGCAAGGAGAACCAGGGATAAAGGACAACCAAGGAAGGGGCTGGAGTAGAACAGCGAAACAATCTAAGGAGATAAAATCATGGAAAGCCATGTGTGCAAATGCCAGGAGCCTTAGCAACAAGATGGAAGATCTGGAGGCTGTCATGGTGCAGTCAGACCTGGACATTGTGGCCATCACTGAAACCTGGTGTAATGATAACCATGACTGGGAGATGGCCATACCTGGCTACAACATATTCAGAAGAGACAGAACAGGCAGTAAGGGAGGAGGAGTGGCACTGTATGTGAAAAATGACATAAGGGCCACAGAGATCCAGGAGGAACAAGATGGGGGAAAGATACCGTGGGTTAAGCTGGAAAGGAAAATGGGGACAGACATCCACATAGGTGTGGTCTATAGACCACCAGCACAGAAGGAAGAAACAGATAGGAGGATGCTAGCCATCCAAGGATGGCAGACAAGGAGTGGGTAGTACTGGTTGGAGACTTCAATATTCCAGACATGGACTGGAGCATCCCAGCAGCAGCATCAACTAGGAGCAGATTTATCCTGGACTCCTTCGAGGTGCCTTCCTCAAGCAACTGGTCATGGAACCAACTCGGCAGAAGGCAATACTGGACCTTGTGCTCACAAACAGGGACAGTGTGATGGGGTAACAGTGGGGGAGCACCTATGGAACAGTGACCACCAGTCATTGTGGTTTGAAATCACAGAAAGAGCAGAACCAAACCACACAAAAACACGTATCCTGGATTTTAGGGGGGCAGACTTTGGGAAAATGGGGAGATACTTGAAAGAGGCATTAAGGGGAATGGTACAGGAATCAGGGGTTGAGGAACAGTGGGCAGTATTTAAAATGGGGATTACAAGAACAACAGAATTATGCATTAAGCAGGTTAGCAAGAGGAAAAGGAAGAGGAGACCATTAGGGTTTCAAAGAGGTAGCAAAGAAAGTGAAAGCCAAAAGATTGCATTCAGGAAATACAAAAGACACAGGTGGAAGGGATAGGAAGAAGTACCAGGAGAAGCAAAGGGAGGCAGGGAGGTCAGTAAGGAAGCCAAAGCTCAAACAGAAGAACACATTGCAAAATCAGTGGGTAGAGGGGACAAAACCTTTTACAGGTACATAAGAGAAAAAAGAAAGGCAAAGGGACGGATAGTGAGACTGAAGGGGGAGGATGACAAAAGTAAAGCTGACATATTGAACAGGTATTTCTGCTCAGTCTTTACTGAGGAAGAGGAGGGTAATGGGTCTGAAGGGAGTACAAGTGGGGAGAATGGTGCAGAAATGGACACAAGTCCCTTTACATGAGAAAGGGTCCTGAAGGAACTGGAAGTAATAAGAGTTGATAAAACAATGGGGCCAGATGGAGTGCACCCCAGGGTCCCTAAAGAACTAAGAGAGGTGGTGGCTGAACCTCTGACTATCCTGTTTAGCCGATCGCTGGAAACAGGGGGGGTACCCAAAGACTGGAGGACAGCAGATGTAGTCCCCTTATACAAAAGTGGGAACAAAGAGGAAGCAGGGAACTACAGACCAGTCAGCCTCACCTTGGTAGTGGGGAAGATCATGGAAGCACTACTGAAGGAGAGATTGGTGGAACATCTGGTTGTCAGTGGACTACAGGACCCAAGGCAGCATTGTTTCACCAGGGGGAGGTTGTGTCAGACCAATCTTGTTAAATTTTTTGACTGGGTGACTAGGGAGGTGGATCAGGGGAGGGCAGTGGACATGGCCTTTCTCGACTGCAGCAAGGCCTTTGACACTGTGCCACATAGAAGACTATTACACAAACTGGGGAATATGGGTGTGAGCAGGACAGGAGTGTGGTGGGTAGGTAATTGGCTGGGTGGCAGGACACAGAGGGTGGTGGTAAATGGCCGTCACTCCACAGAGGGAAGAGTGACCAGTGGGGTACCACAGGGATCAGTGCTGGGACCGGTCCTATTCAACATCTTCATCAGTGACATTGTGTAGGACCTAGAAGGCAGAATTTCACTGTTCGCAGATGACACAAAGCTCTGTAACAGAGTAGACACACCAGAGGGTGTAGACAGAATGAGAAGGACCTGCAGAAACTTGAAGAATGGTCAGGGTTTGGCAGTTGAAATTCAATGCAAAGAAGTGCAAGATAATTATATGGGGCACAAAACTCTGGCACAATATATCAGTTGGGGGTGAGGATATAGCATGCACCAAGCAGGAAAGGGATCTTGGGGTTATCATCTCTGATGACCTCAAGGTAGGAAACAGTGTGACAAGGCAGCAGGTAAAGCAAATAGGATGCTGGGATGTATAGGCAGGGCATCACCAGCAGGAAAAGGAGGTCATAATTCCGCTATACAAGACACTAGTGAGGCCCCACCTGGAGTACAGTGTACAGTTCTGGAGACCATACCTACGTAAGGACATAGACAGGGTAGAGAAGGTTCAGAGGAGGGCAACAAAGATGGTGCATGGATTGCATCACAAGTCCTATGAAGACAGGTTGAAGGAACTGAACATGTACTCCCTGGAGGAGAGGAGGGAGAAAGGGGATATGATAGCAACATACAAGTATCTTACAGGGAGGAACAGGGTGCAGGAATACACTATTTTTAAGTGAAAAAGATGTCTAGGACTAGAGGGCATGGGATGAAGTTGGAGGGAGGACGATTCAGAGGAAACGTGAGGAAGAATTTCTTCACAGAATGGGTGGTGGACAAGTGGAACACCCTGCCAGAGGAAGTGGTGAGGGCTGAAACAATCACAGGATTTAAGAATGCATGGGATAGACATAAAGGAATTCTGGAGGTCAGGGGTAAGGGGCAACAGACTTCTAGGAAAACATAAACTGAACTTACAAGCTCAAATGGGCAGACTAGGTGGGCCATAGGCCCTTATCTGCTGACACTGTCTATGTATCTATGTATTTGCTGCCCTGTAGAGGTCACAGTGATGGGTACTTATAGTGAGGCCAGTGACTAACCTGATAATGTTATGATAGGTTGCCCTTAACCTACTGAGATTTTTTGGAAGGTAGAGGGGGAGTATACCATAGTTCCATAGTCAATTAGCGTCAGCAAGAAGTTGTTGGCTACCAGTGCCCTTGTCTGAGGTGTGAGGAATCGATTCACATGAAAGAGCATCCTGCGCGATTGGTGTACCTTTCTGATAAGTTGACTGATGTGATATTCATAGGACAGGTGGGGATCAAGATAAACACCAAGGTATTTAAATTCTGTGACTCTTTCAATAGGGCTACCATCGTTGTCCATTAAAGTTAAGTCAAAATCAGAGATCTTCCTGACACCTGATAATAAAATGGACTTTGTTTTTCTGGCATTGAGGACCAGTCCATGGGAGGAGAACCAGAAGTGCCGTTTGTTGAAATCATGATGCAGTTTGTTTAGGAGGACTGAGGGACTCTTCTCTTTACAGAAGAGTGCTGTGTCATCAGCGTAGAGGATTAGCTCAGTGTGGCTGCATATATTGGAAAGGGAATTATTGGCAAGTAAAAAATGCAAGGTGCTGAAGATGGAACCCTGAGGTACCCCATATTTAATGGGACACAAATCTGAGTATAGTTCCGCAATCATTGTTTTGTGGGATCTTCCACTTAGTTCCTGAACCAATTCAGTACCTCATCAACAATTTTAGGTGGTACAGTGTGTTAAGGAGTACCTGGTGATCCACTAAATCAAAGGCCTTGGTGAGGTCTGTAAACACTGAGCTGGTGTTACATCATTGTTAGGGAGAGGGTTGCTTACCCATTAGCACTTGATCATGTTTAGGCATATACTGTACCTAAAACAAGTGATTAAGGTTAACCCACAAATGGTGACTGTTAAAGACAAGGGTCCCACTCCCAAGATGTGGAAGGGAGAAATCTATTTTCAAATCTGTATTAAAATTCTAATTTTGTGAGGGACCCTGAGCTTAGAGGCCTTGGGTCTTAGCATGTGTAAATTAAAGGCTGTTGGGATAGTAAAAAGGGGCATACTTCCCTCCCTGGTGTTCGCTATTTGATACCATCTAGAGTCACAGTATTGCTTTACTCATGGCATTAAAGATGCAGCATGAGAAGATAGATAATAAAGCTGTCAATCTGGCATAGATACCCCCAATACTCAGGGCAGACACTATTTGTTTACTAATCTAGAGTTTGTGACCCCCCCCCAAATAAAAGCAGAAATGTCCTTCAGAGTTTTGATCTAGTAGGTCTCAGGAATCTAGACCCGGAGAGTTTAAAAAAGAAACAAGAACCAGGGGAAAAGGTTGATCTTAAAGGTGCTGATTCTCCCTCTTACTGACAGAGGGAACACATTCCACCTTTGCAAGTATAACCTGTAGGGCACAACATAGGTTTATAGTTTATAACAGGGACGGTCCAGAGTGACGTGGACACCAAGGTAGCATATTTGATTTCTTGGGACCCAGGAGAAGGAAGAACCCTGCTTCAACTGAATGGAGAAATAACTGTTTATGTCTAGTGCATCTGTTTTTTTCAGTTAATTTTTATTGAGACAATTTTCATTACAGTAGTACAAGGTACTTTAGCAGAGAATACAAATACTCAGGTATTACAGACCATTACATACTGGCAGCAGGATGTAGAATACTGTGGACAGCATGTTAACATACAGAGCAAGGTATTACTGTTGTATATGCAGGCTACCCTGGGGGGGGGGCTGGTCATGATTCAGGTATCAAGCCTCAGTTGTGGAACACAGTGAAGAAAAGAGGGAGGGAGGAGGAGGAATCCAGAGACCTAAAAGGCTAGTCACAAGGGGCATTCAGGAGGGGTCTGGGGAGAATAATGGGATTACAAGAAAGGGTCCTATATTTTCTGATATCTGGGAAGTATTTTCTTATCAAAACTGAACATTCTGTCTAGGGCTGCTAGACTCTGAATAGCTGCTAGCCACTGAGTTATGGATGGTATCTCTACCATTTTCCATTCTGCATCTTTGCAATATTAATCTTTTTGCCTCTATCCCTGCCATCAAAAGCCATGCTAGGTAGGCTTGAGGGTGGGAGGAGGGACTTAAAGGGAGGCCTAGGAGATACAGCTGCAGCAGGATTGGGGTATTGACCCTACAATGTTGGTGCAGCAATCGTGGACCCAGGCCCATAAGTCCTGTAACATGGGGCAGCATCAAATGATGTGCAGGAGGTCAGCTCCTGTAGCCTGGCATCTCCAGCATTTACCAGAAGACTGGTGTTTCTGATTTAGAGAAGTTAAGCTTATAGCCAAACTATCTGCCAAAGGTACCTAGTGTAGCTAATAGTTTAGGAACTGAGTTTTCAATATCTGAGACAAAAAAAGACTGAATCATTGGCATATAAGGAAGTCTTGTATTCTTCTAGACCCAACATGATGACTTTGATACTTGGGTTCTGATGCACCACAATGGCCAGAGGTTTGAGACTAATTGCAAATAATAGAGGTGAAGGGGGCACCCCTGCCTGGTGCCACACTCCAAAGTTAATTTGTCAGAGTCAATATGCTGATGAAGCCTTTTTGTGAGTTGATATGTAGGGGTTCCCAGTGGTGATGAATACATGGCCAAGCAGGCCTTAACAACCTCCATACATTTTTTTCTACAATCTGCATGTTTCTTTTGCTGTCTGCCACTGCTGATTCAGGCCACCAAAGAGTTACTAATATCTCTGAGTTCAGCACAGAGACACTTATAAATTATGGTATATGCCTCCTCATTGTCCTCGGTTTTGCTGTCCTGCAGGAATGGGGAGAATCGCAAAAAGGACAACCCTCTCCTGTTGTGACCAAGATCCATTTTGGCACCACTCTGATGCTTTGCTGATAAACCTTTAGCTTTCTGATACATAGTCATCAGGACGTCTGCAACGGTCCTTTTTGAGCAGTTTGGTGGTTAACACAAAGTGGATTCCAGCATATTCCCAGTGGAACAGACTAAGCTGAAACATCAGTCAGCAATTAGGGCTGTGATGTCATCAGAAGTACTTGTACTGATGTTCTAGAACAGAAAGTGAAAAGGGATTAAAGCAACAACATGTGATTGGCTGCATGTCTGTAATGGCGTGTCTGTAATGGTGTGTATATATACTGTAAATATATATATATATATATATATATATATATATATATACACAGTATATATATTCCTTAGGGGCATGGTGAAGCTAAGTTCCATCAACTACCCATGGTCTTTGCATATTATCCCAGTCTGGGCACACAATGGAGTGTGAGAGAGCTTAATATGTATACTCTCGATGAAAGGAGGGACAGGGGGGACATGATAGAAAAGTTCAAGTACCTCAAGGGAACCAACAAAGTCCAGGAGGGTAGCATCTTTCAGAAAAAGAGATGTGTAAGAACAAGGGGGCACAATTTAAAGATAGAGGGGATGGCTCAGGGTAATGTGAGAAATTTTTTTCACAGAGAGAGTGGTGAATACATGGAACAGCTCTGAGGAGGTCGCTGGGTCTAAAACAGTGGGGGAATTCAAACATGTATGGGACAGACACAAGGCAGTTATAGTTGGGGGTTGCAGGAAGTAGGCTGTTGGTTAACTAGAATCTGCAGCTTAACTAGTAGGTAGGGAAATGGGTAGACTAGGTTGGTCAAGTGGTCCTTATCTGCCGTCAAAGTCTATGTTTCTATGTTACTGTACTTATAAAATAGCCTTGGAAAGACAAAGTGTTAAAAAGAAAGCTAGTGATTAGATCATGGGGAGTCAAAGTGTGTAATAACTGTAAATGCCTCCCATTTCATACCTTCTTATTCTATTCTATCCCATTCTAGTGTCTCTTAAGTGTGGCATGCATTGGATTTTGTGGAATTTAGATGCCCTACCACTATGGCTGTTCACCACTTGCGGGTCTAACTGAATACACTTGGAAGTGTATTTTTTTTCCAGACTTTGTTCTTCTAATATGACGACTGTGAATCATGGAATGAATATTCAGAAGCCCATCAGATTCTGGCACCAGTAGACTGTGATGCACAACACAGCTCAGTGTTGGACTGCTGAGATGTGTATTACTACAGTATGTATTTTTAGGGCAGTGGACAATCTTTGCTGCTATAATACAGTACATCTAGGAAGCACTCCCAACCAATCGGAATATTCCTTTCCACTGCACGTGAGATATTCTTATTGTTTTCAGACAGATTTCTTTGACTGGGCAACAAAACAAGAAATAATTTGTAATGCTTAAGGGGAGACTAAAATGTTCATTAACTTAACATTAACTTAATTATGGTCATAAGATTAATGAGAATTAAGCTGAAAATTACACAGTACCAATTACACAGTGTGTTTCAATACCAGAATTCAGAAAATATTGAGAAATATTTTATATTATTTTTTTAAACCATCATGTAATTTTATAAATAGGTAAAAAAATATAGTATCAATACAAATAAAACAGTAGCATTTGCTGTTTTTTTGGAGGTGTCACAGATAAAATATATGTATTGGAAATATACTGGAAAAAGCACATTCAGAAAAGTATTGCTTCATATAGAATAGTAATGACAAACAAAAAAGAGCAACATCAGTAGAGCTAATTCTTAATGGCCAGACAGCAAGCTTTCATTTAAAAAATTAAGTTTCTAGCCATAACGGTTCCAAAGTTAGACCTTTCAAAAGATAATTTATTTATTAAATTGGGATACTTTGGAACTGTTAGGGCTAGAAACATTTTATTCTGTTTTTAAATCAAAGCTTGGAGTCAGCTAAGTTGTTATATCACTAAAATATTGCTACAGCAACCATACAACAATATAGAAACAAAATACAAACACGCATTTGGCAATGCCAAATGTAGTCTTGTTGGTGTTGGCATTGGTAGTGCAGGAGTTAAAGAGATGCATAATATGAATGACAATGAAGTATGGAGCTGACATCAACCCCACCACACCCTGCAGAGACTGGCAGGCATTGGGGTGTGTCTTTGGGTCATCAGCCATAACGTTCACACCATTTCACCTCACCCTACCCTGCAGACACCAACAAATGTCTAGGTGTGCCTTGGGGTGTTCGGACTTTACACTCACCCCATTCCATAAGGAAATACACTGAAATGGGTGCAGTATAGGAGAATGAGGTGAACTTTGGGGCCGAAGAGTCCAAGGCACACCTCGATGCCTGTAACTGGCTGCAGGGTGGGGGGGGGTGGAATGGTGTGAGCACTGCTGTCGACAATCCCAAGTGTAGAAGCGTAGGAAATAACAGATGTCCAGACCAAAGGTTTAAGATGCATAAAAAACGGAAAGGTATGCGTTTGTCAATTTATTTCCCCCCCAAAAAAAATTAAAAAATATTCTTAACTTAAAGTTCACAGAAAGGAAAAAAAAAAATCGGTGTTAGTCTTTGCACCCAAAAACAGGAAATACTTCTTTCCACAGACTCCTGAATTGCCTTTTCCTTTCCTTTTGTCTGAACAGCACTTTGTGTGGAAGCACACACACAACCTTCTTGCTCTCTGGTCAGTCGAATACTGACTCTCTTCTCTCTCTATCTAAACAGGTTGCCTAGTGGAGGGTTTATATACTTTCCAGAAGGAGCGTGTCTTGAACTGAGCCCCTCCCCTATTGTGACATGACATTACCTGAATACTATAAAAGCAGCCATTTTGTAGGCTGCCATCCCTGTAGCAGGACCTCAGCAGGAGAAGCAAGACATTCAGGTACGCATACATTTTGTTTTAATACAGAAAGACAAGAAACACTTGTTAAAGACTGAAATAAAATCTTCAGCCTTGGCAAGGAAAAACAGATGAGGGGCGCGCTCCCTATCTGTCTTCCTTGCAAGGTTTCAGTATTCTATTTACTTTTAAATGTAATTGTCAGAAAGTAAACATGCATTTATTTTAGACAACAATTCTAGTAAATATTTTTACACAGTAGTCTCCTCTAACATATTTTCTTTATATGTGCTGCATAATGTTTGTTTTTTTATGAAATTCTTCACAGCTAGAATTTCAGCCGACTGCTTTTCAGCTTATCAAGATTTGGATGCCAGATTGTTTTAAAGATAATCAGGGACAATAAAGAAAGGTTTAAAGATTGCCAGGTTGGCCACCCTGACAAGAAAATTAGGATAGATATGAATATAGAAGCAGACAGGATACAGTGAAAATTGAAAAGTTGGGGGGGGGGGGCCATCTTGTAAATTATTTATATTTCACTTCATAACAGGACCCCGTTACACACCTTCCACCACAAAAAGGCAACATAATATTTTTTTTTTTAGTTGTTGGCTGAGACCCCTTACCCTTGAAAGGGTTGGAACTTCTGCCCACCCACTTTCAGAAGTTCCACCTCAGGGACCCTTATAACTAGTTCTGTTACGGAAACAACATTTACTGTCTTATCAGAACTACTGTATAAAACAATTCCCTGAGGTGCCTAGTGCTTACTTAGCACCAATATTCATTTTACTTTGGTATTCTTGCAGCACCATATCGAGATGGAAAATCAGCATTTAAATGCTTCGTTCCTGACCTGTGTTTTACAGTAAACTTATATGGTCGTAGAGACAAATACCATCTCATAATCTGTGTGTTTTTATCTTTCTTCTGGTTTATCCAACACAACAGATTATGATCTGTCATCACTACAAAATCATTTCCCACATGTAATACTTAAGGGACTCTATGACCCACTTCAGTGCCAAACATTCCTTCTGTATCGTAGTGTACTTCCTTTCATGCTCATGAAGTTTCCTGCTAATATACAATACTGGATGTTCCCCTTTTTCATCATATTGGGTTAACACAGCCCCCAAACCTGTCTCTGAGGCATCTGTTTGAATTTCAAATGGTCTTGTAAAATCTGGGCTAGTTAGCACAGAGGCTGAGCAAAGGACCTCTTTTATGTTCCTGAAGGCCTCCTCACATGCTTGCGTCCATTTAACTTTATTAGGATATTTGTTTTTGGTCAGCTCTGTTAAGGGAGTTGCCAGAGTAGCAAAATCCGGGATAAATCAATGATAATAATTTGCTAAACCCAAAAAAGATTGAACATGTTTCTTTGTAATGGGGGGTGGGGCTGTTGGCTACTGCCTCCACTTTATCAATCTCTGGTTTCCAGGATCCCTTCCCAATTATGAAACCCAAATATCTGGTCTCTGTCCTTGCTATGGCACACTTAGCAGGGTTTATTGTTAATCCCGCATCCTTAATGGTCTGAATAATTGCACTTAAATGCATCAAATGTGAATGCCAGTCATGACTGAAAATTACTACATCATCCAAGTACACTGAACTGTACTGGGCATGTGCTGTTAGGACATGGCCCATGTACCCGTTGGAATGTGGCTGAGTGCCCCTATGGAGTCAAATGGCATAGTGGTAAATTGGTACACTCCAATTGGTGTAGGAAAAGCTGTTATTGCTTGAGTAGTGGGGGCCAAGGAATTTGCCAATACCCTTGGTTAAATCTAATGCTGATGTAGAGGGCATTTCTATTCTATCTAACAGATCATCTATTCTGGGCATGGGGTACCCATCAAAATCTGAAATAAATTTATTTTTGGAAGTCTAAACATACTCTTATTCCTCCTTCCTTTTGTTCACTACCACCATTGGGGAAGACCATGCACTCCTGGAAGGGACAATCACCCCCAACTGTTCCATCTTTTTTATCTCATCAATTACCTCCTGTCTAATCTTTTCCGGTAATCTATAGGATTTTTGGTGTATGGTCTTCTGCTGGTTGATGTTAATGTCATGTTCTACTCCCTTAGCTCGTCCTGGGGTGGACGTGACAGTGTCCTGAAAATAGTGTAACAACTGATCTATCTCCACCTTTTGTTCAGGGCTTAGATCAGGATTTATTTGTATACTTTTATCATTTATGGGCCAATCAAGCCTCTCATAAGCAATCTCCAATTCTGTCTGCTGGGGCTTAGGGTGAATGTAGAGTGCTTGGACCTGGGGGTTTTCTATCCATTTCCTCAAAAGATTTGCATGGTATACCCTCTTAGTTGGTTGATGACCAGGCATTTCAATTTCAAAGTTGACACTTTCTATTTGTCTGATTACATCAAAGGGACCCTGCCAGCACATCAACAGTTTGTTCTCTGTTGAGGGTAATATTAACAACACTTTTTCTCCAGGTATAAAACTTTTACACTTTAACCCCACGTCATATGCTTCTTTTTGTCCCATTTGTTTCTGGGTCACATTTAAATGGGCCATGTTTACATATTTGACCAATCTTTCTCTTAATGCAGTCATGTAGTCTATGATGTTACTATAGCCAGCATTTTTACCATCCTCCCAGTGTTCTTTTACCACATCTAAAGGTCCCCTGGGATTTCTACCATAAAGTAATGAAAAAGGTGAAAACCCAGTTATAGCCTGTGGTAACTCTCTGTAGGCAAACAGGAGGTAAGGGAGATATTTGTCCCAATCTCTACCTTCTTCCTGAATGTACTTCTGTAGCATTTTTTTAAGGTTTTGTTAAATCTCTCCACAAGACCATCTGTTTGGGGTGGTAAGGTGAAGTACGCACAGCAGATACCCATAGGAGGCGATATAACTCCCTCAACATAACAGAAGTTATGGAATGTCAAGCCATACAAAGGCAAAAGTACTGGACTTTAGGAAGGCTGACTTTACCAAAATGGGTGAGTGCCTAAGGAATGCACTAGCAAATGGGCAGGAAGGAGGGGTGGGAAAACAATGGGGAATAATAAAAACTGCCATCACAGAGGTAACAAGCCTTTGTGTGAAGCAAATAAACAAAATGAAATGATGTAAGAAATGACTATGGTTCTCAAAGGAAGTAGCAGTGAAGGTTCAAGAGAAAAAGAAAGCATTCAGGAAGTACAAGGAATTACAGAAGGAGCAGGACAGAGAACTGTATCAGTTAAAGCAAAAGGAAGCTGGGAAGGCAGTCAGAACAGCAAAGGCCCAAACCGAGGAAAAGATAGCCAACTCAGTTAAGAAAGGGGATAAAACCTTTTATAGGTACATCAGGAGCGAAGGAAGACCAAGGAGGGATAGTGAGGCTTAATAAAGGGGAGGGAGGGAGGGTGAGCAGAGGGTGACTGTGAAAAGGCAGATATACTAAACAAATATTTTTGCTCAGTATCTACAAAGGAAGAGGGGGAGGTACCTAAAACAAACAGTAGAGACACTCTGGATACAGAAGTTGATACCAGCCCATTTACAGAAGAAAGGGTTCTGAAAGAACTCTTAAAACTGAAGGTGGACAAAGGAATGGGGCCTGATGGGACTCATCCCAGAATTCTAAAAGAACTAAGGGTAGAACTAGTGACACCACTGACTACCCTCTTTAACAAATCATGGGAGGATGGGGTGGTACCCGAGGACTGGATGAGGGCAGATGTGATTCCCTTCACAAAGTGGGAGCAAGGCAGAAGCAGGAAACTACAGACCTGTTAGTTTAACCTCAGTAGTAGGGAAAATGATGGAATCACTTCTGAAGGAAAGAATGGTAGAGTATCTAGAGGCTAGAGGGGCACAGGACCCAAGGCAACATGGATTCACAGCGGAAGGTCATGCCAGACAAATCTGATAGATTTCTTTGACTGGGTGACCAAAGTAGTAGATCGGGGAAGGGCTGTGGACATGGCCTACCTAGACTTTAGCAAGGCATTTGACACAGTCCCACACAAAAGATTAATATACAAGTTAGCCAGCCTGGGAGTGGGTCCCAAGATGACAGCCTGGGTAAAGAATTGGCTGGAGAATAGGACACAGCGGATAATAGTAAATGGAGTCCACTCTGAAGAAAGGGGGGTTACTAGTGGGGTACCGCAGGGTTCAGTATTAGGACCAGTCCTCTTTAATGTCTTTATAAGTGACATTGCAGAGGGACTGGAAGGAAAAGTATGTCTCTTTGCAGATGACACAAAGATCTGCAACAGAGTTGATGCACAAGGGGGTGGAAAGGATGAGAAGGGACTTGGCAAGGTTAGAGGAATGGTCAAATGTATGGCAGCTTAGATTCAATGCTAAGAAGTGCAAGGTAATGCACCTGGGAAACAAAAACCCTGGGGAAGAGCACACAATGGGGGGTGAGATACTAACAACAACAAAAATGGAAAGGGACCTGGGGGTAGTCATATCGGATGACCTAAAGGTGGGCAAACAATGTGAGAGGGCAGCAAGGAGGGCTGGGGGGATACTGGGATGCATAGGGAGAGGCATCACCAGTAGAAAACAGGAAGTTATCATCTCTCTGTACAGACAGCTGGTGAGACCCCATCTGGAGTACTGCGTGCAGTTCTGGAGACCCAATCGCTGCAAAGACATAGACAGGATGGAAGCTGTCCAGAGGAGGGCAACTAAAATGGTGCAGGGTCTGCACCGGAAGACATATGAAGATAGACTTAAGGAGCTTAATATGTATAGCCTCAAGGAAAGGAGGGAGAGGGGGGACATAATAGAAACTTTCAAGTACCTCAAGGGAATCAACAAAGTCCAAGATGGTAGCATCTTTCAAAAAAAGAGGTGTGCAAGAACAAGAGGGCACAATTTGAAGATGGGGGGGGTGGCTCAGAGGTAATTTAAGGAAGTATTTTTTTGCAGAGAGGGTTGTGGATGCATGGAACAGCCTTCCGGAGGAGGTTGTGGAGTCAAAAACAGTGATGGAATTCAAGCATGCATGGGACAGTCATAAGGCAATTCTAGGGGGTGGGGGTAGGAAGAAGTAGGCTGCTGGTTAAGTAGGATCTGCAGCTTATCCATTAGGTAGGGAAATGGGCAGACTGGGTGGGCCAAGCGGTCCTTATCTGCCGTCAAATTCTATGTTTCTGTGTAAGTAAAATTACTACCTCTGTCTGTGAGAATCTCCTGGGGGTATCCCCATTCTGCTGAATATTTTGGCTAACTCTTCAGCTATGCGAGATGCAGTAACCGTTCGCATAGGAACAGCTTCAGGGTACAGTGTGGCATAATCACATACCACTAATATGAACCGGTTACCCTTAGAACTTTTGGTAAGAGGGCTTACAACATCCATTGCGATTCGTTCAAATGGAGTAGTGACATAAGGTATTGGCTGAAGGGGCACTTGATTTCTTTTTCTCCCTTGGGCAACCAACTGGCATTCTTTACAGGCATGACAATATTCAGCCACATCCTGATGTATACCTGGCCAGCTAAACCGTGCAAGAAATCTTTGCACAGTTCAATCCCTCCCCTCATGGTCTGCCACTGGAACATTGTGCGCTAACTGCATGACCTTTTCTCTATACATTTTTGGTACCACTAGCTGTTCTACAGGTTCATTTATGGTAGTATCAACAGTGACTCTATACAAGATATTATTTTTCACAATAAAATGAGATTGTCCATAGTGTTTTACTTGTTGAGCCTGTGAAAAAAAGGTTTTAAGGAAACATCAGCTTGTTGTTCCTTAATAATGTCTTGCAAGGGTACTTCTGGCAAAATGCCAGCAATACTGTTCTTTTGTTGTTCCGACCACTTTCTCTGCTCTTTTTTTTCTTCTGATTTTTTGACTTTCTGGGTTTCCCCGAACCTTCAGCTCCTTCAAAGAAATCCTCTTTGAAAGAAAACACTGGCTCTGACTGTTGTTTTTGGCTTGGGTACGGGTTACCACATTTACTGATTTTACATAGCCTTGTTGTGCTTGCACCAGCGAGTTAAAGTGGGGAAAGTCTTGGCCTATAATCACTGGAACTGGCAATCGAAGTACCAGGCCAACCGTCATACAGTGGTGCTCATTATTGACAGTCATTTCAACCACTGTAGTGTGATACTGATAAATACCCCGGTGTATGCACATTACTGTTGTATCATTTGGTGTAACTTTACTGTCCAGGGCCAGATCTGCTCTCAGCAGGGTCTGCTTACTCCCTGTATCTAATAAACCCAATGTCTGTTGGTCTCCAATCCTCACATTTGCAACATACCCAATATTAGCCAATGCTAGGTGAGTCATGTCAGTTATTTTCTTATTTGGACAGGTTCTAATTATGTGGCCTTTGCCAAGACACCTATGGCAAATCAGTGCAGAATATGGTATTCTACCCCCTCTGTGTTGCCTGCTGTAATTATTCTGACATGCATTAGAATAAAAATGCCTTACCATTTCTGATGTCTGAGGTGGGGTATTTTGTTGCCCTCTGCGTCTAGTGGGTTGAGCAGCTATATATTCCTCTGCCAGCTTCACTGTATCCTCTGAAGATTCAGGCTGACGTTTTTTCACCCATAGCTGGACATCATGAGGTAACACCTGAATCAACTGTTCAATGACAATCATATCCATCATCTGCTCTTTGGTTTTTACTAAAGGTTGTAGCCATTTCTAACCATAGTCCTTTAATTTTGCATAGATTTCTCTAGGGGTATCATGAATAGTCATCCTCTGGGTACAAAACCGCTGTCTATAGGTTTCCACGCTAATATCATAGCATCGCAATATCTCTTCTTTTACTCGATCATAATTATTTGAGTCCACCCCACTTAACTGGCTATGCACCATTTGAGCTCTACCAGTTAAATATGGGACCAGTCTTATGACCCATTAATCTTGGGGCCAAGCACAAGTTTGGGCAATCCGCTCGAAAGTGTTGAGGTATACCTCTGTATCATCACTCTCTGACAGCTTTGTTAATTTAATGTCTCTGGGTATAGTTCGATCAGACTGACCTTGTGTAAGTGCCTGAATAGCCTTCAAGGTATCCATCCATTTCTCATCCTGTCACTGACATTCCTCAGCCTGGACACACCTGTCCTCTTCCCTCTGGCAACAATCCTCATCTCTCTGGTGATGATCCTCTTCCTTCTGATGATCCATTTCAATCTGGTGAATACACAGCCACTTTAATAATTCTCCAGGGTCATCTGGTACTGGGGTCACCTGGGCTGCCTCCTGCCTCACAGGTTCTGTATCCACAGTCTCCTCCTCTATTCTCCTCATTTTAGGCCTTGCTCCAGGTTCCAGGCCAGGCAATAACTGAATACCATTTTTTTCAGCCACTGATCTAGTGACATGATATGCATCTTTTTTTGTCAGGTCCTCTTCCTCAATCTGTTAGGGTACTTAACTTCAGTACCCCCTGGCAACGCCCAGGCAGTCTCGACATGTTGTTATATCCCACTTCACACCAGTGTAGAAACGTGGAAATAACAGATGTCCAGACCAAAGGTTTAAGATGCATAAAACGCAAAGGTATGCGTTTGTCAATTTATTTCCAAAACAAAAAAAAAAAAAAATATTCTTAACTTAAAGTTCACAGAAAGGAAAAAAAAATCGGTGTTAGTCTTCACACCCAAAAACAGGAAATACTTCTTTCCACAGACTCCTGAATTGCCTTTTCCTTTCCTTTTGTCTGAACAGCACTTTGTGTGGAAGCACACACACAACCTTCTTGCTCTCTGGTCAGTCGAATACTGACTCTCTTCTCTCTCTGTCTAAACAGGTTGCCTAGTGAAGGGTTTATATACTTTCTAGAAGGGGTGTGTCTTGAACTGAGCCCCTTCCCTATTGTGACATGACATTACCTGAATACTATAAAAGCAGCCATTTTGTAGGCTGCCATCCCTATAGCAGGACCTCAGCAGGAGAAGCAAGACATTCAGGTATACATTCATTTTGTTTTAATACAGAAAGACAAGAAGCACTTGTTAAAGACTGAAATAAAATCTTCAGCCTTGGCAAGGAAAAACAGATGAGGGGCGTGCTCCCTATCTGTCTTCCTTGCAAGGTTTCAGGATTCTATTTACTTTTAAATGTAATTGTCAGAAAGTAAACATGCACTTATTTTAGACAATTCTAGTAAATATTTTTACACAGTAGTCTCCTCTAATATATTTTCTTTATATGTGCTGCATAATGTTTGTTTTTTATGAAATTCTTCACAGCTAGAATTTCAGCCGACTGCTTTTCAGCTTATCAAGATTTGAATACCAGATTGTTTTAAAGATAATCAGGGACAATAAAGAAAGGTTTAAAGATTGCCAGGTTGGCCATCCTGACAAGAAAATTAGGATAGATATGAATATAGAAGCAGACAGGATAGAGTGAAAATTGAAAAGTTGGGGGGGGGGGCATCTTGTAAATTCTTTATATTTCACTTCATAACAGGACCCTGTTATACCAAGTCACACCCCTGACACCTGTCAGTCCCTACAGGGTTGGGTGTTACGGTCAGAAAGCCTAACCCTCTGGGCATTTCTTGGTATTTTCACTCCAAGTTTTCAACATGGGCTTTTTGTGACCCTACTGCATGAACAGTGACGCTATCAATTCGTTAGCCGAAAGGTGATTTTGCACAATAGTGATATAGATGATAGTGCACAGGTGCAAAAACACATTTTGAACAGGATGTGAAAAATGACAGCTGTACTGTTCATGAGGAGGTGTAAAAGATGATAATGTTGAAAATGTGGACTGAAAATATAACACAATTGGTGAAGTCACTAGCGTGCGTAGAAACTGTGCAAATGTACACCCGTAATGCAATTATTTTAGGGATTTTTTACACCAGATTTCCAACATAGGCATTTTGGGACCTCTACTGTTGAACAGTGGCACTGTGATTTTCTTAATCTGTCCCAAACGTTGATTTTGCATAGCAACTGCACCCATTGTTTGCCACAGGTGCAAAAACATGTTTCGGAGAGGAAGTGAAAAATGACAGCTGTACTGTTCATCAGTCGGTGTGCAAAAATGACAATTTTAAAAATCTGGAGTAATAGTACAAAAAATTGGCGAAGTTACGAGCATGTGTAGAAATTGCACAACACACACTGGTAATGCAGTAATTTTGGGGAATTTTTTCACCAAACTTGCAACATGGGCTTTTTGGGACCTCTCCTTATGAACAGTGTCACTCTGATTTTCTTAATCTGTCCAGAACGTTGATTTCGCACAGCGACTGTACCACTGTGTGTGCCACATGCGTGAAAACACATTTCAGGCCAAATGTGAAAAATGACAGCTGTACTGTTCATGTGGAAAAATGGCAATGTTGAAAATCTGGAGTGAAAATATTAAAAATTCTCGAAGTTACGGGCGTGCATGGGAACTGCGAAATGCACGCTGGTAACACAATCATTTTGGGGAAATTATTCACCAAATGCGTAACATAGGCTTTTTGGGAGACTACTTCATGAACTGTGACACTGTCATTTCATTAATCGGTCCCGAAAGGTGATTCCGTGCGTCACCGCAAAATCACCTTTCGAGAACGAATAACAAAATGACAGTGACTGAGTTCATGAGGTGGGGTCCAAAGAACCCCATGTTGAAAATTTGGTGCCAAAATTCCCAAAAATGGCCATGATATCCACCTAAATTGAAACCTCCCATTGATGCCATCATACAACTTATCGGCCTTTCTTCAGTTTGCGGTCAGCTTTGAAGAGTGCAGATGTGATCTTTCTCCACTGAAGAGTGTCGCGCCAGGCATCAGAGGTAAGTATGGTGTAACACAGAAACATAGAATTTGATGGCAGATAAGGACCGCTTGGCCCACCTAGTCTACCCATTTCACTACCTAACGGATAAGCTGCAGATCCTAGTTAATCAACAGCCTACTTCCTCCTACCCCCCACTAGAATTGCCTTAAGTCTGTCCCATGCATTCTTGAATTCCCCCACTGTTTTTGACTCTATGACCTCCTCAAGAAGGCTGTTCCATGTATCCACAACCCTCTCTGTGAAGGAGTACTTCCTCACATTACCTCTGAGTCGTCACCGCTCTATCTTCAAATTGTGCCTCCTTGTTTTTGCACATCTCTTTTTCTAAAAGATGCTACCCTCCTGGACTTTGTTGATTCCCTTGAGGTATTTGAAAGTTTCTATCATGTCCCCCTCTCCCTCCTTTCCTCAAGGCTATACATCTTTAGTTCCTTTAGTCTTTCTTCATATGTCTTCTGATGCAGACCGTGCATCGTTTTGGTTGCCCTCCTCTGGACAGCCTCCATGCTGTCTATGTCTTTGTGGAGATGGGGTCTCCAGAACTGTACACAGTACTCCAGATGTGGTCTTACCAACTGTCTGTACAGAGGGCCAACAACTTCCTGTTTTCTACTGGTGATGCCTCTCCCTATGCATCCCAGTATCCCCCCAGCCCTCCTTACTGCCTTCTCACATTGCTGGCCCACCTTTAGGTCGTCTGATATGACTACCCCCAGGTCCCTTTCCATTTTTGTTGTTGTCAGTATCTCACCCCCCACTGTGTGCTCTTCCCCTGGGTTTTTGTTTCCCAGGTGCATTACTTTGCACTTCTTTGCATTGACTCTAAGTTGCTATACATTTGGCCATTCCTCCCACCTTGCCAAGTCCCTTTTCATCCTTTCCACCCCACCTTGTGTATCAACCCTGTTGTAGATCTTTGTGTCATCTGCAAAGAAACATACTTTCCCTTCCAGTCCCTCTGCAATGTCACTTATAAAGACATTAAAAAGGACCGGCCCCAGTACTGAACCCTGCGTTACCCAACTAGTAACCCTGCTTTCTTCACTGTGGACTCCATTTACTATTATCCGCTGTGTCCTGTTGTCCAACCAGTGTTTTACCCAGGTTACTACACTGGGACCCACCCCAGGCTGGCTAATTTGTTTATTAATCTTTGTGCGGGACGTGTCAAATGCCTTGGCAAACTCTAGGTAGCCATCAACCAAGAACCCTCCCTGGTCTACTGCTTTGGTCACCCAGTCAAAGAAATCAATTAGATTTGTCAGACGTGACCTTCCCACTGTGAATCCATTCTGCCTTGGGTCCTGTGCCCCACTGGCCTCTAGGTACTCAACAATTCTTTCCTTCGGAAGTGGTTCCATCATTTTCCCTACTACTGAGGTCAAACTGACAGGTCTGTAGTTTCCTGCCTCTGTCTTGCTCAAACTTTTATGAAGGAGAATCACATCCGCCCTCCTCCAGTCCTCAGGTACCATACTATCCTCCCATGATTTATTAAAAAGGGTAGTTCATGGTGTTACTAGTTCTTCCCTTAGGTCTTTTAGAATTCTGGGGTGAATCCCATCAGGCCCCATTGCTTTATCAGGCTTTTATTTAACTCTAAAAATTGATTAGCGTTTTGATCATAAAAGTGCTAAAACTTTGTGAAAATGCATAGCTTTTGCCTCACTGTGTTTAACAAACACAGCACTTCTAGAAAATCTATATAAATACTTTCTGTACAGTTAGTATCATCCCAAGAAAAAAACTGCTAATCAATTATTTAAAACCCTGCTTTATCCATCTTCAGTTTTAAGAGTTCTTTCAGAACCCCTTCTTCTGTGAAAGGACTAATATTAACCCCCCTATCAAGAGTGCTTCTATTGATCGGATTAGGTATTTCCTCCTGCTTTTCCATTGTGAATACTGAGCAGAAGTATTCATTCAGTATCCCTGCATTTTCACTGTCGCTTTCTGCCTAACCACCTTCCTCTTTGTTTAGCCTCAGTATCCCTGCCTTAATCTTTCTTTGCTCCCTAATGTATCTATAAAAGGTTTTATCCCCCTTCTTAACTGAGTTGGCTATCTTTTCCTTGGTTTGGGCCTTTGCTATTCCAACTGCCTTCCCTGCTTCCTTCTGCTTTAACTGGTACAGTTCTCTGTCCTGCTCCTTCTGTGTTTCCTTATACTTCATGAATGCTATCTTTTTCTCCCTTACCTTCCCCAACACTTCTTTTGAGAACCATATTGTTTTTTTTCTTTTGTTTTGATTTGTTTATTTGCTTCACACAAAGGCTTGTTGCCTTTGTGATGGCGGTTTTGATGTTTCCCCATTGTTGCTCCACCCCACCTTCTTGCCTGTTTGCTAGTGCTTTTCTGAGGCACTCTCACATTTTGACAAAATCAGCCCTCCTGAAGTCCAGTACCTTCACTTTTGTGTGGCTTGGCTCTACAGCTAAGTTTATCATGAACCACACTGTTTGGTGGTCACTTCTTCCCAGATGGCTACCCACTTCAAGATCAGAGATCCTGTCTCCATCCCCATTTGAGAGTATGAGGTCTAAGATTGCTCTCTCCTGAGTGGGTTCCAAAACTAGCTGTCTGAGGCATGCCCCCTGTAGAGCATCGAGAATGGCCCTGCTCTTGGATGTTGCTGCAGCACTGGTGCTCCCATCAACATCTGGCATATTCTGGTCCCCCATCAGCAATATCTCCCCTTTCTCTGCCATCCCAAGGATGCATTCTATCATTTCCTTGTCCATTTCCTCCCCCTGAGATGGGGGTCTGTATACAACCCCTGTGCGGATTGTGGAGCCATTTCCAGTCTCCAGGGTGACCCACAGTGCCTCCTCTCCTCCCTGTTTACCCTTTAGTTCTGTTGTTTGATCCCTTCCCTTACATAGAGAGCTACTCCTCCTCCTCTTCTTCCCTCCCTGTCCCTCCTATAGATTGTGTACCCTGGTATGTTGACATCCCAGTCATGGTTCTCTGTGTACCATGTTTCTGTGACTGCCACAATATCCAGGCATCCCTCTTCCATCAATGCCACCATTTCAGGGAGCTTTTTATGTAGACTACAGGCATTGGTACTCATTACCCTCCATTTTTTATGGCTTTATTTCTTTTTGAGTGAGGAAGGTGTGGGGAGGTGGGGTGCACAGATGGTGGGTGCAGGTTGGGGGAGGGGCACCGGAGACAATGAGGGACCATTTTTCTTTTACAGGTTAAAAAAAACATAAAGAGATCACAGGACTTTTTTTTTTTTTTTACAGGATTGTTTTTGCAGACTGGGTTGGGCTCCCAGTGTGCCACCTGCATTTTTTGGGGAGGGGGACTGAAGCCAGTGGGGACTGAGCCCCCTATCAGCACAGAAAATGTGTATGTGTTGGCGGGGCGCATGATGCCGAGGGGGACTGGGCACCCTCCTCGGCAAACAAACAAGATTGTGGGGGACATTATGCTGGCGGAGATTAGGCTCTCCCATCGGCAAATGAACTGGGGATAGGGCATGCCAACAGGGGGATTGGGCACCCCAACATCAGCTTGTTGGAGACTGTAACAGGTGACATCGACAGTCACCGCCATGTTTACTGAAATGTTACACCAGGCAAAGCACACCCTGCAATGATGGGTCGCTCCCTCATCACAGAGGTGAAATTGTTTCAAGTTGGTGCCACACTTTTCAACTGCTGTCATAGACAGCATGCGATTTAATTCATGCCACAGAGCCCAGCCTGAAAAAGCAGTGGCACCACTGGCCACAACACGACCGCACCTCCAAAACCTGCTATTCCCAGCTACCACAGTATGTTGCTTGTGTGTGTGCAAGACAACATAATGAGTTTAAAAAATTGTGAAACCTGATTGGCTGAGGGCCATCTTCATCTTTGTTGTCATCTCAGCACAACAGCACAGGATCAAGATCTGTCAGCCTCTTCACACTAACATCAATACTAACCACACATCCCTGATTGCAATCACAAACACAGATGCTGCCGTTACTCACTACAAGCCTTCAGCTAGACCCTAAAAATAAAACTGCTTTAAATTAAAAAAATTAAAATGTAAACTTTATGTGGCCTCATAATTCTCTTTTTACACCCATATTCATTCATTCACTCATTCTTCATTTTTTCTGTAGTGCTTCACATTGTCAGTGGGTACTGGCCAGGGTAGTAATTAACAAGGCATTTGTCAATGCCGAATGTTGCTTGCTTGTATCTGCTGTATTAGGTATTTGGAAGTCAGTGGAGTGCAAATATTGAAAATTTACCGCTTCTGACGTCTTGCGTAGGAACTGCGCACTGCGCTAAATGAAAACAGTCATTGTAGGAAGTTTGTGACCAAATTTTCAACATAGTCAGTTTAAGACCTCTGCTCATGAACAGTGTCAGTGTGATTTTCTTAATGTGTCTCATACATTGATTTCGCATAATGACTGCGCCATTGTGTGCTACATGGGTGGAAACACATTTTGGGCAAGATGTGAAAAATTACAGCTATACTGCTCATAAGGAGGTGTGACAAAATGACTATGTTGAAAATCTGGAGTTAAAATATTGAAAATTTGTGAACTTACGAGTGTGCGTAGGAACTGCGCAACGCAGGCTTGTAAAACAGTGATTATTAGGATTTTTTCCACAAAATTTTCAACATAGTCATTTTAAGACCTCTGCTCTTGAACAGTGTCACTGTGATTTTATTAATGTGTCCCATACAGTGATTTTGCACACCGACTGCGCCATTGCGCGCTACTTGGGTGGAAACACGGTTTGGGCGAGATGTGAAAATGACAGCTGTACTGCTCATAGGAGGTGTGGTAAAATGACAATGTTGAAAATCTGGAGTGAAAATATTGAAAATTCACCGAACTTATGAGCGTGCATGAGAACTGCAATCCACGTTGAGAAATAGTCATTTTAGGATCCTTGTTGTTAAATATTCAACATAGGCTTTGAGAGCCCACCTTATGAGCACTGGCAGTGTTGTTTCATTAATCAGTGTAGAAAGGTGATTTTGCGCAGTGACTGCGAAATCACCCTTTGAGCCCGATTAACACCATGACAGTGCAAGAATTCATGAGGAGGGGTCCCAAAAACCCCATGTTGAAAATTTGGTACAAAAATTCCAAAAAATGCCTGAGATATGCAACAAAGTTGAAAAAACCCTATCTATCCCATTATACAGCTTACCGGCATTTCCTCAGTTTGCGGTCGACTTTTAAAGATGCAGACGTTTCCTGGTCCACCGATGATCGCCACCTGAGACGGAGGGAAGTTGGGGTGGGAGGCAGGTGTGCAGTGGTGGGTGCGGTTGTGGGGGGACAGGAGATCATAGGATCTTTTTTATTTACAGGGTTTTTTTGTTTTAAAGACTATGCAGGACGTTTGCCATGCTGGGGTGGGCTCCCAGCGTGGCAGCTGGAAGCTTTGTTTGGGGACTGGAGCCACAGGGGATTGGGCACCCCCATTGGCCATAACAAGCTTTGCCATGCTGGGGTGGGCTCCCAGCATGGCACCGTGAACTCCGGGGGGGACAGTGGAGCCAACAGGGGACTGGGCACCCACATCGGCTATACAATGAGTTGCCACGCTGGGGTGAGCACCCAGCGTGGCATGTGCAGCTGTGTTTGGGAGGTAGTGCAGCACAGCCGATGCGGGATTGGGCACCCCCGTCGGCTATACAGTGTGTGGGGGGGGCCGAGCAAAGCAGTGTGTGTGTGTGTGTGTGTGTGTGTGTGTGTGTGTGTGTGTAGGGGAGCGTGCATGAGCAGGTGATATCTTATTGCTGCTCACTGAAGCATAGCTCCCCCTTTCAACTGTACTCCACTGCATTTTAGAGCTGTCATAGATAGCTCCAGCATGCATTGGAGAACTGGGGCCATGACTGAAAACATACTGACTGAATTGGAAGAGGGCTGCCACACCTCCAAAAACTCGAATCATGGCACTATGTTTCTTGCACAAGTGTACAAGCAACATAAAAATGAGTATTGTATACCCCTACTAGGGGAAATGGTACAGTCCAAAGGCTTAGAACTTTGGGTACATGAAGATTCGGCACAGCAGCAACTGTCCAGTCTTAGCTGTGCTACTGAAGGGGAAACATCTATCAAGCTTCTCTGGAGAACTTTTTGGCTTCTAGGCCATGGGGCTGTAATTCTGCATAGTTGGTTGGAGCTACATACTGAACTGATAACTGCTCATTCCCAGATGTGTCCTGGGTGGAGGGGAAAGGGAGGACAATGAGGAATGCTAAATATAATAATACAGTAACACGTGAATAAGCATCATAAATACAACTGTGCAGAGATAAAGACTGCAAGAGTAAAATACATAACGTAAGGAATAATCCACGATCAGGTGTGCGGCACTATTAAAATAACTGAATGGGCTGGACGGGTTGTAAGACCTGAGGCACAGCTGATGGCCATCAGCCACCCTGGAAGTAAGGTTATTACAGCACTGATACATACCTGAAGTGGCTTATTACACTACAGTATAACATTTGTAAAATGGACAATAATGTTATAATATAGAACAAAGTGCTGGAGAATAACCAGGGTTTTAATCAAATACAATAAAGTGCTGGAGGATAACATTTGCAAGCCGCAAAGGGAATAACGAGTTCATGGTAGGAGAAAAGGTTGTTGATTGGGGTGGTCGAAGAGGGAACTACACTAGTGTAGATACAGTCGAGGGGGAACAGAGGTAGGAGGGTGGTGGGCAGCAGCACAGGGACCAGTATCGGAGAACTGCAGGAGTGAGTAGTGAATTTGTGGAGGAAAGAGGATAAACTACACTAAAAATGAAGTACTACAGTGCTTACAGTTTTATTTTCTGGTGGTTGTATGCTGACCGTGAAAAATCCTCCTCCTACCCTTACCTGCCTACCACTGTAATTTATGCTGTTTAACCTGCTTCAAATAAAACAGAAGTCCTGATACAATATGAGACTGCCGCTGTGTGATTGCGGGGGTGAACATTCTGCCAGTAAAACTGAGAAGGGATTTGAATTCCTTGTATTACATCCATAGTAAACATTCCATCCACTGAATAAAGGAAAGAAAATAAACAAGGTGGCAAAAAGAAGAAAGTATGATAAAGGAGGAGAAAAGGTGAGGAAATAGTTTTTTTTTCCAATTATTTAACCAGGAGAGACACACTAAGCTGAAAGCTTGTTTACAGGAGCGACCTGGGAGCACAGAGAAGTTAAGTGACTTGCTCAGGGTCATACAGTAGGCAAGTGGGGGCTGTGGGATTCAAAGCCAGGTCTCCAGCTCAGAGCCTTAAACTACTGCGCTACTGGGTTGCTGACACTGGTTGTATACAGACCCCCATCTCAGGGGGAAGGAATGGACAAGGAAATGATAGAAGGCTTTCTTAGAATGGCAGAAAAAGGGGAGATATTGTTGATGGGGGACCTGATTATGCCAGATGTTAACTGGAGCACCTTTGCTGCAGGCACATCCAAGAGCAGGGTCATTCTTGATGCTCCACAGGGGCATGTCTCAGACAGCTAGTATTGGAACCCACTTGGGAGGGAGCAATCTTAGACCTGGTATTTCTAAATGGGGATGGAGAAAGAATCTCAGATTTAGAAGTGGGTAGCCATCTGGGAGCAAGTGACCACCAAACAGTGTGATTCACTATAAACACAGCCATACAACTGCTTACACGAAAAGCAAGAGTACTAGACTTTAGGAGGGTGACTTTGGGAAATGAGAGAGGCCTCAGAAAGCACTAGCAAACAGGCAAGAAGGAGCGTGGAGGAACAATGGGGAGTGATCAAACAGCCATCACAGAGGCAAAAGCCTTTGCGTGAAAAAAATCAATAAAACACAACGAAGGAAAAAAACGCTATGGTTCACAAAAGAGGTGGCAGGGAAGGTTAAGGAGAAAAGGGCATCATTCAGGAAATATAAGGAAACACAGAAGGAGCAGGACAGAGAACTTTATCAGTTAAAGCAGAAAGAGGCTGGGAAGGCAGTCAGAATAGCAAAGGCCCAAACCGAGGAAAGGATTGCCAATTCTGTTAAGAAGGGGGATAAGACCTTTTATAGGTACATTAGGGAGTGAAGAAAGACCAAAGGAGGGATACTGAAGCTTAATAAAGAGGAGGGAATGTGGGTAGAGGGTGACAGTGAAAAAGCAGGGATACTGAATGAATATTTCTGCTCAGTATTCACAAAGGAAGAGGAGGGAGAGTTACCTAAACCAAACAAGAGAAACACTCTGAAGACGGGGGTCAATACCAGTCCATTTACAGAAGAAAGGGTTCTGAAAGAACTAATAAAATTGAAGGTGAACAAAGCAATGGGGCCTGATGGGATTCACCCAAGAATTCTAAAAGAACTAAGGGTAGAACTAGTGACATCGCTGACTACCCTCTTTAACAAATCATGGGAGGATGGGGTGGTACCCGAGAACTGGAGGAGGGCAGATGTGATTCCTCTTCACAAAAGTGGGAGCAGGACAGAGGCAGGAAACTACAGACCAGTTAGTTTGACCTCAGTGGTAGGGAAAATGATGGAATCACTTCTGAAGGAAAGAATTGTTGAGTACCTAGAGGCCAGTGGGGCACAGGACCTGAGGCAGCATGGATTCACAATGGGAAGGTCATGTCAGACGAATCTAATAGATTTCTTTGACTGGGTGACCAAAGTAGTAGACCAGGGAGGGGCTGTGGACATGGCCTACCTAGTTAGCAAGGCATTTGATACAATCCCACACAAAAGATTAATACACAAGATAGCCAGCCTTGGAATGGGTCCCAAAGTGGTAGCCTGGATAAAAAATTGGCTAGACAACAGGATGCAGAGTAGTAGTAAATGGAGTACACAGTGAAGAAAGGAGGGTTACTAGCGGGGTACCGCAAGGTTCAGTACTGGGACCGGTCCTTTTTAATGTCTTTATAAGTGACATTGCAGAGGAACTGGAAGGAAAAGTATGTCTCTTTGCAGATGACACAAAGATCTGCAACAGGGTTGATACACAAGATGGAGTGGAAAGGATGAGAAGGGACTTGGCAAGGTTGGAGGAATGGTCAAATGTATGGAAGCTCAGATTCAATGCGAAGAAGTGCAAGGTAATGCACATGGGAAACAAAAACCCAGGGGAAGCGTACACAATGGGGGGTGAGATACTGACAACAGTAAAAATAGAAAGGGACCTGGGGGTAATTATATCAGATGACCTAAAGGTAGGCAAGCAGTGTGAGAAGGCAGTAAGGAAGGCTGGGGGGATACTGGGATACATAGGAAGAGGCATCAATAGTAGAAAACAGGAAGTTGTTATCCCTCTGTACAGACAGTTGGTGAGATCCCATCTGGAGTACTGTGTGCAGTTCTGGAGACCCCATCTTCAGTAAAGACATAGACAGAGTGGAGACTGTCCAGAGGAGGGCAACCAAATGGTGCAGGGTCTGCACCAGAAGACATAAAGAAAGACTAAAGGAGCTTAATATGTATACTCTTGAGGAAAGACGGGAGAGGGGACATGATAGAAACTTTCAAGTACCTCAAGGAATAAACAAAGTCCAAGAGGGTAGCATCTTCCAGAAAAGAGATGTGCAAGAACAAGGGGCACAATTTGAAGATAGAGGGGACGGCTCAGGGTAATGTGAGGAAGTATTTTTCACTGAGAGGGTTGTGGATGCATGGAACAGCCTCCTGAGGAGGTTGTGGAGTCAAGAACAGTGGGGGACTTCAAGAATGCATGGGACAGGCATAAGGTAGTCATAGGGGCGGGTAAGAGGAAGTAAGCTGTTGGTTAACTAGGATCTGCAGCTTATCTGTTAGGCCGGAAAATGGGCAGACTGGGTGGGCCAAGCGGTCCTTATCTGCCGTCAAATTCTATGTTTCTATGTTACTGCCTCCCAAATAAAACAGAAGTCCTGATATAATATGAGACCTGCTGCTGTGTGATTGTGGGGGTGAACATTCTGCCAGTAAAACTGAGAAGAGATTTGAATTCTTGTATTACATCCATAGTAAACATTCTCTCCTGGTTAAACAAGAGGAAATAGTTAAATGGGGTGGGTTGGGAAAATAGAGAGTTTAAAGAATAATTAAAAACCAAAATCCTTTTGCTGTGCATATTTGAATCTGAGATGGCGTGCCAATGCTGGGAAGTGCCAGCATTATTTTGTTGGGGTGGATGAATATTTTCAAACAAATTAAAATGTTTAACACTGTTTTATTTTTGTGCATTTTTTACCTAGCAAAGAAAATCTTGGACCCATTCTGTAATCGCAATAAGACACACCAGGGTGTGCTTTACACTGGGATAATGGCACTTTTCAGCTGGTTAAAGGCATTTGGCAATGCCTCCTCTCTCACAACACACCCGAGGCATGCCTTTATTCCACCACAAAGCATACCCTGTCATGTCTTATTGCATAAACGTAAAATGGTTCACTACATATTTAAAATCCTGTTATTTTCAGTAGTTCAATTGAAAATGTTTAGGTGGGGGTATTCTCACATCTAGATTTGTAGGCAGTAGAACTGACATTTTAGATGGTGGAACACTCCCACAGAAGTCAGGATGACAGAAGTGGTGGAAACGTCTTGTAATTATTTTAAGAGGTGGTGGGACTGAGGTCTTGAGGGTTCCTGCCCAATTTAACCCTGGGTTATTTTTAACATATTGGGCTCGATTCTCAAAAGGCCCTTAGACTGATGCAAGCTATGGTAAAAGACAAAAAGCTTGCGTCAATGTCCGATGTGCATGGGACCCTGTGCCAGATTCTCTATCAGGCAGGCTCATGGTAGCAAAGTACCTCAGCTTGTGGTAACCGTGGCTGTGCACCAAACAGGTAGCACATCCGGAGGGTGTGCCGCATGCTGGGGGAGGTGTATGCTGCTCTAGCACATCTCTGGTGGCTAGTGACACCCCCAGCCCTGATCCCCCATTACAGAAGCGTAGCAATTTTCAGCATTTAAGGACTGCTAGGCCCACCCAGTCTGCCCATAAGCCCAATACTTGTTTATGGCCTCTGACGCTATTTGGTCAGTGGCTTGTGGCCCCTACCTCCCACCTTTAAGTTTCCCTTATGCTTGTCCCAGGCATGTTTAAATCCCACCTCTGTGCTCGCTCCCACCACCTCCTGTGGCAGACCATTCCATGTGTCCACCGCCCTCTCTGTGAAGAACAACTTTCTCACATTTCCCCTTAACCTGCCTCCATCCAATTTCATAACTTGTCCCCTCATTCTTGTACTTCTTCTGTATTGGAAGATGTATCCCCCCATACCCTGTTAAAGAGCTACAGTAGTGTACTTCCTGGAAACTGCCTGCAATTAATTGTAACTTTCAGATGTAGTCAGCTATCACTTCTTATATTTCAAGTATTTTTTCTTTTCTGTTTGCTAATTAGAAGATTTTCCACCTGGCTGTACTACGGTGATGTGTGCTGTGAAGCACTCTGTCTGGAGAGGGAAAAAAAGTCAGTTCTGGTCATCCCACTACATCAACACTGAGGCCACATTGACTATGACATCACTAGTAACCAATGAGAACCATTTCTCACTGCCAGGTTTCACTTTCATGTGAAACAGCAGGGACTGCTTCTCCCTGGTTACTAGTGATGTCACAATTTCCTGCAAGTTGATTAGTAACATAGAAACATAGACTTTGATGGCAGATAAGGACCACTTGGCCCACCCAGCCTGCCCATTTCCCTACCTATTAGGTAAGCTTCAGATCCTAGTTAACCTGTCCCATGCATTCTCAATTCCACCAGGTTTTGACCCCACAATCTCCTCAGAAAGGCTGTTCCATGTGTCCACCACCCTCTCCATGAAAAAATACTTCCTCGTGTTGCCCTTGAGCCGTTCCCCCTCTATCTTCAAACTGAGCCCACTTGCTCATCTCTTTTTCTGAAGATGTTACCCTCCTTGACTTTGTTGATTCCTTTGAGGTACTTGAAAGTTTCTGTCATGTCCGCCCTCTCCTTCCTTTCCTTGAGGGTATACATACTAAGCTCCTTTAGTCTCTCTTCAAATGGCTTCTAGTGCAGACTCTACACCATTTTAGTTGTCTTCTTCTCGACTGCCTCCATCCTGTATATATCCTTGTGGAGATGGGGTCTCCAGAACTGCACACAGTACTCCAGATGGGGTCTCACCATCTATCTGTACAGAGGGATAACAACTTACTGTTTTCTACTGGTGATGCCTCTTTCTATACATCCCAGTATCCCCCCAGCCCTCCTTTCTGCCTTATTACATTGCGTGCTTACCTTTAAGTCATCCGATATGACTACCCCAGGTCCCTTTCCATTTTTGTTGTTGTTAGTACCCCCCTTCCATTGTGTACTCTTCCCCTGGGATTTTGTTTCCCAGGTGCATTACTTTGCACTTCTTTGCATTGAATGTACACTGATATACTTTGACCATTCCTCCAAACTTGTCAAGTCCCTTCTCATCCTTTCCACCCCCTTGTGTATCAACTCTGTTGCAGATCTTTGTGTGATTTGCAAAAACTCATACTTTTTCTTCAAGCCCCTCCACAATGTCTCCTATAAAGACGTTAACGAGGACCAGTCCCAGTACTGAACCCTGTGGTATCCCACTAGTAACCACCCTTTCTTCAAAGTGGACTCCATTTACTATTACCCTCTGTGTCCTGTCGTCAAGCCAGTTCTTTACCCAGACTACCACCCTGTGACCCACTCCCAGGCTGGCTAGTTTGTTTATTAATCTTTTGTATGGGACTATGTTAAATGCCTTGCTAAAGTCCAGGTAGGCCACGTCCACAGCCCCTACCTTGTCTACTACTCTGGTCACCCAATCAAAGAAATCTATTAGATTAATCTGACTTGACCTTCTCACTGTGAATCCATGCTGCCTTGGGTCCTGTGCCCCACTGGCCTCTAGGTACTCAACAGTTCTTTCTTTCTGAAGTGATTCCATAATTTTCCCTACCACTGAGGTCAAACTAATAGGTCTGTAGTTTCCTGCCTCTGCTTTGCTCCCACTTTTGTGAAGTGGAATCACATCTGCCCTCTTACAATTCTTAGGTAACACACCATCCTCCCATGATTTGTTAAAAAGTGCAGTCAGTGGTGTCACTAGTTCTTCCCTTAGTTCTTTTAGAATTCTGGAGTGAACCCCATCAGGGCCCATTGCTTTGTCCACCTTCAGTTTTAGCAGTTCTTTCAGAACCCTTTCTTCTGTGAATGGACTAGTATCCACCACCCTATCCAGAGTGCTTCTATTGATTGGATTAGGTACCTCCCCCTCCTCTTCTTTTGTGAATACTAGCAGAAGCATTCATTCGGTATCCTTGCTTTTATTACTGTCACCCTCTGCCCACCCAACCTCCACTTTATTAAGCCTTACTATCCCTCCCTTGGTCTTTCTTCACTCCCTAATGTACCTATAAAAGGTTTTATCCCCCTTCTTAACTGAGTGGGCTATCTTTTTCTCGATTTGGGCCTTTTCTATACTGACTGCCTTCCCGGCTTCCTTCTGCTTTAACTGGTACAGTTCTCTGTCCTGCTCCTTCTTTGTTTCCTTATACTTCCTGAATGCTATCTTTTTCTCCCTAACCTTCCCTGCCTTCTCTTTTGAGAACCGTAGTAGTTTTGTCCTTCATTCTGATTTATTTGCTTCACACAAAGGCTTGTTGCCTCTGTGATAGCAGTTTTGATATTTCCCCCATTGTTCCTCCACCCCTCCTTCTTGCCCATTTGCTAGTGCTTTTCTAAGACACTCTCCCATTTTGGCAAAGTCAGCCCTCCTAAAGTCCAGTATCCTCACTTTTGAATGGCTTGTCTCTATGGTTGTGTTTATCGTGAACCACACTGTTTGGTAGTCACTTGTTCCCAGATGACTACCCACTTCTAAATTTGAGATCCTTTCTCCATCCCCGTTTGAGAGTACCTGGTCTAAGATTGCTCCCTCCTGAGTGGGTTCCAGCACTAGCTGTTTGAGGCATGCCCCCTGCACGGTATCGAGAATGACACTGCTCTTGGATGTGGCTGCAGCAAATGTGCACCAATTAACATCTGGCATATTCAGGTCCCCCGTCAACAATATCTCTCCTTTTTCTGCCAACCTAAGGATGCCTTCTATCATTTTCTTGTCCATTTCCTCCCCCTGAGATGAGGGTCTGTATGCGACACCAGTGTGGATTGTGGTTCCATTTTCTGTCTCCAGGGTGACCCACAGTGCTTCCTCTCCTCCCTGTTTACCCTTTAGTTCTGTTGCTTTGAACCCTTCCTTTACGTAGAGTGCTACTTCTCCTCCTCTTCTACCCTATCTGTACCTCCTGTAGACTGTGTAACCTCATATATTGACATCCCAGTCATGGTTCTCTGTGTACAATGTTTCTGTGACTGCCACAATATCTCTGCATCCCTCTTCCATCAAGGTAGCTTGTGAGGGTCACTGCTCAGGCTGCAAGGATTGTGGCACTTCAAGGTGTTTGATCTAATTTCTGATGATGTAGTGGGAGGAACAGAATTGACTTTTTTTTCCTCTAGACAGAGAGCTGCTCCACACATCACCCCAGTACTGCTAGGTGAAAAATCTTCTAATTAACAGAAAAGAAAAAAATTCTTGAGACATAAGAAATGATACCTAACTGCATCTGAAAATGATTATTAATCCCAAGCAGTACACTAGCTCTTTAAAGTACTTGAATGTTTCCATCATGTCCCTCTGATCCCTCCTTTCCTCCAGCGAGTATGTGTTGAGGTCCTTCAATCTCTTTTCATACATTTTGTGGTGCAAGCCCTGTACCATCTTAGTCACCCTTCTCTGGACTGCCTCCACCCTGTTGATGTGCTTGCAAAGCTGCAGCTTCCAGAACTGCACACAGTGCACTTGGTGAGGCCTCACTAGTGTTTTAAATAATGGCATCACTACCTCCTGTCTTCTGCTAATGACACCTCTTCCTATGCAACCTAGCATGCCACCGGCTCTCCCTGCAGCCTTTGTGCTCTGCTTAGACACCTTTAGGTCATCTGGAATGATAACACCCAGGTCCCTTTCTTCTTTGGAGATCATCAGCACCTCATCCCATCCTGTAGCTCTCCCCAGGGTTCCCTCACCCCAGGTGCATTATTTTGCACTTCTTTGAATTGAGCCTCAGTTGCCACACCTCAGACCATTTTTCAAGGTTCTCCAGCTCCCTCCTCATTTTCTCCACCCCATCCAGAGTATCTACCCTGTTGCAGATCTTGGTGTCATCTGCAAATAGGAAGTCCTTTCCCTCCAGCCCTTATGCAATGTCACTAATGAAGACATTGAACAGGAGTGGCCCAAGGACTGATCCCTGAAGTACTCCACTTATTACATGTAAAATTCTTTGGTGATCTAGTGCACCCCCAGCCATGATCCCCCATTATTAGAAGTAAAACCTCCCTGGTGGTCAAGCAGACCCCCCCAAGCCCTAACCCCCAGTTATTATAAGCAAAACCTCCCAGGTGGTCTAGTGGACCACCGACCCTAATCCGTGATGTCCCCAATAAATAGTTTTTTTTATAATTCCCTGGTGGTCTAGCAGACTGCCCTCCCTGATGTTCCCAGTAAATAGTTCTTGTATAATTCCCTGGTGATGTAGTGGACCGCCCTCCCTGATCCTCGATGTGCCCAATAAATATTTGTTTTATAATTCCCTGGTGGTCTAGTGGCCCCTCTCTCCCTGAGCCCCGATGTTGCCCATAGGTATACAGAATTCCACTGTAGTCTAGTGGACACCCCACCCAAATCCTGAATTTCACCCATGTATTTCAATAATAAAAAAAAAAACCTTGGTGGTCTAGTGGACCCCCCACCTCCCTGGTAGGCAGTGTCAACCACTCTGCTGCTCCCATCCTGAAACTGAACTAGCGACTAGCACAGCCCACCATTCACCACCATGGCCAGCCACCCAATGAACTCTCAGTGAGTGCTGTACTCTATTCAGTACATGCTTATTGAATGACTGTGAACTGTCAATCAATGAGCGTGTAGTAAATACAGTACAGCACTCATTGAGAGCTCAGTTGGCAACTGACCATGGTGGTGAGCTGTGGGCTGTGCCAGTTGCCTGCTCGGTTCTAAGATGGGGTTGTGGGGTGGTGGGACACTGCCTTCCAGGATGAGAGGCATAGGAGTCCACTAGACCACCAGACAAAGTTTTTTTATTACTAAAATATACTTGTGAAATCAGGAATCAAGGAGGGTGGGGCTGCTGGATCACCAGGGAATTATAAAATTAACTATTTATTGGGGACATCAGGGATTGGGAAGGGCAGTCCACTAGACCACCAGGGAATAATAAAATCAGCTATTTATTGGGGACATTGGGAATTAGGGAGAGCAGTCCATGAGACCACCAAGGAATCATATGATAAACTATTTATTGGGGACATCAGGGATCAGGGAAGAGGGTCCAGTAGACCACCAGGGAAGTTAATTATTTCATATCACGGCACATTGCCACAGGTTGTTGAACTCTGCCAGAGGGTATATTTCAAAGTACCCCTAGACCAGCTCTGGCTATCTAACAGTATTTAGAAATGTGCCCTCTAGCACAGTTATGATAATTCCAATTTAGGGGATTCAGCAGCCCCTAGCACAATGCCACTGCCCATTTTGTGGTGCATGGATGGTGAAAATTCCTTTTGGCGCAGACAGGTTGCAGATGATGCAGACTGCATTTGAGAATCGCTCCTAGCACATCTTTTGGTGCAAGGGGCCCTTTGCACCATTCCTTGTGGTGCAAGACCCTTGCACTTTGCCTGGAGCTTTGAGAATCAGGCCCATTATATTGACATGAATAAACATGTATCTACATAGAATTGTATCATTAGGCTCTATACATGTTGCTTGGACTCCAGGCTTTCATATAAGAAAAGTTAAGTTTCTACAATTAACTGTTCAAAAGTTACTGCTTTCAAAATATAATTTCAAGCATTATAAAATGTCATAAATGATTATATTTAAAATGGTCTTAAAATACTAGTGGTTATTCTGCCTAAGAATAAAGGCATTCTTTTTCTAGTTTCAAAAACAGTGTCTTACCTGCAGGTGCTCTGGAAACCAACATGTTTGGGAGAGCTTCTGAAAACTGTACTGTATTAATTAATCTTATGTTAGAATCAGATCCGCAAGGGAATCTACCAGCTAGGTTGGGAATCTACCAGCTAGGACTCAGTATTACCTAGTATCTCGGGATCTCAAGTGCAGACTTCTTGGACCTTTGATCTCCTTCTGCTGTCATCTTTCTATGTTTCTATCTAGATTAATAACATTAATATAGGCACTGCTGCCAAGATCACTCTTATGGTTGCAAGAATGGTCTCAATTGCATTATTAGGGTATCAGAACTGTTCACCTATGGTTTGTGGCTCTCACACCCTGAGAATACTTTTTAGACCACTTTTTCAACCACAAACTTGGTCTCTCCAGTGGTAATAATATTTTTTATATGGGTGTCTTTTTGCACATGTTTAGGGTGAGTGAACAGCTAACTGAAGCTTGTTGCCCTTCAGATATATTATAAATCATTACATTTTGTTTCATTGCAAATACATTGAAAGTTTATTAAAGCGGTTTCATAAAACTATAAAAGTAGATAAGGCCCTCTTTTGCATACTGATAAGATCACCCTCACTCAACAAGATATTTATATGTCCTCCGAGACCACTTTTGTTGCAGTTGTAAGAGAGGCTTCACATGTATTCTTAGGGCATGAGAACTATTAATCAAAGGTGAGCAATTATGATACCCACAGAATGTCAAGGTGCACTTATGCATACAGTGGGTTCTGGCACCATAACAGCACCTGTATATGAAGTGCATTGCTGTAGCTGTTATCAGTGCACCCACACACAGGAGCTGTGGAGCACTACAGAAGCTTTGGAAGTGTTGCAGACAGTCTGGCTCCCGCTCCCCTGAGCTTTATTTATGTCCCTCTGCTAGCTTCCCACTACACCACTTCAGGTGGTGTGGAGTGTCCACACAGGGACTTAAAACTCCTATACCATTTCAGCTCCCTATTACTACAGAGTTTCATTGGCGCTGAAACAAATCAACTTACAACACTATCAAATGTGTTTAAATTTATATCCTCTGGCAGTGGATCAGCTACTCTGCACCATTCACACTTGTGCAGATGAATGCTCAGTATAAGCAGGCCTTAAGTAGGACTAAACTGTAACCATGGTCTTAGAAAATGTATTATTATAGTATTGATCATGGGGGATCAATAATATAAGTGTAAAAATTCCCCACTGAATGTGCCTGCTTTCAGGGCACCTGTGTGCGAGACACTGTTTACTGTAAAAGAATGTCTTATGCACAGGGAAAGGGAATACACTCATTGGTCAAGAGCACTTCCTTGATTAATATCCCTATCTGCTGCTCCTGGATTTTGGATTCCTGACTCTCCGTGTGGCTCGTAGTCAGCTCAGCTGAACTGCCTGTGGGGACGTGGCTTGTTCTTAGTATTTCAGGATCCTTTCCTAGTGGTACTCCACTGTGGTTCGATCACTTAAGGGCTGAAGCGAAAGAGCATCCTGGAGTCTGCCTGGAGTCAGCCATGAGGCAGCCATTTGGCTTTCCATGCTGCCCCCTTGCACTGCACCTGATTATCCCTCTCCGACTGTCAGTGCTGCTAATTCCACAAGTATTATGTTCTGTTAGAAATTACTTTCCCTTTTGTATTCTGCTTTTGTAAGCCAGACACCTGTTTTATTGTCTTAGAGTATTTTATCAGGCAATTAATTCTAGGAACAATTTCGATACTATATGTATACTGTGTATTATATATTGTACTTCGTAATATATTCTGTATATTCCAGTTCACTCTGCAAAGGCTGCTTACTTTAAATCCCACCTTCATTCTAACCTAAACTCACCCTTAAAATTCTAGAGCATCATCCACTCCCTTCTTGACCACCCCCCTTTCAATCAGCTCCCCAACCCTCACCGTATACAGCTCCCCAGTCTCTGATCTCTCCTCCATTGCCACTCTCTTTAACAAATTCTTTACTTCTTGTGCGCTTTGTGATCATACAGTACCTCCCCTGCCCTCCCCCCACGTGGTGGCTACAGTTTCCCTCCGATCTCATCACAAGAATTAATGGTAAAATGCTGTAGAACAAAACAGAGAAGTTCATGGTTCTCAGTTAGAGTACCTAGAATATGGAATGGCCTACCACTTTTAGTGGTGGCCAGTGAAAGTATGTATTCATTTTAAAATCGATTAGATACCTTTTTGAGCACTAAATTAATAAAGGGGTGCAATTAATAAACTGGCGAGCAATATGGACTATGGTCTTCTTGGCTCCGATTTACCTATGACCTATGACCTAAGAAGTACATTACACATTACTTTCCCTTATCTGCGAGTCACAAATGCTGTCCAGTCAGGAATGGAGAAGGGTCACGTCACCGCTGCGATCTTCATTGACCTGGCCAAAGTGTTTGATTTGGTCTCTTACTCTCTGTGCTTGAACAAGTTACTCTCAATCAGTCTGGCTGTCCCTGCCATTAACTGGTTCAGATCCTATCCCACCGACAGGCAACAATCTGTCCTGCTGTGCTCTGCCTTGTCACCCTCTCTCCCCATCCTTGCAGGGGTCCCCCAAGGATCCATTCTTGGCCCCATCCTTTTCTTCCTCTTCATCAATGACCTCCCTGTCTGTGCAAACTCCCTCATCCAAATGTATGCAGACAATATGATCCTATACTCCTACCAACACTTATGTCCAGGACCCCCTTCAGCAGCATTTCAGCAATGTCCTCAGCTGGTTCCATGTTAATCATCTTAGAGTCAATAATAAGAAAACCATCTCTATGACATTTAGGACAAGGCTAAAACTCGATAAGCTCCAGACCCTCTCAGCATTGTCCACCCCGATGGCTTCAACTTGGAAGTAGTCACCGCACTTAAATACTTTGGGCATCTGGCTGCACACCAATCTCGATTTTTCCTCCCACACTGCTGCCATATGCTCTAAACTGTGACATAAATTAGGCATATTGAAGTAAAACAGAGACAGCCCCCCACTCCCTGTCCATCATGAGTTATTCAATAAAATGATTCTCCCAGTAATTGACTGTCCTGACATAGTGTACGGTACTGCCCGTACCATGTCCTTGCCCAGGTTTGATACTCTCCTGAACTCCTTCTGCCACTTTGCTTTTAACAGCCCCCCCCCGCACAGATCACTGCTCTCTATACTCCTCCCTCACTATTTCACCTCTATCCCATTGTCGCCTGACCCACTGCTTGGCTTTCATAGCCAAATACTGGTTTGGGACCCTCCCCTGCCATGTCTTCTCCCTGCCTTCCTCAGTGGTCCCCTCCTCAGACCCACTGCATTCCAGGGACTCCCGCTGTTTCGCTTTGCTTAACGTCCCCTCAACTGTTGGTCTGTCAGCTTTCTTCTACAGGCTCCCCTCCCTCTGGAATCAGCTTTCCCCAACCACTCACCATTCACCCTCGCTTCCAGCCCCTGAAGTGTCTGCTTTGACACATTGCCTTCCCCCCTTGCTTCTGCACTGCCTCCTCCCCAGTCCTTCAACCTACAGTAGTCTCTCAACCTCAGCCCCCTTGCCCCCTGACGACCTCCTAGTCTCCTCCTTCTGAGACATTATTTGATTTGTTGACCTGCCTCCTCTGCTTGTTACTGATGATTTGCTGTAGTTACTGGATGTATGATTCTGATCCTATTCTTACTCCGTAGCACTTGACTCCGTTATAATTGCAGTTACTGTTCTCTCCTTCTGTTTGTATTGTAACCCACATCCCTGGGTCACACCTGGAAATGAGCCCTGGCTCAGTGTGCCTTTCCCAGTTACCAAAGTTTAAATAAATAAATAAAATACATTAAATACTGTGTTTAGTCTGTTAATTGTAACTTTAAATTGTTCCTTTATATTGCTTCCAATGACTTCATCGTTTGGATTCCTTATTTTACTGTGTTTTGAATTTTGTGTAGTTTTATTTTCTTTTCTCATCTTTATTTACATAGAAACATAGAAGTTGTCAGCAGATAAAGGTCTTCGGCCTACCGAGTCTACCCTAAAATCTGTAAGAAATGTGCTTTTTCAAACTCTGCTGGTAACAAGATATACCCCTTCCCTGCCTACCAGCAGCCCGCTATGCCTATCCCAAGTTTTTTAAAACCTGTAGTTTTTGCCTCCGCAACCTGTGCTGACAAGCTGTTCTGTTTGTCCACCACCCTCTCTGTGAAGAAGTACTTCCTCATGTACCCCTTGAACCTCCCTCCCTCCTTCCAGTTTCATCTTGTCCCCCCCTTGTCCTTGAGCATCTTTTTTCTTTGAAAAATGGTATTCTCCTGCACTTTATTTATCCCTGTGAGGTATTTAAATGTCTCAGTCATATCCTGTCTCCCTCCTCTCCTCCAGAGAATACATATTTAATTTCCTCAGCCTATACCTGTAGGGTTTGTGATGCAATCCCTGCATCATTTTGGTTGCCCTCCTCTGAACTGCCACTAGCTTATCGATGTCCTTTCTTAGATGAGGCCTACAGAACAGGACACAGTACTCGAAATGTGGCCTTACCAATGCTCTATATAGTGGAATCCTCACTGCCCTTTTTCTGCAGGTTATACTTCTGCCTGTGCACCCCAGCATCCTGCTACCTTGTCTGCTGTCTTGTCACATTGCCTACTGAGCTAGAGGTCATCAGAGATGATCACCCTCAGGTCTCTGTTGTTTAAAGCATTGGATTTACTCCCCTCTAGATGATAAATCACCCCTGGGATTTTGTGCCCCATGTGCATTACAATGCACTTTTTTGTGTTGAACCCCAGTTGCCAATCTCTTGACCAATCCTCCAGGTTGTTTAGATCTCCCCTCATTCTGTCCACTCCCCCTGGCATGTCCACCCTGTTGCAGAGCTTGGTGTCATCAGTGAACAGACATATTTTTACTACTAGACCCTCTGCAATGTCTCTGATGAAGACATTGAAGAGGACCAGACCTAAAACTGAACCCTGTGGCACCCCACTGATCACTTTACCCTCTGCAGAGTGGATGCCATTTACCACCACTCTCTGCGTGCTAGTACCCAGCCAATTCCCCACCTACTTCACTACCCTCTTTCCCACCTCAATGTTGTCCATCTTCCTTAACAGCCTACTATGTGACACTGTGTGAAAGGCCTTGCTGCAATCCAGATAGGCCACATCCACTGCACCCCTCCCCACCGATCAACCTCCCTGGTTACCCAGTCGAAGAACTCAATAAAGTTTGTCTGGCTGGCCTTCCTCCCATAAAACTATGTTGCATTGAGTCCTGTTGTTTGCTGACAAGCAGATGTTCCACTATTCTTTCCTTTAGCAGTGTTTCAATAACCTTTCCTACTACTGAGGTCAGACTTGACCAGTCAATAGTTTCCTTCTTCCTCCTTGCTCCCACTTCTGTATAGAGGGACTACATCAGCCCTCCTTCAGTCCCTGAGCACCTCCCCTGTTTCTGGTGATAGGCTGAACAGGGTAGTCAGAGGTTCTGACAACATGTCTCTTAACTCTGTCATTATCCTATATGGTGTACTCTATCTGGTCCTATCGCTTTATTGCCTCTTATTGCCGTTAGTTCCCAGAGCACCCTTTCCCTTCAAAAGGGACTTGTGTTAATCTCAGTGCCCTTCATGTCTTTATCTCAAACTTCCAGCCCATTTCCTGCCCCCTCTTCCATAAAAGCTGAACAGAAGTCATTGTGCTCCCAGGCTGCACCTGGAAACAAGCTTTGGCTTAGTGTGCCTTTCCTGGTTAAACAATTTCCCCTTTCCCTTTCCTATATCTGTTTTCTGTTTGTCATCCTCTATTATACTGACCCAATCCTTCCCCTTCAGCCACACAGTCCCTCCCCTTGACTTCCTTTTTTCACTATATACCTGTAAAAGATTTTTCCCCTTTACTACTGAGTTTGCTATGCATTCCTCTGTTTGAGCCTTGGCTACCCTTATTGCCTCCCTTTGTTATCCTGATACAACTCCCTATCCCCTTCATTCTGTGTTCTTTTATGTTGCCTAAACGCCATTTTCTTTGCTTTAACTTTTTCTGCTACCTCTCTAGAAAACCATAATGGCCTCCTCTTTCTCTTTCCCCTTGCTTACCCATTTGACACAGAGTCATGTCACCATTGCAATCCCTGATTTGATTACTTCCTACCATTCCTCTAACCCCTTCTTTTCCCCTCCTCTGACCAATGCTTCTGCTAAGCATTTTCCCATGTCTCTGAAATCCTCCCTCCTAAAGTCAAGGATTCCTATCTTTTATTGTTATTTCAAACCACACCATTTGGTCATCATTGTTTCCCAGGTGCTCCCCCAACGTAACCCCCATTACACTGTTCCCATTTGTAAGCACCAGGTCCAGTAGTGCACTTTACAGGTGTTACTGCTGTTTAGTAATTTCTTGTGGTATTTTAATTTGCAATTCATTCAGCCAAATTATTAGGTTTTACCCTATATATATATATATGATTGTGAGACTTAAAAGGGAGGGGATCAGCAGAACGATCAGCAGAAGGGGACCAGGAAAAAGCAGAAATCCTGAACAAATGTTTTGTTCAGTGTTCACTGTAGAAGGAGACAGAGGGGGACCACAGCTAGGTGTAAAGAGTACCAAGAGGAGGAGTGTAGATACCTGTTCATTCACAGTACCCAGAGTCCTCAAGGAATAAGAAAAACTGAAAATAAATCAAGCAGTGGGCCAGATGGAATACATCCCAGAATTGTAAAGGAACTAAGAAAGGAGCTAGCAGGACCACTGACAGCCTTGATTAACAAATCATTAGAAATGAGTGTGGTTCCAGCAGACTGGAAGAGGGCCAATATTGTCCCTCTACACAAGAGCAGGAGCAAGGAGGAGGCTGGTAACTGCAGGCCAGTCAGCTTAACTTCAGTGGCAGGAAAATTGATGGAATCATTACTCAAGAAAATGATTGTGACATACCTTAAATCCAGCAAACAGCAGGATCCAAGACAGCATGGTTTCATGGCAGGCAGGTCATGCCTGACAAACCTGATAGATTTCTTCAACTGGGTGTCATGGGAGATTGATCAGGGAGGGGCGGCAGATGTAGCCTACCTGGATTTTAGCAAGACCATGATACTGTCCTGCATAAAAGGCTAATAAACAGATTGAGCAGCCTGGCAGTAGGATCCGGGGTGGTTACTGGGTTAGAATTTGGCTGAATGGTAGGACACAGAGGGCAGTACTGAAGAGTTCAGTCTGTAGAAAGGGAGGTGAGCAGTGGGGTGCCTCAGGGATCAGTGCTAGGCTCAGTCCTCTTTAATGTCTTCATAAGTGACATTGCAGAGGGTCTGGAGGGGAATGTGTGCCTCTTTGCAGATCACACAAAGATCTGCAATAGGGTAGACACTGGGGGGGGGTGAGAAGTGACCTGGGCAAGTTGGAGGATTGGTCAAATGTATGGCAGCTGAGATTCAATACAAAGAAATGCAAAATGATGCAGTTATGTCACGGGAACCTGAAAGAGGAGTACTCAGTGAGGGGGAGGTACTGTCAGCCACCAAACCGGAGAAAGATCTTGGAATAATTATATCTGAGGACCTAAACATGGCCGGACACTGTGAGAAGGTGGTTAGAAGGGCCAGCAGCACGTTGGGGTACATAGGAAGTGGCATCACAAGCAGAAACAAGCATTTGTCAATGCCCAATGTTGTCTTGCTGGCAATGCCATTGGTAGTGCAGGAATTAGAGAGGTGCATAATAGGAAATGCAGTGAAGTAGTGAACTGACATTAACCCCAACCCCACCCTGCAGAAACTGACAGGCACTGGGGTGTGCCTTTGGGTTGTCAGCAATAATGCACATGCCATCTCACCTCACCTCACCCTATCCTGCAGACACTGACAAGTGTCACGGTGTGCCTTGGGGTATTTGGGTCTTACGTTCACCCCATTCCATGAGGGAATACACTGAGATGGGTGCAGTATAGGGGAATGGGGTGAACTTTGAGGCTGAAGAGTCCAAGACACACCTTGATGCCTGTCACTGGCTGCAGGGTGGGGGTTGGGGTGGAATTGCATGAGCATTACAGCCAACAATCCCAAGTCACATCCCTGACGCCTGTCAGTTTCTACATGGTGGAGCGTTATGGTTGGAAATCCTAATGCACTGAGCGTTGGTTGGTATTTTCACTCCAAATTTTCAACATGGACTTTTTGTGACCCCCCCCCCCCATGAACAGTGGCATTATCAGTTTGTTAGCTGAAAGGTGATTTTGCACAGTGACTGCGCCATTTAACGCCACAGGTGCATTACCAGCAGGAAAAGGGAGTTCATAATTCCGCTATACAAGACACTAGTGAGGCCCCACCTGGAGTACAGTGTACAGTTCTGGAGACCATACCTACGTAAGGACATAGACAGGGTAGAGAAGGTTCAGAGGAGGGCAACAAAGATGGTGCATGGATTGCATCACAAGTCCTATGAAGTCAGGTTGAAGGAACTGAACATGTACTCCCTGGAGGAGAGGAGGGAGAGAGGGGATATGATAGAGACATACAAGTATCTTACAGGGAGGAACAGGTGCAGGAAAACACTATTTTTAAGCGAAAAGATGTTCCAGGACTAGAGGGCATGGGATGAAGTTGGAGGGAGGATGATTCAGAGGAAACATGAGAAAGAATTTCTTCACAGAACGGGTGGTGAACAAGTGGAACACTCTGCCAGAGGAAGTGGTGGGGGCTGAAACAATCACGGGATTTAAGAATGCATGAGATAGACATAAAGGAATTCTGGCGGTCAGGGGTAAGGTGCAACAGACTTCTAGGAAAACAAACTGAACTTACAAGCTCAAATGGGCAGACTGGGTGGGCCATAGGCCCTTATCTGCCGACACTGTCTATGTATCTATGTAGGTGCAAAAACATATTTCAGGCAGGATGTGAAAAATGACAGCTGTACTGTTCATGAGTAGGTGTAAAAAAATGGTAATGTTGAAAATCTGGGGTGAAAATATGAAAAATTGGTGAAGTCAAGAGTGTGCATAGAAACTGTGCAATGCATGCCCGTAATGAAATTATTTTGGGGATTATTTTTAACCAAATTTTCAACATAGGCATTTTGGGACCTCTGCTTATGAACAGTGTCACTGTGATTTTGTTAATGTGTCCTGAACATTGATTTCACAGTGACCACGCCATTGTGCACCACATGTGTGCAAAAACACATTTTGGGCAGGATGTGAAAAAAGACAGCTGTACTGTTCATAAGGAGGTATGAATGGCAATGTTGAAAATCTGGAGTGAATATATGAAAAATTGGTGAAGTCACGAGCGTGCGTAGAAACTGCGCAACACACGCCCATAACACAATTATTTTGGGGATTTTTTTAACCAAATTTTCAACATAGGCAGCTATACCATTCATAAGGAGGTATGTAAAAATGGCAATGTTGAAAATCTGGAGTGAAAATATTAAAAATTGTCATAATTACGAGTGTGCATGGAAACTGTGCAATGTACACTCATAACACAGTCATTTTCTGGAGAATTTTTTCACCAAATTTGCAAGACAGACATTTGGGGATCCTACCTCATGAACAGTGGCACTGTTGTTTTATTATTCCATCCCAAAAGGTGATTCCGTGCAGTGACCAAAAAATGACTTTTCAGGATTGAATAACGAGATGACAGGGTATGTGTTCATGAGGTGGAGTCCCAAGAACCCCGTGTTGAAAATTTGGAGCCAAAATTAAAAAAAAAAGCTGAAATATACAGTATACCTAAGTTGACCCCCCACTTATGCCATTATTCAGCTTACCGGCATTTCTGCAGTTCACGGTTGGCTTTGAAGAGTGCATATGCGTTCCCACACCACCGAAGATTGCAGTGCCAACCTCCAGAGGTAAGTATGGGGTGAGGGTGGGTGGAGAGGTGGGGTGCATAGAGGGTGGGTGCAGGTTGGGGGAGGGAGGCGTTGCAGACAACGGACTGTTTTCTTTTTTTCAGGTACAAAAAAAAACACTCTGCCACTGGACAGTTTTCTTTCTTTACAGGTGAAAGAAAACAAATGTTGGACACACTGGAGTGGGCTCCAAGTGAGCCCCATGACTTTTGGAGGGGCCTGATGTTGGCAACACTGGGGTGGGCTCCCAGTGTGCCACTCAATAGGGGTGGGGCGAGGCCCAGGGGCAGGAACATGCCAATGTGGTTGGCTTACTGTGAGCGGCAGCACGCTGGGAAGGGCTCCCAGTGAGCCACACAATGTGAGGGGGGGGTTGGCCAGACATGCCAACACAAGGATTGCACCCCTGATGTCAGCTTCCTTTGGGGATTTTGAGGTGGCGGCTTCACCGCCATGTTTATTGAAATGTTTTGCCAGGAAAGGGACGTCGGGAGGTGTGTCTTCTGTGCCACTGCATGACAAGCTTGTCTCTTATTGCAGTGGCACTCTTCTTACAAGTTGTGTCCACGTCACATAATTCTTGTGTGAGTGCTAGCATGCTGGCTTATTAGGGAATGAGAAATGCACTTACTAAAGCATGCCCTGCATTCGCCATCACTGACACACCTCTGAAATATGCTACTAGCACAAGATGTTGCTTGCACAAGTGCGCAAGCCAACATAAAAAGGAGGTGGTGATGTCACTATGCAGATCATTAGTGAGACCTCATCTGGAGTACAGTGTCCAGTTTTGGAGGCTGCATCTCAGGAAGAACATAGACAGAGTGGAGGCAGTCTAAAGAAGAGCTACAAAAATGGTACAGGAGTTGCACCAGAAGTCATATGAGGAGAATCTGAAAGACCTCAATATGTATTCCCTAGAGATGTGAAGAGAGAGCAGGACATGATAGAGACATATAAATACTTTAAAGGGATCAATAAGGTACAGGAGGGTAGCATCTTTCAGAAAAGAAAATGGACAAGAACTAAGGCACATGAGATGAAGCTGGAGGGAGGAAGAATCAGGGATAATGTGTGGAAGTACTTCTTTACAGATAGGGTGGTGGATACTTGGAACAGCCTCCCCACAGGGATGGTGGTACAAAAACAGTGAAAGAAATAGAAAATGCATGGAGCACACACAAGAGGACCCTAGAAAAAGGGAAGAGTAGGAAAGTCGCAGATGTACTACAGTCTGCAACATAAGTTAAAGGTAGAAAAAATGGGCAGACTACTGTAGGTAGGCTAGGCAGTCCTTATCTGCCGACAAATTTATTTATTTATTTAGTTTTTGTTCACTGGGTAGGTTCTTAGACAGCACAGCTGCCTATTTTCAGGTAGGACCCGGGAGATTACAGCAAAGGGTTCATAGACAATAGTAGATATAAGAAAACATCATGGGACAAGTAGAAGTCAGACATAGTACACTTATACAAAATTTTCAGCAAATTACAGTACATTAACCCCTCCCCCCCCAGGTCGCACTGTGAGACGAGCATCTTCTTGCTCAGTGTGCCTTTCCTGATGAAACATTTTCAATAAATAAAGAAATAAAAATAAATGCTATACAGTATTTAACTATTGTATGTATACCTGCCTCCACTGTAACCCCTCCCCCCAGGTCGCACCGTGAGACAAGCATCTTCTTGCTCAGTGTGCCTTTCCTGGTAAAACATTTTCAGTAAATTAGTAAATAAAAATAAATGCTATATTTAACTATTGTATGTATACCTGCCTCCACTGTAACCCTCTGAATGCACTGATGTGCGTTTTCTGGTGAAACATTTTCAATAAATAAATACATTTGTAGGAATCTAAAGGTAGTAACAAAACAGAAATATAACTGCAAATAACTAACAGTCATAAGTCATACAACTAGTGAGTAAGTGCTAGAAGAGAGGAAATGACAAGATTTCCAGGTAGGTTTGAGAGTAGTAGAGATTGAAGCCGGTAGGCAACTAGGTGGAACCAGTACAGGAGTGGGTGGATAGAGGACAGGAGCAGGGTTCAGAGCTTAGAATAGCCATATGAAGCTCCTGTTTGAAGCTGTGTGGAGAAGGAGAGATTCTTAGACTTAGTAGAAGGGAGTTCCATAGTTTAGGGGCAAAGAAAGCATTCTCCCTCATTTTGGTTTTACATCTCGGTTGGACAAGAAGGGATTTGTCAGCTGACCTCAGTGGGCAGGCAGAGGTCACGGGTTTAAACAGCAGAGCTAGTTTGTCAGGTATCTGGGAGGAGATTATAGTCTTTATAAAACAGTAGGAAGTAAACTGTCGGAAGGCTGAGGGGGTAAACCATCCCAGACTGGAGTATAGTATGCATCGGTGAGTAAATTTGGGCAAAAACAAAGCAAAACAGCAAATGCTGCTGTAGCAGACATTCCACTTTCAGAGGAGCCCTCCAGTATTTGCCGGAAAGGCTATTAACCCATACGCCAATTTAGGTCTCAGGATCCCCTGTGCAATGGCCATCCTCGCCATGGATGTTAGCCTATGTCTCACCCTATATGCCAGTTCAAGTTGAATATTGACAGATTTAATAACTGAGGCTAAGTGCAGGTCAAAATTCAAGGCTGGATCAAGGGTTATTCCAAGATATTCTATGAATCTATGTATCTATGTATTTCCTTTAACTCCACCCCACCCCCAAACTAAATTAATTTGTAACTCATTGTCTGTTAAGCCCATCTGGTTTCTTCTACCTAGCTGTTCAATTTCCTCCTATCTTCTGTCTCTCTCCTTCTTACTGGTTACCTGTTTATTTAAATTATTATTGCACTTTTTCCCTTCCACTATGCTGTTAACTTATTTACTGTTTCTTGCTCTCCTCTCTCCTTTCATCTCTTTTCCACAGTCTTCTGCCTACTTCTCCGCCTCCTATTTTAGGCATTTCACTTCCTCGTCCCTTACTGACCTCTCTTCCTCTCTTTCCTCTCCCCTCCATTTCCACTGGGATCCTTGTTGTCAAATTCTTCCTGCTTCTTGCCTGGAAGCTCTCTGGTGCTTTTTTCCCTTCTGTCCCCTTTTTCTCTTGCCCACCCCCACCCCCCACCGCCCCCCAAGACAGCACTCTGGTTCTTTAAAGCTTCTTGTTACCTTGATACTTCTGTTAGCAGATGACACTGACCTTAATCCTGGTCCCTTCACCGCTTCACTCTTACAGTTTCCCTATGGACTGAGAGCTATCCATTTAAACATCTGTAGCCTCTTCCCAAAAACTGACCAATTACAGCCTATTATGCTTAATCTTTGGCCGGATGTTCTAGTTATATTTGAATCCTGGCTCTCCTCTAATTGGGTTACCACCTTTTGAGAAGCCCGAAGTGGGACATTTCTTACTGAAAACAGGATTTTTCGCAGGACAATACATCATCTCGACCAATGCAACAGACATGTTTTCTCTAAATCAGGGGTTCTCAAATGGTGAGGCCAGCCTCCCATGGGAAACCCCAACTTGTTCCAGGGGAGGTTCAAGCAAGTCTGAAAAAGTAATGTATTTAAATTTTTAGTTTTATATGTTTTGTGTGAAGAGATGCAACAAACTGAAAGAGGATAATAGTAGGTGAGTTTTATGTATTTATTTTCTAGTAAGTGACAAGGGAAGGTGAATGAGCCAAGTCTCATTTCAGGTGTAGCTGGGGAAGGGTAGGGAGTGAATACATTTCAAAAGGTAACTGCAAAACAATCAAGAAATATACAATGAACAATTGTGCAAACAAATATGAACAATAAACTAACAATGAGTGGTGGTAACCGATCAATTTGCAGGCTGATGGCAAAACAGCCCAAATACAAGAGTTGAGCATAGCTCAACAAAAGCAATAGCAGGAAGGAGCAAAGTAATCCCAGTGAAGTTGCTTAGGAGCAGAGAAGGAGGGGAAGAGGCAAGGTATATAGAAACATTATTTCATATAGAGAGGAAACAGATAAACTAGTCTGACCCATGAAGGTACTGCAACAAGGGGTAACAATGGTTCAAGAATGAAAATAGCAGAGCAAGTAGGCGGGCCTGTGGGGGGGTAACAACAAGCTGAACAATAATATTTGTTCATTTTATTTATTTGCTATTCAGATAACACCTTTGAGCACAGGAGCTCTTTTTCAAAGGTTCCACGCCAGTATAAGACAAAGAACTGAATGTGAGCCAAGTACGCATAAAGGGGTTTCAGTTTATTCATGGTATACTGCGCAAAGTACAGTATGTTATTTTTCTTTGGGGAGGCCCAAGATTATCTCAGTTTTTGGGGGAGGCTCAAAATCTATTCCATGGATATGGGGAGGCTCACTGTGACAAAGTCTAAGAAATATTGCTCTAAATAATCAGAATTAAGACTAAGTGTTGTAGTTTTTTAGTTGTTTCTTGTGTTTTTATTATTTTAAGGTATTTTAGTTAAGGTATTGTAGTTTTGTACAACAGTTAGTGGAAAATCAGAAAATATTTTTTCTACTATAATGTCAGGACATTTAGTATTTTTCATGTTTTTTCTGCAGGACACAGCTGCCCAAATCAGGACTGTCCTGCGAAAATAGGGACAGGTGGTAACCCTATCCTCTAAGGTACAGAATTCTGCTGTAACTAACCCTGGCTACACTGTAACTAGACAAGATCACACAAAGAGGGGCAGTGGTTACTGTTTACATATTTGCCAGTATCCAATTTGTGACTGTTTTTGCTGTCTCTTCCGCCTCTTCCTATGAGCTGCTCCTACTCAAACTCTCCCTACCTTTTTCTGTCCGCATCTTTATTGCTGGTGCTTACTGTTGCCCTGGTATTTCCCCTGCTTCATTTAGTAAGCTCCTTTCATCCATCTGTTCTAACTCTTCCAGAGTTGAGCTTTATATTCTTGGTGACTTTAATATTAATTGACTCTTCCCCCAGAACAAATAAAATTGTTCAAAATGTAAAGCCACTACATTCAACTCAACTGATTTCTGACCCCACTCACCTAAACTTTAAATCTTTGAATCACTCTGTTAGATTGGGTCCTCTCATCTCATCGTCACCGTATTTGTGGATGCAGGAATCCTTCCTGATGCCCTCAGTGATCAGCATTTTGTTTACTGTGTGCACAAGACACATCGCCCTAAGGCCCCTCCTAAATTTTTTCATCTCAGGTTCTATAGGTCACTCAACTTATCCTCCCTCCTTACTGACCTAAGAGCAATTGATTGGTCCCCAATCTTGTCAGCCAATTATATAAAGTCTGTCCTGCATTACTTTCAATCTATACTTACTGCTGTTTGGGATTGCCATACTCCAATGTGAAAAACCAGAGTACGGAGCTGTCATCTTCCCTGGATTACAGCTGAGGTTATGACTTGCTTCCATACTAGAGATCTTGTATGGCATTGTATGAAGATCACTGGTTCTCAGGCAACTTTGGCATACCATTGATAATGCCTGTACCAAAACCTTGCAAAGACTTGCAAAGTCTGAGTATTTTGCATCCACAATCCAGAACAATATTAATCATCCCTCTAAGGTTTGGAAGGTTATCCATTCCCTGTTCTTCCCCTTGACCCAGTCTCCTGCTCTTGTTCTCAGGGTTGAGGACTCCCTCATCTCTGACCCTTCTATTGTTTCCTCTTCATTTAACTTCTTCTTTACTATTTGTGCCCTTTCTCATCCCTTCTTCCTCCTCCTCCACCCTCCTTTCTTCTCTCTGTCTACCTTCTCCTCTTATAAATCACTTTTTCCTTCTCCCCTACTACGACTACACCGCACCACCTTAAGTCCATCCGTGCTGTTAATCCTTACAAATGCGGTAGCCCTGATTGCCTTGATCCCAAACTATAATCCCAAATTATACTTTTCTGGTCCTTCTGCCATTGAAGTAACAGTCCCCTTCAAAGCAACTTCGGCAAAGTTCAAAACTGGTTACACCAGAACCAGTTGAAGCGTAATTCCAAAAAATCTGTTTCCATGTTTCTTGGTAGGAAGTCAAAACTTTCCAAAACTCAATGCCCTCCTACTACTACCTTGGTGCCTGGTTGGATAGCAGCCTTGACTTCTTCCCCCAACATAGACTATATTTGCTCCAAGCTCTGCCCTAAACTCAGAGCCCTTTACCATCATAAAGAATGTCTCCCAGTGTCCACCTGCCTTGACTTAGTCAACATTACTATTCTTCCCATATTCGACTATTCCAATATCATCTTTGCCTCTACTACTGCAACCTCACTAGGTAAACTAGACATGCTACTCAATTCATTCTGCTGTTTTGTTACCTCTTCCCCCTCAACTCACCACTGCTCCCTCTTTTCCTTTCTCTCCCTTACTCCTCTAAAGACCAGACGTCAGACACATTGCCTCACATTCATTGGCAAATTCTGGTTTGGGTCTCTCCCCTCCTACCTCTCCCTGGTTAGCCCCTCCTTGTATTCCCTTTGATCTAGGAATACTCGAACATTCTCCCTTCCTCACCCCAGCCCTCGTTCATGTCATGCGGCTTTCTCTTATCAGTTCCCTCTCCTCTGAAACCAACTCCCTTGGGACATCCGGCACACTACTACCCTTCCCATCCTTAAATCCCTTTTCCATTCCCTTCCCACTGACCCTTTTATGTGTTCACCCTCCCACTCCTCCCCCTTCCCCAGCCACTTACGCCCAGCCTCCTAGCCTGCCAAGTGTTGCCCCTGCCCCCCTGCTCTGATTACTTCCTTCAGCCCTTTGACTACTTATTTCCTCCCTACTTTGTCTCCCTTCTTTAACCCCCATTACCCACTCTGTCCCATACATAGTCCTGCACAGCCGTGCATCTAATCATGTACTGTATATATTGTAACATAGTACTAATTTATATATTGTTGTAAACATTGGTATATCACAATGTTATGCATATACTTGTACTTAATCTGACAAGTGTATTTTTGTATCCTACTGGCTGTTATTCTGTAATTGTTCCTTTTGTGTTTTCTCACCCATGTACTTGTCTCCCCCTGGGTCGCACCTGGCAATGAGTCTTGGCTGAGTGTGCCTTTCCTGGTGATCAACTTTTAAATAAATAAGTAAACTTATACTTGTCCCAGCCCTTGCCACAGCACTGCCAGTTACCTTGTTTCTCAATCTTTCTTTTTCCTTTGCTACTGTTCCTAATGTTTGGAAGTAGGCTACTGTCATTGTTATTTCTAAAGGTGGCAATCTCTCTTCTCCTGGCAACTATCATCCAATCTCTCTCCTTCCTACTCTACATAAGCTACAGGAATGCCTTGTACTGTCTCAACTCTCTTACTTCCTTGACTCCTCCTCCTTCACCATCTTTCAGTCTAGTTTTAGGAAATCGCACTCCACCTTCACTTCCCTCCTACAACTGATTGACTCAGTCCTCACAGGTATGGATTATATCCTGCTTACATCTGTCATCTTTGTTGATCTTCCTGAAGCTTTTGACACAGTGGCACATCCCCTCCTTCTGTGCAAGTTTAAAGCAGCGGATCTTTCTGACTCTGCAGTCAGCTCATTTTGCTCTTACCTGGGAGGCAGGTCTCAAACAGTCCAGATAGGTACAGCAATTCCATTTCAGCATCTCTCCCTGCTCAGGTGTCCCCCAAAGGGGCTGTACTGAGTCCTATTCTCTTTTCTATATTCTTAAATGACCTCCCTCTGTCTGTTTCTCTGTGTTCATTCATATGTATGCTGATGATACAATTATTTTTGCATCTGGCTTCTCTTCCAATGATGTTACATCATAGCCTCAGCTGGATTTTGGCAAAATTCAATGCTGGTTTCAGACTAACCAGCTGTCACTCAATGCAACAATAAACAGCCTCCATGACTTTTGGGACCCATCGGAGGCTTTCCTGACTCAACCCACTCTCTTCTTTTCACACCATTCATGGTGCTGTTATTGAGGATATGTCCTCTTTTAAGTACCTTGGTATCTGACTTGACCGTCAGCTAGACTTTTTGGTTCATATGGATGCCACACAGCAGAAATTCCACCCTAAACTTGGTGCACTGTATAGAAACAAAATGAATATCCTGCTTTCAATCCACCATAAATTAGTTTTAAAGATGATTCTCCCTATTTTTGATTATGGTGACATAGTCTATAGTGGGGCTCCCAAATCCTCCTATGCCAGACTGGCCCCCTTCCCATTCCACTCTTTTTGTTAATTTGCTTTCAACTGTTCACTTCATATCTACCTCTGCTCCCTCTACTCTGCCCTCTCATTCCCCTCTCTTGATGCCAAGTGCCTTTCTCATAGTCCTTCCTTCATATTTACATTATGGTTTGGTTCCCTTCCTTCCTACCTTACTTCTCTCCTGTCCTCTCCCTCTGCTTCCTCCTACTCTCTATACAATATCACTTCCCATTCCCTCACCATTCCTTCTAGAAACTCTACTGTTGGTCAATCTGCTTTCTTATAACACTTTCCTAAACTTTGGTCCTCACTTCTCTTGGCAATACACTCTGCCTCTTCAGCTTTCTCCTTAAAGTCTCTCCTTCATGAGTTTTCTTCTCCCTCTGGCCACAGTCCATGACTCTCTTTCTCATCCATCCCTCCTCACTAGTACTGCCCTGACAATCTGTTTCCTTCAGTACCTGTATATATGATGTTTTAATATGTTTCAGTTTTTGATAATACTCCTTGTTACATTGTATTTCCTTTATATGATTTTTCCACATCGCCTGTCCAGAGGACACATCTGGAGATGAGTAGTTAGCAGCTCAGCATGTATTTCCTTGTGAAACTTTTGGAATAAATACATACATACGTACGTACAGAAATAAATATCATCTATAGGTGTTTTTACATTACAACTTACCTGCAGCGTTGCCATCTGAATCAGCTTGCTCTGCTCTGATCACACTGCCGCCCTCTTCTTTTATACACTGCTGCTGTGTAGTGTTCCTGATGGCCTTCCTGTGTTTTGGGGGCATTTCTGGTAGAGGGGCTAGTGAATGGGACTGGTGCTGGGGAAGAAGCATTTTTAAAGGTTTGCAAACAACGCCTGCACCAATGCACTCTACTCCACATTTCCAACAAACCAGGGAATGCTCTGTGCCACAGTGGAGCACCTTGCAATGGTCCAGCAGCTCTTTACACTGCTAGATCTGCAGTGGTGCAACTTGTCTGCACCACTGGCACTGATGCAGATCTGGTAGTGTAAAATCCCCTTATGTTTCTATGTCAGGGCCAAACCTGGACCTGCTCTGGTCCAGCATTAGGCTGAATGTGGATGTAGGCAGGTACTGGGCAGCATGAGTGTCAGAAGGCATCCTCAGTGTACATTGCTGGGTACAGTAAAATCTGGAACACCCAGGGGCAACATGAGCCTCAGGCTAGGGCAACAAACACAGACAGAGCCTGATGTACCTGAAGAACTGTTTTCCCCTCCTTGGATGCTTTTGTGTGAGTTTGTGAATGATCTTTGGAAGATGTGTGGGTGGTAAACATAGAGGCCATGATTATATGAGTGACCCAATCAAGTATGTATGAATGGACTTCTATAAGGCTGGCTACCTTATTGTAGTACCGAGGCTTATCACAATGTATCCTAAACACTGTAACTAAAGCCAGCCATCCTCTGTCTGATTTGTAGTGTGTGTGTTAAAATAAAATGTTGTCAGTCAATCAGGATAATTGCCTTACTACATATTCCTGACTGAAATGGGGTGGGGCAGCAAATTGTTTGGTTTGTGTTTACAGGGGGCGTAGTTCTGTTATCACTCAAGTACAAGTTTAAAATTCCTGGCTACACCCCTGCTGGGCAGACCTGATGGGCCATCAGGCCTTTTTCTGCTATCAAGATATATGCTTACAATGATCACGAGGTACTCACATGCAGGCACAGTGTTAGCCCTGAGAAATAGTGCTGCTGTTTTATAAAAGTATGTTCTTACTTGCAGGGAAACACAGGGAGCTGAAGGCCATGACTATTTCAAAAAAAACATTTTTCTAGACATCAGTCATCCTTAGATGACAGAACTCTCACTTAAAGTAGATACCACTTCCATAAATAAACATTGAGTTACAACCTTGCCCTGGCTTGGGAGCTGAGACTTGTTTGTGCAGTTGAGTTAAGTTTAGTTTTAGTTTATATGCCACAAAAAAAATGTTTAGGCAGAAGTCTATTTTTTCAAAGGGTTTAGTCATAATATAATAATAGTACATACATTTCCACATTACAGCCATAAATACCGACAGAGAGGACAGTATTCTGTCTACTTCCATAATAATCCCTGCTTTGTTATTTGGGTTATGCACTTGCATTTGTGGGTTTATATGTACAGTTACTTGATCCTGAAATATTTTGAAAAAAGCCACCTACATTTGCTCTAATGAAAGATGCCGTAATCATTTCAAAAATAGCACAACAGTGACACATGTAGGTCAGATTAAGGTGTGACACCTTGTGGACACAGTAATGACAGACTAGATACTGCATGCACAAGAGTAACACTCAGAGATTCACAGTAACAATACTGAGCATACCTCTCAACCTCTTTCCTCGTAAATCAGGGATGTGGCTAAACAAAATCAGGGATGAAGATCCCAAATCAGGGACACATCTGAAAAATTGGCACTATTCACTCAAAAAACTGACAGAATCAGAGGATTAGTGTAAGATGCATTTTCTGAAGAAGAACACATCTGTAGAAACATAGAAACATAGAAACATAGAATTTGACAGCAGATAAGGACCACTTGGCCCACCCAGTCTGCCCATTTCCCTACCTACTGGATAAGCTGCAGATCCTAGTAAACCAGCAGCCTACTTCTTCCTAACCCCACCCCCTAGAATTGCCTTATGACTGTCCCATGCATGCTTGAATTCCACCACTGATTTCGACTCCACAACCTCCTCCGGAAGGCTGCCCATGCATCCACAACCCTCTGTGAAAAATACTCCTTAAATTACCTCTGAGCCGCCCCACATCTTCAAATTGTGCCCTCTTGTTCTTGCACACCTTTTTTGAAAGATGCTACCCTCTTGGACTTTGTTGATTCCCTTGAGGTACTTGAATGTTTCTATCATGTCCCCTCCCCTCCTTTCCTCGAGGCTATACATATTAAGCTCCTTTGTCTCTCTTCACATGTCTTCCGGTGCAGACCCTGCACCATTTTAGTTGCCCTCCTCTGGACAGCTTCCATCCTGTCTATGTCTTTGCGGAGATTGGGTCTCTAGAACTGCACACAGTACCCCAGATGGGGTCTCACCAGCTGTCTGTACAGAGGGATAATAACTTCCTGTTTTCTACTGGTGATGCCTCTCCCTATGCATCCCAGTATCCTCCCAGCCCTCCTTGCTGCCCTCTCAGATTGCTTGCCCACCTTTAGGTCATCTGATATGACTACCCCCAGGTCCCTTTCCATTTTTGTTGTTGTTAGTATCTCACCCCCCATTGTGTACTCTTCCCCTGGGTTTTTGTTTCCCAGGTGCATTACCTTGCACTTCTTAGCATTGAATCTAAGCTGCCATACATTTGACCATTCCTCTAATCTTGCCAAGTCCCTTCTCATCCTTTCCACCCCACCCTGTGCATCAACTCTGTTGCAGATCTTTGTGTCATCTGCAAAGATACATACTTTTCCTTTTAGTCCTTCTGCAATGTCACTTATAAAGACATTGAAGAGGACCGGTCCTAATACTGAACCCTGCGGTACCCCACTAGTAACCCTCCTTTCTTCTGAGTGGACTCCATTTACTATTACTCTCTGTGTCCTATTCTCCAGACAATTCTTTACCCAGGCTGTCATCTTGGGACCCATTCCCAGACTGGCTAACTTGTATATTAATCTTTTGTGTGGGACTGTGTCAAATGCCTTGCTAAAGTCTAGGTAGGCCATGTCCACAGCCCCTCCCTGATCTACTACTTTGGTCACCCAGTCAAAGAAATCTATCAGATGTAACGTTAATGTTTGAGACCATTTTGTGCTTACAGCCCCCACTGTTCAGTCACAAAATTTTTTTTATGCGAGACAGAGAATAGGGTGTTAGGACTCTTGGCTCACATGCATAGTGAACATACGCTTCTTTTCTAGTTATCTTTTCCTGGGGGGTTGGGGCGTTTAGTTCCATTGGGTTTTCATACAGATTCTTAAGACTGTTTCTGTTCATATAGTTAATTGATTATATACAGACTCATTATTGAACTTTGAACATTTTAAGATGCATGAACTCATTTTCTATGTGGTCATTGAGAGATTTTTTTTTATTTGGCAATAATACTGACAATTGATATTATCTCGTAACAGATATTGTTGCAGCACTGTAGGCTTTAATGTTTATGGAGTGTGTTAACTGGCTGAGAGTATAGTTTAGAAAATATCTCCAGAAAAGTTTAATTCTGTATGAATGTTTTAAACAGTTGTTCATACAAGGTACATTTTTCTTATTTCCATACATACATTTCTGTTGTACAGTTTCTTTATCATACAATACTATCAAGTTTTAACTTGGACATTTGTGGTATTACATCTAAAGGTCTTGCTTTTAATTTTGAATGTATTCTCATAACATACTCATTCATTAATAATTTCAGTTAGAGGCTTTGTCTGCTTGAGTGTTCGGCATATCTAATTTGGATGTCATTTGACCTTGAAAAGATTCTCAGTAGTAGCAAGCTAATGGGATGCTATACATTCCATTTAAATTTGTGATTTTTTGAAATAGGTACTTTTACCAATAAGAATTTTTTCTGGGTTTTTTTTATGTATGATCTGGGTGTTAATAGAATGTGACTCTCTGAACAACTGTCATAAGTCTGTAAGGAAGGATTTGGTTGGTCCAAAAGCTTAGACATTGTTTTCTTTTTGTAACATCTATCTTGGTCCAATAAAAGGTATCAAACCATTTGCTTCTGGATGAGGGACAGAAGAAATTTCTGAGGCAAAATCAGGGATGTCCCTGAAAATCAAGGACAGTTGAGAGGTAAGGTACTGAGACAGGATGGAGAGTGACTGGACTTCACTCACCCAAGGTGACTTCTGCAGACAGGATGGAGAGTGATTTGACTTCAGACTTCCAAGGTGTGATATTTTCTGAACTTACTTTTTTATTTTATTTATTTTATTAAACTCCAGGATTATAAATACCTTTGAACAGGAACTGCTCATTTACAAAGGTTCCACGTCAAAGGATGTAGGATAACATACATACAAAGGTCAACAATGGTTACAGTCTTAAAAACATAGAGATGTCTAAGCCTTTATTATACAGCAAAGAATGGAGAGAGACAACATAAGCCAGCTTCAGACAAGTTTCAGGGTGAACAGTATATAGTTAGTATAGGGTAGGAGGGAGTCAGAAAAAAGTAGGCAGGCTAAAGGGCCATTGTCAGCGGGTAGAGGTGGGTGGCAAAAATGTGAAGTGGATGGGCTGGAGGGCCCCATATCTGAAAGTGCCATTTGAGAGGGGAGGGGTGGGTGAGGCAGTGTGGTGTGGGGGGGGTAAGGGGTGAGAGTGGGGGAAACTGGTGCCAAAAAAGTGGAGCTCTAAGGGAGGTTACAGGTTGCCTTCGACTAGGGTAAAATGAGGAGGCAGTTACTTAGGAGAGGCAGTCACATTGAGTAGTAGAGGTGAGGAATAGTCGGAGTTGCCTTTTAAAGGGACCAAGCGTAGCAGTTGTAAGTGTTTCTTTGTTAAGGGTATTGTACCACTGAGGAGCCTAGTACAGTAACAATAATGGCAGATTGAACAGAGAGTAATGTAATGTCACACACCCAAAGTGTGACACCTCTGGGACTCACAGTACCAGCCCCTGCAGACAGAACAGTGAGCAATGTGTCTTCACACACCTAAAGTGTGACACTTGTGGGACTCACAGTACCAGCCCTTGCAGACAGAACAGAGAGTAATGTGACTTCAGACACCCAAAGTGTGACACCTCTGGGGCTCCTGTTAACAGTAATGGCAGATGGGATGATGAGTGAAACATAAGGCACTTTTATATACAAGTTAACTGAAGCTGTGCCATCTGAATCAGCTTCCTCCGCTGGCCTTGTCTCCTTACACGTTGTGGCTGTGCAGCATTCCCCATGGCCTTCCCATGTTTTGGAGGCATTTCTGGTGGTGGTGTTTGTGAATGGCAGTGGCATCAGTGTTGGCAAAACAGTTTTTACATGCTTGCCAAAAATGCATGCACCATTGCACACTAGTTCACATTTCCAACAAACCAGGGAATGTTCTGCGCCACAACAGAGTGCAATGGAGTGGCTTGCAATATTCCGGCAGCTCTTAACACTGCCAGATCTGCACTGGTGTAACTGATCTGCACCACTGGCACCAGTACAGATCAAGTAGTTTAAAAGCCCTTACAGAAATGCAGAAATAGAATTTAATGGTGGATAAGAACCGCTTGGCCCATCCAGTCTGCCCATTTCTCCCTACCTACACTATTACTGCAGACTGTGCCTGATCTACAGCTCTTTCTCCCTCCCCCCTTCCTCTGCACTATGTTTTCCTTGTGCTTATCCCATGCTTTCTTGAATCCCACCACTGTTTTCACCCTCACCACCTCCGTTGGAAGGCTTTCCAGGAATCCACCACTATTTCTACTTCCTCACATCTCTCCTGAATCCTATCACTTCCAGCTTTATAGCATATCCCTTTGTTCTTGAGCACCTTTTCTTCTAAAAAATACTTCCCTCCTGTACCTTATTTACCCTGTACGGTATTTAAAGGTCTCGATCATATACACCCCCTTTTCTGTTCCAGGGTATACATATTGAGGTCCTTTAGTTTCTCTTCACTGGGCTTTTGATGCAGACCCTGCACTATTTTAGTTGCCCTCCTCTGGACCACCTCCACTGTGTCTATGTCCTGCCAGAGATGTGGTCTCCAAAACCGGACACAGTAATTTAGGTGAGGTCACATGAATGATCTATACAAAGGCAACACCACCTCTCTCTTTCTGCTGTTGATCCCCCTCCCCACACACCCCAGCATCCCACTCACCCTCCCTACTGCCTTCTTACCCTACCTGTCCACCTTTGTGTCATCCGATATGATTATCCCAGGTCTGTTTTCTGCTTGGTGGTCATCAATATCACTCCACCAATTTTGTACTCTGCTCCTGGGTTTCTGTGCCCTGAGTGCATTATTTTGCACTTTTTTGCATTGAAACCCAGCTGCCATACCCTTGACCACTCCTCTAGTTTTCTCAAGGCTCTGCTCATCCTTTCCACCACCAACCACAAAATCCAGGTTGGCCTCTGCCATGACAGCCTCTAGGTCTGGAATTTTATTTCCTAGTTTTCTAGCATTCGCACACATGAACTTCCAGATTTTGTTTTCACTCGCTTGTTGCCCTCCTTTTTTCCTTTTTGGCCCTCCTCCGTACTCCCTTTCTTTTTAATGTTCCCATTCATTCCAACTTTATCTCTATCACCCTGCTTTCTTTATTAATTTGCACCCTGGGGGATGCTTTTCTCTTTTGGTTCTCCTTAGTCTCTGCTTTAGCCTGTAGTCAGTTTCTGACTACCCGATTCCTTCCAACAGCCCCTTGGCTAGTTTAACTGTTCATCAAAGTAACATTTAAACCATCCACAGAGGACTGCGGTTCCCCTCCCAGATGGATGCAGGCCATCACCCCTGTATAGGTCCTTATCCTCCTAGGTGGGTCTCCTGTCCCCAGTGTAGCCAAAGCCTTCCTTGCCACACCATTTCTTCAACCATGAGTTGAAGCTCCTGGTGCAGTGATGCCCATCCTGTCCTCTGTCATAGATAGCACTTCAGCATAAGCCACTGAGTGAGTTGCTTGTGTAAAACCTCTCCCCAACTCCCTATGCTACTCTTGCACTATCCCAGCCCTGTCCCTAGCCAGGCAATTTGTTACCAGGTGGACAATAACATCCAGCTCTCCCTCTCACCCAGCTGCCCTACTGATGGAGTTTCACTCACCCAAGAGGTGACACCTCAGGGACTCATGGTGACATCACTTGCAGATGGGATGGAGAGTGATGTGACTTTACATACCCTAGATGTGACACCTCCAGGACTCATAGTAACAGTACTGGAAGACAGGAAGGAGAGCAATGTTACATCACACACCCAAGATATGATACTTCTCCAGCCTCACCATTACAGCACCTGCAAACAGTATGGGGAGGGATGTGACTTTTCACACCCAGGAAGTGACACTTTTGGGACTCAGGGTAACAGTACTGGCAGACAGGACAGAGAGTGATGTGACTTCACACACCCAGGATTTATCACCGCCCCGGCCTCACAGTAACAGCAGCTGCAGAGAGCACAGAGTGGTGTGACTTCACAAATCTAAGGTGTGACACCTCTCTGGAGTCACAGTAGCAGCACCTACAAACAGAATGGCAAGTGATGTGACTTTACAAGGAGTGACACCTCCAAGACTCATGGAACAGCTCTGGCAGACTGTATGGACGGTAATGTGATTTTACACAAACAAGGTGTGACCCCCCCCCAACCCAAGAATCACCATACCAGCACTGCACTGGCAGAGAGAATTGTTGCTTTTGTGACTTCATACACCCAAGGTATGAAAACAAGATATAGTGAAAAGTTCAAATTCTCCAACTGTTTAAACTTTGGCAAGATAAAGTCCTTTACTAGTCCATAATGAACTGCATAGCTTGTTCAAAGAGCCAAAAAGGCAACAAGTCAATGAAGATTGAGGTCCCACAAACCAGGTATTCTCAACAGAGAAATTAACAGTACCGCGAGTTCAGTAGCTGGTTAGTACCAGGAGTGAGGAGGGGTGCAAAAGAGAAACCATTGCCAGTGCAGCCATGTGGTCAGCACCAGTGCCATGGGCAGAATGGATGGACAATGGGTCTTTTTCTGCTGTCATTTTCTGTGTTTCTATGTTTAAGACATATGTTGGTCCAATAAAAGGTATCAAACCTTCCAGCGATTCATATGGTAAAGATGGAGATCATTAATAAGTTTAAACAGGCATAAACTGTTATGTGTATTTAAAAACCAAAAAAGTTACAGAAATTATGTATTGTGCTTCTGGAATAATAGTATTATACTTACAACACAGGGATTGGGGCAGAATGGTTCTATGTGTTTTTGGTGACTCTGGAATAGCGAGGCCAAAATCAGTGACTCTGTTAAAGCGACTGCACAAACAGCAAGTGGTATATATCACCGATCGCTGAAACGGCGACAAATGCTTTTCTGCAGGGGGCTTCATCCCCCGCACCCCCTCTTTGCAGTGGCTTTGCCTCTGCACCCCTGCTTATATAACCAACCCGGCCCGCCTCAGGCAGGAGTAAAGCATTTGCTGCCGTTTCGGTGATCGGTGATATCTACTGCTTGCCGTTTGTGTAGTCGCTTAAAGGGAATCTCTGATTTTGGCCTCACTGTTTTGGAGTTGCCAAAATCATGGGCCGCCAGGCAGGATCAGTGTGACAAGGAATTATAGAGTTATTATGGCACATCTGGGTAATCACCAGGTTTAATATGAGTCACATAAATAACATCTTCCTTTCAAAACAGAGGCAGAACAGGCACTCTAAACCCTAATTACTGATTGTTCAAAATACATGCAGTCTCATTCAATCTTCAGATGTCAATAAAAACAAGCATTTGTCAATGCCAAATGTTGTTTTGCTGGCATTGGCATTGGTAGTGCCGGAGTTAGAGATGCATAATAGGAATGGCAGTATAGTATTAAAGTGATGCCAACCCCACCCCCACCCTGTAGAGACCGACAGGCATTGGGGTGTGCCTTTGGGTCGTCAGCTATAACGCTCATGCCATTTTACCTCACCCTGCCCTGTAGATACTGATAAGTGTTGTGGTGTGCTTTGGGGTCTTTGGGCGCTATACTTACCCCATTCCATAAGGGAATACACTGAGATGGGTGCTGTATAGGAGAATGGGGTGAACTTTGTGGCCGAACACTGCAAGACGCACCACGATGCCTATCAGTGGCTTCAGGGTGGGGGTGGGGGTGGGGTTGTAATGGCATGAGCATTACAGCTGATGATTCCAAGTCACACCCCTGGCGCCTGTCAGTCTCTACAGGGTGAAGGTGCTACAGTTGGAAACCCTAACACCGTAGGCGTGTGTTGGTATTTTTGCTCTAAATTTTCAACATGGGCTTTTTGTGAGCCCACCTCATGAAGAGCGGCACTATCAGTTTGTTCGCTGAAAGGTGGTTTTGCACAGCAGCGATGCCATTTGGTGACACAGGGATGAAAACACATTTGGAGCATCATGTGGAAAATAACAACTGTATTATTCATGAGAAGATTTAAAAAAATGGCAATGATGAAAATCTTGAGTGAAAATATGAAACATTGGTGAAGTCATGAGAACGCATAGAAACTGTGCAACACACGTCCGTAACCCAATTATTTTGGGGATTTTTTTAACCACATTTTTAACATAGGCATTTTGGGACCTCCCCTCATGAACAGTTGCACTGTGTTTTTGTTAATTTGTCCCAAACGTTGATTTCCCACAATGACCACTCCATTGTGCACCACAGGTGTGAAAACACATTTAGGGCAGGATGTGAAAAATGACAGCTGTACTGTTCATAAGGAGGTGTGAGAAAATGCCAGTGCTGAAAATCTGGCATAAAAAATATAGCAAATTTGCGAAGTTACAAGGATGCGTGGAAACATGCTCAATGCACACTTGTAACACAAGTCATTTTATAGAATTTCATCACCAAATTTTCAACATAGACATTTTAGGACCTCTGCTCATGAGCAATGTCACCATCATTTCCTCAAACTATCCCAAAAACTGATTTCTCACAGTGACCGTGCTATTCTGTGCCGGACGTGTGAAAACACATTTTGGCCAGGATATGAAAAATGGCAGCTGTACGGTTCATAAGGAGGTGCAGAAAAATGCCAATTTTGAAAATCTGGAGTGAAAATATTACAGATTCACGAAGTTACAAGTGTGCGAGGAAACTGCACAATGCACACTCATAAAACAGCCATTTTTTGGATTTTTTCTACCAAATTTGCAGAATAGGGTTTTTGAGAGCCCCCCTCATGAACAGTGGCACTGTCATTTCATTAATCAGTCTCAAAAGGTGATTCCGCACAGTGACCATGAAATCACCTTTTGGGACCAAATAATGCCATGACTGTGCCTGAATTCATGAGGAGGGGTCCCAATAACCTAGTTGTGAAAATTTGGTTCCAAAATTCCCCAAAATGGCTGAGATATGCACCAAAGTTAAAAGGCCCTATTTATGCCATTATACAGCTTACCGGCATTTCTTCAGCTCGCGGTCGGCTTTGAAGAGTGCAGACGTGCTCCCGGTCCACCGAAGATCATTGCAACAGACTCCAGAGGTAAGTAAGGGGTGAGAGGGGGTGGGGAGGCAGGTGCGCAGAGGGTGGGTGCGGGTTGGGGAGGGCAGGAGGCCACGAGGGACCATTTTTATTTTACAGGTTTAAAAAAAAAAAAAAAATTATGGGACAGTTTTTCTTTTCAGGAATTTGGCACACTGAGGTGGGCTCTAGCATGCCACTTAACTGTTTTGGGGAGATGCTGTAGCGATGGGGATTAGGCACCCCTGTCAGCACATACAGAAGGCGATACAAAAGAGCCGAGAAGTTCAGCCACCCTGGCACATTTAACATAAATATAAGGGGGACACCGTGACGATGGGAGAAAGCTCCCTGTCAACAAAATAAGTGGAGAGGGATTAAAGCTGGGGGATTGGGCCTCCATCAGCAAAGAAAGACTGTTGGGGGTGCATGATGCCGAGGGGATTGGGTACCCCCTCGGCATTCATTTTAAATGGGAGGGGGGTCATTATGCCGATGGGGAGTGGGATCCCCCGTCGGTATTGTGACAAGAGGTGGCAGCAGTCACTGCCACCATGTTGTGTGCACGTCAGGAGGCATGTTGTGGTCCTGCTGCATGAGAGCTTCGCTCTCATTGCAGCAAACCTTTTCTTAGATCTGGTGGCCACATTAGGGATGCATGATGTCAGCACCTGCTGCTGTCTGATTGGGGAATGAGGGACGCACCTACTCATGCGTGCCCTGCATTCGCCCACAGTGACTGCACCTCCAAATCTGCAATTACCGCAAGATGTTGACTTGTGCGCAAGCGCAAGCCAACATAAAAAAGCACACAATTGTGTTCAACAAGGCTTTTTATTATACAACACTGAGTAAAGAGTAGAACCTATAAAAAAAAGGAAAGCAATGAACAAAAGAGTCAGATGGCATATTTTCTATTTAATTGATGGTCTGTGCCAATCATAGTAGTATCTGCTGCATTTCTGCACTTCTACCAGCAGACTGCCTCTTACCTTGGTACGGGTCCCAGAGTGGTCTGTGCATCTGCATCTGTTCATGCAGGTCATGAATGAGGATATAAGTCCATTATCTCAAAAAGAGAGTGAATTATTTGTAAAAAACAAAATGCATTAATGCACCATTTAGGGTTCAACCTGATGCCACAAAAGTAAAAAAATGTGGCATTAGGGTTTACAACCCTAATTCCCCACCCCTAGCCCCAAGCAGCAAAAGGACAAGGTCACAAAAGCAACCACAGATACCCATTATCAGGTAAGATAAACAACGTACAACTGCTTTCACATGACACAAATGCAGTAGCACTGATCTGCTACCTTCATGGATTTATATCTGTGGCTGAAGAAGCACAGGCCCCATAGGGTTCTGGCTTCTGTAGCCACAGCTGTGTGCGTATGTCATACAGTGTCCATGAGTACCTCTGGCTTCAGAAACACAGGCCCCATGGTAGCCTGTGCTTCTGCAGACAGAAGTACTGTTGCAATGTGGGTATCATGATTTCAGCAGCAGACCTAGAAATTTTTCAAGGGGATATCAGTTTTGTCTTAGTGGATTGCACTTTCCCCGGAAAAGTAAAACATTACCTTTTAAAGTTCAGATCTTGTTAAAACAGTTACTTTTTGATGGCCTAAGGGGCTAGTGGTTGGTACCTCGCTACATAATTGGATCTGCTACTGCATGCTTTTCTATATGCAGTTGCCTAAATGCAGGCACCACAGGTGCCTGTGCTTCTGTAGCCAGAAGTCAGTATATACATTTTACACCGGTGACTTGAAGAGGAGCAGTACCCCCAAGGGCCTCTGATTCTTCAGACACAAGTACTGTTGCAGTTTTGGTATCATGGATTTAATGGCATCTGCATTTCTACAGTCAGTTGACTAACAAAATTCATGTTACGAAGTTTATTTATTTATTTACTGAATTTTGATGACCAGGTAGGCTCACTGAGCCCCGAAGGTCCCTTTTTCAGGTGTGACCCAGCTAAGTTGGCTAAGTTACAGAACTCAGAATGTGCTGGTAAATGGAGTTCATTCCAAAGAAGGGGAGGTAACCAGCGGGGTGCCTCAGGGGTCAACACTAGGACCAGTATTCATCAATGTCTTTATTAGTGACATCGAAGAGGTCTTCAATGTCTTTATTAGTGACATCGCAGAAGGGCTGAAAGGAAAGGTATGTCTGTTCGTGGATGACACAAAAATCTGCAACAGAGTGGACACATGGAGGGGTGGGGGTGGAAAAAATGAAGGAAGATCTAAAAAAGGCGGAGGACTGGTCAAGGGTATAGCAACCGGGCTTCAATGCCAAAAAGTGTTAAGTAATGCACATGGGGCACAGAAATCCAAGGGCAATGTATCATTTGGGGGAGGTGTTAACAACCACAAAACAGGACAGGGATTTGGATATCATCCTACCAGATGAACTGAAGGTAGCAAAGCAGTGTGATAAGGCAATGGAAAAGGCTAGTAGGATTCTGGGATGCATAGGGAAGGGTATCACTAGCAGAAAAAGGGAGGTAGTGATGCCCCTATATAGATCAATGGTAAGGCCTCACCTAGAGTACTGTGTCCACTTTTTGGGGCCCCATCTCCAGAAGGACATAGATTGGGTGGAGGCAGTACAGAGAAGGACAACCACAATGGTGCGTGGCCTGCATCAAAATCCCTATGAGCAAAGACTCAAGGAATTAAATATGTACTCTCTGGAGGAAAGAAGAGAAATGGGAGACATGATCGAAACATGCAAGCACCTCAAATACATCAATAAGGTACAGGTGGGTGGCATATTGCACAAAAAGAGATGCACAAGAGCTAAGGGGTATGATATGAAGCTGGAAGGGGGAGACTTAGAGGGGATGTGAGGAAATAACTTCTTTAGAGAAAGGGAGGTGGACACCTGGAACAGCCTGCCAGTGTAGGTGGTGGGTGCTGAAATGGTAATTGGATTCAAAAAGACATAGATAGACACAGGGGACCTTGGTAGCAGGACTTGGAAGGGAGATATGGCTGGAGATCAATTAGTTTCTATGGTAGTACAGTAGTTAGGGACATTAGTGCAGACTAGGTGGGCCAGGAGGTCCTTTTCTGCCGACAGCTTATATGTTTCTACGTTTCAATGTTAGAGGTCTGTATGTATGTTTTACATCTGCGGCTGCAGAACTGCAGGCCACTCAGGGGTGTGTGCTTCTGCAGGCAGATCTCTGTGTATATCTTGCAGTGTGGATGAGTACCTGTGGCTACAGAAGTGCCAGCCATTATCTGCAGCCAGATGTGAGTGAGTATGTTTTGTGGTGTGCATACCACAGGCAGGACATCAGTAATACTGCATTTGTGTTATCTGGAAACAGCTGTATGTCATTTCTCTTACCTGAAGATGGCTGTCTGTGGTTGCTTGAGTGGTCTTGTCCTTTTGCTGTTTGGGGGAAGCATATGCTATTCACATCTCAGCTTATTTACTATCTGAATGGGGTGAGTGTTAGGGATGACAACCCGGAGGTACACCCCACATCTGATTTGCAAAGACGCAGGACAAGTCAAACCATAATGGTTTTTCCTGTTGCAGCCTTCAGGGTGGCGGTGGGGTGTTAGGGTTGGAAACCCTAATGCCACATTTCTCAACTTTTGGTTTTTAAACCCTAACTAATGAATTAATGACTTTTTTTGCAATGAATATCTATTTATAACATATAATTTGAGATAACTGGCCAGATATATAGTGATATCTCTCTGAACATGAAGCGATATCTATATATTTTCTGCATTGTGCCATAGTGATATGTAAGCAATAAGACAAGATGGGGTGTACATTAAACAGTTTAAATGCATGGCCAGCATCATAGTGAGGCCCAAGGCCACAGGCTGAGTGCCTTATGCCCCTGGCCATGCTTTTGAACTGTCTAATGCACATCCCTGGAATGTCTTATTGTGCTTATAAAATGGTCCTCTCCATTTTACATATATGAAAAAAGCCAAATTTTTATGTTTATATAGAAATAAATTGCATTCTTTAATGTAATTTGTTGTAAAATAGTTCCTCCAGCTGTTGCACATTACTGTATTTTTTTTTTTTTTGCTGACAGGACATTTGTCCTACTGCAGCCACCATAGCTATAGTTTCCCATAATCTCAAAGTGGGTGCCGTGGCTCTCCGAACCAACCACAGTTTTATTTATTTATTTTCTATTGTGCCATATTGTATACTAAGCTAAAAAAAAAATGAGCTCTTGTCAATCTTTGCTGATGTGCATTTGAAACTCCTAGCACACCAGGTGCCCTTGTATATCATGGATATGACTGATCTATTGAATATAGTCAATGGTATTGACATGGACAGTGGGTCAAGATTTGCAACATTTGATGTACAGTCACCGTGTACATGTATTCCACATGGGGAAGGACTTGAGGCCCTTAGATTCTTTCTAGATCACAGAAAAAATGTTAATTGTCCACTCACTGAGTTGTTGCTTGAGCTTTCTCAGCTTATTTTACAACTCAGTATGTTTGTTTTTAAGGGAAAGTATTACTTACAAGTGAGAGGAATGGCGATGGATGCAACCTTTGCACCGAGTTTCATTTATTTGTTTCTGGCTAAATTGGAATTGGATATGGTCAGGAGAGCCTCCACGAATCCATTTCTTTTTGAGCTGGATTTGTGGAGGCGCCTTATTGATGATATTCTTATTATTTGGAAGCGGGATGAAGAGAGTCTTGGAAAATTTACTGAATTTCTAAATAATAGTAATCCAGCTTTAAAGTTTACACTTACAGCTGGACAACATAGAGTTCATTTTTTAGATGTGACTCTATAGGGATGAGCAAGGCAGTATTCTTTCACACTTTTTTTTCCAAGAGTACAGACCATAATACTTTACTTCAGGCTATCAGTTTCCATCCTAAACACATTATCAAGGCAATTCCAAAGGAACAGCTTATTCGGGTAAAACGTAACTGTATGGATGCAGGTGTCTATAAGGAGAGGGAAAAACAGCAGATAGAAAGATTTAAACAGAGAGGTTACACCAGAGAGGTTGTCACATTGGCAGTAGATGCTGTGCAAAGTATAGATCGTCCAGCATTACTGACTACTAAAGTGAAAGACAAGCAACAGATGGGGTTAGAAAATCCCAGATTCATTATTACATATACACTGGGGGTGCAAAAACTTAGAGACATGGGCCCCAATTCTAGAAAAGATACGCCTGGTGTAACAGCACTTGCACCAAGTAGAATAGTGCAAGTGGTAACTTATGCCAGCAGTTATGACTTGCATGATTCTACAAAGTGGCCTGCAACAGGTTGCAGGCCGCTTGCGCAGAACAACGGTTACGCTGGCAGCTGCGCCATAAACCCCCTGCGATATGGCGCTAGGGGGTTTATGGCAGCAGTTGTGCCCCATTCCAGAAGGGCAGCAACAAAGACCCAATGTCAGGATTCTACAAGAACCCCCGGAGGAGAACTGGCATCGTAGGTAACACCTGCATTTAGCTGGTGTAACTTACATATGTCCTCTGAGGGTTCTGTAGAACCTGGTCCATCTGCCCCCTCCATGCCCAGACCACCCCCATTGTTGCCCCAATGGGCACCACACACATTCCCGTCCCATCCCCCGTACTGTATTTGCCCCCGTACCCCCACAGAGTGAAGACCCCACAGGGCTGCCCCCCCCAACTCCCTGTGTAATTCATGCCCCACTGGCTGCCCACACCCCCAGACTATAGGAGCACTTACTGGAAAGACGCGCTCAGAAATTAAATTCTGAGCGCATCTTTACAGTAGCACTCCTACAGCATTCAGTCGGTGGTTGGCCGTGGAGGTGAGAGGTGGGCTGTGCCAGTCACTGGCTGGGGACAGGTGGGGGGTGCTGGGTGTGCTGGCATGGCTGGGTGGGGGGGCCACTAGACTACCAGGGCTTGTCAGGTTATTTGCCGCATTTGCAGCCAGTGACTCGGGTTTGGGGCACGGGTGGGGGGATGACAGCGCCACCCTGCTGGACATTTTACAACAGGGGAGTCGGGGGGTTGGGGGTGTGGGCAGCCCTGTGGGGCATGAATTACATAGGGGAGTCAGGGGGCAGTTGGTGTGGGCAGCCCTGCAGGACGTTATGTACTCAGGGATTCGAGGGCAGGGGGTGGGCAGCCCTGTGGGGTATTATGTACACAGGAATTTAGGGGCAGGGGGTTCTACATGTACACTATGGGGGTCAGTTGCTGTGGGAAGCCCTGCAGGGTGTCTAACATGGCTAGCTGAGCATGGGGGGACACTTGTATTCTGCGTTGCGGCATGCAACATGCTCGCCAGGTCGCCTCTGTTCTGCGTCCTGGCTGCATGTGCATAAATCACAGGACTTGTTGCAGGGGTCCCTGCCCTTCTAGAATAGGGCGCAGGGTCAATGTCACAGTTGCGGGTGGTGCAAGTTGCATTTGGCGGCGACTTGGCCACCCTTCTAGAATCGGGCCCCATAGTCTCTAAACATTGGTCTAGTCTCTCTAGTGATTATAGATTAATGTATTTAGTTGAACAAAAGCCAAATTTTGTCTACAGAAGAGCAAACAATATTGGCAAGACAGTTGTATCAACTATGTATAGTCCACAAGTACAACAAAATACTTATTGGACAGTTCCCAAGGTAATTAAATGTGGACATTGTATGTACTGTGAATATTTGATGCAAGGTAGTTCTACAATACATCCTAGGGGGAAGGGGAACATACTGTAGATTACAATGCATTCATAAATTGTAGTTCAGAAGGTGTTGTATACATTTTGAAATGCCAGTGCAAAGCATTTTATATTGGAAGAACAGTTTGAAGTTTCAAGCTGCGTATAGGAGAGCATGTTAGAGCATGGAGGGAAGACAATTTAAAGTATGCTATAGGGAGACGTGCTTGGAAAAGATAAAAGTTTACATAAGATAAATTGTTTTGGTATTCACAAAGTCCAAAAAAATCCAAGAGGTGGTGACTTGGAAAGATTGATCAGTGAAGCAGAAACTAGATGGATTTTTAAAACTTGGACCTGTTACCCACCGGGATTCAATGATTCAGTTGAGATAGTGCATCTTTTGTAAATATATATGCACTATTAACAGGTTTAAAATAAAGACAAATATAAAGTTTTTTGTTTTTTTTTGAAAATTGAAAGAAAAAAAGGTTAGATACTTTGAATTTTCTTTCCCTGAATAAATGCTCCCTTAGTTATTAGGTAGCATACGCTTTGTTACTGTTTAGATTTGTTTAAAATTGCAATTGTACTAATTTTACTACTGTATATAAAAACATGTGAGCCAGTATTCTAAAACATGTTTTTTAATGCTTCTAGTACCCGTTTGGAGTTGAGCAATCAGCATGTTACATCCAAAGTCCGAGATGAATGACAAATAAAAGGGATTTGACAACATGGACATCATGGAATGAGCAGAATCAATAAAATGAGAGGCTTTGCTTAATGAAAATGGGAATTACATTTATAGACATGTGTACTATTTGGGAAGATGTTGCTCCAGTATTTAAGTGTATGTTTATTCTGCTGAAATGTCGAAGTATTTTCAATGTTAAATTGGCTCCATTGTAATGAATTCTTCATAATGAGTTGTCTCTGAAATAATACCTAAGCTATACGTTGTTTTAAATGAGAGAATTTAATAGGTTGCTAAATAGTAAATTAAATTAAATGTTGTTTTCTAATTGTATTGTATGTGAACTTTAAATGGCACCAGCATGTTTTCAATTTAATTGTAATTTATTTGTTGCACTATAAAAATAGCAGTAAAGTGCTAGTTCCTTAACCTTTGAAGAAGCTCCACCCAGATGTAACGAAACATGAGGTTTTTTCCCGCTACTGGGTGATGCTGTAGGGTTCTATGTGATGACAGCGACTGCCTAAAGGCGATCGCCGTTATCGCAACGTCAGAGTGGCAAAAACATTTACGGCACGCTGACACCCTCGGTGCATGGAACAAAGGCACTGGGGACTTAGATTTTAATGCTTTCTAAGGGGGGGCTGTGCCCCCCAACCCCCAATGTGGGGTCTTCACCCCCGCACCCCCTACCAAAGGATTCTCAACTCCAGGGGGTGCATATTGGGGATGAAAGCATTAAAATTAAAGGTTCAGGCCAGGCACAATAAAATCGCACCAGTGCCGGAACCAAACCCGGTACCTCACCACCCCAGCCGCAGGAAACCCCCGATGCCATGGCGCGGCCGGCCAGCCCACATAGCTCCACCCCTACATCCTCTCTGCCTCCTCCCAGCCTACGCTCGCCGTGCTCACTCCACCCGCCCCGCACGTGTACATATAGCGACATCCTGTCTTCCTATGCGCCCACAACCACATCAGGTCGCTCTACCCTCCCCATTGTAATTCGGGTTTTCACCCTGAAGGTGTTGCCATTACAGATGGCGCACTTCTACATGTGCCCACATCATGGGCTACCATGCTGTAGCATATGGGACTGCCATCTCCTCTTGTTGTCGCTTCAAACATTTTTTGATGCTGCTATTTATGTCTTGCCATGCACTTTCATTTGCATTGCTTTGCACCATGTAAAATGTATTATATAGAGAGAATAAAGTATGGGTTGGGGTGTGTAATGAGATTTTACACACACCCAAGTTGTGGAATGCTACATAAACCCCAAGAGTGAAGCCCGAGGGGTTTGTGAAAAGCATCCCACAATGAGGGTGTGTGTAAAATCGAGTTTGACACCCCAACCCATTTTTTATTTTATATAATTGCTGGGTTTCCCTTTTTCACCTCAGCAATTATATAAAATAAAGAGCTTGCGGTGCATCTGCAGTGTGGTTTCGTTTTAGCCCAGTGTCGAGATTTGCCGTATTGTAAACCTTTTTTTTTTATTTTAGTAGGTCTTTATGTGTTTCCAGTGTATGTGGGGGAAAAAAGAAAAGAAAAGAACTTACCACTGAGTTCTTCTGGCGGCTCTGTGTTGGGCGAGACGGAAGCGGTGAGCGGTCTTGACTGGTCGCGCTGCTGACTGAGCATGTGCACAGCAATGGAAATCGTGCACGTGTTTGCCATTATAAATGCTCCTTTATAATGGCAAATTATGCCATGGTTTCCCTATGGAAAAAAAAGGAAGCCGGTTATTATATCTGAATAAAATGTAAGTATACTTTTTTACATGGTTTGAATGACAGTGTGTTTTTTCAAATAATATTCACATGACACAGTGCAATTTTAGTATATGCCAGTCTAGAGCGGGTGCGCCTATCTTGTTTTGGCTCCATATTGTATGCTGTAGTTTGGTTTTATAAATCATAGTGTCTCCCTAAATTGTTTTCCATAGCTCTATCCCCCCCTCCCCACACACACACACACATATATATACATCAAGCTGCTTGGCAAGACCATCAGTCAGAACTAAGAACTTAATGGTAGGTCGGTCACCCACCGACTACACCCTCAGCCTTCAGTGTGTGTTGGTGCTAGCTGCAAGTGACAGCAGTTTATTTTTTTTAGCTGTTCTTTTTACAACTACAGAGAAATTAAGGACGGAGAGGCCAGTGAACAGTAGTAGAAACCTGTGGGTATTTTAAAAGTGATGGCATTTGATGAAATGTGGGTGGCTGGGTGAGCTAAAGGGATGGCAGTGGTGGTCTTGTAGGAGAGAGATCCGGTATTGGAAAACAGCATTTTCAGGAAAGAAGCAAAGGATGGTGTATAAATGTTGTTAAGTGTAGTGCTTGTAAACAAGCAGGATCCTGAAATCTTGACTCCAAGAGCAAGCAAGCAGACATACAGGCAGGTGGGCGGGGGGAGGCAGACAGACAGGCAGGCTGGAACACTCATAAGTAATAAGGATTAAAAAAACATATTGTTATTAAAAAACTGTGAGAGTAAAATTAGGGTGCAGCTGACACATGGCACATTGTCTGTGTATTATGGCTTTATGTGTGTGAAGTAGAGCTGGACAAAAGTTGTGAGTTCCGCTTTCATAGAACTTTCGTGAAATTTTGTAAATTTCAGGACATTTTCTGACCTTCCGCCACTGGCAAGATTGGAATCTTCCCAATGTGTTCTTCACCCTGTTCTGCAGAATGTTTTGGCTGAGCTGTGGCATGACAGTTCTGAGGAACTTTATTCCACAATTTAATGCATTGTGTTGCGGGTGGCAGGGTGCTGTGCTCTATAATCAGAGAATATTGGATCTTGTTGTTTGGGGGGGGCATCGGTGAGATTTCATGTTTTGCTGATTGTAGGTGGTGGCATTTCATTGTGAATTTGCCCAAGCTGCATGTTGCTCACTTCCAGCTTTTTTTGGGGGGGGTGGAGGGGTCTTCGGGAGTTATGTGCCGGTCGCTGTCTTTGCTGTTTTTGATGGGTGATGTTTGTTGTGCCTGGAGTCCTTGATGGATGAACTGGGTATTAGTGTTGGTGAAATGGGGTGGATATTCCCTCTTCTCTGTGAAGAGGGTTGTCATTTCATGCTTTTGCTGCCGGTGAGTTGTGATGTTGGATGGCACTTTTGTTCGGGTTGCTGCACGTTCCTTTTTTTGCTTGTGGTGTACGCATGCTGGGGTACATGGGGTATATGATGGGTGGAGATGCATACTATGTGACTGGATAGGTGATCAGTGGGGCCATTGTGAGTGGGTACTGTGCAGCTGTTTTGCAGTGTGGGACCCATTTCAGGGTTTAAATGTAGTTACGTATTTTAGATGGATCATACATAGATGACAGCAAAAACTGGATGTGGGTTGGGGATCAGTGGCCTTCTTTCAGATTGTTGGCCGCGGGCTGCATGCTGTCAGGGTGGACTGGCGTTTGGGCTGGTGGTGGGGAGGGGTGCTAGCTGCTGGATAAGCAGAGGGAGCACACACCAGTGGGTGCATATGCTTTGTTGGGGATGTGTCTTGGATGTAGTACAAGTCGATATAATGCTGTAAAAAGTTGAAGCTGCTGATGAAGTAAAAATTAGCTGTTCTCTTATAAACCCAACAACCTGATCAGAAACTGCCATATTTGTGCAGGTATAGATTACTATAGCCCTAGTGACAGATATTACAATAATCCAAGGGAGTTTGGCTTTCCACTACTATAATGTTTAATGTAGAGTATGTCCTAGAGTGGCATGAAGTGGAGACTGCTTTTTTGCATCTGAGACCTGCAGGTGTGTGTTTTATACTGTTTATCTGGTGGTGAGTGTTCTGTTTTCCTTTCCTCACTGTCAGTTTGAGCTTTGGTCTGTCCTGGTGGCATGTGGTCTGTGTGACAGGGTGGCCCCTGTCATGGAAGGGTGCCCTGATGTTTTGACAACCCCCCACCCAAGAATTAATGAAAAGCTAGAAAAGTGCTGCTATGTATAAACACTTAAGGCAATGCAGGACAGGAGCAGCAACCCCTTATTTGTTTCAGTGCCCCTTTCCCTGCTGTTCCCTATCCAGTGGCTCTAAGAGAAAAAAAAAGTCACTATGAAAAGCATTCAGCAGCTCTTGCCGCTTTGATTTTCATTATGCCCCGATTTATGAGAAACAGCGCATCTCGCACTGTGTACAAGAGCACTTGAAGCAGGACCTTGAACAGAAAGCATGAGTAGCACTTTATTAATAATAATACTGGAGCCCCAAAAGAAACTAAATGTTTGATGAGAAGAGAGAGAGGCGAATAGTAGTAGATAAGGAGCGCGCTCGCTCCTTAAGCTCCCTCTCTCTCTCTCTCTCTCTCTCTGTTGTACTGAGGCAGTAGGAGTGGAGCGGGTGGCTGGCAGGATGCCAGAAATGCCTGAGAGAAATACAGCAAACATAAATTGTGCCCCAAAAGGTGCACATTGAGCACAATGCAGCACCTCATCCTTATACGGAGCAGGAATGACTCTATGACTGCTAGAGGATTTACCTAGGGTTACCACCTGTCCTGAGTTTCGCAGGACAGTCCTGATTTGGGAAGCTGTGTCCTGCAAAAAAACATGAAAAATACTACATGTCCTGACTTTTTAGTAGAAAAAATATTTTCTAACTTTCCACTAAATCTTGTAGAAAACTAAAGTACCTTAACTAAAATACATTAAAATGATATGAAACCATAGAAGCAACCAAGAAACTACAATACTTAGCCTTAATTCTGATTATAATAGAGAAAAGAAGTCTGTTGCACTGGTCGAGGATATGTACTGTCCTCCGAAAAGTCATGTTTCAGTAAGAAATGTCCCACTTTGGGCTTCTTAAAAGGTGGTAACCCTAGATTTACCACATGCTGTGGTTTAAAAAGAAAACAGAGAGAAGCAAAGCTGTCTTGGAACAAAGGCATGCTCCTCAGCCCCCAGACCACCATACTATGTGGTATGATGATAATGCAGACAGGCTGAATGTAGAAAATAATACAATGCACAGATGCAGTGCAAATGATAGCCACCTTAGATCAAGTTAGAAGGTGGCTGCAGTAAAGATACTAGGTGGCTGATAATAAATAAAGTGGCTGGAAATAAAGGAGGGATGGTTACAAGGTAGTTGAAATGCACAATATGGCTATATAAGCCGGAAGGGCCCATTTGGAAAGGAAAGCCGACGGGCTGAAATTTCATCCATCGGGAGAAAAGAGAAAATGTTTAAATTAATAAGCCTCTAAAATGAAATAAAAGGAATTCTTAAATGCCTAAAGGGGATAATTTCAATGTGATGTGCTGGAAGCAATGAAAGCAGCTTATTAGAAGTAACTTATTATTACTGGAAAACACAGAGAAAATAAAAGGGAAATATAACAGCCTATTAAAATGAATGAGATATTTTCTGCGTTTTGATGGTATGCCCCCCCCCCTTCTGTATAGAACCCTGTGAGGAATGAAATACAGGGTTATCTATTAAACGTGAAAATGCCTAACCTTGTACTGTGGACTGACTTGTTTACAGGAAGGCTCAGATGGAATGACTGAAGGCTATAGGGAAGCAGCAGCCCCTAGTGACTTATATTTATACTACACTGGATTCCTTCTAATTGTTACAGAAGGAGGAGTCTGAAATAATTGGAGCTAATTACGTATAGAAGGGCATTTTTCTGACCAGGAGTATGGGGAAGGATGCTACTGTTAAATCAGAATGCTTACTGCTAACAACAAGGCTTAGAAGCAACCTTTTAATTTTGTATAGGTGCAGATTATGACCCTTGAAAATTATAAACGTATTAATTACAAGCTAAAGTGATGTCACATGAGGATGTCATCAACAAAAAGATATAAAAGCCTACCACTAGAGGTGGAAAGTTAGAAAGGGTGTCAGTGGAGAGCTGACAGAGAGAGGTGTAAGGCCTCAGATGTAAGCGTGTGTGCCTGCACATTGAACTGAGCTGTAAGTGTGCTGCTGGGCACAACAGTGAACTTTGTTGGAATTTGCTTGATTAACCATTATTTTCTTAAATTTTGTTCAAACTGCTAATCATTTTATGCATTGAAAATAAAACGATAAATGCCACTTGGCATTTTTTATGCACCATAGCAGTTGTCTTCCTGGTTTGTTATCCAGAAATCACAACCCCACTACAGTCTGTGGTTGTCAGTCTGGCAGATGTTTGTTAATTTTAGAAACATAGAAACATAGAATTTGACGGCAGATAAGGACCGCTTGGCCCACCCAGTCTGACCATTTCCCTACCTACTGGATAAGCTGCAGATCCTAGTTAACCAGCAGCCTACTTCTTCCTACCCCCACCCCCCAGAATTGCCTTATGACTATCCCATGCATGCTTGAATTCCACCACTGATTTTGACTCCACAACCTCCTCCGGAAGGCCATTCCATGCATCCACAACCCTCTCTGTGAAAAAATACTTCCTTAAATTACCTCTGAGCCGCCCCCCTCTATCTTCAAATTGTGCCCTCTTGTTCTTGCACACCTCTTTTTTTGAAAGATGCTACCCTCTTGGACTTTGTTGATTCCCTTGAGGTACTTGAAAGTTTCTATCATGTCCCCCCTCTCCCTCCTTTCCTCAAGGCTATACATATTAAGCTCCTTAAGTCTCTCTTCATATGTCTTCCGGTGCAGACCCTGCACCATTTTAGTTGCCCTCCTCTGGACAGCTTCCATCCTGTCTATGTCTTTGCGGAGATTGGGTCTCCAGAACTGCACAGTACTCCAGATGGGGTCTCACCAGCTGTCTGTACAGAGGATAATAACTTCCTGTTTTCTACTGGTGATGCCTCTCCCTATGCATCCCAGTATCCCCAACCCTCCTTGCTGCCTTCTCACATTGCTTGCCCACCTTTAGGTCATCTGATATGACTACCCCCAGGTCCCTTTCCATTTTTGTTGTTGTTAGTATCTCACCCCCCATTGTGTACTCTTCCCCTGGGTTTTTGTTTCCCAGGTGCATTACCTTGCACTTCTTAGCATTGAATCTAAGCTGCCATACATTTGACCATTCCTCTAACCTTGCCAAGTCCCTTCTCATCCTTTCCACCCCACCCTGTGCATCAACTCTGTTGCAGATCTTAGTGTCATCTGCAAAGAGACATACTTTCCTTCCAGTCCTTCTGCAATGTACATATAAAAACATTGAAGAGGACTGGTCCTACATCTGAACCCTGCGTACCCGCAGTAACCCTCCTTTCTTCTGAGGGGACTCCATTTACTATTACTTCTGTATCCTATTCTCCAGCCAATTCTTTACCCAGGCTGTCATCTTGGGACCCACTCCCAGACTGGCTAACTTGTATATTAGTCTTTTGTGTGGGACTGTGTCAAATGCCTTGCTAAAGTCTAGGTAGGCCATGTCCACAGCCCCTCCCTGATCTACTACTTTGGTCACCCAGTCAAAGAAATCTATCAGATTCGTCTGGCATGACCTTCCCGCTGTGAATCCATGCTGCCTAGGGTCCTGTGCCCCTGGCCTCTAGATACTGACAATTCTTTCCTTAGAAGTGATTCCATCATTTTCCCTATCACTGAGGTTAAACTAACAGGTCTATAGTTTCCTGCTTCTGCCTTGCTCCCACTTTTGTGAAGGGAATCACATCTGCCCTCCTCCAGTCCTCGGGTACCACCCATCCTCCCATGATTTGTTTAAAGAGGGTAGTCGTGGTGTCACTAGTTCTACCCTTAGTTCTTTTAGAATTCTGGGATGAATCCCATCAGGCCCCATTGCTCTGTCCACCTTCAGTTTTAAGAGTTCTTTCAGAACCCTTTCTTCTGTAAATGGGCTGGTATCAACTTCTGTATCCAGAGTGTTACTACTGTTTGTTTTATGTACCTCCCCTCTTCCTTTGTAAATACTGAGCAAAATATTTGTTTAGTATCTCTGCCTTTCACAGTCTCCTCTGCCCACCCTCCTCCCTTTATTAAGCCTCACTATCCCTCCCTTGGTCTTCCTTGCTCCTGATGTACCTATAAAGGTTTTATCCCCTTCTTAACTGAGTTGGCTATCTTTTCCTCGGTTTGGGCCTTTGCTGTTCTGACTGCCTTCCAGCCTACTTTTGCTTTAACTGATACAGTTCTCTGTCCTGCTCCTGCTCGCGTTCCTTGTACTTCCTGAATGCTTTCTTTTCTCTTGAACCTTCACTGCCACTTCCTTTGAGAACCATAGTGGTTTCTTACATCGTCTTGTTTTGTTTATTTGCTTCACACAAAGGCTTGTTACCTCTGTGATGGCAGTTTTATTATTCCCATTGTTCTTCCACCTCCTTCCTGCCCATTTGCTAGTGCATTCCTTAAGCACTCACCCATTTTGGCAAAGTCAGCCCTCCTAAAGTCCAGTACTTTTGTCTTTGTGGCTTGACTCTATTGCTGTGTTTATTGTGAACCATACTGTTTGATGGTCGCTAGTTCCCAGATAGCTACCCACTTCTACATCTGTGATCCTCTCTCCATCTCCATTTGAGAGTATCAAGTCTAATATTGCTCCCTCTCGAGTGGGCTCCAGTACTAGTTGTCTAAGGCATGCCCCTGTAGGGCATCTAGAATAACTGCACTCTTCAGTGGCAGCTGCAACTGCACTCCAGTTAACATCTGGCATATTCAGATCACCCATCAGCAATATCTCCCTTTTCTGCCATTCTAAGTATACTTTCTATCATTTCCTTGTCCATTTCCTCCCCTGAGAAGGTCTGTATCTAACCTGTGCGGATTGTGGTGCCATTGCCTGTCTCCCAAATTTACCCACAGTGCTTCTTCTCCTCCTGTTTACCCTTTTGTTCTGTTGCTTTTATTCTTTCCCTTATGTAAAGAACTACTCCTCCTCCTCTTTTACCCTCCCTGTCCCTCCTGTACATAGTGTATCCTGGTATGTTTACGTCCCAGTCATGGTGTTGTGTGTACCATGTTTCTGTGACTGCCACGATATCCAGATGTTCCTCCTCCATCAAGGCCACTAATTCAGGAAGCTTGTTACCTAGACTACGGGCATTGGTACTCATTGCTCTCCAATTTTGATGGCCTTACCTTCTGTTGCAGCATCCCCCACTGACCGTTCTACCTTGGTCTTTTTCTCATTTAGTACCCTGTTTTGTAGGGAGGCTGGGATTTTTCTGCTGCTTGTCAGTGCCTCCCCATTGACTAGTTTAAAAGCTTGCCAATGAAGCATTTAAACCGATTGCTCAAAAGACTTGTTCCCTTCCTGGACAGATGCAGACCATCCTGCCAGTATAGGCTGGTGTCCATCCAGGTGGAACCCCAGTCCCCAATGAAGCCAAACCCCTGTGCTCCGCACCATTTTTTCAACCATTCATTAAACTGCATGGTGCCAATTACCCTCGCCTCCCCCATGCCTTTGACAGGCAGCACCTCTGAGAATGATACTGTGTGTGCTACTTGTCTTAGGTCCCTCCCCAAATCTGCAATGTCCTCCTGCACTGCTCTAACCTCATGATGAGCCAAGTCATTTGTCCCTAGGTGGACAATTACGTCCAGCTCAGAATCCCTTGCAGCTGTTGTCATGATCCTGAGGATGCGCGTCCTATCCCTCCAAGCCATGGCACCAGGCAGGCTCCTTACTTCAGATTTCCCAGCTCCTCCCAGTTCTATCCCCCTAATAATTGAGTCCCCCACCAGGAGCTGCTTCCTTTCCTTGTGGTGTCCTCTGCCTCCTTCCTGTGGGCCTCCCTTGTGACAGTTGTCCTCAGCCTCCTTAGTCTCCTCTGCGGGTGTATCCATAGGGGAGCTATGCTCCCCCAGAATGGTGTATGGATTGTGGTGTGTAACATCTGACTGGGTGTGCCTCTGTTCCACCATCCTCATCCTCCCTGAGCCCACTGTGGTCCAACTGCTGTGCTTTCTTTGCAACCTCTGAGGTAGTGGTGGTGGTTCTGGTGCTTCCTGGATGGAGGAGGTTCCCTTCCTACTGTCCATTGTGGCCTGGGGGAAGGTCCCCGTACTACTGTCCAGTGTGGCCTGAAGACAGGCAACTTCCTCCCTCAGGGAAGACAGTTGTCTGCAAATTTTCACCTGTACCTGGTGCTTGCTGTCATTATTGTGTGATCTATTTCAATATTGGACTTGCATTTGGACTTTGATATGGGTTCTGCATTGTGGGACAGTTGTACAGTGTTTGCTCGTGGTGACCTTGTTGATTGTTCATTTAGTTGTATGGTGTGTTTCTCTATTTGTCATACATTTTGGCCATTTTGGCATATGTATATTGCAAGCAAGTGAGGAAAGCATGTGGTGGTTTGGGTAGTGGTGCTGTCCGGTATTGTGGCTTGTGGGCAGCGGGGGTGTGAGGTCACAACATTTGTTTTGCAGAGGGAGTGTCTGTTTCATTTCACTGATGTTGATGCCTGGTTTACTTGGTGGAGACTCTGGTTTGTTATAGGTATTCACCTGTCGGGGGCAGAGGGGTCAGAGGTTGGTGTGGGGCTCACTAAGATTTAAAGGGAAACGCAGGTGTATGGCATGCAGTTTGGGTAGATTTGAGTGCTAACATTTATTATCAGTGGGGCATGGAATCTCACCCATGCCTTTTATAAACAGTGGGATTTGAGGCTTTCTGATGATGTGGATGTGACTAACACAATCTGGAGGTTAGGCCCTCTGCTCCCACAATGCCAAACCTCGAAGTGCAATATGTGAACAGGAGACAAACAGGGTAACCCTCCTGTCTGTTTTGGGTCCAATCAACTACCAGTCTTGAGTCCTGGGGTCAAATATGAACCCTTTTGTCACTAGCATGCCCAGGTAACAGGTTCAAATATCACACCCTCTTTGGAGAAATGCAGTGCAATATTTAACCCAGCAGGCACACAACCTGGTTCACAATCCCCCTTTTGACTCAATTGAGACCTTGGTACTTTACCTTGGTGCATATGGTAACACACTATAAGCACTCAACAGTTCTATCAGAATTATCAACACTGTCCCAGCATTCACACTCAAAATGAGGAAAAGGCTCAGGCAGGATTTTAAGGAAAACAAAGATTACTAAAATTAAAGACAGTAAATGAAATGCAAAACGCAGAACATATAACATTTAGGGAACAGTCATAAAAATTAAATGGACAATTATAATGAACCACCTTATACTGAGTATCTAATCATACACTAGTTCCAATTAGTAAATAGTGGTGGTTGAATTAATTAATGTTGGCCAAAGTGCTTTTTAAGAGTGTGTTCTTTCAGAAGTCCAGAATCAAAAAGCACATCCTTCTCTTAGCTTTGACTATCTATAGGGAACAAGGGTCAAACCCAGCTTGTGAGGTCACAGCTCAGTGATGATGCTGGATGTGAGTCACTCTCTTCCTGCATACCAAATTAGTCTCAGGCATCTGCATGTTGCTAAGCATCCCACAAAAAAAAAAATATATATATATATATATATATCTCAAAAGCAAAATGGTTATATTAAATGCACACTGAAACCAGAGTTAAAAATCTACATTTTGACCGTACGTCTTCTCCAGGAAATATCTAAAAGAGAAAAAAACAAAGTTAGTGTATGTGTGTGTGTGTGTGTGTGTGTGTGTGTGTGTGTATATATATATATATATATAATTTATTTTTAATTAGTGAGCCTGCTTTGGCAGGTCAGAATTACCCCTTTGATCTTCATGATTCCTGAGCTATTTCTCTTAGTGGTGAGAAATCTAACAGGTATCTGTCAGAAGTTGCTTTCCTCCTAATAGTCAACTCTCCTACTAGAAAAAACTACAAGACTGGAACCAGCACTCTCATTGATTGGATACTCACTAATCGCCCAGATCGGATAAAAAACACCACTGTTCTCTCCGACTCAATCAGTGACCACTCCCCTGTGATCTGTACCTGGACAAATAAATTCCAAAAACCACCTCCAAAAACCATCCAAAGTCGAATGCTACCGCACGGAAACCTGACTAAGCTAAAGACTTGCCTCCTGCAACAAGACTGGTCCCCTATCTATAATACGCTGGATGTTGATGCTGCCCTGGACTTCTTCATTAAAACTTTCAACACTGCCTGTGACACCTATGCGCCTTTCAAAAAATGCAAAATCAAAGCCCTCTTTAATCCCTGGCTAACAGCCAAACTACTAACGCAGCTCAAAGCACGGGACCACCTTTGGGCTATAGCCAGGGAAACAGGCACCTTAGCAGACTCACTCAACTATAAACAAGCACGCAACCTATGTACATCACAAATCAGGCATATGAAGAGTTCCTACTTCAAGAATGCTCTTGAAACCACTTGGGGGGATGGTAGATCCTTTTGGGATAATATACGTAATATCACGGGCAAACAGTCCAAATCCTCTCCCATGGCAATGAACATTGATGGTACCACTACCCGTGACCCGAAGGCTATGGCCGATGCCCTAAACAAAACCTTCACAGACCTCAGTGGTGTCCTCTCACCGGACTTCTTCCATGACTTGTCAATTCCAAAACCCAGATCCCTACCCACCTCGACTGTCAAACCAGAATTTCACTTTAAAATAGTTAAGACACATGAAGCCTTCAGATTCATAAAAAAGGTTTGCTCCAAATCCAGAAATAGCAGTGACACCATTGATCTAAAACTTCTGTCCCTCACCTTGGAAGAAGTAATCCACCCCCTCACCAAAATACTCAACCTCTCCCTGTGCCAAAGTAAATTCCCCAACATATGGAAGGCTGCTACAGTCACGCCAGTGCATAAAGGGGGCAACAAATCCGCACCTGGTAACTACTGCCCATATCTATACTGCCACCCTCTCCAAAGCTCTTGAACGGATCATGGCTGATCAACTATCAGACTACCTCCAAAAGTACGATCTACTCTGTTTTCAACAGCACGGTTTTAGGAAGGGACACAGTACGTCAACGGCCCTGCTAGACTTCTCAAGTGAAACCTACAAAGCCTTGGACAAGGGTCAGTTAACTGGAGCTGTCTTCATAGACCTCACAAAGGCTTTCGATACCGTTCACCACAGCCTTCTAATCTCTCTTCTGCTCAACATCGGACTAGCTAAGGGACCAGAAGCCTGGGTAAAAAGCTACTTATCCCAATGTTCTCAGACAGTTAAAATCTCTGGGGTTCTATCTGACTCCAAACAGGTCCTCTCTGGTGTCCCCCAGGGCTCAATTCTAGGTCCCCTCCTATTCAGCCTATTTCTAAACATGCTTCCCAAATCCTGCCCTGAAAAATTAATACTCTATGCTGATGATGCTGTAATTCTCTCCTCTCATAAGGACCCAAATCCACTACAACAGAACTTGCAGCTTGCATTCTCATGTGTTGAGAAATGGTTCCTTGAGCACAAACTGGTCCTAAATCAAAAAAAAACTAAAGTCATGCTTTTCGCCAGTCATCAAAACAGAAGTAGGCATACCCCACTCATCATAAAAACTTCACTAGGAAATACCCTCGAACAGGTAAACACCTTCAAATACCTTGGTATCACCTTTGACGAGTGTCTTACTTTTACTGCCCATATTGATAACACTGCTAAAACAGTGCACCAACGCTTGGGAACTTTATATCGGAACTGTCAATTTTTCAACCAAGTTGCCTTGAAGATCGCTGTTCAAAGCTCCATCCTCTCAATCATAGACTACGGCCTTATTGTCTATGGCTCAACAACTACCACTGCACTTAAGCGCATCTCAACTGCACTAAACAAAGCCTGTCGACTACTCACTGGAGCGCACAGACAGACCCACACTTGTGACCTATATGCAGCAACCGGTTGGTTACATCTCTCCAATCGTATTATGTACCTCACTTGTGTTATGGCAAAAAAATCAATCCTGGGACTCACTCTTCCATGTATCCAGGACCTGCTCTGCCTGAACAATGGCTCTCGTTCCACCAGAAGTTCTGACCTCCAACCTTTCCTGGTCCCTAGATGCCGGATGGCTCAGGGACAAAGATCATTTGCCTACCATGCCCCCTTCTGGTACAATGCCCTTAACCTTCCTTCTCTGTCCTCCACGACTCTGAGAGCCTTCAAATCCATACTATACACTCACCTCACAGCCTCCAGCTCCTGTGACTGCTTTGACCAATGTCTCATTCCCTCTTAGTGCACCTACTTTTTGTCTCACCCATCCACCAAGGTCTCTTCATTGACAAAGACAAACTGAGTACCACAAACCTAGTTCTGTCTGCTTCTAACCTCATATTTCTCCCTCCATTCCCCCACAAGTTCACCTAATCCTTATTCCTTGCCCTCTACGTTGCCTCTGTGCTTCCTTTTCTTTTTTTTTCTTTCCTTTCCTTCTTCTCTATCCATACATATACCCTACTGTTTAAGTTGAGAACTTGTTAAACTGCTTACTGATTGTGTGTAACACTGTCTACTATGTTGTTGTACTTAATGACGTGGAACCTTTGTAAAAGAGCCTTGGCTCAAAGGTATTAATTCCTAGAATAATAAACTAAACTAAACTAAAACTAAAATGCAGCCTGCTTATGGCCAGTTTCCTAGATTTCACAATAAAGGGGTGTTTTACAATCTGTTACAAACTGGTGTCTAAAGGAAGCTCTTAATTAGACTTTCCACTCAGAGGAAGAACAGTGTCTTTTTTGAAAATCCAAGGTCTAATAATGCCTTGTGCTGACTGCCATACTTTCTAAGCAGAAATTTAAAAAAACATATATTTATGTCACAAATATAATACAAATAATAACAAACAGATTGACTAAGCATCACAGTGGGTGCACACTTCACTGTTTGCAGCGCAGTCTCAGGGATGGGGTAGGGGGGGCGGTGGGATCCAGAGACCAGTGCAAACAGTGTGAATGTGTACGGGGATGGATGGTTGGGTATGCTATGTGACATTGAGTTCTGATGGGTGCCTGTGTGGGACTGAAGCACCCTATAAATGATAAAAGTTTGCCTTTTTCAATGGATTGTGTTGCTCGGGGATGGGGCTCCTGGCTTGCATGGTGTGGCTGTGGGTTGGTTGTCATCTATCCTGGGGAGAGGTCATCGCAGCTGTTGCACACTGGTTATGAGCTGCAGGTGAAGTGTGGGGCTGTTATGGGGTTGTAAAATTGCAGGGATCGATGGGTATGCAGGAGAGAGGGGTAAATTATTTGAATTGTCACTGAGAGTTGTGGGTTGGATGTCGGCTGGGTGAGTGCATTAGTTTTTGTGTCAACAGCAGCCTTTTTTTTTCAACTCACCTTTAAGCTGTGGAGAGGGATTCTGCAGAACTGATCACTAACAGTGATTGGTTCTGCACTTTTTTTTCTCCACAGTTTTTTAATGCCATAATCAGCTGTTCATACTTTTATGCCGCCATTCTAAGTTGGAATTTCCATGAAAGTTGCCACAGTGCATTCAAAAATGTTACGAAGGCAAAATTTCAACTTTTGCTAATTTTCCACTGGCAGAAGTTTAATTTCATACAGCCCTAGTATGAAGCATGCCAGGTAAAACAAGCATTTGTCAATGCCGAATGTTTGCTTGCTGGTATTGGAATTGGTACTGCATGAGTTAGAGAGATGCATAATAGGAATGGCAGTGAAGTATTGAACTAATGCTAACCCCCACCCTGCAAACACTGACAGGTGTTAGGGTGTGCCTTTGAGTCATTGGCCATAATGCTCACACCATTCCACCTCACCCTACCCTGCTGACACTGACAGGTGTCACGGTGTGCCTTTGGGATCTTCGGCCCATATGCTCACCCCATTCCATAAGGAAATACACTGAGATGGGTTCAGTATAGGAGAATGGGGTAAGCGTTAGGGCCAAAGACACCAAGGCACACCTCAATGCCTGTCAGTGGCTGCAGGGTCGGGGTGGTGGTGGAATGACATTAGCATTTCGGCTGATGACCCCAAGCCACACCCCCAACACTTGTCAGCCTGTACAGGGTGGGGTGTTACGGTTGGAAACCCTAATGCCCCAGGCGGTTTGTTGTTATTTTTATTCCAAATTTTCAACATGGGCTTTTTGGGATCCCATCTAATGAATAATGGTACTATCATTTCATTACTCAATCCTGAAAGGTGATTTGGCAAAGCGATGTGCCATTTGGCACAACAGGTGCGAAAATATATTTTGGGTGGGATGTGAAAAATGACATCTGTACTGTTCATGAGGAGGTGTGAAAAATGGCAATGCTGAAAATCTGGAGTGAAAATATGAAAACGTGGCGAAGTCATGAGCATGCATAGAAATTGCATAACACACGCTCGTAACGCAGTCTTTTTTTGGAATGTTTTCACCAGATTTGCATCATGGCCTTTTCAGGACCTCCCCTCATGAACAGTGGCACTGTGATTTAATTAATCTGTCCCAAAAGTTGATTACGCACAGCGACTGTGCCATTCTGTGACACAGGTGTGAAAACACGTTTTGGGCAGGATGCAAAAAATGACACCTGTACTGTTCATAAGGAGGTGTAAAAAAATGGCAATGTTGGAAATTTGGAGTGAAAATATAAAAAAAATTGGCAAAGTTATGAGCATGCGTACAAACTGCGCAACCTATGATCGTAACGCAGTAATTGTTTGGAGTTTTTCACCAAACTTGCAACATGGGCTTTTTGGGACACCACCTCATGAACATTGGCACTGTTGTTTCGTTAATCAGTCTCGAAAGATGATTCCACGCAGTGACCGTGAAATCACCTTTCGGGACCGACAAACAAAATGGCAGTGCCAGTCTTCATGAGGTGGGGTCCTAAGAACCCCATGTTGAAACTTTGGGACCAAAATTCCATTAAATGGCTGAGATATCAACCTAAGTTGAAACCCCCCATTGATTGCCATTATAGGGCTTACCGTGATTTTCTTCAGTTTGCAGTCGGCTTTTGAAGAGTGCGGACATGTTCCCAGTCCACAGAAGATTGCAGCACCAGACCTCTGGAGGTAAGTATGGGTGAGGGCGGGGTGCAGGGAGGTGGGGTGCATACAGGGAGGGTTGGGATGGTGGAGGGGCGGCGAGGACGACGAGGTACCATTTTCTTTTTCTGTAGGTTTAAAAAAAAAAAGACCTTAGGGAACAATTTTCTTTTTTACAGGTGAAATACTATGAAAAATAAATTGCGGCACACTGGCATGGGCTCCCAGTATGCCAGACTAGTTGGGGGAGATGAATGCCAACCCGGGGATTGGGCACCCTGAGGTTGGCTGAAAAAAAGGGGGCAGGAGGGGTGCATCTGACACCGGGAGTAGGCATCCCGGTGTCAGAAAAAGATAATTACTTTGGCACACTAGGGTGGTCTCTCAATGTGCCACAGTAGTGGGGGGGGGGCATGCCAAGATGGGGTTTGGGCATTCCATTGTTGCCAAAAGATATGTTCAGACTTGGGGGTGGACATGCTGACACGGAGATTGGGAAACCAGATGTCGGCTTTGGAGGGGGAGTGTGTGGTTGGTGGCATGAACTGCCAATTATACAAAGCCATGGCAGAGCTCATTTATTTATTTCACTGGGAAAGGCACATTGAGCAAATGAGTTGCTCATAAGTCCAGCCATGTGCATTACTGTGCACTGCAATGTGCATGGCTGGAATGTGCCTGGTTGCTGGGAAGGGTGGGGGAGAGATCTGCAGCTGCAATGACGAAACTGTCTGTGATTGGAGTAGCAGATTTCTTTCAAGTCCGGCACTCACTCTGAAACTGACATCATTGGCAGCTTCCCTGTTGATTGGTGGCCAAGGGACATTCCTGTGAAAGCGTTCGCTGGATTGGCCAAACACTGCCACACCTCTGCAATACTCTACTAACCTCAGTATGTTTCTTGTGCACTGTGCACGCAAGCAAACATCAAAATGGCAGTTGCTAACACTCCAGAGAAAACAAACATTCTAAATTGTGTTAATTTATTAGACACATCTAATGCATGGCTAACGATTAATCATGATGCTGCATTTTCTTTCCATTTTATAATGTTCCTTGTACCTCCATGTCACAGTGCATTCTTAAATACTGTAAAAGTACAGTGGAGCCTGCTTATAAGAATACCCTAGTTTGCCACAAAAAAATTTCTTATAAGCACATTAAGCTGCTGTTCTCATAGACAGGCTATCTGTATAACTGATGTTTTTCTGACTATGACCACATGGTGGAGCTAGCATAATGCATAAAATAGACTGTGAAGCACTTGAGCGTTTTGTAATTTTAACCTTTACTCAGCTCTCTTTATTTTTTAAAAATACAGTAGTCTGTGTAGCTATGAAGTTAACCCCCACATTGTTAGCTGCCATTTGAGTGCCATGGCTTAGACTGCACTCATAATCTGACGCAAGCTACTCTTCGTTACTGACAGCTTCTTCACATTATACAAATGTGTACAATGTTGGCATTGCTAAGGTGGTTGACTAGTGTTGTGAGCATCTGTGCCAAAGTAAATGCTGTTTGATGATGTGTTTTGTCCATGGCTGGGGGAAAGATGGACAGAACTGAAAAATCTAGGCAGACAGTAAGCTTCTTAACAGCTCCAACACAGCCTCTAGACGAGCAGGAAAGTGCTGAATAGGCTACCATTGACACCTAGCTCGGTGATTAAGTAGGCTCAAAGGCACAGGAATTTGCAGAATGGGCTCCCACTAACACCTGGCTCAGTGGCCAAGTAGGTGTTAATAGTCAGAGCACAGCAGCTGCCAAGGTGTGACAGAAGGCATAATTGTACCTGCATCACTACTGTCCGCATTTGAGCCGCCACACTATCTGCAATGCTGCCAACAAGAGTTCACATGGTACTGCTCTGTACTGTTGCAGGACAATGTTTTTCAGCTTCTTGCATTTTACTGTGTTTTTTGGCAGGGTGAGGAGGGGGTGAGGGTGACAGTGAGGAGCGATACATGTCATAACGACCATGAATGTCACTTCCTCTGCACCACCCTGCAGCTGGACGCCTGTGACTCACCCAAGGTTGCCACTACCCTCAAGCTGAGTGCCTGTGAGTCATACAAGGTTGCCACCCCTTCAAGCTAGGTGCCTGTTATCCACCCAAGGTTGCCACCCCCCCCAGCTTGGTGCCTGTGAACCACCCAAGGTTGCCCCCCTCCAGCTGGGTGCATGTGACTCCAGAGCCTTTCTTGCAGCTTGGACCACTTCCTGTGCTCACCCTTGTGCCATTACTATTGCAGAGACCATGTCTGACCTGCCCTCTCTCCCTCCCTCCTCTGTAGTGGAGATCATCCCTGAGATGTTCAACCCTCCAACCCCATACCACTCCCTAACAATCCTGGCTCATTCCTGAATCTGGGCCCAAAGTTGTTCTGTGCTCCCAGCTGAATGCCTGTGACTCACCTAAGGTTGGTGCTCCCAGTTGGTTGCCTGTGACTCCACAGCCTTTGCTACTGCTTAGACGTCCACCTGTGGTCACCCAAGTTGTGTTATTGTGGTGGAGAACAGGTCCTTCCCTTCTCCAAGGTGGAAAGCATCCCTGAAATGCTCAGCCCACAGCTGGGCGCCTGTAAGTCACCCAAGATCCACCCACCACCACCACCACCCACCTGGGTGCCTTTGGCTCGCCCATGGTTAATATGGTTACGGCATATTACAACTTGTGCAGATAAGGCTAGGACATGATTGCACACACATATGTAAGACAAGTGTGTCAACTACAAGTAGGTAGTCAAATAGTGTAGTACAACTAGCACGTCAGCGTGCCATACTGGCAATGCAAGTTCACGAGTGAACTTCAGTTGTTGAAGGCTAGCTGAGGGTGGGGAGGTGGATAATGTAGCATGCAGAATGCTTCCTCCCTCCTGGGCTGGAGTGTGCCTGTATCTGCTGCACTTCCAACATCCATGTAACCGCAAGTGATGACACAGCCAAGTTGAACCAGGAAAGGATGGACGTTGACAGCTCTGGGAACACCACACATGCTCTACATGTGCATGCTTGCCACAGAGCCATCCAAGCTGGTGTTGTGTGGCAGGAAAGAAACTGGGTCAATCTCAAGGTATCAGACATCATGCTCTCTCAGGGCCTACAAAACCAATTTTCTGCACACCACCCAGAACTGTGTTATCCAGTGAGGGTCAGCTATTTTATACATTTTTAAACAAAGGTTTAGAGAGACAATCGGACACAGGAGTGGTCATGTGATTATGCCTCACTTCCACGTTCCGTACTATAAATTCTCGCACTTTCAGTGAGTGAGGCATGGTCATGACCAACAAAGAGACAAACATAGAAACATAGAATTTGACAGGCTCATAAGGACCGCTTGGCCCACCCAGTCTGCCCATTTCCCTACCTAATGGGTAAGCTGCAGATCCTAGTTAACCAACAGCCTACTTTCTCCTACCCCCACCCCCTAGAACTGCCTTATGACTGTCCCATGCATTCTTGATTTCCACCACTGTTTTTGACTCCACAACCTCCTCAGGAAGGACATTCCATGCATCCACAACCCTCTCTGTAAAAAAATACTTCCTCACATTACCTCTGAGCCATCCCGCCTCTATCTTCAAATTGTGTCCCCTTGTTCTTGCACACCTCTTTTTCTGAAAGATGCTACCCTCTTGGACTTTGTTGATTCCCTTGAGATACTTGAAAGTTTCTATCATGTCCCCCCTCTCCCTCCTTTCCTCGAGGCAATACATATTAAGCTCCTTAAGTCTCTCTTCATATGTCTTCTGGTGCAGACCCTGTACCATTTTAGTTGCCCTCCTCTGGACTGCCTCCATCCTGTCTATGTCTTTGTGGTGATTGGGTCTCCAGAACTGCATGCAGTACTCCAGATGGGGTCTCACCAGCTGTCTGTACAGAGGGATAACAACTTCCTGTTTTCTACTGGTGATGCCTCTCCCTATGCATCCCAGTATCACCCCAGCCCTCCTTACTGCCTTCTCACATTGCTTGCTCACCTTTTGGTCATCTGATAAGACTACCCCCTGGTCCCTTTCCATTTTTGTTGTTGTTAGTATCTCACCCCCATTGTGTACTCTTCCCCTGGGTTTTTCATTTCCCAGGTGCATTACTTTGCACTTCTTAGCATTGAATCTAAGCTGCCATACATTTGACCATTCCTCCAACCTTGCCAAGTCCCTTCTCATCCTTTCCACCCCACCTTGTGTATCAACTCTGTTGCAGATCTTTGTGTCATCTGCAAAGAGACATACTTTTCCTTCCAGTCCCTCTGCAATGTCGCTTATAAAGACAGGGCCTGAAAGACTACCCGTAAACAAGCTAGCAAGGGCAGTTATCAAGGTTATAAGGTGAGGCTGTAACAGTACTGACACCCATACCTGCAGTCTCACAATATCATTAAATTTTGCCAAGTGTTACAGAGTTAATAAAGTTTGTATATAGACTACACTATAAACAAAATCTGGTCAGATCCACCACGGCTGCATAATGAAGTTAGTGAAGTTGTGCGGAATTGTTAAGGAGGTATGGAGAAACAACACAATGATATGTTAGTAGTAAGATTTCCTTTACTTTCTTTTATAAGAAAGGCATACACATTATTAGAAAAATATACATGTACATTTTAATGGAAGGAATAGGAAGCATTATAGGTTTACAAAAGAACCCCAGAGCAAATGCTACTGAGGTATGTGTTATCCCTGATGATATTGGCCAGACAGACAAATTTTAAAGAAAACACAATTGCACATACCCCAATAATGCAAAGCATCATGGGAAACATATGCAAATCCCCATGATGGTACAGAAGGTGGCAGTATGTGAAAAAGTAATGGCTGGCATATGTTCAGCCTTGGGATTATTTACACAGTTTTTTTTTTTTTTTTTTTTTAGAAATGGGGTTTTTGTCCATGAGGTGATGTAAGTTATATTTAAGCAATGTGTTGATGTCAGGAAGTCAGGTGTAATGATGGACTGTTAGCAGAGAAAATGTGATAGTAACTTTCTGAGGGAGTTGCTTTTGATAATGGTAAGGTAGTTATGCTTGTAATAATGGGAATATTAGGAAAGTATGAGGTCTACGCAGAAGTGGAGTACAAATATGCACAGTTTCTTAAGTATGTGCTCAGAGTGCAGGCAAATGTGATATGCAGGTTTGTTTTAAAAACAGGTAAAATACTGATACATGCAATTGATAGAAAGATAATTACATAGACATATAGATAGAAAGAGAGAGAGACAGAGACAGACAGACAGGCAGAATAGGAATGGCAGTGAAGTACTGGAGTGATGCCAACCCCACCCCCACCATTCAGAGATGGACAGGCATTGGGGTGTGACTTTGGGTTGTTGCTCATAATGCTCACGCCATTTCACCTCACCCTCCCTGCAGTCACAGACAAGTGTCAAGGTGTGCCTTGGGGTGTTCAAGCTTTACACTCACCCCATTCGTTAAGGAAATACACTGAAATGGGTACAGTACTGTATAAGAAAATGGAGTGAACTTTGGGGCTGAAGAGTCAAAGGCACACCTCGATACCTGTCACTGGCTGCAGGGTCAGGATGGGGCTGGAATGGCATGAGCATTACTGTTGACAATCCCAAGTCACACCCCTGATGCCTGTCAGTCCCTACAGGGCAGGGTGTTATGGTCAGAAACCCCAATGCCCTGGGTGTTATGTGTCTTCTTAGCCTAGCAAAATAATTTAATGAATTACATTATAAGGACAAGTAAATGCTTTTAATACATTTACAGACAGTTACATAAAATTATTTTTCTTCATGGAATAATTTAAATTTAGTAACAGTGGTAGTACAAAGCAATTATCCAGACAACTTAAAAACTATAACTACTTTATACTGTACATTGACACCCCATAAGGACCTCCTTGAAATTGAGATGCAAATGTCACATATTTATCAGTTTTCTAACAGGAATATTTTACTATCCTGAACACATTTCTTGCTTCAGTAACTGCTCAGCACATCTATTGCATGATCTACTTATTGACATTTTACACCTGCTATGCAATGTACTGCTGCTTACTACACCAACATCATGAACCATAAAATAGATGACTGCCATAACTAAGGAGGTAGTATAGCACAGTGGTTTAAGCTTGTCTGAGCTGCAAATCTGGAGATCTGGGTTTGAATCCCACAGCCCCCTCTTGCATACTGGGTAACTCTGAGCAAGTCACTCAACTTCCATGGGCTCCCAGGTTGCTTCTGTAAACAAGCTTTCAGTTTAGTGTGCCACTCCTGATTAAACAATTGAAAGAAAAAACACACAATATATTATTTTTCTTGCTTTATTTTGCTACTACAAGCTTTGACTACTACATCCATCCTTAATGTACTTTTATGTTATTTGCGCTTAAGTGCCAAGAAGTCGGTCATCTGGGATTGTGTAGAATTGAGGCGCCGTCACTGTTGGCTGAATGCAGGGCATGCATCACTAGGTACGTCCCTCATTCCCCAATCAGCCTGCATGCCGGCTCCACACCATGTATGCTAATGTGGCGAGCACATCTAAGGAAAGATCCACTGCAATCTGAACAAAGCTCGTCAGACACAGCGGACCCTTCCTGCATGCTGCCACATTAGCAGCATGGCAGGAGGCCACCCAACAGATGACTTTGGGGGTGCCGAATTCCCCAGCTGACTTTCTGTGGCCGCTGAAATTTGCCGACGGGGGAGCCCACTCCCCATCAGCATACAGCAGCTCCCCCATTTCTGATATGCCGAGGGGGGTGCCCAATCCCCCTCAGTTCTTGCCTCCCCCCTTTCATTGTGTGCTGATGGGGTGCCCAGTCCCTGTCGGCATAAGTTTACCGACCCATTGTCTGCTGACAAGGGTGTCCAATCCCCCATCGGCTGCAGCAACTCCCCCAAAACAGGTGGCATGCTGGGAGCCCTCCCCAGCATGCCAAGTTACCTGAAAAGGAAAAACTGTCCTGCGATGTTAGTTTTTTTTTCTACCCTGTAAAAAAGGTCCCTCGTAGTCTCGCCCCCACCCACACCCACCCACTGCTCACCCTGCCTCCCACACCCCTCACCCCATACTGACCTCTGGAGTCCAGCACAACGATGTTCGTTGGACCGGGAACACGTCCACACTCTTCAAAACCGACCGCGAACTGAGGAAATGCCAGTAAACTGTATAATGGAATGAATAGGGTTTTTTTTCAACTTTGCTGCATATCTCAGGCATTGGTTGGAATTTTGGCACCAAATTTTCAACATGGGGTTTTTGGGGCCCCTCATGAATTCTATCACTGTCATGGCATTTATCGGCCTCGAAAGGTGATTTCACAGTCACTGCATGAAATCACCTTTCAGGACCCATTAACAAAATGACAGTGCCAGTGTTCATGAGGTGGCCTCTCAAAAAGCCTATGTTCCAAATTTGGTGAAAAAAAATCCAACAAATGCCTGTTTTACGGGCGTGCATTGTGCAGTTGCTATGCAGGCTCGTAACTTCGCGCATTCACTATATTTTAATGCTGGATTTTCAGCATTGCCATTTTTATATGCCTCCTTGTGAACAGTACAGTTGTCATTTTCCACATCCTGCCCGAAATGTGTTTCCGCAATTCTGGCGCACAATAGCGCAGTTGCTGTGGGAAATCAGTGTTTGGGCCAGATTACAAAAATGACAGTAAAACAGTTCATGAGCAAAGGTCCTAAAATGCCTATGTTGAAAATTTGGTGATGATACTCCATAAAATGACTGTGTTACGAGCGTGCGTTGGCAGATTGCACACACGCTCATACCATCGTGTATTTGTGGTATTTTCACTCTGGATTTTCACCATTGTCATTTTTCTACACCTCTTGATGAACAGTACTGCCATCATTTCACATATCCTGCCCCAAATGTGTTTTCACACTTCCGGGCACAGAATAGCATGACCACCATGTGAAATCACTTCTTGGGACACTTTGAGGAAATAACTGTGACACTATACATGAGCAGAGGTGCTAAAATGCCTATGTTGAAAATTTGGTGCTGAACGCCCATAAAATGGCAGTGTTCCAAGCATGCATTGCATATTTCCCACGCACCCTTGTAATGTCGGAAGACCCCAATGCACACCGTGACACTTGTCGGTGTCTGTAGGATAAGGAGAGGTGAAATGGCATGAGCACTATGGCCAACACCCAAAGGGACACCCCAATGCCTGTCAGTCTCTGCAGCGTGGGGGTGGGTTGGCATCAGTTCAATACTTCACTGCCATTCCTATTATGCATCTCTCTACCTCCTGCACTACCAATGCCAATACCAGCAAGCCAACATTCGGGCATTGACAAATGCTTGTTATAGCTTATGTGTCTGTGACCTATGCAGAACTACACTTAAAATCTTACAAATAAATAAATCATCAGAATAAAATTTATTTCAATAGTATCTCCTTCCTTTTCAAGTGCCCATGACACTATGTATATATATTTATATCTTTTAACTTCAAAGCACTAAACCTATTCAAATGCACAAAACACAAGACTTTATTCTCTTCACACATTACTGCTAAACTTCAGGTCCCAGAGGGATAAAAATGTAGAGCTTCCCCTAGCTATTTGGGTGGGTGCTTCAGCTGTGTGTGTGTGGGGGGGGGGTTATAAAAAGCTTTTAAGAAACTGACACTCTAGTATCCAATATGGGATAGTCTTCTTTGGGTGACATATTTTACTCCTTTGTGGGCTTATATCTTAACTATCATTCTTGTGTTGCAAGTGCTTGCTTTCCTCAAGTGCTTTAATTTCAGGATGCAGTTTCACAAGTGCTATATAAGGATACAGTTTCAGACACTCCTTAATTACTTTTTCTCTCCTTCTGAACCTTAAACTCTGATGCCCCAGACAGCACTGATAGTCAGTTATTCCAACATGATAGATCCACCTCATGCCCCTCCCACATGAACCAAAAAAAAGGTGGGGGTGGATCTTTAGGAGCTTCTCAGGTGGAGGTGAGGGTGGATCTTACCCCCACAAAAAACACTAATGCTGCCTCCCACTACTCAGGTTCCAGTTCTTGTGCCTCCCATTTAAGAAAGAAAATAGTGCCCTGCAACCATTGACTAACATGAAAGTGTATTTATTTGAGTGTGGAAAGCATTTCTTGGAGAAGGGTAAGGCAGAGGAGACTATTTACACCTTCAGCCAGTTCCACGGACAGAAAACATGACATCAGCCCTTTTGTACATGCAAAATGTCTGCAGGCTCCACCCACTGTAGCCATAAAAATGGCCGCTACAATACTAACACTGGATGGGGACTTGAGAATTAGATGCAACTCCTGTAGCATGTACAAAATTGTGGAGAGCAATACTACTCAGAGTGATTATGTCTGCGAGAAATGTATACAAAACGTAGAACTTAGAGAGGAACTACACAAGTTCTCTTTGAAACTAGAGACCCTCAAAAAAAGTCAGCATGAAATGATTATTAGGATCAAAGCCCTGACTAGTTTAATAAATCCCAAGACCCAACACTTACATTAGACATTACTGAGCATAACTATAAAAGGAAGCTAACAGAGAGAATGATGAGCCCGTGGACAGTGGCTGGTGTGTTGTTACCTCTGTCAAAAGGAAAAAATGGGGCAGAAGTCCCCTAAAACCAGATGCAACCCTTGTTACAGATGTGGAAACAGATGCACAGGGTAATTGTAGCACAAACACTAATGGGGTACTAGCTCAACAAGGTTAAGCAGCACCTGGAAGCGCTAATCAAGAGATACAACCTATATCCCTCACTAATAGATTCTCAGTTCTTACTGAGAACGATGTATGTAAAGATGAAATTATAATCACCCTTGAAACTTGTGATCCCCCCCTGGGCATGTCTATAGTGGTATCTTTATTATTTGTTCAGCTTAAAAGTCATTATAATTTCTCTTACAAAAAATCAATTTAAGTCAACTTAAACAATGTTTTAAAGCACACAGTATCAGATAGACATACATTAAATACATAAAGTGCATATTCACATACTCAGTAAATATACTGATTCAATTTCACTATAAACAAATCTTCAATTTACTAGCCATTATTTTCCTAACTACTTTAACCAGCCTGTTTTGCTTTAATCTTATTTATCTTTCCAATTGCCAAAAAATAGTTTGCCATCCTCTTAACTGTGTCTTCATCCTTTGTATTCATTATAATATTTGTTAACAATTCTACCTCTATTGAACCATACTGATAATCTATATATGGTTCAAGCCAATATTTATGAGTTTTACTGTACCATGGACAATGCCATAGTACATGTAAAAGGTATTCTTTACCACCAAGAGGAAATGAACAGTTTTGTTATCTGCTGAGAGAGAGAGAGAGAGAGAGAGAGAGAGAGAGAGACAGAGAGAAAGCAGCCAAAGCTTCCTTAAATCAAGGAGCTAATTTAATAGACTACACTGAACTAAATCATTACTTTTTGGACCTGTGGAAGTAACTAGTTTTGATTCTCTGTTTTTGGGGTTGACTTTTCTTAGTTTAACTTTTATTTGCCAGGGAGGAACTGTAGCTGGGAGATATTTGCAGTCTTTTGTGACTAGACCTGTTACTTAACCTCTGTGAAATAGGTATCTGAAAGGAAGGAACTCCCTGGGGTGGAGGGTCAGAACTGTAGTTGATTGTTTCTGGAGGGTACAGGTTTACTCCACCCACCCTGCCCCTCACTCCACCCACCCCAAGTGAAAAACTTCCTTTATAGCAGGGGTTCTGATATCACTTCCCCAAAACTGCTAACAGCATACACCTGTTCATATCCTTAAAGGCACAGCACACTGCATAGGGGGCAGAGACACTGGCAAGCTTGCACACACTAAAACAAGAACAACAAAAAAAAAGAAAGAAAAGCATCTGTAACAGGAAGGGACACAGACATGTGGGGAGTGGTGCAATGCACTGGCTGTGGAGAAGCAGTTTTCCAGGAGACATTCTGGAGTCTGCATTGCTGCCCTATTTACAGGCACCTCTCTGGTCTGAGGGAGGAGGTTGTTCATCTCCATGCTGACCTAGCAAGGATTTGGGAAACCTGCTCCCCCATCCAGGGACCACCCAGGGCACTGCCACTACCTCAGCTGTTACTAAGAAAGAGGAGTGGTTGGACCATGGTGGACTCAGGGAGGGTGAGGGTGGTGGAACAGAGGTGCATCCCTCCAGTTGTGCCTCTCCACAATTCATTCGCCACTTTGGTGGAGCATGGTTCCTCTATGGAGGCACCTGCAGTGCAGACCAAGGAGGATGCTGGGAGCCTCCACAATGGAGACCCACAGGAGGGTGGCACAGGACCCCACAGGGTAAGGAAACAACTCCCAGTGGGGGACTCAACTGTTAGGGGGGTAGAACTGGGGGAGGAAGGAAGGGAGGTAAGGTGCCTGCCTGGCACCATGGCTTGGAAGGACACGAAACAAATCCTCAGGATCATGGGAGCAGCTGCAAGTGGGAATGATCTGGATGTCATTATCCACCTAGGGACAAATGACCTGGCTGAGAATGGGATCAGAGCAGTGCAACAGGAGTTTGTGGAGTTGAGGAGGGGCCTTAGACAAGTAGTGCTACCTGTCAATGGCATGGATGAGGCTAGAGTACTCTACACCATGGGATTCAATGACTGGTTAAAAACTGGTGCAGAGCTCAGGGATTTGGCTTCATTTGACACTGGAGCTCCATCTGGAGGGATGCAGGCCTATACTGGCGTGATGGTCTGCATCTATCCAGGAGGGGAACTAGGATCCGAGGTGATAGGTTTAAATGCTTCATTGGCAAGCATTTAAACTAGCCAAGGGGGGAGGCATTGAAAAGGAGAAAGAAATCCTAACCCTCCCCCCAAAAAATCAGGGTAGTTAGTGAGGTAAACACCAATATAGAGCAGTCAATAGGGAGAATGGTAGGGGTAAATGGAGAAAAAGACAAAGGCAGTAAGGACAGGGATGGGGCAAAAAGAAATAAAGCCATAACAAATGGGAGGATAATGAGTACCAGTGCCCATAGTCTAGGTAAAAAGCTCCACAAAATGGTGGCTTTGATGGAAGAGGGATGCCTGGATATCATGGCAGTCACAGAAACATGGTACACAGAGAACCATGACTGGGATGTCAACATACCAGGGTACACAATTTACAAGAGGGACAGGGAGGGAAGAAGAGGAGGAGGAGGAGTGGCTCTCTATGTAAGGGAAGGGATCAAAGCAACAGAACTAAAGGGTAAACAGGGAGGAAAGGAGGCACTGTGGGTCACCCTGGAGACTGGAAATGGCACAACAATCTGCACAGGGGTTGTATACAGACCCCCCCCCCATCTCAGGGGGAGGAATTGGACAAGGAAATGATAGAAGACATGCTTAGGATGGCAGAGAAAGGGGAGATATTGCTGATGGGGGATTTGAATATGCCAGATGTTAACTGGAGCACCTTTGCTGCAGCCACATCCAAGAGCAGGGCCATTCTTGATGCCCTACAGAAGGCATGCCTCAGACAGCTAGTTTTGGAACCAACTCGGGAAGGAGCAATCTTAGACCTGGTACTCTCAAATGGGGACAGAGAGAGAGGATCTCTGATCTTGAAGTGGGTAGCCATCCGGGAACAGCAACCGCCAAACAGTGTGGTTCACAATAACCTTAGCTGTAGAGTCAAGCCAACAAAAGTGAAGGTACTGGACTTCAGAAGGGCTGATTTTGTCAAAATGGGAGAGTGCCACAGAAAAGCACTAGCAAACAGGCAGAAGGTGGGGTGGAGCAACAATGGGGAAACACCAAAATCGCCATCACAGAGGCAACAAGCCTTTGTGTGAAGCAAATACGCAAATCAAAATGAAAGAAAAGATCACTATGGTTCTCAATAGAAGTAGTGGGGAAGGTTAGGGAGAAAAAGATAGCATTCTGGAAGTATTAGGAAACACAGAAGGAGCAGGACAGAGAACTGTACCTGTTAAAGCATAAGGAAGCGGAGAAGGCAGTCAGAACAGCGAAGGCCCAAACCAAGGAAAAGATAGCCAACTCAGTTAAGAAGGGGGATAAAACCTTTTATAGGTACATTAGGGAGCAAAGAAAGACTAAGGCAGGGATACTGAGGCTGAATAAAGAGAAAGGTGGTTGGGCAGAGAGCAACAGTGAAAAAGCAGGGATACTGAACGAATACTTCTGCTCGGTATTCACAATGGAAGAGCAGGTGGGAAATACCTAATCCAGTCATTAGAAGCACTCTGGATAGAGGAGTTGATATTAGTCCTTTCACAGAAGAAAGGGTTCTGAAAGAACTCTTAAAACTGAAGGTGGATAAAGCAAAGGGGTCTGGTAGGTTTCACCCCAGAATTCTAAATGAATTAAGGGAAGAACTAGTAACACCACTGACTACCCTTTTTAATAAATCATGGGAGGATGGTGTGGTACCTGAGGACTGGAGGAAAGCGGATGTGATTTCCCTTCACAAAACGGGGAGCAAGACAGAGGCAGGAAACTACAAACCTGTCAGCTTGACCTCAGTGGTAGGGAAAATGATGGAATCACTTCTGAAGGAAATAATTGTTGATTACCTAGAGGCCAGTGGGGCACAAGACCCAAGGCAGCATGGATTCACAGCAGGAAGGTCGTGTCAGACAAATCTAATTAATTTCTTTGACTGGGTGACCAAAGTAGTAGACCAGGTAGGGGCTGTGGACATGGTCTACCTAGACTTTAGCAAGGCATTTGACACAATCCTGCACAAAAGATTAATAAACAAATTAGCCAGCCTGGGAGTGGGTCCCAGGGTGGTAGCCTGGGTAAAACACTGGCTGGACAACAGGACACAGAGGGTAATAGTAAATGGAGTCCACAGTGAAGAAAGGGGGGGTTACTAGTGGGGTACCGCAGGGTTCAGTACTGGGCCGGTCCTTTTTAATGTCTTTATAAGTGACATTGCAGAGGGACTGGAAGGAAAGTATGTCTCTTTGCAGATGACACAAAGATCTGCAACAGGGTTGATATGCAAGGTGGGGTGGAAAGGATGAAAAGGGACTTGGCAAGGTTGGAGGAATGGTCAAATGTATGGCAGCTTAGATTCAACGCAAAGAAGTGCGAAGTAATGCACCTGGGAAACAAAAACCCAGGGGAAGAGTACACAATGGGGGGTGAGATACTGACAACAACAAAAATGGAAAGGGACCTGGGGTAGTCATATCAGACGACCTAAGCGTGGGCCAGCAATGTGAGTAGGCAGTAAGGAGGGCTGGGGGGTATTGGGACGCATAGGGAGAGGCATCACCAGTAGAAAACATGAAGTTGTTGGCCCTCTGTACAGACAGTTGGTAAGACCACATCTGGAGTACTGTGTACAGTTCTGGAGACCCCATCTCTGCAAAGACATAGATAGGGTGGAGGCTGTCCAGAGGAGGGCAACCAAAATGGTGCAGGGTCTGCACCAGATGACATATGAAGAAAAACTAAAGGAGCTTAAGATGTATAACCTCAAGGAAATGAGGGAGAGGGGGGACATGATAGAAACTTTCAAATACCTCAAGGGAATCAACAAAGTCCAAGAGGGTAGAATCTTTCAGAAAAAGAGATGTGCAAGAACAAGGGGCACAATTTGAAGATAGAGGGGGGACGGCTTAGAGGTAATGTGAGGAAGTATTTCTTCACAGAGAGGATTGTAGATGCATGGAACAGCCTTCCTGAGGAGGTCATAGAGTGAAAAACAGTGGGGGAGTTCAAGAATGCATGGGACAGACATAAGGCAATTCTAGTGGGGGGGTAGGAGGAAGTAGGCTGTTGGTTAACTAGGATCTGCAGCTTAGCCGTTAGGTAGGGAAATGGGCAGACTAGGTAGGTCAAGCAGTCCTTATCTGCCATCAGATTCTATGTTTCTATATCTGACTAACATAACATTTATTTTATTCTTTGGCAACTGGGTAAGTGCCTGTTTTCAAGAGCAACCTGGGAGCACTGGGGAGGTTACATGACTTGCTGAGAGTCGCACAGCATGCAAGTGGAGGTTATGGGAATCAAACCCAGGTCTACTGGATGTACCAAGCTCATTCACAGCTTGTTACTCTAACCTCTACACTATAATGCCAGCCCCAGACATTGCTCTGGGAGACTTGATTATCAAATATACAGACAAATATATATGTGGAGAAGATATGGAAAACATAATGGTCAGTTGTTTAGTAGGGGCTGAGATTCACCATTTAACATCAATGGCTGACAACATTTTTAAAGGAAGTGGACACAGACCCCTGACGGTTATTCATGTGGTGGTAAATGACACTGGGAGGAAACAGCAACCAGAAATAGTGGCAGATTTTAATGACCTGGCAGACAAGTTGGTTAGCAAGGACTGTGAAATTGCCTTTTTGGAGATATTTCCTGTACCCAGGGCCTCCAGATATAAGCAAAAAAGAATATGTGAAATAAACTCTTTGCTAAGGAACTGGACAAAGGAAAAAAAGCTTCAGATTCATTAGAAACAGGGATACCTTCCTAAATAAGTCAGATCTATACTGTAGGGATGGGTTACACCTGAGCTTTAAAGGAAGTAGGCTTCTGGGTATGAGCCTCAAGAAGTAGGTCTGTAATAATTTAAACTAGCTAAAATGGGGCCAATGGAACCCTTGCAAAGCCCAGTCACTAGTCACATTCCACATACTGCCCACAAGAAAGTTATCAAGACAGCCAGGGTTTTGAATATAAATGCCAGAAGTTTGAACAAGGACAAGAAGGCCGAGCTCGAGTGCCTTGCAACAACTCAAAATATAGACATAACTGGAGTGACTGAGATGTGGTGGAATATCAACAATGACTGGAGTAGGATTCTACCAAGTTACCAGTTATTCAACAAGGACAGGGACAGATGTAGGGGGTGAGGAGGAGGAGCCATTTCAATCAAGGATAATATTGAATGTTCCACCACTGAACCTGACAATGACATTGGGATTACATAGAAATATTATTTATTTATTTATTGAAATGTTTCACCAGGAAGGCACACTGAGTAATAAGTCGCTCATCTCCTTGTGTGACCTGAGGAGAAGGGGTACAATAGGACTGAGATATTAAACATTCAAGTTACAAGATCAACATTAACATACAGTTGTAGGCAGGTGTTACAAACAGTGTTACAACAGTGTTGCACATAAGAAAGAGTGGACAATAATAAGTGCTGGGTTGATAAGTAAACAAGTGCTTACATGAAAGAAAAAGGGGGAAAATGGAGTCACTAGAAAGGGTATCTTTCCACGTCTCCTTTCTGAAGAAGAATCTCTCCCCTCTCTTAGCCCCCTCTTTTTTCTTTATTTTTTCTGATGGTGTTTTCTTCCTTGTCTCCCCCTCCTTCAAGATGTAATTCTAAGGCTGAACTATGGTTTTTCCCTTTTTTTTTATTTTTTTGCTAGGTTAACCTAAGCTATACTATTTTAAACCCTACAAGGAAAGTAAATTATTTGTAAGTTCTAAGCATTTGCTGCCATGTTGGGGGTGGGTTGAGGGGAGGGATTGGGTGTTTTTTTTTTTTTTTCTTTTCACTTTCCTTTAGATAATGTCATACATAATTGTTGACTTCCATGATTTGTTTACGGGGTTTGTTTTGTTTGTATTGTTTTGTACTATGTGTCTGAAAACCAAAATAAAGTTATTTGCAAAAAAAAAAGAAAAAGGGGGAAAGGGGAGCAAGGGGTGAGGTGGGGGGAAGGGGGAAGAGTCGTGTCCCTGGAGACCCTCTCAGGATGCAAGGAATTATGGATTGATTTAACAGGCTTGAAAGGTCAAAAACTAAAAGTGGCCATTTTTTATAGTCCACCAGGTAGTCCAGTGTTGGACACTGTAAAATCTGTAGAGCACATCACAGACATTGCAGATAATTGTGACACATTGATAATGGGGGATTTGAACCTTCCAGATATGGACTGGTCAAATAACAGGGCCATAGGGTCATTAGAAAACAAAGTACTAACGGCATAACATCATCTGGTCTACGACAACTCATTGATAAATCCACCAGAGAAGGAAATGTATTAGATGTACTATTAACCAACATTGGTACCAACGTCACAAAAATAGAGGTCACTCCTCTGTAGCTAGTAGTGATCATAATGCAGATAGGTTTGAAATCAACAAAACCAGGAAATTTACTAGGGGTAGGACTCTGTTCAAAAATGACTGCAGAGCAAACTTTGAGGCTATGAACATTGAACTGCAAAAAATCGATTGGAAGGGATAAACTGAAAACCTGGATGTTGAGGACATATGGAAACTGTTGACCCATACAATATCAACCCTAGAGTCCAAATTCATACCAAGAAAGTATATAACAACAGAGGCAGAATGGTTTAACACTAGAGTCAAAAAGCTCATCTCAATCAAAAAGCATTCATAAAATAAAATGAAGAATAACCCTAATTCCAATAACATCAAGCAGTATAAAGGGACATTAAAACAGCTTTAAAAAGAGACAAAAATAGTGACGGACAACAATGAATTCAGACTTGCAAATTCCAAAAATGACCTCAAGGGCTTTTATTCATATATAAATTATACAAAAGGGAACAACAGAGTCATTGGACTACTCAGAGATAAAAACAAGCATTTGTCAATGCCGAATGTTGTCTTGCTGACACTGGCATTCGTAGTGCAGACGTTAGAGAGATGCATAATAGAAATGGCAGTGAAGTACTGAACTGAACAACCCCACCCCCACCATGCAGAGACTGACAGGCATTGGGGTGTGCCTTTGGGTCATCGGCAATAATGCTTATGACATTTCACCTCACCCTACCCTGCAGACACCAACAAGTGTTGCGGTGTGCTTTGGGGGTTTCGGGCCTTGCGCTTACCCCATTCCATAAGGAAATGCGCTGAGATGGGTGCAGTATAGCAGAATAGGGTGAACTCTGGGGCCAAAGAGTCCAAGACACACCTCCATGCTTGTCAGTGGCTATAGGCTTGGGGAGGGAGATGAATGGCGTGAGCATTATAGCCAAAAATCTCAAGTCACACCCCTGACACCTGTCAGTCTCTACAGGGTGGGGCGTTACAGTTGGAAACCCTAACGCCCCAGGTGTTTGTTGATATTTTCACTCCAAATTCTCAACATGGACTTTTTGTGACTCCCACCTCATGAATAGTGGCACACAATCAATTTGTTAGCCAAAAGGTGATTTTGCACAGCGACAGTGACTGTGCTATTTGGCGCCACAGGTGTGAAAACACATTTCAGCAGGATGTGAAAAATGACAGCTGTACTGTTCAGGAGGAGGTTTAAAAAATTGGTAATGTTGAAAATCTGAAGTGAAAATATTAAAAATTGTCGAAGTTACGTGACTGGGTGGAAACTGCACAAGGCATACTCAGTAACACAGTCATTTTTTTGAATTTCTTCACCTAATTTTCAAATTAGGCATTTTGATACCTCTGCTCATGAACAGTGTCACCATAATTTTCTTAATCTGTCTCAAACATTGATGTCCCACAGTGACCACGTCATTGCGCACCAGATGTGCATAAACACATTTTGGACAGGATGTGAAAAATCGCAGCTGCACTGTTCATAAGGAGGTGTGAAAAAATGGCAATGTTGAAACTCTGGAGTGAAAATATTAAAAATTATCAAAGTTACGAGCATGTGTGGAAACTGTGCAATGCATGCTCATAACACAATCATTTTTTTTAAGTCTTTCACCAAATTTGCAACATAGGCTTTTTGGGAGCCCACCTCATGAACAGTGCCACTGTCATTTCATTAATCGGTCCCGAAAGGTGATTCCATGCAGTGACCATGAAATCACCTTTCAGGACAGAATAACGAAATGACAGTGACTGATTTCATGAGGTGGGGTCCCAAGAACCCAATGTTGAAAATTTGGAGCCAAAAGTCAAAACAATGGCTGAGATAGCCACCTAAGTTGAAACCTCCCCCATTTATGCCATTATACAGCTTACAGGCATTTCTTCAGTTCGCGGTTGGCTTTGAAGAGTTCAGACATGCTCCTGCTCCACTCAAGATCACACGCCAGACCTCTGGAGGTAGTATGGGATGAGGGTGGGAGGAGGGTGTGCAGAGGGTGGGTGTGGGTTGGGGAGGTGGGCGCTGCAGACACAATGACAGACTGTTTTCTTTTTTCAGGAGCCAGACATCACGGGAAGGTTGTCTTTATTTACAGGTGAAATAAAACAAATGTTGGGCACACTAGGGTGGCCTCCCAGTGTGGCACACAATAGGGATGGGGTGGTAGGGGGCAGGAACATGCCAACGTGGTCTGCTTTTGAAGACACAGAGGCCCATTGGGGTGGGTTCCCAGTGTGCCACACAGTCTTGGGGGGATTATTAAACATGCCGACAGGGGGATTGGACACCCCTGAAGTTGGCTTTCTAGGGATTGTGAGAGGCGGATTGTGAGAGTGCCGCCATGTTTATTGAAATGTTTGTCCAGGCAAGGCATGTAGGGGAGGCATGTCATCTGTGCTGCTGCATGAAGAACTTGTCTCTGATTGCAGTGGCAAGTTTCTTTCAAGTATGCTTGCTAATTGGAGAATGAGGAACACACCTTCTAAAGCATGCCCTGCATTCGCCAAAACTGACACACCTCTGCATTTCTCCTACTACCATCTGCTACTGCCACAAAATGTTGCTTGCACACACGCAAGACAACATAAAAAAGTAATTGGACCGGAGGATATGGCTGAAGAATTTAATACATACTTCTACTCAGAGTATAATATTGAGGAGCAAAGACCTAGTATCATGGCCCCAGTATTAGAAAATTCTGCTACCAGTATGTGTATTGAAACAGTAAATGTCCCCAAAAAATTAATGGCACTAAATGTAAATAAGTCAGCTAGACCTGATGGGCTCCACTCCAGGCTGTTGAAAGAACCAGCCATGGTCCTAGCCCCAGTGATTATGGACATTGGGAACAAATAAATAGTAGAAGCCTAAGTACCCAAAGACTGATATACAGTAACCATAATACCAATCTATAAAAAGGGCAGTAAGGCCAACCCAGCAAATTAGAGGCCAATTAGTCTGTCGTCCATCATGGGAAAAATCATAGAAAGTACAATCAAGGATGAACTACTGTAAATAATGTACTGAGGAATAAGGGATTAGTGGACCAAACCCAGCATGGCTTTACCAACAACAGGTCATGTACCACAAACTTGATCAGCTTTTATGATTATGTAAGTCAAACCCTTGTCCAGGGAAGGGATGTGGATGTAATACTATTGGACTTCATGAAAGCCTTTGACACAACATCTCACAGCATGCTTGTATCCAAGCTAATACAATTAGGCAAAAGCACCCTTTTGGTCACTTGGATTCATGTCGTAACTTGTTGTCCAATAGAAGACAATCAGTAAGAATAAATGGATTCATGTCAAATGAAGGATGTGTTACAAGTGGGGTGCCACAGGGGTCGGTTCTGGGCCTTTTGCTGTTTAACATTTTCGTCAGAGATCTGCAGATTGGCCCAGTCAACAAACTGAGCAAGTTTGCAGATGATATGAAACTGGGGGGGTACAGTGGACAGTGAGTTACACAAAGGGAGGAAGGATTTATAAGGCATAGTAAAATGGGCAGATATCAATAGGATGCATTTTAACCAAGATAAATGTGTAGTACTGCATTTTGGCCGAAGTAACAAATCCCAGAAATATTTCATCCCTGGGGTGAAAGTGAAAGCTGTCAGCACTGAAAGTGACCTGGGTATATACTGTATGTTAGTAACAACCAGAAAAATGGCATTCAATGTAGAACAGTGGGTAACAAGGCAGAACATCTCCTCAACTGTGTGTGCAGGTCTTTTTTCTTAAAGTCCAAATCAGTTTTACTACCAGTGTGTAAAACTTTCATCAGACCACATGTTGATTATTGCTCACAGCTACGGAACCCTTCCTTAAGAAAGATATACACATTGTTGAAAAAACTCAAAGGAAATTTATTAAGCCCATACCTATGGAAGGTGCAGGAAAAAACCTTATAACAATAGATTCAAGGACTTAGGGTTATGGCCACTCACCCAAAGAAGAGCGGGGGAGGGGGGGACATGCTCTTCTTACATAAAATATTTGATGAGCCAGCATCAGTGGGAGAACTAGGCACAGCATATAAGGAATCTAAATATAACATGAGATGACACAGGCGTCAATTAAAAGACACTGTGCCTAGAACAGAGCTTAGAAAACATGCATTCATACCTAGAGTTATACGGGTATGGAACCAACTACCTGTTGATCTAGTTAATGCTCCTAACTTGACCATCTTTGAAACAAGTCCGGACCAGCCTCACTCATTTATCCTTCTCAGGTAGTGTTATGTAATGCCATATCAATTAAGAACAAGACAACGATTATAACTGATCTTGTTTCTACGGTTGATCTGGCATGTATCACCGAGACCTGGCTGGATGAGAGTGCTGGTCCAGTACTAGATATGGTAATTCCATCTGGGTTCTCGGTGATTCAGTGCCCAAGAAAGGATGGTAGGGGTGGGGGAGTGGTGATTTGTTTTAAATCGAATGTGCACCTCATGGCTCTCGTGGTGGGAGTGACCAGATCCTATGAATGTCTCACTGTTAGGGGTTTGCAGGTGTGGGTTGCGGGATCCTTCTCATTTATCATCCTCTGGGGAATGAGAGGGAATTCCTGTAGGAAGCTGCAGACTTTGTTGTCGAACTGGTGTTAGTCTCCCAGGTGGCTTATTCTGGGCAACTTCAATGACTGGATTGAAAACGAACTCTAGCTATTTGGACAAAATTTCCTCCAGCTAATGAATTCACTGAGTCTGACACAGGTGGTTGCCTCTGCAGCCTACATACATGGCCATTCATTGGACCTGGTCTTCTCGCTGGGAGTGGAGGTCACTGACCTTATGGTGGAGTCAGTAGTTTGGTCAGACCATCATACTGTGAAGTTTTCATTCTATGTCCCCCCAATAGACCTGCTCCTATGGAGATGGCCCAGTACCACCCTTTAAAGAGTTTGACCCCGGAAGGTCTGATGGTGGTGCTGGACCTATCAAGTGTAGTGAGTGCTTGCAATGAGCCAAGGGAGTTCATATTGACCTATAACAGGGTGGTCACTGAGGCTAGCAACTCAATCACACCGGTTCTTGTTTGACCCCTCACTTCACACCAGGGACCCCCCTGGTTTGATGGGAGTCTCAGGGAGCTGAAGATGAGGGGTCGAAGGCTGGAGCAGTGCTTGCAAAGGTAGGAACAAGCTTATTTTGATGTCTCATTATAGAGATTATCAATCAGCAATCTCCTGTAAGAAGGCAGAGTTCCAGTCCAAGGAGATTGCTGCAGCAATAAACAGACCAACACAACTCTTTTGGACTGTCAACAGGTTGTGTAATCCTGCTTGTCTTCAGACTGTGGGAGCTTTTTCACAATTAAAGTGTGATGAGTTTGCTCTATTTTTTGCTGATAAGGTTTCAGTCAGCATCCTCTTTGGGGGCTTGAAGTGGCGAGCCGGGGGTCATGGGAACTCTTTCTGTCTGGTCAGATTTCAGTCAGCTGATGGATGCAGATGTCGTGAAGGTCATCCGGGAGTTGAGGCCCACCTATTGTGGTCAGGATCCAGGTCCAATGCACCTTCTTGCAGGGTGCGTTGATTCCATCAGCCCAGTCTTGGCTATGATAGTTTGATGTCTCTAGTGAGGGGGGGGGTCTTCCCAGAGCTCTTGAAGGAGGCAACAGTGAGACCCCTCTTAAAGAAACCATCACTGGACCCAGATTGCCTAGCCAATTACACACCAGTCTCTAACCTTCCCTTTGTTGGAAAGGTTATTTAGAAAGTGGTGGCTCTTCAACTGGATGACCATTTGTCAACTCATGACATCTACGACCCTCTCCAGTGGGGCTTCAGAAAGAGGCACACTACCAAGACTGCCCTGGTTTGGATGCTTAATGAGCTCCTGGTGGTGAGAGATCAAGGAAAGCATTCCCTCTATATTTCTCAATCTCTTGGCAGCATTTCACACTGTGGACCATGGGGTGCTGTTGGAGCACCTGAGGATTTGTTGTGAACTGAGAGGGCAGTCCTCAATTGCTTCCATTCATTCCTCACTGGCAGGATGCAAAGGGTAGTGCTTGGTTCCTTTTCATCTGCATCACAGCTAGAGATGCAGCGAATTTAAATTCCGCTGGCAAAGTGAACGCGAAGTGGGCACTTCGTGTTGCTATTCCGCTACGCGGATTGGGCAATGCACAGTGCTCACTCGGCCTTGTCATTACCACTTTGCGTTAAGGCGGAATGGCAATACGAAGTAAGGTGAAGTCATTGTTTTTAATGGACTTCGCGTTCCTCATTAGGATTCTAAGTGATCCACTTGGTGTTTCAGATTTGGCAGCCCCCCCCCCACACATCACATGGCTTACAGTACTGTAAGTCACATGCTCTTTAGCTAGGCAGGAAGAAAGTGAGTTATACAAGCAGACACTTTTACTTTCTCCTGTGCAAATGGAGGGAGAGTAATGTGTTTTGTGACTGCTGATACTTTTAGATCAGAGCGAGGAGGAGGTTTCAACTTTGATTTAGACCCAACAGCTTTTTTAAAAGATACATTTTTTTGTCTTTTCTGTACTCTTTTTTACTTAATTTGTTCTTTCTGTAAATTTTATTTTTCTTACCTTAAGTAGTTGTTTGTCTGTGTCTGTGTGACTGTGTGTGTGTGTTGTGTGACAGTGTGAGTACTGATTGCTCGGACTGAGGGAGCTCAGTAGAAGAGATGGACCAGGTGAGGGAATGTCTGGGGTGGGAGCAGCTCTGGGAGAGCGTGGTAGTGGTAAGCGTCATACCGTGAGCATGTGTGGAGGGCATGGGTGCCCATTCCTGTTGGACCGCTCAAAACTTGTGAGTGCCCCCCCCCCAGAAGCAGGACCATCACCGCCTCCTGTCCTGACTCTGAGGCAGTTGAACCACCGCCACCACCACCAAGTTCAGCACCAGGTCCTCTGGAGCAGGATGTGCCTGTTCCCCCGGGCCCAGGTGTGGATCCCATCCCTGTTCAGCACCATGACCAGCCAGCTGCCAGTTCATCTGGCCATCCCCTGCCTGTGCCTGGTTCTCCCTGCACCTCTGTTGTTTGGCAGTTTTTTGACTGTGTCGGGGGGCACAGCAGTGTGGTCAAGTGCCACCTATGTGAGGTGGAGGTGCTCCGTGGCCCCCAGGGGACTCACCTGGGGACTGGGGGCCAGCACACCCATATGCTCAATCACCAGCAGTTGGAGTGGCAGGTTGCCACAGAACAGACCATGCCTGCACCTGCTGGCCATTCTGTGGCAGAGGGTGCAGCTGTGCATTGTGGCATCCCTAAGAACTGGAGGGCCACAGCAGCACCTGCTGCTCTGCCAACACCCCCACCCCCACCACCACAAGCAGGTCAGCCTGTAGAACGTGTGGACCCCAGAGAACTGCGTGTCACAGGCTAACTTGGCAGTTCTCTGGAGTGCTGTCGAGGAGAACAATGTGAGGGTGAGTGCTGTGGAGCAGCAGCTGGATCACATACAGGGACATCAGCTGAAAATTATGTCCATGCTGGAACTGCTGCTGGATCACCATGGGATCCCACATTATTTTTTTTTCCTCAAACCCCCGACACCTTCCTTGCTGTGTTATAAAATGTATTTCTCCACCATCCACGACCCTTGTACGTAATTATGCCCTTTTTTATAGTCTTCCATATGCGTGACACTTTGTATTCTGAGCAGTGCAAGTATACTGTGCTAAACTGCATGTGTGCATTCAGTCTTCTTTCCAGTCCGTGTATGTACTGCAGACACTGTCCAATTCCCTGACTTAAAAACACTCATTAATGAGTACAATGGTGGGGTGGTGAAGCAAGCAGAGATACTACAAAATGGGCTTACAATACATCCAAGTAACTAGTAAACTAGTAAAAAAAATTTATGTTGTGATTCGTGACATGATTGTAAATCATGATTTGTGACTGCATTTGTGACCGTGATGATGAAGAAACGTGAATGCCTACGGCTGTACTTCCCCAGGCCCCACTGAGCTGTAGCTTAAAACTCCCAGACTTAAAAACATGTATCAGTGACTACAATGGTGGGGTGGTGAAGCCTGGAGAGATACTACAGGCTTACAATACATCCAAGTAACTAGAAAAAAAATTAATGTTGTGATTCGTAACGTGAATGATCGTGAATCGTGATTTGTGACTGCATTTGTGACCATGATGATGAAGAACGTGATTTGTATCATGAGTGACTCAAGATGATGGTCCTGACTTAAAAACGCATATTAATGAGTACAATGTTCATACAGAATTAAGCACCACACCTGTCCAGTACTCTAAAGGGAAGCCAAAGAAGCAACTGTGACCTAAGTTACAGATGGAGATTGGGCCCTAAAGAGATGCAAATGCACAGACAGATTAAAATTGCGCTGTGCACTGAAGAGATGCATACACAAAGGCACAACACCTAACCAGTGCTCACCATCAGAAATTTAAATCTGGAAAAGAATACCTTTGCCAGTTGGGGTGGGCTGGGGGGGCAGTGTACTGTACTGCTGCAGTAACAGTCACTAGTACTAGTACCAGTAAAGGCACCACAAAGAAGTACAAAAATCACACAGCTGCAGTGGCTAGCAGCTTCACATTGCTGAAATTATTATGTGGCACAATAAAAGGTGTCCGATTTGATGACATGCATCACACACATACTCACAAACACACACTAAGTAATGCATAGCAAATTGAAAACTTTAGTAATATAACCACATAGTTTAAGCAAACTAAAATTATGCACTGCTGCACCACAACAATCAGCAAAAAAATGGCAAGAAATATTGAAAATATTACTGTGTGTACATTAACACAGTTATATAAGAAAAATATCACCAAAACAGAAAGCACTGTCTTTTTCTCCAAGTTAATCTACCTGTACCACAGATACGCCCCTTCCCCAAAGTACACTTCCACTGTCCCTCAGTACACAGACTGAATGTTGTACATTAACATTCCAAATCCATACACAAACAATAAACGCTTGATGATATGAGCACAGGGAGTGTTTCCTATAATCAATGAACTAAAGTTTCAGCAAAAAAAATTACTCAAAAAGGCTTTTTTAATAGCTTTTTTAAGGTTTGAATCGCAGAGAGCTCTCAGATCAGATTGTCTCCTACAGCGTCCTACACACGCTACCCCAAACTGAGGCTGTGCAGAACAATCTAGAGCCCATGTGACCTGAAATCCCATGAATCACTGAAAAATTCATCTTTGGAGCTTAAAAACAAGGCGAAGTGAGGCAACGTGGAAGGCAGAGTAACGCAAAGTCATTGTTTTCAATGGACTTTGCGTTACCCATTATAACGCGAAGTACTCCACTTCGCGTTGTTGAGCACTCCGCGAATTCGCCTTCACTCTGTGAATCACTTCGCGGAGCGAATTGAGGCCACTTCGCCCATCACTAGTCACAGCCCCTGCAATGTGGGATCCCGCAGGGCTCCATCTTGGTGCCCATGTTGTCTGTGGTGTATATGCTACCACTAGGGGACATTATAAGGTAGTATGAGCTGAGTTTTCACTGTTATGCAGATTATACTCAGCTATACCTGTACCTGTGTTTGATGATGATTTTGCACCAAAAAAACAGGATGCTGTCTCAAGTTTCAATCAGTGTCTTGCTGAGATCCAGAACTAGATGAGAGTCAACTGGCTGAGATTGAATCCAGACAAGACAGAGGCACTGGTGGTGGAACTTTGTCACCCAAGGATTGGGGTGCAATCTGGTCAGTTCTCCGGGTCTTAGGATCAGGGACTTCCAGTTGCCTACCTCGGTCAAGGTGAAAAATCTTGGCTTTGTGCTGGACTGCAGCTTGACGCTTAAATCTCAGGTGTCAGCCATGGTCCAGAGTGTTTTACCCTCTTCACAACATCACCAGAATTAGACACCTGATTCCCTCAGGCAATCTGCCATCACTGGTGCATGTCTTTGTGACCTCCCGGCTTGACTACTTCAATGCCCTTTACCTTTTGATATCTGAGGGTGAGCTCTGCCACCTGCAGCTAGTGCAGAATGCAGCAGCCAGGTTGCTGACTGGCCTCTCGAGTTCTTGTCATATTACACCTGTGCTCTGTTCTCTGCACTGGCTGCCAGTTAAGTGGCAGATCACATTCAAGGTCAGTTTGCTGATCTATAAGACCCTACATGTACTGGGGTCTGGATACCTGCAAGACCTTCTAAGGCCCTACTGCCCCTCCCATCCCATCCAGTCAAATGATGAAGTCTCCTTGTGATTCCCAGGGTATGTTTGAAATCTTCTGGTGCCCAAGCATTTTTGTTCGTGGCACCAACCTTGTGGAATTCACTTCCTCGATCCATGAGAGAAGCCCCATCAGTAAATGCCTTCAAGAGGGAGCTAAAGACATTTCTTTTTAGAGAAGCCTTCACTTCAGTGAATTAACCTGAGCCAATATTAGTTAATATTACTTATTTAAATTATCATTTGTCTATTTTTGATACTAGGTATTATATCTTTTAACTGTTTTATTGTATTCTCACTTGTGCAGCACCTTGAACTGCAATTGAGAAAGTGCACTGTATAAATAAACTAAACTAAGATTGGATACATTTATCCAGGATGGTAACACTGGTTACAACACTGGGAAGTGGGGACAGCACTCATGGACCGTGGCCTTCTACTGTCCTTAATGCCAAACAATTAACCAAAGTAGTATTAACATAACCCAAACTACCCCACCACAAGACCCCACCATAAGAGGGGTAAATCCATGGTTAGAGGTGGTGGTACTAAGTAATCAGGAATCCATGTTGGGGCTAGTAGGTGGCCCTGGCCAAGGTGGGCTGCCTTGGAGGTAAGAAGCATACAAACAAAATAAAGTTGTAATTGAATATTGTGTAATTAATAAAACAGTTCTAGCCATAGAGAGTTCATCTAAATGGCAGCATTTGTTGAACAATGGATCTTGTCCACAGCATTAGAAATGGAGATTGAACTTAGAAATTGCAACTGATGTGATGATGAGACCAGAGCCTTGATCACCATATAAGATAATGAGAATGTTCAGTTAGCTTTGAATGGCCAGTAAAAGAATATCCACATATACAGTGACATTGCTAAGAAACTGCGTAACATGGGCTCTGACTGAATGGAGACCCAATGGCATACATACATTAAGGAACTAAAGCATTGTTACATTCATTGCAGAAACAACAGGAGTGGGTGTGGTTAGCTAGAGTGTCATTTTATTTTCTGAACTGGATACTATCCTGGGATCATGCACTGCAATACAACCCATGGTCGTGATGGATATGACAAATGGCACAGTGGAGCTCAGTGAAGAAAACTGTGATGAGGATGACAATGGTGAAATGTCAGATGCCAAAGAACAGATGGATGCAGTAACATAAGGTTTGAGTGCTGGAGCATCACCACAAACAACCACTGCTGAGATGCCAACCACAGGCAATTCTTTCCCTGATCCAGTCCAGCAGGTCATAGCCTGGTACTCAGAAACCAGTGGTATGCAGTGAAAGAAAATGCCATGCTGATGCAGCCATTTCAGCAATAGCCAAACAGTCATCAAATACATGCACCAACCCAATGAGAAATGTTTCTACACTGATCATCATCACATGGAGTATCAAGATGAAGATGGAGTACAATGAGCGCATGGAAGTAATGCATTTGGAACATGAACAATGGGGCTTCGAAGATGAACAGCGTGTGCTCAAACTTCTGACCGACTGTGATCATCATGGAGTGACACAAAGCAGCCATCCCTACCCATTTACTTCAATGCCCCAGAAAACAGCCAGAATGGAAACAGTAACAGTGAGCTGGGTTACTTGAAGTCTTTATACAATTTGTAAGTCAGTTAAGTTACACAAGTGATGCTCACAAAGGTGTGTGAGTGGTTTTGTGTGTGTGGGTGTGTGTTGTTCACAGATTGTGTAGTTTTAAATAACAACAGTTAATAGATGGACTGTAGGAGACTACAGAATTCACTTTGGTTAGAGGACTGTGTAATACTTAAGGCAAACACTGTTTGTTAGCGAAGCAGTCCCTTACATGTGGTACTGTGCACTTTGTACATTTAAGTGTTCACTTTTCACTTTTGTGCACTTTTTGTGCAATGCTGAGTAGTATTAAAGAGTTCATCTTGTGTCTGAGTGATGTCACAGGGGTGCAATACGAGGTGATAAGGATGTGTTCGGATCTGAAATTCATGAATTAATGAAATCCCACTCTGGACTCCCTTGTGATTGCTTTGTTTGAAAGTAATTAAAAGCCAATTTGATTGTTAAAAAAATTTTCTTCAAAATTTAAGTGTTATGAGTGGTGGTGTTTTTAACTGCACAGAACTGCAGACTTTGAGGAAATACTCTGATGTACATATCGCAGGAAGCATTGCCACACAGAAAGCACAGCAAAATTATATGCCATGTGCCACTGATGCCTCTCCAAGTGCCCCCTGTCAAACCATAATGAAGGTGGATACTTCACGCCAGTGTTCAGGAGGACAGAAGACCTGTTCTGTGTAGATGGCCACACTGTCAATGCCTTAGCACTGCCCAGGGAAAGCATAAGACTAATGTACCACCTTACATCTGCTAGGTGGCCGTGAAGAACTGGTTCATGCTGTGCATATTACCAATCATACATCTATGATTACCATTCACAAAGCAACAGCATTATAACATTTCACAAATGTAACCTGTTTGCAAATGTAATACAGTATATATAATGAGTCATAGTGAGGTGCACATTTGTGCTGTCATAACTAGGGATGGGCAGACTGACCCACCTAAAATCACACTCCCCCCCTCCCAGATACAATGCGGCCCAGCGCACCCAGATTGATAAGAACCCATTGCATAAGTGTACCGAATCCGGGTCCACCAGCTACTTATGGCTAGATGATTAAAAATGTAAAAATGTATTCCCTGGTGTGTCTCGTGCCCCCACACACACACACACACACACACACACACACACACACACACACACACTTTCACCCACCGGCCCTTAATCAGTTACCTCATGCTTTGGTGAGATTTTTTTGTAAGGCATTTCAGCCGCTGCCAGGGCACCCTTTCAGCCCAAAGTCACCGGGGCACTCCAGGGCACTAACTGGGATGGATCACATCAGCATACAATCATGTGTGCACTAGTGGAGAATCAAATCAAATCAACTTTATTTTTATAGCGCCTTTCAAAACCAAGGCGCTGTACATAAAAACCAGATACATAAAGATAAATATTTAAAACAAAAACATTAAAACAGATCATCTGTAACTAAGGAAAGCTAAACTAAATAAATAAGTTTTTAACTCCATTTCAAATCTATCAACAGTTGGGCATTCTCTCAACCAACGAGGTAGAGAATTCCACAGGGTTGGTGCTGAAAACACGAAGGCACAAGATCCAGATGTCTTCAATCGTACCCTGGGAATCTCCAGCAATCCCTCGTTGGAGGAATGGAGAGGACAGAGGGGGCAGTAGCATACCAGGAGATCTTGCAGGTAACCAGATCCCTGATCGTGTAGGGCTTTAAAGGTTAGCAAGCCAACCTTAAAGGTGATCCACCACCAAACAGGCAGCCAGTGCAGCTCGTGGAGCACAGGCATAATATGACTGGTTCTAGACGTCCCAGTCAAAAGCATGGCAGCCGTGCTCTGCACCAGCTGCAGGCGGTGGATATCAACCCTAGGTAGAGGGAATTGCAGTTATCAAGATGGGTAGTAACAAAAGCATGGACCAGTGTTGGAGGATCACCTGGAGGAACCAGGTGTTTCACCCAGGTGATATTCCTCAGATGGTAAAAAGAGGATTTGACGACAGCTGACACCTGAGATTTTAGGGTCAAACCATCATCAAAAATAACACCCAGGTTATGCACCTGATCGGAGGTAGTGAGCGACATACCACCAAGTAATAAGCCTGATGGTTGTCCAGCCCCCAAACCCACCTCCGGACGACCTGGGTCCACTACCAGCACTTCAGTCTTATCCGGATTCAGTCTCAGCCAGCTGGAACTCATCCAAAATCTGATCTCAGCAAGGCAATTATTTATTACAGAGAGTGCATCATCCTGTCTGGGCAGAAAGGACAAATACAGCTGAGTATCATCTGCATAGCAGTGAAAACCCAGACTGTATCACCTGATGATATCTCCCAATGGCAGCATATACACTGCAAACAACATGGGGGCTAGAATGGAACCCTGCGGTACCCCATAAGGCAGGGAGTGAGCACCAGAGAAATAAATTCCAGTGGCAACTCTCTGAGACCTGTACGTGAGGTAAGAATGGAACCATTTAAGGACTGTACCAGACAGCCCACAGAAGAACCGCAGGCGCTCCAACAGCACACCATGGTCTACAGTGTCAAATGCAGCAGAGAGATCGAGAAGGACCAGAATGGTACATGCCTTTCAATCTCTAACCATTAGGAGGTCATTCAATACCCGGACAAGGGCAGTCTCTGTGCTATGCTTCTTCCTAAAACCAGACTGGAGAGTATTATAGACATTGTGAGTTATAAGATGATCATCCAATTGCAACGCAACCACCTTTTCAATAACCTTACCAACAAATGGCAGGTTAGAGATAGGCTGGTAGTTAGCTAGACAATCTGGATCCAAGGAGGATTTTTTAAGGAGTGGTCGAATGACCACCTCCTTAAGGGGGTCAGGAAAGACCCCCCTCTCCAAAGACTTCCAGACAATGTCAGCAAGGATCAGGCAGATAGCATCTACACATCCCACTAAAAGGGGTGTAGGATCCAGATCCAAACTACAACTGGTTGGGCACAATGTTTGAACAATCATCACAATGTCAGTGAACTCCAGCCGGCGGAAAACTGACCAGACAGACCGAGTGCATGCCACTTCCTGTCAACCACTGCAATCCCTCATAGGAGAGGTCGGACCAATACCAGACCTGATGCAGGCAACCTAATCCACAAAAAATCGAGCGAACTCCTCGCATCTGAGCTGAGAAAAAGCTTCTCTGGGCTGGAGACAGATTGGATTGCACAATCTGTCAACAGCCCGGAAAAGCTGAACCAGTCGATTTTGTGTGGCAGAAATCTCCCTCGACAGGAATTCTGCCTTCTTATGGGTGATTTCTGATTGATAGCCATCATAATGTGTCATCAACCTAAGCCTGTCAGCATCATGGCCGGACTTCTGCCAGGCTCTCTCCATCCTTCGGCCAACTCGCCTTAACTCCTTCAAGGAGCCATCAAACCAAGGGCTCCTTGGAATAAGGGTGAGAGGCCGAACATGAACAGGAGCAATCTTGTCCAGCGCATCTCCCACAGCCTTATTATAGGCTAGTATGAGATCATCTGGACTCATGCATTCACCCGACAAGCCCGATAGGTCCAGTACCACCAGTAGGTCACTAGGGTTAATGCCCCTTAAAGGGCGGTACTGAACCATCTCCATAGGGGCAGACCTATTAAGGGGAGCCCTAAAGCTGAACTTTATGGTGTGATGGTCAGACCAGCTGACTGGTTCCACCCCCAAATCAGCAACCTCCATACCCAAAAAAAAGATCAGATCCAATGAATGACCCCCTACATGGGTCGAGGAGGTAACCACCTGTGTTAGGCCCAGCATCGTCATCAGCTGGAGGAGATTTTGACCAAAGTGCGAGAGTTCATCGTCAACCCAGGCATTGAAGTCCCCCAAAATTATCAATCTGGGAGACCTCAACACCATGCCGACAATGAAGTCTGCTATCTCCTGCAGGAATTCTCCACCATCTCCTGGTGGACGGTAGACAAGGAGAATCCCGCAACCTACACCCTCTCCCAGGATATAGTCAAAGGATCTGGTACTTCCCAGTGGCACATCCACAAGGCCCAGCTCAGTCTTAAACATAATGGCTACACCCCCGCCCCTACGATCCAACCTTGGACAGTCATAGGGGTGGGGGTGTAGACACACTGGGCTTTCGTTTAATGCTTTGCCACCTCACTATCATGCTCTAAGAGGCTGAGACCACCGATTGAAGTGTCTGCAACCCAGCTCAACAATTGCGTCGTGCAGTGTCTGAATGACTGCTGGTCTCTGGTCCAAGAATGGTCTCCTGGTGCTGAAATTACATGAGTTAAGGTAGAAACTGAAGAAAATGCGATCCTTCAATGTGCAGCTTTGCTACTGACCACCAATAAATATGATGCAGTTTAGAGTCATGGGCTTTATTTGCACCTTTTTTTTAATAGGATGGTCTCTTTGTCTCCGGTTCTTAAACTGACCACCAATGATGGATTATTTGCCAGACTTTAATCTTTTCTACAGGCTTCTAAGCAGCTTGTGATGAGTTGGTGTCACCCAAGGGGGAAGGGGGAGTCCACTAGACACCAGGGAATAGGGGATGGGGGTTGTTTTTACAATACAGGAGGCACAGGCACTGTAGCAGTGATCTGAAGATGGGGGACCATGCCACTATCACTAGACACTAGGGACGGATTAAGGGCCTATGGATGAACAAGCAGTGATGGGGAGGTGCAGCTAAGAACTTTGGTGGTTGTCTGCTGGTTTCTTCTGTGTTTGGGGCTCAGTTTGGGGGGTACAGTCAGAAGGGGAGAGAGAGAGAAGTACGCTAGCTAAAAAGAACAAAAGGGCCAAGGGGAATAAAAAGGAAAATACAGATCAACCAGGCAGGGGAGAAGGGATAGGAAAGGTCAATAGATAGAGCTTCAGTCCTCACTCAGAGTCAGTAGTCAGTACCTGCTTGAACTCAAATCTCGTGGCAGTTTTTGTGCTCTGCCACTGGCTTCTGTTATTGTTGCCCAAATTGCCCTAACTGAAACCTGCAGTACAAAAACAGCTAAAAAGAACAAAAGGGACAAGGGGAATAAAAAGGAAAATGCAGATTATCCTGGCAGGGGGGAAGGGATAGGGAAGGCCAAAGCCAACAGACAGATCTTCAGGGCTCACTCAGTAGTCAGTACTTCCCTGAACTCATATTGTGTCAGTTTGTGTGCTCTACTACTATCTCCTGTGCAGAGAAGGAGCTAGGGTAACAAAGACAAACTGTCAAATGGCCACTGCATACTACAAAATGGGAATGGGACCCCTCCTCTAAGGTCAGACAGGTCTATTTACAGTTACACTGCTGTGGAGGCAGGGAACAGACTAAGAGAGGTCAACTGCATGACCGTCATGCATTTAATTGACCAGCACAACAGTGCCATAAGCTCACAGTTTACAATTCCATGTGTGTGTCATAAATCTTGGTGCAGTTTTATGGCAGATTTTCAATTTTCCTCATGTTTTACAAAAGGTTCTGATTTAAATCAGAACTAATCAGTCCTTGACCTAGATCCTGATCCTGATCCTGATCCTGATCCTGATAATAAGGGCAAGCACCTTTTCGGGTCCACCTATCCCTACTCATAACCTCACATCAGGGGTAACTGAGGCGCAGCAATGTTGTTGAGGAAAACTGAAAATCTGCCATAAAACTGCATCAAGATTTATGACACACACATGGAACTGTAAATTCTTCATTCACATATCTGGACTGCCTTGTACGGTATGGGCTGCATGCCCATGGCTCTTGCTCTAAACCAATGGGCATGCAGCCCTACCCAGCTGTCAATCAGCAGGCGGGGCAGCAAGCGGGTGGGTGCTGCCACCCGCCGGCTGACGGGGGAGCGTAGTGGGGCTCTGTGGGGGTGGGTGGGGGCCACTGGACCACCAGGGAAATTGGACTTTGGGGATGGGTTTGACTCTTATGCCCGCGATCGGGCTTCATGTCCACTGGACCACCAGGGATATTGGTCTTGGGGGTTGAACTCCATTCTGCCCGCGATCGAGCTAGTTGGGGGTGAACTCCATTCTGCCCGCGATCGGGCTAGTCGGGAGGGTGAACTCCATTCTGCCCACGATCAGGCCAGTCGGGGGGGTGGTTCTTTTACATTATGCCTGCCATCGGGCCAGTCGGAGGGGGGAGGTTTACATCATGCCTGCGATCGGGCTGCAGGGAGCGTCGGTCCCCAACAGCTGCTGCCTGGCAGGGTGCCAGGCACAAGTCGTGGGGGATCGGTGCACCTGCATGCTAATGGCATGCAAATGGGGCCGTAATTAGATGCAAATGGCCTCTGTGCACCTTGCATAAATTATGGCCCCATTTGCATGTCACCTTTTGAATATCGGAAATTTGCGCATAGCGCAATGGAACTTGCGCCACCGCATCTGAATGCTCCACTCTGACCACTTGCGGTGGTGCAAGTTCCATCAGCACTATGCACAGTGGGTTGTGGGGCGATATTCAAAGGAGTTGCTCAATAGCCGCTACTCCGTTGAATATCGCCCCGGCCACACCCCTGCGCAACTTTTTTGAGCAGCACAAGGACTTGCGCCACAGAATGGCGCAGTTTGAATATCCAGCCCCATGTGTACAAAACCAGTATAGTTATTTATTAAGACAAACATATGTTACTGTCAACACACAGCCATTGTATTAGTAGTAATAGTACAAATTTTTATTCATTATAATAAATGAATCGGTAACTCAACTGAGTTAAAAAACTCATTTCCAGTGAGATCTGTAGAACACATTACCTTTGTTACATTACCAAAGACATCTTTTATATCATATACAGTATAAACATATAAACAAAATAGTAAATACAAATTACAAATCACATCATACAATAAATATCAAAATGACATACAATAAATAACAATATTGCAGTAAATCCTCTTTGATCTGTAATCTGGTAAAGTTATATATCAGTTGCTACTAGATTTATTAAATCTTTCCTATCCCAAACCAATTTTTTATTCGACCCAAATGTCTTTTACCATCTCGAATTCTCAAATCTACAGGTGATGTGTTCCAGAGAGAAGGGTCTTTGTAGAAAAAATGAGCCCTTCCCAACTCTGTACTACATTAGGTAACAGACACTCTATCCCTCTTGCTGATCTGAGGCTTGACTTTATCACTCTTTCTTGTAAACATTTTACAATGTAGCCAGGTACTTTAGTAGAAAAACATTTTTCCATATATAGCAATATATGTAGAGACATCCTATCCCCCAAATTGTACCATCCTAAGTTTTCATACAGATCCTCCCTATGTGTCCTTCTTGAGGCCATAGTGATATATCGTGCCATTTTGTTATAAACAATGTCTAATATTCCCAATAATGTGGAACTTGTCCCCATGTAAATTTTAAGTCACCATAGTCTATCAGTGGGATAATTGATGAATTAATCACATATTTTCTGATAGCCTCTGTTGTACACTGTTCAATTCGATATAAGGCTCCCATATGTCTATTAATTTTCTTCACTGTTTGTTTTATGTGTGTATATCCCATTTTAAGGAACTGTTAAGATTGACCCCCAAGTATTGATAACTGGATGCCTGCTCTAAAATGTGGTTGTCTATGGTTTTAATTTGCAGCACTGTATCTACCTGATCCCTTCCTTTTTTCCTATGGAAACACATAACCTGAGAGTTGTTTGGATTTAAGACAAGCTTAGATGAAATTAAAAAATCCTGTAATTCTACCAATGCTACCTGTAATGAGTTCTGAATTTGGGTATCTACTGTACCTGACAGATAAATTATCATGTCATCAGTATATAACTGATAATCTATTTTAGGGTTTGAGAGTTTCATAGGATTCGTATACACATTGTACAGTAACGGGCCTAACAAAGAGCCATGAGGGACTCCAGGTTTAATTTGGCAAATATTTGATTTCCATTTGATTAATTACCACAAACTGACATCTGTTAGAAATATAGGATTTAAGCTAATCTATTACCTGATCTGGCAAGCCCACATGGTGAAGCCTGGACAGGAGAATGCAGTGGTCCAATGTATTGAAAGCTTTCGAAAGATCTACATATATGGCCCCCACAGACAAACCCCTGTCCAGGCTTTTATTTAATGAATTTGTGACCTGCAATAGGGCAGAAGTCATGCCATGTACTAGCTGGAAGCAAGATTGGAATTTATTTATGATCTTCTCTGTCTCCAGAAAACTTTGGACTTGCCTGGCAACCAGGCCTTCAAAGACCTTGGCAACCATCAGAAGAAGGGAAGTGGGTCTATAATTTTCTAATAGCTCTTTTGATCCTGATTTAAATATGGGAACTACCTTAACAGTTTTCCAAGCTGTTGGGAATTCAGAACACATCAACGACATGTTATATAATTCTGTCAAGGGGTAGGCAACCACAGGGGCTGCATATTTTAATAATAAATTTTGTATACCATCATCTCCTCCCACTTTGTGTATATCTATGTTTCCCAATGCTTCAATTATCTCACATGGTGTAAGTGGCACAAACTCATAGGCAACTGATGTTGTTTCTATGTCTTGCGGATTCACTATTGGATCTCCTGCTAACAAGTTCTTAGATTTTATAACCTGGTTATTTGTTAACACCGAATTCTGGGTAATGGATCATATGGATATAAAAAATTAATTGAAGCCATCTGCAGCTTCTACACCTATTGGGGTATTTACTCCATGCATCTCAAAATGTTTAGGAAAATCCAGAGTCTGTAAACCTTGTATGTTTTTCATTATCTTCCAAAATCTCTGGGGATTTTTTGTCAAATTATGGGTAAGCTGTTTTTTATAATATTTATGTCTAACTTGCCTTAATTCTGCTGTATATGAATTTATGTATTGCTTATATTTTACCCAGCTCTGTGTATTTGAGTTTTGTTTTGCAATTTTCCATAGCTTATCCCTTTGTCTTTTTAGTTTATGCAATTTTGAATTATACCATGGGGCATCATTCGTTTTTGCTTTCCACATTTTTAAAGGGGTATGTTTGTTACATACGCCCATAAATTCTTCATAGAAGAAGTTCCATGCATCACTCACATTAGGTATTAGTTTTATTCTTTCCCAATTTACACCTTCTAAATCCAACATAAAATTTACATAGTCAAATCTTTTAAAATTTCGGGTCACTACTATCTTCCCTGGAACTATCTGTCTGTTTGTCTAATACAATATACCATTTGGTGATCAGACATTGCACCTGGTAATACCCCACTATTTACATACTTTTCAGGATGGGTAACAAATACCAGATCTAAAATTGTTGATGTTTCTGGATGCTTACTATTAACTCCACAGGACGTACTGTGAGACGAGCGTTAAGTTGCTCAGTGTATTTTTCCTGGTGAAATAATTCAATAAATAAATAAATAAATAAAATTATAGTAATATCCTGAATCAGTTGTGTTAGGCCCAAAGTAGTGGCCATTTCAAGAATTACATGGCACTGGTCAACCATTTTCCAATTTATATTGAAGTTGCCAATTAGTATCAATTCATGACTGGCTGTATATTCTCCCATCAGCTCTTCTATCGATTCAAAAACCTTATAGTTAGCTTTTGGGGAATGATACAGACCTAATAACAACAACGGTTTACTGAAGATAAGTTTAATCTCCAGTAATACACCTTCTGATCCATTCCACTCTATGTTACTGACCTTCTTATTAATATCTAAGGATTTATCTGCATAAATAAGGACCCCCCATTTTGTTCTGTCATGTCTCCATAAATTAAATCCCTGCATTTGTATCTGCTCATTTGTTACCATTTTACTCAACCAGAATTCAGTGATTATGATGATGTCAGGTTTATATTTATAAATCCATTCTCTAAAATATTCTATTTTAGGTAACAGACTGCACATGTTCATATGAACTGTGCTCAGATGTTGTGCCATTAAAAGAACCACTGCTGGCCCAGTGGCGCTGAGGGTTGAGGCACTGGGCTCCACACCTTGTGCCACGCTGGTGACCCAGGTTCAGGAATAGACTTGGGCCGTCGGGGGGCAGAGGAGGATCAAGCATCCCAATGGATGCTCTCCTCCTCCTTCAGGGGTGGGTTCCTGGGGTGCCTTGAGCACCCATTGCACTGATGCCTATGGAAGCATGGTGTCGGGGCACAGGCAATTCTTCAGAACTGGGAGGGAGACGTTGTGGACACTTGGCAATGGCATGTGTTAGCACTCGTCGTCTGCCTGGATGTCAGTCCCTGCGCCGACGCCTCAGGGGTAGTGGACCTAAGAGGGAGAAGATGCAGAAAAAAAACGCCTACCCCAAGATGATGACTGACCTAATCCTCGAACCAACTACCACCGGCAGACCCCTAATGTGCAGGTGCTTCAGAAGGAGGAAGATAAGGGGGAGGAAGGCCGACACTCTAGGAGCAGACTCTGTGGTAGAATTGCCGGGGGTGATCAAGTCTGAAGGATTGGGGTGAGTGGATAGTAAGGTGGGATAAAAAGAAAAAAAAGATCAGCTGTTATATCTATATTCAAATAATCTTCAGCGTCAGACAGATCCACTCTCTACATGGATTTTTTGTACTGGTCCAGGATTCAGTTGGACATCACCACTAAATATCAAAATTAATGATAAAAACAATTTACAACATTTAAATCCTTGTCCATACATAGTCATTTGGTACCTGCGTTGTCCCCTTTTTTTATTTGAATATCCCAAAGTAGACACATTTCTTATGAGTAAGGGCCATTTTCTTCAGGCATTATATAGGTACTTATGCACCATTTTTAGCAGATGGCTTTCCAGACCAGTGCATGTTATCCTCCCAAATCCATGCCACTGTGCCCCTGCCTGCTATGCCTGTAGAATTCATACCACCAACCTCCCACCGACCTAATCCCGCGTTGTAGTCAGCAGTTTGAGCCACAACAAGCAGACAGGAAAAACACCACCAAAAATAGATACATCTTAGTTATATTCAATCTATCTAAGTTTACTATCATAATTCTCTGATTTAGGGACTGAGGGTAAATTTCCTATTGCACAATCTGTTAAGGACTAGAGACAAAATTCCTGATACACAATCAAGATGGACAAATATCATGCAAAACAGCTCAAAATTTACCCACCTTTAAAACATGTGCCCGTAGGTAGATACTAAAATTTTCATATACAGTTCAAAATTCAGGCTTTTCCCTCTCTTAAAGCTTGTACCTACAGGTGACTACTATAATTTACATGTACAGTTCAGATTCGGCGGTGCCTGGGCAATCTGTATACGTATACTCAAATAATTATAAAACACAGAAAACAGATTACCTTACTCTAGGTACCACTTAGATGCTGGGCTAGAGCCTGTCTAATTCTTGTAGCATGTTCCCCTGCTTTGCTGCATTCAGACTCTTGTTTTTTACTAGCAACAGACTATGGTAAAACATCAACATCACCCTCTAACATCCATTCCAAATTAAAAACGTCTCCTTGAGGCTCACAGATGCTGTGTAAAGTGCAGCACATAAGCACAACTACAGGAACAAACTGAAAGTCCATATCAAGCCTTTTTAGAAGATATAACCATCATCCCTTAAGTCAGCCAGATGTATGTTGACAGACGGTGATTAAAGTGTTTCTGCTCCCAAGGCAGTCTTCTGATGTCCGTTAATGATTTTGTTAGCTGTGGCATCAATAGGTATTCAGGGTAAATGAATGGGCCCCTGCACCTTAACAATTTCCTGGGTCACATCTGGAAATAAAAGTCCATCCACTGGGGGCATAGCTTAGGTCCTAATGTGATCGCTGCCTGATTCAAGCGCTCTGCTGACCCAGGGTTTAATTCTCACTATTTACACCATTTAACTTAGTTTACTTAAGAGGTGTAGCAGAAATATTCGATCTTGACCATCTAGGAACAAAACAATTCACTTTTAATCTCCAGCTTTCAGCTACTAAAGCTATCGGAGCCGACTGTGTCTCCCACTTCTCAGTATGGCACACAGCAGCAGTCCAGATGCTCCCAAGGGCCTCAATATGCAGCAGATCAATGATATGTTCCTGGCCTTGATGCAACACATGGCTGAGGTCACTCTGGCCTCGAACAACACTAGTATGGCTATACAACAAATGGATGCCAGGGTCTGCAAAAACTGATTCGCAAGTAAGTTGCAACACAGATGCCATTGACTCACTAGATTCCAATGTTCATGAGCAAGAAAAAAAACATCCACATGCTCCAAAATAAAATCGACGACATGGAGAACAGGAGCCAGTGCAACAACCTACAACTCCTAGGTTTCCCTGAGGGTGCAGAATGGGGGAACCCTCTGGACTTCTTGTATGATGTCTTGCCTGAAGTCTTGTGCCACGAGCTGCCTCCTGGCCTGGCGTTCGAGTGAGCCCACAGGACACCAAATCCTCCACCGAAACCAGGAATGCAGCCTAGACCTCTCATGGTTCGAATTCTGAACTTTGCTGACAAGGATTGGATTACCTTCAGGACCCGGGAGCTCGGTGCCTTCTCTTGGCAGGGCCACAAAATCCTAATTTTTCAGGACTACTCTTGAGAATTGGCAGGCAAACGGAAGGAATACACTGATGCCCACAGCCTGATGCACTCTTTGGGTATTCACTTCTCGCTGCGATACACCTCCACAATGCACCTGGAAGTGAATGGAGCCCCAGTCTCTTTCTGAACCCCAGAAGCTGTCATGGACTATCTCCAATGTAATTCACCTCCTCATAATAGAGCTGACCCTCCGATCCAACAAAACAACATCTCGGCCACACCAGGGCAAAAAATCTGATGGCTGACACATCAAACTTAGGAGATGAGTTCCAGCACAGCCACAATTTCAAAGGGGCAGCTCTGAGCCTTTCAGCCAGATCCCACAAGTGGCAGCAATCAGGCAAGCATGCCAGACAGATTCACCCACAAGACCATGTGGCAGAGCATGGACATTGGCAGGAAGAATTAACGGAGACCCTCGATACCAGCATCAGCAAGTTCTCAACCCTGAATCGCTACACAGCACTGGCCCCTGTGGAACTGACTGAACCCGCAGAGTTTCCTGACTATCCAAAGGAGTAGATGGTGCTTGAGGCCTCCGCTACTGGAGCAGAACTACAACAATGGACTGTAGAGGAGCCTCCTAGCACAGCCTCCCCTCCGCTGCATTGCTCACCACATTCTGTGGATCTTGGCCCGGACTAGTGGGCATCCCACTCTTCAGTCGGAGCAGAAGAACCCCAGGCAACAACATTACAGGACCAGACATAGATAAGTGTCCTTTTGTCTATTTTTCTTTCAGTCAGGGCATGGGTATGAGCTCAGGGAAAGGTACACAGATGGCCACTGATTTCTAATTTACTGGCAGTTTGTGGTTAATACCCGGGAAGTTTACAGATCTCGGCCCCTCCACTGCCCATTCAGGGAGTCTTGGCCTAATATCTTTGCCCTGCCGACCAGAAAATTGCTCCTAGGACATTTTACAGTAATTATGCATAACTGTTGCTCCCGTTATCTGGTTTTATATAATGTTACGGTTATTTTTGCTACACTTGTTGATTTTATTTAAAATGCCTCCTGAGAGGGGTGGGGTGAGGGAAACCAACTGCACAGGCCTGTCGATTGACACAGGTAGATGGGTTTGTACCTTGCTACGGGGGAGCCTGTTTATCCAGGCAGCACACTGTCCTTCTCTGGATGAGGGCAGGCCTTGCTAATCTATAAATTTTCTATACAGAACAGAGGATGTCTACCTCACTGGTGCCCCACTTCTCTCCTTCCCCCCTCCCCATATCCTTGCGGGGGTCTACTTGATGTGGGCACAGGGATACTGTACATTGATGTGGCATTTTTGCTAGGTATGAATGTTGAGGCTCTTACCACAGACACCACAGTGCCCTCATTGTCGCTACACTGCTAATCCCCAGGTGCCTTCAGGCCTGAGAGGCATTTATCTTGTGGTGTACACATCCGATTTTGCTCTACTCCCTGGGATGGTGTGGCTTGGATGAGTTCAGCCCACATGTACTTCTACACTTCTAGCACTCTCACAGATTCGGGATCCCTGGTTCCTAGTAGATCCCCTATCCAAATCACCCCCCCAGTGGAAGAGTGGGTTAGGCCTGAGAGAATCGTGTCCTCGGCCTACTAAACTGACCTCTACCACTGCACAGCCACGCACACTACCTGTAAATAGTTTATACTGTGTTAATGTTTTCTTGTTGATGCTGTCTATACTCTGTGATATACTGTCTGCTTACTGGTTAATATGCAAATATCTATCTGCCTCTATCTGATGTTATGTCGTGCTACTGCCTGGGGCCATACCCACTCAACAGAGGTGTACTGCATTTGCCTTGGAGTCCTCGAATGACCCCTCGCACTTGCCAGCTGTTCATACCTCATCCTTAGTTGATCTTCCATTGCACCCTTGACTATGGATGATATTTCCTTTGTCACCTGGAATGTCAGTGGGCTTAACACTCCGATAAGATGGAAAAAGGTATTAACGCAGCTGAGGAGAGTGAAGGCCCAGGTTGCCTTCTTGCAAGAAACAAAACTAACCAGGCAGGATCATACATACCTGGTGAGAGACTGAGTGAGGAAGGAACTTCATGCCAGTGCCCCATGAGGAAAAGAGGTGTGGCTATCTTGTTACATAAATCACTACCCTGGTCCAATCTGAAGAGTAAATCAGACCCCCAGGGCAGGTGGGTGTTGGCCCTGCTTGATACCCCTAATGGGCACATTCTTTTGGTAAATATATATGCCCTGAACGAGGATTACCCCACCTGTTTTCTGCACCTAACAATCAGAATAGAAGCCATGAGTGAACCAGAGACAACCATTCTAGTGGGGTGGGGATTCAATCTCACGTTGGTGCCAGTACTGGACAGAAATGATCATGGCAAAAAGACACACACCAGAGGGGTGCTGGCTATGCTGAGGCTGAGCTCTGAATTCCAGCTGGTTGACATCTGGCACCTCACCCACCTCAAGTAATGTGACTACACTTTCCATTCTGGGGTCCATGGCACCTTCAGCAGATTGGATTTTTGGCTGATCTCACAAACCCTCACTCAATCTGTCCTTGACTCCAAAATTCTCCCCACTGTTCTCTCAGATCACGCCCCAGTTCAGTTGCTACTATCCTGGGGTGATCCCTCACCCTGATGTCCCACATGGAGGCTTGACCCTCTCCTCATGCGTGGCATAGATTGGACTAAGTCTGAAACTAGATTGTTCCTACAAGAGAACCCTATTTCTGATACCTCTGCTCAAAACACCTGGAAAGCATATAAAGCTAACATGAGGGGGAAGATCATAGGATATGCTGCACATAAGAGAAAGGACAGAGAGCAGAAGTTGACTAGGCTGGAAAGGGAGTTTGCCACCGCTGAAAAGGCCCTTAAGGCCATGTCCCACCACAACCCCCACTCTGCCTGCGGCTGACAGGTCCTTATACCTCGTATGAGAATAAATGAGCCCCTGTCCTGGAAGGCTGATCTGGCTCTGCTTCGAGTACATCATGCATACTGGGAAGCGGGGACAAAAGTGGGGAAATGCTGGCATACCAACTCCGGAAGCAACAAGTGAATAGATACATCAGTGGGCTTAAGAACCACACCACAGGAGGTGAATGATATTATGTCAGCATTTTACTCACAGTTGTATACCTTATCCCGGGCTGAAACCCATGAGTTCCTGGATACCATATCCATGCCTGAGTTATCACCAGCCGAAAGTGCAGCCCTTGAGGTCCACCTAACCACCGAAGAGATCTCTGCTGCCCTGTTATTTGTTTAAAAAGGTAAGGCCCCGGGGGGGGGGGTTCTCTGTGGACTTTCTTCAGGCTATGGCACCTATGATTGCCCCACTACTCCGCCAGGTGTTCATTGAGTCAGAGGACAAGGGCATGCTACCACTCATTCTCTGGGAGGCAATAATAACTGTTCTGTCAAGAAAGGGGAGGATCCCACTGAGGCAGCCAGCTACTATCCCATATCTTTGATAAACTTTGACAGTAAAGTGTATGCAAGAGTTCTGGCCAACAGACTAAACCCTCCTTTACCCTCCCTGATTCATTCTCCTAAGTTGGATTTATACAAGGGAAATATAGTACTGACCATATACGAACACTTCTCAATCTCATTCATCTAGCCAAAGAGGTAGGCACCCCAGTGGTTGCTCTGGCAATTGATTTTGAGAAGGCATTTGCTTCTGTTGAATGGGACTACCTCCATACTGTCCTTGAACATTTTGGATTTGGACCCCACTTTCGGGCTGCCATCATGGCTCTCTATATTTCCCCTCAAGCATGGGTGCTAACCGACTCCATACTATCTGATCCCAACTCCACTAGGGAACTAGGCAGGAGTGTCCCCTTTCTCCCCTCCTATTTGTACTGGCTGTTGAACCCCTGGCATCCACAATCCAGCAGGACCCACACACTAGAGAGATACAGTTGGGGAAGTCTCACTATTCCACCCTGATGTACGCAGATGATCTGCTGGTCCCCTTAGAGGATGCACAGCCATCAGTCTTCCCTTTACTGGACCTTCTACAATAATTTACACATATTTCAGGTCTCAAAGTTAACCAAAATAAAAACTGAGATACTCCACCTCAATCTGACATGTCACACTCAGAGTACCCCCAACTTGGTCTTAAGTGATCACAAGACACCATCACTTATTTAGGTATCAGAGTAGGGGCCAATACTGACAGATGATGGGATAACAATCTAGGTCCCCTGATGTCTGAATGTAAGGGTGAACTGAAACAATGGCACCAGCTACACCTCACTATGGCTGGCAAGATTGGCTGCCTTCAAAATGTCAACGGCACCCAAATTTGTTCACTTAATATCACACATTCCTTTATATCTACCCCCATATTAGTATCGGAAGTTGGATGGGATGATTGACTCCTTCCTATGGGGTGCCAACCGAACCCATTACAGCCAGAACATGCTTAGGGCACACTGGACTCAAGGGGGGGTGGGGTTTAGCCTGGATGGAGAGGTATAAGTTGGCTTACCACTGCTCTCAAACTCCAAAATAGTTTCAGCTTCACTCTAACTGTTCCCCCCAGTGGCTAGAGATAGAACAAATACTCCCTATGTTAGCTTCCCTACTGTGGGCTAACACACCCGAACACTTCAAACTCATCCTACCCTAGGACCCTCTATACATTACTAGACGATATTACACAAAAAAATGGAGACCCCCCACGACCCCTCCACTTCACCCCTCTGTGGAGTAATTCTCTTATAAAGATAGTGGGCAACCATGTACTATGGTCAAAATGGTGGGACAGGGGCATCTTTTTTATCAAAGACTTGCTGGCTCCCAACACTAGGGCAGTGGACACCTTCCAAAACCTGCAACTTTGGTGGTCCCTACTTACATCTGACTTCTGGAGATACTTACAGTTAAGGGATGCAGTTAACCCCCTCCTTCTCCCTGATTCATGCCCAGTTAGAGCCTCCTCTAAACTCAGTTCTTGGCTTTGTTTACCAGTAGAGTCAGCAGGGGCAATATATGCCTCAGTGAGGGACTCCCTGCCGAATCCGGCATACTCATCAAAGATCAAATGGGAAAAGGCCTTAAACATACAGATCTCAGACAACCAGTGGGCTCAGTGTTGGAATACCAAACACACTGCACACAGGGATGCCCGGAGAAGGCTGATACACAATAAAATACTGCACTCCTGGTATAGGACCCCTGCAGTGCTAAAGAAGGCTATGGTATTGACACAAGACAACTGCTGGCGTTGTCAACAGACTTGAGGAGATTTATCTCATATTCTCTGGCAATGCTCCCTAATATCCCTTATATGGCTAAGAGTCTCACAAGAGGCCAGCAAGATTCTTCATCACCCTTTATCACCCTTAGCCCCTCTGCTGCTGTTCAGCATGAGGTCAGAGGCTCCATACCTCACCGCTCAAGAGTTCAGATGGCTAATGCTGCTCTGTGTTCAGATGAAATATATAATTCTTGAAAACTGGAGAAGCCCCACCACACCCGCCATTACAGAAATGTTCTCAGCTCTTGCAGCACTGCATGAACTGGATAGGCATTCCCATGTAGTACTTGCATAGGCAGGGAAGTTCCAACAATGCTGGGCACCATATCTGGCATACCTGGCTCCCAGGGCCAGCATTAGCTGAAGATAATTCACCATAACTACTGGATTATACCTTAACAGCAACTCATATGGATATTGACTTTTCTCCTTGTAGTAGATATGTAAGCAGCAGTTACCTCTGTTTTTTAAAGACTGTCTTGTATATAGTTTGATATATGATGCTTTCTTAGCTGGACAACTCTTAGCTTTCTATGTCTTTTACAATTCCAAGATTTCTGCTTATTTGTCTGAGTTTACTTTGTCGTGACCTTTTCTCCTTTTCAGACCCAGCACCAAGAATAACCGCTGGAAGGTACATCTTTCTGAATACCTTAAGCATTGACTTTGAATCAGCAGCGGTACCTCTTACTTTTCATAAGGTAGAAAAAATTGGCAGACTGGATGGCCTTGCAGTCCTTCTCTGTCATCAACTTCTATGTTTCTACTAAGGTATGCCTTATGGTCATCTATTTGAAATCAGCTACAGCTAAAGAAACTTTGTCTGCTGATGAGTGCTTTGAAACCTTTGGACTGCGTTTATTGTCAGGGGCTAGCAACCCCCTCTTAGCACCAGGACCCACATACCACAGAGCACACCTGTCCTTGATTTACATATGCAAGAAACAAGCAGAATGTGAAGTGCAAGAATAAACAAAAATGATGACTTGCCACAAATGCATATGAGGAAGACGTGACGTGCTGACTGCTTTTCCTGAAGCTGTGTATTTGACAGAGACCACCACATTGCAAGCACCCCATGCCCCTAAAATAACAGGAGTTTTGGGGCCCCAGAGATTGAAGACCAATCAGTGGTTTAAACCTTACAACCAATGCAAGATTAACTCCTACAGCTAGGTCCCAAATACAACCACAAGCACTGGCGCAGTAACAGCTGTTGTAGGAACACACCTTGTCAGTCCTTGCACCTGTGGGTAGGGGCAAGCCCAACCAGCAAGACACACCACCATACACCAGCACCCCCACCCACCAAATGTAATGGGAGTTTTATCGGTCCCCAGCAAATGATGACTAATCTGTGGGTTACGCCCAACAACCATGGCAAGAGGAACTCCCTAGCTGGGTTCCTAACGGAGGTCACAGGGCCATGAACGGTGACCAAAAGTAAAATGCTGCACAGAAAACAAAAAAGACATTCTATACAAAAAAAAAAAAAACATTCTAGAGAGGATACAGTATAGGGAAACAAAATGATACAGGGCCAGCAGAGCAGATGTGATAAGGATCAGTTTAAGGCCCTGAACAAACACTGGGTTTAGACAAAAGGGGAGTGGGGAGACATGAGAGAGACATGCAAGGTCCATAGCGACTGACTGTGATGTCACAACAAGGGTAACACGATGTAAAGGCAGGCCAACTGTCATGGACAACAATCCTGTCCCACTACAAATGTAATTAGTAATACATAATAGGGAGTAGAAATCCATAGATGGTAAATGGAATACAATGGTAAATGTGTGAGAAATTTACATTGTTACAGTGTAAACAGAGGCATCATTATAAGTGAAATAGCAGACACCACCTTGACTAGCTGGACAGTCAGGGCTCAGCACAAATAAGAAATATTTCCAGCACAGTGACCTCAGTTGTAAAGCACATAATAGTCTACATGCATCAGCGGCAGAGCCTGAGAACAGCTGTGGGAAAGCCTGAGGCATCCATGCTCCACATCTACCCAGAAATGACAGCCCAAGGCCCAGGATCCAAGTAGCTGTCAAAGCTATCAGTTCAACGACTTGTTCAGTACTGAGTGAAATTTAGTATGTGCATGGCAGCTTTGCATAAGCAAAACTTGAAATGCTGATACGACGGGTGGGAAGTTTCAAATATGACAGTTGGTTTGAAACAAGTAAACAAGATATATTCTAGCAGAGAAGGCTATTAGCAGCATTGTGTGCACATAAAACCACTGGAAAGCAAGCACAAGAAATTGTTTGAAAGTCAGCAGTACCCCTGAGGGACCAGGGCTGACAAGACCGGAGAAGGTGGGAGTGGGTTGTATAAATTAAGCGGCAAGTGAAAAACAGCAATGCTGCAATTTCCTCATATATAACAAACATGTTAAAGTATATTGTAATCCAATCTTATGCCTGTAATTTTAAGCATTTATTTAAATCGTGTTACTAGTAATTAGCTATGAGCATACTTAAGTCTGTTGCACCATCCTGTTTACAGACAGAAAAGGATAGGAATAAACACACAATGCAACCAATTTGATCTACAGTTGAGTAAAGAGTTGAGTTCCAGGGACAGAGGAAGGGAGAGGAGCTCAGTGCACTAAGTACCTCTATATCAGGTTAAAATTGGTATGGAAACTGTATTTCTGCCAGGGTATCAATGGTGTTTCTGTGGTTGGTGCATTCGGGGTTGTTAAACTTGGGATTGTCATACTAGGGGAGAGAGAGATCCTGCTTAAACACTTATTGCAGTGTCAGTGGCTCAGTAGGTAGCACACTCGCCTCTGAGGCTGGGAGATCAGAGGGCTGTGGGTTCAGTTCCCACATCTGGCACTTGGGTTAATATCCCAGTACTGACACTGTAGTGCAGCATGAGAGGGGTGCTGCACTTCTGAGGTGCCGTCTTTCGGATGAGACATTAAACCGAGGTCCCATCTGACTGGATTGGTGGTAGTTCAGGTGGATGTTAAAGATCCCATGGCACTTATTGAAAAGAGTAGGGGACAGTTTTATTGAAAACAAAAATTGTACAGACAAAATCACCATAAGATACATTAATGATATGTGTGCAAGAAAAACCAAAACACACATGAGATATAACAAAGGCAAGAAAAGGGGAAAGAAAAAAAAAAAGAAGAGAGAAAAAGACATAGCATGAGTCCTTCAAGTCACAGCTGAATCTGTGTTTGTGATCCATGGAATGGCTGCCAACAGAGTCAATGCCGAACACAAAGTCCTTTCACGTTCGTAGATGTTCTTCAAGTCCGCCACTATCTTCCTCTCTAGTTCAGAATAAGAACAAGTCTTTTGCTGTAATGTAAACAAACAACTTGCCATCCAAATGTTCCATTTAATCACAAGAAATACACGATTTAAAGTGTCCTGTGCCACGGAGACCAGTGAGAGGAAAAAACACCATACATAACATTTTGATATGTGACAGAGGAAAATATAGGAACAGCCCAGGAATGTGCCAGGAAAGTCCACCAATTTTGAATATATGAGCAGTCAAAAAACAAATGTGGTATAGTCTCCAGTGCATTAATACAGCGAGGTCTAGAACAGAAATGATCATGAGACTGCTTGTGTTTGTGGTTGTCTTTCACATTTATCCTTTCATGACATGATAACCAGTGAAAGTCCCACATGAGGGTCGGGATCCTAGAACATCGCAACAAAACTAGAAGTGAAGAAAGGTGACTGGCTGGACATTTGACAAAAGGATTGTACCCTACAAACGGAGGATAAAAGCATCTTATACAATGCCTTATGCGTGTCGTGATGAGAGTCTGAGGTGAAACTGCCCACTGTTTCAAACGAGAAACATATGCTTAACATACAGCGGATGCCCTCAATTTGTCGCAACACTCCCAAAGAATCATGTTCCACAGGTGAAACCAATACCTTCAAGAGTCGTAGAAACCATGCTTCCCACCCTCTGAGTGTTAACCAGTAAAGGCCGCAAGTTGGCAGAGAGAAAAATACTAGAAAAGAATAGCAACGGATTAATCATCTGGACACCGCCTTTAGAGGTTGGTAGGTGGACATTCCTCTTAATCGGTTCAACCGACTTCCCCAGAGGGCCTGAAAAACAAGCGAAAACCATAGTTTCCAGTTGCTTCGGGATTCGGAACACGTAACTTAAATACAGGAACAGAGGGAGGAGATAAGTTTTAATCAGAAAAACACGCTTCTTCTTCCCGAGCTGTCCCCTATTCCAAGAGGCCACCATGACTCGTCCCTGCTTCAATTTAGCATCCCAGTTAAAGGAATCAGAATCTCATATCCAGAAATATATACCTAGTATACAAATTGGGCCTTCTACCACTTGTAAAGAACCAATACTATCTAAAGAGGCGACTGAGGAACCAAGCCGTATCCCCAAACTCTTGCCGAAGTTTAGACTTGCTCCAGATAATTCACCGAAGGAGGAACATTCCTGAAGAGAGACAAGCACTGAGGCCTTGTCAGCTACAAGGAAACACATATCATCAGCATATGCGATCTCTGATACGTGATCGTAGAGCCGAACATGAGATGGCACGGATCTGAGGGTGGGCATTAAGACGACAAAGCAAAACATCCAGAAAAAACATATAATAGAGGGCTCAATGACAGCTCTTGCAACTCCCCGCTTTCACGGATCATAGGGCCCACCCAACCATTAATCAGCGGAACGACAGTAGCCGGCCCTATAAAACGTCTGAATCCAACGGAGCATCTTATCAGGAACATGCATAAGATGCAGCGTGTTCCATAAAAAAATCATGGTTAACTGAATCAAAAGCAGCCTTTTGGTCAACCGAGACAATAAGTCTCAAAGTGGAATCCGGAAACCCATGGGAAAATAATTCACAGAGGAGAATTAGGTGATCAGAAATTCTCCTGTTCGGTATGGAACAGGATTGGGCTGGGTGAATAACTGTTTCCACGATCCCAAGCAAACATTTTGCGATGAGTTTCATCAATATCTTAAAATCAGTGTTCAACATACATAGGGGGTGCCAGTTTTCAAGAGAGTGAATGTCACCTTTCTGTTTGTATACATAAATCAAGGTGCCCTTTCAGAACTCCAGAGGGACAAATTCATTGGCAAGCAGGAGGCAAACACAGAGGTTAATTCTGAGAGGAGGTAATCCCCCAGAAATTTGTACAAGGCAGGAGGAAGGCCGTCTGGACCAGGAGTCCGTTGTATGGGCAAGGAGGAGATGGCTAACTGAATCTCCATTTCCGTGAAGGGTAGACATGCAGTTTCTGCACTCTGCAATGAAGGGGAAGGAACATCAAGAGTACCATACAAGATTCCCAGGTCAATCGATACAGCAGGAAGAGGGGAAAACAAAGCAGTCATATGGTCTGTGACTATCTGACAGATGTCCGAACGTGAAGTACAAAGATCCCCGTTCGAGTTAGAAAGACATAACATAGATTTATGGGCAATCTGGTGATAATTAGATTCAAACGGGCAGATGACTTCCCGTGTGCCTTTTACATTGAAGCTATGTTGGTAGTACAGTTGTTGCGATTGTCTAGACTGGAAATTCAACATATCCCTCTGCACTAATTGTATCTGCTGTGAAAGATCTTGTCCCATCAAATGTTCTAGTGATAACAAAGACTGGAAATGAGCCCTTTTCTGTAAATATTCAAGATAATCAGTCCTGCACTTTTTACGACTATAATTTTTCAACAAAACGGTAAGATCATGTTTCGTGTCCATCCACCATTGAATTAGATCATCATACATGGGAAACACAGACTTGCGAGCATAGATAAATGACAAAAGTGTTTGCTGAAACAATGGCACCTGCAACAAGGATATACTGAATTTCCATAAACCCGGCCCTTTACTGAAACAGGCAGGAGATCCAAAACCAACAGAGAGTAGCTTATGGTCAGAAAAGGCTACCACCTGTACTACAGCCGAATTGACCTCTAACGACGTGACACAAAAAGCAAAATCTATGCGGTAGCCAACCTACCCTTTTGAAATGTAGGAGTATGTTGTTTTGTGAATGTCAAGTAAGTATTCGTCAAACGAGAAGTACGGATCATGCGTCCCAACACAAGCGAGCCACAATATAATTTTTTGGTAGCAGCAAAAGAATTCTTATCCTGAAGGCTAAGGCCACAGTTAAAATCACCAGAGAGCAAAATCCGGAGGGAAGAATGTAAATAAGGGCGTATTAAATCAAAAGGAGCTATACGCTCGGTCTTAATTTGGGGGGCATATATATTCACTACCTGATACGAGCTTTTCCCAATCAAAAAGTCCAAAATGAGTGCTCTACCAGGGGCCAAATCAGTTTTAAAAGTCTGAACTCTTGGACATTAATTAAAATACCAAGACCTGAGCAGGAGTCTTGGCCTATAGACCAAAAAGAAGGACCCAGAAGCCAATCTCGGTGTGCCAGTCGGATCTCCTGCACAGTGTGGAATCTTGTATCCTATAACAAAAATATCCCTAATGGCAAGAACCTCAAAAAAGAAAACACCAGCCGTCTTTTATCCAGACGTTTCAAACTATTCACATTAACAGTATGACAGGCAAATTGTGACATAGTAGCATAAAGATTAGGTAAATAGCTTCATTAAGTCTTTGCTTCCCAGCCACCTTGGTCCCTTTCAGCCTGACTTTGGCCTTCCGCTTTTGTGAAAGGCCGGTCGGTCGCGCCAACTGAATTTCTGAATCAGTAAGACCATCAGGGAGGGAAGAAGTTATAGAGGAAGAGTCAGACTCGCCACCCGCGCATCCGACATCGCCTGAAGCACCTCAAAGGTATCTGATAGGAACACCGACGGGGCGAGGCTTCTCGGAGGGATGGTAAGGCGCGGATCCAGACCTCAATGACCTGCAATACATTATTTTAGCAGGTTCCTGAGGTGGAGGCATGTCACTAGGGCCAGGACCCCGATTATTTATTCTTGTACCAAGGCACAGTCGGAAGAGGAGTCACCCCAGGGGCTGAGCACTGGTGGCGGACTTAGGTACAGTACCACAGGAAGCCTCCGGGACTAAAGCCTTCAGGGGAAGGGGAGCTGCTACATTGGGGGGGCACCCAAGGTGGTGCGAAGGTGAGCCTTTTGAGCTTGTGTAATCACAAAACGTTGGTCGACACCTCCGTCATGTGTTACCTTAGTATGCGCTGCCCATTGACATGATTGGAACATGTGTCCTAGCTCATCACAAAGATTGCACCTACAGTCATTCAGACAGTGCATACCCACATGTCCCATCTCACCACAGTTGTTACATTTAATCTTATCGCACACACTGCTCAGGTGCGAGGGATCACCGCATCTGTAACACGCCTTGGGCTAGCCTGGGTAAAACAGGACCCCTCTATCCCGACCAAGAAAAAAGAATTAGACAAATGCACAGGACCAGACTCAGAAGCATTCAACATTACTTTAAATTTCCAGCCCCCCGTCCAGATATTCTCAGAGTCCAAAATAGCCTCCGGCTGACCCTGGATATTGCAACGCTGTTTCAGCCAATAAACAATATCAGAGACATCTACTCCCTCATTACGAAACATAATATTGACTATCTTAAATGCCGGTTTAGAGAGGGGTATAGCCTGAAACGGGGTCCAAAGAGCAGTATTACACAAAGCATGATATTTTGACCAAAAACGTTCAAGTCCATGAGATGTCTGAAAACTAATATCAAATATTGATTCACCCGACACATGTATCAAGGCATATATTTCATGAGCAAAAAACTTCAGGGAGTCTTTCAGAAGTGTCCTGATCACATACACACGGTCGGGGGTGGTCCAGCAGCCCACCTCGGTAAGAAAACGTGACAGCATTGTGTCGTTTGGCTGCCAGAACTGGAAATTTAAACAAGGAAGAAAAGGGCCGAGCTGGCCCAGTCCGCACAGAAGGTGGACGAACATTGACAGAGGCATTAGTAGTCGGTAGGTTTGGACCAGACAAAGACTGATTGGCAGGGACCTGATTAAGGTCCAAGATAGGGTTCTGGGTTAAATGTAGCTCTCAAGAGGAGATCCAAAGGATCAGGAGTACCCAGAGAAATCTTTCTCCCCTCTCAAGTCCAGAACATCCACAGGGCTAGGGGACCGATGGGAGACGGCCCCGAGACCCACGAACCTGCTGAGGGTCTTGCACCCAGCCAGCTTCCCTAAGCGCCGCTTCCACGGACCATGTGGGGGTGATAGTGGGGTTCACTGTACCGGGAGATGACTGTCGGGGGGGGGGCTACAGCAGCTTCCAACCCAGGGGACGAGCTGACCTCCACAATATTACTTACTGAACCTGTTGCACCCTCAGCAGCAAAGGAAGTTCAGGGACATCCCCACCAGGCGTCTCCGAAATCGTTACGGCAGTCTCCATAGGTAAACCCTCAGAATCCATCTTAGCGACGCCAGAAGGAACAATACTCACACCCTCCAACCTGACACGGTGAAGTTCTTGCTGTAGCTTCAGTTTCAGGAGAGCTGTGTAGCGGCTGCCCGCCACTAACAAGCGATCGTAGCACACGCCTCCGACTCAAAGATTCCGAGTCCAAGGAAGTATGCTCCTCCCGCGGTCCCCCATCATTATCAGGAGATTCCGGTCGAGCTTCTCGTTGACAAGCGTTACCCACGACTGCAGGCATTTCCTCGATACAAACAGCAGGCACATCACAAACAGGTACTTCGTTTTGAAAATCCATCAAGGTCTCTCCATTATCAGAGACAGGAGTCGACACCAGGTCTCCTGCCCCTACAGCTCCGTCTTCAGCAGGCAACAGAGCATCCTCCATCTTGGACAGGGATTCCCCTCTCACAGAGTAGGGGAATTTCCCCAGTGTTCAGGCCAGATTTCCTTCATTCACTCAAAATACCACCGACCGCTTAATCTGGTTCAAGGTCAGTTGGCATTCATCTGTATCCCCCTTCCCCAGGTCGTGCCTGAAAATAGGAAGGATTTGTCTAGTGCACTTACCCAGTCAACAAAAACTAAATAAAAAATAAAATAAATAAATAAAAAGTGCAGCCGAAGGTGTTTTAGATTCTGTGCACCTGAGGTTTGACTAACCAGAATTGTGAGGTGTTTCTGTGGGATATTTTTAGGTTGCGCATTCAGGGTTGTTACACATACATGGTCATCATACTGGGAGGAAGAATTTAAAAAATTAATCAGAGGGTGCTTTGTGCATTTGAGGACTGAGGATCCATCGTATGGATCTATTTGTTGTTTTATCTGAATTTACCTTGCTGGGAAATGATGGGGGGACTGTGAATTGTGTGGGGATTGTGAGAGTTTGTGGGGATCGGGTGGTGGGTGGACACCGAACAAAGGAGGCTGAGGGAGGGACTTACTGAGTGGGCCTAGGTCATCACTTTGGTGTTGGCTAGGTGGGGATAGGCCACATACTTAAAATGTGGGGGGCTACGAATTGTTACAGACAGCAGAACAGATAAGAAGGGGAGAGGGTGAAGGAAGCAGTAAGACAAAATAGACCAGTCAGCAGAGGAAGGATTGTTAGCTGTAATGGATGTGGGCACTAGGTCACAATGCTTTCAGCTACAACAATGCGGTCAACAACTGAGCAGTAACAATGGTGCCCGCAATAGCAGTGCCAAGTAAGAATGCCGCAAGACACAATCATGCCAATGGTAACAGTCCAAAAACACACGAAGGACCGCTACCTTGGCAAGAAAATAAAGCTGCCTGCCTCCGTGCCCCTGTAAATAACATATCTAACTCTGAGAGGGGCGTGGATCTCGGGGACTCGGCCCTGACATTTTGGCTTTTAGAAAAGACAGACTACACTATGAGTGGGAGAAAATGAGAAACTGCCGGGTTGGGAGACCAGGAACAGAACTTTGGTCTGCAACATTGTGCTGGCTGAGCTGCTGCTGCCTTAACCCTCTCTGCAACAAAAGCAGCTCTGCCAGCTACCACATTTTCCTTGTACTTATGCAGTGCACCCTCAATATTGCCTGAATAGCTACGGGGTAGCGGTAGTTGATATATGCTATTCTACCCCTGTCGCTATTTAGGCATTATGAGATCCTGACAGCACAGTTTAGACAGCGCTGTTCAGGAGTTGCTATACTAACTGGGTAGGATGGATATGGGGCCATAGTCTTCATGGAGATATTGTGGAAAACAGGGGGGTGACTGGTGTGCAGGAGCCTAGAGCAATTAAGAAGAGAGGTACAGTGGCTTAGCTGGGAGTTGAAATGCAGGAGTGGGGGAAGCAGAGATGATCAGCAGGGGCTGTTAGGGCAGGTAGTATCTGCTTTGGGGCACAGTGATAGCAGGCATAGGACAGAAAGTAAACAAGTTACACAGGGACTGAGGCATGCTGTCATCAGGGAATGTACATAACTGGCAGAACCAAGGAGGAGGAATGGCAAGTGGTAAGGAATGGGGGTGAGTGGGTCTACTATAAGAAGGGCAAAGGGAACAGAAGATAGTTCTCCAGTTGAGATACCTACATCTACTAGATATACAGTACTGGCAGACATAGGGAAACAAGGGACTACAGGAGGAGAAAGTGCCAGGGAACCACAAGGACATGAGTTGGACACAGGGAGGGTGGAGAAGGAAGTATCTGAGAAGGTCAAACAAGGTGCGGAAGCCAAGGGGGAAGGGGAGAGGGAGGGAGTAGTTCAAGAGGGCAAAGGGAGGGAGCTAGAAGAGAGAGGAGGAGAACAATGAGGGAGGTAGAGTTACAGGAGGGAATGGAAACAATGATGGGGAACCAGGGAGAGAGGGGATCAAATGGGAGCGAAGAAGCAAGAAGAGAGGGAGTTGCTGGTACACCTGGGATGACTCCAGCAAAGGAAAAGGAGGGACTAAGAGGGGGTGCAATAGCTTATGAGGAGATGAAGTGGGGCTGGGGTACAGCAGAAAGATAGTGGTCTGTGGGGATTCGGTAATAAAGGGTATACAGTGGGGGAGAAAAGGGGACCCATGGAATAATACTCTGGTAGCTTGCATGCCAGGAATGGAGGCAGGGAGAGCAACACTTAAGATGAAGGAGGTGGTGAGGGAGATAAGAGGTTGATTATACACCTTGAAACCAATGATCTAATAGGTGAGGAGGAAGTAAAGAACAATTTCAAGGAAATAGCAAGGTCATGCAGGGATTCTGTGAACTCACTGGCCTTTTTGGAAGTATTCCCAGTCCCCAGAGCCAGCACAGCTAGGAAAAGGAGAGTAGCAGAATTCACTGGGTGAATGGGTGTTTGATGTAAAGAGAAGGTGAACAGTCTTATAGGGGGGTGAGGGGACACGTGGTCAGATAAGGGGTTTTATTGCCCAGACAGACTGCACCTTAGTTGCGAGGGGAGGAAAATACTAAAGGACAGGCTGAGGGAATACATGGGAAAGGAACTTGGCTTAAGCTGCTAAGTGGGGAGGAGGGGGCTAGAAGGCCCACACAATTTGAAAACTGGAGATCGGTAGACCTCCCCCACACAAAGGCAGCAACAACAAAGGGAGGGGGAGGAGGTCAGCAAAGGAGCAGGGGAGAGGAGGAGGAAAGGAGGGCAAGCCAGGACAAAGTTATTGAACGAAAGAGCCAAGATATTACAGGGACAAAATGGAGGGTGGTGTCACTGAATGCCAGCAGTCTCAGGAACAAAATGGCAGAAATACATGCCCTCTTGTGGAGGGTAAGGTAAATATAGCAGCAGTTACTGAGACATGGGCTACAGCACACCATGACTGGGATCTCTCAATCCCAGGCTGCAAGCTATACAGAAGGGACAAAGAGATAGGCAAAAGGGTGAGGGGTGGCAGCGTACATCAGGGAGGGAATAAACTTGCATGAGCGAGGAGACAAAGGAAAAGGGAACCATAGAAACATTGTGACTCCAATTGCAGGCTAGCAGAGGAAGGAACATATGAATTTGCCAGCAGAAATAGGCCATAATGGTCTATCAAGTCTGCTCGAGTGTGCAGCTTTAAGTAGGAAGATTAGGATGGGGGTGGTATACAGACTGCTCAACCAGGGTGAGGACAAGGACAGAGAGCTGTGTTCCCAGTTGAGGATCGCAGCCAGAAAAGGGGAGGTGGTAGTGGTGGAGGACGTTAACCTTCCTAAAGTGGATTGAGCTGCTCCCACCACATTCTGCACCAGAATTCAAGAAATCCTAATTGTAATCCAGGATGATTTCATGATTTAGTGTGTGACCGATGCCACCAGGGTAGGAGCAGTCCTGGACCTAGTGCTCATCAATGGGGAGCACATACAGGAGATCAAAGTTAGGGAACCCCTGGACGGAAGTGACCAGAATACAGTGTGGTTCAGCTTGGACATGGGCAAGGATGACAACCCCACCAAGACCAGAACACTGGATTTCAGGATGGCAAATTTTAAAGAGACAGGAGTGCTAAGGGAAAACCTGGAGGGCATGGTGGTGGACCAATTATGGGCCATCATTGGGGGGGCCATTCAGAAGGCCACACACAGTTATATCAAATTGAGGGGGAAGAAACTGAAAGCCAAACCACCAAGCTGATTTAATGGGGAAGTTGTCAGAGTGGTAAGGGAAAAGAGGGCAGCCTATAGAAAATTCAAAAGAACAGCAAAGGAAGAGGATGAGGAAGAATGCTATAGGCTAGCTAAGTTGGCAAGAAGGGAGGTACAGCAGGCAAAGGTACAGAAGGAGCTCCAAATAGCCGAAGGAATAAAGAATGGTGAAAAGGCCTTCTTTTGCTACATAAACAAAAGGAGGGACAAGAAGGACAGCATTGTTAGACTGAGGAAGGGGATGGTTGGGTTGACAAAGACAAGAGCAAACCAGAGGTATTAAATGAATACTTCTGCTCCATCTTTACAAAGAAAAAGGATGGACCAGTGCAATGTGGCGGGAGTAAGAGGGAGGGAACAGGGAGGGAAGCCATAGGGGTAATTTAGGATTGAAATAGTGAAGGAGGGGTTGATGGCCCTGAAAGTGGACAAATCCCTGGGGCCAGACAAAATATGCCCCAGGGTGTTAAAAGAGTTAGCAGAGGATCTGGTGGGGCCTCTAGCTATTCTCCTCAATAGATCTCTGGAGTTGGGAGTGGTGCCACTTGAGTGGAGAATGGCACATGTGGTGCAACTCCACAAGAGTGGACCCAAGTAATACCTGGATAACTACACAGCTGGCCAGTCAGCCTGACTTCAATAGCATGTAAACTCATGAAGACCATACTAAAGGAAAGGCTGGTGAAGTACATAGAGAAGAATGGTCTACAGGATGAAGAATAGCATGGGTTTGTGGCAGGCAGATCATGTCCAATGAGCCTGATCAATTTCTTTGATTGGGTAACGAGGGCAGTGGACAAAGGCCAGGTGGTGAACATCATATACCTGGACTTTAGTAAGACCTTCGATTCTGTACCACACAAAAAGTTGATAATGAAACTAAGGGATCTAGGGGTGGGGAAGAATATGGAAATATGGGTTGAGAACTGGTTGAGTGGTAGAACCCAGAGAGTAGTGGTTGGGGGTGAGTTCTCCAGCACTAAGGAGATCACCAGTGGGGCACTGCAGGGATCAGTACTGGAGCCAGTGTTCAATGTATTCATGGCAACATCAGGGAAGGCATTAAAGGCAAAATGTGTGTTTCGGATGACACCAAACTCTGTGGGAGAGTGGACACCAAGGGGGATATAGGACCTGAGGGAGGACCTCACCAGACTAGAGATATCAGGAATCTGGCAACTTGGTTTCAATGCCAAAAAGTGCAAAGTGATGCACATAGGGGCCAAGTACCCTAGGGCATAGTATTACATAAGAGGGGTTCAGGTAACTGCTTCTGAAAAGGAAAAGGATCTAGGGGCAGTGATTACAAGTAACCCGAAACACACCTCTTAGTGTAAAAAGGCGGTGGTTAAGGCTAACAGGATGCTGAGGTGTATTGCAAGAGGATTCAGTAGTAGCTTAAGTGAGGTTATTTACCATTGTAATGGTCATTGATGATACTGCATTTAGAATATGGGTGAGGTACTGGCATCCTACTCTTAAGAAGGACATCAGCATGATGGAGGGGATCAGAGGAGAGCAACCGAGATGATCGAGAAGTTACAGGATAGGTCCTATGAGGAGAGGCTGGGAGCCCTGGGGATGTACTCCTGAAAGAGAGGAGGCAGAGGGGTGATATGATAGAGATCTTCAAGTACATGAAGGAATTAACAGAGTGAATTAAATGAGTGACAACAGCACCATGAGATGGCACAATCTAAAATTGATGGGGGGTCAGAAGGGATGCGAGGAAACATTTCTATACAGAGAGGGTAGTGTCCACCTGCAGGAGTGTAGCCAAGGATTTCAGATCTGCACACAGTAGACTCACTGCTACCCCCATGTGTGTAGCCAGACAATATACAATGTACACCAGACTGTGTTTGTTGCCTCATTTGGCACAATAAATGCAACTTTTGTATCTCATGACAGTGGTTGTTGCCATGCATGAGTAAATACAAGTGCCATGCATTGTTCCCTAAGACACCCACATACCAGCCCAGAGCCTATAAAGTTGTATTGTCCTTGGGATGCAAAGAGAGTATTAGTGACCAGTCCTTCTAGTTTCAACTCCATGAATAAAACTACAGAAAGGTACAGTATTTTCTTTGTTAGTTTTCATGGAAAAGGAGCAGTTCAGAGCCCATTTGCTACCTCCCCCTTAAATAAAATTGCACACCATGGAGTGCTTGGAGTATGCCTGCCTCCACACCCATGTCCACCTGGAATGAGCTGCCAGAGGAGGTGGCATCAGGAAGGACAGAGGAAGCATTCAAGAGAACCTGGGACAAGTACAAAGGTAACCCTTGGGACCAAGGAAGGGGAGAAGGGGGAGAGACAGTTGGGGGTAGGGTCATCGGGCATAAATTATTATGCCAGATCCTGCATCACTTACCGAGTACCCAGATGCAATAGACCAGGTGGTCTTCTTCTGCTGGTCTTTTTTGAATGTTCATATGTTTGTATATGCTGAGCTGGATCACAGCTTATTTCCAGATGCATCTTGGGGGGAGAGGAATGGGGAGTAGTAAGTTGCAATAAATCTGACAGACATGAATAAACAGAACAATGCAACAGAAAACTGACAATGAATAAAACAAAAAGAAGGCCATCAGCATGCTGGAGGGGGTCCACAGAAGAGCAAACAAGATGATCGAGGGACTACAGGATAGGTCTTATGAGGAGAGGCTGGGAGCCCTGGGAACTAAAATTAGCTGCGCACTCGAGCAGACTTAATAGACCATTGTGGCCTGTTTCTGCTGGCAATTTTCGTATGCTTGTGTCTTTGAAAAAAGTATATATGCTGTATTTTTCAGTTTCTGAACTCTGACAAATTTACATCCTTGTAAAGTCCGCAACTGAAACTTGGCTTTCACTTTATACACTTCACTAGCCTGCATGTGTTGTGTGCACTGAAAACACAAGCATAATATAGTGGAAGAATAAAAATGATGCTTCAGTACATAGTTTTACTTTGCAGTGAATACAGCAGCAGTCAGACATGAGAGCTTTGAAAATCCATCTAATTATTGGAAACAATCTTCTGTAAAGGAATGGCATTTCAGAAAAAACTGCCATCACCAGGTGAGGAAAGGAGCAGCTGTTAACTCAGGCACTTGCTTTTTAATAAAACCAAATTTTAAATACAACAGAAAATCCTTAGATTTCATAATGATGGCATGTATTGCAGATATACTCAGGAGGGACAAAGGCTGACAAGACCAGAGAATGGGGGTGGCAAACTTCCAACACAGAAAGACATTGGCAGGGATAAGGTGAACAAAGAACATTCCCCACCACCCCCAGGTCAAGTTTGGTCTGCAGTAGGCTACAAACAGTCGTAGAAGAATTCTTTTTCCTGCAGACTGTAAAAAATGGTAAATCACCTAGACATTCAAAAGACAAGGGAAGGTGAATGAGTTGGAGGGAGGCAGTTTTCAAGCAGAGGTACGGAGCAGGTGGTAATAGAAAACAAGGGTCAGGACTATCGAGTTACAGCAAGAGTTTCCAGCAGAGGGAAGAAGGTGATGTAAACAGACACAAGAAAAAGGGATGCAGGGTTGGAGGGTGATTTTTGAGCAGAGGGATGGAGCAGGTGGTAACAGAAACAAGGGGAAGGAAGACCGGCTGGAGGGAATTTAGAGCAGAAGGAATGAGAGGATGGAAAGAGACACAAAGGGAAGCTGTGCTGGGTTGGAGGGTGAGTTTTGAGCAGAGAGATGGTGTAGGTGGCAACATTAACAGGGGGAAAGGAGAGCAGGTTGGAGGCTGGGTTTCAAGCAGAGTAGCAGTGAGGGTGGAAACAGAAGACAAGGAGAAGGAGGAGGGGTTCAAGGGTGGGTTTCTATACAAACAATGGGAAGGTAGACTGGGGTAGGAGGGTGGTCTGCAAGCAGAGGATAGAGTGGGGAGCAGAGGGTATATGCCTTACTTAATAAAATGATGCTTGTGGAGGGTAAATAATCCAGAAAAGGGATACACTGCACAGAATGTCAAACAAACCATGCTAGCTAGTACTGATTTCCAGCTCACTTCCTGTTTACAGGAGAACTGCAGCCTGGGAACTCAACAAGAGTATCATTTTGCATCATTGTAGTGGTGCAAGCTGTTTAGGCATCAGCATGAAACAATCACACCACTATGCGTTCCCAAGAAAAGAGAGACTGCTGTGAGATACAACGCAAGCATCCAGTGTGATGTAGATTGCATTTAGATAACTTACGTGGCAATGGTTTAACAGCTCTGCACTGCTCAGAATGGTGCGGTAAAGGTGTGTAAATGAGATTAAAAGAGGTCAGAATGAACTTGACTGCCCGCTGCCAGAAAAACCTGTTCCTTTAACTGGACTACTCATTCCTATAAGTGGGCTTTATGGCTATAGGAATCAATGGGAAAACATCAGGACATGATAGTAATGTTCTTATAACCACGATGTTCCCTTAAGCAATGTTCCTGTAAGTGGGTTCCACTGTAGAAGTAAATCTGAGAAACCACTCCCAGACAGGTACAGTAACTGTAAAAGAAGTCAAAAGTGAGTCACACATATCAAAGTCACAAGCACTTTTTTACACATTCCCAGTCATATACCAGGGTAATTATGTTTATCCCAAAGCATATGTCTGTATAAACAGGACATGACATGACCTGACTGAAGATATATTTATCTTCATTTGAGGCCAATGTAAGAAGTTATCTCACTCATGGCTTTGCCACTCATGAGATATCATATCATTAGCCTCTCATGAAGATAAATACGATATCTTCAGTCAGGACATCTGCAAAAAACTCCATTAATGCATCGGTTAGGGTTAAAATGACTAAAGCAGGGAAATGTGATGTTAGGGTTTCCAACCATAACACCCCACCACCACCCTCCATGCACCAAAAGGCATTGGGGGGGTGCCTTGGAGTCATCAACCCTAATGCTCATCCCATTCCATAAGTAAAGAAGCTGAGAGTGTACTGCATAAGAGAATGGGGTGAGCGTTAGGACTGACTTACTCCCTAGGCACACCCAACGCCTGTCAGTGCGTGGAGTGTGGATGGGGGCTAGGTTGGAAACCCTAGCATCACATTTCTACTTTTGTCACTTTAACCCTAACTGATGCATTAGCAGAGTTCTGAGCAACTGATTTCTTTTCTGAGATAGTATAATCATATCCTTATTTGCCGGTGGGAGCACACAGCCCTCCGGGCCCTGCACTGCCATCCCTCCACAGATGATAATATATGTATGTAGCTCCAGGTCCTGCACATCCATTTATAGGGCAACAGTGACCAAATTGTCAGCATAGCCATGGTATTACCTCACCTCATGTACCCAGTGCAGAAAATGTTCAAATCCCCTCCAAAATGTAACTCTGCACAACGGAATGCCATTTCGTGCCACAGGTGCAAAAACACATTTTGGCCAGGATTTGAAAAATGACAGCTATGACATACATAAGGCATATTAAGAAGGCTATGTTGAAAATTTGGGTCAAAATATTTAAAATTCCCACAGTTACAAGTGTGCATAGCGAAATTGCAATGAATGGTTATAACTCTGCCATTTTTAATAATTTTGACCCAAATTTTTGACATACCTTCCCAGGACAAGGCTCTTCATCGGCTTGCTCTCTCGCCCAAGCTTGATTGACTGGCACTGCCAGTGTCAAGGCGCTAAGGCACCCTGCTGCCTTTCTTCTGCTCCGCTTGTGCTGATTTCAAATTTAGAGCTCCTTGTTTCTCCATGTAACTAAAATTTTCTCCCACCCACCCTCCCCACCCCAGCACTTTTAAATCTGCTTGCCCACTTTTCTGCCCTCCCTCCTTATGGATTGACCCTTGTGTGGTACCCTTTTTCTTAAAGGCAAAGCTCCTCTTCTTCTACAACCCACTCCTGTTATTCTGCCCTAGTTATCTCATCTGTTTCTGACTTGTCCCACCACTACCTTTTGTGTGGTGATCTGTCCTGCTGAACTCTCGTCTTGCCTGTTTGTGCCCACCATGAAGTCCTCTCTTGTGCTCAGCATGGCTGCTGCCCTGCTATGTACCCTTCACACATTTGACCTTGCAGCCTCTATACTATCCTACAATCAGGCCTCCCTCCTCCAGTTCAATGAAATCTCAAGCACCCATGATCCTTCACCCCCTCTTCCCACAAGGTGGGAACTTACCCCTCTCAAATCTCACACTCTGATCCTCCTCCCCAACTTCGAGCATCGCCTCTTAGGCTGCTTTCTTTACTCCCTTTCCCTCCCCCGACACTTATAAGCACTCCGCTCCCTATCTCTGCCTTCTCTCACTCCTCCTTCTGGCTTGAGACATTGAACCCAACCATGACCCTCTGAACACTGCCGCCACACCCTCCTGCAGCTTATAGGCCACTTCTCCTGGAATAAAAATTGCCGATATTAACGTATGTAGCCTCCCTTCAAAATTCTCCTATCTTGAAGCATGGCTCACCCTATATCAACCCTAGTAAAATAGAAGCCACTTAACTGGGACAGCCTGATAGCAACTCTTTGTCCCAATTAAGCAGCCATCCCGTGTATCAGAAGTACATATTCCTAATGCTGTGCTATCTGTTTACACCAGCGACACTGGATCTCCAGTATCTCTAAAATTACATGGCTTACCTCATCTCCTGTTGGTCTTTCTGTAAGGAGCAGTGATGTTTTTGAATAAAAGAAGGGATCGAGCAAAACAGAAAAAGAAGAAAGCCATAGACTGCATTTAAGGCCAGACTCGTTAATGCGAGCATAGAGAAATAAGCCCTGGGTAGCTCCTTGCAGCCATGTTGGCAGCACTTTCTCTCACTGCAGGCATTATCTTTCAGCAGCTATGGAGGTCGTGAGGGGTTATTTGGGAGCAGCTACTGAGGTCACAGGGTTACTTGAAGAGCAGCTATGGAGGTCGCTGACATGTGGCAAGCCGTGCTTCTCTTTCTCTCTCCTCTCTCTGGGCAAGGCATACCTCTCTTCTTTCCCCACCACACGGTACTGGACTCACTCTCTGCAACTAAGGCAGGGCACTGCAATTTAAGCTATGTGTGAGTAAGAGTAGGTGGAATATGTGTTAACAGACTCAAATTAACACATATTCACCTACTCTTTTAGGTGGTATGGGACCAACACTGAATGAATGGGACTGAATGGCACTGATAATGGCTGGCTCATTGAGGTGCTGGGACTGACCGGCAGTGATAATGGTTGGCTCACTGAGGTGCTGAAGGGGTAAATCATCCCAAACATCCGGTGTCACAGTCCCTATTAAAAGGAATGCACTTCCATTGAAATACATGGCCATTTAATCGGTTCCTGGGGGGATGTCCCAATAAAACAGACATCCCATTTATCCGCATCCCAATTAAGTGGCTTGTACTGTACTTTGTCTCACCAAAACCTGGTCTAAGCCACACCACTCTGATGCTGTGTTCTTATCCTCTGGTTATTCCATCCTGCACAAGGACAGGCCGGGCAAAAAAAAAAGGGAGGTGCACTGTATTCTACCTGTACCTACACTGTGATTCTTGTCTGTATTTGTGCCTGCTGGCCAAGGTCATGCCTGTAAATGGTCCTTTGGGCCAGTACACCTACCCAGTTAGCAAAGTCATAAATTAATAAATTATGACCTCTCCTCATGAACAATATGACTGTTGTTACACAAGTCCTGCAGGAAAGGTGATTTTGGCAATTGACCACGAAATCACCTTTCGAGCGGGAGTTGCATAACGACAGTCCTATTGTTCATGAGGTGTGGTCACCATAAGGCCATGTTGAAAATGTGGGCCAAAATCTCAAAAAATGTCAAAGTTATGTATAAAAGTTGAAACTCCCATTGAAATACATTGGACCGCATTTACCTTAGTTTCTCATATTGGAATCGCTGGTTCCAGCAGCAAGATGTTTCTTCGATCTGGAGTGCAGATCTCAAACCTGGGACCTTCTCAGGTGAGTGAGGGTGTATGGGGGTGCAATGGGGGTGTGGTGTGGTGGGTGCTGAGTGGGAGGTGGGGTGGGGGGCTGATCGGTGAGGGAACAGTTTTCTTATTGCAGGTGAAAAAAAAGGATATTTTTCTTGATTTCAGGGACCAGACAGTGATATGGGGGGGCACTAGACACCAGGGACACGGTCAGAGAATGGAGCACAGCAGAGAGGCCACTGGGCTACCAATGAACATTGCTAAAAAAAGTTAAACAGAATATTTAAGCATCATAACTGAAACTTTAAAACTGCATATTCTTTTTTTAATTGTTTACCTGTAATTTTAAGCAGCCTTTTGTGAGTCTAAGGAATAAAAGTGTTTACCATTTAATGAACATGGAAAAAAAAATAATGAACAGGTACTTGAACTGGGCAAATGGGTTGACAGCATTCAGGATGAGATCACTGCAGCAGAGTGTTGTAAACTGGCACCCTGCCCTTTCACTCCTTTGCTTCCGCAGTTTGTGCATCTCCCCATTTGTAAAAATCAACATAGACTGGATGAATTTCACCATTGCTCCTTCCCTGGCTCTCTACTACAGTGCAGCCAGTTGTGGCATGGATTGGTACAGGTTTTGTGCAATGCTTTGTGCTTGATATTTTGACAAGACTGGGGAGAAAGGAAAGGGTGCTCACTGGTGCTATTGGGTGTTTACTCACCTGGTAAAGGTGATTGTGTTGGTTGGCATCCATGGCACTCCAAACATTACCTCATGGGTTTCAGCCCACCTGATAGGCTAGTGATGCACTGACCCAGATCAAATTTCCAACATATCCAGGTCCCAGAAACCCCTGCTCTCCAGTCTGAATCTTCCATAGCTGAAATAAGGTTAATTAGTACAAAGAGAAAAACATACAGTGTAGTGCATTAGCAGAAATACCAGAAGCTTGAAAGCTGGTACAAAGAGTCAGTACTCTGACGTGGCAGAAAAAGGCCCTGGGGCTCCATCTTTTATTCCCTATTTTTTACAATCTAACTCAAACTCGGGAGTTCGACTGGGCATTCGTTATGGCATCATTCATGCTGTCTGTCCTCCTAGAAAACTAGATACTAGGTACCCCTTTAGGCCCGGAGCTGGTCACTCTAGTCGCTCTGAGGGAGGGCCTTGGAGTGCCATGGATGCCAAACAACACAATCACCTTTACCAGGTGAGTAAACGTCCATTGTGATTGGTTGGCATCCATGGCACTCCAGACATTACCTCATGGGTAGATAAGAAGCAGTTACTCCTCTGGGAGGGAATGAGCGATTAAGAGTGACCGGCTAAGGAAGCCGCTGTTAGGACCTGGGTCGCGAAGGAGGGGCGAACGGCCTGGAGCTGCTCCAGCCTGTAGTGTCTGGCTAAGGTGTGTATGGAGGACCAAGTGGCAGCTCTGCAAATATCCTCTGTGGATACACTGGCTCTTCGCCCAGGAAGTGGCCATCGCTTCTGGTGGAACGAGCCTGATCCTGTGGTGGAACCAGTCGGTTGGCTGTGTAAGCTGCTCTGGATGACTCTGCCTAGCCATCCTCCGATGGTAGACTTGGAGGCGCGACCCCTGTCTCTGCTCCCTTCGAGATGATGAACAGCCCTCTGTCTTGCTAATGGGGCTGTTCTGGCCAGGTATACTGTGAGGACTGATCCCACGCGAGGTGGTGAGGGGTCCCGCCGTGATTCTGTGTAGGGTCGACTGGGAAGGTGGGTAGCTCTATGGGCTGCTCCCTGGAAGTTGGTAGAGACTTTGGCTGGAATGCTGGGACTGTTCTCAGACTGACCCCAGTGGAGTGAACACTGTGTAGGGGCTCCAAGACAGGACAGTGCGCCAAGCTCCCCAATCCTCCTGGCCGAAGCAGATGGCCACCAGAAGCATGCCTTGAGGCCGACCCAAAAGAGGTCCGTCTCTCGGAGGGGCTCATAGGGCACCAATTTGAGAGATTCCAGAACCATAGGGAGATCCCATGGGGTGATCACCGGCCTGGTTCTCGGACGCATGATCTCCACCACCCTCAAGAAGCGTATGGAGTTGGGGTGCGCACCCGGTGGGGTACCCCTCCATGAGGCCTATGGCCGCTCCTATGGCCAACAGTTGCACCCTGAGAGAGGAGTGTGCCAGTCCTTTGTCCACTCCCTGCTGGAGGAACAGTAGGATGTTGGCCAGATTGGTCTGTTTGGGCACCATCCCCATTCTCGCACCACCGCTTGAAGATGGCCCATTGCCTCTTGTAAGTGGATGTGGTGGAGGCCGCCTGGACCGGAGCAGGGTACTGATTACCGATTCATGGTACCCTGTTGCTTTCAGTCTCCTCCTTTCAGAAGCCAGGCCGTGAGCTTCAGAGTCCGTGGAGACGGATGGAGCACTGGCCCTGGAAAGCATGTCCGCCAGTAGGGTATCCGGAAGTGGTCTACGGTCATTTCTCGGGCAGCAGCGAACCAGGCTCTGCGTGGCCAATACGGGACCACCATGATGACCGGTAGAAGACTTGGTTTGCTGGCCAAGGCACCTAGCTTCACCTGAGCTCTTTCCTTCTAAGACTGCTTGAAAGGCAGAGTAGAGAAACTTACCAGAGCAAGGGAAAAAGATTAAGACTTAGTTTGGCTAAGCAGATTTACTGTGTGGTGGTGTTTTTATTTTTTACTCACAGGGATTGCTACTGTTTGTTGCTAACATTTCATTGCTTTATTTTTTCTCTGATTCAAATTGTTGTTGCTGGTATACCTTCTTCTGCATTATTACAAGGTGTGCCTACAGGTGTGTGCTAACAGATTACTCCTGTAATCTTCTGATTCAAATTGTCTTTGCAAGGTATATCTTCTGTTACTGCTTTATTTTTCTCTGGAGCAAAGTGTTTCTTACAGTGTATATCTTCTCTGAAATTATTACAGGTGGTGCTTTACAGGTTTTACAGTTTTATCTAACATTAGGATAAGCTTTCAGGTTACTGCATTTGTTGTTGACTGATTGTTTCTGCTCTTACCTCCTTGTTCTTTCGTCCGTGGTTCTTCTTTTAGGCAGGGAAGGCCCAGCCACCCACCCCTATCCCCAACCACCCCACGCCACTCCTTTTATAGGGTACCACAGTTGTGACATTTCCTGTGGCAGAGCAGGAAGGGCGGATCAGTGGGCCTCCACAAGGTGATCTCATTTACAGGGCACTAGTAATTTAACTTGTTATAACAAGTTAAACAAAGCACAATTAAACCATTAATTGCATTTTTTCCTTTTTTTTTCCTTCTAATTACTCTGACTAGGTTACAAACCCAGCAACTTATTTGGAATGGATTTCATTAACTGCAGGTACTGTGGAACAATTTTCAGAAGGACAGTCTTACAGGATTTAGGACACTGTCCTACATGCTGGGCCTTTGGAGATCTTAGGGCTCAGCTCTGGGCAGCATGGGCAGAGATTGCACGCCTCAAATTTCATATTGAAGAGGAAATACATTATAAGAACCACCCGCCATTTCCCCAGCATCCAACAGAAAAACCTCGACCGCAGAGGGTAGTTGGTCCAGGAGGTTGGCAGGTGGTTAGGAGGAGCAAATCAGGTGCCCCATCACCTCTGCACCCAACACATTACCTCCAAAACCATATAAACACTAAACAGGTATCTGCCTCTATCTCTGAAATCAAATAAAGAGGCAGAAGGCACTGCAGAGCAGGACACTGCAGCACAGGAGCTAGCACAACAAAACTCACCCAAATCAGGAACCAAAACAAAACAAGCACAAAGGAAATCCAAAAAACTTCTGATCATAGGAGACTCCATGATTCGGGGAGTTGATACCCATCTCCAGCCAGGGGTGAGGGTCAGATGTCTCCCAGGTACATCAGCATGGAGAGACACTGACCGCATTGCTAAAATTGTTCACAAAGCAGGAAAAAACATTGATGTCCTAGTATACATAGGGACTAATGATCTCGCCAGCCGGTCAGTTGCGGAGACCAAGGAACACCTGACTAGGCTGGGTGACAAACTATCATCTATTTCGTCCAGCATCTCCTTCTCTGAGATCCTGCCAGTCTGGGAGAGGGGAGCAGATGGACGGAAGGTCAGAGAAGGGAGATAGGGGAGCTAAACACGTGGCTCAAGGGCTGGTGCCAGGAAAAGGACACAGATTTGTAGGAACTGGCAACAGTTCTGGGAGCGAAAGTTCTTAAATTTGATGGACTGCATCTGACTAAAGAGGAGTCAGTGCATTGAGGCAGAAGTTTGACATCTTGCAGAATATTTAAACTTGCAAATGGGAGAGGGCAGCACCATACATCCGAATGGGAAGAACACCCTCCCTCAGCTAGTGGTCAAACAGGAATTCAGCATGTTTGCCGCTCATTTGCATCACCAGGTAAGAAAAAGTTTTGTCTCCCCATACGACGCACAGGTAATGCCAAACTTCACCCAACAACTAACACACCAAAATCTGGCCAATGGAAAATCATGTACACAATGCTCACAGCCTGGGAAATAAGATCCCAGACCTGCAGGCAATAATGTCAGAGGCTAAACTGGACATAGTAGTAATTAGTGAGACGTGGTTTACCAGTAACCACACTTGGGAGACTTCAGTACCTGGCTAGGTATTGTTCAGAAGAGACCGAGGAGCAAAAGGGGGAGGAGGGCCCTGTATGTAATGAAAATATCAAAGCTACAGAAATTCAGAATAACATAAGGAGCCAGAAGAACTGTGGGTCACCCTTGAAACAGGAAATGGGACAGCCATAAGAACTGGGGTTGTCTACAGGCCCTCAGACCAGAGGAGGACATAGACACATTACTGTTAGAAGACATACAAAACATGACAGCTAAAGGGAGGTTCTGATAATGGGAGACTCTCAACATGCGGATACAGATTGGTCAATGCCAGCAGGAACATCTGCACAGAACTAGACTCATAGTGGATTCCCTGCAGGAGGGCCTCAAACAACTGGTACAGCAACCCACAAGAGACAGGGCTATCCTAGATCTAGTCCTGACTAACAAAGAGGGGATCACAGATCTCCAGGTAGAAGGTCACCTGGGGGCCACCATCACATGGTATGGTTCAATTTGGCTACTACATCTAAATCATCCCATTCCAAGGCAAAATATGGGACTTCAGAGGAGCTGACTTTGATAAGATGACCAACAGAGTTAATCTAGCCCTGGCAAAAAGAAACACAGGTGAGGGGGTACAGGCAAAGTGGGCAAGCATTATGATGCAATACTTGAAGCAACATCCCATTGTGTTAGAGAGAAAAGGAAGTGCAAAAGAAGAAGGAAACCACTTTGGTTCTCAACACAGTAGCAGAAAAGGTCAGAGCCAAAAGGCTGGCCTTCAGGAAATATAAGGAACACAGCGGGATGAAGATAGGGAGGCATACCAAACCGCCCTAAGGGAAGCAGGTAAGGCAGTAAGGCAGGCAAAGTCCCAAACTGAGGAAACACTACACTAACAGTAAAAGAAGGTGACAAGACTTTCTATAGATACATTAGTGAAAGGAGAAAGTCCAGAGGGGGTGCTAAGCTTAATGGAGAAAAGGGAGCATGTGAGGAGGAGGACCCTGTAAAGGCATCTATCCTAAATAGATACTTTTGCTCAGTATTTACTGAAGAGAAGGTAGGGCAGGCCCACAGCTCAGCATCATGGACACAGGGGAGGGAGGTGAGCACTACTCCCTTCACAAAAGAAAGGGTCCTACAAGAGCTTGCTAAGCTCAGGTGGATAAGGCAAAGGGACCTGATGGCATACATCCCAGGGTACTTAAGGAGCTAAAGGAGGAACTAGCAGAGCCATTAGCAGAATTGTTTAGTGAGTCTCTGAGCACAGGAGAGGTCCCAGAAGACTGGAGAAGGGTTTCATGTGATCCCGCCCACAAGAGTGGTAGCAGGGAGGAGGCGGGAACTACAGACCGGCCAGTCTTACCTCAGTAGTGGGCAAGATTATGGAGGCACTTAAGGAAAGGATAGTGCAACACCTGGAATCCATAGGGGCACAGGATCCAAGACAGCATGGGTTTACAAAAGGAAGGTCCTGTCAAACTAATCTCATAGATTTCTTTGACTGGGTAACCAGAGTGGTGGACCAAGGGGAGCAGTTGATGTCGCTACCTTGACTTCAGCAAAGCTTTTGACACTGTTCCACATAGAAGATTGATAAATAAGCTGGGTAGGCTCAGGGTGGGTCAGAAGTTGGTCAACTGGGTGGCAAACTGGTTGCACGGGCAGAAAACAGAGAGTGGTGGTAAATGGTATACAGTCAGAAGAGATGCAAGTCACAAGTGGTACCCAGGGATCAGTCCTGGGGCCAGTCCTCTCAACATCTTCATTAGTGACCTTGCAGATGGACTAGAGGGTAAAGCTTGTCTTGTTTGCAGATGACACCAAGATCTGCAACAGAGTAGATGATCCAGATGGGTGGGCAGAATGAGAAGATATCTGGATAAACTAGCAGAATGGTCAGAAGAGGGCAACTGGATTTAATGCAAAGAAGTGCAAAATCATGCACATAGGGAAGAGAAACCCTGAAGCCACCTATAGGCTGGGAGGGATTAGCAGTCACAAAGGAAGAAAGAGACTTGGGCATCATCATCACTGATGACCTAAAATCATCCAAGCAGACCCTAAAGCAGTAGGTAAGGCTAGGGGTGTTAGTGTATTAGTGGGTATCAAGTCATAAGAGGGAGGTAATAATCCCACTGTACAAGACACTGGTTAGGCCCCATCTGGAGTACTGCGTGCAGTATTGGAGGCCACACCTTCACAAGGACATTAATCAAATTGAGGCAGTCCAGAGAAGGGCACCAAAATGGTGCAGGGACTGCATCAGAAGACATATGAGGACAGATTAACGGAGCTCAATATGTATACTCTTGAGCAAAGGAGGATAGAGGTGATGGATCGAGGCATTCAAACACCTTAAGGGAATAAACAAGGTGAAAGAGTCTAACATGTTTAAATATAAGAAAAATAGCAGGACAAGAGGACACAGCATGAGATTAGAGTGAGCTGATTAAGGGGAATGTGAGGAAATTCTTTTCACAGAAAGGGTGGTGGATGCATGGAATGGCTTACCACAAGAAGTGGTGGCTATGAATACAGTGCAGGCTTCAAACAGGCATGGATAGGCACAAGGAGCAATACAAATGACTATGAATAGATAGGCCACTGACAGAGCAAAGGTATGGACATTTATAAGGTAGAAAGAAATGGGCAGACTGGATGGGCCTTATGTCCTTATCGCCAACTTCTATGTTTCTATGTTTCTATGTGACTGTGAGGCCTGCTTCCGAATCTTGGCAAGGACTTGGGGAATCAGGGGGAGAGGGAAGATCGTAGCTCTCCTCTTCCAGGCCTGTGATAGGGCGCCCATCCCTTGGGAAAACCGCCCTGAAGCGCGAGAAGTACTGGCTGACTGGCGTTTCCCGAGATGCCATGAGATCCATGGACACGGGCCCCATGTCGCCTGGATCACCTGAATAGCGCCTGCGTAACCGCCATTCCCCGGTGTACTGTTGTCTGCTGAGCCAGTCTGCACGGACGCTCAGCTTCCTGCGAGGTGGACTGCGCCAGGTGAATGAGGTGAGTCTGGGCCCAGTTGAGGACCGCCATTGTCTCCCCATCATGGCTCTGCTCCTGGTCCCGCCCTGTTTCATATGTAGGCTACCGCACCCGATTGTCGGAGCGGATTAGACTGACCGACCGTGATTAGGTGCCTGAATGCCCTCAGGGCATGGATCACGCCTCATCTCCAGGATGTTGATGGAGAGCTCCTTCGCTGGTGACCATCGCCCTGCGCCGCTGGTCTCCCAAACAGGCCCCATCCCGAAGGCTCGTGATCCATCTCTATGGCGACTGGGCGGGGGGCTCTAGGGGACTCTCGATAGATTCCTTTCCACAGTCCACCAAGTTAGGAGGATCTTACCGCTGGGGTAGAGGTACCACACACTGAAGGTTGTGCTCGCCGGTGCTCCCGACAAGACGAGTTTTGAGCGATGACAAAGCCACCTGGCCCATGGCACAAGGTCTATGCAGGAGGCCATACAGCCCAGCAACTGGGCGATTTTCCCCATTGTTGAGTGTTGGCTGGCCCTCATTTTGCGCGCCAGCTCCCTGAGGTTGTGAACTCACGCTGGGGCCGGTTTTGCCCACCCTTCGGCAGAGTTGATGATCGCCCCCAGGTGTTCTATCTGTTGCGTGGGGCTGAGATGGCTCTTTTCTTGATTTACCACCCAGCCGTGGTCCTCGAGTGCCCGGATGGCGATTTCCGCAGCGCCCGGCCTGACCTCGGAATGGGCACCAATGTCGCAGTCAGCTCAGGTACGGGATGATGTCTAGCCCTTGTTCCCTGAGTCTGGCCACTAGGGTTATAGAGACCTTGGTGACTCGGGCTGACGACAGTCCAAGGTAGCGCCTTTGTACTGGAAGTGATGGCTAGTATGTGGAAACGGAGGAATTGCCTGTGTTTCAGATGGTGGGAATGTGGAGGTAGGCGCCCTTAGATCGATAGACGCCAGGAAGTCGCCATCCGGACACATCGGAGAGTGGAACGGATGGTCTCCATCTTGAACCAGTGTGGGACTACCTGGTTCAGAAGTTTTAGGTCTAGGATGGGTCTGAGCTCCTCGACTTTTGGGGACCAGGAAAAGATGGAGTAAATTCTTTCTTCTGCTCGGAACCGTACGGGTTGAATGGCCCTGTTCTGGATGAGCTCTGATAAGATTTGTTGGACTTGGTGAGGGGATGCCTTCCTCCTGGCTATGGGGGATGAGACATACCTGTGAGGGATATGGGCCTGGGTTAGCTCTATGGAGTACCCCTCTGACACTACGTCTCGGACCCATCTGTCCAACGTCGTGGCTATCCATCGGTGGACGAAGAGGGCCAGTCTTTGCCCCACCGGTGGGTAAGGATCCTGGCCCCGTGCCTGGGGTGGGATGCAGTCACTGCTGTTTCCCCCTGAATCCTCTACCTCGCCTCTCCAGGCCTTTGGCCTCATGCTCTGAACAATCGAGGACTGATAGTTCTGAGAGTAAGGCCACGGAAGCCATTGAAGAGCTTCTCCCTCAAAGGAGTGAGACTGCTGAGTTGGATCTCTCATGGATTGGTAAGGTTTGCTCCCTCTAAATTTCCGCCTAGAGAAGGCTAGATAGGAAGGCCTGTACCTATTCTTGAGGAGGTCCTTACCTCTTCTTTTGTTTTAAATAATCTTGCAGCCTCCCCGAACACATGTTTCCCAGAGGCAGGTTCTGTAACAAAGTCTTGGATTCATGGTCTGCGTCCCAAAGCTTCAGCCACAGAGCCCTATGGGCTCGGTTGGTGATAGCTGTGACCTTGCTTGGAGGCGCAGGAGTGTCTACTGCCATATCAGCCAGGTACTTGGCTGCATCCAGGGTGCACTCCAATAGCTCCACCTCCCTAGACTTAGGGGTGGCCTGTTCCTGGAGTTCTTCGAGCCAACGAATCTGTGCCCGGGTTGTGTAAATGGCTGTGGTGGCTGCCTTAGCGGCAGTGCCCCCAATCTCAAATGCCTTCCTTAGCATGTCCTCAACCTTTTCATCTGCAGGTTCTTTGAGTGCTATCGTGCTGCAAGGGAGCACAGTCTTCTTGCTGAGTGCTGCCACCTGAGGGTCGATGGTGGGGGCCCTGCACCAAGCATCCGATTTTTCCCCTTGCACCAGATACATCCTGTCCAGGTTCTTGCGGTTTAGCATCCTGCCTGGGTCCGGGGATTGCCACTCGTGTTGAAAATGTCCTCAATAGCTGGACAAATGGGAAAGGTCTCTGTGGTGGACGGCCTTAGTTGGATCATCGGGTCGAGTTTCGATTCGATCTGCCCTCTTCGGCGTCTTCGGTGTCGAACCCCATTGTGGCCTTGATCGCCTTCATGAGCCCCGGAATGGTGTCGAAGGAACATAACTTTGAAGTCAATGAAGGGGCCGTCTGTAGCTCCATCTCCTCTGTGTCCGACTCTGCGTCATCCTCGTCCCCGACGTCCTCTCTCTCTCTCCATCCTCGAGCGTGCTGTCGAGAGGGATGTTAGGGAGGGGGTCCTCAGGAATTGGAAGTTCCTCCGGCTGGCCCCCAGTTTTGTCGGGTTCTGAGTTGGGTGGTCTTGTCCTATTTTGGGTAAGAGACTCCAGTTTCTCCATGATCTTGAGCATAAAGTTCTGTTGGCTCTCCATTATGGCTACCGCGGCCTGTTGGTTCTGGATTAGAAGGGATCCCGGGTCCATCCAAGTAGGGTTGCTAGGTCCAGGGTTACTGGGGGCCAGTGGCGGGGTCCGCTCTAAGGAGAGTCATCGTCGTCTGGGAGACAGGCCACAGCAGGGGCCTGGGGTTTGGGGGAGGAGGATGGCGCTGCATGCGGAGCATTTCTTTGCTTTTACCATCTGGAATAGAGAGAGGCATGTTTAGGACACCGTACTGCTTTCCCTCCTTTTTTTTTTTTTTTAAACATGCTGAAGGAGTCCTGCATCACAGAGGCTGCAGATGGTATGCCTGAGGTTGGGGGGTGCTATGTGAGGACCCCTGCAACGTCGGGCGGTGGTCTGGTGCCGAGGCCCGCTATGGGAGGTGGCCGAGGCACTGAGGGAGGACCAGATGAGGGTAGCACCTACCGGGGTCTCTGTGTGAGGGACCCGAGTGGTGGGAATGGAACCCTGGTGCAAGGAAGGGGTGGAGAGGCCCCCTGACCCGACCCTTCTCCGTATATTACTTCTCCGACTGCCAGGTTCCAACCTTCTCTTTTCCTCTTTTTTTTTCCTTTTTTTTTTTTTGAAGGAGTGGGGGGGGGAGCCTAGCGAACAGCAGCGCGGGGCCTTGTAGTGGTCCAGTCGCGATGAACGCTCCCCTTGGCAAGGGGATACTGCAGTCCAATTTTCTGGGAGGCCAGGGGCTTGGTCAGCTGGCCCCCCGGTTTCGATTGGTCACTGTCTGCCTCCCAGGAGTAGGCCCCGGAGATTAGTCCCGCGGTCCATCCTTCCCCGAGGGGGGAAGGTGAGGAACTCGATAGATTGGGAAAACTACCCCCGTGAGAGACTCTCTCTCTCAGAAAAAACTGCCCCCTATTTCATAGCCTGCCCCAATTCTCTCCCGAGGTTTGCTCTTCCCTCCTCTCCTCTGTATCTCTGTCGCCCCCCTCTCCTGTCTTTCCCGAGAGAGAACACGCTCGTGGAGCGGCGTCCCGGGGAGGAGGAGAGGGTCTCGGGTTCTCCCTCGCTGGGGCAAGGGGCGACGGCGGGAGAGCGTCGGCTGGCGCGCAGGAGGCCTAGCGGAGGTCGTGCCAGAAGCGAGAGAGAGGCCCCAAACGAGGCCTAGGGAGGCGCCTAAGCGCGAGGAGGTCTCGCGGTGCATCGTATCACGGGGAGGACGTGGTGCAACAGGCACCGGGAGAGGAGCGGCTGCTAGAGCGGAAGGCAGCGAGGTGCTGGAGTGGGAGAGAGAGGTGGGGGTGGAGCGAGCGCAGTGACGGCCTCGGATCAAGGGTGGTGGCCACGCTGGCCTGCATGCGGCCTAGGGTGAGGGACGCCTTTGGAGAGGCCGTGCACTGTGTGCTGGGGCACCGGATGATTAAAGTACTGAGGGGAGAATGTCTCGCCGCTGGCTGAAGTTAGCCGCAGGCAGCCGCAACGCTGGGGCAAAGGAAACATTGAAAACACCTTAAACAGATAAACATTCCCACCACGCTTAGGCAGGACATAGCAACACATTCGTATTTTAAACCAACTTTGTTCCAGCAGATAACTATAACAATGGTGGATAAAGCCAGCTCGGAGGAAGTGTCTCGCCATGAAAGATAGGTTTTAGGTGGTTCTTACCTTGAAGAGCAGACAGGGTTCCTGGTGTGCTGCTGCCTTGTTCAGATGCACGATTCAAACTGGAGAGCAGGGGTTTCTGGGACCTGGATATGTTGGAAATTTGATCTGGGTCAGTGCATCACTAGCCTATCAGGTGGGCTGAAACCCATGAGGTAATGTCTGAGTGCCATGGATGCCAACCAATCACAATCTAAGATTAACAGAGCTGCTGAGAAACAAAAACAGTGTTTTTCCTACATACAAGAGTACTGAAAACCAGTGCAGCTGCAATGCCAGAAAATGCTGGCACGTGAAAGAAATCAGGAAGGCTGGCAAAAGAAATCAAGATGTGCTCAATCATTCTAAAAGAAATATCATTATCCTTTGTACTGTATATACTTTAATATTCGTTTTATTTTACAAGTTCTCAGTGTATGTTTCAATGGTGACCTATCCTGCTAGGTGATATTATTTTAATTTCAGAAATAACATTCTCTATATCTGTGCTTATTTTTGTTTGTACAAAAAGCATAGTTTCCTGTATTTAATATGTTTGCTCTGGCGCCCGTGCTACATGCTGACCTTTTATATTAGTACAGCTAAATGTTTTGCTTCTGAAAATAAGACACATACACAACAACAGCCAAGTAATGTAGTGAGCAGTGAACATCAGTGTCTCAAGGGCTGGGCACAAAACAAGTTACAAAGGTCAGATGAGCAGACTCAGGCTTGCATATACTTTGTGATGCTTGCTGCTATCATTAGTCTATGAAAAAAAGCATTGCTAATTTGTAAGGCGTTCTATTAAAGTTTTTGTAACTACCATCAATCATGCTTCAAACTTCAGAACAACTTTTATAGCGCCATCAAATATAGCAACTTGTCTGGATGGTGTACTAGTCAGACCTAAACTGTAAGGAGACAGTACTCATGGGGGACTTGGTTTGCATGCATGACAACCATAAAAAAAAAAAAACACCCTAAAAAGGTAAGAGAGGAAGTGTCAGAGCAGTATTGCATCCCAGTTTCCAGCTGTATCTGAGCACTGATTTAGGATTTGATAGACACAAAGTCATTGACTTTTCTCAAATAAAACTCACTTTTATCAGTCCTGCATGTCTGTGAATCAGGCGATTCCAGATGGCGGCGTAACTTGCCGCGCCAGTTGCGAGTTATGCAGTTGCCTCATGTGGGACCCAACACCACATCCCAAGAGCGGCAGGATCCCGGCGCCTAGACATGTGGATTATGCCATGCAGAGGTGAAAGCCAAGGGCATGATGTAACTGACCGAATGTCACAAGTCATGGCCAGCCACTGGTGGCTCCCTCAAAGCCCCAGCCCCAGAACAACACGATACGCACAAGGGGGCATGGGGGGCAGGACAAGATGCACAGGTGTCTGGGTGGCATGCCAGAGAACAGACCCCTGGGGGTCCCTGAGATTTTGGGGGGTGGATGGCAGGGGTATGCCTGTGGAGGCACAGGAGGCACATCTGCACCATTGTCGCGGCACCAGGAGGCAGGCAGCTGATGGATGGCACCATCGGTTGCCACTTAGAGCAGCTCAGGACTGTTCTAACTTAGCCATGCCACTGTGGCTTCTGTGATTGCACTTGTGGGTTATGACAGCCGCCCTACTGAAATTGGGCTAGGTTGCTGTCTTAATCTACAGTTGCATCAGGTGTTGCGGGCTGTGGCATAAGTGTTGGCACATCCTGCATTTGTTGCAGCCTACAGACGCCAAGGCACATCTCGCCTCTTGTAATAGGGGCTGACGTATCACCTGGCATAAGTAGCAAGATACGCCATGGAGTTTGGCGTATCTTGCCTTATGTCGGCATATGCCCTTCTGGGAATCGGGCCCCTGCACTGTATTTTTTGTGCAGTGTGATCCCAAAGTTGAATATAAAGTTAAAGGACTGTCACTTCTTTGTAAATCTGCCCTTTTCCATGTGTACAGCAGTCATGGAGCTAGGTGAGAATGTTAGGGCTTCATCACTTCGTCAGCATAATTATTAGCAATTGCAAAATCACAAACAGGATTGTATTAACCCTGTTAAATGCTGCAGTCTCACAATTACAAAACTGTCCCTTCATGCTAAACAGCAGGTAAAAGTGAAAAACAAAATGGCTTTTTGAGGTGGTTTGGTGCTTTGGAATACTGATGTTACTGCTTGTTTTGCTTTCATAAGCTCACGCCTGTTTCAGAGGTATTGCTTCCTTGCAGTTATTGTATTTCTTTAGAATTAGGTATCCACTGCGCCATTACTGATATTTGAAGTATTATAAGCAAAGTGGAAAATCTTTCAAAATATTACTTTGAGGGTCAAGATTCAGTTAGATTATTTTTCTTAGTTGTGAATCTTGGTCATTGTATGGAAACAAATTAGTTTAGTTTCCTCTTACTTCTGAGTCTGGCTATTAACAGACTATTAAAGCGCCCTCCTTGCCTATTTTCAAATTGACTAACTTGTTTTGATACAATGTGCATGCAATCATTATAACAGAAAACACAAAGTAAAATAGAAACCTAATTTTAATCAAGAGATAGTGCTGATGTTTCTTACGTTAATGAAGTGCTGTAGTTTCTTTCACATTGATATGTACAACATACAGATGGAAAGCTATACAATCCAGTACAGACTTGGTTGGCGGGGTTCTATGTGATAATAGTGACTGCACAAAGGTGATTGCTATTATCGCGACCTGCATTATCGCTGAAAACATTTTTGGCGATATGCTGAAAAAAGCTACCGGAATTGTGCATGTGGGGCTGCACTCTCCTCTCTGCACCCCCACCCCTCTAAATAAAGATTCTCAACTCCAGGGGGGTGTATGTCGGGGAAGGGGGCACATCCTGGTTTAAAAAAAATCTAAGTCCCACAGTTTCAGGAAGCACGAAAGGAACACCCGCCCCCAGTCCTGAACCCAGGATCTGCTCCGTCAGAGCCAACCACCCTACCCACCACACCACACAGTTGGCTCAGTGGAAGCAGGCTCACCACAGGGTCACATCCCCTGTTCCCCATCCCTCCATGTCCTGTCACCCACCATCCCTCCCTTCCTGTTGTCCACCCTAACCAATGTTCACCATTTCCCTACAGTCACCCACGATGATAGTGCCGTCATATGGGTCACTGTTATGACACTCGCCCATATGCAGTCGCTGTCATCATGGTATACTGTTGGGGTTGCCTGTTCTGAATACAAATCTTCAGACTAGATCTAAGTGGGCTAATTAAAAACTACCAATGGATTCCTCAAAGGAGGAACATAAATATCTATCCATTTTTTTCTGACATTTGATTACATATTATTTTCTAAGGCAGTACATAGAAGTAGGTTTTAAGTGCACCCAATCCTCTGTGCCAGATGTAAAATGGGCTGCTGCTAAAACATATTTTTTTTTGTTTATTAACTAAACCAGCTGTGCCATGGTGAATGGATTTCAATGCCATTAAATTAAAACTTGGAATCCACCATGCCCAGTTTGCTCTTCCTGGTAGCAATTTCAAGAAGCTACAAAGTCAGGGAATGCAACAAACCTAACTTGTCTTTGGAGTTGCTGCCCTGATTTGCAATACCACATTTCCTACTCTTTAAATGTTGCCCTCAGCAGTTGCCATGTCACGCTCATCCTGCTTTTGTCCTGAGTGTCTCTTCTTAGGGACAGAGCATCCTGCTCTGTCCGTAAGAGGACACACTCAACCTATGCTCGCCACTTAACACCGGAAAGCATACTCAGTCTGAGCTTCACCACCCTTAACCAGCATTTTGCTATGATCGCTACAAGAAATGTAGGGTGGTTCTGCACATGCTTCATGACCCCTGTCCAACTCTGTCCACAACTGGCACACTCACACCACACTTCAACAGTCTCCCTACTCTGCTTGAAAGGGGGGCAGTCAGTGTTCACTGCTTTGTTTAGGGCAAACCTATAGAAACATAGAAACATAGAAACATAGAAGTTGATTTAGATATGACGCAAGGCCCATCCAGTCTGCCCATTTCTTTTTCTACCTTATAAATGTGCCATCGACCTTTGCTCTGTCAGTGACCCTATCTATTCATAGTCATTTGTATTGCTCCTTTATGCCTATCCCATGCCTGTTTGAAGCCCTGCACTGTATTCATAGCCACTCACTTCTTGTGGTAAGCCATTCCATGCATCTACCACCCTTTCTAGAAAAAGAATTTCTCACATTCCCCTTAATCGCCTCCCTCTAATCTCATGTTGTGTCCTCTTTGTCCTGCTATTTTTCTTATATTTAAACATGTTAGACTCCTTTCACCTTGTTTATGCCCTTAAGGTGTTTAAATGTCTCGATCATATCACCTCTCTCCTCCTTTGCTCAAGGGTATACATATTGAGCTCCGTTAATCTGTCCTTATATGTCTTCTGATGCAGTCCCTGCACCATTTTGGTTGCCCTTCTCTGGACTGCCTCAATTTGGTTAATGTCCTTGTGAGAGGTGTGGCCTCCAGTACTGCACGATACTCAGATGGGGCCTTAACTAATGTCTTGTACAGAGGGATTATTACCTCCCTCTTACGACTTGTGATACCTTTACTAATACACCCTAACACCCCCTAGCCTTACCTACTGCTTTAGAGGTCTGCTTGATGATTTTAGGTCATCAGTGATGATGATGCCCAAGTCTCTTTCTTCCTTTGTGACTGCTAGCAACTCCTCCCAGCCTATAAGTGGCTTCAGGGTTTCTCTCCCTATGTGCATGATTTTGCACTTTGCATTAAATCCCAGTTGCCACTCTTCTGACCATTCTGCTAGTTTATCCAGATCTCTTCTCATTCTGCCCACCCCATCTGGATCATCTACTCTGTTGCAGATCTTGGTGTCATCTGCAAACAGACAAGCCTTACCTCTAGTCCATCTGAGGTCACTAATGAAGATGTTGAATAGGACTGGCCCCAGGACTGATCCTGAGGTACCCCACTTGTGACTTGCATCTCTTCTGACTGTATACCATTTACCACCACTCTCTGTTTTCTGCCAGTCAACCAGTTTGCCACCCAGTTGACCAACTTCAGCCCACCCGAGGCCTACCTAGCTTGTTTATCAATCTTCTATGTGGAACAGTGTCAAAGCTTTGCTGAAGTCAAGGTAGGCGACATCAACTGCTCCCCTTGGTCCACCACTCTGGTTACCCAGTCAAAGAAATCTATGAGATTAGTTTGACAGGACCTTCCTTTGTAAACCCATGCTGTCTTGGATCCTGTGCCCCTATGGATTCCAGGTGTTGCACTATCCTTTCCTTAAGGAGTGCCTCCATTAATCTTGCCCACTACTGGAGGTAAGAGACTGACCGTCTGTAGTTCCCCGCCTCCCTGCTACCACTCTTGTGGAGGGGATCACATGAGCCTTTCTCCAGTCTTCTGGGACCTCTCCTGTGCTCAGAGACTCACTAAACAATTCTGCTAATGGCTCTGCTAGTTCCTCCTTTAGCTCTAAGTACCCTGGGATGTATGCCATCAGGTCCCATTGCCTTATCCACCCTGAGCTTAGCAAGCTCTTGTAGGACCTTTCTTTGTGAAGGAGTAGTGCTCACTCAGTCTTGATTCATCATTCCCTTCATCACTCTGCCCATCAGGACACATCCAAAGCCAATGTTTTTTGGCTCCCTTCCCAACATCAGTGTAGTAATCTGCAGGATGAACTACAGGTAACCCCTCTGCTTGTCAGTCATTGCTTTACTAAGTTTGCCAAGTGCAATGTGCATGTTATCCTACTCTTTTCAAAATGCAGTTTATACTTTCAAGTAATCTGTTCAACTTCAAGAAATACAGCCCTCCCCTTCACCCACTCCTACTACATACTTCTGGAATTTTTAGATGTGCGCACCCCTTTCCATCTGTTAAATTTAAAATACAAACAAAATGACCTACCCTTCATCGAACTGAGAACCACCCTACTCTGCAACTCATGTGTGATCTCTCAAAACAGAAAGCAGTTTGCAGTCCTAGGATGAGATCTCGAATCTTCGGTCTGATAAGATCACCTGGACTAATCATTCAAAGATAATCATTCAAAGATAAAACTCTGATAGCAAGATGCTTTACTGTACGCCCATATATGGAAAACAAGAGATGACAAGTATTCATTCAAATAAAAGGAAGGGGAAAATAAAATATGGCATTGCAGCTGCTGCATTGTTTGGCCAATTGAACATTTCAGAGGGACACTGGTCAGGCAGTGACTTGCCCACCCCCCAAAAAAACAAGGGTACCTGCCTCACAACTCACATCCACCATTTACACTGTCTGTATGCAATATATCTCATATACTGTACATCTTTTAAATAGGCAGTGTTTGGCTGTATAACACATTTAGCAGACTGTGCATCAGCTGTATATATTCCATTTTAACAGGCTGCAGATCTACGATATACACCACACAGTCCGTCTTGGAACAGGCAGTTGTTTTTTTGTATAAAGCTATACAATCCAGTACAGACTTGATTGGTGGAGCCTGTTCTGAATAATAATCTTCTGAATATATCTAAAAACTACTACTGGATTCCCAAAGGAGGACAGTAAATATCTATCCATTTTTTCCAACATTTAGTTATAAGTTCTTTTCTAAGGCAGTTCATAGAAACAGGTTTTAAGAGTACCCAGTCCTCTGCACCAGATGTAAAATTGGCTGCCACTAAAACACAGCAGGAGTATTCAAATGAGTACCTCTCATCATCTTCATGTCAAGGAACAACATTCAGGATTTTTATTTATAAACCCACCTGAATAATATATGCTGACAAGCAACTCCTGGTGTTTATTTGACAGTACTGCTTCTGTGCATTAAAGAGGAGCTACTTATTTTGTTTAAAGAGACAGGCATACAAAAATAAAAGATATGCTGCAAATTGTGGCAAAGGAACAGTGTTTCGCAAACTCTGAGCCTTATGATGCAATTTGCAGCAGAACTCCACCCCTGCTTGCTAAAAATAGTGCTGCAATTTGTGGCAGTAAAATCTCTGTAGATAAGATAAACATGTTTCTGCCCTGTTTTGGACAAACTAAGCACAGAATCTGATTCCTCGGCCCCAAATAGAAAACACAACTGTTGTGTTTACTAAGGGAAGTATTTTTTGAATATTTAAGTATGTTTTCCTCACTAACTAAAAACAAGATGGTGAAATCTCGACTGTACATTCTGCATTTGTGACACTAGAAACCACTTTCGCAGCACCAAAACAGTTGTTTTGCATGGCACACCTACTTTTTCCCATAGGAAATAATGGAAAAATTAAAACTTTCATAATTTTTGAACAGAGTAATAATTTTTCACCAAACCTTGAAAAGATACATCTGAGACAAAAGGCTGATATACACTACACATTTCAGACCACACCCCCAAGGCCTTTCTGAGAAACGGCGTGACAAAGAATTTACACAAAAATGGTAATTCTCACATTTTTTGACATTCTGTATCTCCGCACCTGCACATCCGACTGAAATAAAACGTGCCAAATCCAGAGATCTTTGATCGCTGATGGCACATACAGAATTTCATGCAAATCGGTCAAACAGTGCAAAGTTATTAAAGTGCAAAAAGTTTGTGGTTCACATAGAAGTGAATTGGCTACTGCACCCCTAATATATAAATATATATATAGATAGATAGATAGGGGATATGACATGGCTTGACTGAAGATGTCATATTTATCTTCACGAGAGGCCAATGACATCATGATATCTCATGAGTGGTGATATCATTGGCCTGTCGTGAAGATAAATATGATATCTTCAGTCAGGCCATGTCATGTTCTGTTTATACAACATTTGTTTTGGGCATTGATCCCCCCCCCATAACTCCACATATCCCCAACCAATATAAGAGAGGGCAGATGTTATTTAAAGAAATTATGTGATCTATCTTGGCATTTAAAAGTTATTTAAAGAAGGTTATCTGGTTGATCCTGCCATTCTTTTTAAATATGTAATAATTTGAAAAAACATCTGGTTGATACCACCACTCTGGTATTTGAAAATGGTACTGCACTTTCAGTTTATGCCCCAATATGTAGCGTGACCGAAAGATGTGAAAGGTGAAACATTATGAGCCCTCAGAGCTGTACATACTGCAGTATGTGTAAGAATTTCTGTTAACTGTGTACATTTGTACACTTTCAGTGTTTTTCCTTAAAATAAGCTCCCAGCTCTACTGACAGGACAGCAAGTGATTAGGTAGCTTCCTTTCACTTTGTGCCCCAACATATAGTGTGACTGAGCAGTGTGAAAAGTGAAACATTATGCGCCCTCAGAGCTGTACTACTGCCGTCTATGTAAGCATTCTTGTAAAAGTATGTACATTTGTACACTTTCAGTTTTTCCTCAAAATAAGCTCCGATTCTACTAACAGGCCAGTGAGTGAGTGTAGCTTGTAGCTGATGAGGTAGCTGCGTTGCCAACAACACTCGCTGACACTACCTTCTCATGTTCTGAAGCATGTTCCAAGACAGACTGTGTGGTGTATACCACAGATCTGCAGCCTATTAAAATGGAATATATACAGCAGATGCACAGTCTGCTTAAATGTGTTATACAGCCAAACACTGCCTGTTTAAAAGATGCACAGTATACGAGATATATTGCATACAGACAGTGTAAATGGTGGATGTAAGTTGTAAGGAAGGTACACTTGTTTTTTTTGAGGGGGGGCAAGTCACTGCCTCACCAGTGTCCCTCTGAAGTGTTCAAAGTGTACAGATGTGCACAGTTTTACAGGAATGCTTACATAGACTGCAGTAGTGTGCAGTTATGAGGGCACATAATGTGTTGCTTTTCACACCACTTGGTCACACTACATACTGGGCCAAAATTGAGAATGGCACGGTTTTCAAACACCAGAGTGGCAGGATCAACCAGATATTTTTAAATTATTGCTTATTTAAAATAATGGGCAGGATCAACCAGATATCAGAGGGCTGTGTGTGTGTGGTGGTGAGGGGGTGCAAGTCTCGGGGTAGGTTGGCAGAGTCCAGTGCCATAGACAGTGAAATACTTTCACTTTCCTTTCAATGATGTACTGGAACATAGAGATATCACCATGATATATAGTACCATGGAGATATCACTATTGTGGCACGTGGACAGCTAGTTCTGATTTTAATATGATATTTTTTTGGCAATATAAAATATGTAAGGGAGTGTCTGTCAGGAGAAAATGCTGTCTTGCTGAAACTGACACATCAAAACCCCCCAGGGATAGGTTCAAAGGACAGGAGATAGCTTAAACTGCAGATATCGGAAATGCAATTACTTTGTTAAGTTTGCTTTGAAGCCCAGGAAATTAAATATCCATTCATGACGTCCTCCGGGAAATCCTTTGATTTGCACTAGGTGTCATGAAGGAAGGAGAATATGCATGTGTTGGGGTGTCTTCCAAGATAGCCAGTGATTACATCAAAGAGACTTTGATGTCTGTGTGAAGCAGGTCCCAGACTAAATGGGGAAGTCCAATATGCATCTGTTTGGACCGTTGTCCCAGGAAGCCAGGAATTTCATCAAAGAGCCTTTGATGTCTGTGTGAAGCAGATCACAGACCGGTTTTGGCAAGTCACATGAAGAGAGGAGATTCATTATGTCACCTGTTATTTTTTTAAATATCTTAGTAGGACATCCTGTGTTATAAAAAATAAATTTTAATACACCAAGGCAGAGTTAGGTGACCTCAGTGAGAAGGCCGGCTCTAGACTGCTTTTAAATATACTGAGCAGATTTTACACAGAGATATTCATTTTCTGACTGAGAGAGAGAGAGAGGAACATCGAAGAACTGAAAGATTAAGAAATTAAGAATACAATTAGCTAAGACTAGTCTGAGTGTATGGAATGTAGGAATTTGCACTTTTAAACCCGCTTTGTTTTTAAGATTGTATGTGTGGGGCTATATTGTTCTGTATTTTACTGTTTTCCTATTTTACCTATTTTAAAGTAGAGATATATATTTTAAAAACAGAAACTGCCTGGTGTGCCTTAAAACTTATTTTTATATAAGTGAAGCTTAGATGGTTATAGTAGACACTGTGCATGAGCTTATTGTGGTACCAAACTGAGAAACAGATGAGAGTTCTCTAGGTCTTGCATAGAGTTCTAAGGGTTAATTTTGTAATACCTGGTTAGATGCCCATAGGCAAAGATATCTGGCCCCCCCGAAGACAGAATTATCTGAGACTAACAACTGGGTACGTTAACAAGAGGTTATCAGTTTGAATCCCTCCAGAACCTGGGACTAAGGTGACTCGAACCCACAAAACAGACAAGAGGGTTACCTTGTTCTGTTAACTGTTCACAATTCTACGCTCAGAGGTTGGCACTTTAGGAGTAGAGGGCTGACCTCCCGAGTGGCGCTGTGACAACTATGACGTATAGGAACATGGAGATATCAGTGATATCTTCACTGCCTAACAGGTTATTACTTGTATCTCACCATTTATCCCAAAACACATGTATATATATATATATATATATATATATATATATATATATATGGGTGGTGTGTGGAACAAGAATTTTACAGACACTCGAGGTGTTGGATGCTACATAAACCCTGAGGCGAAGCTCGGGGGTTTATCTCGCATCCAACTCGAAACAATTGTATATGAATGTGTGTGGTAACAAGAATTTCACACACACACAGGGTGTTGGATGCCACATAAACTCTGAGAGTGAAGCTCGAAGGGTTTATCTAGGCATCCAATGCCAAGGGTGTGTGTAAAATTCAAGTTTCACACATTATCCCATACTTTATTTTATATAATTGCTGGGTTTTGCTTTTTCACCACAGCAATTATATAAAATAAGAGACGTTCCGGTGTGGTCACGGTCCGGTTGGCTTTTAACACGGTTTGCAGACATCTGCTGACAATTATGTTTTTTTTCTGTTACTTGGTTTCTGAAAGAGCAGTCATTTAAAAAATAAATAAACAACTTACCGCCTAGTCAGAGTGGTGGTGCACTTTTGGGTGAGAAGGCTGGGAGGCGGTGTAGAACATGGAAGAGCTGCAGGTGGCACATGCACAAGCGAGGGATATCTGGTGTGTGCTTGCCATTATAAACACTCCATTATATGGCAAATTACATGCAGGGTTTCCCTATGGAAAAAGTGAAACTCAGTTATTATATATAGTATGTATATGGGATACATGATGGACAGGAGTGAGATATGGAAAATATTCTTATTCCTGCAGAGTGAGAATGCACAGCTCACTCTGCAGGAGTGAGAATATTTTCCATATTCCATGATCTGCCCATCATGTGTGATTTACAGCACAGGGATGACAGCTTTAGGAACATTCTTTCTGATTCTGTATGTTTCCTGTTCATTCTCTGTGTGTTGTCAGTGTGTGTGCGTGTGTGTGTGTTCTGAATGCACTGGGAGTCAGAAACACAGGTAAGTGTGTTTTGCAAAGCTAATTGAGTGAGCCAGAGGCTCAGTGAGAAAGAAACTGCTGCAGGTAGCACTGAGAAAGACAAACTGCTTTGTAAAAGAGTTAAGCAATAAACCATGTCAGGGTGTTGGTGATGCTGGGTTTACCCACGCCTGGCATGGTTCGATCACGAGGCCACAGGCTGAGTGACCAAACCATCCTGGTGTGGGTAAACCCCAACATCACCAAAACCCTGACATGGCTTATTGCTATTATACCATGTAACACTGTATTTTTAGTTTGAAAATATTAAGGTTAGTGTTACTGCAGGTTTTGGTAAAGAAAATTATTAAAAGTGCTTTCATATTGTTACGCCTAATAAAATAGTCCACAAAAGTGGTCTTCTTTTGCACATGTATAACATTTTTTTGTATATTAAATTAATATAGTTTGGAATGCAATTTATTTAGTACAGCAATAGCAGGTTTATTAAGTGTAACTGAAGTAATACATTTTTTAACTTCTTTTATTGCAATTGGAATAGAATGACTTCATGTTGCAGAATTTAGATTATACATGCCAACTGTAAAGAAGTTGCATATTTTAATGTTGAACATTTCAGTTTGTATAAAGTATTTATTTATAGATGCATTTTTATATTTTTAGTAGCACAATAGTGTTTTGTATTCAGTTTCTGTAGAAACCTTTGAAAAATAACAATTCGTTTCCTCTGCTCTGATGTGCAGTATGTGACAGGATAAAGTAAAGTTTCCTTTGTATTGTACTGAGATTTTGAGAGGAGAAAGTCACGTTTCTGTTATAGGTTATGTCCTTCATTTGGATTAGTAATCTGCAGTGTCCAAGGATTTCTTGTTTGTTTTTGTTGGTGCAATGTTGTTTTACTGATGGTATGATTTCCGGTAGTCTAGAGGTTTGTGGGCATTATGATGTTGCCGCATTGTATCTGGAGGAAAGAAAAATGTTTTTTATTAAGTGAAATGGGAAGGTGGTTATTGATAGACTGTTTTTTTTTTAAATGTTTGTGTGTTTTTTACTAACCTACAGTTTAGTTCCAATAAAAGTTCACGGTGCCATAATTAACTAGGTTGCCTAGTGATGGTTCTGAAGTCTTCTTTTGGGGTTGTGATTGGCTGCTGATCACATGCTGTTGTGTGACTTCTTGTTGTTTGGTGCTGGTTTGCCAATCTTGCAGGCAGATTGATGCACTGGATGTGCTTAGTTTGGGATCATTTGTGGCATGGCAGAAGTACTCTGGAAGGTGATTATTTGTTGAAGGATTTTTGGATGTATTTCTTGATTCTCTTTTGAGGTATGTCATGTCTGGATGTCATTGTGTTTTGCTGACTGGGAGGACAGTAAATGCTTGCTGTAGATGTGGTGGTGCATAACTTTTTCTAGGATTATGGTCGGTAGTTTCAGGCTGCATTTTCTGTAGATCACGAAATTATTTCACTCCATTTCTGGAAGTCTGTGATGCTTGGCTTCAATAACTTCTGAGGGTTTACTCAGTCTTGTGTCCAGTAATCATCCATTATTTGATGAGCTTCCATTCCCAAGTTACTGAGCAAGGTGATGGCAGTTGCTCGTAGGGGAGTGATTATGAAAATGGTATTTAAACCAGCTTCTTTACAAATACGAGGGGCGTGCTTCCAAGATAATTTATTCCACTGGTTCTGCACTGTACCAGGCGTCCATGTTGTCTAGAATAAATTGTTCTAGTTTTTGGGGTGGCAAAATAAACATGGGAGGTTTGGAGGAAGTTTTGAGACATATTTTTAAGACTTTTTATTTGGACACAAAGGATCTTGTGGTTGTTCAAACATGTAGCCTCGTGTGTTCTGGCAGGTGGGGTCATTATATTTCTTGTGATTTTTCACTACTTAGTTGAAACTTTTTGTTAAATATTGTAAACCATTTTCAGCTTGTTTTACTTGAAATGAGTCTACTTTTAACTGCCTGACTCCTTCCTCTCATTTACATGCAAAGTGGGGCTGAATATCGTTCCATACTTTTCTGACTAATCCTATAGCTGAGTTAGGGGACACAGAAGTTGAATTTCTTAGAGTTGTCAGCTCAGCTATAGTTAGTGCTGGATGATGTTCTGCTTTGTCCTTTCCTTGTTTGTGATATTTTTCACTATGGCTTTAAATATGTTATTTGAGGTGTTGAATTCTGGGTCTAACATGAGATTTAGAGTTCTATTTATTGGAGGATCATTTAAATGTCTATTTAGGCCCATCTGAGGCTGACATAGCTGCTGAGGACGTATTCATTGCCACTGCTGTTTGGTATTGTACTTTAGTACTGCCTCAGAAAGTTGTTTAAATTTTGTAATGATACTGTACTTAGATCAACTGTTACTTGTCTTTGCTTACACAGTCATAAAAACATTTATGGCCCACTGTGTTTGCTTGATTGTTTTCATGCCTGTTAAGTTCTAACTGCAGCATTTCCTCATTGGTGACATCAGTATGTTGCTGTGGTTTCTTTTCTTAAGGATTGGATGGTCTGCTTGGTCAGTGACACCCGCGATATTCAAGTGGTGAGGAGCGGAGTTTGAGGAAGTTGGCATCGGGAATGTGAGGAGCTGTGGGTCGGCGGCTGGTGTGAAGATGCAAACAGGTATGTCTACTGTACCAGTATTTGACGTTTTTGATTGCTGGTCCATAATTTTGTATAAACTGTTAAAAATAGCATCTAATTCATCATTATCAATGAGGTCAAAACTGGTATCCATGTTTTGGGAGAAGTTTGATGTTAGGCTTGGTCCATAAGTGGTGAGAGAAATATGGCGTTGGTTTGGTTTCGCAACAGGGGTCAGAATGATTCTGTATTCGGGGTTCTGGGTGTGGTTGGCTGGCACCTGTTGCATTGGTAATGTCAGTTTTACAGAGCTGTTTTGGTGCCAGTTAACCAATGAGAGCATTGCTTTTATTACTGGCATGGTATAATTTCATTTAGAATTGAGGTTGTTTTAAAGCTGAGGTCAGCACAGTACTGGGCTAGGTATGTTAGAAACACAATCGGACACAGGTGAGAGTCTTTTGCAAAGCTAATTGAGTAAGTTGCAGCTTCAGTGAGAAAGAGAAACTGTTTTTGGAAGCAGTTTCCTTTAGAATGCAAGCTGCAGTGCAGATATTCTCACTCTGGTGACATCAGCAGTGTGTGGATAAATGTCGTCTTCAGGATTTATTCTCACTGCAGTGGCAATAACACAGGATATCCTACTAAGAAAACACTCACCCCCATGGTATAAATATATACACACACACACACATATATATATATATATATATACACACACACACACACACACACACACACACACACACACACACAAACACACATATATACAGGTATATATATTTTGGAAATAACTGTATTAATGCTCCAGCTAGGTTCAGCTTAAAGCAACAAAAGTAGGCAAATGTGGTCTTAGGGATTCTAGCCTTAACTACCCCCCAAAGCAGCAAAATGAAAAAACATTAGGGTATTGGCTCTCCTGAGTCTTGCCAGATCAGTGCTGGGCTCTTCCTTGGGGTTCTCAGCCCTAATGCTTACCCATTCCCCAGAGCAAACAAGGTCAGATGTGACCCATTTTCTTCAGGTAGGGCCCACAAGTTGTTGGCAACATGTGGTGAAGCATATTTTTGTGCCTTTGAAGAGTGTATCAGTATGAGACACTGGCTTGGAGATGTACATTGTGCTTCAGTCTGGAGGCTATGGGCTGGAGGGAGAGGGGAGCATTAAGGTTGAGAACCCCAAGGAAGAACCCAGCACTGATTTGGCAAGACTCAGGAGAGTCAAAACCCCATTCTCCTACTTTTGCTGCTTGGGAGGTGGGGGTGGGAAGTTAGAGTTGGAAACCATAAGACCATATTCTCCTACTTTTGTGACTTTAAGCTGAACTGAAACTGGTGCATTGACACACTTTTTCAATGAATTTCCTCTCCTTTTTTGAATTAGTACAACCATATTCTTATTCATGTTAGTTCCTTCGGGACCTTCATCTGGGTGCAGAAGCACAGGGCCCTCAAGGACCTGCACTTCCAAGCATGTATACTGTAGCTGCAGATGTGCAGTGCCCAAAGAGCCCTGTGCAAAATGTGAACTCAAACAGGCTGCAGAAGTGCAGGAAAGTCTTGGACCTGCAGCTATGTGTGGATACAGATGCAGACATGCTGGGTTCACCAGGCCATGTGACAACAGAGGAGTCCATGAGGGCATGAAGGTACAGTGTGGCTGGGGGTCATTTTCCAAGGTACAATCACTGAGCCAAACACTTAGATTGGGTGTATAAAATGCACCTAGATAGCACTTATCATTTTATTTATTTTTTAATTATACCATTAACAGAAAATAAAAAGTCAAGTATTACTTCATACAATTTGAAAAAGACTAATCCGATTCTGAACAATGGCTCCTTCAGTGGTTTCTTGCTTTACACAGGTTGAGTACAGTCTCTCAATTGTAGAAAAGCTCTACTCTGTATACCTCTGTATTCACTCTCACTGTACCAGTTGACCTTTCCATAGCACTCTCCAGGCTCAACTGCCTGATATCCAGGAGAGGGGGATATTTATACCCCTGGATCATGGTCACATGACCCAGACCCTTAACCTGTAAAGCATGTTTCTTACTTTAAGGCAGATTTAGGATATTTAAAAGTGTCCTCAGTACATTAATCCCTTCGACCTTCCCCATCATACCTCCAACTTCCCACTATACTAGAGAATAGCTGGACATTTTAGAAGAAATACGATAATGAGGTCACTAATTGCCTAGCAACTCTGAGGTAGCTGCCATGGTTACAGGCAGGTGACAATTCATAATCAGACTGTCCTATAAAATAGGGACATTAGAGGGTGCTCTCTCCTAAGAAATACAACACAAGAGAAGCAGCCCTGCTGAGATAGTAACAGACTGTAATCTGCAGTAAGTCTGTTTATTTACACTGTAATACTGTTATTTCTCTCATACAATGACACAAAATGACTCAATATCATTCATATTGCTAGTGACTTCATACACAACTACAGAACAGTTTAATACAGTACAGATATTCTTTATTACAGCTGCTATTCTGAATATCAGGTACTTCAGAAATTTAGCACTGTTCAAGCTGGTTCTCCTGAGTCATTATGTTTTTTCAGTCAATGGAGACAGTAGCGTTTGTAACACTCTTAGGTTAGCAGGAGCGACGGCTTGCAATTGCAAAACAGCAACACTGTCTCACATTCTGGCCTCAGACTGTGTGCATGCTTATTAGAGCCTGATTTACCCCAGTAGCAGCCTACTACAGCTTTCAGAGGAGGCTAAAGACAGAAGGCTCCATTCTAACACGAGTCACCTGCTGCGCAACCTACAAAAGTGAAGGCGCTTCACTTTTACTTTCTGGTGGGCGGCTGATATTTCCTTTTGATACACCGCCTCTTCTTACACTGTCCACTTTCTATTTATAGCTCCTTGTCCCTCGGTACATTAGGAGCTGATATCGAGAGACTAAAAGAGGGCATTTCCAGCAGTTAATCCTGAGCACTTATTTATTAAGCATTTAAGCATTCTCTCCAACTCGGGCGGCTGCAAAAACAAAGTGCACCTGTTCCAAGTTAATACAGCAGCTCCCATCAAGGTCTGGGATCACAGATAATTTTTAAACCATCAATACACATAACTCCCGTACTGGCTCCTATTCAAAATAGATGGAGACATTTATTTCTGCTATTTACAACATTTTATTTCTTACTACTAATGTTTTTTTAACCTGTACAGTCTTTCATTTTACTATTTAACGGGGGGAGGGGGTAACTGAATGAAAGAAGAAAAGAAGCAAGCAGAAGAGATACCAAGAAGAGTTTTGAGACTATAAGGCAGATAGTGTAGCCTTATCCTAGGTGGCCTACCTAGGATAAATGAAATAAGACAAGTAAGAATATAAAGGAGTACTGTTGTGCAACAGAAGTATTTAGAGGAAGAGAAAGACAGAAAAGGGTTCATCAGTTAGTTATTCTTTGTTTCTAGGGAGCATAGGACACTTCTCCGCACACCTCTCTCTTCAACAGCACACCAGTATTCTTAATAGCAGTTTTGTAGTTACATCTTGTGGGGGGGGGGAGTTCAAATACCAGGGCACCCTTCCATGACAGAGGGGTCACTGTCACATACCTCCCCACTTAAGAGGACAACCATCCAATGATTGTCCAAGAGTACCATACCAACCCACACAAGGGTATGGTGGAGCTCCGGCCCAACTTCACTATAGAGCTCCACTCCAGGGTCACTTAAATCATGATTAGGCAGGATGCAAAGCATCCCAAACACTACCCATTCATTAACCCTGGGGCTGCTATCTTTGAGTTAAACATAGTAACCTCTATATTTAACCATACTATCCCAACAAAAACAATAACCTTTAGACAGATTTCTGTGCCCCCTTTTCATAAGCACACATACTGTCATCACCATAGTATACCTGTACACATTACATTTTCTGTACACTCTTCCCATGTTCACACCTAGTACCCTTTTATGGTACTCATTTACATCCCTCTCTGCATCAACGGCATGTCATAAACTTCACCACTGGACATTTAGAAGAAAAAAAAAAAACTTAGACATAGATCAAAAATAGAAAAGAGAAAACATCGCCCAAGAAGTGGCCAATGCACTGAACATGGGAAAGTATTTGAAAAAAACAACAGTAAAGAGAGAATGCTGCAGCATAGAAGGAAATCACAGAACATCCACAAAAAAAAAAAACAATTCGTTCATGGGCAAACACTTGATACATTTCATATCAGTCCACTTTCCCACCTTCCTGGAAGTTGATGGAGTTATGGACCGTGACCCTTTTAGCCTTTTTATCCACCATCCCACCTTTTTGGAAGTGGAGGGAGCTATGACCCATCCTCATCCATAAGCTCCACCCCACAGTCCCTTACATCATATACAGCTCATAAAAGTTATAATTTCAAACTTCCCTTTTTATCCATCTTTACCCTGAGACAGATTTGTCATAGTTCATCTGTACATTGATACAGTCCTTTCATGTACTCATTCTTCCCCATACCAGGCTTGAGACATATACACTGGATCATCACTATCATCTCTTTACTCTATAACTACTACTACTGTGCCCAGGTACATATATAGTAGAACACTGCTACTATTTGTTTCTTCCTGAGGTAACTCAATTGAACCTTAGCCATATAACTTTGCAGTGATCCCTTTTCCATCCATGCCTGTGCTTTAGTGTGCTTTCCTTACCATGTGCTTCCTACCATCCTGGACATGTAGGTGAAACAATGAATGACATGACAGACTTCTAGGAAAATGTAAACTGAACTTACAAGCTCAAATGGGCAGACTGGGTGGGCCATAGGCCCTTATCTGCTGACACTGTCTATGTATCTACATATCTATGTATCTATGTATGACACAATATGTTTCAAAAGTATGTGAGCACTCAAAATGGGTCAAAAACCTGACCAGTACAGAGCAAAACTGGATTTCCTGATAGGGACCATGAAAACCTGATCACCAGGTAAAAAATCTGACAGGTGCCATATAACTTTGCAGTGTTCCCTTTTCCATCCATGCCTGTGCTTTAGTATGCTTTCCCTACCATGTGCTTCCTACCAGGCAGTTTAACCAGCATCTTTTAATTAGTACCATTGACTGCACTGAATTATTTGACTTCACCATTGGAAATTAATCTGACTGAGCCTGGAGGAAGAACTTAAGTAACTATGGTACTACTACTGTATTCATTTCTGTAAGGACAGGGACATCATCACTGGACACTCACACCTCAGATACTCTGATTTGCAAACAAGTTAAACAACTTAATTTTTCTGGAGGTGTGAGTGAGAGAGAATAGAGAGGATTATCATGGGACACCAGTAAGGTTGCCATCTGTCAGTTTTTTATTTGGCGATCAGGTTTTCAGGATCCCTATCAGGAAATCTGATTTTGCTCTGTGCTGGTCAGGTTTTAAACCATTTTGAGTACTCACATACTTTTGAAACATATTTTGTCATATCATTTATTGTTTCACCTACATGTCCAGGTTACAGACAAGTTATCTTGCCAATATAACCCTTAGTTTGTGAAAGCAGTCAACCTGAGAGGTGTAAAGTATGGCCATTAACACCATTAGCACTTACTTAACCTAATCTTTTTCACTGCAGCAAAGCTGCCCCAACCTTTTGTAACAGTAACAGAGCCAGTTGTCTTCCACTTTCATTTGCTGGTAAACATTTTCATCTCTAACAACATTTAGGCATTTTTAAATGTTTTAAATTATTTTTTTCCTCAAGAAAAAAGCATGGGCCCCCAAGGTGCAGGGGCACAGTTGTGGCTCAGGCAGCTTTCATGGAGGCATTAGTGCACACTGATAAAGAATGCAGCACAGTGTGTTACTAATAGAGGAGCTCCATGATGGGGGAGCCGTAGCACCCTTAGCCCCCCTCTAAATCTGCCTACGGTTCCTCCCCTTTTTCCATGGTTGCCATCCTTTGCAGCCCTTCCATTTGCGGTTTCACCTCTCATGCATCTAGCAGCTACATTTCGGATAACGCCCCCTTCTTTTCTGGCAAAAGAAACACAATTCTGAAAAAAAAAAAATCCAACATCCTGTTTCATGAGCTCACCTTCTTATTTCATGAGATTTTCATGAGCTCATGAAACAGGATACCTTCTCATGAAAGAAGAAAGAAAAAAAAAAACTATGTCCAAGATCTTGTTTTGTGGGAAAGCATCCTGTTTCATGAGATTTTCATGAGCTCATAAGCTCACAAAAGATGCCTTCTCACGAAAGAAGACTGAAAAAACTATGTTCAAAATCCTCTTTTGTGGGATGAGATTCTTCTTCTATATGACCTTATTCCACTTTCACAAGCCTCACATAACAAGAGAACTGGCTCATGAAACAAGCTTTGCTAAGGATTTTTGGGATGTCCCAAAAACACATTTTGGGATCTTTATTTGAAAACTAAGTTGAAAATCAGATGTAACTACCATTGTGTCTTTGTGTCTTTCCATGGCATCATTTTATAGGTTTTCAAATAAAACTTAAAAAAAAAGAGCAAGATAGCCACAATACAAAGAACTGTTCTCATAAAGAAGAATTCATCTTCAGGAAATAATCATCTTCTTTTCATATGGCCAAGTTCTTCTTTCATATCAAATATACGTCTGAAAGACCCTATTGAACATGCTCAGAACTAAAATTTAAATCCTTATAACTTGAGAATAGTTTAATATGTTTTCACCAAATCAATGAAAGGTGCCATTCAAGGGCAAACCCTTTCTACCCTGAAATTTTTAGAACAAATGCCAAATCATCTAGGCTGCAGGTGACAACAACAAAAAAAAAATGTATTTTTATTTGCATCATCCAGATCTCAGAATCTACACATCTGACTAGAATGAAACTTGCCAAATTAAGAGACCTTGTCCCCCAGACCATGCATGCAAACTTTTGTGCAATTCTATCGACTGGGGCAATGCTATTAAGGTGCAAAGTTAGGGGTTTAACATTAAACTGCCTACTCAACCCTAACTATAGAGTTGCTCCTGCACCTATTATATATATATATATATATATATATATATATATATATAATAGTTAAGGGCACAAGTTGAACGAGGAGTAGCATGGCAACACAGTGACTGCAATATGCTTTGTGTCAATTGCTACCATGGAAAAGCATGAAAGAGATGTGCACGTGAAAGGAATGACAGCACAGGTTGGGATCAGGAATGTGGGTTGCACGAATTGCACAGGGCAAACTCACTAACTACTGAGTAGTGCACTTGTGGAGCTTTGCTCCTGTGGTGGAGTCAGCTCCAATCTTGCAATTGATTATAATAAGTTTTGGGGGGTTCAGGCTGCAAAGCAAAAACTAGCGACACAATTTGTAAGAATACTGAAATTAGTAAGAATATTTTCAGTACTTTTACAAGTAGTAGTAATACTAAAAGAGTATAGAAAATGTACTGTACTTCTTTGGGTTATGGTACTCATTGGTGGCCGCTGTTTGCTGTGGACTTTTGGAACTGTTTCACTGCTGTACCTTCTGTACTGCCTCATACTATCAACTCCATGGAGGGATGGCATCATAGTTTCAACAATGTTCTTTTTTTTTTTTTTAACTCTTTTTATGGCACCGTCACCCAGGGAACTCTCTCAGTCATCCACTGGTCCCCAGCTCTACCTCCAAGCCAGAAACACCTCCATTTTCTGGCACTAGCTCAGCTATCCCCCAGCTCTAAGCCCCCCGAGGTAGGGCTGCCCTATCTGCCCAGGGCATTCTATCTACAATTCAGGCCAGGCTGGATCAGGCTGGGCTCGGCCCAGGAGTGGAGAGAGTCTGTACTACACAGTCCCAATATGTGAATGGATCCATTCACATTTTGGGACTGTGTAGTACGGTACAGTCTGCACACCCATTGGCCCACACTGTGGACCAATGGGCATACAGCCATACTGTACGCTGTCAGTCGGCCGGGCAACTTGTGTGTGGGGTGCTGCCACCCACTGCTGACCAGGGGGGAGTTGGGTGGTGGGAATGAGTGGGCGGGTTGGGAGGAGGTACGGGCACTGCTGGACCACCAGGGATAATTGGAGATTTGCATGCCCATGATCGGGCAGGGAGATATGTCCACTATACTACCAGGGAGTTTATTTAGTATTGCAGCCCACAATCAGGAAAGGTGATAGGTTCACTGGACCACCAGGAAATCTATTCTTTAAAACAGCCCATGATTGGGCATGGGGGGCCACTACACCACCGGATGGTGCTGCCAGAGCTTGGGTGGCCACCCACAGCTGGCAGCTGCTGTGCTGCACCCTGCATTATGGTAGCTCACCTGTGGGTGGCCAGTTGTTGCTCCTTCATTTTCTGGTGTAACTGTGTGCGGTGCATGTAGGGGTTGTGTCTGCATATTCTCAGCACATCCCAGGCTGAATATCGGGATGTGCAGAATATGCATGAGAATGCCCCCCTTACCTGCGCTGCATATATTACTGATGCACCAGGCGTATTGGGAATTGTGCTGTGCATATTCCCCCCATTGAATATCATGCCGGGGTGCATCAGTGGGTTCCGCATGGTGCAACTCTGTTGCGCCATGCACAACCTGTTTGAATATCCCACCTTAGGTGTCTGGACAGGAGCCTCCTCCTCATAAGAAATTTAGAGACACTGCCAGACATCTTACTGCTTTGGTGGAGGGGTATGGGAAGTGCTCAGAATATGACTTTTTGCATGGGGTTGCATATAATTTTCAGCTACAAGTATAACTTCTGTATTGGAAGTTCAATAAATATGCGTGCTTACGCGTATCTGTCATTCTGGTTTGCTTTGTTATGAGTTTGTAGTGGTATGTCTCAGCTGCCTCTCCATGTCATATGCATTGCTTTGTACTTGCAGTGATTTTACTTTCAATGTAATTTTTTCAGCTCATTACTGCTTTACACTAAATTTTCTGCTCTGCTTTGTACTGTGCTGATATTACTTTCGCTGACTACAACTGTTCAACAGATTTACACAAAGTTTGCATGCATGGTCTCATGGGTGCACCTCATGAAATGCCAAGTTTTGTTCTGGTCAGATGTGTGGAATCCAAGATCTGGATTTCAACAAAAGCTTTAAAAAAAAATCACAGTTTTTTGTCATCACCTACCACCAAAGTGTTTTGGAATTTTGGACTGAAATTTTAAGGGTGGTAAGGGTGTGGCCCACAGATGTGGCTTTTGTTGGTTTAGTGAAAAATATTAATCCATTCCAAAATTATTAAACTTTGATATTTCAGTTCTGAGCATGCTCTGTACCATCTTCGGATTGCTGCTTGGAGCGAAAAAAAATTTAGTCCACACAAAAATGGATCAATTTTTGCATGTGGTAATCTTTTTCATGAGGAAAAAATCTTTTTTGTATGGACACCATCTTGTTTTAAAACATTTCAAAACCCACAAAAATGACATCCTGCATACAAACCAACACATGTATCTTGAAAAAATAACCCTGTGGACATAATATATTTAGACTTTGCCAAAGCATTTGACAAAGTCCCACATGGCACTCTAACAAATAAAATGTACAAAATGGGCATAGATAGTAAAATAGTCACATGGTTTAATGAATGGTTGATGGGTAGAACACAAAGGGTATAAGGGGTTATCTGTTAGATGAAGGCCCAGTCACTAGTGGTGTACCACAGGGTTCCATCCTTGGACAGGCCCTGTTTGGTGTGTTCATCTCAGATATGACCAACCAGCTAGACAATTTTACTACAGTCAGACCTGGTTAATCCGTTCCTGTTTGTATTGCTCAAATACCAGCCGGATTAGAAAACAACGGACAAATAAGTCACAGCATTATTCGGGTTCAATATTGTAAATAATGTGATGGCACCATTTTGCATTTATAAATTTTATTGCACACATTTTTATTACACACATATTAGATAATTTCATTCGACATATAAAGTCATTTAAAAGCAAGTCAGTTTATTTTGTGTCTTATTACGCCTCAAAATTGCAAGGTTGCTTCGGGTAGGGCAGGCTAGCCTCACTTAACATCACTTCTCTGCTGAATAATCACCCTCAGTACTGAAGCAGCACTTTGCATTTGAAGCAGCCTTTGTGGAAGGATGGAGGACAACACGACAGGCAAAACAGAAATTATGTTGGTGAGAATAACTTAAGCAGCACTTAGCATTTAGCATTTTGCAGCTTACTTCATGGAGGGTGGAGCATTCTAACATTCTGTCATGGAAGGAAGGTTGTAAGCCAGTATAGCATATTACGAGGGTGGGAGGGGTGCTGGGTGACTCAAATTCATTATCACGCCAGTGAGGCAGTGTCAATATCATCCCTCTACTGAGAAAGTACTGTTGTGCAGTGAGGCGTTCACAAAAGAAGTGGCAATCGCTGAATAAGAATCTGCAATTCCATTAACTCAGTGGCAGGTACTGCTGGCTCTGCTGTTTCGATTTCACTTAAATCATCGTCAGGCAGTATTTTCACATCATGCCAGCAATTTTTTATTGTGGTTTCAGTCACAGATCTACAGGAAGAGTGGGTAAACAGTAAAGCTTGTCGAATGGTAACTTTTAGATCAGATCCAGCCTCAGCGCAGGAGAAGAAATGATGACAGAGCTCGTTTTTGTAAAAGCATTTAAAGTTTTTGATGATGCCAGCATCCATCGGCTGTATATGTGAGGTTGTGTTTGGGAGGAGGAAGTGAATTGTAACATTTGAAATGTTAGAAGGCACAGCATGACTAGTTGCATTATCAACCAGTAGAATAACATGTCTCCTTCAAAGCCTCATAGCATGGTTAAAATCAATTACCCATTCTTTGAACTCTGCTCCGGTCATCCATGCCTTAGAGTTAGCCTGGTACCTGGCATAGATCTCTGGATCAAAATCACCAGCAAAACATCTTGGCTTTTTTGCTTTGCCTATAACAGAAGGTTTTAATTTATAGCTTCCATCAGCATTACAACAGAGGGCAACAGTCAGTCTGTCTTTACATTTTTTGGTACTGGACACTGGGGCTAAAGATAATGTAGCAGTGGGACCCAAACAATAGAAAAGTCCGGTCTCATCGAGATTATAAATGTCATGAAGCGAAAACCCAGCTAGGACATCTCGCAGTTGTATTCTGCCAGATATGACAGCAGTCTGGTCAGCACTGGCCGACTCCCCGTGGTAAACCTTACTGCTTAAGCCGTGCCTTTTTTTGAATCCATGGATCCATCCTCATGAATAAGAAAACTCAGAAACTCCCATTTGCTGACCAAAACACCTTGCCTTCTCAACCACCATGTTGTCGGACACTGCAGCACCTTGGCTGTTCATCTCAGTGACCCAAAGGCTAAGTGCTGTTTCTACATTTTGGTGCTGTCCCAGTCTTACACGGGTGAGTGACTTTGAATCACTCGAGGCAGAAAGCTACTTTTCCTTTGCTCGCCAGATGTCACTGTAAGTGCTAGCTCCAGTTCTTAGACCGTAAGCCTGTGCTGCATATTCAACCATATCTCTGTTCGTGGCTGCTGGTTCCCCTGTTTCCAAAGGAGAGATCTCTTTTCTGTGAGATAGTTATAATAATAATAATAAACTTTATTTCTCTCGCCTTTCTTAGAACCAAGGCGCATTACAATAAAATACAAGATAAAACATAATAAAACATATTAAAACTAAGTTAAATACAGAGCATTAATTGGCATCCAAATTATCTCCAAATGCCTTGCTCCATAAAAAGATTTTAGGCCCTTTTTAAAACCCTCCACCGTCATGCACTCTCTAATCCAGCATGGTAGGGAATTCAGATAGAATATATGAACATAAATACTCGGGCGCGGAAGATTTTAAAGTTACCCTCGGGATCTCTAGCAACCCCCTCGTTGGCTGGAGCGGAGTGGTCGTGATCAGTAGTAAGGCACCAGAAGATCTTTCAGGTAGTCAGGGCCCAACCCATGTAGGGCTTTATATGTCAGTAATCCGACTTTAAAGGTGATCCGCCACTGAACTGGCAGCCAGTGCAGATCTCGGAGCACTGGTGTAATATGAGAGGAACGTGAAGTCCCCATTAACAGCCGGGCTGCCGAGTTCTGCACTAGCTGCAAGTGGTGGATATCAACCCTGGGAAGCCCAAAGTAAAGGGAATTACAGTAGTCCAGACGCGAGGTCACGAAGGCGTGGATCAACGTGGGTAGGTTGCCAGATGGAACAAGGTGCTTGATCCTGGTGATGTTCCTAAGATGGTAAAAGGATACCTTAACAACCGCCGACACTTGCGCATGCAATGTCAGCTGATTGTCAAGGATCACTCCCGGGTCTAGCACCTGTTCAGAGGTCGGGAGCTCCACATCCCCCAGGAATAAACCAGAGGTTTGAAGTGCCCCCAACCCCTTAATCCGGTGGCCAGGATCCACAACCAACACCTCCGTCTTTCCAGAATTCAACTTCAACCAGCTGGACCTCATCCAAGCCTGGATCTCACTGAGACAGTTGTTAAACACGGAGAGTGCTCTATTCTGGTCAGGCACAAAAGACAGACAGAGCTGGGTATCATTGGCATAACAATGAAACTCCAGCCCATATCATCTTACAATGTCTCTGAGGGAAGCATGTACACAGCAAACAATATGGGGACAGCACAGAGCCCTGAGGGCACCCACAGGTCAGGCGGTGGGATCGGAGGAAAAAATCTCCGATACCACCCTCTGAGTTCTACCTGTGAGGAAGGAAGTAAACCATCTGTGCACCAAACCCGACAACCCACAGATGCATCTCAGGTGCTCAAGCAACACCCCATGGTCTACGGTGTCAAATGCGGCTGACAAATCCAGAAGGACCAAAATGGACCATTTTTTCTGGTCTCTTGCCATCAGGAGATCATTGAGGACCTGAACCAGGGCAGTATCAGTGCTGTGCCTTATTCAAAAGCCTGATTGAAGAGGATCGTAGATGTTATGGATGGCAAGATGGTTGTCCAACTGGGCTGCCACCACTTTCTCGATTACCTTCCCAACAAAGGGAGGTTCGAGATAGGTCTATGGTTGCTAGGAGTCGGGGTCCAAAGATGCCTTTTTCAACACTGGTGTCACCACAGCTTCCTTCAGGGCGAGGATATTCACCAGAGTCTAGGAACACCAAACTATCCTAGCTAGAACCGGAAGATAACCTCGCCAGCCCATGATCAGGCCAGTGGGACCCGGGTCTAAAACCACAGCTTGTGGTATGCATACCCTGGACAATCCTCATAACATCCTCGATTTCCGCCTTTTGAAGGAACTCCAGGTGAGCAGTGTGCTTGTGACCATTTCCTGGACACCACAACTCCCATGGAGAGCGCAAATCCGCCCTGATGTCGGCCACCTTATCTGCAAAGAATCGAGCAAGCTCCACACATTGCATTTGTGAAAAAGCTCGATGAACCTGTAGACAGGCTGGGTTGCACAGCCTGTCTACAGTTCGAAAGAGCTGGGCTGGTCGATTCTGAGCAGCAGCAATTTCTCTGGACAGGAACACTGCCTTCTTATGAGTGATTGCTGACTGATAGAGTTTAAAATGCTCTAGGAGTCTAAGATGGTCGGCATCTAAGCCAGACTTCCGCCAACATCTCTCCAACCTGCGACCTAATTGCTGCAACTCCCTCAGATCCCGATCAAACCAAGGGGATCGGGGGCAAAGGGAGAGAGGCCACACATGGGTTGGAGCAATTAAATCCAAAGCAGAGGTGACAGCTTTATTATAGGCTTGCACCATCACTTCAGGATTTAAACTCAACCCAGGAAATTCTGATAGGTCAAGAACCGCAGTTAGACCATCGGGAGTAACATCCCGTAAAGGGTGGTACTTGACCATCTCCACTGGGGTAGGTCTATGCAGGGGGGTGCAAAAATTGAACCTCATAGTGTGGTGATCAGACCATCCAACTGGTTCCACCCCCACATCGAAGGCCCCAACCCCAGCAGGAAGACCAGGTCGAGTGAATGGCCATGTTTATGAGTGGCAGAGGTAACCACCTTTGAGAGGCCCAATGAACACATCAATTGGAGGAAGTACTGGCCAAATTGCGAGAGTTCATACATCGATCCAGGCATTAAAATCACCCAGCACCATCAACCTGAAGCGATTCAAATACCAGATCGACAACAAAGTCCGCCACTTCCTTTAGAAATAGTTTCTTGTCACGGGTGGGCGATGAGCGAGCTATTCTATAGCCCCACCTGCCACCATCACACATTCAAAGGATCTGGTCTCCTCCACTGGAACACTAGCGAGGTCCAATTCGGTCTTGAAACAGACCCACCCCCACCCTGCGATCCAATCTCAGGCAGTGAATCGCCGAATACTCAGCCAGAATTGCTGCCTCAAGGACTGGGGCAGCATTACTATCAACCAAGTTTTGGTGATGCAGGTCAGGTCCGCCGTGCCTACCAAGTCCGCTACAATGGCAGTCTTGTTCACAACGGACCTGGCATTGCACAACACTGCCTGAGTTGGATAGGACTCCTGGAAGCCTCGACCACCTGCCCACCATTTACAAATGGTGCCCTTGAGTATGGGGACCAAACAGAAAGGTCTGCGTTCAGACACCATTTAGCCCCAGGGCATCTTCTGGACTTAACCACTCAAGCGTGAGCACCCCTCAACCATCCCCACTGTTCCAGCCCCCGCCCTCAGACCCCCCACCACGCAATTCCCAAAGCCCTACAGCATTGGTAAATGGGGAAAAGCAAAGGGAGGGCAAAGAAAGGGCGGAGGGTGTGAAGAGCGGCGGATGAATAGTGCATGATGTGGGGGGTGGAATAACAATATCTAGCGTCATCCACAGACATCAGGCCAGTAACAATAATCTCTAAACTCCCAGGAAATCCCAATAAAATTAAAAAATAAAATGTTTAAAATTTAGAAACACACATCAACTTAACATAAATTAAACTATACAATCAAAATATCTAAATAAACATACAATACCAATAATAATTACTTGACAATAATAACCGGTTCAAATGAGTGTTAAAAAGTCAATTTGAGACAGTGGAGCTCCCACCTTCCACCGAAAAAGATGCCCAAATGTAGAACCACGGACTCTCACTCCATGCTTCCAATAACCGGCAAAGCAAATTAAAATTAAAACAAAACCCAAAAGGGCCCCCAATTCGGACCCCCAAGGAACTCTCACCACCCAGGAGGAATCAGAACAGGCAGAAGAGTATCAAAACAGTGTACTGAGGTCAGCAGGTCCCGGAGAGTTAATGAAAATACAGAGTACAGTACAATCAACAATCCCTTGTGGACTCTCACCACCACGATGAATTACAACTCAAACTGTCTCTTTGTAAAGAGCCCCACGGAATCAACTCCACCTCAGGAAGGATTAAGCAGCAGCAGCATAATAAGGCAAAGATCTTACTTTAGTGTAGGCTTTCAAAGTTAAATCCACGGAAAAAAGGACCAAGGGAGCCTCAGCCAATACCAGGGACTTACCCTAAGAACAATCCACCTCTCTACGGACCTTACCACCTCCTGGTCAGCTCTCCAGCTGATCCAGTGTGGGTCAGAAGAGCTAGGAGGCCTGCCGCCAAATAACCGCAGCCTCCCGGCCCACCACCATCCAGATGACAGGTGTCCAAAGGGCAGCCCCCAGACACGGACAAGAGCCCTACAAGGAGGCCAGGGGCTTACTAGCCCAAACTCTCTTTTCCTCCAGAAATGAAAAGGCTCAGCATGGATCAGAACACCGAAAGAGGAAGTCCCTTCTCGAGCTCCACAATCCTCAGGAACACTCGAACACCACGGGTCCAATCGACAATCGAAACAGTCGAACTCCACGGATTCAATCCTCCGCTCCGCTGCCCAAAAAAGCCAATCCCTTAATCCAGAAAGTTAGTCCTCCACAAAAGGACCGAAGCTATTTCGGATAACTGCTTGCACTTAACAGAAAACGGGGGACCCGAAAGACAAAAACTACAACAGCAAAAAAACGGAAAAATAAACAGAAAATAAATTCAAAGGTATAAAAGTAACTACAAACGTACAATCACATACTAAAACTTAAAATACTAAAACAGAATTACACGGGAGCAGCGTAACAACACTCAGAGATCGCGGCACAGTACTGTCACCATCTTGCCCCTCGGTCACTTAAGGTGAGGAATCTCTTAAGTTATCTCACTCCCCCACTTCTCTTTGGCTTCCATTCTGTAGTGAATGCTGCTTGAATGAGAGCGAAGGAGAGGGGATTATCACTAGAACAGCTTAGTTGAAAGTGATAATTGCACCTATTTGATGTGAATGGAGCGCAAGGATGTCATCGCTTACATTTAATCAGCACGCATTACCACACCGCTCACGTCTCTCTGCTCAGTATTAACACCTGTAAGCAAAACAGACTAACAGACTAACAAGACGTAATTGCTAAGCAAATATAGAAACCTGACTGCTGTAACCTATTACAGATTATGGATATCAAGATATTTGGTTTAATGAGGTAATTAACAACGCGTTTTTTCGGTCACTGTGTAGAATAGAATGGGTTATGAGACTAATGAGTCATGGTTTAATCAGGTTTGGCGGTATCAAATTTGCTGATGACACAAAAATAGCTGCCAATGTAAGTACAAGACTGGGCATCTGTACCCTGGAACAAGATCTCATTAAGACAGAAACATGGCCACAAACAAATGAGATGCAATTCAACACGGACAAGTGTGTGGTTATGCACCTTGGGGCTACAAATCAGAAATGCACTACTAGGCAGTATGGTAATGGCAGATACCTTTAATAACTTCAAGAAAAAAACTGGACATCTATCTAATACCAGGAAATAAGGAAAATAACCCATTTGTGGGAGTTGCACAAAAGGGCATGGGCCTTCTGTGCAACTATACTATCCTGCTATAATATCTTGCTTATTGTAATCCCATTACTGTAGGTGGATTCTACACTTAACTTTCTGGAAAAATTATCCAGCACTGAATTTTTTGAACATTTAGAAACCCTTTTTTTGTGAGCCAATTTTTTTTTTTGTAATTTTTTTTCATTCATATGAAAAAAGAATGCCCTCATAAAAAAAAAAAAGAATCTGGATTTGTTTTTCTGCATTTTTTTTGCATGAAGGAACACTTTTCATATGCTTTTCTCAGTCATACGAAAAAGAATACCTTCATATGAAGAAGAATGGGATTTATATGAAGGCATCCTTTTCATAATATTTTTGTTCACAAGAAAAAGAATGCCCTCATATGAGAAGCGATTTTGGACTTAATTTTTTCTTCATATTTGAACTTCAACTAGCATACCTCCCTCAATATTTGGACTTGGGGACAATCTATACCAGAGTAAAGGTCCTAATGAGTACTACAGGAATAATGCATAATCCCCCTTAAAAGTTACAGTCCACATAACAAATAAAAATTATAAAAGGAAAATTCTAATAGGATAACAATGGAATTTTAATAAGCCATAACTCCCTCAATATTTGGACTTAAGAGACAATCTATATATCAAAACAATGCTCCTAATGAGAACTGCGAAAATAATACATATTCCCCCACTAAACATTTATGGGCAGTATAAAACAAATAAAAAAAATTCTATTGGATAACTTTGGAACTTCAACAAGCCATAACTCCCTCAATACTTTGACTTAAAGGACAACGTGTGTGTGTATATATATATATATATATATACATACATACACACAAAGATCTTAATAAGTACTACAAGAATAGCAGATATTACCTCCTAAACATTTAGGGGCAATATAAAAAAAAACAATAAAAATTACAAATGTCCATAGGATAACATTGGAACTTCAACAAGCCATATGTCCCTCAATAGATGGACTTAAGGGGTAATCTATATATCAAAACACAGATCTTAAGGGATACTACAAGAATACGTTATCTTCCTCCCATAAATATTTAGGGGCAACACACACAAAAAAATTAAAAATAAGAAATGAAAATTCCCATAGGATAAAACTTGAACTTCAGCAAGCCATAACTCTTTGCAATATTTGGACTTAAGGGACAATCTATATATCAAAACAAATGTCTTAATGAGTAGTACAAGAATAATGCATACCCGCAAGCATTTAGGGGCAGTATAAAAAACAATAACACATGAAAATTCCCATAGCATGACATTGGAACTTCAACAAGCCATAACTCCTCAATATTCTGACTTAAATGACAATCTATAAAACAAAGGTCTTAAGAATAACACATAGTCCCCCAACCTAAACATTCAGGGACAATATAAGAAAGCATAAAAAGTGAAAAATGCAAATTCCCATAAGATAACATTGGAAACTTAAGAAGTCATACAATGAAGGGAAGAAATTGCTCTTTTGTCAGAAATGGAAGCCCAGGGTCATCTAGGCCCTGAGCTTCCACAACAACTGTCATATATGCATCTATGGATGGATGGAAGTAAAGGCCCTGCACTCCACAGTCAAATGAGAACACAATTATACTACCTCAAAAGTAAGGAAAATCATTGCAAAAAACGTTGTTAATGTACTAGTTAGGATTCAACCAACAAAAGTAGGGAAATGTGGTGTTGGGGTTTCCAACCCTAACACCCCACCCTGCAAGCAGCAATAGGAAAAACAATTACTGTTTGATCTCTCCTGTGTCTTTATAAATCAGGCATGGTATGTGCCTTGGGATTGTCAGCCCTAGCACTCACCCCATTCCATCAGTAAATAAGCTTAGTTGTGAACAGTACTGTATGAGAATGGGGTGAGCATTAGGAATTAAGCCAAGGCACACCACACCTGATTTACAAAGACACAGGAGGAGGTCAAACTACAATGGTTTTTCCTGTTGCCACTGCAGGGCAGAGGTGGAGGTTAGGGTGGGCAACCTAACACCACATTTCCCTACTTTTGTCAGTTTAACCCTAACTACTGCATTAACAATGTTTTCTTTGCAGTGAAGATATATATCTGTATTAATATATACACACACATACATGCAGTACCATGTCCTGTATCAGCTTACTTGTCATTCTATTGTCTATTATATTGTTTTCTTCTTTGTTTTTATTGTTTATTTATGTCTTTCTTCCCTGTACCCTGGTTGCACTTGGAAACAAGCCTTGCCTCAGTGGACCTTTCCCGGTTACCTACATTTTAAATAAAAATAAATACATACACATATATAGTATATAGTGAGGGTTTGATTTGCATGGATTTCCATGCCAGCTGAAATGCTGTTGTACCACAGTTCAAAGATTATGGAAAGCAGTTGCACCCTTCTGTGGTTCACCAGTGTTCCAACTGATCGGAAATCCTTGTGGCATCTCCAGTTTTACACAGCCCTGCCGTGCACACAGCAATCAGTTCAAGTTCTGAACTAAAACTGTTGACATGTTTGCTGCTACCACTGAGCATTGTGAAATCACCTTCATTGTCAAAAAAAAAAGACTGCACACTATAAAAAATAAGTATTGAGCAAATAAGTGTCCAACCAGCCTATGCTGCCAACTTGGGCTTCTGTAGCACTGGACCTCTCAAGCTTCACTCTTGAGGTTTGATGTAATCAGAACTCCTCTGTGGCAGCACAGGCTGGTTCTGTATGGTTACTCAGCCAATATTATCATGTGTTCCTGTATCTATATATGTACATGAATATACTGAAGGGGCAGAACTGGGATAATCACTGACTTCCCCTCACTTACGTGACATGGAGAAGTAGTTGTTGCAGTGCCCACTAAGGAACCTAGAGAACCAGGTTTGAATCACTATCACTAACTCACTTTGTGACTCTTAGCTAATAGAATGTTGGGATGCATAAGGTCAATTTTTTAGGAAGATGCGTTGATACTGTTTCACCACTGTACAGCACTTATTTGAACCCACACTTTGATTTCTGTCTGCAGTTGTGGGCCTGTGGAATGCTCTGCAACAAACTGTTGTGGAAAGAAGCACAAAGGCAATATTTCAAAACATGCTTTATGCTTACCTCTTGTGTGATTACAAAAAAGCAAACTATCACTGACAAGTAGGGAGCAGTCTCAATGGTCATACTGCACTCTACTGTTCTATAATCCTTCATATGAGTCTTAGTACAGGCTTAAACTACCTGTGTGCAATGTACATATGCAAACAAGCAAACAGTTTGGACTTTGCCAACTACTGTCTGTACTGCGGTGATCTATAGTGCCCTTTGTATTCTAAATGCAGTCTCACTGTACTGTGGCATTATCATGTCCCTCACCTGAAATACCACTCCTCAGTGGGTAAATTATTTATATATTTATTTATTTGAATTTTGATGACTGGGTAGGCCCACTGAGACAAAAATTTTCCCTTTTTTAAGGGTGACCTGGAGAATATAAGTATTCCATAATTAATACATTGCAATTACAGAGGTATTGACAGATTAACATTCCTGTGTACAGAAATATAGTTTAAATATATAAATATCAATACAGGTAATAGCCTAATTTACAAAACAGAGGATTATTCCCACATATGTAAATTATTAATATTGAGCAGTAATAATGCATCAATAGGATAATGTACTATACAAAGACTATACTTCAGGAATTATTTAGTTAGTGGTAACTGTAGGTTCACAAGCACATACACAGCATCATGCAAAGAAACAGACAAAGGATTGTTAAAGTATTCCAGCATAGGTCTTATGCTACATATTTACAAATCCTTGCATAGAATGAAGTCATAAGAGGTGAGACATTAGAAATGGTTGAGGACTGGTAGCTAATTAGGTCAAGAGGATGGGAGATTAAGGTGGGTGAGAATAGAAGACCAGTGATGAAAGTAGAGGTTATTTACAGTCACATATGGGAGGGGGAAAGAATATTTCCTTAAAATGTTTTTTAAACCTGATGAAGAATATTTCCTTAAAATGTTTTTTAAACCTGATGAAGAGACGTACAAGAACATCACTTTGGATTGCAAATCCAGGATTCCAAGAATAGGATTCTTAGAATGGGAATGGTGTACAGGCCACCATCTCAGACAGAGGAGTTAGAGAGGGAACTAGCAGGACAGATCAGGAGGGCCTGCGAGAAGGGTAGTGTGGTGATTGTGGGGGATTTCAACATGTCAGGAGTGGACTGGAGTACCCCAACAACCAGGAACAGAAGGGAGCAGGTACTGCTGGATGCCTTCCAGGACAGCTTCCTGCTGCAAATGGTCAGTGAACCAACCAGGTTAGGGAATACCCTTGACCTTGTGCTGGCAAATGGGGATTTTGTGAGAGAATTTAAGTGGAGGAACCGCTGTCAGGGAGTGACCTCCACTCAGTATAGCTCACATTGGATATGGGCAAGGAAGGAGTGGAATCTGGCACAAGAGTGCTGGACTACAGGAGGGCCGACTTTGGGAGGATGGGGAAGTGGTAAAAGGTACCTGGCCAGAATTCAATCTAGTATGGACACTAACCAGAGGTGGGAGCTCATAAAGCTGGGGATAGTGAGGCAACCAAAACCTGCTATAAGGCCCAGACAGAAGCTGAGCTGGTTGAGCAAGGAGGTCATGGAAAGGTAAGGAGAGAAAGATCTGCCTTTAGGAAGTACAAGAAAACAGGAGAGGGAGGATATGGAGGGTACTTGGCAGAACCGAAGGAGGTGACAAGGGCTGGCACAAGGCATTAAGAAGGGAGAAGGACTCTTTGGGTACATCAGGAAGAAAAGGAGCTGTAAGGACCACATACAGTAGTAAGGATTAGGAAGGAGAGGGTTGGGTGGAAGAAGGAGTCGATAAGGCAGAAGCGCCAAATGAGTACTCTGCTCAGCATTACTAAAGAGAAGAGGGGGTGACACCCAAGGGGGAAGAAATGGCAGAAATGGGGGGAAGGGGGTGGCAGATGGGAAATCATGGAGGCAGAGTTCAGGAGAGTTTGAAGGCACTGAGGGTGGACAAGGCGCCAGGCCAGATGGCATCCACCCCAGGATACTGAAGGAGCTGGCAGAGGCCCTTGCAGGACCTTTGGCAGACCTATTTAATGCCTCACAACATTCGGTGTGTGTACCTCAGGACTGGAGGATGGCTCATGTGGTGCCCCTCAACAAGAGTGACCCCAAGGATGAACTGGGAAACTACAGACCAGTGAGCCTCACATCCATCATGAGTAAGCTAATGGAGACTATCCTGAAGGAGAGGCTGGTGGCCCTCCTAGAGGCCAAAGGACTACAGGACAGCAGACAGTATGGCTTCATATGGGACAGATCCTGCCAAACCAACCTGGTGGAGTTCTATGACTGGGTAACTAGGCAACTGGACAGGGGCATGCAGTGGATGTCCTGTATCTGGACTTCAGTAAGGCATTCTACTCGGTGCTGCATGGAAGGCTGGAAGTAAGTTAGTAGGCACAGGGTGGGTGCAAGCTGGTGAGATAGGTAGGAAGCTGGCTTCAGGGAAGACAACAGAGGGTGGTGGTGGGTGGGGCTCTCACACCTAAGGGCAGTGACGAGTGGTGTTCCACAGGGCTCAGTGTTGGGAACAGTGTTGTTCGGGATATTCATTGCAGACATATCATGGGACATCAAGAGCAAGATCAGTCTCTTTGCTGATGATACCAAGGTAGGGAAGTGGTGGATGACCTAGGGGGATGACAGGGGTTGCAGGATGATCTAGCAAAGCTTGAAACCTGGTCAGACATCTGGCAACTGGGGTTTAATGCCAAAAAGTGCAAGGTGCTGCATTTTGGGATGAAGAACCCAAGAAGGAGTTACCAGCTGGGGGGAGTGCAGCTAGCCCAGACAGAAGAGGAGGAGAAGGATCTGGGGGTGCTCATTACAGGGTCAATGAGCAACATGGCACAATGTAGGAAGGCAACTGCAAAGGCCAACAAAATGCTGGGTTGTATTGCAAGAGGTATATTCTCGAGGAGGGAGGAGGTGATTCTGCCACTGTATAGGTCATTAGTTAGACCGCACCTGGAGTACGACATGCAGTACTGGCACCCATATCTGAAAAGGGACATTAAGTTACTGGACGGGGTTCAGCACAGGGTGACAAAGATGATCAAGGGGCTGGGTGACTTATCATACGAAAGGAGGCTGAGGGAGTTGAACATGTACTCACTGGGGGAGAGGAAGGACGGGGGGATATGATTGAAACCTTTAAGTGCATGAAAGGAATAAACAAGACAGGTACAGAGGGGCTGTTCAAAGTAAGGGAGGGGAGGGACACCAGGGGCCATGATATGAGACTGGAGGGAGGAAGGTTCAGGAGGGAGATGAGAAGTCACTTTTTTACAGAGAGGGTGGTAGCTGGGTGGAATCGTTACCTGCAGAAGTGGTATCCAGTAGAACAGTGGACTGCTTCAAAGGAATGGGACATGACAAGGGGAAGGTTAATGAAGGGGAAGGGTGGAAGGGAGGGGCAGCTGCAGAAAGGGGTGCTAGCTGCATATTCGAGCAGACTTGATAGACCTCTAGGCCTTTATCTGCTAGCAAATTTCATATGTTCGTATGTTTGTATAAGCCCTGTGGGAAGCTATTCAATTTTTGAAGGGCTGCAAATGAGAAGGATCTCTTACTGATGGCTATGCTAGTCTTAGGTAGACTTAGCATTGGATAGTGGGAGGATCGAAGAAATCTGGTGATGGATTTCAGAGTGAGCAGATTGGAGAGGCTGGGAGGGGGGAGGTGGATGAGTTTGTATGTGGCGCACAGTAAGAGGAAATCCATTTTTGCTTCAACCAAAGGCCAGCCTAGTGTGTTAAGCACATTGCAATGGTGGGTTTGAACTAGGGTAGTTGCAGCAAATTGGGCTATCCTGTGATATGTTAGTTGAGGTCTGTTTAAGACTGAGGGCTTTGCCATGATTATTAGTGAAGCTCTGTAAAGGAGGCCCGGGAGCAGAGTTGCAGAGGCAATGGTCCTTCTGCAGTGTGGTGTGAGGTAGAGGGCTGTATGGTATAATAGGCCTAGCTTCTGATGAGGGGATTTTATAACTTTATCTGCAAATAATTTGAAAGATACTGTAGGTGTCCATCAAGGGTTATGCCAAGATATTTGAAGTTTACCTCTTTGAGTGCCTCACCGGTTGATGTCTTAATTATCAGTGGATAATGGATGGACACATCAAAGAAGCTATGGTTGAATAGCATGGTTTTAGTTTTTTTGTTGTATTGAGCAGCAGTAAGTTAGCCTTAAACCATGCTTCCAACAGCTGGAAGTCCCTCTGCAGGATGGAGTTGAGGGAGGAGATATCCTTAGAGGATCTGTTGAGTATGGCATCATCCACATACTGTAAAGCTGTATCGATGACCCTTCGCAGTTTAGGGAAAGCTCATTTATAAAAAAGGCTTTCATTAGGTCCACAAAAGTCACCCCAGTTGCATAACTGTGATCCATAGCCTGAAAGATGTCAGTAATGACCTACAGGAGAGAGCAGATTCAGTGCCATGTAGTTTCTGGAAGCCGTGTTGATGGCTTTTGTCTGCTCTAGGAAAAGAGTAAAGCTGGTTGTAGAGGATCTTTTCTTGTATTTTTGCAAGGGGACATAATATAGAGATAGGCTACAATTCACAACTAGGTTTGTTGGGCCACTTTTGTGCACAGGGACAATTATTGCAGTCTTCCATTTGTCTGGTATAGTCTGTGTGAGGAATGATTTGTTGATTAAAAGTGATACCAAGTGAGCAATGGCAGGCACTCCAAGTCTAAGGAATTTAGGTTGAAGGTAGTTGAAACCTGAAGAGCTATCTGGATTAAGACCATTTATCAGTTTAAGGACCTCTAGCCTCATGACAAGTTTTTAGATGGAAGGGAAGAGAGTCGTCAGGGTTAGAACCATATGATCATTGGGGACAGTGGGCAGATCAGTTCTGTGTTGGCCAGGTCCATGCAAAGAGATTTATGCCAGAAGCTATCTCTGAAGGGCTTGATAGCATAGTTCCTTTAGTGATAATGGATTGAGGAGAGTTCGTTCCTTTCCTTAAAGCAGCAGTGCAATAAAATGGGTTAAATTTGACCCCATTTTTTATTCTAATTGATGCCAGATGTCTTCAGTTTATTTTGGTGGTGACATTTTCAGTTTCTATTATCATTTAAGAATTTTGTGAATGTTTTAAAATAATTATTTCTCAAGAAAAAAATGGCCACCTAATTTTTGCACTGAAATAATACTGAGGACCTCAGGAAAGGAACAATCCAGACAAAAATGCAAATGTACCATGCACAGCACAGGAAGCATCCAGAAAATCCCAAATCAACAGTTTTGCCAATATGTTTCATATCCACGGGAGAAAATTAGCTTTTTGGAAAAATGTTTTTTTTTGCACTGCTGCTTTAAGTAGGGAGCTGACTTGGGACCAGAAACTTTTTGGGTTAGCAAGATTCTTTATCTGCAAGGAATGGAGATAGTCACACTTTGATTTATTGGGTTTTGCTTTGCAGGCATTCCTCAGTTGTCTATAGGACAGCCAGTCAGATGCTTCCCCAAATTTTTTTAAATCTTTCCAAGCTCTATCACGAGTGCATTAGGTATCTTAATTCCAGAGAAAGCCAGGAAGTGGTTTCCCTTGGCTCTCCTTAACTATAAGATGCATGGAGTCAAGGGTGGAGGAGAAGGTGTTAATTAAATATTCTAACGCCTGATTTATATCAGGAAGGGTAGTGATGGGGTCCAGTCAACAGAGTTAAGACTCTATGAAAGCAGCAGCATTGAAATTTGTAAGGTCCGGTGCTTTTATGATTTTGGGTGGGGTTTTAGGAAGTTATCCTCCAGACACAGAAGGTAAGGAGTGGCAGCTAAGGGCATCAGGAAAACTCCTGCTGCCTTGATGTTTTGTTTATTATTCATTAACATCCAGTACAACAAGCTATGGCTGCCTGATTTCAGGTTGAGTCTGGTAGGCTGATCAATTATTTGCTCTTGTTTAGCATCCGAGAGTGTGACAAGGTAATTAGTTCTATTTGGACCGAACTAGTCTAGTTTAAAGTCTCCACTGAGTATAATATCTCCATGGGGGATTTTGTCTAAGTTAAAGAAGAATTCTGAGTGGGAGGAGGAAACAAGGGTGGGGGTAGGTAGACACATCCTATAGTTATCTGTTTGACTTGACTAAAGGTGACTGAGATAAACAGGTGTTCTATTGATGAGTTAATACTTATACCAGGTAGTCTGCTGAATGTAACCTGTGCCTTGGTGTAGATCAGCACCCCACCTCCCCTCTTGGAGAGTTGGTCACTCCTATAGGAGGTGAAGCCAGGTAGTGTGATTTCATGGGAAAGGATGGAGGGCTTTAGCCAGGTTTCTGTGATACATAAGACAGCCAGTTTGTAGTGTCTGACCCACTCTTCAAGTTCAGCCATTTTATGCCTAATACTTTGAATGTTCATTTGGGCTATTTAAAGTCCTTTAAGTCCTTTAATGTTGGACCACAAAGGACATGAAGAGAGGGGGTTTTAATTTATCACCCTTCTAGGACCAGAGTTCAACTCAACACCCCCAAATAACAGCAGAAAGCAAGTCAGGGAGCGGGTTGAGGGTGGAGGAAGAAATGGTGACTTGTAGAAGGTCTTAGCCCAAGGCAGTCATAGTGTAGTTTTATTGGGCTGAGCCAGAGCCACTAATCCCAGGGAAAGAGAGAACACAGTTGGAGTGCCTAGCATGAGGGAATTGGGATGTGGTGGTATAGGTCAATGGGAGAGAGGGGAAACACTTGTCCACCCTTTTTTTGCAAGTCATGTTGAAGACAAACAAGGATAGTGCAGGATATTATGAGACCCTTGGTACGGTGGACATTCATTCTTTAGAGTTAATGAGAACTGTGTATAGAGGGTGATAAGAATCAGGGGAGATGTTAAAATCAGCCCAAAAAAGTATTAGGTCTGTGCTGCAGAGGGATTATAATTGGACAGCAAACAATAGTATGGATGTTAAATGGTAATTGAGGTACCACAGGAAGAAGTAGGCCATTACCTAACTCTTATATTGAGCACACTGGTTAACTTGTTATTTCTTATAATGTCACCACCCTCTAGTGGTTTTCCAGTATAATCTGTAGATTGCAAAATGGGGAGACAAACTTTTGAGCCAACATGCAACATGCATGTGTCAATAGACCCAGGGCTCCACCACCTTGTAACCAGTGACTATAAAAGAAATACCGGCCAAGGGTGAGGGTGGTAGAGGGTGGATAGGGAGCTGCCCCGAAGTGGTGGCGGGAACAGCAGGGAGCTACTGAGGGTCTGTTAAGCCCAGAAAAAAAAAAACATCCTTTGTTGCGGGTGTGGGGCAGTTCCAGGTGTTGCAGTGAGTAGGGTGAGAGAGTCCTGGTTTCAGAGGCAGGTGTCCAGGGAGAGAAACAGCTCCTAAAGGGAGGAGAAGAAGAGAGGCCAGAGGTTAGTAACTTCAGCATTGTAAAGCAGGTCACAAGTGGGTGGGCTGGAGTGAGATTGGGTTACTGACAGGATTAGCTACAGTCTGGATAGAGAGGAAGAAACCAGAGAGTGGAGCTAAGATACAGTGAAAACATAGGAAAAATGGCTACTCATGGCCAGCTAGGTGGAGAATGAGGTACAGGCAGAAATATCAAAAAGTGAGAAAAGCAGGAGAGGATCAAATTAACTTCAGTTTTAAAAATTTCACTAAGCAGTGAAATAGGCTGATATTACATTACGATAGCTCTAAGCAGTATATCAGGCTGACATTCAGTTAAGTTCAGGAATTACTAATTAAACAACTGCACTAAGAGCAGATATATCAATTAAAACAAATAAGCTTAAGGAAAACAGTCATGTGCTAGCAAAGAAGAAGACTATTAGAGTGCAGTCTCAGAGCACTTGAGATCGGCATTTCTGAGTTTGAAAATGAAGCCTTTCCTTCCGAGTGGCAGATTGTTAGGGCAGCTGTGATCTGCTTACCTAGACAACGAGGGAGCTGCAGGGGTGCTGTTAAACCCAGGAAAAAAACATCCTTTGTTGCAGGTGAAACATGACTGTGGATGAAACAATTGCTACAGGCGATGAAATGCTCCTCAAAAATCTGGTAAGGCTGGAGCTACCCCAGATTCTGTAAATTACTAGAAGAGCAGGGGGTATGTGCAATCACTGAACTCTTATTTTACACTTGTATATTGTTATTGACATTCACTCCAGTCCTGTACCATTTTATCTGGCTTCTTCAAGGGCTACTTTTGTTGTTTACCATAAAAATAAAATGATCGTTAATAAACTGTTTATTCATAAACAAAGAATTTTTAGGTAACTTTATCACCCAAAAGGGCTTCTGTTACATGGTACCTTATACTCTGGTATATTTTTCATTTACTTAACATTTCTTCTTGAGTTTTGCCTAAAATAAAATACATTTTCAATTAACTTTTATCCTTTCTCAGACTTGTAGCCTGCTTAGACCGAGCACCAACACCCTGTGAGATAAGTGATATGGCAAGGTTTTTCATGCTTTCTCCCCTAACTTCAGAAATAGCCAACTCTGTACCTGCCAGCATGAAACCTTTCTTTTAAATAATCATTTCTTATCCAATTCAGGTAAAAATGTAAGTGATTTTTTTGAGAGCACAACTCCCACCATTCTGTAGTTGATTAAAACAAATCCCAAAATATATTCAAACATGAGTGCAGGTGTATCTTTTATTATGTTTAGTTTCTTGCTCTGACTGTACTTGAGTATGTGCACTATAAAATGTTTACAAAACTTATAATCAAAAGAAAAAACAGACAACACTATCAGGATTCTATCACATAGAGGAAAGAAGACAGCATTTTAAGAGACAGGCATTTTTAAATGGCTTCCTGCTACCTTAACGCACTAGTCAAATCACCCTGCAACCAGAGACTGGGCATTTCCTGTCAGTTGATGAGCAGCTGGAGTCTTGGGCACTTAGCCCAGCTGTTCATAATCAAACAGGATGCACTCTCTTATTATTACTGATTATTTCTCCTTTATACGGTTAATGAGCACCAGGCTTTCTCAACTACAAAACGTCTCTAAAAGGATGCCTTCAGTCCCCCTAAGGTAGATGGATATCAACTAGGGCTTCAAGCTCAGTTTAACAAAAGAATTGAACACCTCAAACTTCAGGTGTTTGAATTTTTCAGACTGTTTATTTATTTGTTTAGATTTTCGGAAAGACCTTTGAGCCACAGGCTCGTTTACAGAGGTTCCGTGTCAACTGAAACAGACAGAAGTATTAACAGAATAAATTCACGATCAGTTACAGATATTGCAACAGACAGAAATTATTGCCAGATATATACAAAATCATTTACAGATACTGAAAATAAAGACATAACTGAGCATTCAGATATTAGGTACATCAATACAGTTGGTTACAAGGTAATTGCTATGTCACAATGAAGTAAATATAACTACTGCCCAAGTATAAACAGGGAGAGGAGGAAGGTTGCACTCTTATTACAATAGAGGGCACATTGGAGTATAAATATTTGAGGGAGGGAGAAGATGGCAGGACAGAGGTAGAGTAGAGGAGGGATACAGTAGGGAGGGTACTATGGGAGGGAGGAGACCACGGGTAGCTGACATAGAGTTGGACGTACACCTTGGGGGGTAGGATATCAGTTCTCACTCACAGCCTCCGTTCAAAGTTAGTAAAGCCCTGAGTTTCACTTTAAAGGTCCAAGCTTTCATTCATGCTCAAAATCTGGTCCAACAGAGTTAAGCCAGAGAGTGGCATAGTATTCAAAGGACCGTTGTTTTCGAGGTCCAACGAAATGGGATTTTTAGGGAATGGTTGTTCAGGTCCCTAGTACTTCTGGAGGTTCTGTACCTGGATGAGGTTTCCAACCCCAGAGGGGGTGAGGCCTAAGATTGCTTTCTTTGCCAGAAGGCAGGTCTGATATCATATTCTATTGTCTAGGTTTAGCCAACCAGTCTGAGTGTATAGTTCACGTATGCGTTGTATGTTCAGCATCCGATGCAAGCTTGCAAGCTTTGTTGAGTGTTAACTTGATACATTTGAGGGCCATAGGGGTGGCAGAACCATATATCACTAGGCCATAATCAATGGTAGACAGCACTGAGCTTGTAATAGCAATTTTTAGGGCAGCACTGGTTAGGCAATGTTTGTTGCAGTAGATCAAACCTAGTTTAGCGTTAGGGTCTTAGCCATAGTGTCGATGTGCTGCGAGTAAGTTAGGGTGCTATCCAAAGTAATCCCAAGATATTTGAAACTTTGCACCATTTCAAGGAGGAGTTAAAATTGTTGCAGACTTTTAGCTGGTGGGACCTGCTCTTGTTGTGAGCAGAAGTGAAGATCATGGTTTTCATTTTTTTGTAATTTAGAAGAAATTTGGAGTTAAGAAACCACTTCTCCACTGAAGAGAAATTAGATGCATCTGCCTTTCTAGTGTGGAGGGGTCTTGGCGGCTTAAAAAGTACAGCGTCATCATCATAAAGTAAGATGTGTCTGTAATTGCTGATGGAAGGTGGTTAACAAATAGATTAAAAAGAAGGGAGCCAAGGATTGAGCCTTGGGGAACATCTGTTGTCATGGGCCAACTGTCAGAGGACATTTGAATTTTCACTCTTTGCACTCTACCAGTTAGGTAGCTTCTGAAGCAGGATATGGACTCTGCAGATAGACCCGTGCAGGAGAGTTGGTGCAGTAACAGTTCATTGTTAATGGTGTTGAAGGCCTTGGTGAGGTCAATATGATTGCCCCACCAAGAGCCCTTGATCAAATACATTTGAATATAGCTGGTAAATTCAACTAAAGCAGTAGAAATGCTATGCAGCTTCCAAAACGTGTTTTTGTCAGCACTGAAGTTGGTATTTGTCAAGGTATTACGTTAGTTGGTCTGATACTACGCACTTGAGGGCCTTTGAGAGGAGTACTGAGATTGTTCTATAGTTTGAATGGGAGGTTCTGTCACCAGATTTGTGGACAAGGGTCACCATGGCAGCTTTCCAGAGCTCAGGGAATTTTCTGGTTAAAAGCGCTAGGTTTCAAATTTTGGTAAGGGGGTAAGGATTGTTTGTTTGCAGATGACACCAAGATCTGCAACAGAGTAGATGATCCAGATAGGGTAGGCAGAATGAGAAGAGATCTGGATAAACTAGCAAAATGGTCGGAAGAGTAGCAACTGGGGTTTAATGTAAAGAAGTGCAAGATCATGCACATAGGGAAGAGAAACCCTGAAGCCACCTATAGGCTGGGAGGGGGGTTGCTGGCAGTCACAAGGGAAGAAAGAGACTTGGGCATTATCATCACCGATGACTTGAAATCATCCAAGCAGACCACTAAAGCAATAGGTAAGGCTAGGGAGATGTTGGGGTGTATTAGCAGGGGTATCACAAGTCGGAAGAGGAAGGTAATAATCCCTCTTTACAAGACACTGGTTAGGCCCCATCTGGAGTACTGCATGCAGTACTGGAAGCCACATCTTCACAAGGACATTAACCAAATTGAGGCAGTCCAGAGAAGGGCAACCAAAATGGTGCAGGGACTGCATTAGAAAACATATGAGGACAGATTAATGGAGTTCAATATTTATACCCTAGAGCAAAGGAGGGAGAGAGGTGATATGATCGAAACATTCAAACACCTTAAGGGCATTAACAAGGTGAAAGAGTCTAAAATGTTTCAATATAAGAAAAATTGCAGGACAACAGAACACAGCATGAGATTAGAGGGAGGCTGGCTAAGGGGTAATGTGAGGAAGTTATTTTTCACATAAAGGGTGGTGTATGCATGGAGCGGCCTACCTCAGAAAGTGGTGGATATGAGAACAGTGCAGGGCTTCAAACAGGCATGGGATAGGCATAAGGGAGCAATATAAATGAGTATGAATAGATAGACCATTGACAGAGCAAAGGCCGATGGCACATACATAAGACAGAAAAAGAAATGGGCAGACTAGATGGGCCTTGTGGTCCTTATCTGCCATCAACTTCTATGTTTCTATGTTTCTATGTTAGGATAACATCAAGGGTGAGTTTAACAAGTTTGAGGCCAAGCGTGTCACTGCTTGCTCTGGATTTACCAACTGCTGCTGTGAGGTATTTGTTGGCCTCAGCAGGAGCGAGGATTTTCATGTAGAAGGGGGAGGGTTGTTTGAGGGGGTCCTGAGGTCTTAAGAATGAGTTTCAGTAGCCATTGGTTGGGGGGTCAGAAGGCAGGATACCACTGAGATCAGTGAATACATTATTGAAAGTGTTGGCTATGATGCTAGGGTTGAGGGTGGGTGAGCCATCAACACTGAGTATAGTTGGGGGAGTCTTATTAGAATTACCTGATATTGATGTTATGTTCTCCCAGAACCTCTTACTGTCACCCCAGGAGTTGGTTAGTCGCGCCCTGAAATGCTGACTTTTTGCCTGACGGATTGCCCAGGTGCACCTGTTCCATGCAGCTCTGTATAGCTGAGTGTTAGTCAGGGAGCCTATTATATTAGCTTTAGCCCATAGGTTGTCCCTGTGTTTCATCATATCTAGGAGCTGTGGAAAGATCCAGGAGTTGTGGGAATCCTGGATCTTCTGCTGTGAGAGGCGTGAAAATATTGCATGATTCATTGAATTTGTGTATGAAGCCATCTAAGGCAGCATCAATGTCTTCTATAGTGTCTAGGGAAGCTCCAATTTTGAAGCCTTGGGTGTGCTTTCAGGAGGCAAGTTCCCTTTTTCAGCAATGTGTTTGTGACTGTTCTTGGCAGTAACTTGGTGGACTTAGTCCGGTTGAGAAGGATGGGAAAATGGTCACTTAGGGAATCTGGAAAGGACTGTTGTGTGTGTTATTCTATCTGAGTGGTTGGTAATAATCTGGTCAATGAGGGAGCTAGTACCCGTGTGATAGTTTATGTGGGTGGGGGAATTGACGGCCTCGTGTTTAGAGTGGTTAATGCATCTCTGTAGGGGGCAGCTTCAGGGGAAGCCCAGTTTATGTTGAAGTTGCCCATCATAATTAATTCAGCACTCTGAAAATGGTCCTGGAGGTAGTTGTGTATAATTCTGAAACCACTGTTTTAGGCCTTAGGGGAAATATATACTGATACCACAGTTATTGATTTACCATTACTGCCTAGAAAGATTTTTGCCGCAAGGATTTGTGCATTACAACTAGTTTCGATGGGGCATAGTACTTGAGCCTGAAGGTGTTCCTTAATGTAAAGGACACACCCTCCTCCACGCTTGCCTACCCTGTTAAGCCTGAACATGGTATAGCCGAGCAATTGAATGGCAGTGTCGGTTATGTTAGGATTAGCCAGGTTTCAACAACTGATAGGATGTCCAGCTGATGTTGGGCCACCCAGACTTGTAATGAGTTAAATTTTGCCAGAAGGCTGCAAATGGTTATGGAGGCAAGAGTCAGCCCATTTTGCCTGCAAGTTTGTCCCATTTTGTTAGTCAAGGGGCTTGGATTTGGGTGGATATTCCCAGACAGAAGTAGCAGTTACCAGGCTAGGTGGATTGCCTGCCACTGTAGGTTTTTTTTTACCTGTGACCGGGTCAGTTTTTTGGACATGTTCTGCTTAAGCGAGGCAGTTATTGTCATATTTATGACTGGTGTGGGTATAGGATACATAATTAATACATGTAGAGTAAGCCTCTGTTGTACGTGAACAGAAGAGAGGTTTTGTGCTGGAGGATATATTAAAATTCAGAGTAGAAGTTGACTTAAGGCTGTGCTTGTAGGGCATTAAATTAATTACTGCTTTAGGGGTGAATCAGGTGTTATTGTGCCAACATGCACCAGCAGCTGCCAGGCTGCTAGAAATCACATTGTTCTTAGTAGGAGCATTGTGTATGTAGAGGAATAGTTGACAATTCCAACAAAAGAACATCTCCAAGCCGGATGAAACCTCATATAAAAAAACTAAAACAAAAAGAGTAAGATGTTTAAAAGGATTAAAAATGGTAACCAACAACTGATACCAGCTTACAGTGTACTGACAAAAAATATCAAAAATAAAATTAAACAATCCAAGACTGAACATGAAATACATCTTGCAAAGTTAACGATAACAAAAAATTGTTTTTTTCACACATTAATAAAATAACGGGTCCTCAAATACAGTAGGTCCATTAACCAACAATTTAGAACACCCCACTGACAACAAGGAGACAGCAGATATCCAGAACAATTACTTTATTTTAGTTTTTTTCCAAACCTGTTCTTGCAACTATGGAGAATAATCAGGCATCCATACCAAGATAAATTTTAATTAATTGAACTGACGTTTATGAAAGGTGACTAAGTTGGACATTAACAAATCCCCAGGCCCGGATGATATCCACCCGAGAGTATTGAAGGAATTAGTGGACTACATTTATAAACCTTTGACCAATGTGTTCCAACACTCATTAGATTCTGGCATAATTTCCCTTAGTTGGAAAGTAGCTATTGTGGTGCCATTACATAAACAAGGCATAAGAACTAGACCAGAACATTTTAGACCAATTAGCCTCACCTCTCTTCTGGGTAAAAATACTTAAAGCAATAATTAAGGATCATATCCAACAACATTTAATAACCATAGGCTATATAGACCCATATCAGCATGGATTCATTAAGGATAGATCATGTTTAACAAATCTTTTGGGTTTTTACAATAGAGTAAACAGGGAATTAGATATAAAACATTCAGTTGATATAATATTTTTAGATTTTGCAAAGGCCTTTGATAAATTACCCCACTCTGAATTAATCAAATTAATTAAAACTTTAAAGTTGAGCACTAATATAATAAACTGGATTTCAAGCTGGCTGAGGGGAAGAAAGCAGAGGGCGTCGTGGTGAATGGATCACTTTCTGACTGGGCTGGATTGGTGAGTGGGTGCCCCAGGGATCTGTGTTGTGCCCAATATTGTTCAATATTTATGTTTCACCACTAAAAATAAAGGCTTCTAATGTTTGGATGTCCAAATTTGCAGATGATTGCAGACTAGGCGCAGTGGTGAACACTTCAGAAAACAATACTAATTTACAGACTGCCTTGAATCACATTTTATTGTGGACCATGCAGAACAAATTAGAACTTAATATTAATAAATGCAAGGTAAAGCACTTGGGCACTAAGAACAGACACTATAAATATACTCTAAATAATAAGCCCTTAATGGAAACCACTGATGAGAGAGACTTGGGAATAACAGTTACACATGATTTAAAATTCAGTTCTCACTGTAGGAGGCAGATAAAAAAAGCCAATCAGTTATTGAATTGATCACTAAGTACATATCTAGTAGAGCTAGTGAAGTATTGCTTCCCCTATATATGGCACTGGTTAGGCTTCATTTAGAGTATTGTGTTCAAGTGCGGTCACCATACAAAAAGGAAGGTATTTGAAAGGTGGAAGCCGTACAACATAGATATACAAGGCTTATACAAGGACTTAAATCATTACCTAGATACATAGATACATAGACAGTGTCAGCAGATAAGGGCCTATTGCCCACCCAGTCTGCCATTTGAGCTTGTAAGTTCAGTTTATGTTTTCCTAGAAGGCTGTTGCCCTTACCCTGACCTCCAGAATTCCTTTATGTCTATCCCATGCATTCTTAAATCCCGTGATTGTTTCAGCCCCACCACTTCCTCTGGCAGGGTGTTCCCTTGTCCACCACCTGTTCTGTGAAGAAATTCTTCCTCATGTTTCCTCTGAATCGTCCTCCCTCCAACTTCATCCCATGTCCTCTAGTCCTGGAACATCTTTTTGCTTAAAATAGTGTATTCCTGCACCCTGTTCCTCCCTGTAAGATACTTGTATGTCTCTATCATATCCCTCTCTTCCTCCTCTCCTCCAGGGAGTACATGTTCAGTTCCTTCAACCTGTCTTCATAGGACTTGTGATGCAATCCATGCACCATCTTTGTTGCCCTCCTCTGAACCTTCTCTACCCTATAAACAAAGGCTGAAACTACTCAATCTATATACTCTACAATATAGAAGAATAAGTGGTGATCTGTGTATGTTACACAAAGTTATTAGAGATAATACTTTAATGTGGGAACTAGGACTAAGTTTTAATGTGGATAGGGCCAGCAACAGAAAGCACTCTAAACAAATGCATCTGAATAAATGGAACACACTTTCTAGAAAATATTGGTATAGCCAAAGAGTTATTACTCTGTGGAATAGTCTCCCACAAGAAGTGATAGATAGTGAGGATGTAAATATCTTTAAAATGAGATTAGATAATGCAATGGACGATGAGACAAAATTTGGCCTATAACATTTATTAATGGCAAGCAAAAGGACAAAAGTCTATTACAGCTTGTATTATCTATGAAATCTATGAAATTAGCAGTTTAGTTGGGATTGGCAGCAGTGCAGCCCTAGCAGAGAGAGCAGACCATACAAACCCTGTATAGAAACACCGGATAAGATGTATGGCAATGAGTCCAGGGTGGTAGGGTGCAATTTAGAGGGAGAGATAGGAGATGAGAATGTCTGGTTCCTGGTGAGAGCAAAAACAAAATGCAGGAGGAGAGGGTGAAATCAGAGGGGGTATGGTTGCCACAAGCATATTAGATGATTGGTTATTTGCCTATAGAAAGGGCCAATTGGAGCTAGTGGGAGGAGAGTGGGAGGGTCTTAGCCCGATTTATTTGAGGCCAGGGTCAGGAAGGGCAGACAGGACAAAATACCCACAAGGTAGTAAATGGCAAGCTGCCAGTAAAGCCACCAAATTCAAAATGCTGTGAGCCTAAAAGCCAGCGGAGCAGGGTCCTGTCTACAGTAGCAAGAGGGACCAAGCTAGGTAGGGATTTCTTGGAGCACAAATTTGGCTAATCGACAGCAAGCTTAATAGTAAAACAGCCAATTGTAGAGTCTGAAGTTCATGGATTTGACCAGTAGGGTCAGGAGCCATATCCTGGAGCTCTGAAGCACAGCAGTGGGATTACTTGAGTGAGGTCGAGGTGGAGCAGGGGACAGCAGCTGGAGGAGATGCCATGGTCCAAGAGAGTAGAGAACTGCTCACTTCGGGGAGGTGCCTGCAGCTCAGGCAAGCAGAGAGAGGTCCAAGCAGAACAAGGGGGTGATGGCCGGAGGAGACACCACAGCCTGGGAGAGCAGGGAGCTGCTCACTTCAGGAAGGTGCCCGCAGCTCGGGCAAGCTGAGTGATGTCCAGGCGGAGCAGGGGGCCGTAGCCGGAGGAGATACCATGGCCCAGGAGAGCAGGGAGCTGCTGGCTCTTGGGAGGCATCCATAGCTCTGGCAAACTGAATGAGGTCCAGGTGGAACACGGGTGGCCGCTGGAGGAGATGCCGCAGCCAGGGACAGGAGGGATCTGCTCACTTTGGGGAGGTGCCCATAAGCGGGCAAGCTGAGTGAGTCAGGCGGGCAGGCGGCGGCCAGAGGAGATGCCATAGCTCAGGAGAGCAGGGAGCTGCTCACTTTAGGCAGGTGCCCACAGCTCGAGCAAGCTGAGTGAGGTCTGGGTGGAGCAGAGAGCTGTGGCCAGAGGAGATACCACAGCCAAGGAGCAGGGAGCTGCTCACTTCAGGGAGGTGCCCACAGCTTGGGCAAGCTGAGTGAGGTCTTTGTGAAGCAGGGGACAGTGGCCAGAGGAGATGCCACAGCCTGGGAGAGCAGGGAGCTGTTCACTTCAGGGAGTCACCTGCAGCTCGGGTACACTGAGTGAGGTCTGGGCGAAGCAGGGGGCAGCTGTCAGAGGAGATGCCGTGGCCCAGGACAGCAGGGAGCTGCCCACAGCTTAGGAAAGCTGAGTGAGGTCTGAGCGGAGCAGGGGGCGGCGGCTGGAGATGCCGCAGCCCGGAAGAGCAGGGAGCTGCTCACTTCAGGGAAGTGCCCACAGTTTGGGTAAGCTGTGGGGAACTAGGCAGACATTTGGGTTGACTGGTCTTCCCTGGTCCTATTGGTTTGGACAAGGTAAACCAGTCCAACTGTGAACTTCATTCTGCACCTGAAACAGTTAACTAGGCAGTGTGAGTCACAGCCTCACTTTAGTGCTAGACTCAGCTTGATGATGTGAGCCAGTGTGAAAGCTCACTTTCGCACTTGTCGTTGGGCTGTTAGGTAGCTTAGGCAGGGCTGTGATTCACTTCTAGTTAGATAGCTAGGAAATTCTTCAAAAAAAAAAAAAGGCAAAAAAGTCTTCAAATGTTGACCTATAGTCCTGCAAACAGCAGGGCTGCTGAAGGAGGCATATTTTAAGGAGGAAAGAGGAGAGAAAAGATGAAAGCAAAGAGTAAGGCTGAGTACTGTTTGCAAAGCTGTAGGCCTCTGGATCAGGGCTTACCTGAGAGGGAACTGAGATGGGAGAAACTGGAATCCAGAGGAGTGTGTTTGGGGCTGGGCAGTACACAGATGGGGCATAAGGTGGGAGTCTTCCAGTGCCTACTTGCCTATTCTCTAGGGGTGTACAAATACATTCCTGAATTATTCGCCCAATATTCCTTGAATACTTTCTGTGTTATTCGAACATTCAGCAGTATTCACTATTTGGGAGTTGGGGTACCATAAACATGAAAGGTATTTAAGCCTAGGCTACTTCATACTATATGTGGGATGTCTTTGTCTATGATATAAAGCACCTGAAACGATGACTGTAAGACTTCAATGCAAACATCTCCTTTCAAAGATTCATTCCAGCCCTCTCATGCACTAAGAAAAACCAAAATAAATGATACAAAAAGAAAAAACGAAACCAATGAATTTCTAAAAGGTTTTCAAAACGGAAATAATTGTTGATTCAGTGTGCCCTCCAAAAAATAAATTACCCAACTATTAGTAAAATTAATTGTAAAAAAAATACCTAATTTGTGCCTTTTCATTTACAAGCTGTGATTTAACAGACATAGTGAGAGCACGAAAAAAAATCCAAGTCAACATGAAACATAAAATGGTTTGTGTTGTTTCTGTACAACCCAGGCACCTTCAGCTGCTGGAACACGGAAGGATAGAGCTGTGGCTCCACAAACTATCAATAATAGAGAGAGAGAGAGGGTGCTGTGGATCTTGTAAGCCATGACAAATACATTCCTGGTATAATTCATATCAGTCTGTTGGTGGTGGCCATGGTGAAATAAGGGGTTCTGAATTTTCTGTGTATCCTCAAAAGTTGAATAAGCCAAAATCTGCAAAGCACTTGACTCCAACTTTGGAGGGGTCAAGTAGAAGAAAAACTTGAGGTGATCCCAAAAAGAAGATGACACAGCAGTAAGGAGGGCAATGCAAGTGGCAAAAGGAGCCACAGAAAGCACCCCACCCACCCCCTGTCTGCAGGCTGCCATGGACTGGATTAGGTTAGGAGTGGAAGCTGCATCTGAACCAAAGTATGTGTCAGGAGAAAATGTGTCAGGTACAGTGCAGGACTGGAGGTAATTGACTTTATGCACCCTTATCCCAAGCAACTTAGCCTCCCAATTTCCCCTCCTCCTCACATCCCTAACCCTCCCCAGTCACAAAAATGTTGTTTTTAAAATTGCTTATCAAAGCCACATCCATTTAGTATTCCAACTTTTTCACTCCCTACCACAGTCCCCATAGAATATTGGGTCTATAGAACTTGAGTTGGTATTCTGAGTCAGCTGATGTAAAGAAGCAACTGCAAAAAAAAAAAGAACATTTCTTGGACCGTGTGAGAAGGAGGGGGTCTTTTGGAAGGCTAAGTGGATGGTGGAAAAGGATGTCATTGTCAATTACTGCTTTTATTGGTGGAGAAGACTAGTGGTACTTTGGGTCGGGTGCCAGCAGGCTACGTGGGTAGGTGGAAATACAACTTTTTATGTAGCAATAACACACAAATGGGTTGGCTATGGTCTTGCTGTGACAAATGCATGCCTAGGGCCTATGGCTATGCGTGAACTTGTTCAGAACATGATACTGCCCATTTTCAACTACTGTGACGTAGTCTATGGTGCTGCCCCTAAGTCCTCCCTGGCCAGACTAGACACCCTGTTCAATTCCTTCTGCCGCTTTGCTGTGGATGCCCCCCGCACCCACCACTGCAATCTTGATTGTGCCATATCCTTCCCTCTTTACAAATAGGTGACTCTCCCACTGTGCTAAATTCACCTCAAGCACTGGTTGGGTGAACTCCCTTCCTACCTCACCTCCTCCTTTATAACACCCCCCCCATCCTCCCATTCATTTAGCTCAACTGACTCCCTTGCCTTGTAGTCCCCACAAATCCACCCAAATCAGCCAATCCGGTTACTCTCACCGCCTCCCAAAACTTTGGAAATCCCTCCCCCTCAAATCTGGCACTCATTCTCTGCCTACTCCATCAGCTCTGCCCTCAATAATTACCTTGCACCTAGCTGCTTCTGCCATGTCCCTCCCTAATTCCCTCCTCTAAGCCCTGGACAAACCCTACCCCTCTACCATCACCTTCATTTTACCCTGTGCACACCCACCCCCAAAACATTTCTAGCTCTCCTCCCCTTACCCCACATTGCTCCCCCTTACTGACTTCCCTTGATCTCTCACAGAATGTAAGGGACCCCGAATGCTCTCCATGGGTCCCTCTCCTACCCCCAAGGAGCTTGTATCTCTCATCTACTCCCTTCCCCACCATTCCTCCTATCTCCCTAGACTTCAGTCCTCTTGCAGGGTTCTAAGCATCCTGAAGGGGCCCTACTGTGCCCAGGCATGTCTCCTCTCCTTCCCCTTCCCCATTCTACCTTTTCTCCCTAGCCTTCGCAGTCCTCTTGCAGGGTTCTCAGCATTCTCAGGGGGTCCTACTGCACCTAGTCATGTCTCCTCTCCTTTCCCTCCCCCATCTACCTTTCTCCCTAGCCATCGCAGTCTCCTTGCAAGGTTCTCAGCATCCTGAATGGGTCAAAATGAGACTAAGCATATCTCCCCTAATCTATCTAGCCACTATCTTGGCTTTCCATGACTACTAGCAGGGTATGAATGCATCCTGATGGACTATTGATTATGCCCCATCCCCTCCAAAGGTGTGAATTCTCTTCCCCTCAAGGGTTCAGTTCTCACTCCCTCCCTCTCTTATCACTCTTTTAATCCCCATCTACCGACCTTCCCCAACCCCTTTGCAGGGTACCCTGCATCCTGAAGGGTTCTCTCTTTGGTTAGGTCTTATTCCCCCCTCCTAGCATTAAGTCATACCTCCTCCTTCTCTCTCCTCCCTCTTTAAATCCCTACAGCCTTATCCCCCTTTCTATCTAGCCCCACAACCCCCTTGCAGGGTTCCCCATATCCTGGAGGGGTCTCTCTGGGACACTGCTTTCTCCCCTTCTCTCTGGTGCCCCCGTCACCTCGCAGGGTTCCTTGCATCCTGAAGAGGTCTCCAGTGACACGACTCTTCCTCCTCCCCCACCTCACCCATCCCTCTCCTTCCCCCTTTTCTTTCATGTAAGCACTTGTTTACTTATCAACCCAGCACTTATTACTGTCCACCCTTTCAACCTATTATGAGCAACACTGTTTGTAACACCTGCCTTACAACTGTATATTAATGCTGATCTTGTAACTTGAATGTTTAATGTCTCATTCCTATTGTACCCCTTCCCCCCAGGTCACACCGGGAGACAAGCAATTTGTTGCTCAATGTGCCTTCCTGGTGAAACATTTCAATAAATAAATAAATAAAACTAGGGGCATAGTAAGGCATGAGGCTGAAGTAAGGTGTTTATCATAACACTCCACTGTGTATTATTACAGCTTAACAAAAAAGTTTTTCTGGATTTATTTTAAATATATTTAAAAATATATCAAAAATGTTGAAATGTTGTCAGTGTGGTATAAAACAGTACCTCCACTGATGGGTTGCTGCTAGAGGTGCTAGTAGGTTCCCACACAGTACTACTTATGCACCTAGTGCAGCTTGATTTTTTAATTTTGAACTTTTAAAATGTTTTCCTACTTTTAAATTTCTTGCTAACTTTTTGTTATTTCTTGCAGACTGATGATGCATGATCATAGTGAGGACCCGTGTCGGCCTAGAGAGCATGATAGTGCAATTGAGCTGACAGAGGTTTGCAGCCTGGAGGAGAGTGAGACAGTGCCATTGGGTGAACTGTGCTTTGTGGTCAGGATGGAGAGGAAGACAGCATAGCAGGCCTGAATGAGCTTTGTAGCTAGGAGTGACAGCAAGACAGTACAGTCTGGCAAAGAGAACTTTGCTGCCAGAAGTGAGAGGAAACTGTGCAGTCAGCCAGAGTGAGCTTTGTGGTTTGGAGGAGCATTGATAACACAGTGAAAAGTAAAAAAAAAAAAATGATGTCTGAACTGCCATTTATTGACAAACTGTCTGAAACTTTTCTGGCAAATGGCCATCAGTATTTTTGTTTGTATAGAAACCTAGCGAAAGCAATAGAGGTATCTCACTTTGATTGCTTCTTATATACACCAAGCAGTGGTAGGTACTGTGGAAACAAAACCTTAGTTATGAAAATATTTTATTATAATATTGTTTTGCATTATTTTAATTACTATTTTATATTCATTATAAATGCTCAATTGCAGTATCAGTTAAGGTACTTGGGATACAATACAGAGACAACTGGTTTAAATTCCTATTTACATAAGTTCTCTAAGCAAGAAGGAAAACTGTGCAAAAAGAAAAGGAAAAAATGTTTTTCTCCCAAGTTAATCTTGCCTAAGTGAAACTTAGGGGACATGACATCTAAGTCTCACCATTTAAACTAAAGAAACATAGAAACATAGACTTTGACAGCAGAAAAGGACCACTTGGCCCACCCAGTCTGCCCATTTCCCTACCTACTGGATAAGCTGCAGATTCTAGTTAACCAACAGCCTGCTTCCTGCAACCCCCCACTATAATTGCTTTGTGTCTGTCCCATGCATGTTTGAATTCCCCCACTGTTTTAGACCCAACGACCTCCTCAGGAAAGCTGTTCCATGTATCCACCACTCTCTCCATGAAAAAGAATTTCCTCACATTACCCCTGAGCCGCCCCTCTATCTTTAAACTGTGCCCCCTTGTTCTTACACATCTCTTTTTCTGAAAGATGCTACCCTCCTGGACTTTGTTGATTCCCTTGAGGTACTTGAACGTTTCTATCATGTCCCCCTGTCCCTCCTTTCATCAAGGGTATACATATTAAGCTCTCTCAGTCTCTCTTCATATGGTTTCTGATGTAGACCCTGCACCATTTTAGTTGCCCTCCTCTGGACTGCTTCCATCCTGTCTATGTCCTGCGTAGATGAGGTCTCCAAAACTGCACACAGTACTCCAGATGGTGTCTCACCAACTGTCTGTATAGAAGGATAATCACTTCCCTTTTTCTACTTGTGATGCCTTCCTATGCATCCCAGTATCCCCTGGCTCTCCTTACTGACTTTTCACACTGCTTACCCACCTTTAGGTCATCTGAAATGACTACCCCAGGTCCTTTCCATTTTTGTTGTTAGTACCTCCCCTGCTATTGTGTACTCGTCCCCTGGGTTTTTGTTTCCCAGGTGCATTACCTTGCACTTCTTAGCATTGAATCTAAGCTGCCATACATTTGACCATTCCTCTAACCTTGCCAAGTCCCTTCTCATCTTTTCTACCCCCTCTTGTGCATCAACTCTGTTGCAGATCTTTGTGTCATCTGCAAAGAGGCATACCTTTCCCTCCAGACCCTCTGCAATGTCACTTATAAAGATATTAAAGAGGATTGGACCCAGTACTGAGCCCTGAGGTACTCCACTAGTAACCCCCCTTTCTTCGGAATGTGTTCCATTCACTAGTACCTTCTGTGTCCTGCTGTGCAGCCAGTTCTTCTAGGCTACCACCCTGGGACCCACTCCCAGGCTGACTAACTTGATTATAAATCTTTGTGGGACTGTGTCAAATGCCTTGTTAAAGTCTAGGTAGGCTATATCCACAGCCCCTACCTGGTCTATTACTTTGGTCACCCAGTCAAAGAAATCAATTAGATTAGTCTGACATGACCTTCCTGCTGTAAATCCATGTTGCTTTGGGTCCTGTGCCCGCTGGCCTCTAGGTGCTCAACAATTCTTTCTTTCAGAGTGATTCCATCATTTTCCTACCACTGAGGTCAAACTTACAGGTCTGTAGTTTCCTGCTTCTGCCTTGCTCCAACTTTGTGAAGGGATCACATCTGCCTCCTCCAGTCCTCGGTACCACCCCATCCTCCCATGATTTGTTAAAAGGGCAGTCAGTGGTGTTACTAGTTCTACCCTTAGTTCTTTTAGAATTCTGGGATGAATCCCATCAGGCCCCATTGCTTTGTCCACCTTCAGTTTTAAGAGTTTTCAGAACCCTTTCTTCTGTAAATGGGCTGGTATCAACTTCTGTATCCAGTGTTTCTACTGTTTGTTTTATGTACCTCCCTCTTCATTTGTAAATACAGAGCAAAATATTTGTTTAGTATCTCTGCCTTTTCACAGCCTCCTCTGCCCACCCTCCCTCCCTTTATTAAGCCTCACTATCCTCCTTGGTCTTCCTTTGCTCCTGATGTACCTATAAAGGTTTTATCCCCTTCTTAACTGAGTTGGCTATCTTTTCCTCAGTTTGGGCCTTTGCTGTTCTGACTGCCTTCCCAGCCTCCTTTTGCTTTAACTGATACAGTTCTCTGTCCTGCTCCTTCTGCGATTCCTTGTACTTCCTGAATGCTTTCTTTCTCTTGAACTTTCACTGCCACTTCCTTTGAGAACCATAGTGGTTTCTTACATCGTTTTGTTTTGTTTATTTGCTTCACACAAAGGCTAGTTACCTCTGTGATGGCAGTTTTATGATTCCATTGTTCTTCCACCCTCCTTCCTGCCCATTTGCTAGTGCATTCCTTAGGCACTCACCCATTTTAGCAAAGTCAGCCCTCCTAAAGCCCAGTACTTTTGCCTTTGTATGGCTTGACTCTATTGCTGTGTTTATTGTGAACCATACTGTTCGATGGTCGCTAGTTCCCAGATGGCTACCCACTTCTACATCTGTGATCCTCTCTCCATCTTCATTTGAGAGAATCAGGTCTAAGATTGCTCCCTCTCGAGTGGGCTCCAATACTAGTTGTCTAAGGCATGCCCCCTGTAGGGCATCTAGAATAACTCCACTCTTCAAAGTGGCTGCTGCGACTACACTCCAGTTAACATCTGGCATATTCAGATCACCCATCAGCAATATCTCCCCTTTTTCTGCCATTCTAGGTATACTTTCTATCATTTCCTTGTCCCTTTCCTTCCCCCTGAGAAGGGGGTCTGTATACAACCCCTGTGCGGATTGTGGTGCCATTGCCTGTCTCCAGATTTACCCACAGTGCTTCTTCTCCTCCCTGTTTACCCTTTTATTCTGTTGCTTTTATTCCTTCCCTTATGTAAAGAGCTACTCCTCCTCCTCCTCTTTTACCCTCCCTGTCCCTCCCAAATGAAGGTGTGCAAACAATGCTGAAAGTGCAGTGCAACAATAGCCCAGCAAATAATACAGCACTGAATATAGCAACCGAGATCAGTGCAAACTGCAACAGAGGCCCAGTGCCCACAGAGGTGGAGTGAGTGAAGGCTGATCAACATGGGCAATGTGTGTGCTTGCAATGAAGTGGAGCACAACAAGAGCAAACAATAGTGCAGGCCAAATACTGCAGAACCATGTAATGGAACCTAGCAGTCTCGAGCGGCGCTAACACATTTGCGCGGCACTGACAGGTTTTCCCAGAGTAATCCCGTTTGCCCAGTGCTAAAGATTGCTTTATTTAAAACTGCTATGCAAATGAGCCTTCTCAGGCAATACGAGGGCAAACAGCCACATTAGCATCTCATTACAGCCTGCTTAGCATGTGGATTGCCCAGCGCTACAACATGGTGCACACAGCTCCACCTGTAGGTCAAACTGGATTTACAGGATGACAGCCACTGTCCTGTCTGTGCTCACAGCTCCACCTGTAGGTCCAACTGGGATTACAGGTCAGTAGCCACATTCCATGTGTGCTTACAGCTCCCAGAACAATAGCTGCAGTCTTGGTTTGGGCACAGATGCAAAGACTAATGCAGCCCAAGGGAGCAGCACTACAGGAACGGGTGGTCATGCTGCATGCCAGAGGCAGATCATTGTTCCTGCCACAGTGTTTATCAGATGGTACAGTACCCTAGCAGGCAATATTGCGAGGTACACAGCAATGCCTACAGTGTGTCAGGCAACAGTTACTGGTCCTATCCACACAGTGGCATGAACAGCTGGAAGGAGTGGTTTGATAGTGGACACCACAGTCATACTGTCCTGTGACCCTCATGTGCTGCACCAGTGGCATGGGATCCCACACTACCATACACACGGTTGTCCATGTGTTTGGGGATCTGAGCAGGTGTAGGGTATCGCCCATTATAGTGGCACACTGCTGTCAGGGGCATTACCGTCACTGGAAAATGTGCACTGTGTGGATGGCCCCAGCCGTGTGGCAGTACCCACTATGTGGTGCAGCCTGGCCACCTGTACACCCGCCCCTCAACACCCTCCATTCCCCCAGTGCAGCATGTGTCTGCTGGATTGTGTTGGTGTACACCAATGAGGGAACTGGAGGCGTGTGCTGAATGGACGCACTGCCATGGTATCCACTGGGCACTGGGGCACCCACTAATGGCTGACAGGGTTAGGATCGGTGCCAGATGATGGCGACATGGGCAGTGCTGGCTGTGTGCAGCATGTCTCAGCCATGTATGTTTTCTGTACATTGTTCTGTGCCACCTCGTTCACTGGTAAGCACACTGGGCCAAGGCCCAGTGTCAGGAATGGCCCAGAGACACTAACTGTGCTGCTGAGATGCAACAGTGTACAATACAGACATACAATGCATAACAGCACACAATACACAAATATCACATTAGGTACTCATTACAGTACATTACAATACATTACAAATAATTTGTTGCCACAAGTGGTGTTCTAGCTCAGTTGTATCATTTATGTGAGTGTGCACTGCACAGCATTGTTGAGGCATTGCATTCCACAGTTTGTGTGCCTGTGCATATGGAGTGGCTCAGGGTGGCCATATTCCCACACTGCCTCCTCATTGGATGCATACAGTCTTGTTCCCTGTTGTTGCTGTGTCCACACCCCCATCCTGGGTTTGCCCAGACTTAAGACTACCTTTCATAGGCGGTATCTAGTGCTGCGCTATGTATAATGCATTGTGCCTCCATGGCGAAAGCTTTGAATATAGTGCTGCACATGTATACATGGTCCCCCTCACTTTGCCCTATGCATACATTATCTTGCTGCACCAGCGTTAATGGGTTGTGCTGGTGCTAGTTGGTCTTTTGAATATCATGAGTTGGCATTATTCCGACATTATTCTGGCACAATCAGTTTGCACTGGTCACAGAGCTTTGAATGTGTGTCCCCAGATGTCTTAAGTTCTGTCTTAATTATATTAATTTGGCTTAGCTGGAGAGGTGGCATGGTAAAATTAACTTATTAAATATAGAAGCTTGGGTATATGGTAAAGCTTATGCTTATTCTAAAAGATATGAACATTTGCATGCTATAAGGTATTTAAACAAATTTTATAAAGAAAAATAATCCAAGACACTAATGCAAAGAGTCTGCAAGTTCTCGTGCAGAAAAGTGATGTTATATACAAAAGCATGATGAAGGCCTGGTATACAGCTTATGTTATTCATTGCTTTTGAATTTTGCTTGTTTTTCTTTGTTGTTTTGTTTACTTAATGAAACATTTGTTGCTTCTCTTTACATTGCTTTTCACCATGTTTACAGTGTTTAATATCTATGCAAATTATTAGAACTAGTTATATCGTATAGAGACAAATGCAATCTATTTTTTTATATATTACATAAGGGTGTGCCAGAAATGTTATTTGCCATTATCTATAAGTGCATGCAATAGGTAGTAAAGTAAGATTTGAGCCAGTCCTACATTGTTTATATGTTTTTTTGCAAATTTTTGACACAAGACTAAAGGCTTAGCTAAGTGCCCATAATAAGAAATTGGTATTCCAGCCTATTGTTCTGACAGTTCAGCTTAACAAATACAAGCTGCTGATCATGATATGGGTGTAGTCAGAACTGGTGTGGTTCAACAACATCACCAGCTGAAGGCCGGCCTGGTGGTGCTGAGGGTTGAGGCGCTGGACGCCACACCTCACACCACGCCGGTGACCCAAGTTCAGGAGCAAGCTCGGGCACCGGGGGTCGGCAAGGGAAGAAGTGGATTGAGCATCCATAGGATTGCTCTCCTCTCCTCTCCTGGGGGGGGAGGTTTGTGGGTTGTCCGGTGTCCTGGCAGCCTCCAATGGAGATCAAGGGTATTACAGAAAGGCAGACTAAAGAGGAGGGAAGAGCGTGGCAGACACCGGCAGGGTTGCTGTGCACCATGGAATCACTGCACGCCACACTCTAGGAGATTGAGGAAGCACTTCTAGGATAAAAATCCCCCACCAACCAGCAGAGATGAAGAGAGCTCCAGGGGCTTTGCCCACATCCCAACACCGGCCCAAGCACACCAGGAAATTCCCCAGGCACCAAACTAGCAGCCAGGTAGGCCTGTTGCGTCTGTAAGGTTGCCGAGGGTGGGCAACCCTCCCCTGGGGGTACACAGTTGCCGGAGACTAGGCCTGGCTGGGCTTGCTGGGTGGGGAGCGTACTGGTAGCGGGGGATTCAGGCAGGGAGTGAGAGGCCACCAACAGAGCACCTTGAAGGATGCCCTGGCCAAGATGGGTGTACAAAATAAAGTTAAAAAAAAAAAAAACAATATCACCAGCTGTGCTGAATTCACATTGTAAAGGTACACTAGTGGGAGGGGGGCACAAGATGTACTTGCATGCCAGCTCAGACAGTGCTGATGATGTATTATATTTCTGACATCAGTACATAAGTGGTTCGACAGAAAACTACTCTATGAGCTCCAAAAAGTATGCCCTCAAAGCAGGCTATGTGCAAACTGGTTGCAAATCATTATGGTTACATTGTTTTGCAATGGGTGAAATGTTTCAATCTGATGAGTCATCCATCACACTTTGAATCTCCTGTTCACATGTGCTGTAACACCTGCCACTGCTGTCAGTTCCTTGTGATGGATTTTCAGTACCCTGTGCTCCATGTTCAGATGCCTTTTCAGCCAAGGCCATTTCTCTCAAGGTGTCTGTGAGCTCAGTTGCCAGATGGTTCTGATATTCTGTCACATGGTGGTTCTGCATTGTCAGGAGTAAAACTGTGCATTTAAACCTAGAGTCAAGCATAGTGGCAGAAAAGTTGTCTGACCTCTCCCGGCACTGTGGAAGGTAGAGGCATGGTATGCGTGTGTCATACATGCCCACTGTGCCTTCCTTTTTCCTATTTTCCACATCCCTTCCCACTGCAGCGGCATGTTCGCAGTGCATGCTCATGTAGACTTGCATGCATCCAGGGAATGCAGCTCCGCACCCCACCCTGACTTCTGTCTTCCTCCCAGATCTCCCATGTACCGCTCAGGCTTCCATGTGGTGGCCGCCAACAGTTAAGATGTCCAGCAACCCCATCTGGTAGAGGAGAGCTGCCAGACAGATGCTTCATCTCTACACCCTGCTGACCCCTGCTACTTCCTGAATAGGTGTGGCCAGTGTGGCAGGCAGCAAGGTGCTCTGCATTTTAGCCATCCACATCACTGGGCCAGCTCCCTGTTAATACCCTTTATGTATTTGAAGGTCTCAATCATGTCTCCACCCTCTCCTGCCTCAGAAGAGTAGATGCTAAGCCACCTAATCCTCTCCTCATAGGAGTCCTCCAGCTGTTTCTGGATCATCGTGGTTTCCCTTTTCTGGACCATCTCCAGCAAGTTGTTATACTTCTTAAGATATGGACACCAAAGCAGCACACTTTACTGTAAAGAGGTCTGCAGTGGGACCCATCACAATCTCCACCATTTCTCTTTTTTAAATTTAATATAATTTATTGATTTTCTTCCAACAAGAACAGAGTAACATATAGAGGAATGACAGTCTAGTACAGGCAGCGTAAACCAACAATAACCCCAATTAATGAAAACAATATCCCTCTCGCCCCTCCTACAGCTCACCCGAATCTCTCACCTCCCCCTTCTCATTACCCCCCCCCATTTAAACCCTTGGGAACCCTGAAAGAGTAAGAGATATATTCTCCAAACTATCCACTAAAAGCTGGAAACTAAGTACCCTAAGTGAGGTATATAGTTAACCACCTGCCCAGTTAATCTATTGTGTATTAACACAGATGTATCAAACACAGGTGAAAACCATTAAGGATGTGGGTCAAGAGAATACCCAGATACCCACTTCAAGGAGCAGATAAGAGTGAGCACAGGATGCGTAGCTTATACCATCTTTTATGATAAACTGATAGCCTGCTCCTTAGGCTAGCAATCATATTTTCTAAGCAAAAGGTTTGCCAGAAGTTCATTCATCCACTCTGAATATGGAATAGTTGTTTGGTCCTTCAAATGATGCAAAACCACACGTTTAACTGAGAGAGAAATAACAGACATATAGTACCACAGTTATTTTACCCTGATCTGCAAGTAGTCTCCCACCAGACATATTTCTGGGGTAAACAAGCCTTCTAACACCAATAGGGGGTCCATCTTGGATAAGCCTCCAGAAAGGTGCAATTTTGGGTCAGTCACAGAAAACATGAAACAGAGAGCCAGGGTCCTGACCACACCTAAAACATAAAGGGGAGTGCGATTTCCCCAACACTATCAGTTTGGTAAGCGTGCAATAAATGTTATGTAATATATAGAACTGTGTCAGGTGGAGCCTATCATTTGAGGTCTGGGTATAAAGATCCTGTCATGTCTACACCCAGTGAAATACCATTGTAAGGAAAGAGGAAGACCAGTATAAGGATTGCACCTGCACATCTGGTTAAATGTAGAAAATATGGCAGATGCAAACTGGGATACAGCATGTGGTGCCAAGCTATAGCTTGAAACATGCGGAGGAGGTCACTTGATCATTAGACCAAGGGACTAGACCAAACCAACTGATTAAAGGTGCTGAATCTGGTAGATACCAAAAGTACCTTTAGTCAGAAGCTAGAATCGAACTAGTAGCTCTGGGGTGATACTAATTTGTCCTTGGCTAACCAAACTACAAATCCTGATGTCTACATCAGGAAACATTCCTCCAGGAGTCACCATCCACCCCCCTATCCAGAAGTTGGGATTGCAGCACAATGGTTGAAAAATAGCTTTAAGGTTATCATATCTGAGGGACTTACACAACTGGATGAAGTATTAATAATGGTGTTATAAAGGGATGGCAGTAAACTCTTAGAGGTAATGAAGAAAAGGCTATGCATAGAAATAGCCAACCCAGATATCATATGACGCACAATCTGAAGCCGGAAGGAAAGATATTTAGGTTCCTCATTGGGGGGGGGGGGTCTGCAGTCCAGTGAAAATATTTAGCCATGTGACTAGCCAGGTAGTAATGATAAAAATTGGGTAGTTTAAGGCCGCCATATTGTTTTTGGGCTCCCAGACCTATATAAGAGCACCTAGAGGGGGTTTCTTAGATCAAAGGAATTCAGAGACGATACTATGCACTTTGTTAAACAAATTTAGAGGAAGATGATGATTCAGCATATTTAGGGGATAGAACAGGCGGGGAAGGACATTCATTTTGATAATACTGACTCTGCCCTGGAGGGAGAGATAAAGAGAGGACCACCTATCAAAATCTTGATGAATCACAGTGAGAAGATCATCCAAGTTGAGTTTCCTCAATTGGGCCACAGTTGGAGCCAGGATGATACCAAGGTATCTGATCCAGGGAGCCCAGGCCAGATGAAATGCTCTAATGTCAGAGTGAAAGACTGGGGAGTTCAACAGCATTACCACTGATTTCTGTAAGTTTAATTTGTAGTTGGAGAAGTTGCCAAATTCCTTGATTATTGACAATGCTGCTGGGATGGAGGGCACTGGATCAGAGACATGAAGTAGGATGTCATCAGCATATATGGAGAACCTGAGGTCAAAGGGGCCAGCCAGGATGCCTTTGAGAAGGGGAGAAGTATTAAGCTGATGAAACAAGAGTTTGAGGTATAAGTTAAACAGAAATGGGGCAGTGGGCACCTTTGTCTTGTACCCGAGCAAAGTGGGAATGCAGCAGAGAAAACCCCATTGCAGTAGACTTTGGCAGTGGGTTGTGAGTATAGAACCTAAATCCACTGGATAAAGTTTAAGAGGAAACCAAATTTAGCCAAAATCTCAAACATAAAAGGCCAGTTGGCGCTATCAAAAGCTTTCTCTGTGTCCAAGGAGATCAATGCCATAGGCTGGGAGGCCTCCTGGACAAGGAGAAGATATAAGAAATCTTCCTTAAGTGATCAGAAGAAAGACTGACCTTTCACAAATCCAACTTGTTCATGGCTAACTAGATGTACCCAAACATGTGCAACACATGTGGCCAATATTTTGGCAAACAACTTGATGTTATCATTTATAAGGGAGATACGGCAAAAATTCGTCATCTGAGCCTAGGTCCGCCTGGTTTTGGTAAAACCACAATAAGTGCTTCTAACAGTGTGGGATCTGAAAGACCAGACTCACAAAAATTGGTGAACAGTTGATGAAGCAATGGGGTCAGCTCTTTTTCAAACACTTTTTGAAAGTTAGACGGGAAGCCATCCAGCCCTGAAGCTTTATCCAATGGAAGGGAGAAGATGGCATCAGTGATCTCCTGTGAGGTAATAGGGTTGGTAAGAAAGGCCTGCTGTACAGATGTTAAAGAAGGAAGGGGAGTGTTTACCAGGTATTTCCTAATCTCTTTAGTTGGGGCTTGTGCAGGGAACTACAGAGTTGGCGACAATAGGCTTTGAATTCCCGGGTGACATCCCTCAGGCTAGTGAGGAGAGAATCATTATCCAGGAGGAGAAGGCAGTCACTATTCTAGACTCTTCCTGTTTTTAAGTCTCAAGGCGAGAAGATGACTAGTCTTGTCCCCTTGTTCAACATAGTGACATGAGTTTTGAATAAGGCATATTCAGCCTTTTCCCTCAGACTCTCCACATATTGGTCCTTGAGGGCAGCTAACTGCTCTAGATCCCTCTCAGAAAGGTTTTGTGGAAGAAAGGCCTCCAGTGTCTTGATACGATTAATGAGAGAGGCATATGCAGCTTCCTTACGTTTCCTGGTGGCAGACAGCGAATAAACTCCCCTCTCAGAACACATTTCTGAGCACCAAATTTTGTCCACTGCTGGGATAGAGCCAGTATTGTGAGATATGAATTGGGATATTACTGATCAACTCCATGCCAAGAACCAGGCATGGAAAGCCTATAAGACTACCAACACCCAGGAGGCACTCCAACTCTACCGGGCACTCCACAACTCCTGCACCAGGCTACTACATCAGGCCAAAGCAAACTATTTCAAGGCCTCTTTCCACTCCAGCCTAAATCACCCTGCGAAATTCTGGAAATCAATCAAATCGCTTCTCTCCCCCACCAGCCCCCACCAGCCCTAAATGTTGATGGCTTCACCATCACTGAACCAGGTGCTGTGGTCTCAGTCTTTAACACCTTTTCACTAGCTGCACATACTCTCTTCTATCCTCTCCCCAACACCACTCGAGCCCGGACACCAACACTCCACCTACCTCCCCATCATTTTCCTTTTGCATGGTCACCCCAACCAAAGTGCTAAAAGCCCTGCGGGCACTCAACCCCTTCAAAGGTAAATGCGCCTCGGGCCTGGGCTCCAAAATGCTTCACCTATCTGCCCCTGCCATTGTCACCCCACTGGCCGCTCTCTTCAATCTCTCTTTCTCACTTGCTGCAGTCCCATCTGACTGGAAACGTCCCACAGTCATCCCCCTCCTGAAATTGGGTGACCCCTCCTCACCGGGTAACTACCACCCTATCTCCCTACTCCCCATCCTAGCCAAACTTCAGGAGTGCCTTGTGCTCACCCAACTCTCCTCCTTTCTTGACTCCTCCTCCTTATTCACACCTTATCAATCTGGATTTAGGAAGTCACATTCCACCATCACCTCCCTTCTATGGCTCACCGACACCATACTCATGGGTATGAATCATGGACATAACACCTCAGCTATTTTTGTCAACCTTGCCAAGGCATTCAATACTGTCTCCCACCCTCTCCTACTATCCAAACTCTCCCATGCAGGACTCTTGGGAACTACCACCAACTGATTCCAATCATACCTAGCCGCAGGTCTCAATCTGAAAATTGGTCATCATACTTCTTCCCCTCCCCATAACTACTGGAGTCCCCCAAGGCTCGATCTTCGCCTGGTACTGTTCTCCATTTTCCTGATTGACCTGCCTCGGTATGCCTGCAAACATCTATCCACACGTATGCTGATGACATGGCACTGTTTACATCAGGTCCCTCCCCACAGAAGTGGCCTCTAGACTTCAGGAGGACTCTGATTTTGCTCAAACCAGCTCTTTCTAAACCCCAAGAAAACTTTGTCCCTAACCTTTGGCACTAGACAGAGACTCTCCCAACTTCCGCCACCCCACTTTCCATACCATTGATGGGACTCCTTTGGAGGCCTGCACTCCTTCCGGTACCTTGGGGTCTGGCTCAACCAGCACCTCGACTTTGCAGCACATATCGATTCAATCCACAAGAAACTTCACCCCAAGCTAGGTGCTGTAAATTGAAACAGGGTCTGCATCCTGCTGGAAACCCGCAAGGCAATCCTACTGAAAATGATCCTCCCTTTAATTGACTACGCTGTTTACAGCGCCGCCCCTTAAGACAAGCAAGACTCGACCCACTCTTTCATTCCTTCTGTCATTTTGCCCTGGACTGCCCCCCCCCCGTGCACAACTGCGATCTCTACAAGCCTCTAGACCTGGACCTACCCTCACTCCAGGATCAGAGACTGGTCCACTGTGCTAGGACAACTGCAAAAGTCTGGGCACAGTCCCTCCCCCACTACCTGGAGTCTGCCCTCTCAGTTCAACCCCCCTCTGCGTATTCTCTCAGGAACACTGACTCTTGGCTTCTGTATGTCCCACATATGACCACAGCCAAAGGTCAAGCTGCCTTCAATTACCGGATGCCTAAACTATGGAACTCCTTGTGCTGACATTAGGCACACAGCCAACACTCAACAGCTCAACCATCTCCTCAAGTCACGCTTCACCCCACCTGCACATGCAGGCTGCCCCCTGTGATGCCATATATCCCACCCCACCCTTAATTTCTATCGCTCTATGGCGCACTACTAAGAGCTTATAGACCTAGGCACACAACCAAGTACCTGGAGTATATTGGCCTGTAGCTGATTCTTAATACCATATGTGTTTCTTCTAGTGCTCTTGGCATGTGGACCTTCATGTGTGTATATACTCACTTATTGCATAGCTTCAAATTGTAGTTCCTCTGGACATGTTAGTAGGTTAGTTCTCTCCTGCTCTTTCCACTTCTATTGTACCCAGTGTAGCCACTGCTTTCTCTGCAATTAAGTTACATGTAGTGTTTTTGTACTGTACAAACCTTGTGTATGATGCTGTATATGTACTTTATAAATCCTTGTGTACAGTACTGTATAGCCCCGGACCCATCTGGAATTGAGTGGTACTCCGCTCAGAATGCCTTCCTGGTAAAATTCTTGAATAAATAAACATGATGTCTCTAATCCTATTTAGATTTTATCATTGTGAAGCATCTGAGTATTTAATTTCAGATGCTATCTTTGTGACATTAGGGGATGTCAAGCCCTCCAGCCAGATAGGGAATGATCCAAGAGAAGTCTTGGCACAATCCACAGCCTAGAGGTCTCGATAACACTGCATTATTAACTACAAAGTAGTCAATTCAAGAGAGGATTTGTGAAAGGAGAATAAAAGATATATTCCCCAAGCAGTGGGGTTCAGGAGGTGCCATGGATCTCTAGGTCCGAATGACTCCATAAACACATGGAAGGATTTTGGGGCAGGAAAAAGGCCCCTGCCCTCAATGAAGGGATTTATCCAAAGCTGGAGTGTGGGTGAGGTTCCAGTCTCCTGCCAAAATAATAGGAAGCTGAAGAAAGGAAGCAAGGGAAACAGCTAAGGCAGTAACAAATTCTGGGGTGTCCTTATTAGGACCATAAATAGACCCCAAAAGGACTTCCGTATGATCCAACATACCCTTTAATAAAATATATCAGCCCTGTGGATCTGCAATGCATTGCAGTATTTGGAATTGGACCCCTCTGGTAATCAAAATCGCTCTTCCTCTTTGTGATGTAGCATTACCAGCCGCAAACACCTGACCAATATAACACCGTCAGAATAGGGCCCCTTCTGATGCCAATAAATGGGTCTCCTAGAGGAATGCTATAAGGTGATGCATCAAGTTAAGATGCTTCAGTATCTGGTATCTCTTGACCCTTGACTGGGCTCCATTAACACTTCAAGATACACATCTCATATTGGGAAACCATATCTTTTAGTAAACCCAGGTACTTAACTACAAAGGGCACAGCACATTCGGAGATGGTGCCACCCAAGGTTCTCCTATATGTCCATCCCCCCATCCCCAAAGTGAACCAACCCACAAATACCCCCCCGCCCACCATTAGATAGCCTGCATCTGATACAATATCTCTTATGTAGGGACAAAAGAGAGTAAATGGTACCGAGGATGCCGGTAGGCCAGCTGTGAAGCCAAATAAAATAAATAACCACCCCCCCTCCATCAACACAGTTAAAAATGCAAACTCATAGCAGTTAATTAACAATGAAAATCCCTCTCCATCCCTCCTTACCCAAGCCCATGAAGTAACAGTCTCATGGTAAAACAGTAATAGTAAAGGACCCTTCCCCCATCCCCCCCAACAGGCCCTCCCTCCCCCAATACTCTAGTAGTATCCCCCATAAGAACACCACAAGTACCCCCAGTCCACACGACTGACCTCCGACTAACTCGTTGGATGTGTTGTTGTTCATATTGCCCACAATACATGCCCCCCCTCAAAAAACACAGATAATAAAAACAATGCCCCTGAAATGTTCAATACTCAGAACATTAGAGTAGAAAAGCCCCAAGCTGTAGAACTGTCTCAAGCAATATCCAAAAATTCAGCAATAATTAAAGCCCTTTTAAAATAATATGGGGGTAACAAGCAACAAGTTACAAAGCACCAACAGGTTAACCGTAACATGGCAAAACCGTTCATAATTCAGTCCGGATGTTCATAGGAGTTGCCAGGGGTTAACAATGCTAGGAGATATTAAAGATATTCCATTCAGTCCCTTGGGCTGTCAAACAACTCAGCCAGAACAGTCAGGCTAAACCTCGACCCTTTAATGAGGAAATTATTGCAAGGAGCATGACACAGACCTTATCCGTGTGATAGTGGGTCCCCAGAAGGCACAGTTCTCAAGGGCATCCGAAGATCAATCAAGGAGCTAGCCAGTAGTCTACCCACAGGTAACCAGTGTCCTTCTGCACCATGGGTGGATAGGAGAGTGCTCCAAACAAAATGGTCCACAGTCCCCCATGGAACCAGTGGGGCCAAGCAGCAGTAAACTTTAGAGAGAACCGTTTATGAGATGAAGTCATTAATTCTCAAAAATACTGAAGGTTCTGAGGAGGGTAATCCAGTATACTCCCAGTCGGTACCTTCAAGCAGGAATTTGGGAAATATTACACTGGCCTTCCCGGAGCCTTTGGAGATGTTCTGGTCATCAAGGGAAAAGCATGCATCTCTAGGAGCTGCTCAGTCAACCAGCAAGTCCAAGCGGAGAGTAAGCAAGAATCCAGGTATAGAACTGGTAAGACAGGCTGAGCGAAACACGAGGAAAACCTTGAGAAAGAGAAAACCAAAAATTGTTTTAGCCCATTCATCGGGCAGCACATTCCCAATGCACCTGAAGGCCAGTCACTTAATCAAGTCTGGAAACAGTTTTTTTAATTCTCAAGTTGCAGTTTCTAGGGAATGAAAGGACAGCCACTGCTCATCTTTATTAAATTGCAGAATTGCAGGGTACCTCACCCTGTATCAGACTCCAACTGCAATCAGTTTAGACACTAAGGGGTGTAAGGCCATGCTCCATTGCCATACAGTGTATGGGAGGTCCTGTGCCACCCAGATTCCTTTTCCTTCCCACTGACGTTCTTTAACTTCATGGAGTCGGTCAAAAATAAACTATTTGTCCAGGAAATTAAACAGTCGGAAAATAAAGGGCCGCAGGGGACAACCTGGTTGAGGTGTGGGGCGCAGGGAACGGTGTGCCCATTCCACAATATAGGCAGGTCCATTTGGCAACAGGCCTGCAAGTTTTTCGCATAGTTTCTGCATAAAGGTGATAGCCTTAGGGCCTTCATCACGCTTTGGGAGCCCAACACAACTAAGCTGTTACGACGGGATCTCAGATCCTCTAGCCAGGCTTCCATTTTCTTCACTCGATGTCTTAATGAGGTGAGTTCTGGGTCAGTGCAGCCTCTCCAGTCATCTAACAAAGAGATGTGGGCTTCATTGTCACTGGTGTGGATGGTAAATTGGTCCAGACAGGCCTGCATTCCTTGGCGGTCACTGAACAAACACTGTAGTGTGTCTTTCAAAGGTGCAAATACTTCTAAGAATTTTCACTTCTGTGAGCTTCTGTGAGCATGGCCTGGGGATTAGATTGAGTAGGCTTCCCGGCTCCCTTCACTTTGGGCCACTTTGATGCCTTCTCCTTCTCTGGCATCAGCAGTGGGGTGTGCTTGGGGAGGGCTTGCTTTATGTCCACGTTCTCTAGTCGAGACAATTAGTGGTCTGAAGCTCATCTAGAAGATGTTGAGAAGTTGTCTGAGCTTTTCAGAGTTGCCAGCTGGATTATGAGGAGCTGATATTAGGTAGCTGAGCTGAGGGGTTAGAGGAGAGGTGCAAGGCACATCTTAGCAGGCAGTCATCACACCAGAAGTCATCTCCACCACTTCTCTGTGCATCCTGGGGTGCATACCATCTGGCCATCTTGATCTGTCCATCTTTACGGCCCTTAGGCCCTTGAGTACCCTCTCTCCTTAACTTGCACCCTCTTTGATTTTCCCTGTCCCATTCCAGTGGGGTGTGACTGCCAAGAAGAGAGGCACACACAGTACTGATCAGGGAATATGTGAGATCCTACATATTGAAGAACCCAAGGAGGGTAGTATAGGACATTGGAGAAAGGAAGCAACTTCTGGTGGGGACTCAATTGTGATAAGTATAGATGTGGGAATAGGTAAGTGTGGGGAGAGGTAGGTTATGTGCCTACATGGTACCATGGCCCTGAAGGATGGGAGGTTGATACTGAGGAATGCTAGGGCAGCAGTGAGGGAGGAGAGCTGTATGTTACTGTCCACCTGGGGACTAATGGCCTTGCTAGTAATGGGTCTGGGATTATGCAGAGTGAGTTTAGGGAGCTGGGGAGGGGTCTTGGTAGCTTGCTCGGTGGCTTTCACTGAGGTGTTGGCTGTCAGCAAGTGGGAGAACAGGGATATCTGCACTAGGAACTTCACCTCATGGCTGCAGAAATAGCAGACAGAGCAAGGATTCAGCTACACTGGGTACTGGAGACCCACCTGGGAGGATAAGTGCCTATACAGGGGTTATGGCCTGCATCCATTCCTGCAGTGCAATCTCCATCCTCAGTGGATGGTTTAAATGTTACTTTGCTGAACATTTAAACTAGCCAAGGGGTGGCGGAAGGAATCAGGGAGTCAAAAACTGCTCCCCCCAAACAGGCTGAAGTAGAGAGTAAGGAGAATCCGAGGGAAGAAGAATCCCCATTAAGGAAGCAGGGTGGTAGAGATAATGGTGGAACAGAACGGGATCACCGTACAGTGTGGTTCAATATAAGAATGGCTGTGGAATCAAACCACACAAGGGTAAGGGTTCTGGACTTCAGGACAGCAGATTGGTGAATGCCTCAGGGGTGACCTGGCTGTGGTGGATGGCCTCCCAGAGGGAAGTGAAGTGTTCACTGCAATCTAGAGTCCCTTTTCAGTGTTGATACAGTGTAGACTGAAATATCACTGTTTTTATTAACTGCACTATAAATACACTGCATTGAAAGGCAGAAGCCAGAGGGTAGTGGCAAATGGGGTGCACTCTAGGGAGAAGGGGGTGATGAGTGGGGTGCCCAGGGGTCGGTACTGGGACCCCTCCTTTTTAACATCTACAGTATATCAGTGATGTAGCAGAGGGTCTGGAGGGGAGGGTGTGCCTATTTGCAGATGATACAAACATCTGCAATAGGGTGGACACATTGGGGGGGGGTGAAGGCCATGAGGGAGGACCTGAAGATTCTGGAAGGATGGTCAGAAACTTGGCAGCTGAAATTCAATGCCAAAAAATATACAGTAATGCACATAGGGTATAAAAACATGCAAGCAGTTTACACACTGGGGGGAGGTAATTAAGCCTACTGAGCAGGAGAGGGATCTGGGGATTATAATATCAAACAACCTAAAGGTGGGTAAACAATGCAGCAAAGCTGTGGGCATGGCAAATAGAATGATGCTGGCATATATAGGGAGGGGGATAACAAGCAGAAGGAGGTAGGTGCTAATGCCTCTTTATAAAACCATGGTGAGACCTCACCTGGAGTACAGGGTCCAGTTCTGGAGACCCCATCTATGCAAGGACATAGATGCGATAGAAAGGGTTCAGAGAAGGGCAACAAAATGGTGCTCGGTATGCAGGGAAAGCCCTGTGAGGAGAGGTGTAAGAAGTGGATCTATACCGATTGAAGACTAGATGGGAGAGGGGATATGATAGAAACATTTATCTACATGAAAGGGATTAATAAGGTGAGGGAGGAGATTATTTACAGGAAAGAGGATAATAAAACTAGAGGTCATAGTCTAAGATTGGTAGGAGGAAGATTTAAGGACAATGTGCAGGGTGCTACTTCACACAGAGGTGGTGGAGCCCTGGAACAAACTGAGTGAGGAGGTGGTGGGAACAAATCATTGGAGAGGATTCAAGAGGGCACGGGACAGACATAAGGGGTTGGCCAGTGGGGGGTTGGGAGGTCCATTGTCAAAAGTCACTTGTGGGTGGGGTATGCGGCAGACTGGATGGACCAGAGAGGTCCTTTTCTGCTGTCAGATGTCTATGATTCTATGATTCTGTAACTTCTTGTTACACTCCTTTACCACTGCATTGCCTTTGTTATTTTTAGATGCACATTATAGTAGCACTGCAAACCCTTGACAATTTTTCTTGTACACTCTTTACCACTGCATTACCTTTCTTATTTTCGATGCACACTGTAGTTGCCCTGCACATACTTAACATTTTTTTCTTGTACCTTCTTTACCACTGCACTGACTTTGAGAGGTACAGTACTCTACAGCACTAAAACACAGTGTAAATGTTTAGATAATCTTTAAACACATTTTACATACCCACATTATAGTTAATATTTGCTGTACTAACATAATGGAAACTCTTTGTAAATGTTCAAATTGCTATTGCTGAAAAAGGGACTCTCTGAGGCCCAGTGGGTTTACCCAGTCAACAAAATTCAACAAATATTCTGGTTTCACTAACAGCTTTACAGTTAATTCCCTGTACGTTTCTTTAGATTATGTCAATTTAAATCGATTTTTTTGCCAATTTCTTTATCCATTCACCATCTCACAGTTAATAATTCCTAATTTACTTAAGGATAGGGCCAAGGAAATATATCTTACCCACTTACCATTATTTATAATTTGTCTTTTTTTACTGGAATTATTCCAGATATATGGAAACACTATTGTAGTGCCCATACATAAGGTGGGGTCATTTTCTCAGTTTACAAATTATAGGCCAATTTCAATTCTGGCAGCGTTAGTGAAAGTTCAGGAAAGATTAGTGTTTAATCAGTTTTCAGCTTTCATAGAACAAAACAATCTCTTATCACACGCACAACACTGCTTTAGGAAGGGGAGAGGTACTGATATGGCCTTGGTCAAGTTCACGAGCGCGGTCCTGGAAGGTAAGGAGGGAGGTTGTATGACTAGGGCCACTATCGTGGACTTGACCAAGGCTTTTGATTTAGTGTGGATCATCAACTTTTGATTCATTAAGATCTTTGGGGGTAGAGGGACTGGCAGTTAGGTGGTTTCAGACTTACCTCACTGATAGGTTTCAAAAGGTAAAATCTGGCAGGGTCACATCTTCTTTGGCATTGGTAAAGTATGGAGTCCTCAGGGCTCCATACAGGATAACTATTATTTTCTGTATTTTTGATAAAATAGGTGGGGTTATTACGGATCAAAATATACAGCATCGCAGATGATGCTGTTATTTATGTTCAAAATAGATCTATTACAGCGATCAATGTGGTATTAAATGAAGAGATGCACGATGAACAACATTGGCTTGAAACCAGTAGACTAGTTCTGAACAGGTCTAAAACAAAGGTGATGTTATTTGGCACCAGGGCTAAGGTCCAGGACCATGATAAATGTGTTGGTATTACAACTCTTGATAGGTCTTGTTTTGAGCTGGTCACTAGTTTTTGTTATGCTGGAGTTACTTTGGACCTTGTGTTAAGTTTTGAGCCACATTTTGTAAAAGCTACTTCTGTGATTCATTCAAAACTCAATACGCTTTATAGGTTGTACTGCTTTTTAACTTCCGATACAAGGATGGCTATTGCCAAGCAATGTCTTGCCCATGTGGTGAATTATGCTACCTTAATTACTGATAACATTTTCTTCAAGGGTACTAGCGAAAAAGGCAGCTCTGCTGCAACTTATCAGTAAATTTGCCTTATCATTGCCACGTACCACACATCATTGTGTGATTTTACAGCAAATGGGTCGGTTGCCAGTTCCTATGTATTTAGGCTCACAGTGGCTAGGTTTTCTTTTAGGATCATGAATATGAGCGTTCCCTTACGATTACATAGTTATTTCCAATATCAGGATTGAGGATTTTTCCTCTAGAAATAGAGTTGATAATAGAGCCTTAAAAATGCCTCTTACGAGAAGTGTTAATGGTCAGAGGTCATTTGCATACACTGGGCCAAGTATATGGAATAGCCTTCCCCTTGATTTAAGGACTCAAATCATTGTCACCACTTTTAATGGAAAATTATTTTCTTATATTATTGGTTTATTTAAATGTGAATGTATTTTGTCTTGAATTGTTATATTGTATATTTTGTGTGTTGTATGTTTTGTAAACTTCTATGAGTCGCACCTGCAAATGGAACTTTTGTTCCAGTGTGTTTACTCATTAAGCCAATAAACAAACAAACAAACAAATATTACTGTCATCTTAGCTTACAAATAGCTTGGTTATGGTAAACCTACTCCAGATATGCATTGCTGCCAGTATTTGGCACACATGAACTACACAGCCGCCATGGTGGCATGCTCCACTTGCACCCTCCTAGACCTGACAGCAGGTTTTCAAGCCCCATCACCAGCCTCAAGTATCTCAGCCCCTGTAGCCATGTGGCTCCTGAGTACTCCGGTCCCTTACAGAAATACAAGTGTGCAGCATGCATGCAGAATGTATGCCACACACAAAATTGTTCAGTGTTTGCAGGTGATTTCACATATACCAAGTGAACCTAAGAGAACCTTACAGGTATCTATAAAGCTCATCAGGTTCCCATGTAGCATGCTTTACATAAGTGCAACAGCTAAGTTGGAAAAATTCACAATAAACAGTTACTTCTTTTATCAAAAAAGGGGCACATAATTGATTTTATCTGTTCTGCAACAGTCCCAGCAAAACTATCTGCACCTCAGAGTCCCATGTCGGTGCTGGTGGGGAATCCTTTTCTTTTATTTCCATAGAGATTATCTTCTTTAGCTGGCCTGTTCCCTTTGTCTTCTTCGTCTCTCCTCTATTACTGCCTATCAAATCCCCTCCTGCACCCAAGCCAAGCCTGCTGGGCTCTCTCTCTTGCAGCCAAGCCAGTGCAGTGAGTCCTCCCCTGCACCTAAGCACAGCCTAGTGGATCCTCCTAGTACCCAATCCCAGCCCAGTGGCTCTATCTAGTACCCAATGGGCCCCTTCATTCAAGCTCAGCCCAGTTACTCTTGTGTATGTCATTATTGCATAATAGAAGGCTAATTTAGCTGCCCTGGCCAGGAGATGATGAGTCGCACTGTCCCATGGTCAATTCCTCTGTGTCCTCTGACTCCTATCCTTTTCTGGGTCTTCTGACATTGGTCCTTTTTTAGGCAGGTGAGTGAATTCTCCTCCCTTAAAACCTTAAACAAAATAAGTCTTACTTTATTTCTATCCTCTACCTATTATATGTGTGCTATCCTGTCTACTGTCACTATTGACCTCCTCACATCTCTATTTTCCTTTACAGATCTGACTGGGCTTTGATCTCTGTCTGTCAAATATATATAGTTTTATTTATTATCTATCCTGTCTGTACTATTTTTCCCTAAGAACTATGGATCCTTTGACTCCTGTAACCTTTGTTTTACAGGTACTCCCATCCACTCTCCAGAATCAGGATCTGCATAGAAACATAGACTTTGACGGCAGATAAAACCGCTGGCCCACCAAGTCTGCCCATTTCCTACCTAGAGGATAAGCTGCAGATCCTATTTAACCAACAGCCTATTTCTTCCCACCCCCACAAAAATTGCCTTATGTCTGTCCCATGCTTTCTGAATTTTCCACAGTTTTAGACCCCACAACCTCCTCAGGAAGGCTGTTCCATGCATCCACCACCCTCTCTGTGAAAAAATACTTCCTCACATTTCCCCTGAGCTGTCCCCCCTCTATCTTCAAATTGTGTCCCCTTGTTCTTGCACATCTCTTTTTCTGAAAGATGCTACCCTCTTGGACTTTGTTGATTCCACTGAGGTACTTAAACATTTCTATCACGTCCCCTCTCTCCCTCCTTTCCTCAAGGGTATACATATTAAGCTCCTTTAGCTTCTCCTCGTATGGTTTCTTTTGCAGACCCTGCACCATTTTAGTTGCCTTCCTCTGGACTGCCTCCATCTTGTCTATGTCCTTGCGGAGATGGGATCTCCAGAACTGGACGCGGTACTCCAGATGGGGTCTCACTAACTGTCTGTACAGGGGGATAACAACTTCCTGTTTTCTGCTGGTGATGCCTCTCCCTATACATCCCAGTATCCCCCCAGCCCTCCCTACCACCTTCTCACATTGCTTGCCAACCTTAAGGTCATCTGATATGATTACCCCCGGGTCCCTTTCCTTTTTTGTTGTAGTTGCTACCTCCCCCCATTGTGTAATCTTCCCCTGGGTTATTGTTTCCAAGGTGCATTACTTTGCACTTCTTTGCATTGAATCCAAGCTGCCATACTTCTGACTATTCCTCCAGCCTTGCCAAGTCCCTTCTCATCCTTTCCACGTCTCCTTGTGTATCAACCCTGTTGCAGATCTATGTGTCATCTACAAAGAGGCATACTTTTCCTTCCAGTCCCTCTGCAATGTCACTTATAAAGACATTAAAAAGGACTGGACCCAGTACTGAACCCTGAGGTACCCCACTAGTAACCCCTCTTTCTTCAGAGTGGACTCCATTTACAATCATCTTCTGTTTCCTGTTGTTCAGCCAATGATTTACCCAGGCTACCACCCTGGGACCCACTCCAAGGCTGGTTAATTTGACTACTAATCTTTTGTGTGGGACTGTGTCAAATGCCTTGCTAAAGTCTAGGTAGGCCATGTCCACAGCCCCTTCCTGGTCTACTACTTTGGTCACCCAGTCAAAGAAATCAATTAGATTCATCTGACATGACCTTACTGCTGTGAACTCATGCTGCCTTGGGTCCTGTGCCCCACTGGCCTTTAGGTACTCAACGATTCTTTCCTTCAGAAGTGATTCCATCACTTTCCCTACCACAGAGGTCAAACTGACAGGCCTGTAGTTTCCTGCCTCTGTCTTGGTCCCACTTTTGTGAAGGGGATTCATATCAGCCTTCTTCCAGTCCTCAGGTACCACACCATCCTCCCATGATTTGTTATAAAGGGTAGTCAGTGGTGTCATTAGTTCTCTTTTAATTCTTTTAGAATTCTGGGTGAATTCCATTTGGCCCCATTCTTTGTCCACCTTCAGTTTTAGGAGTTCTTTCAGAACCTTTCTTCTGTGAAAGGACTGGGATCAACCCCCTCTCCAGAGTGCTTCTGTTAATTGGATTAGGCATCTCCCCCACTTCCTCTTTTGTGAATACTGAACAGAAGTATTCATTCCGTATCCCTGCTTTTTCACTGTCACTCTCTGCCCACCCACCATCCATTCCATTCAGCCTCACTATCCCTCCCTTTGTCTTTATACGCTCCCTGATATACCTATAAAAGGTTTTATCCCCCTTCTTAACCGAGTTGGCGATCTTTTCCTCAGTTTGTGCCTTTGCTATTCTGACTATCCTCCCTGCTTCCTTCTGCCTTAACTGGTACAGTTCTCTGTCCTGCTCCTTCTGTGTTTCCTTATACTTCCTAAATGTTATCTTTTTCTTCCTAACCTACACCGCCACTTCTTTTGAAAACCATAGTGGCTTTTTCTTTCATTTTGATTTGTTTATTTGCTTCTCACAAAGGCTTGTTGCCTCTGTGATGGCAGTTTTGATATTTCCCATTGTTGCTCCACCCTCCTTCTAGCCTGTTTGCTAATGCTTTCTAAGGCACTCTCCCATCTTGCCAAAGTCAGCCCTCCTGAGTTCAGAACCCCCACTTTTGTATGGCTTGACTCTGTAACTGAGTTTATTGTGAACCACACTGTTTGGTGTTCACTTGTTCCCAAATGGCTACCCACTTCTAGATCTGAGATCCTCTCACTGTCCCCATTTGAGAGTACGAGGTCTAAGATTGCTCCATCACGAGTAGGTTCCAAAACTAGCTGTCTGAGGCATGCTACCTGAAGGGCATCAAGAATGGCCCTGCTTTTGGATGTGGCTGCAGCAAAGGTGCTCCGGTTAACATTTGGCATATTAAGGTCCCCCATCAACAGTATCTCCCCTTTCTCTGCCATCCTAACTATGCCTTCTATCATATCCTTGTCTATTCCCTCCCCCTGACATGGGGTTCTGTATACAACCCCTGTGCGGATTGTGGTGCCATTTCCAGTCTCTAAGGTGACCCACAGTGCCTCCTCTCCTCCCTGTTTACTCTTTTGTTCAGTTGCTTTTATCTCTTCCCTTACATAGAGAGCTACCCCCCTTCTGCCCTCCCTGTCTCCTCGAGGGGTTGTGTACCCTGGTATGTTAACATCCCAGTCATGGTTTCTGTGTACCATGTTTCTGTGACTGCTACAATATCCAGGCATCCCTCTTCATCAAGGCCACCAGTTAAGGGGCTTGTTGCCCAGACTATGGGGCGTTGGTACTCATTACCCTCCATTTCTTGATGGCCCACCCCTTTTGCCCCATCCCTGTCCTTATTGCATTTGTCACTTTCTCCATTTACCCCTGCGCTTCTCCCTATTGACATTTCTATGTTGGTGTCTACCTCATTTAGTACCCTGATTTTTTGGGGGAGGCTAGGATTTCCCTGCTCCTTTCCAGTTCCTCCCCCCTTGGCTAGTTTAAATGCTTGCCAATGAAGTATTTAAACCGATCACCTAGGATCCTGGTTCCTCTCCTGGACAGATGCAGACCATCACACCAGTATAGGCCTGCATCCATCCAGGTGGACCCCCAGTCCCCAATGAAGCCAAATCCCTGAGCTCTGCACCAGTTTTTCAACCACTGATTGAATCCCATGGTGTGGAGCACCCTAGCCTCATCTGTGCCATAGACAGGCAGCACCTCCGAGAAGGTTACCGTGTGTGCTATTTGTCTAAGGTCCCTCTCCATCTCCACAAATGCTTCTTGCACTGCTCTGATCCCTTTCCTAGCCAGGTCATTTGTCCCTAGGTGGACAATGACATCCAGTTCCCTCTCCTGTGCAGCTGCTCCTGTGATCCTGAGGATTCCTCCCTGTCCCTCAAAGCCATGGCGCCAGGCAGGCACCTTACCTCCCTCTCCCTTTCCTCCCCCAGTTCTACCTTCCTAACAATGGAGTCCCCCACCAGGAGTTGTTTCCTTCCCCTGTGGGGTCCCATGCCACCCTCCTGTGGGTCTCCTTTGTGGAGGTTCCCAGCATCCTCCTTGGTCTCCTCTGTGGGTGCCTCCACAGAGGAATCACACTTTTCCAGAATGGCATAGAAATTGTGGGGAGGTACAATTGGAGGGATGCACCTCTGTTCCACCACCCTCACCCTCTCTGAGCCCACTGTGGTCCAACCACTCCTCTTTCTTGGCAACCTCTGAGGCAATGGCAGTGACCCTGGTGGTCCCTGGGTGGGAGAGGAGGTCCCACAAATCCTGGCCAACTCAGTCTGGAGATGAGCAGCTTCCTCCCTCAGCCCAGAGAGGTGCTTGTAGATGGGACAACACTGCATCCTCCAGAACGTCTCCTGGAAGACTGCTGCTACACAGCCACTGCACTGTACCACTGCCATCATGTCTTTTTTCTGGCCTCCTAACTGTTTGGAATACTTACTCTTTCCTCTGTTTGTTTATTTTCTTTTTTCTTCCCCTACTTACTGCCTCTGTGCCCTTTTAGCTCCTGATCTTCTTGTTCTAAGACCAGAAGTTCCTATATTTCTCAGTAGTCTCCTTACTTGCTCAGAGTCATACCTCCAGCAGCTGGGGGGGCAGAGAGCTACTCTTGCCCTTCTAGGATGGTGAGTCTTTGGTGGCTCTGTGATCACTCACTTCCTGCTCCCAAACAGGAAGTTCCTGTTGTCAGTTAAATCCTGTGCCTATAAAAGTAGAACTGGTTTAGGGAGGGGAGGGAAGGAGGTCAATATAGTCCCAGTAGAGAAGTTTAGTTATACCAGTGGCCTTCCTCCTGGTGTCCTGTCTGTTCTCTCACAGAGATTTCTCACCTGGACCATAAGTACCCATTATTTAATGCCTTGATTGGGAGTAGGGGGTTAGGCCATAATGGTGAGTCTGCTTCCATTATAGTGGGAGTCCAGGGGATGATGCCATGAAGCTATATTGTAATGAGGGATAGTTGAAAGGTATGGGAACAGTTGAGAGGTATGGGATCAGTCTCCCAGATCTGGCTATAGCTGGACCCCACCACCTTGCAGCTGGACCCTCTCCCTGCAGCTGGACCCCCATAGCCAAAGACTAGCTGTTTGCTACATCACCTTCTCTGTGTGGCAGCACCATTTTCAGTGAGGGACACAGCAATGCTGGGGACAAAATGAGAGATAAGTCACTCATAAGTGACAGTTGAGCTATAGGACAATACCCTCCCCACATCTGGCCACCCTGCACTGTGGTGCTAGAGACTTCACAGACTATCATGGGGTGAAAACTATATTTTTCAGTCACTAGCTGGCAGGGCTAGTGATTAGAACAATCCAATGACCCAAAAGGATTTTCACTAGCTCAGCACAAAATGATCTGAAAATCTGCCACTGAAATGAATGGTCCCATTGAAATATATATAGACCCATTCATTTCAGTGGCATTTTTTCCCCGATATTTGTGTAGCAATGGCAAATGGTCCTGGCTCAGACCAGGTACCAGGCCAATAGGAAGGGAGATCAGTGGGGGATGCGACTTCCTGTTGGAAGCTCACGAAGAGGACTGTTGGTGCTACTTTTATGCTAAGATGAGGAAGGATCAGTTATCAAAATGAGGGAAGCTATGACTGCCTCTCATTTTAGAGGAGATTTAATTTCTGAGTATGTTTCAGTGGGCAAAAGGCAGGAGTGTAATACTCCCAAAGATGGGGTCACCGGCAAGCTTTGTTGCCAGTAAGTCCCAGTATGGTGACCCAAAAGCCCTTATAGTTTAGGTGGCAAGGGATGAACATAGTGGCAGAAGCCCCATAAAATGAACTACTTGTCTGCAGCTAAAAAGTTTTTATTTATTTATTTAGTGAGTAAATCGGATTTACAACCTTTGAGTCATAGACTCATTTACAAAGGCTCCTCATCATAGTACAAAACATCAAATTAGCATGTAGTACACAATAATACAAAGCAGTACAGGAAAATACAGGATATGAAAAGTTCATACAACAAGAGGGTGGTGCCTATACAATTGGGTAGCTATACAAGTCCATCTAAGGAGCACGTAGGCGTCAATGTACAGTTCAGGTAGTAAGGAGGGTGCGGCCTGTACATTTAATAAGCTATCGGGAAGCCAATGTTGTCATATTCTCCTATTTTTCTCCTTATTGCAGCCTGCTCAGTGAAGGTGGCATGAGCCAGTGTCACATCTAAGGTCCAACTTGTGCTGGACAGCTGGTTGTTAGGGACTCAGCATCCCAAATGCCAGGGAGGATACTGAGAGTGGCCAGTAATGTCCATTGGGGAGTTTGAATTGACTGCAAAGGAGGACAGTCAGGGGAGTGCATTCAGGTGCCTTGAAGAAAGAAACATGAAGAAAAGTGTGGCAGAAGGGAGAGGGGTCACAGGAAAGTAAATTCAGAGCACAAGGTAGTGCCTACAGTCCTTCTCTCATCCCTGTGTCAGTCTCAGTGGTCCCAGCAGTGTCAGTGGTCCAGTAGCTGCAGCGGTCCCCAGGAGCAGCAGTTGGCAGCCACAGTGTGGGCTCTGTTTAGCACCATTTGTTGTTTTCTGTTTTTGGTTTTTAAGAAAAAGTAAATGCCAGTTCCTCGGTGGTGGCCCCCATAAGCAGGAACGTATTGTTAGATGAACGAGCATCAGGAGAATCAAGTTACTTATCAAGGCCCCCCAAGGGAAGACCTCCCATCTGTCTACAGCCAGCCAGGCATCCAGTGCACACTTGAACTTCTCTCTCCTCAACTTCTCCGTGGTTTGGGGCAGTGAGTTGGTGGCAGCATCATAATGCAGGCACTGTCCACCTGAACTAATACTGAAATAAAAAAAAGATGTTTCTTTTCACAAAAAGCACAATAAAGGAAGGCCATGGACATTAGTGTAGTCAGGGCAAGGCCCCAGAGCAAAGGACTGCCAAGGGCAGAAGTCCATCTTCTTCCAAGTTGTGTACTGGGTGTGCTTTGAAACAACTGAGAAGCTGCGTGGGATATACTATATTGGACTAGATATCTGTAACTAATCTCTCTCTCTCTCTTGCTTACATCTGAGAGAAGTTTTCCTTACTTTTACAGTGGTATTGTTTTGTGTTTAATTATTTTAGTTTTTAATTCAGGTAGAGGGTTTTTAAAACTGCTTATCTTGTCAGCATCTTCAGAAGGGCTGAAATAACTGCATATTTGATTTTCCTTTGTGGCTAACAAACCACCAGGCTGTTTGGGGCTAGAGAGGTTTACCTGTGTCTGACATGGATGTCTGGATTTTCTCTGATTAGCAGGTATTTTCTCTGTCAAATTGTTGTGTAGGGTATCTTGCTGACAGGAAGGCACTCATCGCAGCGGTGGGTGAGAGCTTTTAGCTGATTGTTTTGTGAGGGCACAGTTTAGGCCCAACCCTTCCCACCCCTCACCCCACCCACCCTGGAAATAGTTCCTTTATACCTGAGGTTCTGACATCATTTCCTCAAGAGTGCAAGGTGCATATCACTGTCATATCCTCTCTAGCACACTGCACTGACAATATAAGCATACACATTGTATAATATATATATTTCTATATAACCAATCACACACACACACACACACACACACACACACACACACACACACACAAACACAAACAAACAAAAAAAGTAGATAAACATGTGGGGAGTAGTGCAATGTAATGGCTGTGGGGCAGCAGTCTTCCGGGAGTCTTTCTGGAGGCTGAAATGCTGCCTTATTTGCAGACAACTCTCTGCCCTGAGGGATGAAGTTGCCCATCTTCAGGCCGCACTGGACAGTAGTAAGGAAACCTTCCCCCAGGCCACACTGGACAGTAAGAAGGGAACCTCCCCAATCCAGGGAGCACTAGCGCCACCACCACTACCTCAGAGGTTGTGAAGAAAGCACAGCAGTTGGACCACAGTGGGCTCAGAGAGGGTGAGGATGGTGGAACAGAGGCACACCCAGTCAATTGTTCCACTCCACAATCCATACACCATTCTGGGGGAGCACAGCTCCCCTATGGATGCACCCGAAGAGAAGACTGATGACAACTGTCACAAGGGAGGCCCACAGGAAGGAGGCAGAGGACACCACAGGGAAAGGAAGCAGCTCCTGGTGGGGGACTCAATTATTAGGGGTATAGAACTGGGGGGAGCAGGGAAAACTGAAAGTAAGGTGCCTGCCTGGTGCCATGGCTTGGAGGGACAGGAAATGCATCCTCAGGATCACGAGAACAGCTGCAAGGGAGTCTGACCTGGACGTAATTGTCCACCTAGGGACAAATGACTTGGCTCATCATGAGATTAGAGCAGTGCAGGAGGACATTGCAGAGTTGGGGAGGGGCCTAAGACAAGTAGCACACACAGTATCCTTCTCAGAGGTGCTGCCTGTCAAAGGCATGGGGAGGCGAGGGTAATTAGCACCATGCAGTTTAATGAATGGTTGAAAAATGGTGTGGAGCACAGGGGTTTGGCTTCATTGGGGACTGGGGTTCCACCTGGAGGGACACCAGCCTATACTGGCAGGATGGTCTGCATCTGTCCAGGAAGGGAACAAGTCTTTTGAGCAATTGGTTTAAATGCTTCATTGGCAAGCTTTTAAACTAGTCAAAGGGGAGGCACTGACAAGCAGCAGGAAAATCCTAGCCTCTCCCTACAAAACAGGGTACTAAATGAGAAAAAGACCGAGGTAGAACGGTCAGTGGGGGATGCTGCAACAGAAGGTAAAGCCATCAAAAAATGGAGAGCAATGAGTACCAATGCCCGTAGTCTGGGTAACAAGCTTCCTGAATTAGTGGCCTTGATGGAGCAGGAACATCTGGATATCGTGGCAGTCACAGAGACATGGTACACACAAAACCATGACTGGGATGTAAACATACCAGGATACACTATCTACAGGAGGGATGGGGGGAAAAGAGGAGGAGGAGTAGCTCTTTACATAAGGGAAGGAATAAAAGCAACAGAACAAAAGGGTAAACAGGGAGGAGAAGAAGCACTGTGGGTAAATTTGGAGACAGGCAATGGCACCACAATCCGCACAGGGGTTGTATACAGACCCCCTTCTCAGGGGGAGGAAATGGACAAGGAAATGATAGAAAGTATACTTAGAATGGCAGAAAAAGGGGAGATATTGCTGATGGGTGGTCTGAATATGCCAGATGTTAACTGGAGTGCAGTTGCAGCTGCCACTTCGAAGAGTGGAGTTATTCTAGATGCCCTACAGGGGGCATGCCTTAGACAACTAATATTGGAGCCCACTCAAGAGGGAGCAATATTAGACTTGATTCTCTCAAATGGAGATGGAGAGAGGATCACAGATGTAGAAGTGGGTAGCCATCTGGGAACCAGCGACCATCAAACAGTATGGTTCACAATAAACACAGCAATAGAGTCAAGCCATACAAAGACAAAAGTACTGGACTTTGGGAGGGCTGACTTTGCTAAAATGGGTGAGTGCCTAAGGAATGCACTAGCAAATGGGCAGGAAGGAGGGTGGAAGAACAATGGGAATAATAAAACTGCCATCACAGAGGTAACGAGCCTGTGTGAAGCAAATAAACAAAACAAAACAATGTAAGAAACCACTATGGTTCTCAAAGGAAGTGGCAGTGAAGGTTCAAGAGAAAAGAAAGCATTCAGGAAGTACAAGAAATCGTGAGAAGGAGCAGGACAGAGAACTATCAGTTAAAGCAAAAGGAGGCTGGGAAGGCAGTCAGAACAGCAAAGGCCCAAACCAAGGAAAAGATAGCCAACTCAGTTAAGAAGGGGATAAACCTTTATAGGTACATCAGGGAGCGAAGGAAGACCAGGGAGGATAGTGAGGCTTAATAAAGGGGAGGGAGGAGGGTGGGCAGAGGAGACTGTGAAAAGGCAGAGATACTAAACAAATATTTTTGCTCAGTATTTACAAATGAAGAGGGGAGGTACATAAAACAAACAGTAGAAACACTCTGGATACAGAAGTTGATACCAGCCATTTACAGAAGAAAGGGTTCTGAAAGAACTCTTAAAACTGAAGGTGGACAAAGCAATGGGGCCTGATGGGATTCATCCCAGAATTCTAAAAGAACTAAGGGTAGAACTAGTGACACCACTGACTACCCTTTTAACAAATCATGGGAGGATGGGGTGGTACCCGAGGACTGGAGGAGGGCAGGCGTGATTCCCTTCACAAAAGTGGGAGCAAGGCAGAAGCAGGAAACTACAGATCTGTTAGTTTAACCTCAGTGATAGGAAAATGATGGAATCACTTCTGAAGGAAAGAATTGTCGAGTATCTAGAGGCCAGAGGGGCACAGGACCCTAGGCAGCATGGATTCACAGCGGAAGGTCATGCCAGACGAATCTGATAGATTTCTTTGACTGGGTGACCAAAGTAGTAGATCAGGAGGAGCTGTGGACATGGCCTACCTAGACTTTAGCAAGGCATTTGACAGTCCACACAAAAGATTAATATACAAGTTAGCCAGCCTGGGAGTGGGTCCCAAGATGACAGCCTGGGTAAAGAATTGGCTGGAGAATAGGACACAGAGAGTAATAGTAAATGGAGTCCACTCAGAAAAAAGGAGGGTTACTAGTGGGGTACCATGAGCTTCAGTATTAGGACGGTCCTCTTCAATGTCTTTATAAGCGACATTGCAGAAGGACTGGAAGGAAAGAATATGTCTCTTTGCAGATGACACAAAGATCTGCAACAGAATTGATGCACAGGGTGGGGTAGAAAAGATGAGAACAGACTTGGCAAGGTTAGAGGAATGGTCAAATGTATGGCAGCTTAGATTCAATGCTAAGAAGTGCAAGGTAATGCACCTGGGAAACAAAACCAGGAAGAGTACACAATGGGGTGAAATACTAACAACAACAAAAATGGAAAGGGTCCTGGGGATAGTCATATCAGATGACCTAAAGGTGGGCAAGCAATGGCAGAGAGGGCAGCAAGGAGGGCTGGGGGATACTGGGATGCATATGGAGGCATCACCAGTAGAAAATAGGAGTTATTATCCCTCTGTACAGACAGCTGGTGAGACCCCATCTGGAGTACTGTGTGCAGTTCTGAGACCCAATCTCCAAAGACATAGACAGGATGGAAGCTGTCCAGGAGGGCAACTAAAATGGTGCAGGGTCTGCCGGAAGACTATATGAAGAGAGAGGAGCTTAATATATATAGCCTCGAGGAAAGGAGGGAGGGGGACATGATAGAAGCGTTCAAGTACCTCAAGGGAATCAACAAAGTCCAAAAGGTAGCATCTTTCAAAAAAGAGGTGTGCAAGAACAAGAGGGCACAATTTGAAGATAGAGGGGGCAGCTCAGAGGTAATTTAAGGAAGTATTTTTCACAAGAGGGTTCTGGATGCATGGAACAGCCTTCGGAGGAGGTTATGGAGTCAAAATCAGTGGTGGAATTCAAGCATGCATGGGACAGTCATAAGGCAATTCTAGGGGTGGGGTAGAAGAAGTAGGCTGCTGGTTAACTAGGATCTGCAGCTTATCCAGTAGGTAGGGAAGTGAGCAGACTGGGTGGGCCAAGCGGTCCTTATCTGCCATCAAATTCTATGTTTCTATGTTTCTAAGGGCAGATCTATTCAAATGTATTTAAAATTGGTCCAGGTAGGGAGTATAGGGTGAGATGGTGGCCTTATTCAAAACCCACCACAGGGTGCTGAGGAAGATGGTGGTGGTGCTGGCAGAACTGCTGGTGGATCTGTTTAGCACCTCACTGGATATGGGATGTGTGCCTCAGGATTGGAGGATGGCCAATGTGGTGCCGATACACAAGAACAGCCCAAGGGACAAACCGGGCAATCAGCAGCTGATCAGTCTCACTTTCATAGTGGGCAAGCTTATGGTGATGATACTAAAGGAGAGGCAGGTGTCATTTCTAGGACAAATGCCTCCAGGATGTGAGGCACCATGGGTTCATATTGGGAAAGTCCTGTCAAACTAACATAATACAATATTATGACTGGGTAACAAGAGAGCTGGATAGGGACCATGCAGTGGATGTCCTCTACTTGGATTTCAGGAAAGCCTTCGATTCAGTACCACATGGGTAGCTTGGGAGGAAGCTAACTGGCATGGGAGCAAAGACGGCAAACTGAATTATAAACTGGCTGCGTGGGAGGCTACAACGGGTGGTGGTGGTGAGGGAATTCTCAACACCTAGACCAGTGATGAGTGGGGTGCCGCAGGGCTCAGTGCTGGGCCCGGTACTATTTGGTCTCTTCATCTCAGACATCATGCATGGAGTAGACAGCAGGGTAAATCTGTTTGCAGATGATACCAAAATGGATGCAGTAGTGGATGAGAAGGAGGGATGGAAGCAACTGCAGGGGGACCTAACTAAACTGGAGGAGTGGTCAGAGAGGTGGTAGGTGGGGTTCAATGCGAAAAACTGTAAGGTTATGTACTTCGGGGAAAAGAACCCAAGGAGAGAATACTGGTTGTGGGGTTGAAGCCAGGAATCACTGAGGAGGAGGAGGACCTAGGGGTGATGGTAACAGGAAGCATGAACAATTCTGCCCAATGCAGGAAAGTGGCAGCAAAGGCTAACAAGATGCTGGAGTGTATAGTGAGAGGGTTCTCATCCAGGTGGAGGGAGGTGATCTTGCTCCTCTACAGGTCACTGGTCAGGCTGCACTTTGAGTACTGTGTGCAGTTCTGAATGCCATACCTGAGGCAGAATATCAAGCTACTGGAGGGAGTGCAGCAGAGGGCAATGAGGATGATACAGGGAATGGAAGTGAAAGACTATGAGAACAGGCTGGGGGAGCTGAATATGTACACCCTAGAGGAGAGGAGGGATGGGGGGACATGATTGAAACTTTCAAGTATCTGATGGGAATCAACAAGGATGGAGCTGATGGGGTTTTTAAACTGAGGAAGGGAAGGGACACTAGAGGGCATGGGCTAAAAATAGAGGGGGGAAGATTTAGGAGGGAGATGAGGAGGCATTACTTCACAGAGGGAGTGATGTTGAAGTGGAATGTCCTACCAGAGAGGTGATATCATGCAAAACTGTGAGTAGCTTTAAAGGGCATGGGACAGAGAACAGGAGAGATAGCGGTGGGTGAGGCTGAGAACAGCAGAGGGCAGACAAAGGAGGAGGGTGGGGTAGCTGCAACTTAGGGATGCTAGCTGCACACTCGAGCAGACAATGATAAGCAGGAGGTCTGTTTCTGCTGGCACATGAGTATGTTTGCATGTTCATATGTACCTAAATTTATTTAGCTCATGCTCCTAAATGGAGCACAGGGGTGGGCAGCATTCAAATTAAGTAGCTATTGGAGGCAGAGCAGAGAGCAGGGCAGGCCCTGAATTAGATAGTAAACAGGGTACCAAATGAGCAAAGGTGGGGTAAAACCCTAGTTATAGCCAAGTTAGCCAGTTGAGCTAGTGAATAATGGCTAGCTGTCCCAAAAGTTTTTTTTGATTTATTCAGAAATAAGCACCGGGGGGGTCAGTTAGGGAAGTAAGCCTAGATTATAAAATCAGAGTGCCCCAAGTGATACAGGTGACTACTACCCAAGTGGCCACCAGTAGCCAGGCTAGTGTTATAGGGGCTCTGGGTCAGTTACTCAGGTTACTAGCCCTTGGCTCGAGCTGTGGCAACTATGCTGCTGGGGTGGCAAATAGGCTGGGCTGTGGCAAATATGCTGCTGCAGTGGCTAACTGGTTAGAGCTGTGACAACTATGCTGCCGGTGTGGCTAAGTGCCTGGTCCACTCCCTTCCTCTTGCTCCTGACTGGGACCGACACCCAAGTGCACTTTAAATCAGTAAATTCTACACTTTTCAACACTAGCTTGGCTATTGTTTGCCACTTTGCTATTAGCCACCTTTATCACCCTGGACACTCTCACTTTATACTCTGGAGCTTACTCCCCCTTACTGGCACCCAGGTGCTTATTTTTGAATAAACAATTAAAATAAAACTTTGGGAAAGCTAGCCCTTATTCACTATCCCAACTGGCTAGCTTGGCTATAACTTCGGTGTTGCCCTGCCTGCCATTTACTCCTTCTGGAGACCTGTTAATTCAGGTCCTGTGCTGCCCTCTACTCTGCTTCTGGGAGCTATTTGATTTGAATGCTGCCTGCCCCCGGCCTATGCTCCAAGCAGGAACATGATTTAAATAATGTAGGCAGTTTTGAATAGCACTACCCTCTCACCCTATGCTCCCTTATAGGAGCGATTTAAATACATTTGAATAGATCCACCCTCAAGTGGTCCCTTGCTCAGGGGGCCTTTCCCTGACCCCACTAACAGCTGCAGCCATCCTTTATTGCACCTTCATGCGAAATGGACTTCTCTTTTTCACTATTAATGTAAATATTAGTTCAGGAGAAAGCACCTGTTTAATGGTGCTACCGCCTGACTCACTGCCACAACTCAGGAGCACTTGCGGAGAAGGGAGGTGGATTATGTGCACTAGATGCCCTGTTGGTTGCAGGCAGGTGGGAGGTCTTCCTTGAGTCCTTGCTGAGAAGCATGCTTCTTCTGACACGTGCTCTTGTAATGGCAGCCATGCGCCGCTGCTATTAAGGGACTAGCATTCACTTTTTAACCAGAAAACAACAGATGGGGCTTAATAGAGCCCACACCACAATTGTCGACTGCAACTTCTGTGTACTGCAGACACTTTAGGGACCACTGTGACTGACACAGGGATGAAAGGAGGACTGCAGGTAACGTTATCCTGACCCCCTCCTCCTATAGCTTCATAGCAGGAGCAGTTAGTGAGACGTGTTGGTAGTTTAATGGAGAGGACCTGGAGTCTGAGGTGATGCTGGGCCAAACGTTGTGGCAACTGTGCAATGTTTAAACTCAGAAATATAGTCGGAGAGCTTGGGAGCAGTAATTGTACCCAGATCTGCATTTAATAGTCTGATTGCCAGCAACCCCCATGGCCAGTGCTGCACAGATCTGAGTCAGCAACAGAAAGCATCTTGCTCCATTTCCTTGTCTGCTCTATTGCGGTCTGGTTAGCAACTGGTGATGAAATAAAACTTGATGTGTATTCCATGAATGAGCTGTGATGTTGGCCCCATCTTCTGTCAGTTCATGCATGCAAGCTTGTACAGAGGAGCCATGGACGTTGGTTAGGTTTATAGTGAGACTGCGTGGTCCGGCTGTTGTTGCAATTGGTAAACATTAGTTTTTAAAATTAAATGGGCAGTTGTTGATTACAGTGCTGTTTGGGAAGGTTGTAATTAATACAAACTGAAAACACAAGCACTGCGTTCTGCCCAGTTTAACTGAGTCCCTGAATAGGGGTAGGAGGAGGCTAGGACCCTGGATGGACAGTAGGTCCCAGGGTTAGATAGGGAACTTGGGCAGACTGGATGGGTCACTGGTCTTTTTCTGCAATCATTGCGCCGGATTTTCAAACGCAAGCAAATGCCGCATGCCCTGGGTGTGCTGAACATACAGCACATGGAGCATGCAGCGTTCACCTGACCAGCGATCAGGATTTTCCATCCCGTGCCCTGATTGCTGCAAGTTATCCAGCTTTTCACTGGTCTAGCTTGCGTCAATCCCAAGTACACTCTTCATGGTTCTTGCACCAAAAATTTGGTGCAAGCTGCTGTAAAATGGGAAAACGGTCATAACTGTGCCTTGTGTGCTAAAATTGGGTGCAGCTGCGGCAGAGATGTGGGGAGCAGTTGCACCAAATAGTGGGCTTACTGCAGGATTTGATGCAAGCCCGGCATCACCCTTTGAAAATCCATCCCATTATCTAGGTTTCTATGTAGCTATCTTGTTGCTATCATCTACACTGCAGTGAAACACACTGCAGCCTGTCAGTTACTTTCCCTCTCTTCAGTTTCAGAGCAGCAGAAAGGGGAGGTCTGCCTCTTTGCAGATGGCACCAAAATGTGCAATAGGGTGGACAATCCGGGGGAAGGGGATGAGCAGAGATCTGAGAACACTCGAGGAGTGGTCAGCAGTATGACAACTTGGCTTCAATGCAAAAAAAGGGCAAACTAATGCACTTAGGGCACGGAAACCCAAGGACAGAGTACAAAATGGGTGGAGTGGTATTGACGATGCCAAGCAGGAAAGAGACCTTGGGGTAATCATACTGGATGACCTAAAGGTGGCCAGGCAGTGGGACAAGGCAGTGGGCAGGGCTAGTGGTATGATGGGGTGCATATTGAGGGGTATCAACAGCAGAAAGAAGGAGGTAGTGTTGTATCTGTATAGATCACTGGTTAGGCCCAACCTAGAGTACTGTGTCCACTTCTGGAGAAATTTCTGGAAGGACATAGACAGAGTGGAAGTGGTCCAGAGGAGGACAACTAAAATGGTGCAGGGTCTGCATCAAAAGCCTTGTGAGGAGAGACTAAATGACCTCAATACAGTATGTGCACCATGGAATAGAGGAGGGGGGGATATGATAGAGATCTTTAAATACCTCACAGGGGTAAATAAGGTACACTTGGGAAGTATTTTTTTAGAAGAAAAGGTGTTCAAAAACATGGGGATATGCTGTGAAACTGAAGGGGCAGATTCAGGAGAGATGGAGGTACTTCTTCACAGAAAGAGTAGTGGATTGCTGAAAAAGCCTTCCAGCAGAGGTGGTGGAGTGAAAACAGTGGTGGGGTTCAAAAGTGCATGAGATAAGAACAAAGAGAATCATAGTGTAACGGTGGGGGAGCTGTAGACTGGGCATAATCTGTGGTAACAGTGTAGGTAGGGAGAAACAGGCAGACTGGATGGGCCAAGCAGTCCTTAGCTGCCATCACATTCTATGTTTCTATGTTTACCACCAGCATCCTCCTGTGGTGTGGTGTGGGGCTGTGCCCATTCTGCTGCACTGACTAGCTGCCCTAACTCTGAGGACTAGTTGTTGCAGCTGTTAAGCATCTTGTAGTTTTTCCATTATTGAAGAAATATTCATCTTCTACTGAACCTACCTAAAACTGTAATACATGTGCCTTATCTCCAGTTATGTACCACCAGAACTACTATGTCTAGGTGCCCCAAGGGCTAGTTGCAGTTCAAGCATCTGTGTATTTTTCCATTATCAAATAAATACATAGTCATATTGAAATATACCTCAGTTTGCCAGTGTAGTTTTCCTTAGCCACCAGTGTGTAGTGCAGTGCCCTGATGCTACAGTATGCCTAGTGCCTCGAGGGCAGTTAATAGAAAAAGTGCATACGTGCTTAAATATTATCAAATAAATATATTGAGAAATGCCTCAGTTGGCCACTTAGTGTGCCTAATCTCCAGTTACATACCACCTCCAGCCACCAATGGTGTGCTACAGTGCCCTGATGCTACTCCTCATTGCCCTTAGGGTTAGTGTCTGTTTAGAAACAGAAAAACATAGCAGCAGATAAGGACCACTTGGCTCACTGTCTGCCCATTTTGTTCCTTGCTTATACGGTCACCAGACCCTACTTAATCTCTGCCTCCCCCCAACTTGCTTCCCTTGTGCCTGTCCTATGCATGCTTGAAGTCCACCACTGTTTCTGCCATCACCACCTCCTTGGAAGACTGTTCCAGGTATCCACCACTCTTTCAGTGAAGAAATACTTCCTCACGTCTCTCTTGAATTTACCCCTTTCAGATTCATTGTATGTCCCCTTGCTCTCAAGCACCTTTTCCTCTGAAAAATACTCCCCATTTGTACCCTATATACTACCATGAGGTATTTTTAGGTCTCTATCATATCCTGAGAACAAACACAGGAACAATCACTCCATTGGAGAAATAAACTAAACTAATAATTATTGCAAAATAAGCCAGTGTTTATATGGAGAGTTTGGAGATGAAAACCCTGGCTCTTTGGGTCTAGCATGACTCTTTAGGGGGTGTGGTTGAGACAATCCAGACTGCAAGTATTTATAATACATTGCTAAAGTGGTATTAACATTAAACACAACTCAGCTGAGCAAAGAAACTATGAAGAAGCCAGCAAAATAAGGCCTGTTGGTCTATCTAGTCTGCTCATATTGCAAGGTTCACAGCTTAAGCCACTGACCCTGCCCCCTCTCCCTGATCCTCCCATCCTTTCCATCTGCCCTCCCATGACCTTTAATTTCCCCTTATGTCTATCCCATACCCTGTTGAAGCTGCCCACCATCTTCAACAAGACCACCTCTTCCGGCAGTGCATCCCAACTGGCACCACCCTCTGTGTGAAGAATGTGCCCTACCTCCCTCCTACCCCCACACAAACACAGACACAGACACACACACTTAAGACTGTGTCCTTCATGTTTTAGCTGCCATGTGGCTAAAAGAAACCCTCCTTATCCACCTTATTTAGCCCTTTCAAGTACATAACGGTCTCAATCATGTCTCCTCTCTCCCTTCTCTCCCCCAGGGTGTACATGTTCAGGGCCCTCGACCTCTCTTGGTATGCTTCACCCTGTTGACCCATGATCATCTTCATTGCCCTCCTCTAGAACGTTCCCAGCAAGTTAATGTTCTTTTTCAGGTGTGTGCACCAATACTGTACTCCACACTCCAGATGTGGCCTCAGCAGTGAACTGTACAAGAGCAGTATAACCTCCTCTCACCTACTGCTGATCCCCCTGGCTATGCATCCCAACATGTTTGCCATTGCTGCTGCTTTCTTGCACTGCATGGAGTGCTTCACATCGCTAGTGTTCATCACTCCCAGATCCTTCTCCTCCACTGTTACAGATACACAGACCCCTCCCAGGTAATACTCCATCCTGGGATTCTTGGCTCTAATGTGCATAACTTTGCATTTCTTGGCATTGAAGCCCAGTTGCCAAATCACAGACCACCTCTTAAGCTTTTCAGATCATCCCTTAGGTCCTGTATCCCTTCAGCTGTGTTCACCCTCCAACAGAGCTTGATATCATACATGAATAGGAACATGTTGCCCTTAATAATATTCCCGATATCACTGATGAAGACACAAAACACCACCAGTCCAAGCAATAAGCCCAGTGGGACCCCACAGGTGATCTCCCTGGTGCTACATAACTCTCCCCCCACCCACTGGGTCATGTTCCTCAGCCAGTTCTCTCTCCATCCGGTCATCTTCTCCCCGACTTCAAGATCTACCAACTTCCTGATCAACCTCTTGTGGAATACAGAGTCAAAGTCCTAAGCTGAAGTCCACATAAAGGATGTCCACCATTTGGCCCCTATCTCCTGTTTTAGTTACCCAGTCAACGAAGTCAATCAGACTTGTTTGACACAGTCCCTCCCACAAAACCATGCTGCCTTGTATCCTGGAGGTCATACTTCTCTTGATACTCTGACAACTTTTCCTTAACTATAGTTTTCAGGAGCTAGCCTTTCTCCGACTGAGGCCAGACTGACCAGTCTGTAATTCCCTAGGTTACCCTTGGGACCACTGTTAGGGAGGGTACCACATGTGACATTCTCCAGTCCTGTGGTATCACGCCTAACTCAATGAATTATTCAACAGGCCTGCCAGTGGCCCTGCAAGCCCTCTGCCTGTGCCCTCAGTACTCTTGGGTGTATGCCATCCAGGTCTGCTGATCTGTTCACCTTCAATGCTAACAGCCCCTGCCTCACTGTATCCTCTTGTTATCACCACATTCATGCCCCCATTCTCTCCCCTGTAGGCACTGGTCCATCTTTCTCCCCAGTGGAGACAGTAGTATTCATTCAGTACCTCTGCTTTTCTGCTGTTCCCTGCCACCAACTTGTCCCCTTTCTGAAGCCCAACAATCCCGCTCTTCTTCTACCTTTTCTTACTTATATAGCAAAAAGTCCTTCTTCCTTTCTTAATTCCCTCAGCTATCTGCAGTTCCTTCTGTGCCTTAGCTCATCAGACTATCTTGCTTGCCAAACTAGCCAACCTTAGGTAATTCTTCCTATCCACCTCTCTGCCCTTTTCAATTTCCTATAGGCTAAACTCTTGTCCCTTACTGCCTGGGCAACCTCAGAACTGAACCAGATGGGTGCTTTGGCCCTTGCGGTCTTCCCCTTGAGCCTAATGCACTCCTCAGTGGCAACCATCATTCCATCCTTAATGATGGACCACTTTTGGTCCACCACCATATCTCATCTGATGCTCACCAGGTGGCTTCTTAGCACCTCGCCCATCTTCATAGAGTCTGCCCTCCTAACATCCAGGATGTTGGTCTTAGCTGGGATGTTTCCCTACCCATATCCAACAAGAACCACACTGTGTGATTATCATTTCCATCAGGGCTCCTTGACTGTTATTTCTTGTACATGCTCCCCATTCATGAGCATTAGATCAAGGATTGCCCCCTCCCTGGTGGGTTCTGTGACACCCTAATCAGGCACCCACTCTGTAACCCTTGTAGGATCACCTGACTCCTAGCACATGTTGTGTATGTTATGTTCCAGTCTATCATGGGTAGGCTGAAGTTCCTCACTGTTACCACCTCTCCTGCAACTTCGAATATGTATGATCTCAATTCTACGTCCCTTTCCTCTCCCTGGCTGGGTGGTCTGTAAACTAGGAGTGGGTTACTTGTCAGGTAGCTGCATCAGGTAGGTCAGGTATTGGCAATTTGGGGCTGGTTAGGATAGTTCAGGTAGTTTACTACCCTACCCGATATACCAGTGTACTTCATAGATCAGGTAGTTTTGAAACAGTAACAGATGATTTTTTTTAAATAGGCATTACAGGCAACCAGTGGGGTCCTGGGACTCCTGCCCAGGCTGTAAACAGGCATGAAAGGGTAGCCTTCAGGGAGCACATGACATCAGGCTGACAATTTGACTGGACAGTGGTGTCTGTGCCCCATCTGCTGTAAACCATTGGGCAGATAGCTGCTTGAGTCTGGAGGGTGGAAGGAATGGCACTCTCTCTGTATTTTCACCAAATCGCACTGAAAACTTATTTAGGAAAAACACAAAGTAAAACCTCCATGAAGAAGCAAGGGGTTGGGGACAGAAATTATCTCAGGAGGGAGGGTTGGGAGATCCTCAGTGGTGCGGTGCTGGAGAGAGAAGGAGCAGGGTGGGTAGGACAAAAGGCACTAGCAGCTGGTCTGTGTCTCTGTAGCACAGTAAAAACCATTTAGGCTGTAAATTTGCACTGTTTGTGTTAGGTGCTCCGAACCCTGTCATTTTATTACTGTGACATAGCTGTGTGTCTGTGCAGCATAGTGAAATCCATTTAGGCTGTATTACACTGTCCGTTAGGTGCCCCAAGCTCTGTCTGTGACATAAGCTTGAAAAGTTTTGTCTATGTACATTAAATATTTGCATAGCCTGTTTTGCTGTATTTGTTATTATTAGTTATCATGACCTGTTATGCACTTTTGTATTTGTATTCTTACTGAACCACTGTATTTGAATACTGTAGTATTCTGTACTAGTTATCATGCAATATATTTTTAAGCTTCCTGTTGTTTATCATGTAATTGTATAGTTTTGATCCTGTGTTCCTCAGGTCACACCTGAAGGTGAGCCTTGGTTCAGCATGCCTTTCCTGGTCACCAAATGTTTAAATAAAATTTAAAAAAAAAGCTACACTGTGTGTCTCTCTTCAGCATAGTGAAAGCCATTTAGGCTGTAGTACACTGAGCCCCACCTGTGACATTAGCTACACTGTGTGTCTCTCTGCAGCATAGTGAAAACTATTTAGGCTGTATTACACTGTCTGTTAAGTGCCTTGAGTGCTCTCTGTGACATAGCTACTCTGTGTGTCTCTGCAGCATAGTAAAAAGCCATTTAGGCTGTAATTTACACTGTTTGTATTAGGTGCTCTGAGCCATGTCATTTTATTAATGTGACATAGTTGTGTGTCTCTGCAGTATAGTGAAAGTCATTTAGGCTGCATTACATTGTCTTTAGGTGCCCTGTGCCCTCATTTATTACTGACAGCTACACTGTGTGTGACATCTCTTTGCAGCATAATTAAAGCAGTTTAGGCTGTGTTACACCACTGTTAGGTGCCCCAAGCAGCAGAGCCCTGTCATTTATTAATGTGATATAGCTACACTGTGTGTGATGTCTCTCTGCAGCATAACAAAAGCCATTTAGGCTATATTACACTGTTTGTTAGGTGCCCCAAGCTCTGTCATTTATTGCTGTCTGTGACATAGACAACTACACTGCCATTTGGTTGTGTTCTTGTTGCATTGGAAACTTTTCAATAAAGTATATTCAGTTGCAAAAAAGACAGATACACTGCCTGTCTCTGCAACAGTTAGAGAAACAATGATCATTCCTTTCATGGCTGTGTCTACCATGTCTCGTATTTCCAGCCTAAGTCTACAAAAAGGAAGCACAGTGCTGTTGCATGTGCAACTGAAAATGATGTGGACAATATGAATCCTAGCACTAATGAAGAACATAGCGTCACTAGGTCTGGCACTAAATGTCCTCCTGAATCAAAAAAGCATGTTAACAATGAAATAATAGTAGAGTTTCAGAAAGAACTGAATGGAGTTACCCATAGAGGTACTGAATGTTTAGCCATGTGTGCCAGGATACTTCCAGTTACTGAAACAGCATGCAAGAAGGCATCCTCTTCAAATATAAGCTCAGTTGCTAAGGCAACAAATGCTGATAAAGATGGTGGTGATAGCTGGGACTGGGATAGCCCAGGCTATGTCGCACACTTCCAGTTCTTCTGAATCTTGTGGTGATGAGGTCTGTAGTTTTGATGAGGGAGTAGGAACAGATGCCGCTGTAAGGCATGAGAGAAAAGTACAGAAAAAAATCACATGCTAAGCACAAGAATAAGAAGATGAGCATGAATGAGAACAATTCATGTTAAGGAAATGGCAGTGTAGGGTTTCCTTCAAGTCCCTTGACTGTACAAGAAATAGTGCCATGCACTGTGGTACTAGGCACAAAAGGCAAATCTTTTTGCGGAATTTATAATATATAATAATAGTAATAATTTTTATTTATATAGCGCAATTCAAAATATCAAAGCACTTTACATAAAAACATGTTAAACAATTTATTTTATATTGACCCTGAAGACAACTCTTGAGCTGTATACAGTCTGTGCAAAAGAGCATCAGTCATGGTGGCAAAGTGGGAAATTTTGGAACATCAGTAATGACATGCAAAAGCAAAACACTCAATTGAGTAGGGCAGGGCAAGGGACAGTGTAGTTGATACGGGCAGTAGTGGAGGTGGTGGTGACAGTGACCATAATGACAATGAACTGGAGGCAGGAACCGACAGTAAGTCACTTGATGTATTCTTGCAGTCTTCCCAGACAAAAATAGATTGTTGCTGGCCCGGTGGCACAGAGGGCTGAGGCACTGGTGCCTTACCTTGTGCTATACCAGCAACCAGGTTCGAGGAATGACCTCAGGTCACTGGGAGCTGGCTCGGGGGTTGGAGGCGGGATCAAGCTATGCTCTCCCTTCCAAGGGTGGATGCCTGCGTGGCCATAGTCCCACTCCCACGGTGGAGGTCAGTGGGTGGCGCGCAGGTGGTTGGATCAGATCCTGGTGTGTGTGTGTGTGTGTGTTGTGTGTGCACCTCCATGCACAAACACGTATGTGCCACCATGGCCCTAGGAGGGAAGGAAAACTGAAATACCAAAATCTACAAATGAAAAAAGATTGTTTTCTTCTGACACCATCAAGTACTGGAAAGTCCCATAGTACTCCATGTGAAATAGGCATGAAAAACACAATCCCCAATAATTAAAAATATCTCGTCATTCTTGTCAACTAACATTAAAAGAAAGTACACATGATACCACAATGCAAAGCATCATGGGCTGCATATGCAAATCACCACAGAATAGTATGCTGGTTCAACTTTAAGCAGAAATGCATGGTGCCGAAAGGCCTCTCACACCACTTGCAAAGGGTGCCAAATTTTGTCTTTTAAATATTTTTTTGTTTTAATTGGGTTCACCATAACATAACCCAGATAGACTATCTTAGGGTAGCTGGTTCATTCCACTGGGGTGTCAGACAGACGAGGCATACTGATGAGTCCTGGTAAGACGAAACACATGTCTATGTCTTCTGTTGGCACCCTTTGCAAACTGTGTGAGAGGCCTTTCGGCGCCTTGCATTTCTGCTTAAAGTTGAACCAGCATAATATTCTGTGGTGATTTGCATATGCAGCCCATGATACTTTGCATTGTGGGGTCATGTGCGATTTTGTATTTCTTTGAAACTTGGTTTCCCAGACAAATGCCCTTTGGGGCAACCATTGCCTCAGTGCTTGCACACAGAGGTTCTTTGTCTATTAAAAGAAAGTGTTGCAAGGACATCAAAATTTACCCACAAGCATCCAACATGCCAGATGTTAAATAGAGCCATTGCAGAGCTGTTGGCCGATTGGCAACTCCCTTTTACTTTTGTTACCCAAAAAGATTTCAAGTTCATGATCTTGATTGAACCATGGTACACCATTCCCTGTCGAACATATTTCTCAAAAAAGGCTATTCCATTGTTATATGACTCGGTGTGTACTGCAGTCCTTAAGCAGTAGCAACTCTCTCAAGTGAAACAGGTTCACATAAACACAGATATATGGACCAGCAACAAAGTAATTGACTATATCACTGTTACAGCTCATTGCACATTTCAGTCAGAAAGTAATACCCATTCTTCTGCAAACAGTAAGAAGCAGGCTGTATTACAGTATGTGTTACCACTTTTTTTTCAATTCACACTTTATTCACAAAATTTCCACAATACAGGAGGCAGTGATACAAATATGAACAGCCAGTTAGTAGTACAATCCAACACTGACCCCCAACCCCCCTACTCACCCCCAGCACAGCAGTTCCTTCAAGTGTTTTAGTAACTAGCTATCCGTGTTACTCGAATGCTTGATAAGATAGCAGGTAAACCGGTTACACTTTAAATCCTAGCGGTGATAATTACAGTGTGAAGGGGATCCCATATATGCTTATACTTTTGTAGCCTATTTTGGAGGGTTGCTATGGCCTTTCCTGTGTGGAGATTAGCAAGGATTTCATGTGTCCATTCCCGATATGTTGGACAAATCCCATCTTCCCAAAGCCTAAGAATAATTTTTTTAACCGAGAGTGCGATCATGGATATATGAAATCTCCGAATTTTAACCTTAATGTGTCACCACTTTTAAGGAAATCCACACTACTGTAAATATTTTGCAGGAACTGTAAAATCAATTCCAGAAATGGCTTACTCATATTCCTTATCTCCAGGGTTCATAGTGTCAGATAATGGTGCACATAGTCAAAGCTGTTAGAGGTGGCAACTACCGACGCATACCATGTTTTGCACACTGTTTAAATCTTCTCATCCATAGTTTCTTAAATGAAACAGAAATGTTGAAAACCTGTTAGGTCTTGCTAGAAAATATGTAGGCATTTCAGCCACTTTGTGAAAGCACAAAAATCCTGACATGGTTGCAGAGGTCAAACAATTATCACTGCATACACTAAAGCAGGAAGTTCCAACCTGCTGGAATTCAACAGTTTACATGTTGGAAAGGCTTAGTGAACAGAAAAAAAAGCTGTACATGACTACACCATGCGGAATCAAACAGGTAAAGCAGACATCATGCTCAGTTCCAGGAGCTGGGCTCTGCTTGAATCTTTGGTCAGCTTATTGGAGCCGTTTGGGGATTCCAAACATGATGTCAATGCAGACAATGCAACTCGGAGTCAAATTCTTCCTCAAATAAGATTTCTTCACATTTTTCTTGATGACATAAAGAAAGACTTTCAGTCAAAGGAAGACACACCACCAGTGTTACTGGCAGATGACTTGAGTCTCAGACTGTTGACTGATCAGAGAATAAATACCATATGTTTAAAGGAAATGTCCGATGTAAGGCAGCCACTCACACATAGTGGTGCCTGCCCTCATGGGCCATCATTTTGTCCTGGTTGTAATAATTAAAACTATTTAGTACCTGAATGATATGCCTTGTAATTTTGCTTTATAAGGGTTCAGCCCTCCGCAATTTGAATGTCCGGGTTGGTCTGCCACGCCCCCGCGCTCAAACACATAATGATGTGTGGCCAGGGAGAGCAGAGAGACGTGCCCCATTGAAATGAATGGGGCTGGATTTCTAATTCATTTTTAAAGCACAAAATGATTACTTGGCGAGTAATGAAGGACACCGCTTGACTAGCATGGGCCACATTAGTCTAGTGGTGTCCTTCATTAATCGCTAAGTGACCATTTTGTGCTTCAAAAATGAATTAGAAATCCAGCCCCATTCATTTCAATGGGTGCGCCCCCGTGATCTCCCTGACCACACGTCATTACATGCTTGAGCGCGGGGGGGTGGCAGACCAACCCGGATATTCAAATTGCGGAGGGCTGAACCCTTATAAAGCAAAATTTTGAAGCATATCATTCATCTACTAAATAGTTTTAATTATTACAAACAAGATAAAATGATGGCCGATGAGGACAGTCACCACTATGTGTGAGTAGTAGCTGCTCTCAGATAGGTTGGAAATTCACTTTAAGAATGACACCTATGTGTTGGCTACATCACTAGAGCACCACTTTAAGTGGAACATTGAATCCATCCTCCCTACAGGGAGGGCATGGAGTATTGGAGAGATCTTCTGCTAACCAAATGTGACGTTGCCCCATCAGCACCATTAACTATTGTACAGCAATCAAACCCTGCTGAACCATCGGAGTGTTCCTCTTGTGTAAACAGCACATCTATTAATTCTTCACTATCACTGGTGTCATCGGTGAGGGAAAGGACAACTACAGCTACTTCTGGGGCATCCTATGTTCAGGATCAGAAAGGCAAATCACTTCTGAGTCACCTACAGCAACATGGACTAGAATCCTGTAAGGAAAGTGCAACTAGTTCATCTGCCAGACTGGTAACTGTCTCACACAGCACAATGACCCTAGAGTATTTTGCTGACCATTCTGTGATTGGTCTCGAGGAAGATCCATTACTCTGTTGGGAACAAAAGAGAACAATATGACCAGATCTAGCACATCTTGCAATAATATACCATGATTGTCCACCTTCAAGTGTATATGCAGAACACTTATTTCGTGCAGCTGGATGAATAGTCACTGACCACAGAACATTGCTAAGTCCTGTAAAAGTGGAATGGCTTACATTTCTCAAAATGAATGCTGACACTTTTCCAGTTATCCAAAACACTGAATTATATGATTCTGACCCATAACATGAACAACAGCATGCAGTCAATGATACTGAATATGATGACTAGGTAGTGTATGAAACAAATAGAACCATCACCACTGCCACCATGCCAGCCACATGTGCCACACTATTCTTAGTTTTTTTGTCAATTATCAGTTTTATATTACGTAACTTTGATGCCCAACATGGGTATAATAGAAACACTAAAACATAGACTTTGACAGCAGATAAGGACTGCTTGGCCCACCCAGGCTGCCCATTTTCCTACCTATTAGTTAAGCTGTAGATCCTAGTAAACCAACAGCCTACTTCCTCCTACCCCCCACTAGAATTGCCTTATGTCTGTCCTATACATTCATGAATTCCACCACTGTTTTGACCCCGACCTCCCCAGGAAGGCTGTTCCATGTGTCCACTACCTCTCCATGAAAAATACTTCCTCACATTGCCCCTGAGCCATCCCCCCTCTATCTTCAAACTGTGCCCCCTTGTTCTTGCACATCTGTTTCTGAAAGATGCTACCCTCTTGGACTTTGTTGATTCCCTTGAGGTACTTGAAAGTTTCTATCATTCCTCCCCCCCCCACCTCCTTTTCTCGAGGGTATAGATATTAAGCTTCTTTAATCTCTCTCTTCATATGGTTTCTAGTGCAGACCCTGCACCATTTTAGTGGCCCTCCTCTGGACTGCCTCCATCTTGTCTATGTCCTTGCAGAGATGGGGTCTCCAGAACTGCATGCAGTACTCCAGATGGGGTCTCTCCAACTGTCTGTACAGAGGGATGACAACTTCCTGTTTTCTACTGGTGATTCTTCTCCCAATGCATCCCAGTATCCCTCCAGCCCTCCTTACTGCCTTCTCCCATTGCCTGCCTACCTTTACGTCATTTGATATGATCAACCCCAGGTCTCTTTCCATTTTTGTTGTTAGTACCTCACCCTCCCCCCACCTCCCATTGTGTACTCTTCCCCTGGGTTTTTGTTTCCCAGGTGCATTACTTTGCACTTCTTTGCGTTGAATCTAAGATGCCATACCTTTGACCATTCCTCCAACCTTGCCAAATCCCTTCTCATCCTTTCCGCCCCCCTTGTGTATCAACCCTGTTGCAGATCTTTGTGTCATCTGCAAAAAGGCATACTTTTCCTTCCAGTCCCTCTGCAATGTCACTTATAAAGACATTAAAGAGGACCAGCCCCAGTACTGAACCCTGTGGTACCTCGCTATTAATCCCCCTTTCTTCGGAGTGAACTCCATTTACTATTATGCCCCGTGTCTTGTTTTCCAGCCAATTTTTTTTCACACAGGCTACCACCCTGGGATCCATTTCAAGACTGGATAACTTGTTTAGTAATCTTTTGTGTAAGCCGCCCAAGGCAGGCTTACCTTTTGTGGAGTTCTCGTACCCCCGAGTCCTCCCCTCAGCACGGGTGTCCCAGGAGTCATTGTGGGGCTCGAGCCTGGATGCCCCTATGTGCCACAGCTGTGGCAACGCCAGTTTGAGACCCTGACCCAGGATGCGGATGGGGCCAGGGTCTGGGGATTGTTCCCGGAATGACAGGAATTGCAGAGAGGTTGTAGCAGCCCCTAATAATTTAGAAACCTGGGGACCACATGGGAAAAAATACTGCATGGCCATGGCGGCCATGCACATAGCTAGCATGTGTGAAACTGGGGGAAAGGGAGTTAAAGGAGCCACACTCCTATTTCCACTCGTCCGTGCGGCCATAACGAAAACGAGTGCATCCCGGCCCCAAGATAAGCAGTGGGACCGGGAAGAGCACACTGAGTGACCGAAAGTGGGGTTCTGGTCCTGAACCCTGCTACAATTATCCCTGGCAATGGGCTAGCTAAAATAATATATGGCCCGATTCCAGGGAGCCTGACTGGGGAACCAAGATGGCGGCCCCCATGTAAACCTCCAACCTCAGGCTGCTGGGAAATTACCCAGAGGCAACCTGGAGGTCACATGGGGGTTTGCAGCCAGAAAGAGGGAGGCTGTGCCAGGGGTTTAAAAAAGAGGAGCCTGGCATGAAAATGGGGGACAGACAAAGGGAGAGATCTGAGGAGGGTGGTCCAGAGTGCTGCAGTGCAGGAAAGAGTTGGAGACTGCCACCAATAGAATAAGCCTGCCTGACTGTGGGCTTTCTGGCTACCCCCATTCTAAGTTAGGTGCAGGAGGAAGACAGCAGCATCTGCAGGACTGCAAGCAAGTGGGTCCACAACATGCTCAGGGCTGACTGCATGGACTGGAAAGGTACAGTGGGTTGTGAGCCCGGGCCACATGAGCAACTCTGTGTAGGGACAGGACTGTTCTACCAGGTGAGAGCCTTGGAAGCTGGGCTGCCCTAGTCAGGTCCTGGAGAGAGGTAGAGCAATCTAGAAGGGAGGGGAACATTGCCACCTTGGTTCCCCAGGTTAGAAACACAGCTGGACCAGAGCAGAAAGACGAACAGGCCTGCCTGAGTGAAAACTGTCTACAAAGGCCTGCGGGTGAAGTTGGAAAGGCCAGGCAGGTGAAGGCCATCATCGCACAAGCTCTCCCAGTTCTGGCTGCCCACCGGGGTTACATCTTCCTACAGAGACTCTCCAAAGCATCCAGCAGCTCATTGGGTGGAGAGTTTTTCCACCACCCAGGAGAACTGTGAGTACCCCAAGCCATGGCTCTGGGGAGTTTTTAATAGTTTCCGTAGGGTCAGGGCCAAGTCCACACCCCCACGACAGACTTACACTGAAAGCACCCATGTTCGAATGGTATATGAGCCCCAATGAAAGACTTCAGGACTGCAGCTGAGAGCGGTGAGGTACCCACCATTAGGGACAAATTTGGGTGCACCCACGGGGAGGGGTGGGTTTTCTATAGGGACTGTACTGTGCTTCAAGAGATACAAGGTGATTGATCTCACCTTTTTCTTCTGGAGTACTCTAAATAAAGGGGTTGTGGTTTGCCATTGATTCATTGTCTGGTGGTTTTTCAACACTGTTATTGAGGGGTGGGGGCAATTGGTAGAAACTGTTTGAGGGGTCAGTCTCGACGGGGTGACTTCATTGTTCCAGGGGGGTGGTAACCTGTCATTTGTCCACAGGAGTCCTTGCCACTACCCTGAGTGGAGGCACCATGCCAACTTTGCCAGCATGACCAGAACTTGGGCCCAGCCCCTTGGAGGTGTAGACTGATTACCCCTAGGGCCCCAGGACAGCCCAGGTGAGTGAAAGGGGACTGTTACAAGTGGAAGCACTGCTGAGATTAGTGCCCCTAGAGGTTACCTCCAACCTGACAGTTTAAATATTTTGGTACCCCCCCCCCCCGGGTTTTGTTCATTTCTTTTCCCTTTTTTCTTCTCTTTGTTTCGTGGGAACAGGCGAAATGGCGTTCCAGGAGGTCAAGCATTGGTGTGAGTTTGAGGGCCTTAACCCCCAGAGGATGTTTCTGGTACAGAACGTGGCAGTGGGGCAGAAGATGGAGCCTATTTTAGAAATATTAGAGGGGGCCCTCCCTGCCTGCAGGGTGCTGAAAATTCAGAGCATGACCACAGACCGGGTTAAGGGTGTAGGGACCTAATAGTGGAAGCAGTAAAAAGGACTTAAGCCACATGGACGTACCCCTAGGGTGACTATAGGTAAGTCCCAAGAGACCTGGATCTTGTTAAACAAGGGATGGCTGCTCACCTGCCCTCTGGAGATCCAACCTCCTCAGCCCCGAATGAAGACAAAGGAAGTTTTGAAACCTGGCTGGGGTCCCTGCTTGTTGAAGAAGAGCAATCCTGCAGGATCTCAGGCCCTGTTCCTGGAGGTGAGGTTTTCCATATGATGTTGCCAGGAGGGCAGGTCCCCTATGTGGTGACAGCACACGAACAGTATAAGCGGCTTTGCACTTTCTAGAGGGCCATTCCCACACCTGCTGGGGAGGATGATTTCCACTTCTGGATAAGCCAGGTGGCACGGATGATCCAGGTCTGGAGGTGTTCCGAGGAAGTGCAAGTGCATTGTGGAAAGTCTACGGGGCATGACATTGGATATGATTCGGTCCCTATGGTCCAGCTAGCCCACGTGTACTCTGGGCAACTATCTGGACATTCTGAGAAGCACTTTTGGGGTGTCGAAAGGACAATGACCATTTTGTTCTGGTTGTGGGGCACCATGCAGCATAAGGGTGAAAAATTATCCCAGTACATTACTTGGGTGGAGACTGTGGTGTGCAAGATCGCTGAGGCTAGGAAAGATCCCTGGCATTGGTGGTGCGGATGAGGCATTGACCTGATACTGAGGAGGCAGTACACTCCTGCTTGACCCTGATCTTCCTCAGGTTGCGAGACCAGAAAGCTGATCCCACCTCATTCAAGCAACTATTGGATGAGGTGAAGGAGGAAGAAGCCTAGGAGGATGTCGGTGACCAACTGCCAGTGCTCACAGCCACCAGTGCTGCCCTGTGACCCCAAGCTCCGAACCCGCTGGGTCTGTCTTGTTTTCCCAGTTGGGTACTGTGCTACAGGAGTTCCAAGAGGTGAAGGACAATGTAAGGGCTTTGCAGAAGAAGCCAGAAGGTGAAGGAAGGAAACATATTCAATTCAGTGCTTCAGTGCTTCAGAGTAACTGGTAACTGTATATTTTCTTTTAAACTTAGATTGTAGGCTTGTAGTACACTATACTTTCTTTCTGTGTTGTCTTTACTTATAATTGTTTTGGGCTGTTGAAAATTTAAAAATAGTGGTGGTGTAATTCTGTGCTGTCTTTAATTGCTGCAAATTTTATCTTGGCTTGTCTGACTGTCCTGTAGCTGGGTGAAGGGTGTTAATTGTCTGGCCTCTGACCTCAGCTACGTGATAACTGAAGGTGGGGCTTAGTCACAGTTAAAGCAGCAAACAGAAGTTCATCTTCTCAGAAGAAGCCAGAAGGTGAAGGAAGGAAACATATTCAATTCAGTGCTTCAGAGTAACTGGTAACTGGTATTTTTCTTTTAAACTTAGATTGTAGGCTTGTAGTGACACTATACTTTCTTTCTGTGTTGTCTTTACTTATAATTGTTTTTGGGCTGTTGAAAATTTAAAAATAGTGGTGGTGTAATTCTGTGCTGTCTTTAATTGCTGCAAATTTTATCTTGGCTTGTCTGACTGTCCTGTAGCTGGGTGAAGGGTGTTAATTGTCTGGCCTCTGACCTCAGCTACGTGATAACTGAAGGTGGGGCTTAGTCACAGTTAAAGCAGCAAACAGAAGTTCATCTTCTCAGAAGAAGCCAGAAGGTGAAGGAAGGAAACATATTCAATTCAGTGCTTCAGAGTAACTGGTAACTGGTATTTTTCTTTTAAACTTAGATTGTAGGCTTGGTGACACTATACTTTCTTTCTGTGTTGTCTTTACTTATAATTGTTTTTGGGCTGTTGAAAATTTAAAAAATAGTGGTGGTGTAATTCTGTGCTGTCTTTAATTGCTGCAAATTTTATCTTGGCTTGTCTGACTGTCCTGTAGCTGGGTGAAGGGTGTTAATTGTCTGGCCTCTGACCTCAGCTACGTGATAACTGAAGGTGGGGCTTAGTCACAGTTAAAGCAGCAAACAGAAGTTCATCTTCTCAGAAGAAGCCAGAAGGTGAAGGAAGGAAACATATTCAATTCAGTGCTTCAGAGTAACTGGTAACTGGTATTTTTCTTTTAAACTTAGATTGTAGGCTTGTAGTGACACTATACTTTCTTTCTGTGTTGTCTTTACTTATAATTGTTTTGGGCTGTTGAAAATTTAAAAATAGTGGTGGTGTAATTCTGTGCTGTCTTTAATTGCTGCAAATTTTATCTTGGCTTGTCTGACTGTCCTGTAGCTGGGTGAAGGGTGTTAATTGTCTGGCCTCTGACCTCAGCTACGTGATAACTGAAGGTGGGGCTTAGTCACAGTTAAAGCAGCAAACAGAAGTTCATCTTCTCAGAAGAAGCCAGAAGGTGAAGGAAGGAAACATATTCAATTCAGTGCTTCAGAGTAACTGGTATTTTTCTTTTAAACTTAGATTGTAGGCTTGTAGTGACACTATACTTTCTTTCTGTGTTGTCTTTACTTATAATTGTTTTTGGGCTGTTGAAAATTTAAAAAATAGTGGTGGTGTAATTCTGTGCTGTCTTTAATTGCTGCAAATTTCGCCTCCACCCCCACCCTTCCCCAATTCTTAATTATATGCCCTGATAAATCTGATTGACAGGAGCTAAACACAGGGTATAGTAAGAGGTGTGAAGTAGGAGGGCATAGGGGAAGAAGACCACCTCAACACGACAAGTGTTTGGACTCATTTATTTATTTATTTATTGGTTTCTTTTCCTTAAAAAATATATATCTGAGGATCAGTTACAGGATTTTAATACTGTAAATACATAAAAAGAGAACTAAGAGAGCTTCAGTAGCAGATAAGTAGTGGAATTGCAGTATAATGTGGGAGTGGTGCAATGTAGTGGCTGTGGGGCAGCCATATTCAGGCAGACCTTCTGGACACTGAGGTGCTGCCTATCTGCATGCATCTCTCGGGACTGAGGGATGAGGTAGCCAGACTCAGAGCGAAGTAAACTGGGTCAGGAGTACCATCACCCTGTCCAGGAATCACCCAGTCAATGCAGCTGCCTCAAAGGATGCCGAGAACGAGGAGCACTTGGATGACAGTGGGCTCAGGGAGGGTTAGAGCAGTCAGGCAGAGGCACATCCCAGATCCTATTCCTCTCAAGAACTCATATGCCACACTGGCAAATGAGGACAACCAAATAGAGGTACCCAGGGAAGTGGAAGGAAAGGATGTGGAGGTTAGGCAAGGAGGTGACCTCAGTGGGGAAAGCAGTGGACCCCAGAGGAGGAGGAAGCGAATCCTGGTGGGGGACTCCATCATAAGAGGGATCCAGCTAGGAACACAGGAGGGGGAGGACAGGGAGGTGAGGTGCCTACCAGGTGCCACGGCATGGAGGGATGGAAGGAAGATACTGGGGATCACTGGGAAGGCAAGACAGGAGGGTAAGCTGGATGTCATTATCCACCTAGGTACTAATGACTTGGCAAATGGGGAGCCAAAGGAAGTTCAGGAAGAGTTTAGGAAACTGGGGAGGGGTCTCAAGCAAGTAGCTACTTCTGTCACTTTCTCAGAAGTACTACCTGTGAGAGGCAAGGGAGAGCATAGGAGTGCATGCACCAGGAACTTTAACTCATGGTTGAAGAACTGGTGCTGTGAGGAAGGGTTTGGATTCATTGGTGACTGGGACCCATCTGGAGGGATGGAGGTTTGTTCAAGCTGACGGCCTGCATCCATCCTGGAGGGGAATCAAGCACTCAATAAGTTTAAATGCTACATTGACAAGCTTTTAAACTAGCAAAGGGGTGGCAGGCCAGCAAGGATGGTACCTACTTGCTCACCCCCACAGCTAGTAATGGAACCAGTGAACCAGAGGAGGGCTATCTCTGCAAAGCAGTGTGCAAAAGTTGGAGATTAGTGTCCAAAAGGTGGATAAGCAGAAAGGGCAAAATTCAGCAGAAGGGCAGACAGCAAGGAGAACCAGGATAAATGACAACCAAGGAAGGGGCTGGAGTAGAACAGTGAAGCAGTCTAGGGAGGTCAAATCATGGAAAGCCATGTGCAAATGCCAGGAGCCTTAGCAACAAGATGGAAGATCTGGAGGCTGTCATGGTACAGTCAGACCTGGACATTGTGGCCATCACTGAAACCTGGTGTAATGATAACCATGACTGGGAGATGGCCATACCTGGCTACAACATATTCAGAAGAGACAGAGCAGGCAGAAAGGGAGGAGGAGCACTGTATGTGAAAAATGACATAAGGCCACACAGATCCAGGAGGAACAAAATGGGGAGAGATACTGTGGGTTAAGCTGGAAAGGAAAATAGGGCCAGCCATCCGCACAGGTGTGGTCTATAGACCACCAGCCCAGGAGGAAGAAACAGATAGGGACTGATGCTAGCCATCCAAGGATGGCTGACAAGGAGGTGAGGTAGTACTGGTTGGAGACTTCAATATACCAGATGTGGACTGGAGCATCCCAGCAGCAGCATCAACTAGGAGCAGATTTATCCTGGACTCCCTTCAGGGTGCCTTCCTCAAGCAACTGGTCATGGAACCAACTCGGCAGAAGGCAATACTGGACCTTGTGCTCACAAACAGGGACAGTGTGATGGGGGTAACAGTGGGGGAGCACCTGAGTAACAGTGACCACCAGTCATTGTGGTTTGAAATCACAGAAAGAGCAGAACCAAACCACACAAAAACACGTATCCTGGATTTTAGGGGGGCAGACTTTGGGAAAATGGGGAGATGCTTGAAAGAGGCATTAAGGGGAATGGGACAGGAATCAGGGATTGAGGAACAGTGGGCAGTATTTAAAATGGGGATTATAAGAACAACAGAATTATGCATTAAGCAGGTTAGCAAGAGGAAAAGAAAGAGGAGACCATTATGGTTTTCCAAAGAGGTACAAAGAAAGTGAAAGCCAAAAGACTGCATTCAGGCAATACAAAAGACACAGGCAGAAGAGGATAGGGAGAAGTACCAGGAGAAACAAGGGAGGCAGGGAAGTCAGTAAGGAAGCCAAGCTCAGACAGAAGAACACATTGCAAAATCAGTGGTTAAAGGGACAAAACCTTTTACAGGTACATAAGTGAAAAAGAAGGACAAAGGAGGGATAGTTAGACTGAAGGGGAGGATGGGAGCAGTGTGGGATGACAACAGTAAAGCTGACATATTGAACAGGTATTTCTGCTCAGTCTTTACTAAGGAAGAGGGGGTAATGGGTCTGAAGGAGTACAAGGGGTGAGAATGGTGCAGAAATGGACACAAGTCCCTTTACACGAGAAAGGATCCTGAAGGAACTGGAAGTAATAAGAGTTGACAAAGCAATGGGGCCAGATGGGGTGCACCCAGGGTCCTTAAAGAACTAAGAGAGGTGGTGGCTGAACCTCTGGCTATCCTGTTCAGCCAATCACTGGAAACAGGAGGTACCCAAAGACTGGAGGACAGCAGATGTAGTCCCCTTATACAAAAGTGGGAACAAAGAGGAAGCAGGGAACTACAGACCAGTCAGCCTCACCTCGGTAGTGGGGAAGATCATGGAAGCACTACTGAAGGAGAGATTGGTGGAACATCTTGTTGTCAATGGACTACAGGACCCAAGGCAGCATGGTTTCACCAGGGGGAGGTCATGTCAGACCAACCTCATTGAATTTTTTGACTGGGTGACTAGGGAGGTGGATCAGGGGAGGGCAGTGGACATGGCCTATCTGGACTTCAGCAAGGCCTTTGACACTGTGCCACATAGAAGACTATTACACAAACTGGGGAATATGGGTGTGGGCAGGACAGTAGTGTGGTGGGTAGGTAACTGGCTGGGTGGCAGGACACAGAGGGTGGTGGTAAATGGCTGTCACTCCACAGAGGGAAGAGTGACCAGTGGGGTACCACAGGGATCAGTGCTGGGACGGTCCTATTCAACATCTTCATCAGTGACATTGCACAGGATATAGAGGCAGAATTTCACTGTTCGCTGATGACACAAAGCTCTGTAACAGAGTAGACACACCAGAGGGTGTAGACAGAATGAGAAGGACCTGCAGAAACTTGAAGAATGGTCAAGGGTTTGGCAGTTGAAATTCAATGCAAAGAAGTGCAAGATAATGCATATGGGGCACAAAACCCTGGCACAATATATATCAGTTGGGGGTGAGGATATAGCATGCACCAAGCAGGAAAGGGATCTTGGGGTTGTCATCTCTGATGACCTCAAGGTAAGGAAACAGTGTGACAAGGCATCAGGTAAAGCAAATAGGATGCTGGGATGTATAGGCAGGGGCATCACCAGCAGGAAAGGGAGGTCATAATTCCGCTATACAAGACACTAGTGAGGCCCCACCTGGAGTACAGTGTACAGTTCTGGAGACCATACCTACGTCTAGGACATAGACAGGGTAGAGAAGGTTCAGAGGAGGGCAACAAAAGATGGTGCATGGGTTGCATCACAAATCCTATGAAGACAGGTTGAAGGAACTGAACATACTCCCTGGAGGAGAGGAGGAGAGGGGATATGATAGAGACATACAAGTATCTTACAGGGAGGAACAGGGTGCAGGAAAACACTATTTTTAAGCGAAAATGATGTTTCAGGACTAGAGGGCATGGGATGAAGTTGGAGGAGGCGATTCAGAGGAAACATGAGAAGAATTTCTTCACAGAGCGGGTGGTGGACAAGTGGAACACCCTGCCAGAGGAAGTGGTGGGGCTGAAACAATCACGGATTTAAGAATGCATGGGATAGACATAAAGGAATTCTAGAGGTCAGGGTAAGGGAAATAGACTTCTAGGAAAACAAACTGAACTTACAAGCTCAAATGGGCAGACTAGGTGGGCCATAGGCCCTTATCTGCCGACACTGTCTATGTATCTATGTATCTATGTATCTATGTATCAGCTGGTGGTAGAGTCCCACCCTTTTCCAAGCAAGGTTATGCCTGACCCCCGGTGGCAGCCCCCCCCCCCCGCAATATGCTGCCCCCAGGCCCAGGCCCCTCCAGTCCCTGGGACCCAGAGATGGATGGTTCTGTTTCAAATGCAGGCAGGATGGCCATAGGCAGCCTTGGGGTAGAGAACCCCCAGCTGGTAGCCAAGAAACAGGGGTAGAGGGATCAGGGAACTCCAATGGGGACTGGTGATGGAGCTATCTGAGCCCCCAACATGGCATTACTCCACCCTTTGGACAAACCACTATGTTCCCCCCAACAGTGGTGTGCCACTTGGCCTGATTGGTCCCCGGGCAGACACCAAAAGTTTGGTGGAAGGAGTGTCCTGTTTTGCCCTGCTGGATAGCAGGTCATAGGTCACCATCATCCACCGACCTTTTTATGACTGACACTTGCAACACTTGCCTGTCTTAACCCTGTCTGGGTCGTCCCTGTAGGGGATAGGTAGCTCAGACTACCCCTACAATGGGTAGTGCTTGGTCCGCATATCTTTATCTAAGGGGACTGAGACACATCTCACTATTGAGACCCTAGCCTTGATTTGCCCTGAGCTGAAAGGCATGTCAGACACCCCCATGCTAATAGGGACCAATGTCAATATGTTTGGGCGATTGGCATGGATGTGCACCAACACAGGTGGGCTAGATGAGCTGGTGAATCCTTTGGTAAAAGCTACCATAAAAAAGGTGGCTCTGGAGGTGATAAGTGACCTCAGGGATGAGGGGGAAGACTGGGTCGGCATAGTCTGCTGAGAGGATGTAGGAGATTTAATCCTCCCACCCAGTGCAGAATACCATGTTGTGGGCATATCATGGTTTAAGCGGCCTCCCCAGGGGATGGATTTCATCCTTGATACCCCACCTGCAGTTTGCGGAGGGCCTATTGGTGCAGAGGAGTACTGTCCCTCCGGACAGCTCCCGTGCAAGGTGAGTTACAGTGGGGGTTCAAAATGAATCCAAGAAGCCTGTGGTCATCAAAAAGGGCTGGGTGTTGGCCAACATTTTTCAGTGTGATGGAGCCATGTCAGTCCTCCCTGAGGAAACCCCAGGGAATGAGACAGACCCATCCTTGTTCGACTTTGGGAGTTCCACTATATCCAACAGTTATAGGAAGACTTTAGGTCAGAAGTTGGCCATGCACCGACGGGTCTTCTCGCTCCACAAATGGGACATGGGTTGTGTGACCTGGAAGGAGCACTCAATTTGTCTGAAGGATCACTGCCCATTGAGACAGAGATTGTGGAGGTTAGCCCCCGGCGATGTAGAAGATGCCCAGCAACACCTGCTGGAGTTATTGAACGCTGGTGTTATCACCAAGTCTTGGAGCCCTTATGCTTCCCCCATTGAAGTGGCCCAGATGAAGAGTGGAGTGGTGAGGATGTGTATAGACCACTGCTCCCTAAATAAGAGGACCATCGCTGATCAGTACACGATGCCCTGGGTAAAGGATGTGTTGGCCAGTCTGTCAGGGAGCAAGTGGTTCTCTGTGTTGGATCTCCAGAGCAGCTACTATCAAATCCCCATGGTGGAGGAGGATAAAGAGAAGATCACATTTATTTGCCCATTGGGGTTCTACCAGTTCGAGCGTATGCCCCAGGGCATATCCAGAGCCTCAGCCACCTTCCAGCACTGATGGAGAGGACCATGGGGGATATGAATTTGCTCAAGATTATCGTCTACCTGGATGACCTCATTATCTTTGGGTGGACCTTGGAAGAACACAAGACTCGATTAATGAAGGTCCTGGATCTGTCGGAGGAGTTTGGCCTCAAGGTCTCCATTGACAAGTGTCAGTTTTGCTGGCCTGCTGTGGAATATGTTGGATGCATCATCTCAGTGGAAGGCGTGCAGACTGACCCAGCTAAGGTGGAAGTCCTCAACATGTGGCCCAGGCCTATCCACTTACCAGCCTTGCAGTCCTTCCTGGGGTTTTACGGATACTACCATTGGTTTGTGAAGGACTACTCATTGGTGGTGCATCCTCTGAATGATATGATGCAAGGCTATCCTCTCCCAATAAAAGAGGGCAAACCCCACTAAGGGTACTTGTACATTGGGGAATCGTTTGGAGACCAGTGGACCCCGGAGTGTGAGGTTGCTTTGAGGGAGATCATCCGGAGACTCAGAAAGGCCCCTGTTCTAGCTTTTGCTGACCCCAAAAAACCCTATGTTCTTCACACCAGTGCCAGTTTGAATGGCTTGGGAGCCATACTGTATCAGGAGCACCCTGAGGGGGTTCACCCTGTGGCATTTGCTAGCCATGGTCTGACCTCCTCTGAAAGGAATTACCCTGTTCATAAGCTAGTATTCCTGGCACTGAAGTGGGCTGTGACAGAAAAGTTCCACGAATTCCTGCACAGGGTCCTCTTCACCATTCGAACTGACAACAACCCCCTGATGTACATTACCACCATGACAAAACTGGACCCTGTGGGGCAACAATGTCTTTTGGCCCTTTCCACCTACAATTTCAGTCTTGATTATCAGAGCGTGTGAGCCAACGTGGATGCAGACGCTTTCTCCAGATGTCCACACAGCGATACCCCAACCCCCCAGTCCAAGTCGGACCTGCCTGGTCCAAGTATTGTGTTCCCAGGTAAGGTCCACACCTGATTCAGTCATGCACTCCACCAGAGCCATAGAGCCCCCTCCCCCGAATCTATCCCTCCTGCCTATCTAAATTTCGCAAGCCTGGATATCTCATCCTTGCACCAGCCCAGTAAGACTGACCTACAGTAGGAGCAGGGGACTGACCCAGGCATACAAGACCTCCTTTGGGCTCTTGAGAAGGGGCATTCCCCCAGGCAAGTGTGGAACCATCACCCTGATGCCCGTGCATGCTGAGAGAGAGTGGGAAAAGCTAGTTCTGCTAGATGGAATACTGCAGCGTAAAGTGCAGGACAAGGACCATCCGGGACGCTCTAAGCTTCAGCTGGTATTGCCCGGAGCGTATCGTGGTGCTGTCCTCAAGTTCCTTCACGATGACATGGGTCACTTGGTGTAAGAATGCACCTTGAATTTGTGTACAGCCAGGTTCTATTGGCCCAGGATGAAAGCTGATGTAGAGAGCCACTGCAAACACTGCCTGCGGTGCACCCAGAGGAAGACGTTCCCCAGACACGCCGCCTCCTTGGTCATCATCAGTACCACCAGGCCTTTGGATTTGGTGTGCATGGATTTCTTGTCCCTTGAACCAGACAGGAAAAATACAGCTAACATCCTGGTCATCACTGATCACTACACCCGATACACACAGGCTTTCCCCACCCAGGACCAGAAGGCCAGCACATGGTTAAAGTCTTGCAGCAAGCAGTATGTCCAAAATTACGGCCTCCCTAAGAGAATCCATTCTGACCAGGGCTGGGACTTTGAGAGCCAATTGGTGAAGGAGTTTCTGTCATCCTATGGTATCCAGAAATCCCACAACACCCCTTAGCACCCCCAAGGGGATCCCCAACCCAAACGCTTCAACCAGTCCCTGTTGAACATGTTGGGTACCCTTGATCATGCTGACAAAGCAAACTGGAGTCAAAAGATCACTTTTTTGGTGTATGCATACAACTACACAAAAAATGATGCTACCCTGCATACCCTTTTACCTCATGTTTGGTTGCGAAGCCCGGCTGCCAGTGGACCTTTGTTTCAGGGTGTCAGCTGATGGCACTTCCCATGGGTCCTACCTCGAGTATACCTGCCACCTGAGAGAGCAGTTTCAGGCAGTGTACCAGCTTGTATCCGAAGTAGTGACTTGGAGTAATCAAAATAACAAAAGGAGGTATGACAGCAGAGTTCACAGTCAAGAGCTGGAAGTGGGGGATAGGGTTTTGCTGCAAAACTTGGAACTCCTGGGGAAGCACAAGATTCAGGATTGGTGGGCCTCAGACAGTTATCTCATGGTTGAAAAGCTGCCTAGCTTGCCCGTGTATTGGATAAAGCAAGAGCATGGCCGCGGACTAGTAAAAATGGTGCGCCGGAATCACTTACTCCCAATAGGGGAGATCATGCCCGACCCTGCCCCGGGTCTGGACCTGCTGGCTGTGAGACGGACCATAACACGTGGGCAGAATAAGTGGAGAGAGCAGCAAGGGTCTGCCTCTTTCTCTCCTCTTGACCACAACATCAGGGGTTTCGATTCGTGCCCCACGGCACCCCAGGAGTGGCCTGATAGCAATTCCAGTGACGAGAGCGAGAAGGGGGACTATGCCTGCCATCTTTGGGGTGCAGATTCGATCCTACTTCACCCCAGTGGGAGTGGCACTGCTAAACCTCAGTTCCCTCCACAAGTACCAACCCTCCAGACCCCATGCTGCAATGAACCCTGATGCCACGCCTTTCATTCTGGAAACCCATTCTGCTGTCCCTATTCCAGGGCCCGACCAGGGTAGTGCTTTGGGCAGTGAAGAGGATTGAGCCCCCACCCACCAGTCATTGAGGTAGCTGCCACTCCAGGCCCAGACCCAGACCCAGTTTCTGACCAAACCCAAGGTTGTAGCTGTACAGGGTCAGGTCCTGAGTGGGACTGTAGACTCTGGCCAGGAGGGGCCACCACCAGTGAAGAGGTTTCCATACCCGACACTGTTCTGCCTAGAAGGTCAGGCAGACCACCACGCCCACTGTCAAGCTCACCTATGATACCCTGGGTGAGTCCACAAATCTTCCATCCATGTCATCCATAGGTCTGTGGTCCCTGTCATCTATCCTCCAGTGTGTTGCCCTATGGATGGGCTGGGGAGGTGTATGTGTTACCAGCAGCTACCTATATATAGTAAACTCCAAAGGCGTTTTCTTTGATACAGCTGCTAGGGGTCAGTGGAATATATACTTTTCAGTTTAAGGAGAACTGGATCAAAGCCGCCGAGAGTGTTCAAAATATTAATTGAACTGTTGATCAAGAGTGACACCTTGAGATACGAGAATTACTTATCGAACTGAAGGCAGCAAAAGACAAGGTGATTAGTTTCAAAGATAGCCTAGCCTTCACTGAATTGGACAGTAAGCTGAAACAAAAATTAAGTAAATATGAGAAGGAAGTGGTGGAACGGAAAAACATGAAACTCTAGAGATCACAGTGACTACTTACAAGAAAACATCATTAAATCAGCTAGAAAATGACCGGCCAGTAGAGGGAGATCCCGAGTTTGTTTTGCTGCAAGCCAAAGCAGGAGTAGGAATCTGAGAGAAACTAACCAGGAAGTAATGCCAGAAACATCAGAATATTCTGAAAATTATAACAAGAACACTAATAGAAGGGGTCTTTTTTTATCGAAAGGGAACTCTGTGGGAGGCAAGGTAAAAGAGAAGTCAAGACAAGGAGAGGATGCAGAGGGGGGAAAAGGGTCCAAAGTTACAGAAAGGTTGCTGCGTTCAAAGAACAAGGCAAGCAGCTCCAAATAATAAACCTGTCAGACAACCTCTTAGATACAGCTCAGCTCTCAGTCCTACGTAAAGGTTTGACTTTTATTCCTACACCGAAAGTTAATGATTTTCAGATTTTATTGCTCTTGAGAAATTCTTTAGAAAATTAAAATTAAAGTTGTTTTTTCCACAACATAACATGGGATTCATAGAACCCAGTGAAACTGAAACTGAAGATACTGACCATTTAATACAAGCGATTGACACTGATATGGGTCACCTTTCAGGGACTGAATTTGACACTTGGGAGAACTGTTCTTTTTTTTGAAATTGTTAATGCTGATCCGGCTAGCCCGCATGAATGCACAGAAGCAGTTGAAGTACTTAACTGTGATGTTTGTGATTTGGTAGAGCTAGCGGGAGATAACACACAAAATCACATAGATAGCTCACAGGGTCCTACCCTCAGTCCACTGCCAAGTATGTTAGGGGCCTGTAAAGATATTGCTACAAAAAGAAAATGTTTGTTTAAGAGTAGAGCTGATTTTTGTCCTGTGGTATTTAATTCAGCACTTGAGACTTATCAAAAAACTGTTAAAAAACAAGTTCACTGTCCTATGCAGCCAGTATAGTGTTATGCTTGTGCAACTGTGTTAGTTTGGTTTGTGCCATTCACACTCTGTTCATGGGAATTACCACCCTGAGGGGTACAAAGGTAAGAATCCTCGAGAAGGTTCCACCCCTAGAGGTGCCACAGGATGATTCCCATGGCTAAAGGTACCTTAAGAACCCCCTAAGGAGAGGTGCTGCCCTGGAGGAGGAGGGGAGGATGGTGGGGTGAAGAAAAAAATGCTTCACAATGAGGCTGAGAGGAACTGGAATCAGGTGTGGAAGATTGCTGTGGTACCTGGAGAAGCTCTCCTGGTTCCTGTCCACCCATCCATCTTGAATCAGGTACGCCGCCTATGGAATTACAGTCCCCGAAGGCTCTTCCAGTTGAGCATAGCACTTCCACTGGCTGAGCCCCTCACTGTACTTCTCATGATTCGCATGCCTTGACTCACTGCTCCGTGTCTTTGGTGCGCCCATTTGAAGCCAAGACTGTCTGCTCTGAGAAATTAAAAGCATCTCTGGCACTCTTTTTATCTTAGGCCAACAGGTCAGGCTGCACAGCTCTTGGATTGTTGCAATCTGCATTTAAATGCCTAAACTCTTGTAATCTGTAATTTTACTCTCCATATTCTTGCATTTTGTACTCCATTCCTCATATTACTTTGTGAAAATTGTAGTTACTGTTTGTCTACTGCTGGGCTCTTTGTTATCGTGCTCCACAGTGTTGTACCAAATACAGATTAACTGAGATTACTCTATAGTCATCACCAATGTTAACTATTGAAATGCTTTAAAGAACTAGCTAGTCACACTTTTAATACTTGTTATTTTTGATAGCATAGTAAGCCTGTTGTATTTAACATAGAAACACAGAATTTGACGGCAGATAAGGACTGCTTGGCCCACCCAGTCTGCCCATTTCCCTACCTGATGGATAAGCTGCAGATCCTAGTTAACCAGCAGCCTACTTCTTCCTACCCCCAACCCCTAGAATTGCCTTATGACTGTCCCATGCATGCTTGAATTCCACCACTGTTTGTGACTCCACAACCTCTCTGAAGGCCATTCCATACATCCACCACCCTCTCTGTGAAAAAATACTTCCTTAAATTACCTCTGAGCCGCCCCCTTCTATCTTCAAATTGTGCCCCCTTGTTCTTGCACACCTCTTTTTTTGAAAGATGCTACCCTCTTGGACTTTGTTGATTCCCTTGAGGTACTTGAAAGTTTCTATCATGTCCCCCCTCTCCCTCCTTTCCTCGAGGCTATACATATTAAGCTCCTTAAGTCTCTCTTCATATGTCTTCTGGTGCAGACCCTGCACCATTTTAGTTGCCCTCCTCTGGACAGCGTCCATCCTGTCTATGTCTTTGCGGATATTGGGTCTCCAGAACTGCACGCAGTACTCCAGATGGGGTCTCACTAGCTGTCTGTACAGAAAGATAACTTCCTGTTTTCTACTGGTGATCCTCTCCCTATGCATCCCAGTATCCCCAACCCTCCTTGCTGCCCTCTCACATTGCTTGCCCACCTTTAGGTCATCTGATATGACTACCCCAGGTCCCTTTCCATTTTATTGTTGTTAGTATCTCACCCCCATTGTGTACTCTTTCCCTGGGTTTTGTTTCCCAGGTGCATTACTTCACTTCTTAGCATTGAATCTAAGCTGCCATACATTTGACCATTCCTCTAACCTTGCCAAGTCCTTCTCATCCTTTCCACCCACCCTGTGCATCAACTCTGTTGCAGATCTTTGTGTCATCTGCAAAGAGACACTTTTCCTTCAGTCCCTCTGCAATGTCACTTAAAGACATTGAAGGGACTGATCTATCTGAACCTAAATTTGCCCTTAACCCCCCTTTTTCCAGAGTGGACTCATTTTGTACTCTCTGTGTCCTATTCTCCAGCCAATTCTTTACCCAGGCTGTCATCTTGGGACCCACTCCCAGGCTGGCTAACTTGTATATTAATCTTTTGTGTGGGACTGTGTCAAATGCCTTGCTAAAGTCTAGGTAGGCCATGTCCACAGCCCCTCCCTGATCAACAACTTTGGTCACCCAGTCAAAGAAATCTATCAGATTTGTCTGGCATGACCTTCCCGCTGTGAATCCATGCTGCCTTGGGTCCTGTGCCCCTCTGGCCTCTAGATATTTAACAATTCTTTCCTTCAGAAGTGATTCCATCATTTTCCCTACCACTGAGGTTAAACTAACAGGTCTGTAGTTTCCTGCTTCTGCCTTGCTCCCACTTTTGTGAAGAGGAATCACATCTGCCCTCCTCCAGTCCTCGGGTACCACCCCATCCTCCCAAGATTTGTTAAAGAGGGTAGTCAGTGGTGTCACTAGTTTTACCCTTAGTTCTTTTAGAATTCTGGGATGAATCCCATCAGGCCCCATTGCTTTGTCCACCTTCAGTTTTAAGAGTCCTTTCAGAACCCTTTCTTCTGTAAATGGGCTGGTATCAACTTCTGTATCCAGAGTGTTTCTACTGTTTGTTTTAGGTACCTCCCCCTCTTCCTTTGTAAATATTGAGCAAAAATATTTGTTTAGTATCTCTGCCTTTTCACAGTCACCTCTCGCACCTCCTCCCTTTATTAAGCCTCACTATCCCTCCCTTGGTCTTCCTTTGCTCCTGATGTACCTATAAAGGTTTGTCCCCTTCTTAACTGAGTTGGCTATCTTTTCCTCAGTTTGGGCCTTTGCTGATCCGACTGCCTTCCCAGCTTCCTTTTGCTTTAACTGATATAGTTCTCTGTCCTGTTCCTTCTGTGATTCCTTGTACTTCCTAGATGCTTTCTTTTCTCTTGAACCTTCACTGCCACTTCCTTTGAGAACCATGGTGGTTTCTTACCTCGTTCGTTTTGTTTATTTGCTTTACACAAGGCTTGATACCTCTGTGATGGCAGTTTTTATTATTCCTCATTGTTCTTCCACCCCTCCTTCCTGCCCATTTGCTAGTGCATTCCTTTAGGCACTCACCCATTTTGAAAAAGTCAGCCCTCTAAAATCCAGTACCTTTGTCTTTGTGTGGCTTGGCTCGTATGGCTTGACTCTATTGCTGTGTTTATTGTGAACCATACTGTTCGATGGTCGCTAGTTCCCAGATGGCTACCCACTTCTACATCTGTGATCCTCTCTTCATCTCCTTTTGAGAGAACCAGGTCTAAGATTGCTCCCTCTCGAGTGGGCTCCAATACTAGTTGTCTAAGGCATGCCCCCTGTAGGGCATCTAGAATAATCCCACTCTTAGAAGTGGCTGCTGCAACTGCACTCCAGTTAACATCTGGCATATTTAGACTGAACTGCTTGTGAAAGAGTATCCCTTATAATTTGGCTGTAAACTTGGAATCCTTCTTATATTAGCATGAACGTTTTGATTTTCCTTCTTCTGCTGTATCCTCACTGTGCCTGCGTCTATCCTTTCTCCCCTAGTCTGCACTCTGCTTAGGGATTTCCTGTTACTTGCTCCCCCTCCCTCTCCCTGCCTGCCTATTACAATCCTCTTGTTTGTCTTTTCTCCCTCTGTGTCCTTCTCTCCCACCCTCTACATTTAAGTTATTCAAAGTTTTGTCTGCAGTGTTAAAGTCACCACCTTAGCCTGTCTAAAACAATTTCTTTTTTGTCCTTTCTCCCTCCATTGCCCCCCAACTTCTACACATAAGCTATTTAAATTTTTGTCTGCAGTGTTAAAGTTGGCGCCTGAACACCAGCTAATACTATTCTCTTCTCTGTCCTCCCTCAACCCTCTCCCCCACCCCCACCCTCTCATTCAAGCTATTTAAATTTATTTGGCAGAGTTCTAGTTGGCACTTAACCTGAGATCCCACATGTCTTCTCAAATTCTGCTCTCCCTCCACTTTCTCTCACTTACTCCCCTTTTTCTTTGTTCTGTAAGCCAGCCCCTAGTTGACACTCCAATGCATCATGTTCTAATCCTTCTTTCTGCTCCTCTCCTAAAACAGGGTCCTTTCCTGTGGGCACCACCACCACTGAAGCTGCCTGGAATCAGGCGGGGAAGATTGCTGTTGTACCTGGAGAAGTTAGAAACATAGAAACATAGACTTTGACAGCAGAAAAGGACCACTTGGCCCACCCAGTCTGCCCATTTCCCTACCTACTGGATAAGCTGCAGATTCTAGTTAACCAACAGCCTGCTTCCTGCAACCCCCCACTATAATTGCTTTGTGTCTGTCCCATGCATGTTTGAATTCCCCCACTGTTTTAGACCCGACGACCTCCTCAGGAAGGCTGTTCCATGTATCCACCACTCTCTCCGTGAAAAAATTTCCTCACATTACCCCTGAGCCATCCCCCCTCTATCTTTAAACTGTGCCCCCTTGTTCTTACACATCTCTTTTTCTGAAAGATGCTACCCTCCTGGACTTTGTTGATTCCCTTGAGGTACTTGAAAGTTTCTATCATGTCCCCCCGTCCCTCCTTTCATCAAGGGTATACATATTAAGCTCTCTCAGTCTCTCTTCATATGGTTTCTGATGTAGACCCTGCACCATTTAGTTGCCCTCCTCTGAACTGCTTCCATCCTGTCTGTCCTTGCATAGATGAGGTCTCCAAAACTGCACACAGTACTCCAGATGGGGTCTCACCAACTGTCTGTATAGAGGGATAACCACTTCCCTTTTCCTACTTGTGATGCCCCTTCCTATGCATCTCAGTATCCCCCTGGCTCTCCTTACTGACTTTTCACATTGCTTACCCACCTTTAGGTCATCTGATATGACTACTCCCAGGTCCCTTTCCATTTTTGTTGTTGTTAGTACCTCCCCTGCTATCGTGTCTCCTGGGTTTTTGTTTCCCAGGTGCATTACTTTGCACTTCTTTGCATTGAATCTAAGTTGCCATATGTCTGACCATTCCTCCAACCTTGCCAAGTCCCTTCTCATCTTTTCTACCCCCTCTTGTGCATCAACTCTGTTACAGATCTTTGTGTCATCTGCAAAGAGGCATAAATTTCCTCAGACCCTCTGCAATGTCACTTATAAAGATGTTAAAGAGATTGGACCCAGTACTGAGTCCTGAGGTACTCCACTAGTAACCCCTTTCTTCAGAATGTGTTCCATTCACTATTACCTTCTGTGTCCTGTTGTGCAGCCAGTTTGCTACCAGGCTACCACCCTGGGACCCACTCCCAGGCTGGCTAACTTGATTATTAATCTTTGTGCGGGACTGTGTCAAATGCCTTGCTAAAAGTCTAGGTAGGCCATATCCACAGCCCTCCCTGGTCTATTACTTTGGTCACCCAGTCAAAGAAATCAATTAAATTAGTCTGACATGACTTTCCTGCTGTAAATCCATGTTGCTTTGGGTCCTGTGCCGCTCCTCTAGGTACTCAGCAATTCTTTCTTTCAGAAGTGATTCCATCATTTTCCCTACCACTGAGGTCAAACTTACAGGTCTGTAGTTTCCTGCTTCTGCCTTGCTCCCACTTTTGTAAAGGGGAATCACATCTGCCCTCCTCCAGTCCTCAGGTACCACCCCATCCTGCCATGATTTGTTAAAGTGTGGCCAGTGGTGTCACTAGGTCCCCCCTTAGTTCTTTTAGGATTCTGGAGTGAATCCCATCAGGCCCCATTGCTTTGTCCACCTTGAGTTTTAGGAGTTCTTTCAGGACTCCTTCTGTGAATGGACTGGTATCAACCCCCCTACCCAGAGTGCTTCTATTGTCTGGTTTAGGTAACTGCTCCTCATCTTCTTTTGTGAATACTGAGCAAAAGTATTCATTCATATCTCTGCCTTTTCACTGTCTCCTCTGCCCACCTCCCTCTCCTTTATTAATCTTCATTGTCCTCCCTTAACCTTTCTATGCTCCCTAATGTACCTATAAAGGTTTTATCCCCTTTTGACCAGGTTGGCTTTTTTTCCTCGGTTTGTGCCTTTGCTATTCTGACTGCCTTTCCTACTTCTTTCTGCTTTAATTGATACAGTTCCTGTCATGCTCCCTCTGTGATTCCTTATACTTTTTGAATGCAGCCTTTTTCTCCTTAACCTTCACTGCCACCTCTTTTGAGAACCATAGTGGTTTTACTCCGCTTTGTTTTCTTTATTTGTTTTACCCATAGACTTGTTGCCTCTATGATGGCAGTTTTGATTTTCTCCATTGTTCTTCCACCCTCCTATTTGGCCATTTGCTAGTGCATTCTTCAGGTGTTCACCATTTGCCAAAGTCAGCCCTTCTAAAGTCCAGTATCCTTGTTTTTATCGGCTTATCTCCATGGTTGTGCTCATTGTGAAGCACATTGTGCAGTGGTCGCTTGTTCCCAGATGTCTACTGACTTCTAAATTTGTGATCCTCTCTCCATTTGAGAGTACCAGGTCTAAATTGCTCTCTCGAGTGGGTTCCAGCACTAGCTGTCTAAGGTCTGTACCTCACTGTTTACCCTACTACCTGCCATGTTTTGTGGGGAGGCTTGACTTTTCCTGCCTTTTATCAGTACCTCTCCCTTATCTAGTTTAAAAGCTTGCCAAGGAAGCATTTAAACCTGCCACCTAGGAGCTAGAAAAAAAGAGATAATTATCTGGGTGCAGATTAAGATGTAAGTGGCCTTCATTATTTAGTTAATTGAAATATAGTACATAAAGTGTTAACTTTGGTGTAAACAGGATATTTATATATGTATTTATGTTTTAAAGGTTTTGTAAAGGCCCTCCTGAGGAAGCCAATATTTATTAGTGAAACAGAGGATTTGGGCGGAAAATAAAATAAAGAGTAAGAATTTGGAAAAACAAAGATCTGTCTACTTGTGTGATATTCTTCATTTCGCCCCATCCCCAAGATTTGGGGAAGGAAGAGCTTGTCTTGTGAAAATACATCAGGAGGCAGCACAGCAAAGGACTAACTTTAATATTAATGCATTACCCATGGATTACCAGGACTTTTGTCCAGGAACATTTACAGTGTTGAACTTAACCAGGCCCTCCCATCTGCTAGCTGCTCCTGGGGAACTCCCTCAGTTAAAGGGTCTGAGCTTTCTGCACATGAATGTATGCAGCCTGGCCAACAAGTTTGACCAGGTCCAGGCTTGGGTGCTACATTCCGTGCCTGACATAGCAGTGTTCTCTGAAACCTGGCTAAAGAACTCTGTACCTGACAAAATGTTTTTCATCCCTGGATACAACCTGTTCAGGTGCGACAGGTTGGCAAGAGGGTGGTGTTGCCATATATATTAAAGATAAATATCTAACTTCCGATGATGACCACCTCGATGCCCAAAGAATTTGAATGTCTTGCCCTTAAAATGACCCTATCACCTGGAATATCCCTATTGGTAACTGCATGCTATAGGCGCCAACAGCTGGCCTGTGCATATGCCTCATTTAATTCCCTCTTGGAAAAAGTGAATATGGAAGGCATCATTATGGGGGACTTTAATCTTAATTGGTACGATGCCAATGCCAACAGACTTAAGGACTTCTGCAATGAGCACTGGCTAACTCAGATTACCCCTGAAGTCTCCCAACCTAACAAGAAAAACCCTAGCCGAAGCTCTCTACTGGACCTTATGTTAGTCAGTAAACCACATAACATCTTACATGCAGGGGGTTTCCACTATGACCTGAGTGATCACTGCACAGTCGCTTGTGTCAGGCACTCTCCTCACCTCCCTTCCATATCTACCTTTAAGATCAAACGCAGCTTAAAATATTTCTGTCTTCCTGCCTTCCTGGCAGATCTTGGTAATATTATTTGGCAGGATTTTTACCTTGCACCCACTGTGTCTGAAGCATTCAGCATCTTCCAGGATTTGTTATTAAAATTATCAATAAACACGCACCCTTAAGAAAAGTCAAAACCAGGAAACATACTCCTGATTGGTTCAGCCCAGAACTAAAAAGGACGTTGCGAAGTAGAGACACCCTATGGAAAAGGGCTAGGAAGTCACAGTCAGACTCAGACTGGCTCTCTTTCTGGGTAGCCAGAAATACCTATACAAAATTGGTCAGGGTGGAAAAATCACGGTTCTTCCAGTCAGGCCTGGAGGTAAACAAAAACTGCTCTGCTAAATTCTGGCAGATCCTGAGAGATGAAGGACATTCTCCTGCCACCCCAATCCCAACCAAACTTGTGGCTAATGACACTTCCTATACAGACAGGTCCATGATCCATGACCTGCACAATAATCATTTGCTACTGCAGGCCTTGCATTTGATGCATCACCTGTTAGTAAACTTAGTACTATGAGCTCCACCAGCATAGTGACTAGCCCTACTTCTTCCCCACGGCCACCTCTTCTTCAAGTTCCAACCTATATCCCATAAACAAATGGAGGACCTTCTCCTCTCGTTGGATACTAAAAGAGCACTGGCGTTGACTCGTTAAACCCTTCTTCCTAAAATCAGGCTACCATTATCTGACAGCACCAACTGCCCACCTACTTAATAGCTGATAATGCAAGGTGAATTCATGCCTAGCTGGAAAATTGTGCACGTTATCCTGCTGTTCAAATCTGGAGATCCACAGACTTGAATAATTATTGGCCTATCTACGCTGCTTCCTGTTTATCAAGTTACTTGAAAAATTGTAAACTTACAATCAAGGGAGTATCTGGATCACAAAACATCCTAAACCCAGTCCAATCTGGTTTCAGACCTAATCACAGCACCATATCGGCCCTGGCCCAAGTGTCAAATGACTGGTTAAAAGCCCTGGACTGTAAGCACCACACACATCGTGCTCTTCCCTTGACCTCAGCAAAGCATTTGACACAGTTGATCACTCCATTTTACTTGATACTCTGGCTAGCCTTGGTCTAGCCCTCACCATGGTTAAGTGGTTTCATTCCTACCTCACAAATCGTACACAGCAAGTTAAAGTTCAAAGTGAACTCTTCCCCCCCTTAAAATACTTCCCCGAGGCATCCCACAAGGTTCCATCCTGGGACCTATCATCTTCGCTCTTTATATCGACTGTATTGATTCTGGACTGCTTGTAGCAAACATTCACCTCTTAAGTAGATGACAGCCCTCTACACAACCAACCCTCTCTAGACCTTGCTCACAAGGAGCTGCAGCTGGATTTTATCATCCTCCAACATAATCTACTAAATCTGAAGCTCTTATTAAATGGCAAAAAACTAAAGCCATGATTATCTCTCCACCCCCCCCAATAGTGGAACTCCTGGTACTCCGCAGATTACCACTCTCCTTGGTGAACAGTTAGAGTCAGTAGATACATTTAAATACCTGGGAGTCTAGCTGGATAACAAACTCAACTGTGGTGCTCATTTAAATAAGCTAACAAAAAAGCTAAGACAAAGTCTAGGTATATTTTACTGTATAAGACGCCTACTTACCCTGGAAGCTAGAAAGTGGTTAGTTCAAACAACCTTCCTTCCCCTGATCGACTACACCGACTTCCTATAAAGTCACTGCCCCCAGTATGCGTCCAAAGGCTTGATACGCTCTATCATCGTGCTTTGAGATTTGTTCTTGGCTCACCATTGCAGACACACCACTGCTTGTTGTATCATGCATTAGACTGGCCATCTCTCTCTCCATGAGGAGGCAAATTAATGCCCTTATATGGTTTTACCAGGCTATGTCTAATAAACTTTCCCTATATCTGTGACCTGTTTGAACCCTAAAAGGTGGCTACAGACTAAGAAACTCCTCCCTTATCCTCTTTAAACTACCACGGTCAAGGATATGTTTTGGCTCATCTGCCATGAGCTCCTTCCTTCAACACTCAAATAACTTGCAAAATGTACTTAAACTATCCCTTCTGCCTAGCCCTTTATATTCAGACAATTGCTCAACAGACATCTGAAAACAGTGTGCAACTACTTCAGGTAAGCTCTATCATCTGACTGGTAAGTCCCCTATCTTCAGACATCCCTGGTCTTCTTAGTCTCCCTGTCGGCCAGCAATATTTTATAGTAACCTCCCCCTTTTCCTCCCTCCTTCCCCATGGTAACTCCCCTTGGGTGCCTCACCAAGTAAACTGCCCTCCTCCTTCTCTCCATTATTGTCAGTCTCTCTCCCTTCATACTTCCCCCCCGCCATGTCCCTCCATCCTCTCCTCCCTTTGTATTCTACGGCCTCCCACCTGTATATGCCGTATTCTAAATATGTATTTTTGTACTTGTTATATATGTTTTAATACAGCTTTTATTGTTGGTGTATCATGTATTACTCTAATTCTGTACACTGTATTATGAACTGTTGTGTAATGTAACCTCATTTGTCCTATGTGTCCAGAACCATCTTGAAAATGAGCTTGCTCAATGATGTAAACTGCCTGGTTAAATAAAGTTTGATTGATATAGCTCAGAAGTGGGGGTGGCTGGCTGCTTGGCCACCGAACTCCAGGCAAAGCCTTTCCAATTCATTGTCCTACATAGCCAGTATAGTGTTATGCTTGTGCAACTGTTTTAGTTTGGTTTTGGCCATTCGCACTCTATTTCAGAGGAATTACCACCCTGTATGGGTATGAAAGGCAAGGAACCCTTGGAGAAGTTTCCACCCTTAGAGGTGCCACGGGATGATTCCCATGGCTAAAGGTACCTTAGGAATCCCCAAAATAAATGTAGTACAAGCATCCCAAAAGAATGAGGTGACACGAAGCATATGAGCAAGCAGTAACTGTGATGTAGGGGCAGTAACTGTAACGTAGTGGTAGAGAAGCATAGACAGTTTGATAATGTAATGAGATGCTCAGTTTGATAATGTAATGAAATGCCCAGGATTGTGTAGCATGAAACAGGTTTGCATTGAGAATGAGGGGATCCTCCAAGGACAGAGGGAATGGCAGGAACACCATCCACCTCCATCCAACAGTGGAACCTACCTAAAGAAACTAGGGGACACTTCTATGCTAACTAACCAACAGTTATGACCTGAGGCAACCGAGGAGAGAAAAAAACACCCTAGGAGGAGGAAATCTCGGAGGATCCAAGGCCTAGGTCGCCTTCCCTCCAGGCTTAGGATATTTTATTTAGTGACGGCTCTGCAATTGCAATTTGGAAAACCCAATTAAGGGAGGTGGAAAATATTCCAATTTGGAGGAAGGTTCTCACTCGAACCATCTAGTGGGACCACCATGGAAGGTTGTGAGAAAACTCTGCAACAATACGTACACCCAAGGTGGAGGAGGAGAGCAACGACTGCTGAGGCAATCACCTGCCCTACCACCCTAAAATCAAACCAGGTGAACCAGAGGGAGTTGTAGGAAGAATGTTGTGAAGGTGTCTTGCTAGGGAATCCACTAAAGCCAATGGACAACCGTTATAGTGGAACTAGAGCCAAAGGAGATTGTAGTAACCACCCTTCACCACTAGTCTTAAATTCTACACCAGGAGCTGCTGTCGTGTAGCAGCCAGCTAAAGCAGGTGAGAAAGATCCTCCCCTAAGTTGGACACGCTCAATGATGTGGGCTAAATGCAGAGTGAGACCATCAACTGCAGGAACCCTGCGCCAATAGAGAATAGCTGGCATGCCCCAGAAATAGACTGAGAGCTGAAGCTGGTGAACTGATTGAGCACTGATGTGCTGAGATCATAATGAGCAGTGAGTGCTGAGACAATGCAGGTCAAATGCAGAATTGAGTGCAGCACAATCCCAGAGGCTGAAGCTGAGGGATGGCTGTAGGCATGAAGCAATGAGTTGCGTAAATAATGAGTACGTAAGTGAGCATGGACCTGTATGTTGGTCAGTAAACAGAACAGTAATAAGTGGACCTGCATGTAGGTCTGCATATTGTAATAGCAATGAAACAGCACTGAATAATGGGGCAAGCCAGCCAGCATTTTAAAGCCAACTCAAGGTGACAAATACTCTGAGGATTTTGGGTGGCAAAGGAAAGATTTAGAACAGAAATAAGTAGCCACATGGGGCCATGACTCCCCATACACTCCCAGTCCCGCCATAGGACAAACAAGGAAGTGATGGAAGGCCGAGATCCACATGCAGATATTAAAGCTAGGTTAACAGCCTCAGCAGGAGCTTTTTGACTGACCTCAGAGTAGAACATGTTGAATAAATATAGAAGCAACAGCTGTATGGAGTACACTGAGTTGTAAAACTGCAATAAAACATGGAGACACAATGTTCTGAAAGCAGGTGTAGCCAGGCAGTGAAATGAAGCACAGGCAGAATGAGAGCATGAATGAGCAGCATAGCTAGGGTCAGAGTAAACCTGCGTCAGGTGAAAGTAATTGAATATGCAATATGGAGCAGCTATGGTTGAGCTGAAACACGCAGATGATTGCAGTTGCATTGCAGTAGTTTGAGAGTGGTGAGCAACAGTGTAAAAACACAAGCACTGGGTACAACAGTAATTGAGTAAACAGTTGCAGTGGCTGCAGTTGTAAGTAACTGAAAACAAATAGTATGAGCTCAGAATACCACTATGCTGGGAGCTTAGAAACAAAGCCCCCAAAGGCAAAGCCAAAGACACAAACACAGAAAACAGGGAACAAAACAGAAGCACACATAGGCAAGGCAAAATACAAACCAGAAGCCGAAAACGAACACAGAAGCCCAGCAGAGGCAAGCAGGAGCAGCAAGGTGGTGGTGGTGAGGCACAGACCCCAGGTAGGCACAACCAACTCAGAGGACAGACTGACAGAGCCTTGGCTGCAAAGAAAAAAAAATGCTTCACAATGAGGCTGAGAGGAACTGCTTATATAGCTCAGGAAGTGGGAGTGGCTGGCTGCTTGGCCACCGAACTGCAGGCAAAGCCTTTACAATTGCAGACATTTTAAGTAACCATTCAACACCACAATTTCAGAATCTCACTTTAAGAGAGAGACATTTTCAAAGGCAAATAGCCTAAAAGATAAACTTGTACATAGTCGCATGACCCCTACAAAAATCACACCAAAAACCTGGCTACCAAGCAGAACTTATGGATTTTACAAATGTACAAGATGCAATGTGTGCAAACATGAAAGCAATAGTCATTTCATATTTGTACATCCTGGAAAACCAGAACTACAGGTAGAAATACATGAGCTTATAACATGCAGTACCTCTTATGTGGTTTATGCCCTATGGTGTCCTTGTGCCACATGTGTACATTGGCAAGACTGTGAGACCCATTAAACAACACGTACATGAACATGTTAGATACATTTTGAACAATAATAGGATACTCCTGTGGGCCTCCATTTTGCCATGTTTCACCAGTCAAATCCTAAAGAAATGCAATTTACAGGTCTTGAATGTGTTCATTCATTCCCACTGGGTGGTGACAGAGCCAATGTATCATTGCAGAAGGAGATCAAATGGATATACAAACTTGGCACTGTAAAACCAGACGGCCTTAATAACCAATGATACCGTAAGCCATTTCTCAAACAACAAAACAGAGCTTAAAATTATTTATTTGATATGTGCTACCTCTTTGTACCTTTCCAAGGTTTGAAATTCAGTATTTTGTTTAGTTTTTCCATACATAGAAAGTATATGTCTGGAATGGTTTAACTTTATAGTTAGTATCCATAATGCATAGTGTTTAGGTAATAATCATTAGATATGCTCAAAATAAAAATGTTTTGCATTTAAGGGTTCTAACCATATCTTTCTTTCCTGTTTCTACTTGCAGATTCTCTCTTCATCTACTTTTGCACCTGACCTGTCTGGGCTGTTGCCTTGGATTTAACATGATACTATTACCCAGCACCTCAATTTATAACAGGTCCTTGTGTGGATTCAGCTGACATTGGTCAGGTGTTTGTTCACTATTCACTACTCATCTGTCATTTTATGTTGGTTTCGCATCAAGTGCAAGAAACATTGCGGCAGCTTTTGCAAGAAGCAGGTTGTGGAGGTGCAACACTGTTGTGGCCAATGCCCCCACAGCCTTTAAAGGCTTGGCCCGCTGTCCCCAATGGTGTGGCACACTGCTGCTGACACTAGTTCAGCCAGCGTGCCACAACATTCTAAAGTTTTATCTGCTGCAATCAGGGGCCGCCTTGTCATTGCAGCATCATCTGCTGCAATGAGGAAGCGACCCCTCATTGCAAGGCTGTCCCTTGAATTCCCCATCCAGCTTGCCAACGGGGAGCCCGGTCCCCATCAGCATGTTCCCCCCCATTTCTTTCTGTGCTGAGGGGGGTGCCCAATCCCCCTCAGCTTATGTCCCCCTCCTTGTTTTTTGCTGACCAGGTTGCCCACTCCCCATCGGCATTATGTCCCCCAAAAAACAAGTTTGTTGATGATGGGGGAGCCACTCCCATCGGCATAATTCCCCCAGGTTCATTTGCCGATGGGGGCCCTCCCATCGGCATAATCCCCCAAACACCCAGTAGACTTGTGCCAATGGCATGCCTATCCCCTCGGCGCTTGCCTTTTGCTGCCAGGATGCCAATCCCCATCTGTGTAACTGCCCGCCAAAAAAAAAAAATACTGTATTTGGAACACTGGGAGCCCACCCAGCGTGCCAAATGGTACTGAAAGAAAAAACGCTCGCGATGGTTTTTTATTTTGATACCCTGTAAAAAAAAAAAAAAGGTCCCTTACAGTCACCCTGCCCCTTCCCACAACCTGCACCTACCCACTGCGCACCCTGCCTCTCCACACCCCCCTCACCCCATACTTACCTCCGGAGCCCGGCGTGATGATCTTCAGTGGACCAAGAACACGTCTGCACTCTTCAAAGCAGACTGCAAACTGAGGAAATGCCGGTAAGCTGTATAATGGAATAAATAGGGTGTTTTCAACTTTGATGCATATCTCAGTCATTTTTTGGAATTTTGGCACCAAATTTTCAACATGGGGTTTTTAGGACCCCTCCTCATGAATTCTGCCACTGTCATGGCGTTAGTTGGCCCTGAAAGGTGATTTTGCAATCACTACATGGCATCACCTTTCGGGACCGATTAACGAAACGACAGTGCCAGTGTTCATGAGGGTGGGTTCTCAAAAAGCCTATGTTGCAAATTTAATGAAATCAAAAATGACTGATATTTCTGACGTCGTTGCACAGTTGCTACACTGCTCAACCCAGTAATTTGCCATATTTTCATGCCATATTTTCAACACTGGCATTTTTCCACACCTCCTTGTAAATAGTACAGCTGTCATCTTTCACATCCTGGCCGAAATGTGTTTTCGCACTTCCGGCGCAGAACAGCTCGGTCGCTGTGGGAAATTAGTGCTCGGGACAGATTATGAAAATGACAGTGACAATGTTCATGAGCAGAGGTCCTAAAATGCCTATGTTGAAAATTTGGTGCCGATACTCCATAAAATGACTGTTACAAGCGTGTGTTGTGCAGTTTGCACACACGCTCGTAAGTTCATGAATTTATAATATTTTCACTCCAGATTTTAAGCATTGCCATTGTTCTGCATCTCCTTATGAACAGTATAGCTGCCATTTTTCAGATCCTAGCCGAAATGTGTTTTCGTACTTCCGGCGCAGAATAGCGTGGTCGCTGTGGGAAACCCATGTTCGGGACACATTATGAAAATGACAGTGACACTGTTCATTAGCAGAGGTCCTAAAATGCCTATGTTGAAAATTTAGTGACGAAAGTCCATAAAATGAATGTGCTATGAGCTTGCATTGCACAGTTTCCACGTACGCTCGTATCTTCGTAACTTTGCAATATTTTCACTCCAGATTTTCAACATTGCCATTTTCCACACCTCCTTATGAACAGTGCAGCTATAATTTTTCACATCCTGGCTGAAATGTCTTTTCACTCTTCCGACGCACAATTGCGTGGCTGCTGTGGGAAATCAGTGTTCGGGACACATTAAGAAAATCACACTGACACTGTTCATGAGCAGAGGTCCTAAAATACCTATGTTGAAAATTATGTGATGAAACTCCATAACATGACTGTGTTACGAGCATGCGTTGTGCAGTTTTCACGCACCCTTGTAACTTCGCAAATTAGTAATATTTTCACACCACATTTTCAACACTGGTATTTTTCGACACCTCCTTATGAAGAGTACAGCTGCCATTTTTCACATCCTGGCTGAAATGTGTTTTCACGCTTCCGGAGCAAAATACTGCAGTCTCTGTCAGAAATCAGTGTTTGGGACAGATTAGGATCGAGCGAGTGAGAGAGGAGGGAGTGACCGAGCTCAACTGAGCTCTGTCGGGACTGCTGCGGATTTCTTTGTGGGCAGGAAAAGGCAGCAATGCATGCAGGGGCCGAGTACAAAAGGGCAGCCTGCAGCGCTGGGAGACACAGAACAAGCGAGTGAGTGAGGGGGAGTGAGTGAGCTCAACGGAGCTCTGTTGGGACTGCTGTGGATTTCTTTGTGGGCAGAAAAAGGCAGCAATGCACGCAGGGGCCCAGTACAAAAGGGCAGCCTGCAGCAGCGGAAGAAACAGAAGGAGTGATTGAGAGAGGGGGAGTAAGCTAGCTCAACGGAGCAGTATCGTGACTGCTGCGGATTTCTTCGTGGGTAGCCTGCAGCGCCGGCAGAAACGGAACAAGCGACTGACAGAGGGGGAGTGAGTGAGGTCAATGGAGCTCTGTCGGGACTGCTGCAGATTTCTTTGTGGGCAGAAAAAGGTGCCAACAGAGGCAGAAGCCCAGTACAAAGAGCCTGCAGCGCCAGGAGAAACAGAATGAACACACGTAAGACCGGGGGTAAGGCCTCAACAGAGCTCTCTTGGGACAGTGGCGGATTTATTTGTGGGCAGAAAAAGGTGCCAATGCAGGCAGGAGCCCAGTACAATAGGGCAGCCTGTAGCGCCAGGAGAAACACAATGAGCGAGTAAGAGAGGGGGAGTGAGCGAGCTCAATGGAGCTCTATCATGACTGCTACAGATTTGTTTGTGGGCAGAAAAAGGCAGCAATGCACAAAGGGGACCAGTACAAAAGGGCAGCCTGCAGCAACGGAAGAAACAGAATGAGTGAGTGAGAGAGGGAGAGTGAGCAAGCTCAACGGAGCTCTATCGTGACTGCTGCAGATTTCTTTGTGGGCATAAGAAGGCGGTAATGCAGGCAGGAGCCCAGTACAAAGGGCAGCCTGGGCGGTGGCAGAAATGGGACAAGCGAGTGAGGCGGGAATGAGCAAGCTCAGCAGAGCTCTGTTGGGACTGCTGCAGATTTGTTTGTGGGCAGAAAAAGCACCTACAGGAGGCAGGAGCACAGTACAAAGGGCAGCCTGCAGCCACAGGAGAAACAGAATGAGCGAGTGAGATGGGGAGTTGAGCGACTTCAACGGAGCTCTATCGTAACTACTGTGGATTTCTTTGTGGACATAAAAAAGCGGCAATGCAGGCAGGAGCCTAGTACAAAAGGCCAGCCTGCAGCGTCGGCAGAAACGAAATGAATGAGTGACAGAGGGGGAGTGAGCGACCTCTACGGAGCCATGTCAGGACTGCTGCAGATCTCTTTGTGGGCAGAAAAAAACACCAGTGCAGGCAGGAACCCAGTACAAAGGGAAGCCTGCAGCAGCGGAGACACAAAATGAGCAGTGAGCTCACAGACTCTGTTGGGACTGCAACAGATTTCTTTGTGGGCAGAAAAAGGCAGCAATTGATGCAGAGGCCCAGTACAAAAGGACAGCCTGCAGTTGTGGGAGAAACAGAACGAACGAGTGAGAGGGGGGAGTGAGTGAGTGAGCAAACTCAACAAAGCTCTATCGTGACTGCTGTAGATTTCTTTGTGGGCAGAAGAAGGTGGCAACGCAGGCAGGAGCTCAGTACAAAAGGGCAACATGCAGCGCTGGCAGAAACAGAACAAGTGAGTGAGAGAGGGGGAGTGACCAAGCTCAACAGAGCTCTGTCGAGACTGCTGCAGATTTCTTTGTGGGCAGAAAAAGGTGCTAACAGAGGCAGGAGCCAAGTACAAAATGGCAGCTTGCAGTGCTGGGAGAAACAGAATGAGTGAGTGAGTGAGACAGGTGGAGTGAGCGACCTCAACAGAGCTTTCTCAGGACAGCTGTGGATTTCTTTGTGGGCAAAAAAAGGTGCCAATGCAGGCAGAAGCCCAGTACAAAGGGGCAGCCTGCAGCAGTAAGAGAAACAGAACGAATGAGTGAGAGAGGGGGAATGAGTGAGGGAGCTCAATGGAGCTTTATTGTGACTGCTGCAGATTTCTTTGTGGGCAGAAGAAGGTGGCAATGCAGGCAGGAGCACAGTACAAAAGGCCAGCCATTAGCGCCGGCAGAAATGGAACGAGTGAGCGAGTGAGAGAGGGGGAGTGAGCAAGCTCAATGGAGCTGTCTCGGGACTGCTGCAGATTTCTTTGTGGGCAGAAAAAGGTGGCAACGCAGGCAGGAGCACAGTACAGCGCCGGCAGACACGGAATGAGCGAGTGACGTGGGACTAAGCAAGCTCAACGGATCTGTGTCGGGACTACTGCAGATTTCTTAGTGGGCAGAAAAAGCCACCAACAGAGGCAGGAGCCCAGTACAAAAGGCCATCCTGCAGTGCCAGGAGAAAAAGAATGAGCGGAGTCGAGAGGGGCAGTGACCCACCTCGGAGCTCTGTCAGGACAACTGCAGATTTCTTTGTGGACAGAAGGGTGCCAATGCAGGCAGGAGCCCAGTACAAAACAGCAGCCTGCAGCACCAGGAGAAACACAATGAGTGACTGACAGAGGGCCAAAGCGAGCTCAACGGACCAAAGCAATCAACATTCGGCATTGACAAATGCTTGTTTCTTTAAGTGCTTACTAAAATAGCAGCTATATTGGAAAAATAAAATGAAAAATAGTGATGTCTTTTCAAAAATGTTACAGAAGAAGGGCTAAGTGACAAGTGTTAAGTTGTTTTTGTAATTTGTATTATACACTTGATACGCATTTGATTTCTGATGTTGATTGATTGGTCTTTGGTATTATGGGATTATTAAATAATTGTTTTCACAGATGTATTGTGTGTATCACTAATTAACTATGTATAAATTAATGAAGCCTTCCCACTAGCACCACCCCCTGATGAAGACTCACTAAGAGTCGAAGCGCTGGGTTAACATTAGCTTGACTGTGCTGCCTTCATGTATCTATTTCTGCATTGTTATTTATATTTCTAAGTTTAAGTAAAAGATTTACAGAGAACATTTTTGTGTGCCACTTCTTTCCTTTGATTTCTGTATATAGTAAATCTATGTTGCTTGGACAGTTACTGAAGATGGGAAACAGCATGTATGTCAGTGCGATTATTGTTGGTGCTACTAAGGAATCAGGTGTCTAGTTAGAAAAGTGCATGCTAACATGTGGGTTCCATTAGAGTGGCTTGTTGAGATGCCAAGCTTTCATTCAGGGGAGTGTGTAAGCCCCCCAAGGCAGGCTTACATTTATTTTGTAGAGCTCTCACAGCCCTGAGTCATCCCCTTGGTGCGGGTGTCCCGGGAGTCATGGTGGGGCTTGAGTCTGGATGCCCCATGTGCCTTGGCTGCAGCAACACCAATTCAGGACCCTGACCCGGGATGTGAACGGGGCTGGGGTCTGGGGATTGTTCCCAGAATGATGGGAATTGCAGGGAGGTTGGAGCGGCCCCCAATAATTTAGAAAACTGAGGGCCACTAGGGAAAAAATACTGCATGGCCATGGCGGCCATGTGCATAGTGAGCATGCGCGAAACCAGAGGAAAGGGAGTTTAAGAAGCGACATTCCTATTTCTACTCAGCCGTGCGGCCATAACGAAAACAAGTGCATTCCCGGCCCCCAGATGAGCAGAGAAGCCGGGGAGGGTGCACTGAGTGACCGGAAGGGTTCCAGTCCTGAACTCTGCCACGAATAGCCCTGGCAATGGGCTAGCTAAAATAATATATGGCCGATTCCAGGAAGCCTGGCTGGGAACCAAGATGGCAGCCCCATGTAAACCTCCAGCCTTGGGCTGCTAGGAATTACCTAGAGGCAGCCTGGAGGACACATGGGGTTTGCAGCCAGTAAAGGGAGGCTGTGCCAGGGTTTAAAAGAGGAGCCTGGCACGCAAGGGGGGACAGACAAGAGAGAGATCCAAGGAGGGAGGTCCAGTGTTCCGCAGTGCAGGAGAGAGTTGGAGTCTGCCACCAATACAATAAGCCTGCCTGACTGTGGGCTCTCGCTACCCCCTTCTAAATTAGGTGCAGGAGGAAGACAGCATCTGCAGTGCTGCAAGCAGGTGGGTCCACGACATGCTCGGAGCTGATGGACTGAAAGATACAGTGGGTTGTGAGCCCCAGGCCATGTGGGCTACTCCATGTAGGGACAGGCCTGTTCAACCAGGGGAGCCCTGGAAGCTGGGCTGCCCTAGTCAGGTCCTGGAGAGGTAGATTGATCCAGAAGGGAGGAACATTGCCATCTTGGTTACCCAGGTTGAAACGCAGCTGCACCAGAGCAGAAAGACGAAGAGGCCTGCCTGAGCAAAAACTGTCTACAAAGGTCTGCTGGTGAAGTTGGAAAGGTCAGGCAGGCGAAGGCCATCATTGCACAAGCCCTCCCAGTTCTGGCTGCCAACTGGGGTTACATCTTCCTACAGAGACCCTCCGTAGTATCTGGCAGCTCATCGGGTGGAGAGTTTTTCCACCACCCAGGAGAACTGCGAGTACCCCAAGCCGCGAGTCTGGGAGTTCTGAATAGCTTCCATAGGGTCGGGCTGAGTCCCACTCCTATGACAGACTTACACTAAAGCACCTGTGTTCAAATGGTATATGGCCCCAATGAAAGACCCCAGTCCTCCAGCTGAAGCGGTGAGGTACCCACCATTAGGGTCAAATTTGGGTGAACCCAGGGAGGGTAGGTTTATCTATTGGGACTGTACTGTGATTCGAGAGGTATGGGTGATTGACCTCACCTTTTTCTTTTGGAGTACCCTAAATAAAGGGGTTGTGGTTTGCCATTGATTCATTTACTGGTGGTTTTCAACACTGTTACTGGGGATGGGGCAATTGGTAGAAACTGTGTTTGAGGGTCAGCCTCGATGGGGACTTCATTTTTCAGGGGGTGGTAACATTGTTGTTCACAGTAATCATTGCCATTACCCTGGGTGGAGCACCATGCCAACTTTGCCGACATGATCAGGCTGGGTCCAGCCCTTGGAGGTTGTAGGTTGAGTACCCCGAGATCCCTGGGACAGCCCAGGTGGGTGAAGGGCTATTACATTTATATGGGACCGTGTCCTTGCCATAGTCTAGTTAGGCCATGCCACAGCCCCACCCTGGTCAACTACTTTGGTTACCCAGTCAAAGAAATCTATTAGATTAGTCTGACTGACCCGATAATTTCTGGAAACAGAAGCAGCCTCACTCAGAGCAGCTACATCTCATACCTACCTTACCAATGCAGCCATGGGTATAATTTTTGGAAACAGCAGCAGCCTCACTCAGAGCAGCTGCCCTGTCTCAAGCATGCCTGCCTCAGCAATGTCTCCACATGATATATGGCTCAGGGCACCTAACAGTGTAATAGTCCAAACAAAAAGTCTGTCACATGATTTTTGTTATGGTCAGGGTCGGGTAATCAGGTAGTAGAACAGGTCAGGTAGTAACTACCCGACCCAACTACTTGGTTTTCATCCGGGTATTTTTAGGGTACTTTAGAGGTACCCACAGATAGTCTTGAGGGTGGGGTGTTTTAGTACCTGCCCATCCCTACCGTAAACCACCCCCAACCTCACCTTTCTCCCAGTATTGAACTGTAACTGAACCCACAATGCTTCCATCCTCCCCTCCTACAACTGCTCTCTCTTGCATGTTACAACCTCCCTGATATAAACCGTCACTACCCCCTTTTTCCTACTGCCCTGTCCCTCCTGTGTAGTTTACATCCAGGGATTGAGAGGCATCAGTCATGATGTGGTGTGGTGTGGCCCACGTCTCTGTTACTGCCACTGTGTCCTCCCTCCCTTCTGCTAATACCACCTGCTGGTCTTCCATCTTGTTTCCAAGACTTTGTAGATTCAGAGCCACCACCTCCAACCTAGAAATCAGAGCCACCTTCCCTTCCCTCCTTCTTTTTCTCAGTTCTCCCTCTGTGCAACCCCCCACCCCGTTGCTAATGGCCCTGCTCCCCTCCCATCCACCCTCCAGATCTCTTTTACCAGTATTGGGGGAGTCGATTGACCTCCTTCTCACCCCTGAATCTTTGGGACTGCAGGCCCGCTGCCCCACCATTACTTTAAATTCAGTTTAATGGTTATGTACCCCTCAGTTTGTCCTAGGTACCCCTGACCCTCTTTACTGAGGTGTAGCCTGTCCAGTGAAAGGTGTTTTATTTTATGCCCCACAATCCTCAATATAGGTGAACCTTCCACCCTGCACCATTTCTTCAGCCAGTCACTAAATTCCTCTATCCCTTTCTTCCTGAGTGTGCTGGCCCTTGGTACTAGCATCACCTCTGAGAAAGTCATCCAGGATCATGTTTCCTCCAGTAGGTCTTCCATAACACCTTGAATCCACCTTGCACTACCTTCATCTCCTCCCCAGTTAGGTTGTTGGTACCCATGTGTAGAACTAAATTTAGTTTCCTCCAACCCTCCTTACTATTTCACTGCTTCTAGGCACACCTTCCCGCTGTCATCCCTGGCATGCAAACCACCCTCCTTCTTGCATTTGGGTCTCCTTCCTTCCCAGTGAATACCCTTAATTAGAAGGCAGCGGCCTGCAGTTCAATGGACAAGCAACTAGCACACTTTCCTGAGCTATAAAGCAGTTCCTCTCAGGCTCCTTTTGAAGCACTTTTTCTTTGCTGGCCGGAGGCTCTGTCTGTCTGTCCTCAGCAGCTGGCTGGGGCCTGTGCCCCCCGCCCCCACCTTGCTGCTTCTGTTTGTCTCTGCTGGACTTCTGTGTTTGTTTCTTGCTTCTGGTTTGTATTTTGCCTCCAGCTGTGTGCTTCTCTAGGTCATTACTCCTTGGGGTAGATATTCAAAGGGGTTGCCTGAAGCACCGGATGCGTGCACACCCCTGCAATTCGCCCCAGCGTGATATTCAAAGGTGACTTACAGCGACGTCCCAATGCGGGAGCGATTGATAATGTAAATCCATGCATCTGCAGGGGCGTGCCCATGCATATGGGCACATCCCAATATTTAGCCGGGATGTGCAGCGCACCTGCTGGCACAACCCCAGATGTGCCACATACCGGGCTAAAGCTGAGCCAAAAAAGGGCCCAAATTCCGGCCACCCACAGGGGGTGGCTGTACTGCAAGGTCCAACTCAGCAGCCACCAGCCGTGGGTGGCCACCCGCCCAGCAGGAACACCGTCTACAAGCATCCAAACCCCCTGGTGGTCCAGTCATCCCCCACCCTCCTGTATGCCCGATCATGGGCATTTGTAATAAAAGTACATACCCTGGTAGTCTAGTGGTCCCCGTCCCCTCCCGTAGCCCGATCATCCAAAAGGACATCTATGGAGCAGCCCTGGTGGTCTGGTGTTACACCCACCCCTGAAGCCCCCATCACAGGTGTAAAGTCGAAACAAGAGTCCCTGGTGGACCAGTGGCACCCCACCCCTACCACCCATGAGAGGACCCTGATCACCCAGCCCCCATCGGTGGGTGGCTGCAACCCTACTGCATACTGCCCGCTTGCTTGCTGAATGACAGCTTACAGTAGGACCTGTAAGCCTATTGGTCTAGGGTAGACCAATGGGCTTGCAGGCCATACTGTACCAGACAGGCACAAATATGTGAATGAAGTCATTCACATATTGGTGTCTGTGTAGTACAGTATGGCTTACAAGCCCAGTGGTCCACATTGTGAGCCAACAGGCTTACAGCTCCTACTGTAAGCTGTCTTTTGGCGGGTGACCAGGTGGCATGCAGGCAGGGTGCAGCCACCCACCAATGATGGGGGGGCCTGGGTGGCCAGGGGTTCCCTGTGGAAGGGAGGGGTGGGGGTGCCTCAGGACCACAAGGGATTCTCATTTCGACTTTGTACCTGCGATCGGGGCTTCAGGGGGTTGGGGAGCAACACTAGACTACCAGGGCATTCCATAGATGCCCTTTCGGACCATCGAGGCTACAGGAGGGGAGGGGGGACAACTAGACAACAGGGTAGTGAATTCCATACAGATGCCTGCGATCGGGCATATGGGGGGGGCCACTAGACTACCAGGGTTTGTAATTGCATTACAAATGCCCACGATCGGGCATACGGGAGGGTGGGGAGGTACACTAGACTACCAAGAATTCAACCCCATTGACACAGCTACACAGGGCGCCAGGCGCATTTCACCGGGTTGCCCTGCGCAACACATGCAAATGGGGTCATAATGACCTGCAAATGGCCCCATTTGCACCATGCATACATTACGGCCTCATTTGCATGCCCAAGTCTGAATATCGCAGGTGCTGCACCCAGCACAACTACAGTTGCGCTGGCGCATTCTCAGTCCACCCTGTCTGGGGAATGCACTGGCGCATTGTCACTACACCATGCTCATTCCGTGCCATATTCAAAGGCGATTCGCCATGGCACATCGCCTTTGAATATCTTCTTGTCTTGGCCCCAGTACATCTCGGATGCCCTGCGCCTCCACTTGCACCATTGCCAGGTGCAGTCCGAATATCTAAAACACACACTAACACACTATTTGCCAGCAGACTAGGCCCCACGGTCTATCGAGTCTGCTCGAACCCCAGATCCCTAGTTGGGTGCCGAGGCCCTCCCTCCCCGCCTCCAGAAACCCCCATCATCCATCCCCACCCCTCCGGGACAGGCCATCATCTGATACATCCAATTTCTGTGTCTGTCCCACCCTAACTGAAGCCCTCCACTGTGGATCTCTGAACCAAGGGTCCACCACCCTCTCAGTGATAAACCTCCTCCTCTTTCCCCTCACCCTTCCACTTCCAACTTCAAACCATGCCCTCGTGATACCTCCCTGCTTTAGTCTAAAGATCCCTCCATGTTTACCCTATTTATTCCCTTGAGGTGCCAGAAGACCTCAATCATGTCCCCTGTCTCTCCTCTCCTCCAATGAAAACAGGCAGAGCTCCTCAGTCTGTCCTCATACGTCAAATCCTCTGACCCTCGTATCATCTTAGTTGCCCTCCTCTGTACCCTCTCCAGGAGCTGTATGTCCCTCTTCAAGTGTGGTCTCCAGTACTGTACACAGTACTCAAGGTGTGGTCTAACCAGTCCATTGTACAGCGGCAGAATCACTTCCTTGCTCCTAGAGGTGATCCCCCTTACAATGCATCCCAACATCCTGTTTGCCTTGCTAGCAGCTCTCCTGCACTGCTCAGAGTTATTCATACATGCATCCACCATGACCCCTAGGTCTTTTTCCCCTATTGAGGCCTCCAGTGCCTCCCCTCCCAGGGTGTACCTGTGTTTAGGTTTCCCGCCCAAGATGCAACACCTCGCACTTGGTGATATTGAAATTTAATTTCCATGTGTGAGCCCGCATTCCAGGGTGTCCAGGTCCCCTTGCAGGGCCAACCTCCCCTCTTCTCCCTCAACTACTGCTCCCATCTTGGAGTCATCCGTGAAGAGACTTATTTCACACCCTATACCCTCCCTGATGTCCGATATGTATGCATTAAACAGGATCAGATCCAGGACCAAGCCCTGTGGTAGCCCACTACCAACCTCTCTAGGGTTCGAGAGCTCCCCACAGACCACTACTCTCTGGGTGCATCCAGCTAGCCAGTTTTCAATCAATCTGACCATCAAAGGGCCTACTCCTAACCCCATCAGTTTCTCCACCAGACCATTGTGGGGGACAGAGTCAAATGCCTTGCTGAAGTCCAAGAATAATACATCCACAGGCTTTCCCCTGTCCAGTTCTGATGTTACCCATTCGTAGAACTCCACAAGATTGGTTTGACATGATCTACCTGGCACAAATCCATGTTGCCGACTATCCAGACCTCCCACCTCCTCCAAGTACACCCCCAATCGTTCCTTTAGTATACTCTCCATTAATTTTCCCACCACCGAGGTCAAACTGATGGGTCTATAGTTACCTGGTACTTCCCTCGACCCCCTTTATGGATTGGCACCACATGTTCCTCTCGCCAATCCTAAAGGTACCTCCCTGTCTTAAGTGACCTGTTGAAGAGCTCCGCCAGATTGCAGCCAGTATGTCCGCCAATTCCATAGTACTCTCAGATGAATGCCATCCGCCCAGGAGATTTGTCTTTCTTTAGGGCCTTGAGGGCTAACTACACCCTTTTGGCGGAGATAGCATCATCCGTCCCCTCCACCTTACTGGCCTTTTTATCCTTATCCAAATGTGACACCCCTGGGGTACCTCTCCCTCCCTCTTGCTCCATTTCTGTTGCTCCCCTGATACCACGCACTGCCACTTCTATCCCCATCGTGCCTTGCTTTGTAGATATCCCATCCCCCTCCCTAGTGAACACAGAGGCAAAGTACTCATTAAATACCTCTGCCTGGTCCCTCGCCTCTTCCACCCACCCTCCTTCTGATCTCAATCTGCTGAGATGGCCCTTAGTTTTTCTCAGCTCCCCAATGTACCAGAAGAACCCCTTTTCCCCTCCATGTATCCCCTGTGCCAGCCGCTGCTCTTTACTGGACTTTGCTCCCTCACCATCCGGGTGACTTTTCTAGATGCAAGATGGTACATTTCCTTATCCCTATCCCTCTTGTTGTTTTATATTTTTGTAGGCCGCCTTCTTTTCTCTGACTGCTACCTGTACCTCACTGGACCATCAGCATGGTTTATATGACCTTGCTCATACGTTTCAACTTAAGCAGATCCTGACTGCCTCTCATGAAGTCCCCGTTTATGACCTCCATCTCCTTTCCACACTTGTCATTGATGTAATCCCTTCAAGTGATCCTTGAGAATATTTCCCATGCCCACAAAGTCTGCCCCGAGTCCACTGCCAGTGTCCTAGATCTCCCCTCCCACCACTGCTTATTTGAAACCAGACAGTATTGTGGTCGCTCCCAGGTCAGGGGTCCTCTACAACCAGGTCCCTTACCAGATCTCCATCTGCCAGAACCACGTCCAAGACATGCCCCCTTGTGGGCTCCATCCACGCTGTGTTAAGAACACATCCTGGAAGCCGTCTAGCGTCTGCTCCTTGGCCACCTTAGAGGACATGGTTCCCCAGTTTGTACCTGGCATATTAAGGTCCCCATCAACACCACTCCTTCCCCTTTTGGTCCACACTGGGCAATGATGTTGTCCAGCAAACCATCCTCTAGAACATCACTCATCCCGGGGGGCCTATATAGTACACCCAGCTTGACCTTTTCTCCTGCTGGGGATCATAAGGTGACCCATAAGGCCTCCACGTTTCCCTCTGCCTCTTCTACCCTAACAATTTCTATGTCATCTCTAATGAACATAGCCACTTCACCCCCTCTACCCTCCTTTCTATCCTTCCTAAGCATAGTGTACCCCCGCACGTTTAGGTCCCAGTCATGGTTTTTGTTGGCCTACGTCTCTGTGACCACTGCCACATCCACCCCCGAACAGCATGGCCTGGAACTCTGGCAACTTGTTGCCCAAGCTCCTGGCATTTACTAACAGCAACCCCCTTATCCCTGATCCCTTTGTCGAACTCCACCCAGGTTCCTTATACTTCCATCCTCCCTCTGCTCCTCCTGAAACCTCCACCCCAGTCTGTTTCCTCCCTCCCTTGGGTTTGAAGGCACTCCCCTCATCTGGAGGAGGGCTTCTGGTCAGCCCTCCTTATCCCTTCCTCACAAGTTTAAACCCCACCTTTCTTGAATGTAGTCAGCCATCCCTGTTTAAGGACTTCCTTCCTAATGGGGGCAAGATGAAGCCTGTCCTTGGCATACAGTCCCTTATCCTCCCAAACTCCTTTCCAGTTCCCTAACACCCCAACCCACTCTCTTCACCCCATTTCCTGAGCCAGTCATTTACCTCTGTGATCTTCATTTTTTCTCCACTGAGGCCTTTGGTACTGGTAATATCTCGAAAATGTTGCATCCATTATCCGACAGACTCTGGCAAGTTCTTGGAACCTTGCTTGGATTTCAAAACACTATTTCCCTCTAGATCGTTAGTTCCCAAATGCACCAGAAATCGGTTTCCCTCCACAATCCCAACCAGTTCATACACCATGAACTTTGTTCTGTGCACTGTCAGCCCAGAGATACTCACTACCTTCACCTGGCCATGGCATCCACCCCCTGTCCCTCCCACTTGATACCCCTAATCATCGAGTCTCCCAATAACAGAACCTTAACACCACCATCATCCTTATGGTTACCTCCACTATGCCCTCTCAGCCCCCATCCCCCCTTTATTCGTGATCTCAATTCCATGGGAGTCTTCCTGCCTTATTAGAGACCCCCTTGTCACCCTCCCTTTCTGCCTCCTTCGTTATTTTGCCCACTTAACTCAGACTCCCTCTGAATAGGTGTCCCCTTTAACCCTCTCTTATCCGAACCATTTATCCTGGCCCTGATGGTTTCCCCTTCCCCACACCACCATCCTCCCTCTTGTAATAGTACCCCTGCCTCCAGAGGCTCTCTGTGGGTCCCCTTTAGCTAGGGTCCCATCCTTGGTACTGAACCCCCTGCTGAAAGGGGGCTCCTCTCCCACCTCCTTGTCTCCCAGTTTCTCTCCAGTCGTGCTCTCCTCCCTCATGTCTGCAAATATGTTGCATCTCCCCCATCTGCTTAACATTTATGTTTCCCTTTCTCCCTCTGGGACTATTTCTATCCTTTCCATTGCCGGTCTGTGATGCCCTATGGGTATCCGACTCCCTCCCCCCGGCCTCTGTATCAGTTTCCTCATTTCCACCAACCCCTTCCTCTTCCTGTAGGTTGCTTAGTAGCTCAAATTTATTGTGACACTCTATGTCAGCCTCCAGCAAGTAACCCGAGTTTCCCCTGACTGCACCTCTAAACTGCCCCTCTTCTTCCCCTCTTGCTCTGTTCTCCTTAGGATCTCCCTTCCCACAGTCTGCTGTTTTAGGCTTCCCCACAACAGCCCCTCCCTTCTCAATGTCTGCTCTACTAGGCTCCCCCACAACAGCCCCTCCTGACTCTTCCCCCTCCACTCTCTTTGTATTCAGAATGTTCACCCTGTACGCTTTCCCCTTAGCATCAACATCCCTATCTAAGGGTCCTCTATCCCTAATATCCCCCCTCCTGCTTGCTGTAACATAACATCCTGTAATTTCAGAGCGTTGCCCCAGCCTCCCCTCAGCCCACCCTTCTGCTGCCCATATCCACACTACTTATCCTTGGACACCCCCCAGCTCCCCCAGCTTACTCCTTAACCAATATACCTCACTCCTGAAACAAGATAGCTGTCTGCAGAGTGGGCAGCCTCCCTCTCTCCATGCCCAATTGAGAATTACTGCCATCTCACAGCCTGTGCAGCCTACAACCCTTCCGAAGATGCCTGCCATGGTGGAATATGGCCACCCTGTGTGTCCCCCTCTGTTTATAATGGCACACCCCCTTTTCTCAGTCCCTTCCCCCTGGAATACAGTTTCTCTCTATAATGACTGCAGTTATTTACAAACCCAATTTCAACCCCACCAATAAAGTTCCCAAGTCTCACAAACACATAAAGTCCAGTGTGTGTCCAGTCCCACTAACAGTGTGTGTATGTAGACATCAGGTACCGTATGATGTCACAGGCCACCAGTTCCTGTTGCTTTGAATTTCAGTCCCAAACAGAAAAATACAGCCCTTCAATCCCAACCCCAGTGGCTTTTCAGTATTTAAGAAAGCCTCCAAAACAGGATGGGTGGGAGGGCCCTTGTTTTCTGTGTTTGTGTGTCTTTGTTTTGGGCCTTGTTCCTGTTCTCCATGTTTGTATGTTTTGGTTTTGTCTTTAAGGGCTTTGTTTCTAAGCTCCTAGCATATTGTTACTCCAGAGATCATATTATTTGCTCTCAGCCACTCACAACTCTCAAATTACTTGCAATTCAACTGCAACAATTATATGTGTGTTCAGCTCAACCATAGCTGCTCTCCGTGCTGCACTTAATTATTTTCACCTGATTCAGGCTCACACTGAACCCTAGCTATGCAGCTCAGTCATGCTCTCTCAACTCATTCTATATTATCTTATTGCTGCAGTTTAATTGCACTGCCTGGTGATAGCTGCTTCAGAGCATGGTGTCTCCTTTCTTTCTATGTTAACTGAAGTTTACAACTCAGTGTACTCAATACAGATGCTGCTTCTATGTTTGTACACTCTGTTATACTCTGAGGTCAGCTAAGCTACTGCTGATGCTGTCAACTAGTTTCAATACCTGCATGTGGGTCTTGGCCCTTCCATCACTTTCTTGTTTTTCCTACGGTGGGGACTTGGAGGTGGTTGGGGAGTCGTGGCCCTGTGAGGCTAATTACTAATGTTCTAAATCCTGTCTCTGCCACCGACAAATCCTCACAGTATGGGTCACCTTTATTGGCTTTTTGAATGCCTGGCTGGCTTGCCCATTATTCACAGTGCTGCTTCATTGCTACTATGTTTTGCAGACCTAAGTGTAGGTCCAACTATTGCTACACTGTTACTGACTTATGTGCAGGTCCAGTCTTGCTTACGCAATCTTTGCTTCATGCCTACCACCATCCCCTCAGCTTCAGCCTCTGGGATGTCTGCTGCGCCATTACTCCATCCGACCTTTGCAAGGCCTCAGCACTTAACACTTATTCCCCATACCGAAAACAAGTGGTGAATTGCCAGTTGTTTTATTCTCAAAATCCCTTCATTTCTCAGTATTTGTACCATTCAACCATTCATTTTCCATTTTTGTCTTTACCCTTCATTTCTCTTCAAATACTCTTCAAATGGCTCATCTTTTGAGCAGTTTATTCTGAACCATTCATTTTCCATTTTTTTATTATTCTGAATTATTCATTTTTCATTTTTTATGTTTCATTGTCAACACTGCACCCAGTATCCATTCAAATAACCTTCAAATGAGCCATCTTGTAGCAGTTTATTTTAACCACTACATTTTTTTTTATTGTGGCTGCTTCAGTTATCTGCTTCACTTGATGTACGGAGGAGTTGGAGAAGTTCCCTTCGCCCCACCTGGGGGGGTATCCGGGATGCTTGAATGGTTCCGGGACCAGGGCACTTAATGGTAGCAGGCATCTTCAGGTCCTCCCAGCACAGCCTGAGTGATTGCACTGGGGACCCCGATTTAAGGGCAGCCATGGTGACAGAAGGGCCAACATAAAAAATGTAAGTAGCTCCTGCAAACCTTGGTTTGAATCCCACAGCACCCAACTGCATACTGTATGACCCTGAGCAAGTCACTTCCGTGTGCTCCCAGATCACACCTGTAAACAAGCTTTCAGCTTAGTGTGTCTCTCTTGGTTAAAAAAGAAAAGTAATAAAAAAAATAATATAGGGATCTTTCTGCAGGGCAATACAAAATTTGTATATACTTATCTGGTTATACTTTATTTTAAGTGTTGATTAACTACACTGTAGTCAACTTTAATGGTGCAAAACAACTGGGTACTCTTACAGAAATGTGTGGTTGAGCATTCACCAATGCTTCACCCATAGCAGGTTGAGCATCAACTAAAAATACATTGAAATGATAAATTTAGTTGAGTGCTAGGTGTTGAGCACTTGAACTAAACCAGCATTCAATGAAAACTCAACTTGCACAGTTGAATCCTTGTAGAGTTTTTAAATTAGTAATTGAGTACTGGTTGAGGACGGACTTTAGTTTTAGAATATATTAATTAGAGATTAGGTTGAGCACAGATTGAGAGTCCCAAAAATCTGTGTGATGCCTCATTATGTCCAGCTTGCACTACTGGATATCATTACCTTTATGTTACTTTCATGTTCCTGTATTCTTACATAAAATTTCTTGTGATCTGTCCCACATATAGTTTGTCACAAGGACATTGTAAGATAAATAACACCTTGTGAATTGCATGTTATATGTTGCTTTATGCCAAATTTCCTACCATTGAGGGTGTATGAAGTCCTGTTTTTTACTGGTATGACTGTAAACAAAACAACGGCCACAAGGGACTATCCCTGGTTGCAGTGGGCATAAGAGTAACTCTTGGATTGGATGGACAGACAGGACATAATGGTGCATCACTCAGGTTTTGAGAACTTGTACTGCCATATGGCAGAGGGGTGCTTATATGGCAAAACATTGGACTGTGCTGAAATGAAGTGGATATTTGTTATGGATGTTTTGAATCCTAGAGTTAGAATGAACACTGACACTAATTGGTCCTCTTGTTGGTAGACATTACGAAGGCTGAAGTGGAGTGGATATAATCCAAGAAATTTGTAGTAAAAGATCAGAATCTTTTAGCTAATCATATTAATTTCTAGTTTGGTTCCACCCCTGTCCCCCCTCCCCCCACCCCCATGGCCACCATGCTTTCTCATATAGTTTCTTCCCTTACTTAGTTCATGCATTTTAAAACATAAAATTAAGATAAGGGAGAACATCTAGAATAAAACAAGTAGCAGGGACCTACTGATGGGAAACACTTATTGCCTCCTGAAGGCATCAGGTACCTGAATCCCCCACCCAAATCTACTTGTCCTGCTGTGCCACTCCTCAGCCTCTGTTGGGAAGCAGGCAAGAAGCAGGACTCAAGTGTCCCATGCCCCAAGGGAAGAGAGCTGTCGTTGGTATGCTAAATCCTCCCTCCCTCAGCTGCCCCTCCTTCCAATATGGCACTAGTCCGTTCTTGAACAGGGTCACCAGCATGGGTGGAGCTAAGGTATCCAGCACCTGCACTCCATATCACCAGGCCGACTTCACTTTAGCAACTTTATTTAAAATTGAAAGCCAGACCTATTGGTCGTCTAGTCAGACTAACTGGACAGGTGCACATTGCATGGTTCAGATGGTCTAACTGGCGCAACCAGAGTGGGTGTGACTTGTGTGGTCTGGCTAGACCAGTTGGTGCAATTTTGCCATTTACTCGATCCATTGGTGATGGTCCAGATTTCATGTAGGATGATGCGAAGGAGTGAAATCTGTACGCTGGACTCTCACTGGACCAAAAGCGGTTAAAGGTTTGATTTTGGGTCCAGGGTCCAGATTCACCATACCCTCACCTAGATGAAATTAGAATCAGCCAGAATGGGTGGACCAAAATGTTATAAAGCAAGATAGTCAAGCCAGATTGTGCTGCGCTTAATGGTTTAGCCATAGCGGCCAGTTACCAGTCTGCATCCAGCAGTACAGATTTTACCAAGTCATCAATCACGAACAAAAAGTGAAAGTAATGGTGCATGAACAATAAAGAAGGTAGAAGTAATAAATTCCAGAAAAAAAAGGTAAAAGGTGCACATAGTGATTTCTTTATCAATGTCAGCATCCTTTGCACACTCTCTCTATAAGTGTCCTTGATTTGGAACTACATTTTCTCAGAAATTTAATTGGCATTACCAAACACTACTTTAGATTTATTTATTTATTTATTTAGACAGCAGTTTGGAAAACCTGGTGCACCCCATGGAGTTGATATTGCTACTCTTCTTGAAAGTTAACCTTTTTTTTTTTGCATATAAGCCCCCAATCTCTGCCTCCTCCTCCTTTGCAGGCATTTCCTCTGTCCCATGTATAGTTACTGTAGGCAACATCCTCAATTTATCCCTCAGAGTTGCTGATCCATCATGTGATCAGTCGGTGTACTTAAAAGCCAATGTATTGGAGAGATGACGTGCACATGCACTTTCCCATTTCAGAGGCTATAAGGCTTAAAGTTTAAGCTAAAAAACTCCCTCTTCTGCTAGGGACACAAACAAATGCATCTTATTACTGCCCCCTCACTACCTCCAACTCAAAAACTACATCTGAGCTCTCACACAGTAATTCTCAGTTGTAATGTGACAATTAGTGTTGTTCCAGCATGACTGTGTTTGCATTCGCACTGTTTGACCCCACATACAACCCGACTGATGTATTTTTGGGTGGCACATAAGAGCCATTTTGAAAACTGCAGGAAGCAGCAGTTACTGGCACAGAACTCAAAAGAGAGAGACTTCCTTTGCAGTTCTATGCTGTGGAGGCAACTGATGTAACTGGGATTGGCATGGAAACCCTCGGGACACTTGGGCCATTGTGGATGTGCATATTGAAAGAGTTGGGCACCACGAGCAAGGAATCCAAACAAGCAGACTAGGAGTCCCAGGGATTGGTGGGTGAAGACCACAGGCCATGGTTGTGTGGGAGGAGAGGGCAGTGATAATGACAGTGGGGACCAGATTGGAGGGTTTGCAGTGGTGGCCGGAATCCACAGGCTCATCACTCAGACAGGTGGCAGGGTGGCTTGACAGACAAGATGATATTGTGGAGATGTACATGTGCCAGAGGGTAGGAAAGGAACATTAAATCATATGTGTGACAGAGGTGAATATGTTTTTCAATGTGTGCTAGTGGGACTGATTGTCTGGGTGAAGTGATGACAGCATTGTTTGTATGGTGGGATGGGGAAATCAGCTGATCATTTTTGTGGTGGAGCCAGTCATCAGATAGGGTATCTGGTAATGTCAGTGTCAGTGGCTCAACAGGTAAGCACACTTGCCTCTGAGGCCGGGAGATCAGAGGGCTGTGGGTTCAGTTCCCACATCTGGCACTTGGGTTAATATCCCAGTACTGACACCGTAGTGCAGCATGAGAGGGGTGCTGCACTTCTGAGGTGCCATCTTTCAGATGAAACATTAAACCGAGGTCCCATCTGCCTGGATTGGTGGTAGTTCAGGTGGATGTTAAAGATCCCATGGCACTTATCGAAAAGAGTAGGAGGACTTTTATTGAAAAGAGGACTCCAGACAAGCATTGAATACAGTACAAATAAACAAATACATACAAAAATAGAGCAGGGAACATCTTAACAGAAACAGAAGACACAGAAAAAAGTAATCATCCCAGCCACTGTTCACAATTCACCCAGAAAGAAAAACATTTCACCCGGCCATATATAGTCATATCAGATTCATAAATCTTCCATAAAGTAGGCGTAATATTAAAAGAGTTCCTCAAAGGAAACTATCGCTGCTGAGTAGACCAAAAGCATCTAGACTGCCAAATATAAAAACGAATAACAAAAAAAACTAATAGTAATGTGTCAGCAGGATGCACAGACCATTCACCCCTATTTGTACCGTACATTAGAGTCGCATAAGAAATCGATTTAAATAAAGGCTCTTTCCATCTTGTTGCCAACAGAACCCAAAAAGATTTAATATATGGACAATCCAAAAAAAGGTGTTCCTGCGTTTCTAACAATGATACACATGTCACTTGGGTACACCACCTATCACTAAGCTGTTTATGTTTTGCATATTACCCACTGGTAATCTGCCATAAGAACTCAACCAAACACTATCCCATATAAAGTCAGGTAAACATTTACTGGAGTAGCAATAGAACTCTTTATTGGGACTGAGGAGGACAATCTGGAAAAGCAAAATATCATAAAATCAGATAAAACAATTGAACTGTATAATTGCTTCCTATTCATTGTTTCCAAATGAGAAGCAGTGATCTTCCATTTCAATAAAGATGAAAGGCCTCCATGCCATACTTGGGAAACAAAGGAAGCCGAGTAAAAGAAGTCGACTTGCCTCGCTTCCACAGTGGTAAACCCACCAAAAACCATAATCTAACTAAAGGAAACCAAACCTTCATACCAGGCCTTAGTAGAGGACTGAAATTGTAGGAAAGAAAAACACTAAGAAAAAATGCCACTGGGTGAATCATTCCAACCCCATCTTGTCGAATACTCCTATAAGTGAAGCCTCTTTTAATGGGATTCAGTCTACTTCCCAAAGGCTTGGAAAAAACACTATATAGGGAAGTAAATAGAGACATCGGAGTGGAAACACATAACTAACATACAAAAAAAGGCAACAAAGGTTTTAATAAGCAGTACACATTTCCGTTTAGCTATTTGTTTACCCTTCCATCTCGCTACCATCGACTGAGCTATACCTAATTTATGAAACCAATTAGCATACGTCATATCACCATCACTAAATTCGATTCCTAAGATAGTTATCGGATCTTTAGAAATTAAAACATCAGCAAGGGTACTGGTATCCAGGATGCTAGAGGTACCAAAGGAAACCTCTACTCTGCTCATAATTAATCTTCAGACCAGAAACACTAGAAAACAAATTCAACACATTACTTACTATGGGACCTTCCGCAACCTCTGAAAGACAAATAACCAAGTCATCAGCATATGCAAGAATCTTAATGGGTAAGACCCTATCAGCAATACTTACTCCTGCCAGACCATCATGAACACTAATCATACGGAGTAACACATCAATAAAAAACACATATAAAACTGGACTCATGGGGCATCCCTGCCAAACCCCTCTCTGTACAGCCACTGGAGTACCAAGCCATCCATTCACGTTCGGTAGAAGAGAAGCTGAATGATATGATATCTGTATCCAATCAAGAAAATCCTGTGGCAAACCATAAGCACGTAACACAGAAAACAGAAACCTATGGGAAACATGATCAAAAGCTTTTTCTTGATCAAGACTAAGTAAATACCCTTTCAGTAAACCTGACTGTGATGCAGAAAAAGTTCCGTAATAACAATAAATTATCATTTTGGGTTCTACCTGGAATTGAACAAGCTCGGTAAGGACTTATCAATTTATCCACTACAATAGTCAATCTATAAAAAATTTTACTTAAGATTTTTAAGTCCGTATTTAATAAACTCAATGTCCTCCAATTACTCAAATCTGTTTTCAGACCTTTTTATAAAGCAAAACCACCAACGCTTGATTCATTGAGGGAGCTAACCGAGAAGTCAACAACATTTGGTTAAACACCACAGTCAAAATTGGAACCAAATCTTCATGAAAAGTCTGGTAAAAAAACACTCCAAGTCCATCCGTACCCGGCGAGGAATCTACATTCAATGAAAAAATAGCATCTCTTAATTCGGATTCAGAAATATCACTCAACATCTGCTGGCTTTCAACTGCAGATAACTGAGGTATTTGTAAACAATCAAAGTCTATCAATCCGCTCTGAACCTCATCATCTTTCTGATATAAAGTTCCCAAATAACATCCAACTACCTCAAGTAGTGCCAAAGGAGTCTTAACCAAGTCACCCGATTCAGTTGTTAATTCTGTAATAAAACATTTACCTACCCTGTGTTTACAATCTTGAAAGGGATCCAATGCACCCTTGTGCAATTTCAGACCAAACCTGTGTTCATGGTCTAAAGACTTAGCCCTATCATATCTATATTCCAACAGACAATTTTTGACATTTCTAATTTGAGTACTATAATCAAACCCCTCAGTCTCCGTTAAAGATATCAATTTTGCAACTGTGCTCTGTGGCGTAAATATTCCAAATACTGTGAAGTACTCTTAGAGTGAGGTAAGTCTGGAAAAAGTTTTCCAGTCCTTCTTAGTATCCTCCCCCAAGAAGCAGCATCATCATAAAATCAAAACAAAAAGCCTAGCATGCAATTCTGACTTCCAAGCTCGTTTAAGAGGTTCTTCAGTCAATAGGGAGGAATTCAACCTCCACAAATTCTTTTTACATCGAGGAATACCTTCCCAGGTCAAGCAAACCGTAAGAGACTTATGATCAGAGAATTCCCATACCCTTAAATTAACTGAAGTGACTTGTAGAACAACAGAAAGGAAAATGAAATCTATCCTGGTGGACAATGTATTTTTAAAAAATGTCTTACCACCCTCAGAATGGACACTACGATATGCATCTTTGAGCTGAGCAGTATCTAATATCTGTATCAACTTATGAGAGTCACAAAACAATTTAGACGTCTTCATACCTTTATCTCTAATACTAAGAGCACAATTAAAATCACCATCCCAAACTATTAAACGAGAAGTATACAAATAGGGTTGAATGTCTTGTAGTAGTGCAACCTGGAGCGCTTTGGTCTGCAGAGCGTAAATATTAATTAATCAAATCTTTCTCCCCAAAATTAAGATCAAGTAGCAACGCATGTCTCAGAAAATGTCCACCATCCTAGATACTTTTAACTCCGAATTAGTAAATAACACCCAACCCCTTCACAAGGGATTCCCCATTCGACCAAAAGACACTCCCGAAGACCATAGGTTTCGAGCACATTGCACTTCACAAATAGTTTTTAACCTTGTATCCTGGAGACAAATCACATCACTGCGTAATTGTTGTAAACAGGACATAGTAGTGACCATCTTCTTGTAACTCTTAATACTACTAACATTAATAGTTGTAAACGTTAAAGAAGCCATAATAATAGTGAGACAAAGAAAAGTAAGATGATAACCCATATCCATGCAGAAATCAGGTGACTTTGGAAACCCGTCTACGCTAAGAGCATCTAGGAAGACCCTCAACCTGTGCCACTTCACCATCATCACCTTCTGAAAAATTGACAGTGACCACAGAAGCTCTGGAAGAAAGATCTGAGTCTTCACCATCAGAGTCTTCCTTAGACCCCAAAACAGCAAAGCTGTTGTCTAGTTTCCACGACTCAGAAGTAACTCCACTAGTAGAGTCCATAGGTACTTGCCGAGCAGGAACAGGCTTCCCTGATCTATGAGCGTTTTTGGCAGCAACCTTTTAAAGGCAACACTTGTGATGGAGGAGAGGCATCTCCAGATCATCTGACTTTTCACATAAAGATAAATCAGGCGTGAGGTAATAAGACAACAATAGGAACTACTGGTGAAAGCTGGGTCATGGTAGCCGGCAATTCAACGAACAGAATCTCCTGAACCAGCGTCTTGAACTATTAAAGAGGACCCACTAGGTAATGGTGACTTAGGAAGTGAGTCTCCACCAGTAGGGGAGGGACAGGGACTGACTCAGCATGCTGAGCAACTACAATCAAGCCTTCATGTGAAGGACAATCATCCCTATTATGGGATGCCCAAGGACATTTAGCATATCCATGTCCAGTCTGTTCACATAAATTACATTTAAATAGATGAAGGCACGTAGCAGCCAAATGCCCAAATTCAAAACAATGGGAACAACGAGGGGTGTCACAGGTTGTATTGAGATGAGTTCTAGAACCACATTTAAAACAGGACTTCGGCTGACCAACATAAAATAAACTACCTCTATCTTTCCCCCCAAAAAAAACTACTGGGCAAATGCTGAGGGCCATTATTTGAGGCAAAAAGTTTTACCCTTAATTTCCAACCCCATTCCAAATTTGCTCACTATCAAGAATTGGTACAGGTTTATCCAGAACTTCACATCTTCTCGCAGCCAGAAAAGAATATCCTCAATATGTACTCCTCATTCACGAAACATAATTGTAATCAACTTAACAGATGGTTTAGTAAGGGGCACAGCAAAAAGGTATCCAGAGTGGAGAATTCTTAACTACCTGAAAAGTTGTCCAACGCTCCAAACCTGAAAGGGTTTTGAAACTAATATCATAGTTGGAGTTACCCAAATGAATCAGCGCATATATGTCTGCAGACAAAACTTTATAGACCCTTTTAGCAAAACTTTAGCAATATAAAGTCTATCGGGCAAATCTTCCAAGCCACCCTTATAAATCAGAGCGAACAGCATTTCTATGGGGCGCAGGTTCACCCTTGTTAGAAAATAAGTCAGAAAGCTTGAATTGGGGGGGGGCCCTTATCTGCCTGCACAGGGTCAGAATCAGACACTTTAGAAATAACACTTGAAGTAGATAACAAGTCAACCTGTGTAGAAACCGCAGTAACAGGTAAAACTGAATTAGACTGTTTAGGTGTTACAAAAGTAGATTCAGTACATGGTAAGGTACGTAATGCCACTGAGTCAACAACAGGGGATCGATAGTACTGTACTGCTGTATCTTTTGGATCCGGCACCCAGGTACCATTAGGGTGTCGCAACCACCCCGCTGCCACTATTGCTTTTTCAGGCGACCAACTAGAAGAATCAGTAAGAGCCATTGAGGTTTTTAAACTCTGCACAGCAGGAGAACACTGAATGTTTGGGGAAAGATGCGAGTCAGACACTTCTATAGGTGTATCAGGGCCAAGTTCAACATTTCCCACTTCCTTACGTAAGTCCCTTCCCATCTCAGCTGAAACCACAGTGTTATTTAACACCACCTCACCCTGCTTGACAATGTTAGTCATACCCATACGTTTCGTCGGGAATTCCGCTGCTGAAAGAACCAAACCTCGCGGTGCAGTTGCTTCAGTATCCCGACTGCCAAACTCCGAATCTCGGGCAGACAAACGAACAGGTCCTGTCTGAATTTGAGGAACAAGGCTGGACTGCATCCGAGGAGCAGGAACGCTCTGCTGCACTCTAAATCCGACGTCACAATGCCGCGACCAGGAAGTACGGGAAGTCGAAGCGGACAAAACTGGAGAACCAGAACGCAATGCAGCAATTTCATTTTGCAACTGTGCCTTACGACGCGTACATTGCTCAGCAGCAGTCATCACTTCATTCAGCAAACGTTCCTTCAAAGTAAGTTCAGAACTCGATTCAATTGTTGTAGCACACAGTTCAGGATTCTCAACCACCTCAGCAAGCACTGTTTCATTTGTGTCAAAAAACTCCATAGGCAAGGAAGCGTCTTGGAGAACAGCAACCAAATTCTCAGCCTCAGGTTCAACAGGAGCAGGGGAGGAGGCCCACTCCCCTGTCCCAGTCACTTCCATCTCCTCCGAAGGCAGAGCAGAAGTGGCCATCTTGCGTCCGACAGCCAAAGGTTCCCCCTCTGACAAGTAGGGGAATTTCCCCGGTGTCCTGGCCAAATTTCCCTCATTCACTATAAATACCACCAACAGCTTAATCTGATTCAAGGTCAGTTGGCATTCATCTGTATCCTCCTCCCCCGGGTCGTGCCTGAAAATAGGCAGGATTTGTCTAGTGCACTTACCCGGTCAACAAAAACTAAATAAATAAATTGTTACTGGCCGTCATGAGAATTCAATTGTCATCTCCTTTATTGCTGGAGTGTTCTGATCTGACTCAAGAAAGTAAGGGATTTTACTTATTAAGCAAACAGGAGGGGTGGGACTGAAGGGCTCTGAAGGGTAGAAATTAGTATTTTTTAATGTATCTATTTCTCCTTTGCTTTGGCGACAGGATATACCTCATACTGGTCAGCTAGGTCCTTGCAAGGATCTTGGATAGTATGATGCTTGTCAAGTACTCCCCCCAACACTTGTGTAGAGGGCATATGTCATAAGGGAACCCCAGTGGTAAAGTGGGGAGGGTGGTGGTAAGAGCAGGAGATCAAGTAGGGTCTGCAGTAATACAGTTGGTATGAGAAAAATAGGCAGACCAGGTGGGCCAAACAGTCCTTATCGGCCATCCAGTTCTATGTTTCTTTTGATGTGACATGGAACAGTTCAGGCAGGGGAGGGCCACTTCAAATCAGGTTACATGCCAGGGCAGGAGCTTGGAGGTCAGAGGTCTGGATAGGTCTATGCACAGCAGCACACTTAGTGCAATAAAAACAACTGGGGTTAGTAATGGCAGTCAGATGCACTCGGTGATCCAAGCAGTGCTAGCAATCTTGCTGAACTGAGACAGATGGTGGGAGAACTGGGGCTGGCCAGTGAGGAGGAAAAATAGAGAGGTGGAAGTGTGGGGTTATGTGGAGATCAAGAGGATGGTATCTGCCTCACAAAGGACTTGAGAAGAGGATTAACCGTGTCTGCAGCACCAGTCCAGGCAGAAGACAATTCCAGAAAGGTCCATCCAGTACAAGTGACAACAGTAGAGTCCAGCATGCAGTACAAAAGTAAGTACAACAAAAATTCCTCATGCTGACTTCTGGTGACGCAGCATACCTAATAGTGGCTTAGCTCCACTGCTCCTGAGCTCCGGGTTGTGTAAAATAATAATCGATAACCATCCAGCCAATATCTCGAAGTTTGAGATCCCTGCATGCTAGACGGTACTGGGCATGATGGGGAAAACTAAAAAGAAAGATTTTGCCGTGACACCCAAACGCTCTGCATTACTCACAGAGGATCGGCCTGTTAGTCCCTCTCCATTGTGGTCCTCAGTTGTAATGGCCTCAAGAAGGACTCAGAATCTGAATCTACATCTACATTCACTAAGGCCAATGGCAGCACATACTAAGTATTCTTCATCGGATTGACTCCAAAATCTCTGCCTACAAACAGACTTTAAAAAACTTGAATCCATACAGCTGCCATGGAAACCCATCTAGACACCTTACAGAACGAGCACATGGCATACGGTTATTCCCTGGCATTTCTACATTGGAGGGAACAAGAGCTAATGCACAGGGCAGAAGAAGCAGAAGCCAGAGCCAGAAGGAATAATATCCGAATCTTCTGATTTCCTGAGGGCAGTGAGCAGGAAGATATGGTAGGGTACCTGGTGACATAGCTGCAACAGGAGCTCAATTTACCAGATAATTTTGAGTTCACCATTAAGAGGGCTCACGGGGTGGTTGCCCCAAAGCCTAAACCAGGGGCTCCCCCCAGGTTCATCGTGGTGAAATTTCTGAAATTTCCTACCAAGGAGAAAATTTTGAGATTATAGCCTGGGGGAAGAGAGACTTAAATCTGAACGGTCAAAAAGTCTATTTTGACCAGGACATCCCCCCAGGCATGATGGCTAAATGGAAAAAAGGGCTCCAAGTAGTGAAAACTCTGCAGGGAAGGAGTTGAGGGCCTATTTCCGTTATCCATCACAGCCGTGGTTACATGATGGAGAGGTATGCAGATATATGACAATCTCTTGCAAGCAACCCGGTGTTGGAGAGGCTGGGTATTCGAACCGGATACCAGTAAAGAACAAGCAGAATTCAAGATTGAAAACCTGCTGTGGGAAAAGCTCCAGGAGGCGGCACCCCAAAGAAGAAATGATTCTGTCCTACCTCTACATGGATGTGGCCTGGTGGGTTCTTCCCTGACAGCTCCCTCCTTGAATCTGCAAGCTTGCTGGAGGTAACTCTTGCAGGCTTCATTTTGGGGTCTCCCCAGGTTTCTGGATCCTGGTTTTTTGGTCCCCAAGGTGCAGTCCGGTTGTGCTTGGTACGATTTCCTGAGTTTGGCATCTTCAGTCTCAGGGAAGAACTATTGGGACTTGGTGCCGGTTTCCCTGATGGTGGCCTTGATGATGGAACATCTTTCCTGTGTGTTCCTTAAGAGCTCCCCCTTACCATGAGACCGTGTAACACCCACACAGACCATGCGACTGATGCCCTATAGACTGAAGGCTATCATCTTATTCAAAATACACACCGAGCTGTTGTGAGTTTCTACGAACACTATAGGTTTAATACTTTTATTAACTCTGACTCTCCTGTTAAATAATGAGTAAAGGTGGGAGAATTAAAATTTAGAGCACACCATCTTAATGCCCAGGAGGGAGCAGACAAAGGGTCAATAGTTAAAAGCAAACACCTATTTGTATAAGGAGATTTTTAGATATAATCCTCAGTCCTGTTATTTAAGAAGGCTGTTGTCAGGGAGGGGGTAATGGGTAGTTAATGTGAACTCAGCTTCCACTCCACACTCCAAATCTGATTAAGTTTGAAGTTATTTCACTCAGTGCTTTAGAAGGTTATCTTTATACAAGAGCTACGTGTCCTATGTGGATTGACATCAGTTTCCACTCAGCGTGCAGTAGCTTATTTTGCTTGGAATTTGCTCTCTGTCAGTGTTCTATGAGATTTTCCTCCCTGCAAGGTATCTTACATCCTATTTGGATACCGAAGACCAAATTTGACAGGTGTAGAATAGTTCATTCAGCAGGATTGGTTATTTAAAAAGTTTTTATTAACTCAGGGATAGGTTACATACTCCCCCTTTTTCTCCTCAATGGATGGCAGGTCTTGTTTAAATCTTTGGACCCGGGGCCAACAGATGGGGGCATTGGGCCCTGTCTCCTCGAAAGTCCTTTTACTAGGAGGGCAGGTGTACCTCGGCCAGAGGTGGCAGGTTGAGTTACTCTTTGCACAGAGAGTGCTATACTCTTCTAAAACTTTTGGAGGGCTTTGTGTCCTCAGTGACTGACCTGCGACTGCAGGAGGTCACACGGGTAAAGCTAAAATTTTTAGCTTTGTACCCTACGGCGGTTATGCCATCATCTCTGCTCAAGTCCATTAGACGGTTTCTACTACACTTTTGGTTACTCTGCATCTCCAATTGAGATTGCTAGTTAACATAAATGTTCTCTGGTAGTTTTTTTTTTTGAATGTTGTAGTGTTTTATTGTTCAACATGTTTTGTGTGGGCTCTGGGATTGGACAATGGAGGGGGATGATAGGGAGGGGGATAGATAATTTACTTATTTTCTTTCTTAATGGGGTCACTTAATATTTGCACAGTGAATGTGAAAGGTATCAATAATGTAACTAAAAGGGCCAGAATTTTGAAAGAACTGAAAGACTTGCATTGTGATATAGTGTGCTTACAAGAAATCAAGCTCTCTGCGCTAGAGCACACTAAGGAAATCATGGGTTGGCACGGTGTTCTCAGATTCACACCACTTGTTCCCTAAAGCTGGTACAACTATTTTATTGAAGAGGGGGCTCCCATTTAAGATTTGCTCAGTTTTAAAGGAAGGTAGTGGCAGATGGGTGTTATTATCTGGGGAGCTGTGGGGTCAACTCACACATGTTTTGTCAGTATATGCCCCACTCCCCTTCTGACACTTTTAGAGCCTATTTTCAATTATAGGAACTTGGAGCCTAGCCACCTCCTAGTGGCTGGTGACTGGAATTACATGGAAAATTGCAATTTAGATAGGAACCCACCTAGTGCAAGAGGTATGGTGGTGTTCCAGACTCTAGAACCCTTGTTACAGAGTCAGGTATGGTGGACCTGTGTCGGTGGCAAAATCCATCAGCTAAAATTACACTTTCTATGCCCCAGCGGTCAATGCCTACTCTGACTGGACAGGATATACTCCTGGCAATCAGAGGCTCATGTGTTTGAAGAGTTCGGATACATCCAGTGTCTTTTCGGATCATGCTTTGGTCCAAGTGTGGCAGTCTGGGAATCGAGAACCCCAATGGGTTCCTGGCAGTTGGACCCTGATATTTTACTGGATAAGACCCTTGTAGTAAAAGTGAAGTAGGATATCAAGTGGTACCTTGAAGAGAACAAGGTAGCAGACACTCCAGTAAAATATATTTGGGACGCCCTCAAGGCGGTGCTACAGGGCAAATTTATCAGCCATACCGCGTATCAGAATAAGGCACATAAAGCTAAGTTATTTCAAGCTCTGGCCTCCATAGCTTCACTGGAAATGGAGCATAAACTAACCCGAGACCCCACCACATATCAAAATTGCAAGCAGCCAGGGAGGTATATAATCAATTGATGATACATCATACTCTCAATTCCCTTCATTTCACAGATCAAAGATACTACGAGGGAGGGGATAGGGCAGGTAAGTTATTAGCCATGAGCCTTTGAAAGCAGGAACTGGGCAGGTATATCTCCAAAATCAGAAATACGAAGGGAGCAGGGGAACCACTGGTTAAACCCTCTGTGATAGCTGGGGCGTCTGTGGACTTTTATTCCCAGCTTTATAGACAAGAAAGGTGTATTGATCATAGCCAGAGAATAGACCTTTCTGGAGAAGGTGGAGCTCCCTGTTCTCACTGCGGAGCAAGCCACCAGCTTTGAATGCCCATTCACTGAGGAGGAACTATATTCAGCGATTGCCTCCTTGAGTTCCGGTAAGGCGCCCGGACCAGATGGCTTTATAGTTGAATTTTACAAAGTATTTAGGAGGGAGGTATCTCCAATTTTGTTAGCTGTTTGTAATGAGGTCTATGTATAGGGTGCAATTCCTGAGTCTTGGGAGAGGCTGTTATCTCAGTTTTGCCAAAATCGGAAAGGATCTGGTGAAGTCGTCAGTTATTGACCAATCTCCCTGCTAAATGTGGATGCAAAACTTTTCAACGTTAGTTGGAGAGAGACTAATGGGGATTGTTCCAGGCCTGGTGCATTCCAACCAAACGGATTGTCCCCAGATGGCACATGCAGGATAATATCGGCTCTTACTAATGTACTGTTCTCGGTTCCTCACTCCACACCTCCCCGGGACTTAGAGCTGTAATTTCATTAGACACCAAAAGGCATTTGATCATTTGGATTGGATGTTCATAAATTAAACATTAGCAAAATTCAATTTGGGAGCAAAATTAAGGATTAGCTATCAATCTGTATAGTAACCCGGAGCTAGAGTCAGAGCTAATGAGGTTTTCTCAGGTGAGGTTCAGGATAGAAAGAGGGACTAGACAGGGCTGTCCGCTCTCCCTCTACTGTTCACATTAAATATGGAGCCCCTGCGGCCAGGATAAAAGCAATTAGAATCATGAAAGGAATTGGGGTGGATGGGACCAAGGTCCAGATAACCCTCTATGCCGATGATACTTTACTGTATTTGGATGACCAGGTGAACTCAGTCCCACAGGTGTTATCTCTTATACAAAGAATTCAGGTTCATCTCAGGGTTCTGGGTAAACAAGTCTAAGACGGAGATGCTCCCTATCTCTAAGCCGGGGCAGGGAGGCCTCCCTCTAGTAGGTGCATTCCGTTGGGCCAAGGAGGGTGTCCGTTACTTAGGAGTATGGATACTGGAAAATTTAGATATGTTATATATATAACCCCTAGGTGGCGCTATCCCAAGGGCTACTACCCCTGCCTGCTTGGCTAGTAGCAGGTTAAGGGGCCTGAGGTCTGAAACGGGTGCCTCCACTCGGAGGTCAGGGTTGGTAATGGTCAAGCTAACCTGGGAATAGCCCTCCTGGACACTGTAACCCCCCCTTTCCCCTCTAGTGGCCTGAACACTGTACAATAATCACTTTCACAATACCCCTGGTACACCACACAAGTGCCCACACTGTTTGCACTTACCACCAGGGCTGGTTCCTCTGGTGCGACCCTGGGGACCCCTGTAAAACAAGCTTATGCACAGCAAATAGCAACAGTACAGTACTTTGAGCACAAACTGGAACCACAGTCAGATTACATACAGAAAAAGTTAGATCTGATTTATTTAGGGGACTTGAACAAGGGAGGGCAAAATCAGGTTAATTAGCTTAAAGGTTATATCAATCAAGCAATTATGCATGTGCTTTGAGTCCCCCCACACAGTCCACCTCTGAGTACCCAGGTGGAGAAGAGATGGGCTAGCCAGGACCGTTGCCCAGGGTTGCAGCTGGTTGAGGCCCTGTGATGGAAAACACAACATGCACAGTACACAATATCTGTAATCCAGAGCCAGAGGGCTCAGTTTGTAAAGGAAACGAAACAACAAGACAATCAGATGACACACTCAGATTAAGCTGTTGTTGCAGGGAGCTACCCTGGTATTTACTCACGATACCCAAGACTGGACACAGGCTGGACAAAAATCGAGACTGCAGGTGGTTGATCTGGAATGCCAGGAGAAGCAGGGCATACACGAGTCACAGAGGCATCGTTGCTGTTCAGGCATGGAGCAGGGGGCTAGTCCCCAGGCAGGTCTCTTGTCAATTGCTTCTCTGTGCAGTGGGTAGTCTGGCTGGGCCAGTCTGGCAATGCCCAGACCACATGGAGACAAATTCAGGTGCAGTCCGTTTTGGCTGGATACAGCTTCCAGCAAGCAGAACATAGTTCACATAGTGGGGAACTAACTCACAACCCACTAGCAGCTCATAGATCATTTACATGTATAGCAATTCTACTGTACCAGGCAAAGTGCTCCCCGGTCACAATCACAAAGTCTCTGCACACACCGGGAGCTTAGGGGTAGCTGGAACTCCAGACAGGCCGATCGCATTTAGCAAAATCTTTGGTCTTCTTCAGGTTGGGCCTGGCCCACTTCAGTAGCTTACTTTAGTCACACAAACTTGGACTTAGTCCAAAATAATTCTCTTCTCTCCCTCTCAGGAGCAACAGGCATACAGGCCAAACACTCAGCCTTTTCCCAGCTCTCCCATGCAAATCCACTCAGGATTGCTGCTCAGAATTACTTCAGCTCCTTCTTCTTGAGCTTCTAGCCCAGAACCAACTGAAAACTGCAAGCAGCCCGGGACTTCCCCAAGATCCAAAAGATTTGGTTGGCTGATTTGGCTGTCAGTCAAAGCAAGAGCTCCCCCTTCAGTTGCAAAAAAGGCACAAAAAGCTCAAACCACAGTCCCTACAGATTGTGAATTCAGACAGCTCCTGTAGTCCTGCTACATCTTAGGTCCCACCAGTACTGTTTGGTCCAATTTTCAGTCCAGGACCAAGATAGTGGAGACAAACAAAACAGTCCTTGCTACAAAGAAAGCAGGTTAGACAAACTACATTATCATTATCACTCTAAATGATTTTCAGTAAATAGTTACATCTTTCAACCTCCTCTAAGATTACTTAAGCTGCAATCAGGCAGCTCTTAAAGAGACAGTACACAGAGGCTATACAGGCTCTGGTAATCACATTTAAACTGCTAAAACGCAGGACACCAGCCTGGCAGTGAGCATTTAGGCAAGCTCAAGGAAGACTTTTTGGGAACGCCCATTTGTAAGGGGGTTACATATAGTTCCAACTATCTTAAACTGCTCCAAAATATTCAAGGAGATTATAATAGATGGACAGAGCTCTCTCTGTCTCTCTTGGGACATATAGAAGCAGTGAGGATAAATGTCCTGCCACATTTTCTTTTCTTATTCTCGGCTTTTCCATTAAAGCCCCCTGTTGGGTTTTGGAAAAGCTTGAAGTCAGCCACCTCTAAATTTATATGGATCCACAAGCCATCTAAGGTTAAATGGCAAATTTTACAGAGGGTCAAATGGGCTGGGGGGGTTGGGACTTCCCAACTGTACTAACGACTATTGGGCAGCTCAGCTTCAGGTATTAAGCCTGTTGTGGCCTAGAGGAGATCTACCTCTTTGCATGGAGTTTGAGAAGCCTGATATACCAGGGGTCCAACTGGCCGATATAATCTTTGTGGACCAACTGGGTCTCTTGAAATTCTGGGTAGCAAATCCATAGGCATCGGTACTGCAGCAGGTGTGGATTTCGATTACCAGACACTTGGGATTCCCCCTGAGGCTGACATCACAGACCCCTATCAGAGCTTGTGTGGAATTCTTCCCAGTCCAAACATACTTAGGGTTTTGCAGGTGGGAAAGGGAAGGCTTTAGTTCTATAGGTCAGCTGTACAGTTCCCAACACTTTAAAAGTTTCTCACAGTTAGTTGGGGAGAGATCATTTCAGATTTCTGCAAATAAGGAATTTTCTTATGAGCAAGACTCTGAGCTTTGCAGGGTCACATGTCCCTAATCCCTTGGTGGAATTTCTCCTCCATATACTTTCCGGAAGGGATAGGAGAGGCCTGGGTTCCCATATTGTTGTTACCTTCTTCACCTCAAATGAACCAGTTCTTATGGGTAGACTAGAATTCACATGGGCAGAGAAGTTGGGGTGTCAGTTAGTAGTAGAGGACTGGCAGCGGATTTGGACTGGGGTGCATGCCACTTCATCCTCCCCCAAATGGCGGGAGTTCCGATAGAAAGTTAATGAGATTTTTTCATACTCCAGCGATTACTAAGCATTTTGGTTCATCTGCCTCAGAATTAAGCTGGAGGGGATGTGGAGGGAGGGGTATCCATGGTTATGTCTTCTGGGGTTGCCCTCAAATACAGGGGTTTTGGGGTCAGATAGTTCAGGAGTTGGGGAAAATATTCCAGGTACAATTTTCAATGGATCCCAAATTTTGTGTGTTGGGTCTTCCCCCTCCTCAAGTGGCTACTGAGGTCCAGTAGTACTTATTTTTTGTTTTGTTAGCTGCCACTCAAAAATGTATTACAAAAAATTGGTTAGGAAAAACTCGCCCAACCCAGGGTCTCTGGTACGCCATTTGTCTTCAAATCCAAGTGATGAAGAGGGTGACTGCTCAACTAAGATTGCATAGAGGGAGATGGTTGCCCTTCTTCCATTATCAAGTGGAGAAAGAAAATAAAACTGTGCTGGAAATAATGGCTCATTGTACCTAATTGGGTGGGGTCCTCATACACATTCTCTTTAGACGACAATCTGTGACTGTAGTTAACCCGCTTTATTTTTGGTGCCAGCCATCCTTACATGCCCCCCTACACTCCTTTTCCCCTGTCCAGATATTTGACTCATGGCCCCTCTAGATCCTACGAAACTGCATCCTGTACTATCTGACACAGGACATCTTGTATGCCCCCAGTTAATGTAACCATCTAAATAAGATTAAGCTAGGACTGTATGACCCTGTACTGTTACTTTAATGCTGTATGTGTATGTTTTTCTTTACTGTATGTGTATTTCTTTTTTTCCTTTGATCTGACGTGGAGCCTTTGCAAAAGAGTCTATGACTCAAAGTATTGTAATTCTGATTCTATTCAATAAACAAACATAACGACCCAAAGATTGGCATATTCCCTGACCTCTGCACTCACTCAATTAGTTCTCTATCCAGTTAATGGTTACTTAATCTAGAGATTTAGTTCATGCTTCCCATCCCTCCACACCCAGATTCTGGACGGAGGTAGTCTTATCTATAATCAAGGAGCCATTTATAGCCCTGAGCCCAGGTTTTGGTCTTTCTTTTCTTTCTGTTAGCTGGTGTTTGTAAATGTCTTGTGTCATTATTATAGGTTAAAAGTTAGTCTACAGTTGTTTATTAGTTTGTGTTCTGATTTTTGTTTGTGAACTGTAGTGTCTGTATTGGTGTATCTCGAAAATCAATAAAATTACTATTTCCAAAAAAAAAAAAAAATTCTCTTGCTACTCATTCAGTCAGTTTTGTTTGTGAATAAAAAATGTTTTGTTTTTATGTAATGTAGTCAGGAATTATATATAATTTGTACTGTTAAGCATGTAATTACTGCTGTGATGTTACTGTGGCTTGCAAATCAGGGACAGATGGGAGGAGCAAGCAGTTGCTGTTTACCCCCACCCAGAAATAACTTCCAAGACTTGCACTGCGGTGTGCACGGCTATGTAGTGTCACTTTGCCTTAGGTCTCATAGTCAAGAGAGGGCTTTGCCCTCTGTGCTGTTTATCACAGTAGACATAATTTGGAGGCTTTGCCCCATGTACTCCTCCCCATTCCAGTCAGTTGGCTTGGTATGATTACTGCCATTCCAAAAACATAATACAGGAGAAAAAAAGTATGCAAAAGTATTTAGAAATATGCAAGTTAGCTTCAGTCTTATACAGAGTGGCCCTCCTTTGCCATGGACATTGCAGTGCCAGTCACGGAAGTTACTTCCATGAGGGGTGTTTTTAGGGGGATTTTGGACTGTTTTTCCGTTAGGCCGCCCCCATCCATCCACCAGCCCCGGCCCATCACCCTGGCATCCACCAGGACTCGCCACATGCTTTTCTGAGGTGCCCAATTGGCCTGATGCAGGCCTGCATTGGACTGGTATCACTCTGCCAGTCAGCTGCCATTTTCTCTCTTTTCTCCCCGAGTGCAGCTGCGGCAGCGTGCCATGATGCCAATGGCCAAGCTGTGCATGCTTCCGCATGCAGCTTCTGCCTTTATTTCCTTGTTTGTTAATGAATCTTTATTTTTTTGGGGGGGTCAGCTACAGGACATACCCCACATCATTTTGTGGGGTCCCTGCAAAGATCCTGGACTTCATACCTACTCATCCAAGGGTTTTTTCAGTGTGTGGTTCTCCAGTGATCCCCTCTCAACAGAGGCAGCTGTGGAATGACCTTAGCACATGACCAACATGATCCCAGTACCTCTGATGTGAAGACGTTTGCCACCTCTGCCAGCACCTGCCTCAGTACTTGTTCCCTGGCTCACTTACTCCTAGGGGCACATGGTCCTGTCCATCCTAAGAGAAGGCAAGCAGTCCAGTGGCAGGCTGGCCCTGAGCCCAGTCCTTGATTGGTGGAGGGGGCTAGTGCCAAATATCTAGTCAGCCCCCCTGCTCCCATCATGTTTCCCAACCCACTCTACTTGCTAAGCAGATCATCATTAAAGAAAGACTAGGAGCAGGACTGGTATGAACGTTCATGAGGGAGGGGCAGGGCAGGGCAGTAGCATCAGCATAAATGCTAGGCAGTCTGACCAATAAGGTTGCCTGGCATCATTAATGTCACTGCTGTCTCATTTGCCCTACACGATCATTTGTGCTGGATCCGCATACACGATCTCTTTTGTGATCAGCTTCTTAACAAATTGAGCACACTGGGAGGTGTAGCAGAAGGGGGACACAGGATGGAGTACCTGATTTCTGCAATTTGAGGTAGTCTGGCACCCGGGCTAGGGAGAGGGGTGTCATTAAAGACTCTGTCAGCTCCCGGGCATGGTGCCAGGAGCTGGAAAAAACTTTGTTAACCTTATGTGAGACTTCAGGGAAGGGACAGGTGTGAGGAAGGGTGGCTAGGAGACTAGCCCTGGTGGTTTGCCCCATGGGAAAACTTTATAGTTCCTGAATACCCTAGACTGAATACAAATGGTGACAACCATTCATTATTTAGATGACTATTCAGGAAGCCTAAAATTCATCGTAGTCAGGAATATATATTGTTTACTCACAATCCCCTAGTACAGTACAAGGGACTATGGAGCAGTGAGGATGAGGACATTTCTGTGTGAAAATCAAAGACAGTTGAGAGGTACGGAATGCTATAGTGTAAAAAAGATTTAAAAAATCTTTAAAGTGTGTGTGTGTTAGATTCTTGTAACTTTGAGAACAATAGCACAACTACTGTCAGTACAGGAATGACAGTTACATTTAAAGTAGGTGGATGGCTCAGGTGGCCATGGCCTGTCCTCCAAAGGTAGCAGCTTGGCCTGTGACCCAGCCAGTCCACCCCTGGGGTGCATGTATACTGGATTGAATGCTGTGATCATGAGGGTAAACTGTTTTATGGATGTGCATGTTTTAGTTCAGTAAGGATATGCTGAGGCATGGCGACTGAGACAGCGATGAAGGGCACTCTCTGGTCATGGTAAATTGCCGTAATGTTTGGAGTGAATGAGTATACTGCACTGGTGTTATACTGGAGTCAGTATGGGTGATGCTGTGGTGGTGGTCACTGCCAGGAGAAGACAACTAGTCTGTGCAGTGTTGAGGGTAAGTCATCACCAGGTGACTATGAAGTTGGTGAGGGAGATGGTGATGCCTGGTCGAGTGAACGAGTAGGTTGAAAGCAGTCCATGGCTGTGCAATGTGTAAGGGCCAGGCTCAGCATTGATTTTCACTGACCAAGAGTTGCTGTGGTAGACCCTCTGTGAGTCAGTTGTCTGGTCCTGGGATTTGGGGACCATGGGGTGAGATGGGATTGTGCTGTGGATGGGGTTGGAATGGAGTGGGAGGTTGCAGCAGCCAGAATAAAGACAGAGTAGCATAGTGCACAGTCGGTAACACAGGCAGATGCAGCTCACCACTGTTGTCTGTATATGTTTGAAAGAAAAGACAGGAGTGAGGACAGATCATGGAGGGCAAAAAAGATAAAGGATTGTGGAGTGCAAGTGTTTTAGGTAGCTAGGATCTGACCCTCCCTCAGTAGTAGCCTGCTGGCCTAGTTGTCTGTCATCATGACATGCCCATGACCTGATTCCTGTTTAAAAATTGAGGAAAACAGGGCAAGGGCTCACTCAGAGGATTGGAAAGAGTGCAGAGTGATTGTGCGGCACTGGAACTCTCTGGCAGGTGAAACAGTCTATGGCAGGGGTTCTCAAATGATGAGGCCAGCCTCCCTTGGGAGGCCCCAACCTGTTCTAGGGGAGGCTCAAGCAAGTCTTGAAAAAGTACTGTATTTAAATTTTGAACTTTATAGAGTTTGAGTGAAGGGATAAGGCAAACTGAAAGAGGATAATAGTAGGTGAAGGTATGTGTTTATTCACAAGTCGGTGACCGGGGAAGGTACTGTACACTGAGCCATGGCTTATTTCAGGTGTACCCAGGGAAGGGTAGTGAGAGAATACAGTTCAAAATGTAACTGCAAACACTTAAGCAATACAAAATGAATAAAAGTGCAAACAAATTAAGAACAATAAACTAACAATGCGAGGAACAAGTGATCTGGCAGACTGACAGCAGAACTGTCCAAACACAAGAGTTAACCATACAGATACAAGGAATAAGAGCAGGAGGGAGCAAAATGATCCCTGAGAAGTTGCTTAAGAGCAGGGTGAGAGGGGGAGAGGCAGAGGTCGGCAGGAAGGTTGTTCCAGTTAGATGGGCAACAGAAAAAGCAGTCTGACCCATGAAGGTATGGCAGTAAGGGGTAACAATGGTTCAAGAATCAAAATATTGGAGCAAGTAGGTTGTCCTGTGGGGGGGGGGTACAATAAGCTTAATAACATGAGAGCAAGCTATGCAAAGAGGTTTCAATTTATTCCCAATGTACTGTGAAAAGTAGGCTATTTTTCTATGGGGAGGCCCAAAAATATTTCAGTATTTTGGGGGAGGCTCAACATCTTTTTCATGGCTTAGGGGAGGCTCACGATGACAAAGTTTGAGAACTGTTGGTCTATGGTGTCCTGTAGCAGCATCCCCACACCTTGATCTCCCAGACCATGCCCTCTATACATTCCCTGGCATTCCATGGTATCCACACCCCTGAATGCCGATCACCAGATGTGCAGGTGGACATTTGTGGTCCAGCGTACCCCTGCCTTCACCCATCACGCTTCCAGCCTATAGGGGACATGGGCCACTGGCACACATTAATGGTCCAACGGCCCCCTGCCTGCAACCAGCACAGCATCGTTCCCAGCCCTCCTCTTACCAAGCAGGCAGTGGTTCAGTTAAGGGGTGTAGAGGCATATTTTGCACCCATTTTTGCCCTTTTTACACCCTGTATGAGTCCTGGGTAGTATCATGACCAGGTGTTTCCACAGACTTCGCACATTCGCACTTCAGTCCACCAGAAAATTGTGACCTCATCGCAGAATACTACCTGGCATACCAAAATGCTACCTGCTTGGAAAACTAGGAAGATTTTACTTCCTGGCCTAAAAAGTTATCTGGAGCATGCAAGCAGAATGGGTAAGGGCGGATTGTGGTTGGTGTTTTACTGGGGGTGGGAAGGGGCTGTTGCACTGCAAATGTTTGCTGGTGCATTTGTCAATCCATATTCAGGGGGCTTGGGGGTGGGGTTGCCATGTGGTAACAGGAATTGTATAGGGGACATGGGCCAGGAGATCAGGGGTGGGGGGTGCCATGGGACACAACAAACTATATTGCAATCAATGTGATGGGTGTTTAGGGGGGAGCATTGCTAGACACAAGGGTAAGTATAAGGGATGGGTCTTCAGGTGAGGGGAACACTAGACACGGGGGTAAATATTACCGTCAAGGTGACGGGTGTGTGAGGTGGAGGATCCTTGAGACAGCAAGTAATATATTTACAGCAAAGGGAATGTTATTCAAGCACAAGGGGGCAGTGGGTGCTACTAGCCACCAGTGATATATGGGACAGGTGATCCGAGGGTGGTGGCTGCCACTGAGAGCATATCTGACAGGATAATAATCTGGTTGCCGCAGGCCCCGCATGAATGATGGGCCCCCTACTGCATTCAGCTGCCAAGCACCATCACCCTCTCTCTCAGGAATTTACTTGTACCTTTCTTACCCCTTCCCCATGATGGGGTTAGAAAGATGATAAACATCCGCCTCCTTAACTGTCAGCCACTTTGGCGGTCTGTCGACTTGACAGTGTTGCAGGCGTGTGTAAGCTGGTGGTTCCATCCTGCCACGGTAGGAGTCAGTCAGTGGAGCAGTTTGCACTCCTCCCGGAGGAGAGAGGGCCCTGGCACACCGAATCCTGTCCGTATTCCCCACACTGACATCCATGAGCGGCCCAAGTCTGTTCCCAAATCCAGGTCGCTGCTGTGCTACTGGCATCCACCCTCCTGACCAATCCACTTTACCTCCCTGCCCCAAAACAAATACAATCCCTTTCCACCTGACACTGGTGGTGACTGGTGTTTGTATTAGTCATAATAACCTGATTTCCACTTTGCCTACAGGTCCAGTGGAATAATAAAGACGCCAGCACTGCCGTTGGAGGACACTGACCATATGTTTTAGATAAGCACAGTTTTATGTTTAGAGTACCTTGTTTGTTCCAATTGGTTACCACAGAGCTGCAGACCTTTGTGATCTCATTGCTGTTCTTTTTTTACAGGTACAACTGGATGTTCCCTCAAACTTCCCAAGCACCATCCCACAGTCCCCTGGAGCCAGGTAAGAAATCTTTGTCACACAACAGTAGCTCAGTCACCGCATAGGTGCACAGACTGTATACCCAGGGTAAAATATCAGAATAACGCAACAATAAAAACTGCACAACAGCAGTCAAGGGTCAGGTCAGCACCAAAAACAGTATAACAGGGGTCGAATATGGCTCCAGACCACTAGCCAAATTCTGGTAGATTTTGTATCAGGCTAGTAAGAGTTTCTTTTAACTAACCATGCTGGCTTGTGCTGCAGAACATAACATTTCAGTAAACTAGTCGGGCTAGTGGAAAAGTCTGTAGGGCTACTTGATTTTCACAGTCACTAGCCCTATTGGCTTGCGGCTGCAAAACTTAATTTTAACCCCAGTATAATCATGGAAAAAGTCTTTTGACATTTATTTGTGTAAAAAGGCAAATGTCACTTGGTCGAATCAGGGCATATGAAGCTGGGCTATAGAAATCAGTACTACACCAGGCACTTTCCTTTGTGGTTCAGGGGTAGAAATTAACTTTTTGCAGTACCTGCACCAAGGTGCATGCAACAACAAGAGTTTCATTCACCAGATTCCAGTTACCTGCTGTGGTAGATAAAAAAATATGACTATTTCCAGAATCAGTATCTTTATTTAGGCACAAAGCAAACAGTGGGGATGCAGAATACACCAGTTCAGTTGCTGACAGTTTCCTCTCTTACTTTAATATTTAACAAAAAAACTGCCTTTCAACAAAAAATTACCCAGCAACTGCTGTTGTGTCATTTATCTTTTTTTTTTTTTTCTTCCTTTTAATAATTCTGTGGCACAAAGTCACTTTCAAAACCCACTTGGGGAGGGGTGAATCAGAAACCCCAACTCAATTTGCTTGCTGCTGGGTCTGCTATGTTAAGTCTCCAGTCAGCCCAGTTTACAGTAAATACTAAAGAAAAGAAATTTCAACTTTATAGTTTAAATGCAGGCTTGGATTGCCTGAACAACACTGTCCCTGCCTGTGTAAAGAAATTAATATTGGTAGGAGGACGGAGTACAGATTTGATAATCTCAATCAGACAGAGGAGCTTCCTGCTGCACTTCTGATCACTTCTGCCACTTCCCAACAACTACGTAGTTCTCAGACATGTGCATGCCTATCTCGACATTACCATGAATGTGACAGAAAGTGACACATGTGGTGTGGTACAGCAACATTGAGATAGCACTGGAGAAGCTAGCAGTCTGTCTGTCACCCATCTTGTGAACTCAACCCCCCTTCCCCAGAAACCACCATACATGATTAGCACTGTCACTAGGTCTGTACTTGAAATGTATAGATTTTGTACACTGTACTAGTTTTAATTATCTACTACTTGTAATGTTTATGATTCTGTTCTCTGTTTCTTGTAAATGATTGTCCCACACTTCTTCCTATATACCCCCAAGCGCTTATAGAAATGAGCTGCTTACAGTTCATGTTGCGTTCCTGGTGAATCTCTTCTCCCATTCTTACAAACCTCCACCCTGGTTTCACTATTGCCATGGGAGTGGTTTTACTCCATGGCAGTTCCTGCCACCTCTGCACTCCTTTCCTGACTTCAGCATTACTGTGCGAGTGGTTTCACTCAGTGGCAGCTCTTGCCACCTTCCAGCCCCAGCTTCCAAACTGCTGTTGCAGCTGGGGGATGTGGCTCTTCCATGGCCTCCTCCTTGCTGTTTCTTCTGCCCCTTGGGGCATAATTAAACTCTGCTGCCAAAGTGGTTGTTTGGGAAGGTGGGGGGTGCTTCTATTATTGCCTACTCCACTTTGGCTGGGAGTTACAAGTGACCGCAGGCACTTTGACTGTAGCACAATTGTGCTATGTGGTTGGCTGCAGGTGCAACCCAAGCATATCCTCCTCCTGCCACTGTTCCATATCAGCAGTATCTACACATTAGGGCTCAAAGAGCCCCCACTAGACCCCAGAGAAGGTTACTAATTCATTTCAAAGAAAAATTGACCTTCGCCACAAGGTACTAGACAATCAGGGCTACCATTTTATTTAGTAGCTCCTCATGGCATTCCTAGCCCACAAGACCACCAGTACAATCATTTTATTTACAAAAGGCCTACTAGCCCCTGAAAAGCCTCCACTAGCCTACCTGGCTATTGGGGACAATACTGGTCACAGAGCCACCAATAGAAGCACAGGGGTTTTGGCTAAGCCTCCTCCAAAACCACACTTCCTTTCCTCTCAGTTTCTGCTCCTCTAATTTACCCCAAGCTCACCTAATTTTATTTGACGTCTGACATGGAGGGGGGGTAGGGGGGAAGGTGGTTACCCTTAATGCTAGGAGCCTTGGGAGGAAAACTGCAGAGTTACAGGTTCTCATGGCAGAGGGAGAGGTGGACATTGTAGTCATCACGGAAACATGGGACACCCAATACAATGACTGGGACCTGTCTGTACCAGGGTACAGGTTATTTCGTAGGGACAGAGTGATTGGGAAAGGAGGGGTGGCACTATATATGAAGGAAGGACTGAAGTGTGTAAGGGAGGAAGGGGAGGAGGGTAGACTGGAGTCACTTTGGATGCAAATCCAGGATTCCAAGAATAGGATTCTAGAATGGGTGGTGTACAGGCCACCATCTCAGACGGAGGAGTTAGACAGGGAACTAGCGGGACAGATCAGGAGGACCTGCAAGAAGGGTAGTATGGTGATTGTGGGGGACTTCAACATGCCAGGAGTGGACTGGAGCACCCCAACAACCAGGAACAGAAGGGAGCAGGTACTGCTGGATGCCTTCCGGGACAGCTTCCTGCTGCAAATGGTCAGTGAACCAACCAGGTTAGGAAATACCCTTGACCTTGTGCTGGAAAATGGAGACTTTGTGAGAGAACTTACAGTGGAGGAACCGCTGTCAGGGAGTGACCACCGCTCAGTATGGCTCACATTGGATATGGGCAAGAAAGGAGTGGAGTCTGGCACAACAGTGCTGGACTTCAGGAGGGCTGATTTTGGGAGGATGGGGGAAGTGGTAAAAGGGTACCTGGCCAGAATTCAGTCTAGTATGGACACTAACCAGAGGTGGGAGCTCATAAAGCTGGGGATAGTGGAGGCAACCAAAACTCGCTGCAAAAGCCCAGAGCAAGAAGGCTAGGGCAAAGAAACCGATCTGGTTGAGCAAGGAGGTCATGGGAAAGGTAAGGAGGAAAAGAGCTGCCTTAGGAAGTACAAGAAAAACAGGGAGGGGAGGACAGGAAGGAGTACTTGACAGAATCAAAGGAGGTGACAAGGGCAGTAAGGGAGCCAAAGCATCTACGTAACCTGGGCTGGCACAAGGCATTAGAAGGGGAGAAGGACTTCTTTAAGTACATCAGGAGAAAAGGGCTGTAAGGACCACATAGCAAGGATTAGGAAGGAGGGGTTGGGTGGAAGCAGGGTGCGATAAGGCGGAAGCACTAAATGAGTACTTCTGCTCAGTATTTACTAAAGAGAAGAGGGGTGACACCCAAGGTGGGAGAAATGGCAGAAGCGGGGGGAAGTGGTGACAGATGGGGAAATCATGGAGAGCAGAGTTTGAGAGGGTTTGAAAGCACTGAGGGTGGACAAGGCACCAGGCCCAGATGGCATCCACCCCAGGGTACTGAAGGAGCTGGCAGAGGTCCTTGCAGGACCTTTGGCAGACTATTTAATGCCTCACTACATTCGGGTGTGTACCTCAGGACTGGAGGATGCGTCATGTGGTGCCCTCCACAAGAGTGGCCCCAAGGATGAACGGAAACTACAGACCAGTGAGCCTCACATCCATCGTGGTAAGCTAATGGAGACTATCCTGAAGGAGAGGTTGGCCTCCCAGAGGCCAAAGGAATACAAGACAGCAGACAGCATGGCTTCATATGTGGCAGATCCTGCCAAACCAACCTGGTAGAGTTCTATGACTGGGTAACTAGGCAACTGGACAGGGGCCATGCAGTGGATGTCCTGTATCTGGACTTCAGTAAGGCATTCGACTCAGTGCCACATGGAAGGCTGGGAAGGAAGTTAGTAGGCACAGGGGCGGGTGCAAAGCTGGTGAGATGGGTAGGAAACTGGCTGCAGGGAAGGCAACAGAAAGTGGTGGTGGGTGTGGAGCTCTCACACCCAAGGGCAGTGACGAGCGGTGTTCCACAGGGCTCGGTGTTGGGACCAGTGTTGTTTGGGATATTCATTGCAGACATATCATGGGACATCAAGAGCAAGATCATTCTGCTGATGATACCATGGTAGGCGCAGTGGTGGATGACCTAGGGGGATGGCAGGGGTTGCAGGATGATCTGGCAAAGCTTGTAACCTGGTCAGACACCTGGCAACTGGGCTTTAATGCCAAAAGTGCAAGGTGCTGCATTTTGGGATGAAGAACCCAAGGAGGAGTTACCAGCTAGGGGAGTGCAGCTAGCCCAGACAGAGGAGGAGAAGGATCTGGGTGTGCTCATTACAGGGTCAATGAACAACTCAGCACAATGTAGGAAGGCAGCTGCAAAGGCCAACAAAATGCTGGGTTGTATTGCAAGGGGTATATCCTCGAGGAGGTGATTCTGCCACTGTATAGGTCATTAGTTAGACCACACCTGGAGTACTGCATGCAGTACTGGTGTCAGTATCTGAAAAGGGACATTAAGTTACTGGAGGGGGTGCAGCACAGAGCGACAAAGATGATCAAGGGGCTGGGGGACTTATCATACGAGAGGAGGTTGAAGGAGTTGAATATGTATTCGCTGGAGGAGAGGAGAGACGGGGTGACATGATTGAAACCTTTAAATACATGAAAGGAATAAACAAGACGGGTACAGAGGGCTGTTCAAAGTAAGGGAGGGAGGGCCACCAGGGCCATGATATGAGACTGAGCGAGGAAGGTTCAGGAGGGAGATGAGGAGACACTTTTTTACAGAGAGGGTGGTGGCTGGGTGGAATGCGTTACCTGCTGAAGTGGTATGCAGTAGAACAGTGGACTGCTTCAAACGAGGATGGGACAGGACAAGGGGGAGGGTTAATGAAGGGGAAGGGTGGAAGGGAGGGGCAGCTGCAGAATAAGGGGTGCTAGCTGCACATTCGAGCAGACTTGATAGACCTCTAGGCCTTTATCTGCTGGCAAATTTCGTATGTTCATATGTTCGTAGACTCCTAACCATTAAATAAGTATATTTCTATGCCTAACCTGTCTTTTCCATCCTTGCTGTACCTTCTAAGAACTATGGCTCCTTTGTTGATCCCCTTTTCTATATATATTTTTTTTTTCTTACACACATGTGTGGTGGACAACATCCCTTCGAGATTCCTACCTCTGGCTCCTATAGTGCTCAGGTAAGACCCTCTACTTAATCTATATTGGGTGGGTTGACTGTAATTTTGTGCCCATGCCCATGACATGCTGAAGGTGGGGCCACTAGCTCTTGAGCCCCTCCGCCATGGTGTCATGGTCACTGTTGTACTCTTCTTAGCCGTGTCAGCAGGCTCTCGAGCCCCATCCCCAGCTTCCAGTTTCCCCACCCCATAGCCATGTTGTTAGGCTTCTAACTGCCACCAATCATTGCAATAGGCTTCCAATCCTCAAGTGGTCTGGGTGTAGGGCAGCATGGTTCTGGTGGTGCAGATGGGAGAAGAGGGTGAGCATATGTGGAAAAGTCTGTTATGTGGGTCCCCTGGGAGGAACAGGTGGGGGAAGAGGAGGCCATAGCTGGGGAAGCCTTTTTGGGGGGTGTCCCTTTGGTGATTCAGATGAGTAAATAGGCTCCACGAGGGGTTATTGGTCTGGGGGGGTTGAGTATGATGGCTGTTGAATCCTGGTTCTGGGGTTCTAGGAATGGTACGTAAGAAGGTGCAGGTGGTGTCAGAATCCTAGTATGGTGACTCTAAGTGTATTCTGACTGGAAGATGGTGGGAGAGTATTACGGCTTGCTGAATTGCCAAATCCCAATACCCAGGAGCCCCAAAATTATAGCCCAGCAGTCAGTTTCCTGACAGTCTGGAATTGCCTACAGCAGAGTTGGCAATCATAAATAAGGGGGTGAGGGTAGCAAAGCCCCACGAAACATAGAAAAAACTAAACTGCGGTCAATTCCAGACTTATGGGATACCGACTATCGGGCTATAATGTTTGAGCTCTTTGATGTCCAGATTTGGCATTTTGGTATGCTGTAGTAAATCTGATGATAGTGATTGTGGATATCTGGCCCCTGTTTTAGGGTCCTAAGGATGGTAGGAGTGTGAGAAGTGGATGCAAATGTGTTTCAGACCTAAGTTCTATGACCATATGGGTGCTACAGGTGAGAGATGGGGGTGGAGGTGGGTGTGGGACCCTTGTATAGGAGCCCCATGGCTGGTCCAACTTGAAAAAAAGGGAAAGGTTGTGAGTTGGACACCCTTCCATGAGTCCCTTGTAGGGTCCTGCTAGAAGTAGAGGGTAGAGGTGAGTTTAGGACCTCTGACTGGGAGTTCAAGTACTGGACAGCATGGGAGATGAATGTGGAGGTTGGTGTCAAATACTCTTCTAGGGTTCGCAGGACTGGTCCCGGTGGGCAGAACGATGGGCATACAGTAGGTGGAGAATGCCAGTTTGAGACTCCAGAGCTGGTCTGGGTGGGGGAAGAGGAGGGCCATAAATGAAGGAGGGCAGCTCAGTGGTTTCAGGGCTGGTCCAGGTGGAAGGATATTGGGACATAGGTAGAAACAGCTGATCCAGAGGTCCCATGGCAGGTCTTGGTGGGCAGGCAGGGGAGTAATAGATGTGGAAGGCTAATCTCGAGGTTCAAGGGATTATCTGGGTGAACGAACATGGTGATATACATGGGGACAGCCAGGAAGGGTTCTCAGGGGATAATCCAAGTTGGCAAAAAGGGGGATATGTCCCTAGGGAAAGCTAGACCTCCGATCCCAACACTGATCCAGATCAAGGAACATGGAGGATGTACAGTGAAGCCTGCCAGAATGAAGCACCGTGTCAGTTTTCTGTATCACAAAAGGGACTGACTACCACTGAAATTGCATTATTTACTGTAGTAACTCTGCTGCAGCATGCTCAGAATTGAGTTTAATCCTGGCAAGCTTCACTTGTAGGTGTAGAGGCAGATCCAGTGCTCCCAGGCCTGGTCTAAGTGGGCGGGCAATGGAGACGTAGATGTAGAGGTCATTCCAGTCATCCCGAGGCTGGTCCATTTGAGGATACCATAGAGACATAGGTGAGGCTGGGCCAGCTCAGCGGTCCCTTGGCTGATTCAGGGTGGCGGGCAGGGAGAATGTAGGTGCTGAAGACTGGTCTGGGTTCTAGTTGCTGGTCAGGGTGGACAGAGAGGGGACATGTAGGTAGGGGATGCTAGTCAGAGGTCCTAAGGCTTGTTTGGGTGGAAGAAAATGGGTCCTGTAGGTGGGAGGGATAGTATTTCTGATTAGATGGTCATTTGATTCTTATGTTTTAGGACTATACGAAATTTGTACATTAAAAGGGTATTTCAGGTACAGCTGAAGGTCTTGTTCATAACAGTTTATTACCATTATTTCAGGGGTTTTTTGAAGGCTAATTACCATTTTTCATGTACTTTTTGAAGGGCATAACTAAACAAATTGAGATGTTTTTCAATGGAGAAAAACTGGTGTTTAAGGTACAAATGAAGACAATTTGAATTACTTCAAAAACTGAAGTATATTTGAAGGCATTCATTTTAGGTGGAAAAGAAGGGTGTTCTGGGTGCAATTGAAGGACTTTTTCATAACAGTTTTTACCAGTCTTTTAACCTTCTTTTTGAAGTCTAATTGGCATTTTTCGTACACTTTTTGAAGGGCATTTGAGAACAAATTGAGATGTTTTTCAATGGATAAAAACTGTTTTTGAGGTACAAACTAAGTCAATTTGAATTACTTCATAAACATGAAAACAACAATCATTTTTAAAAAAAACTGAAGAATATTTGAATTGAATTTGAAGGCTTTCTTTTTCTGTGTGGGTCAGCTCCTTATCAGTTCTGGAGCATGCCAGTCATACCATGCTGGTGCAGGGTTTCCCTGCAGCCGACGGTCTCGCTCTGCATTTTAAGTCTGCAACTTGAGAGTGCCCAACTTGGGGTGGGGTCCTTCTCACCTGGCCAATAGCTGGGAATGTCCTCACTCTGGGCTTGGCTTTAGCTGTTTGCTGACACGACAGCAGCTCCTGGTGTAGAATTTAAGACTAGCTGTGAAGGGTGGTTAATCCGATCTCCTTTGGCTCTAGTGGTTCCACTACAATGGTTATCCATTAGCTTTAGTGGTTTCCCTACAGGCACCTTCACCCCATACTCCCTATGACTGCCTCTTGTTCACCTGGTTTGTGTTTAGGGTGAGTAGGCCAGGTGAGTGCCTCAGCAGTTGTTGCTCTCCTCCTCCCGCCTTGGTTTCCCCCGATGTTGCAGAGCACTCTCGCAACCTTCCACGGCGTTCCCGCTTGAGGGCTTGAGCAAGAGCTTTCCACCAAATTGGAATATTTTCCACCTCCCTTTAATTGGGTTTACAAAGCCATCACTAAATAAAATATCCCAGCCTGGAGGGAAGGCAACCTAGGCCTTGGATCCCCAGAGATTTCCTCCTCAAAGGGTTTTTTTCTCTCCTCCGTGCCTCGGGTCATAAAAGTTAGTTAGCTGTATTTATTGTTTCCTAGTTCTATTAAGTAGGTTCCACTGTTGGATGGAGGTGGATGGTGTCCCTGCTTGCTGTTCCTTTTCTCCTTAGGAGGTCCCCTCATTCTCTAGCACTACCCACTGAACTCATGCTATTGCTAACCTGTGCATCTCATTACGTTATCAAGGCAACTCATTAAATTATCAAGCTGCCTGATGTGTTACCTACTGCTATGTCACAGCTACTGCTTGCTTCTATGCTTCATGCTACTTCATTCTTTTTGGGGATCCTTCCTAAGGTACCTTTAGCCATGGGAATTGTCCTCTAGGGGTAGAACCCTCTTTGAGGGTTCCTTGCCTTTGGTACCCCTACAGGGTGGTAATTCCCCCAGAATAGAAAGTGTGAATGGCCAAAACCAAACTAACACAATTGCACAAGCATAACACTATATTGGCTGTGTAGGTCATTGAATTGGAAGGCTTGGCCTGTAGTTCCATGGACAAGCAGCCAGCCACTCCCACTTTCCTGAGCTATATAAGCAGTTCCTCTCAGCCTCCTTCTGAAGCACTTTTTTCGTTGCCCCACCATCCTCCCCTCCTCCTCCAGCAGCAGCACTTCTCTCCTTGGGATCCTTCCTAAGGTGTCTTTAGCCATGGGAATCGTCCCATGGCACCTCTAGGGGTGGAACCCTCTTTGAGGGTTCCTTGCCTTTGGCACCCCTACAGGGTGGTAATTCCTCTGGAATAAAGAGTGCGAATGGCCAAAACTAAACTAACACAGTTGCACCAGCATAACACTATACTGGCTGCGTAGGCCATTGAATTATGGATGTCCCTAAGATTACCACTGTTCCATCCACTACATTCATGTTTCTCATCCTTCCTTCCTCACCTGTGGTACCAGTTTCTCCCCCACCTAACTGCTTCCCTTCCTCCCTGGTTAGCTTTCTGCTGCATCCTGTACTTACTCAACCAACTGTTTCTCCATTCCACTCTATGCCCTTCCTTCTCTGGCTAGCCCCAACAAAAAACAAAGAACCACATAGCATTTAATTACATTCAATTTGATGTTTGGGAATAGTGTAAGTTCTTGTGCAAACTTTAACTTTGGCCTTTCTCCATTCCCAACCCTGGCAGAGGAGCTGGGAAGCATTACAGAAATGGAAGGCCCGGCACTAAGGGTGAAGAGAGTGCTGAAGGAGGTGAAGGCAATGGTTAAATTGGGCAGGAGCCTACAGGAACTCAGTTCCACCACCTCTTAAAAAATTGTATGACAGTTCCACCACCTCTATCATCTTTTTCCATTGACTATTATAGCAGAGTTCCACCACCTAGAAATGACCATTCCACCACCCAGAAATCTAAATATGAGAGTTCCCCCACCTAAAGATTTTTAATTTAACCACTCAGTGAAGGAGAGGATGGAGGATGTTTGAGATACGCTAAGTGTGGAGTGAGGGGAGACGCTGGCTTAAATGTAGGTTGTGGGCAGATTTATTTCTGCACATTGTACCTCTGGCAAAGCTCTCCCAAAAGAACCCATAGTGCAATGTTATTTTAAAAACAATGCAGAGGGTATCAAAAATACTATATTTAATACACTGTAGAAACAAATTTAATTGATATGGGCTATCCTAATACGTTATTAATGTTTTTATATCTTTAAACAGAATAAGACCCCGAATAGAACACAGAGGGTAGCCATTAAGTAAAGAAGGCATAAGGAGAAATATAAAGACAAAAAAGGTGGGCCCACTCCCCCACAAGATTTGTTCTTTATATAACTTCAATGAAATAATGAAGATCATTGGCAAAAAGGAGTGGAGGAGAAAAAAATGGGACAAAAGAAGAAAAATACATATATAAACAAGCTTAGTAGTGTTGCTCAAAATATATAAATGTAGGTATAGGGAACATTCCCGAGCATGCATTGCCTGAAAGGTCTTGAATATATAGTAAAAGGGAAAGAGGTTAACAGTACAGGGAAAGGACTAGGAGAAAAAAAAGAGTCGAGAAGAAAGGAAGTGGAATAGGGAGGAGAGGGAAGGGAAAGGGAATGAGGAAGGGAGAAAGAAAAAGGTGAGGGGAATAAAGGTAAAGAAGGGAAGGGAAGGGTGAATTGCTGGGAATGGAATTAAGGGGAACTGGCACAAATATTGAGTAGCTCAATTTTTCTTTGTTTTGTTAAGGGGACTCTCAAGCTCACTAGAACTGAAGAGAAAAACAGATAAGGCTACCAAAAACAGATCCGCAGTCTCATGAAGGCTTGGATCCTCAGTCTCCATTTAAAAAATGAAAACACCAGTGCTGTGTCATGGATATGTAAGATAGTGTATGGTAGCCCATACACAACAATGCTATTCTTACACTGAGTGGTTACTATGATGTCAAGGACCTTGAGAGCAAAGCTCGAGAGGTCCCTTTAATGTCATATTAACCATGAGGTATGAAGAGCGATGCTGTGTATTGGGCTATCATATACTATTCTATATAGTGTATGGTCCCAAAACAACACAACCACTTACTTATTTTATTTTATTATTTTCTGGTAGCCAGGTAAGGCCCACTAGGCACAAGTGCCTGTTTTTAGGGGTGACCCGGGAGCACTGGGGTGGTTAAGTGACTTGCTCAGAGCAATACAGTATGCAAGCGGAGGTTGTGGGAATCAAACCCAGGTCTGATGGATGTACCAAGTTCATTTACAGCTTGTTGCTCTAACCTCTAGTCTATACTGCCAGCCCCTAGCGCCCAGCTTTTTTCAAGTAGTCAACCTCTGCCCTCCATGACCTGCACTTCTCAGCCATCCACACACTTGCCAGCTTGCACATGTGATACTTCAATTGCCACTATTCTAGCAACAGCTCTAATGGGGTCACTTACATTGTGATGTTCATACTAATGCAAAACGAAAACTCGTTCTGCATTAGTACGTACGTCACTACTGCAGCAGAATGACTTTTTACAGTGTATGGCTCTCCATACACAATCACGTTCAACCACACACTATATCTTTATTGTAAATAAAGCAAGAAACCACAGCACTAAGTTTGCTTATTGTACCCTCCCATAGTGCAACCAAACGTTTGGCTATGAGAAAGCACTAGTGTAGTGCGAAAATGTTTGGCTGCACTACGGGAGAGTGCGCTCAGCAAACTTACTGCTGTGGTTTGTTATTTTATCTACAGTAAAGATATTCATGACACAGTACTGGTGTATTCATTTTTGAAGTCGATGTTGAGGAGCTGAGCCTTCCTGAGATTGTGAACTTCTTTTGGTCCCAGTCCGTAGCTGTTTTGAGCCTCCTTGGAGGTTGTTTGTGGCTACCAAAAAGAGACCAAGAACAGACAAGAAGAAAAATAGAAACACAGACTGTGATGGCAGCTAAGGATTGCTGGGCCCTCCCAGTCTGCCCATTTAATTTTTTTTTTTGCTGCAGATCTCACAATCTATGGCACCATCTCTTCCCCTCCCTTCCTCATTTCTATAATCCCCCTTCTCTTCCTTACTCTTATAATTCCCTTCTGTCTGTCTCAGGCATTTTTGAATCTCTTCACTTTGTTTGCCCCCACAACCTCCACTGGAAGGCTGTTCCAGGGATCTACCACCCTTTCTGTGACAAAGTACTTCCTCACATCTGCCCTGAAATTACCCCCTCTAGCTCAAGCCCTTGTTCTAGAGCACCTTTTCCTCTGAAAAATACTCCCTTACTGAATCTTATTAACCCCCATTAGGTATTTAATTATCTCTATCATATCCCCCTCTCCCTCCTCTCCTCCAGGGTGTACGTGTTTAGCTCCTTTAGGCTCTCCTCATAGGGTATTTGATGCAGACCCTGCACCATTTTGGTGGCCATCCTCTGGACTGAGTCCACTCTATGTGCTTCCTGAGGTGTGGTCTCCAGAACTGGACACAGTACTCAATGTGCAGTCTCACCGGCGATCTTTACAAGGACAGCACCACCACTCTCTTCCTGCTGGTGATACCTCTTCCTATGCATCCCAGCATCCCACTTGCCCTACTAACTGCTTTTTTGCACTGCTTGGCCACCTTTAGGTCATTTAATATGATTACCTCTAGGTCTCTATCCTGCTTGGTTTTTCATTAGTATTGCTCCACCCATTTTGCACTCCACTCCTGGGTTACTATATCCCAAGTGCATTATGTTGCACTTTTTTGTATTAAAACCCAGTTGCCATACTGTTGACCACTCCTCCAGTCTTTTCAGATCCCTATCATCCTACCCCTCCCCCCTCCTCAAGTGACCACTATGTTGCAGATCTTGGTGTCACTGACAAAGAGACAGACCTTTCCTTACAGTCCCTATGTCACTTATGAAGACATTGAAGAGGACCAGTCCCAGCACTGATTCCTGATGTGCGCTGCTGGTTACCCTCCCTTCCTCAGAGTGAACTCCATTTACCACTACCCTTTGTGTCCTGTATGCTAACCAATTATTTACCCAAGATACTACCATATTACCCATCCCTAAGCCATCCAACTTGCTTACCAGTCTCCTATGTGGAGCGGTGTCGAAAGCCTTGCTGAAGTCTAGATAGGCCACGTCCATTGCCGCTCCCTGATCCAACTACTTGGTCACTCAGTCAAAGAAATCTATCAGATAAAGAAAATCTTAAGAATTCACACATCAAAGAGTTCCTAAAAAATAAAAATGAGAGAAGCATTTTACCCATACATTCATGGATTCTGAAAGGGAATAGCATCTAAGCAGTCACTGTGGCCTGCAGGTAGTAACGTGTTTAAATTAAAAATCTATCTCAATTCTCTTTGAAGTAGAGTCCTTATTCTGTCCCCTCCTCTTGGATGCCAGCAAACCACAAGTTACTGGGGTCACTATTGTGGTAAGTTTGAAAACATATGCCAGGGGGAGTGTTTGGATTAGCAGTACAAATTGAAGAGAGGTGTTCTTGAACCTCTTTTGAAGAGGACACATTGTCTTTCCTATATATATATATGTCATATTACATACACATGTAATAGTTTATATCACAAATGGTGTAGAGTAGCCAATAAACTGCTCAATAACTGCTTTCCTGTTATTGTTTGGATTAGTGAATTCTTTGCCGGATGTCACATATCTACAAACACTAATTAATGGCTATCTTTTGTTTTCTATTTGGGCAGTTTAGTCCAATAGTTCTCAGACTTTGTCACAGTGAGCCTCCCCAAATCCATGGAAAAGATTTTGAGCCTCCCACAAAAATTGAAATAATCTTGGGCCTCCCCAAAGAAAAATAACATATTGTACTTTGCGCAGTACGCCATGAATAAATTGAAACCCCTTTGAGTACTTGGCTTACATTCAGTTCTTTGTCTTTTACTGACATGGGACCTTTGAAAAAGAGCTCCTGTGCTCAAAGGTTTTATCTGAATAACAAATAAATAAAATAAACAAATATTATCATTTAACTTATTGTAACCCTCCCACCCACCCCAGGCCAACCTCGTACTCTGCTATTTTCATTCTTGAACCATTGTTACCCCTTCTTGCAGTACCTTCATGGGTCAGACTACTTTCACCGTTTTTTCTCTACATGAAATAACCTTCCTACATACTTTGCCTCTCCCCCTTCTTCTTTGCTCCTAAGCAACTTCTCAGGGATTACTTTGGTCCTTCCTGCTATTGCTCTTAGCACTTCTATGGAATAGTAAATGGAGTCCACAGTGAAGAAAGGAGGGTTACTAGTGGGGTACTGCAGGGTTCAGTACTGGGGCCAGTCCTTTTTTATGTCTCTTCAAGAGACATTGCAGAGGGACTGGAAGGGAAAGCATGTCTCTTTGCAGATGACACAAAGATCTGCAACAGGGCTGATACACAAGGTGAGATGGAAACGATGAAAAGGGACTTGGCAAGGTTGGAGGAATGGTCAGAAGTATGGCAGCTTAGATTCAATGCAAAGAAGTGCAAAGTAATGCACCTGGGAAACAAAAACCCAGGGGAAGAGTACACAATGGGGGGTGAGATACTGACAACAACAAAAATGGAAAGGGACCTGAGGGTAGTCATATCAGATGACCTAAAGGTGGGCCAGCAATGTGAGAAGGCAGTAAGAAGGGCTGGGAGGATACTGGGATGCATAGGGAGAGGCATCACCAGTAGAAAACAGGAAGTTGTTGTCCCTCTGTACAGACAGTTGGTAAGACTACATCTGGAGTACTGTGTACAGTTCTGGAGACCCACTCTCCACAAAGACATAGACAGAGGCTGACCAGAGAATGGCAACCAAAATGGTGCAGGGTCTGCACCAAAAGACATATTAAGAAAGATTAAAGGAACATAAGATGTATAGCCTCGAGGAAAGGAGGGAGGGGGGACATGACAGAAACTTTCAAATACCTCAAGGGAATCAACAAAGTCCAAGAGGGTAGCATCTTTCAGAAAAAGAGATGTGCAAGAACAAGGGGCACAATTTAAAGATAGAGGGGGGACTGCTCAGAGGTAATGTGAGGAAGTATTTCTTCACAAAGAGGGTTGTAGATGCATGGAACAGCCTTCCTGAGGAGGTTGTAGAGTCAAAAACAGTGGGGGAATTCAAGAATGCATGGGACAGACATAAGGCAATTCTAATGGGGGTAGGAGGAAGTAGTCTGTGGGTTAACTAGGATCTGCAGCATATCCGTTAGGTAGGGAAATGGGCAGACTAGGTGGGCCAAGCGGTCCTTATCTACCATCAAATTCTATGTTTCTATGCTCAACCCTTGTATTTGGGCTGTTCTGCCATCAGGCTGCAAACTGATCAATTACCACCGCTCATTATTAGTTTATTGTTCATATTTGTTTGCACTATTGTTCATTGTGTATTTCTTGATTGTTTTGCAGTTACCTTTTGAAATGTATTCACTCCCCACCTTTCCCTGGGTACACCGGAAATGAGCCTTGGCTCATTCACCTTCCCTTGTCACCTATTAGTAAATAAATACATTAAATTCACCTACTATTATCCTCTTTCAGTTTGCATCATCTCTTCACACAAAATATATAAAACTCAAAATTCAAATACAGTACTTTTTCAGACTTGCTTGAGCCTCCTTTGAACAGGTTGGGGCCTCCCAGGAAGGCTGGCCTCACCATTTGAGAACCCTGGTTGAGTCTATTCATAGACATAAAAACATAACTACTTAGCAATCTATCAGGATAACCCATCTCAATGAAATTTGTTACTATACTGTATTAAAAACAATATTTTTGATATCCTCTGTATTGTTTTTAAATTCACATTGTACTATTTTTCTTTTTTTAGATTCTATTTTTCCTCCTGCTCCTCTAGCTATCCCCCTTCAGCTCAGAACCCCAAGCCCCATCCCCCCTGCATCCATCAGGACTTACCTGCCAGCCAGTACATCCAGGGCTTGGTCTCCCAATTCCTTTCACTGACAGCTGGATCCATTAATTGGACTGGTGAGCCTAGATAGCTGGATGCAGAGTCTGTGAGGATCCAAGCACCATCCTGCCACCAGAGGTTGTTTTCCATGTTCTCCCCTTACAGATGTGGCACGCAATGATTCCGTGGCATGTAGTGCATGCTCCCATGAGCCACAAATCAGTGTCCGTCCCATCTCTTCCCCTGCCAAGGCAGTCCTGAGAGCCTTTCCCCTAGTGCACCACCTGGGGCCAGGCAAATACCAAGCTCTGCACCCCCTCCCTCTTAAAGGAGGAGAGCAGTCCTCCAGACACTGAATCCTTCTGCCCCTGGCCAGTCATCCTGTGCCCCAAGCTCACTGCCAAACTCACATCAACCAGCACTGCAAGTACCAGCTGTAGCACTGTGGTGATAAGTGACTCACTAGGGGTTCTTCTCGAACGTAATTAAATGTTGTGTGGTGCTTTGTTGTTCGGGCTTCTTTGCTCGGCTAAGTTGTATTTAATATTAATGTCACTTTAACAATGTATTATACGAACATACATATGAACATACAAAGAAGCCAGCAGGAGAAGGCCATTTGGTCTATAAAGTCTGCTCGTATTGCAGGGTCCACAGCTTGAGCTAATGTCCCTGCCCTCCCTCCTCACTCCTCCCATCCTCCCTACCCATGATCCTTACATTCCCCCTACGCCTATCCCAGCCTCTCTTAAAGCTGCCTACTGTCTTCAATGAGATGACCGCTTCCGACAACACATTCCAAGTGTCCACCACCCTCTCTGTGAAGAAGTGCTTCCTGACCTCCATCCTAAACCTCCCACCCTCCATCTTAAGACTGTGCCCCCTCGTGTTATGGATGCCATCTCTCTCTCTCTTTCCCTCTCTCTCCCTCCTGTCTTCCAGGGAGTACATGTTCAGTGCTCTCAACCTCTCCTCATATGCCTTACCCTGCTGACCCACTATTATCTTTGTAGCAATCCTCTGGATCTTCTCCAGAAAGTGAATGTCCTCTTTGAGGTGTGAGCACCAGTACTGAACTCCATACTTTAGATGCGGCCTTACCAGTGGCCTGTACAAGGGCAGTATAACCTCCTCTCTCCTACTACTGATCCCCCTAGATATGCATCCCAGCATCTTGTTTGCTTTTGCTGTTGCTTTCTTACACTGCGTGGAGTGCTTCAGGTCACTAGTGATCATCACTCCCACGTCCTTCTCCTCCTCTGATGCAGATACTCAGGACTCCACCCAGGTGGTACTATGTCCTGGGATTCTAGATGAAGCTCAGCTACTGCTGGGAGGATCCAATCTATATCTGACAGATTGAAGTCCCCCACCAGCAGCACCTCCCCTTTTTCTGACATTGTGCCAATGGCTTCAACCAGTGCCTTATCTAACCTCCCCCTTCCCCGTGTTGGAGGTCTGTAGATCATGCCAGTATGAACAATAGCTCAGTTTCTTCTCTCTAGGGTGATCCACAGTACCTAAACCCCTCTATTGCTCCCAGGATTCCTTGTGTCTCTGTCACTTTGATACCCTCTCTTACACACAACACCACACCTCCTCCCTTACTTTCCTCCCTGGCTTTCCTGAAATGAGTATAGCCTGGTATGGCCATTTACCAGTCATGTTTCCTGTGAACTATGACTCAGTAATAGCCATGAAATCCAGGTCCGTCTCCACTATGATGCCCTGTAGATCTGGAAGTTTATTTCCTAGACTTCTGGCATTTGCACACGAAGCCTTGCACGTTTTGCTACCACTTTGCCTGCTACCTACCTTGTTTCTTTTTTGTCTTGCCCCATTTTCCCCTCTGTTTTTAAAGCTTGTGTTCCCATCCCCTTCCATTTCAACCACATTGATTTTTTCATTATATTGCACCCAGGGGGATTTACTTCCTCATGAATCCTCCCTTCTTTCTGCCTCAGACCGTGGGAAAGTGCAGTTTATGCCTCCCTGATTTCTTCCACTACCCCTCTTGGCAGGGCCGGACTAACAAGTTGTGGTGCCCTGGACAATTTTGAATTGTGGGGCTCCCCTGTGACTTAACCCCGAAAGCTGAATGATTTTTGATGCCTTAAAATTGATTTGGAGGGTTTTCCAGCTACTCTGAATACCATTCTTGGGGCAGAAATAGAAGGCTATTATTTGAAGTTGGATGGCTGGATTACATTCACACTGAGAGTCAGCACTCAAACACAGTCATGCATTACTGGCGCCTCCACACCAACATCTCACTGCCCGAATAGATAGTAGCCCTGGACAGCCTGCCATTTAAATGTGTTAGCCATCCTTAGATCAGTGGGCTGGTCTACCTGGTGTTGTGTTGGGCAGCAGGTAGGTGGGTGCTGCTGTGAGGGACAAGAAAGGTTACCCAGATACAATAAACCTGCTGCAGCTACTGTGAATGTTTGCTGGGGTGAGGGGTGACAGTACTGACCACAGTCAGCAAGAGACCTGAGTAACTGTGGCTGGGGCTGCCTTACAAAACTTCACTGACTGGTGGTATGATGACAAACAAAGCACTGGGAGAAGATTAAGAAGTGAGAGAAGCTGGCTGGAGCCTGGTGCAATGAAAGGCCAAATTTTTCTCCCACTCTCTGTCTCCCTTTTTTACTGTAGTATGATCCTCTTCTCACAAGTCACATCATTTTATTTAAAACTTTTTAAAATAACAAACATTAATTTTTTTTTTTACCTGAGATAAAGACAAAGTCAAGAAGATGAGAAGGCAAATAGGATCGAAATGCCTGGTGGTGATTTGGGTCCACTCAGCCTCTGGCCTCACTGCTGACTACTCGCACTCCTCGCTGGCAGCTCCTACTACTTGACAGTCTCCCTGACACACACAAGGCGGCAGCATGTGCATTGTGCACTGCCAGTCTGCCTTTGGCCTTAGCTGATAATTCAGCGGTTTTCTGGACCTCGTGACCCGATGACCAAGTCGACAGCCAGTCCAGATAGTGGGCCTAGTGACAAGCCACAAATGCTGAGGTGCAGAGTGTGAGGGATGGTCTATCTCTCTCTCTCTCTGTTGACGATGATGACAGGATTCGGCAGCTCTGTTTGCTGGCAGCTGGTGCGTGGTGCCGTTTTCTAGATCCGGGTGGGACTTACTTCACGTGAGCGAGATGTGACGGAACCACCATGCACCATGTGTGACGAATGGACCTGAGGGCTGGAGGGACAGAAAGGTTCTGGTCTAGGTGGGTGAGATGCAAATAAATGGAGGACCATATTGGAACAATTTCATTGGCTAGCTAGCATGTTATGCTTCATCTGACCTGCAGAGAGAATGTCCATTGGGAAACAAAATGCCACAAATGGCAAGCTGTTTGAACCGAGTTAGTGACGGGCCGTGGGGCAAAGGAATGATCGATAATCACCCCCCTCGCCCAATGTTTAGTCACACACATTGGGAAGAATAGAGGGGGGTCAGGAAGAAAAAAAAAAAAGTAAAAAAGAAAAGAAAAGAAATCAGTGGCTCAAACTAGGGGGCCCAGGGCAATTGCCCCTTTCGACCATGGTTAATCCGGCCCTGCCTCTTGGCTAGTTTAAATGTTTAAGAACTTGTGTATTTTTGATATTATTAATAAAAACTATGTTCACCAGTGTAATACACCTCAGCCTGCAATTTAGTTTGCTTCCAGTAATGATCAGGCAAAAATATTACATTTGTATCCGAACGTGCCAGTGGGATGGAACAGGCAGAGGAAGAAATGATACCGCTAGTTCATACCACCCCTTTCACTGCAGCAGATTGTGTAACATTACACTTCTGTTTATTGATTGCACAACTTATGTTTACTATATTTTTGATTTATCTTTCTCATGTAAGTACGTATTTTCACATGTATTTCACTTTTGGTCCTGGTCCTGATTTGTCTGAATGGAACATGCCTAACCTGGCAGAACTGGAAAACTCACCGCACAAATTCCTAACAGCAAGATTTATATAATCTATTCCATAGAAAAATAATTCCTATCCTGCAGGAGTAAGTAAGCTCGGGGTTAAAGAGGGCTGGCAAGTTAATTATTTGCTTTGCAGGAGGAACAAGTAATAGCGTGGCAAATCAGCAAGCAAGACTGGCCTAATTCCTTACCTCCCTCAAAGGGTTAAAGGAGCAAACTTTCCTGGTACTGACACTTGGCTGAATTTCTAAACTAAGATCAGGCCGGCCCCCTTCCTCCCTGCCTCCATGTCTGTAGAGGCCAGCTCCACCCTGCTGTGTGCCGATTTGTCCACACGTATGATTATAATTAGAAGGGTGTGTGCGCCTGTATAATATTATGGGTCAGATAAACGGTTGGTTTTTTTGAAGTGCTTAGGTAAGTGAGAGGTCAGAGAGAGACCAAGAGACAGGGAAGGGTTTTCATTGTTTTTGCATGGGGGGGTTGAAAGTGCTTTTCCTGTAAACTGTCCCTTGTTGGTACATAAACCATTTTAAAATAAGACCAAGTCATAAACAAAAATGCACACAAAGAACAGGGAGGAGAATGTTTATGGAATTCCCCAGTAAATGAACCTGAAAGGCAGAATCCCTAATGCAATAATGCCCTGAGTCTGCCTTACAGAAGGTTTGCAGTGTGGCATCCCTCAGGTTTTGTGCCCAGTGCTTGTCTTTACATTTGATATCGGTGAATGACACACATTATTTGTTTTACAATTTTCTTTTTTTATAGTGCACAATTATTTTAATGCTTAGAAAACACAGAAACAGAATTTGACAGCAGATAACGACTGCCTGGCCCACCCAGTCTGCCCAGTTTTCCCTATCTACAAAATCACCACAGACTCTACTTGATATCTGGCTCTTCCTCCCACCTCCCCCCCTTCCTTTCCACTAAGATTCCCATGTGCCTATCCCATGCATTCTTGAACCCCACCTCTGTTTTCTCCCCTATCACCTCCACTGAAAGGCTCTTCCTGGAATCCACCACTATTTCTGTGAAGAAATACTTCCTCACATCGTTCCTGAATCTAGCCCTCTCCAGTTTGACAGCAGGTTCCCTTGTTCTTGAGCATCTTTTTTATGAATAGTATAGCCTGGAGGTTAGAGTAATAAGCTGTCACTGAGCTTGGTACATCCAGCAGAACCTGGGTTTGATTCCCACAACCTCCACTTGTATACTGTGTGACTCTGAGCAAGTCACTTAACTTGCCCAGTGCTCCCAGGTCACCCCTGAAAACAGGCACTTGTGACTAGTGGATTTTACACAACTCCCCAAAAAAAAGAAAGAAAAAATTATTCCCTTCTGTACCTTATTTAGAAACATAGAATCTAATGGCAGATAAGGACCGCTTGGCCCACCTAGTCTGCCCATTTCCCTACCTAACAGAATAAACTGCAGGTCCTAGTTAATCAACAGTCTACTTCCTCCTACCCCCCCATTAGAATTGCCTTATGTCTGTCCCATGCATTCTTGAATTCCTCCACTGTTTTTGACTCTACGACCTCCTCAGGAATGCTGTTCCATGCATCTACAACCCTCTCTGTGAAGAAATACTTCCTCATATTATATCTGAGCCATCCCCCCTCTATCTTCAAATTGTGTCCCCTTGTTCCTGCATATCTCTTTTTCTGAAAGCTGCTACTTTTTTCGACTTTGTTGTTTCCCTTGAGGAATTTGAAAGTTTCTGTCATGTCCCCCCTCTTCCTCCTTTCCTCGAGGCTATACATATTAAGCTCCTTTAGTCTTTCTTTATATGTCTTCTGGTGCAGATCCTGCACCATTTTGGTTGCCCTCCTCTGGACAGCCTCCGCCCTGTCTATGTCTTTGTGGAGATGGGGTCTCCAGAACTGTACACAGTAGTCCAGATGTGGTCTTACCAACTGTCTGTACAGAGGGACAACAACTTCCTGTTTTCTACTGGTGATGCCTCTCCCTATGCATCTCAGTATCCCCCCAGCCCTCCTTACTGCCTTCTCACATTGCTGGCCCACCTTTAGATCATCTGATATGACTACCCTCAGGTTCCTTTCCATTTTTGTTGTTGTCAGTATCTCACCCCCCATTGTGTACTCTTCCCCTGGAGTTTTGTTTCCCAGGTGCATTACTTTGCACTTCTTTGCATTGAATCTAAGCTGCCATACATTTGACCATTCCTCCAATCTTGCCAAGTCCCTATTCATCCTTTTCACCCCACCTGGCACATCAACCCTGTTGCAGATCTTTGTGTCATCTGCAAAGAGACATACTTTCGACCAGCCAGTGATCATGGATATCATGAAGATTGTCCAGGGCTTGTGACCGACTTGCTGTAGTTTGGATCCTGGTCCTACGCGCCTCCTTGTGTGGTGAGTGGATGCAATTGGACTGGTCCTTGCTGAGATAGTCTGGTGCTCATTGGACCAAGGGGTGTTCCCGGAATCTCTGAAAGAGGCCATCATGACACCCCTTTTAAAGAAATCTTCCCTTGACCCAGACTGTCTCGCTAACTACAGACCGATCTCTAACCTGCTCTTTTTGGGCAAGGTTATTGTGAAAGTAGTCGCGTTGCAGCTCGATGACTTTCTTACCACCCATAAAGTCTATGATCCTCTCCAGTCTAGTTTCAGAAAGAGGCACAGTACCGAGACGGCATTGGTTCGAGTACTGATTGATCTCCTAATAGCGAGAGATCGGAGGAGCCATTCGATCTTGGTCCTCCTTGATCTCTCTGCAGCATTCAACACCGTGGACCATGGAATGTTGCTACAATGCCTGTGGCTACTCTGAGGACTGTCAGGGACAGTCCTCAGATGGTTCCATTCTTTCCTCATGGGCAGAACTCAGAGGGTAGTACCAGGAATTTTTTCCTCTGCTCCCTTTGCTCTGCCTTGTGGGGTGCCACAGGATTCTGTGCTTCCCCCATGTTGTTCACAGTGTATATGGTGCCGTTGGGAGACATTATAAGGCATTATGGGCTGAGTTTTCACTGCTATGCATATGACACTCAGCTCTATATGTCCTTTGTACCTGAACAGAATGACACATTATCGGTCTTTAACAACTATCTCGCTGAGATTCAGGACTGGAGGAGTGCTAACTGGTTGAGACTGAATCTGGACAAGACTAATGTGTTGGTGGTGAACCCGGGTCACCGTGTAGAGAAGTTGACTCCTGGGTCTCCCTCTGGCCTTGTGTTAGGGGGTAACCAGTTGAGACCTTCTGAACAGGTGTGGAATCTGGGCGTAATACTTGCCAGCGAGCTGACGCTTAAGACACAGGTGTCAGCCATTGTCAAGTATTTTTTCTACCATCTGAGGAATATAGCCCAGATAAAACACCTTGTTCTGCACGATGACCTCCCTGTGTTGGTTCATGCCTTTGTTACTGTAATGCTCTGTATCTAGGGTTGCCAGGGGTGGATCTCCATCACCTGCAGCTGGTGCAGAACGCTGCAGCTAGGTTGTTGACGGGGTTACCAAGAACTTGCCATATGACACCTGTGCTGTGTGAACTGCACTGGCTGCCGGTGTGATGGAGGATCACCTTCAAGGTCGCATTGCTGACCTATAAGACCCTACACAGACTGGGACCGGGCTACTGGCAAGATCTCCTTCGGCCCTACAGCCCTCTCCACCTACTTCGTTCTGCCAATGAGGGATTGCTAGAGATTCCCATGGTTCATCTTCAGTCATCTGGGGCCAGAGCTTTTTCTTTTGTAGCCCCAACCCTGTGGAATTCTCTACCTCGTCGGATTAGAGAGTGTCTGTCCACAGAGTCATTTAAAGCTTCATTGAAGAGCTACTTATTCAAATTAGCTTTTGAATATAACATCTAGTCTATCCTGTTGCCTTTTAAAGTGTTTTTATATTTATATTTATTATTGATGTATGTTATCCTTGTTATGTATTTTTGCTTTGGTACTTTGAAAAGCGTACTACAAATAAATATTGATTTGATTTACTTTTCCTTCCAGTCCCTCTGCAATGTCACTTATAAATACATTAAAAGTACTGTAAGCCCCAGTACTGAACCCTGCGGTACCCCACTAGTAACCCCCCTTTCTTCACTGTGGACTCCATTTACTATTACCATCTGTTTCCTGTTGTCCAGCCAGTGTTTTACCCAGGCTGCCACCATGGGACATACTCCCAGGCTGGCTAATTTGTTTATTAATCTTTTGTGCGGGACTGTATCAAATGCCTTGCTAAAGTCTAGATAAACCATGTCCACAGCCCCTCCCTGGTCTACTACTTTGGTCACCCATGAGGTATTTAAAACTCCCTATCATATCCCCCTTTCATTCCTCTCTTCCAGGGTGTACATGCTAAGGTCCTTTAGTCTCTCCCGCTAGGGCTTCTGATGCAGACCCTGCACCATTTTAGTTGCCCTTCTCTGGACTGCCTCCACTCTATGTCATTCCAAAGGTGTCTCCATAACTGGACAGAGTGCTCTAGGTGGGGTCTTACCAGTGATGCATCCCTCCTTCTGCTGGTGATACCTTTCCCTATGCACCCCAGCATCTCACTAGTCCTCCCAAGCTGCCTTGTCATACTGCCTGGCTACTTTTAGGTCATCAGATATGATTACCCCAGGTCTATTTCCTGCTTGGTGGTCGTCAATACTACTCCACCAATTTTGTACTCCATCCATGGTTTTCTGTGCCCTAAGTGCATTATTTTTCACTTTTACGCAATGAAAACTAATTGCCATACCCTTGATCACTCCTCTAGTTTTCTCAGGTCTCTACTCATCCTTTACACACACACACTCACACACTCGCACACTCACACACTCACACTCCACCATATTGCTGATTTTGATGTCATCTTCAAAGAGGAATGGTCCCAGCACTGATCCCTGAGGCACTCCACTGGTCACCCTCCCTTCCTTGGAGTGAACTGCACTTACCACCACACTCAGCTGCCTATCTTCTAACCAATTTCTTACCCAGTTTACCACCTTTGGACCCACTCCTAAGCTACCTAGCTCATTTACTAGTCTCCTATGTTTAATGGCATGAAAGCCTTGCTGAAATCTAGGTAGGCCATGTCCACCACTCCACCCTGATCAAATTCCTTGGTCACTCAGTCAAAGAAATCTGTCAGGTTATTTACTTATTTGTTGAGTTTTGGTAACCAGGTAAGTCCACTGAGACAATTGCAGTCCCTTTTTCAGAGTCGACCAGGAGAATATAGCCACAGGGTTACAGCACAAATTAAATACGTAACAATGTACAGTATATACACCCGAGGAACAATAATAGCAATAAGAGAAAGACATGCATCACAACAAGGCTGAAATAAAATTCTAGTATGATACAAACTTTTGCAACAGGTAACAAGAAACAATATACAGTATACACATTAGCAAAAACATGGTACGTGGTTGACTCAAGTGACAGCACAATGCTTAGTTTGACATGATCTCCCCACCTACTGTGAATTAACCCTGCCTCAGATGGATCTTGTAAGCCAGTATGAACAGTGGCATCCCTTAGGGAGCAGTGCTGTGTGACAACTGCAGCTTAACATTTTCATTATTGATCTGGAAGCTGAGGTCACCAGCAAGCTGCTTAACGTCGCTGATGACACTGAGATAGACAGGGTGGTGACCTATCCGATGTCAGGGGGAAACTCCAGGAAAAACTGAACACACAAGGTAATTGGTCAGACTTCCAGAGCTATTGAATTAATGTAGTCTAATGCAAGGCAGAGATAATACCTACACACTGTGTGGGGTTCCTCTCAATGCTGTGGAAGAGAAAAAGAATCTGGGGTTCATAACAGACAAGAGGCTAAAGCATAACAAGCAGTATGCAATGGCTGCCAGGAAGGCTGACAGAATGCTGGGGTGCCTCAAGAGGGGTGTGAGCAGCACAGCAGGGGAAGTAATCCTGCCCCTTTCTACAGCCCTGGTCAGGCACCACCTTGAGAACTATGTGCTGTTCTGGGCTACTCAGTACAACAAGGATATTGAAACAGCTGGAAAGGGTGCAATGCAGGGCCCCTCAAATAATCAGGGGTATGGGGAACAAAAGCTATGATAAGAAGCTAGAGGTTCTTAACCTGTTTGCCCTACAGAAATGGGGTCTGAGAGGGATATGCTTGCAGTCTTCTGCATACTCAAGGCTATTGATAAAAATTAATACATGGAGATGTTTAATCTGGTGTCCTCCAGCGGGCACAGGGACATGCCCTAAATCTCAGAGGTGGTAAATGTAGAGGTAATATTAGGATGCACTTTTTACCAGAGGTGATGAACCTGTGGAACAGTCTCCCACAAGAGCCAGTACAGGCATTATTATAGAAGGAAATCACAGCTATAACTAGCAAATGAGATTTTGGGAAAATAAAAGGACATACCCTGAACAGGAATGCAACCAAACTCAGAGCCAAAATGCCTGTGGGACCATCACTATGCAGGGCTCAGTCCTGGGGCCTGTCCTCTTTTAATGTATTCATCTGTGACATAGTTGTGTGTGTGTTCAGGGACTGTTCTGCCTCTTTACAGATGACATTAAGATCTGTGGAAGGGTGGAGAGTGATGATTGGGTCAGGGCATTGAGGGAGGACCAGGGAAAGCTACATAGATTGTTAAAAATCTGGCAACTGGCCAGCCCATTGGCACAGTGGTTGGATTTTCACTCTCGACTCCGGCAACCAGGGTTCAGGAATAGACCCGGGACATCGGAGGCCCAGCCGGGGGAGAAGGATGGAGCGTCCCAAGGACTGCTCTCCTTCTCCGGGGACGAGGGAGGGGAGTGTGACTGGTGCTTGATGGACCCCTGGCAGAGGCCAGGGGCACTGCAGCAGCCGGAACCAGAATGTAGTTTGAGGTGCAGGGCGGAGCAGATGCTGGCCCTCATTGCACATCCCCGCCCCTCGCATACAGGGGAGAAAAAAATCCGCTGCCTGCCACCCAGATGAAGCCTGCCTTTCCACTCCAATGAGCTCCCAGGCTGTCTCCCTGACCTATCTCTGACTTTGCGTACTTGAGCCTAGTGCTGTCCATGCCCCGTGTGAGCCAGGGGATATCGGGTAGTCGCAGCTAATGTGGAAGTGGGAGTGTAGGGGGTCATGACCGAGGCTCAGGAATGGTGGCAGGTGGCTCAGAAAAAGCATAATAAATAAAAAAAATTAAATAAAATCTGGCAACACAATTTTAAAGCAAATAAATACACGGTAATGCATAACAGGAACAAAACCCCAAAAAAACACAATACCTTATGGGGGAGTAGTGATAGTAAGCACAGCAGAGAAAAAGGATCTGAGAGTGATAATATTGGACAGTCTGAAATCTATGGCACAGTGTAACAAGGCAGTGTGGAAGGCAAACACACTGCTGGTTTGCATTGGAATGGAAATCCACAGTAGAAAGAAAGAAGTGATCTTTCCCCTGTACAGATCCATAGAGCACCCACATCTGGAGTACTGTGCGAGGTTCTAGAGCCTGTACCTATGGAAAGACTGTAAGCAGGTGGAGGTGGGACAGAGAAGGGCAACCAAAATGATCCAGGGAATAGGGGAGGAAGTAACTGAGGAAAGACTGAAGGACCTCAACGCGTACCACCCTGGAAATGAGGAAGTAGTGGGGAGACATGACAGAGACATACAAATACCTACTGTACATGGAATTAACAGAGTATTATGCAAAGAACTGCTCTTCTTAAGCATACACGCAAGCATATTGGGGAATTCCCTTAAACTGGCTGAAGAATGATGTCTATAAGCACTTTTTCATTAAAAATGTGGGCAAGTAGAATGGACTTCCAGATTAAGTGATATCTGCCAGAACAGTGGGAGGATTCATACAAGGGTTAAACAGGCACAAGATCACAGTAAGGATGCTAGGGGGCAAAAGATAATGGAGAGGATGGCCAATAGGGCCATAGTCTCTCCAACCCACATATGATGGCCATGAGGAGTAGGAAATGAAAGAGGACAAAGAGTCAGAGGAGTTGGAGTAAAAGCAGCACCAGTCACAGCAGCAGGAAAGACTGAGAACAGCTACACTGTGTCAAGCAGCAGATCTTGAACAGAAAAAGATGAGGTTGCAGTTCAAGCTGTAAAAGATGCAGAAAGAGGTGGAAGTCAAAGTGGAAAAGATGCAAAAAGCTGAAAAAGGCCATCCCAGCGGCGTGGAGGACTGAGGCATTGTGCGCTTTAACTCCTACCATGCTGGTGACCTGAATTCAGGAACGAGCTTTAGTTGCTGGTGGTCAGCTGGGAGTACAAGATGGAGCATACATCTCAGTCCTTGGCTACCACCTGCTTGAGGCCAGGTGGTAATTCCAGAATTATGAGTGGCAAGGAATAGAGGGGCTGCAGTTCTGTAGTGTGTGTGCAGCTCCACGTGCACATGCTTACATGCTGTCATGGCTGGGGAACACAGGGAGAAAAGGGAAAAGGGCTGGCACCGGCCTAGTTAAGCTTGCCGGCTACCCCCCATCCCCATATCATCACGTGGACCATTGACCCAGTTTCTGGATGAGAGGCACTGAGTCGTGGGAGAATGGCCCTCACCTTCTTGGCCCTGCTATGGAAGGCAATCCATGAGGGAAATACGGCCAAGGTGAGTGCAGGGAAGGTAGGTGTGGGTGGACAGGGACAGGACTGAGCTGTCCATCTCTGTCAACCACAGGAGAAAAGCCTTTATGGCAAAAAAAACAAACTGAAAAATAAGCCCTGCACAAACGTAAACTTGAGACAGAGAAATAATGTTTGGCACTCATCCACAGCGGGAAGTGGGGATAAGAATTAGGAGGCAAGGGCACAGTGCAAAACCAAATTCTAAAATGTTTCCTTACTTTAAAGAGGGAGATGATTGAGATACATTCCTTCAAAAAACATTCATACATAGTCCAAACTAGACAAGGAAACATGGGCACTAATCTCATTCCTTTATTGTCTATAAAAGCTCTTATTATTTTCTCCAAAATCAACAATTGGGACAGTTGAGACTATGATAAAATAAAGATGTGTTGTTAAAACATTACTGATCACAGCCTGATGTTGTGTGTATTTAAGCAGAGCCATGAAGATAGTTTTATGGAAATGTGGTTGTTGCTAGCCAATTGTCTCAGAAGGTGATTAGAGGGAGCACAAGCACCATTTGCTGAGCAAATTATAGAGGCTGTGCTGCTGGAACAGTTCATCAGGTGCTGCCAGATGATTTAAAGGTGTGGCTAGGAAACCAGGCCCGAGTTCTGCCACACAAGCAACTGAGATGACTGAGACAGGCCTTTTGCCAATCAGTGTTGAAACACTGCAGGCTTGTAGATGTTTCTGCAGGGTAGTCAGCATTGATGCATTTACAATTTTCCCAGGAGCAACAGGCTTCTTAACAATCCCACCCCCCAGCCATGAAATTGCTAAAATGGCATTTAACTTCTGAAAACAAAGTATTTATAATCTCGTCTGATGGCCAACTTGCAATCAAACTCTGAATACGCCCCAGTTCCTTGAAATGGGGAAAGGTGCTTTGCATATCACTAGTACAAAAAGGTGTTCACTCCACTTCGTATGTCTTGTTTCAGTTTTTACTGTTTATGTGCCACAAAAGGAACCCTTGGGCAACATTTCAGGGGTCGAGTCCCTTCTACTGGCCCACAATAACAGTGGTCTCCTGTTTTGGTAACAATAACTTTATAGGCTTTACATTGTATCTAAAGACTCACAGAAATAAACCATGAAATGCAAACCATCAAAACCTGACTGCCAGCATAGAGTCTCCTCTAAATGACTTGGTGACTCTCCCCTTCCATAGTAGAAAGACAAGCATACTGGGAACCGACTCCCCCGACTAGCAGAACTAGTGAGGTCCTTTTGTACTCACAGTTACTAATACAGGACTACACAGGCCTCAGTCACTCTGGTCTTCTGGCTGTATCTCTGGGATCCAGGGTGCTTTGTAGTCAAACACCACGCACTCAGTCTCTCTCTATCCAGAAAGTTAAACTGAGCTAACAAACAGAAACTGCAGTTCTTGCCTAGAAGCAATGCACTAACCCTTCAGCTCTCATCTCTCTTTCAGGTTGCAACGAAAATGCTGCTTGACCTTTTTCTACAATGCAGACTTGAGGTTCAGGTGAAGCACTATGTGCCCACAGCTGCACAACCAGTTCACTCTCCCAGTGATCCCTCACAGATCTGACTCCTCCTTGACAACTGAGTTTATATCACAGCCTGTGCAGTCAAGCACAGATGGGTCCAATCCCCCATCACTCACTGTCTGCAGCACCGAACAGAGTTAAGGAAGGCACCAATACACTGTTGCTCCTTCTTCCAGAAGCCTGCAACAAAATCTTGGGCTGGGAACTCATTGACTCCATTGAACACTGCTAGCAAACACCACTGCAGCTGAAACATCCTTGTGTGACTGCTTCCTAGCTGACCAGCCTGAACTGTGACTGCCTTGCCTGTGCTTTCTGGTACCTCAAACAACTGACCAGCAGTGCCTGTGTGTCATGATATTCCATTCAGCAAACGGGACTGGAGGGGAGCAGCGGAAGAGAAGCATCACTATGGGGAGGAGCAAGCTGTCTTTAAATCCCTCATGAAGCACATGGTGTGAGCGCAGTGGCTCAAGCACGAGAGGAGCGTCAGTCCAGAAAAGTTTTAACAGTTTCATTCAAATAAGCTGTTTGTTTTATATAGAAGAAGAATCAGTATTTGTATAGCGCATTTCATACACAGTGTATCCCAAAGTGCTTTACAAGCAATGCTAGACTGGTAGTGAAGTGACTGAATGTGTAGTGGCAGCCATATCATACATCAACACCCACACACAGCCTGGACAATTGCATGAACTGGTTTTATGGGAAGGGGAATGTTGGCCAGGACACCGGGAATGTCCCCTACCCTTTGCAAAGAGTGCCCTGGGTTCTTATACTTCCCCCTGAACACTCACCAGGATAGGTAGAAGGGACCTCAGTTTAACATCTCATACGAAGGATGGCACATCCCAGCAGTACAGCACCCCACTAATACTGCACTCGGGTGCTAGTGTTTTAGGTACAAGTCCAATCACTGTGTGGTACGAGAACCCACAACCTTCTGGTCCAGAAGCGAATGTGCTACCAACTGAGCCATGCTATACACTGCACTTTAAAGACTGCAACTACTGGTGAGCAGTTATCTAACTGTCATTTTAGTATAGCTATTTTTCCTCCTAAAGATTAAAATAGTCGGTAAAAAAATCTTCGTTATTGCTGGTACTGTATTTTAAACCAAACTACTTCGTAGATACTTTATACGTTGCATTGAAAAACAATAATTATTTGGAAAATAGGATATTTTATTGATATTAGCCGATTGACTTATTATTGCCATTTGTTTATTGCATTTTAAAGATAATTATTATTTAGTAACAAAGTTAGATTGCATGTCGGCTGTTTTTTTCAACTGACTCACTACTGTTGCCTTTCGGGCAGTTGGTAAATTGTGAGGGCTTCAAAATTACCGACCTGCTTTGGAATCTAGATTTAGTTTACATCAGGCTAATATTGTAGCGATTTGTGGAAATGTAGGTATGTTTGGACTCTTGTCTTACACACATACTTTATATTTACTTCTAGTTACCTTATCCTGGGGAGGGTGGCAGTGTTATTTCACTGTGGTTCTATCCAGAATCCTTGGAAATGTTACTATGCAGATAGGAGTAAGGTTAAATAGTGTCAAATTTTTGCTCTCTAGATATTAGGATACATGATCCCTTTTACTTGGGGTTTCATGACAAGTTGAATTCCTTTGGGGAACAATTGCAGGGACTGGTGGGAATGAAGGTGCATTAGGGAAGTGTGTGTGTGTGTATGTATCTCCTTAAAACTAGTTATCCCCCCCACCACCACCGCATTATGGGGATGTGGGGTGGGGTAGGGTGTGTTGTGTGTGCGGAAAGGAGGAGAGAATTTAATTTTTATCTCTTATTCAGATTTCTTAGACACTTTCGGTACATCAAGTTGTTATACACAGAGAATTTATTGACATCAGTACATATCAGGCTGCATGGTCTTAATTCCTTGGTGGTCCTGGACAAGAGTTTTTTGTTTGACACTAATACTGTCACTTTATAGTTATATCATCATTTATAAAGTCCTGTTACTACACTAGAGGCTTTTGAAGTTTATGGGGCACAATATCTAGCTGGGGAGTATAGCTGGGTAATGGGTCCAGCTAAGTTTTACACATCATGCAGTGTGTGCTAATCTTTTTAAGACAGCTTTACTGGTAATTTCTTGTCTGTAATACATATATTGAAACTTCTTGGAGTCCTAAGACAATCTTAGTATGTCTTTAATCCGGGTGTGGGTTGTTTTTCAGTAACTGCATTCTTATACACATAGGCCAGGATATTCAAACTGTGCCAGGCAGGGGCGCAAGCCTGGGCACAGTGCAACTGGGATGCGCCAGGGCGTGGACTGGATGATATTCAACGGTACTGTGCCATGGCTCAGCCCAACTGAATATGGCACCGTGGCTGCCCACATAGTACATGGTGCAGTGGCACTGTGCCAGCACAAGTGGCAAGTGAGGAACAGGGGGATGCGCCAGTGCAAGTGCAGTTGTGCTAGGCGCAGGAACCACAATATTCAGCGGTGGGTATGTAAATGGGGCCATTATGCATGCAAGGTGCAAATGGGGCCATTTGCATGTCATTATGGCCCCATTTGCATGCATGAGCACTGATTCCCAGTGACTTGTGCCTGGCGCCCTGCCAGGCTGCAGCTGTCGGGAACTGATGCCCCCTACACCTCGGCAGCAAAGCGCCCCAATACCCAATCATGGGTGTAGTTAAAATTAGAGTATCTCTGGTGGTCCAGTGGACCTGCTCCCCAGCCCGATCACAGGCCTTGTAAAAGAAAAACTCCCTGGTGGTCCAGTGGACCTGCTCCCTAGCCCGATCGCAGGTGGAGTTAAAAAAATACTATCCCTGGTGGTCCAGTGGACTGAATCCAGCCCAATCACTGGTGTAGTTAAACTAATACTATCACTGGTGGTCCAGTGGATCGAATCCAGCCCGAACGCTGGCATAGTTAAACTAATACTATCCCTGGTGGTCCAGTGGACCAAATCCAGCCTGATTGTGGGCATAGTTAAACTAATATGATCCCTGGAGGTCCAGTGGACCCGCTGCCAAGCCCAATCATGGGCACTGTAGAAGAGAAACCCCTCGGGTCCAGCGGTGCCACTCCTCCTCACTCGCCACCAGACCCACCACTCCTCACCCCTCAGCAGCAGTGGGTGGCAGCTTCCACCAAGAAGCCACCCGCCGCCCACCAACTGACAGTGTAGAGTATGGCTGTATGCTCATTGGATCGCAGCATGGGCCAGTGGGTGCAGACTCGGTTGTATTATATTAAAGTCCCGATATGTGAATGGATTACATTCGTTATCAGATAGTATAGTATGAATTGTGATGCTCATTGGCCACGCCAGGACCAATGGGCATACAGTCATACTGTACACTGTTAGTCGGAGGGTGGCCAGGCAGCTAGCGGGTGGGAGCCGCCACCCACTGCTGAATGGGGGGAGCGGGTGGTGGGTCTGAGTGGGTGGGCGGGCGGAAAGGGGTATCGCTGGACCACCAGGGTTTTCTCGTCTACAATGCCCACGATCGGGCTGGGAAGCAGGTCCACTGGACCACCAGGGATACATTTTACCCACGATCGGGCTAGATTTGGTCCACTGGACCACCAGGGATAGTATTATTTTAACTACACCCATGACTGGGCTGGGGAGTGGGTACACTGTACCACCTGGGATAAAATTATTTTTACAAAGCCTGTGATCGGGCTGGGGAGCAGGTCTACTGGACCACCAGGGATAAAATAATTTTTACGAGGCCCTCGATCGGGCTGGGGAGCGGGTCCACTGGACCACCAGGGCATGTTTATTTATACAAAGCCTGAGATCAGGCATGGGGGGGGCAATGCCTGGCCTGTGGCACTGTAGGTCAGGTGGCCACACACAGCTAGCGGCTGCCGTGTTGTGCCCTGTAATACGGCAGCTCACCTGTGGGTGGTCAGGCCTTGCTCCTTCTTTTCATGGGCGGATCTTTGTGCCCCCCATGCGGCGAAAGGCAGGTGTGTGCCTGCATATGCACTGCATATCCCGGGCTGAATATCGGGATGTGCCGAATATGCATGGGCACCCGCACTTGGCGCCAAGAGATAATATTGCTGTGCACCTCAGTGCATCAGGATTTGTGCAGTGCAATATCCCCTTTTGAATATCATGCTCGGGTGCATCAGTGGGGTGCGTATGGTACAACACTGTTGTGCTATGCGTAACCCCTTTGAATAGTCACATACTCTGCTAACTCCTGTACCCACCACGAATGCATGCTGTTCTCAGCACATGTAACCAGCTGATTGTATAATACTGTATAGCTTGTATCATACTGTATAATTTTCATTCATACTGTGATATTTACTATTGCTATGTAATCCTGGGTTGCCCCTGAAAAAGGGACCTCCGGGGCCCAGTGGGCTTACCTAGTCACCAAAATTTAATAAATAATAAAATATCCCAGCCATTGTGACACTCATAGCTTGATTTAAGAGCCATCTGCTTAAGTAGTATTATCTCATGTCAATTGAATTTATATGCAGTAGAATTCTTTGTATGAGTTTTGCACCAAGCACCTTTGACCCTGGGACCCTTCCAGCTTAAGTTAACATGGTACTGTTAAGGTTCTCTGACATCATCTTCTGTTTTTTTTTTTTTGTTTGTTTGTTTTAGTTTTTTTAATGAGTATTTTAAACCAATGGGGAATTTTTCAGTTTTTTTCTGCATGCTCTAGTTGTTAAAAGTATTGTTTTTTTCTAAATAACTGTCATTACACTTCTGATGAAGGACTGGTTGGTCCGAAAGCTAGAGCACTCTGTTCTTGTTGTTACATCTATGTTGGTCCATTAAAGTGTATCAAATCATTTGCTTCTGTGCTTTGAGAAATAAAATAAAGCGGGGAATTCTTGCATAGACCATGTTACTTAATTAAGGATAATATCTTTGGGAGAGATAGGACAGTTTTTTTTTATAAAGGTAGTCCATTTTTTTAGCAAGTTAAATTGCTTTTTAATTTGTTTGCAATTGTGCTCAATTTAGTTAGTAGTTCTTGTAATTGTGAATTCTGCTACAATGACTCCAATAATAGTGTTCATGATGTGCTTAGTAGTTAGTGTATATATGGGCACAAACAAAATAACCATTACCATAGGAAGGTAGTCTATATTGTCAGCAAGCTTATTGAGTAACTAAGGATTGAACCAGAATTGAAATGGGGTTAGGGAAAATTTTGGTTCTGGAGTAAGGAGAAATTTTTTTTCTAGAATCAAAACTCAATTAATGGAAGTAAAATAACATTACAATAGTGTTGTTTGCAGGACTGTCCAATATGGTTGTGTTAGTGTTGTGTGAGGATGTAGAATTAAACCTGGGACCAGGAAAATATCAAACTTATAAAATGGTTAATGATAATGCCAGGAGACTCAAAAATAAAACAAGCCTATTTAGAACATGGACTGAAATGGAAAATCCTGATACCATTCTATTAACTGAAATTTGGTTAAATAAGTCAGTAAAAATGGAAGAAACTAGAATTAATGGATAGGAGACTTACAGGTTTGACGGGGAATTTAAATGAGGAGGATGGTGCTGTTATATGCAAAATGGGATATGGATCAAGCCAAAATGTGTTATTCTGGATTGGCAGATAAAGTGGAATGTATAATAGTGTCCTTTCAACTACTGGATTTGGTATTAGGAATTATTTACTCACCCTCTGGAACACCCTTAAGTGACTTTGATACACTATTACAACTGATAATGAAGTATTCAGCTTGCTCCCAATTAATGTTAATGAGTGACTTTAATACATTCTGGGGAAATTCAAATGGTCAAACCTTGAAAATAGTTTTAGACAATTAGGTTTAAAACAAATCATTATGCATTCTACCAGAAAAACTTCATTAATAAGCAAAGGCACTATCTTGGATTTGATTTTTGTGTCTCCACCAACAGTAGATCATGTTAAAGGGACACTGTCAATCTTTTTTGCACCATATTTTATCTAGTTAAAAACCCACATTTTATGATTGCTTACCTTCTCTAAAGTTCATTGATGATACTGGTTGTTTTATCTACTTTCTTTCTTAGTAGAACTGAAATGCATGCAAATGCTGTAGTTGTACCCAAAAGTGTTCTGTTTCATACCCTTGCTCTACTCTTATTTCATATGTCTTGACCATTAGGAACACCCTTTTTAAATATTTTCACCCCAAATGTTCAACATAGCCACCATATGACCCCACCTGATGAAAAACGTCTGTGAAATATTTCAAATCCTGCCTGAAAGGTGATTTCAGCAAGTGGCTGTAAAAATATCTTTTGGGCCTAATTTGCGTAATCCCACCACCACTGGTCATGAGGTGGAGTCCCACAAAGGCTATGTTGAAAATTTGGGGGGAAAATATGCAAAACTGCCAAAGTTATGAATCAGTGTTCAAACGGCCATTGAAATACATTGAACCACACTTACTTTAGTTTCTCAGATCGCAGTTGCCAGTTCAAGCAGCAAGAATTTTTTAGATTGCAGAGTGGATCTTTGCTGTGCGACCTGTTCAGGTGAGTGAGGGTGTATGGTGGTTTCACTGGGGTGGGTGGGTGGGGGATGACTGCTAAGTGGGAGATCAGGGTGGGAGGGGTCAGACCAGTGAAAGTCTGTTTTGTTTTTACAGGTTTATTTAAAAATAAAACATTGAGAGACAATTTTCTTTATTACAGGATGGCGACTGAAGAGTGAGGAGTGCCACTAGACACCAGGGAAACATTATAGGGAACAAGGATCAGAGGGTAGGGGTGCCACTAGACACCAGTGAAAGTATTATAGGAAACAGGTATCAGAGGGTGGAGAGTGCCACTAGACACCAGGGAAAACATTATAATAGATGGGGATTGGAGAGTTGCATGTGTCGCTAGACAGCAGGGATAACATTATAGGGAATGTGGATCTCAGGGTAGGGGGTGCCTCTAGACATCAGGAAAAACATTATAGCAGACAGTGGATAGTGGGGGGGTACCACTAGACACCAGGGAAAGCATTACAACCCTTAGATGGTGAGGAGTACCACTAGACACCAGGTAAAACATTATAGGGAACAGGGATCGGAGGGTGGGGTGCCAAAATAAACAATATTTACAGTAATTCATTTATAGGGTCCAACTCCAGACTCTTTATTCTATGGCAAAAGATACTGTGGATAAGTATACTGATCAAATTCAAAGGGTCAAAGAAGCAACGGTGGAGTTTCAGTGCTGTAGTGCAAAATCCTTACTTGTGAAACAGAAATACCTGACACAAGGAAAGCCCTGTCAGGTGACTCCTTTTCAGAGTTGTAGAGACAGAGTAAAAAATAGAAATATTCAAGTTCTCAGGGATGCAGAGGGTAACTTATGTGATGAACAATAGAAATTAATGGGAATAGTACTGTCCTATGCAGGAGGAATTGCAGGGGAAGTTTCAGAAGTACAATGATCTTTAGATACGTCTTTTGAAGAAGTTTGCCTTCCTACCCCAAAGTCTTTGATGAAGGAAATGACAACTAGTGAAGTACAAGAGGCTATGCTTTCCTTGAACACAGGGGTCTCTTCCAGGGAAGATGACCTGCCAAGTGAATTCTAAAAAAAATAACACCAGTGTTACTTCCAGAGATAGTGGCAGTATTTAATAGTTTATGAAGGAAAAATTTGGGGTTTAGTACATTGGCAAAGGGATTACTTATTTTCCTGTATAAAAAAGGTCCAAGGGAAGATATTGGGAACTGGTGCACCGTAAGTCTTTTAAAGATGGGTTGGAACATTCTGGCAAAAATCTTGAGGAAAAGAGTTATGAGAACAATTAATTAATCCTGTACAAACATGTTCAGTTCCAGGAGAATTATTCATGATAGCCTATTTCTAATTTGAGAATCTGTGGATATCTGTAACAGTGAGGAGATGAAGGGCTTTCTCCTGGCCTTAGACCAGGAGAGGACTTTGATTGTATTTCAAATTCTTATCTCTTTTTGACCTTTAGAAGGAGGTATGGGTTTCCTTCTACTTTTGGTTTTTGGTTAGAACAATTATATGCAGCAGCTACAGTAACCACTGTGATAAACAGTAAATTGGGTGTACAATGTCTGATTTTGAGAGGGGTCCAGCAGGGATATCATCTAAGCCCTCTTTTTATGTTTTAAGTACTGTATAGATACAGTATTACATAAAATGGAACAAAATCAAAGGATTTCGACTACAGCTGAAGTTATGTCCTTTTCCTCAAATATTTGTGGCATATGCAGATAGTCTGTGTTTGCTAGTTCCTAGTATACAGTCACGGGAGACAGCATTATCATGTCTTGAGGATTTAGTAAAATTTCAGGTCAAAGGTTAATTGGAAAACAAGTAAATGCACGGCAGTGGGATCAGTAGGGATCTCCCTGCAGATATTCAAGAGGTGACGGTAGAGACAGGTTCTTTGAAAATCTTAGGAATCACTTCTGCTACAGGAACATGGTAGAACTGAACTGGAAAGATAATTTTTCTATAGCAGACAGTAAACTGGCAAAGTGGAAAATGTGGCCTAGGACAAAACACAAAAGGGTCTACTTATTTAAACCTGAGTACTGTTGTTCCCCCTCCATTTACAGTAGAGACAAAATTATATAGTGTGTTTTTCAGATTACATTGGGGCAGTAGACTGAATCCTGTTAAAAGGAATATAGTTTATTATCCATGAAATGATGGGGGATTGTCTATGATAAATCCAGTAATTTTCTTTTTTAGTATTTTTTTACATATCAATGTATGGCCTCTACTGCTGGGAGAGCTGAGACCACAGACCTACTTTTTTCAAGTAAGATGGAGGTATTTTTTAAATAACTGGCAAAGTGGACTGCTAAAAACATTCAGAGGAATCCCTTCTATAACGCCAGGGTATATTTTGTCCTGCTTTACAAAATAAAGCAGTGGAAACTTACCATAAGATAACACAAAAAAAGTCTCTATGAACATATTTGTTTATAATTTTTTTCATTCTGGAGACTATATTTATTTATTTTTTTATTTTTGTTTATTAAACTCTAGGATTACAAATACCTTTGAGCAAGAACTGCTCATTTACAAAGGGTTCCACGTCAAAGGATGTAGGGTAGCATACATACAAAGGTCAGCAATGGTTTACAGTCTTAAAACACAGAGAAGGCTAGGCTTTAAACATACAGACATTAAGGGAGAGAGACATCATAAGCCAGATTATGACAAGTTTCAGGGTAAACAGTATATCTTATTAGACAGTTAGTGATAATAGGGTAGGTGGGGGTCAGGAAGGACTAGGCAGGCTGAAGGGCCATTGTCAGAGGGTAGGGGTGGGTAGCAAAAGTGCAAGGTAAATAGGGGTTGGAGGGCCTGGTATCTGCAAAGTGCCTTAAAGATGGGAGGGGGTGGGTGAGGCAGGGGGTGGAAGGGGGAGGTTAGGGGTGAAAGTAGGGAAAGCGAGTGCCAATAGAGTGAATTGCTAAGGGAGGTAATGGGTCAATTTCAAGTATTTGACTGCTTTATATATATATTTGACCGTTCCCCCAGGATTCCAAAACAAATGGCTCATCTTACAGAAAAACAAATTCCCCACAAAAAGGTGCGGTACTTTGTGGCTTACTTGTCACATCAGCTAAATGTCAGCAATAATCATAAACATAAAAGTCTGGAGGACAGAGTCTTTCTAAGATTGGGGTGTGGTACACAATAAGAAACAATGGAACATTTGTTTTTTCAAAGTAACTCTATTGCTTCCTTATGGCCCCGAGTAGCACAACAATGGAAAGAACCTTTGTTCTCTGATATGACCTTTGATATTTTGGTATATAGTCTCTTTACAAAGGAATAAGAAAAATATAATTTTGGAATACTGAGGTGTAATACGAAATGTATTACTATAAATGGTGCATCTGGCAAGTTATGTTCCAATTTGTTTTGTAACATCAGGAAATTTCTATGACGGGTTTAATAGAGGAATGCTACAGGAATGTACTCGGATCTATAGTGCAGCTGCCAGTCTGGTGTCCCCCACAGTTTTAAATAATTTGTGGCAGTCAGTTACTTGGGTACCACATGGGTAGCAGAGAATGGTATTATTTATCATAAGCAATGGAAAATTGGATGTAACTTGTCTTTTTCTTTGATTTAAGTGGCACGTATACAGTATGAGGTTAAGAATGTTTCTTCTTTTGTTCAGTGTGTGATTTATTATTGTATAACAACTTGTGACTCCCTGTAATGACTGGATATCCAATCCTGATAAAACACTGTAATAGCCTGCTGAATTCCGTAATAACGCGATAGCAGGTTATAACGGCATTTTTCTCCTCGCGCTCCCACTTCACTGTATTTGTGCAAGTACAGCAGTTGCTCAGGGACACACTCATTCACACAAATACAGCTTACAGTTTTTTTCTCTGTTGAAACCATGCACCAGTTGTTATACAGAGAATAATGAATAGGCAAGCGTGTGTTATGGATTTTTTTTGCACACCCGAGGTGTGTGATGACCCATAAACCTAGAGAGGTTTATGAGGTCATCACACACTAAGGGTGTGTAAAAAAATCCATAACATCACAGTTGCATAACCATTATTTTTTATAATTACTGGTACAGGGAGTTTTTATAATTACTGGTGTAGGAAGAAACAGGGAGTGAATGCCAAACAGTGAAGCAATTCTGTGAGACACACACACACACACACACACACAGTCTCTTTCTGAAGTACAGACTTTTTTTTTTGTTTTCATTTCTTTTTTAGATTGCACTGTGGAACTGGCACTGGAAATCCAGTAAGTAGACATTTGTCTGTAAACAACGGTTCATTCCCGCTTGTTGTCTCCTGAATCCGCAATTAAAGTGTACCAGTAGCAGGATCAACCAGATAGAATTTTTTGTATTGTAGGGGTGGAATCAACCAGATAAATACTCATAAAAATTAATAACATAACTGTACAGACAATGGCAGGAAGATGATCAGTGCGGGTCCTCGGAAACAGAGCCACCATGTTTCTTGCAGTGTTCGGCTCACCCACACACAGACAAAGAGCCAGTGAGGAGTCATGCTACAAACAAGTGACACTAAATGCCGTACTAACTGGTTCTACCAGTATTAAGGTGTTTGAAACATGTATTGACTCTGTGCATTAAAGGGGGGCACCAGTAATTATAAAAAATAATCCCTGTGCAAAATTTGTTTTATAAGAATTTTTCACTCTCTTGGGTATGTGAAAAATCTTCATAACACACATCTGTACAGACATTATTCTCTATATTTTGGTTGCATGTTTTGTTTTATTTTGCTTTAAATAAAAAAATTCCCCTACTGTTCCAGTGTGGAGGGGGGGCGCTGGCCATCTGGCAGGCTGACAAGATGGCCAACATAGCGGATGAAGGAAGAGATGGAGAGTGGGATGGAGGCTCTATACCAGTTACTTCTGAAAAAATGTTGGTTACAGCTATGGTGCATCGTGAAAATAAATCTGGTCACATGTCCTCATTGATAGGGAATAATCTGCAAGGCTATGGGTCTCCAGAACTTGAGGTACTGCATACTACTGAAAAGTCCCACAGCAATTGTCTTGCACTGACCTCAGAAAGTGAAGCAGAAATGCAGGTGGAGGTCATGCAGGAACCCTCAGGTGAGAAGAAGGAATTCAGAAGAGGCATGATGACCACAAAAGCTGTACTTGCTCATGTTGTTGGCTGAGAAGGAAAAGAGAATTGCAAATAATCTGACTGGCAAATGTTCCCACCTAGAGCCGATGCCTATTGAAACAGACATTCTGTCAAATGGTGGTCTGACAGCTCCAGTGACATCCCCTGTGCAACCTGCCCATAAAAAACAAAAAGAACTGTGTAGAATGTTGGGGCTGGGGCTGCAGCATGGTTGGCTGCTGCCCGCACAGGCAACTTGCAAAGAATGGTCAGTGGAGAATGCTCTGAAAGCTGCTGGGTGAGAATGGCCCCCAATGGCTCAAAATGGTTTCCAGGTACAACTACATCTGCAGCAGAGATCTGAACTGCTGCTTCCCTGTTGCACCACACAGTGACCACTGCAAACAGACAGGATGTCCAGCTGAGTCAGAGTGGAGTAGAATGCTTCACGGTGGTACTGGTGGCCTGAGTAAAAGGTACTGTGGAGATGGCAAGGGCAAATTTTGTAAGAACAGTGACTGTGGGAAATGGAGAATACTACTGAATGTTAGTCTGGTTTGGCTGCTTCTCAGCCTGTATTAACTGACAGATGGTCTACATGGAGTGGTAATTTGAGCTCAGAGGGACCCAACACCGGAATTTAGAAGCTGAACCTGGACCCCATCCAGGCAACCTGTGGGGAGTGCTAGCACTGGAACACTACTTGCTAGGTTTGTCTCTGTACATGGACTGTATAAAGAATCAGTCAAAAATTATATTAACACTGATGGTAACAGTAATTCTAATGAGGGTGATAACAGCCAAGGGGGGGCTGCCAAGAAAGCCTCAGGAGCCCTGATTGTGTGAACCCATAATACAGCCAATCCACTCTGAATACGAACTAGCTGACCCTGAAGCGTCCATCCCATTAACTCACTGCCAGGGCAGCTATGCTATGAGGCAGAGACCATGGAGGGGAGGCCCTCAGGTTCTGATGATGGCCCACATCTAGCAGGTACAAGTGCACCAGGACCCTCACAGAGGGTGGGCCCAGATATTGTAAGCTACAGGGCCTCAACAGGTACAGGTGGTTGCAGACCTCCCCAGGAGGCACAAGGACATCTTAGCAGGGTCGACAAGGGCAGTGAGAGGAGGGGGACTGTCCTTTTAGATGGCTGATTTGTTTCAGGGTAATGGGGAACTATCACAATGCCCCAACACAGTACAGTTGAGGTTATTTTGGTGGCTCAGAGAACCCCACTGACATGATTCATATTGCTAGAACCCTTCTGAAGAACTCCATGGGGTTCCTTACTACTGAGCTATATGCACTCATACACATTTCAGGGGAGGAAGTGTATGACATTAGCTTTAAAACAATGGAGTCACTTCATTAATTCTGGGAGAAGTATCAGAAATTAGAGGACATGGCATTATGGGCCCATTCGTGGCCATCCCATTGACTAAACCTACATTAAAACTAATCGCAATTGTTTAGTAATGAGGGAGTCCATATATCCAACATTACTTACTGGCTCCCACAAAAAAACAGAATCTTAGAAAGATAATTTTCTATATTAGATTTAGTGCTCATTTGGACAGGCGGTGAAAGTTTAAGGAGAGACTGCAGAACACAAACACAAGGGTACAACCCCTGCCCAGCAGTTTCCATATAAGGAAAATACTGTGGTTTGTGCATCTACCTGGGCCAGCCTAAATCATGCCACAAGTTCAGGGAAAGATCCTGTCTGAGTGCAATGAATAGGTCAAGGTGTAATCTTTGTTCAGATACGGCCATATGGGCCCACGCTGTTCAAATCCATTTTGGTGCAACTTGTGCGAGGAACAGGGGCACTCCTTTCACGAGTGCCCCTGGGCCTCACACAATAAGGTAAGCACTATAGACCAAGAGAAGATAATTTCAAAAGGACAGCAGCAGGAATCCATCAGGAGATCGGCTGCTAAAGCAGAAGCTGCCAGAAAAGAACAGGCAGTCCCTGGGGAGGAGCATTCAGAGGATGGGGCAGGGGAGCCAGAAGAGCCTGCTGAACCCCTTCTGCCTACTGTGGACCCTCTACCAGTAAACACTGAACCAATTCCTGTGAATACACCCTTGGGGGAGGGAACACAACTCCATACCTCCCCTCAGGTAGGCAGAGGGTAGACAGGATGCAATGTTATGAGAACAGGTTGCTCCTCCTCAAGACCCAGTTGATGGAGGGGAAGGGACATCAGGGCCACCTCCTTGGCACTTGGATGTGCCTCCTCTCCCCCCTCAGGAAGAGGAGATGGACATAGTTGTATGAAAGAAGAAGGAACATGCAAAGAGATTAAAATGAAGACCTACTAGGCAACACCTTGTCCAAAAAAGGTTTACTGTACTGCAGCAAAGAAGGCAAAGAGGGAATTCTAAAGAGGAGGAGGGGGAGGCCTCTGTGTCCTCCTCACTAAAGGAATTATCCTTGGATGTGGAGGGCTCTGCTTCAGAGACATCCATGGCCAAATGGGTGCTGAACAGGCCCAGATCTACTATCAGGAAAACCAGTAGTTCCCACCCTTGCTAACCTTATTGCATGTTTCAGGACAATAATTTGACCACTGTGTCTTTGAAAGTAAATAGTATAAAATTATTTAAGAAAAGTACTACTATCCTGTCCCTGCTAGATTCTCTACCAGGAAATATTTTTCTTGCAGGATACTAGAATGAAAACTAGGTATAAAACTGGACAAGCAAACACTGGATCAATGGTGCAGCCCTTTTGCTCAGAGGGGATGGACACATGTAATGGAGTTGGTATTCTGTTTAGAGGTTTTGGATTTTCAGTGAAAAAAGTAGTTGACATTTCTCCTGGCAGAGCTCTGATGGCAGACATTCATTACTGTAATGCCTCTTTCAGGTTCATCTCTATATATGCGCCCCAGACCAAGACTTGTAGAATCTCCTTATTCTCTAATATGAAACCTTATCTGTGCACGAACAAAACCACCATTATGGGACAGGATTTTAACTGTGGAGTACCCTTACAAGTAGCAGCTAGCAACAGGAAACAAAGATACAGTGATAGTAAATTTATTTTTTATGTGATACAAACAGCCAACCTTCAGGACTCATACCCTGTAATCCACCCTTGAGGGGGGAACATATGTGCAGAATAATCTGGCTATGAGAATATGTTTTCTTTATTTCTGATACAGTACTTGTGAATAATTCTACCAAACAGGCACTAGAAACCTCAGATCATTGAGCTCCGAGAGTCAACAGCAGATTTACCATGGTCCGCTGGGACACACAGTGTAGAAGTTGAACAATACCCCCCCCCCAGATTGTAAATAGGTGCAGAAGAAAGTTGTGAACTTATACACACTCTTTCCTTTTATCTGCATAAGGCCTTTCAGCAAACAGAGCTGATTGGTGTCATTATCAGTCTGCTGTAGTCCCCAATGTAAAAACAGTCCCTCCCGCCCTCTGCCAAGTATCTCTTCCACCTCCCATTGCTTTCCCCTTCTTAACTGTCGGACATCAGGATGCCCAATCTCTGGTGCTGGCTAGTACACCTCACCCTGCTCATCTTCACTGTGTGACACTGTGGAGCGCACCCCTGATGCTGCCAAACAGACACTGGGATGACCAGTCCCCGGTGTCAGTACCTGAAATAAAGAAAACTGTCCCTCTTAGACTTTTTTTTATTTTTATAAATCTTGTAAAAAAGAAAACCATCTATCGCTTTCTGTTGCCCTGCCAGCAAACCGCCGCCTTTACTAGGGTTGTCAGAACTAGTTTGAAGAAGATTCAAAACCTGCTTGAACTCTGGTGTCCAAGTTCTTAAATTAGAACGCAAACAGTAGAGGGTTCACAAAAGGGTTCAACTTTTTTTTTTGCTGTACCTCATGTAGCAGGCAGCAGTCTCACTGAAGAGGGATGACTGGGCAGCCACAGATCTTTCAGCAGCGGGCGCACTTGAGGATGTACTGCGAGTGGAAAGAAGTGTGAGGCTTTCTGTTGTGAGAGGAATTGTGCAGCTGCTGAACTTTGGTGCTGGGTGGATTTTTTGTGGGACACAACTGGGAAAGGAGGTGGGTAGTACATATGGATGGGAGAGGAAGGAGGGATGAGGAGGAACTGGGATCTAAGTAAGTGCAAGGTTGGGGAGTGGGGAAGATGATTTGGGGTGGGGACATTATTGGGCAGGCTCACTATCATGAGATGTGCTGTGTCTGGGCCCCTGAGTCATGTGGCTCAGTCAGAAAACTTGTGCTACAAAATACAGACACGGAGCATTGAGCTATGTAGCAGAAGACATCTTTTTGGTTGGTGCACTTCATGGTGGATTGTTTTCCAAAAAAAACTTGATTGGAGTGGACTCAGAGGTTTACACACTCTGGAGGTAGTGCCTAAGAAAATAAATTGGGGGTAAAATTTGCAAGAAGGCAGGGATTAGGAAGGCACCAGTGGGCCAGGCAGCTAGGAAGTAGCATAAAATGAGGTGGGGAGGGTCACTGCTAGTATCGCTTAACTGTCTAAGAAACTTTTTAAAGTTCAAAGAAAGACAAGGCAGGGACTGGAATTTGGGAAGGGAGTAAGAGACAGGTGGAACAAGCAACAGTGGTATAAAGTAAGGTGGGGTGGGAACTACTGTGGAGGTTCACGCCTAGTGCTACCAGTAGTGCCTAACTGCCTAAGAAAAATGCATTTGTTTTATATTCAAAGAAAAGCAAGGCCAGGATTGGGATTTGGGAAGGGACTGGTGGGATGAGCAACAGCAGCATAAATTGAGGTGGGGACTGGGGGAGGGTCACTGTTTCCTTCTTCTCACAGAAATATTTTGGGTGACATTGGGACTTGGGGCAAGAGAAAAACAATTTATAAATTTAAAAATATCTGTGACTCCCATGTGATGCACTGGCCATCATACCTGCTGTGCTCCTTTTGACTGCACTGTACCCAGTGTGTAACCGTGTGCCGCTCAGTACTCATTGTGTGGTATCCTGAAAGGGAAATGTCCATATGCCAAAGCCCCACACCTCAGCCCCCGATTAGAAGTTTTGCATAATGAATATCATTTTTGCCTTACTGTCTTCTTATGGTTTTTTACTTTACCTGGTTGATCCTGCCATAAGTACCAAACAATAAAAGTTTCTCCTGCTGGCTTATTGAACTGAGTGGCAATACAGGCACATCCCACAACCTCCCCGTGGCAGTACCAAGTCTGACATTTGATCCAGGGAGCAGCTGCAGGAGCACATACTGTTTAGTACAGCTCTATGCCCGGACCTATTACAGTAATAGCTCTGGTCTGAGATGTAGAGGTCTGGGTATTATGCTGTGACTAAATCTAGATCAACAATCGACTGTCAATATACCGCCAGAAGGGACAGTAGGACCAACCAGATAAAGTACAAAACCATAAGTAAGAAGAGCTGGTGGGATACTGGGATGCATAGGGAGAGGCATCACCAGTAGAAAACAGGAAGTTATTATCCTTTTGTACAGACAGTTGGTGAGACCCCATCTGGAGTTCTGCGTCCAGTTCTGGAGACCCCATCTCCGCAAAGGACATAGACAGGATGGAGGCTGTCCAGAAGAGGGCAACTAAAATGGTGCAGGGTCTGCACCAGAAGACATACTAAGAGAAATTAAAGAAACTTAATATGTATACACTCGAGGAGAGGAGGGAGAGGGGGGACATGATAGAAACTTTCAAGTATATCAAGGGAATCAACAGAGTCCAAGATGGTAGCATCTTTCAGAAAAAGCGATGTGCAAGAACAAGGAGGCACAATTTGAAGATAGAGGGGGGATGGCTCAAAGGTAATGTGAGGAAGTATTTTTTTCATGGAGAGGGTTGTGGGTACATGGAACAGCCTTCCTGAGGAGGTAGTGAACTCAAAAACAGTGGAGGAATTCAAGAATGCATGGGACAGACATAAGGCAATTCTAGTGGGGGGTAGGAGGAAGTAGGCTGTTGGTTAACTAGGATCTGCAGCCTATGCATTAGGTAGGAACATGGGCAGACTAGGTGGGCCAAGCGGTCCTTATCTGCTGTCAAATTCTATGTTTCTATAAGAAGCCACTGGGGTAAAAATTATACATATTATGCAAATCTGCCAAGCTGCCCAACACTGAGGCATGGGTCTTTTGCACATGCATGTTTCCCTATAAATAAATTCCAGAAATCACAGAAATATTTTGGGTGACAGGACTTGGGGAGAAGAGACAAATCCCCTTATTCATTTAAAAATATCTGTGACTCCTCTGTGGAGTTATGGCCATCATTCCTGCTGTGCTCCCTTTGACTGTACTGTACCTAATGTGTGACCAGATGAATGTTGGTGGTGATATAATCTTCACCTGAACAAATAAATGTAGTTATTGAGTTTTTTTCACTCAGGAAATCGAATCCAGCAGCAGCAGGAAAACTGTTAACATATTCATGAGTGGGTTAGCACCTGTAAGTACTGTAGCTGGCTTTAGCAAACAGAAGAAACTGCAGACAAACCTAGCTATAGTCATGTCAAAGTCACACATGATCACCTCTCTTTCCCCTTGTATTGAACAGATTTTATTTTATTGTCCACAATTTCATGTGTATTTCACAATTATCTTCACTATTTAAAACCCAATTAAAAAAAATAGGGTTCAAGTTCTAAAATGTTCTGAAAAAGATTAGAACCCTAGAATGTTTTCAAATGTTCTAGACTAGACCCAGAACCCAGAACTTTAGCGGGTTCCAACAACCCTAGCCTCTACCCTCCCCCACCTAACCAACCCACTCAGCATCCCCCCACACATACACCCGTTACTTACCTAGCGGGGTCCAATGCCATAATCCTCTGAGGACTGAAGGCTTGTCTTCACTCTTCAATGCTGGACTGGGAACTGAGGAAATCAGGTATGTTCAATATATTTTAATAGGGTTTGAACTTGTCCTCATAACTTGGTCATGTTTTAATATTTTTTTCTCCAGATTTTCAACATGGCCTTTTTGGGACCCCATCTCATGAACAAGGGCAGTGAAATTATACAAATCCTTCCCAAATGATGATTTCACAGTCGCTGCACGAGTCATCTTTTGGGTAGAATTTGAACATTTTCTTCACCCTTATTCATGAGATGGGGTCATAAGAAGGCTGTTTTGAAAATTTAAGATAACATATTTAAAAAAAACAGAATTATGAGAGTACATTGAAATTTTTAAGTGCACGCTCATAACTTTGGTAATTTTCAATATTTTGACCCAAAAGTTTCAACAAAGCCATTTTATCACACCACCTCCTGAACATGAAAGTTGTCATTTTTCAAATCCTGGCCAAAATGTGTTTTCACACTTGTGGTGCAAAATTACATTTTGGCCACATTTGTGACACACACACACAGACACACACATACACACACATACACACACACACTGTGTGAAGCTTGCTGTTTGTCTTCAAAGCCTGATGATCTCTGCTAGCTGGCTAATGGGCAGAAAAACAATTTGATTGGTAGCGTTTTCTCCTTTGACTTGAAGATATTTATGCCCATCAGTCAGATAAACACTGTCATCAGCAACTTTCTCAGAACTGGCTTTTGAGAGGCAAGCCTCTTGCATTTCTACATCCATTGGCTTATACAGTATACACCTAAACAGCCCCCAACACTACAGCGACAATATGTTCGTTTTGAGCATATGCGCAAGCAAACATAAGAACTGCCTAGTAATATTGCACAGAGTCCAGAAGGCTTGACAAGCAACTTATACAAGACCTTTAGTAGCGTGATTGGGCCTGAATTGGTGAGCCTGTACAGCAGTATCTTGGACTGCACCTGGGTGTCTCAGGAAATGCTGCAAGCCTTCTTTTTAATTTTTTATTTTATTTATTTATTTGAATCTAGGATTACGACATACCTTTGAGCCAAGGCTCTTTTACAAAGGTTCCACATCAGTAATACAGGCAAAAGCATCAAAATGGTTACATGTTTACAGATTGATTACAAGGTACACGATAACATATAACAACTTAGGATGACATTAAGAATTAGTGGTGAGGAGTGAACAAACAGACACTAGGAGGTAGATAGTAGGTGGAAGGGCTGGGGAAGGGATGGGATATGTGTGAGAGCGTACAGTGAGGCAGCCAATGGGCTTTGTCAGGACAGACACATGGTTAAGTGCCTAAGAGGTGGCTGTGGACAGGTAAGTGCAGGTAGCGAGAGCAGAACAGAACTGGGGGTGGTCAGAGGCAGTATAGGGACCACATTAGAAGGTGCAAACCCAGTTGTAGGTGCCTATTAGGGAGAGGCGTAGCTTAGTTTTGAAGACACCAAGCGTTGTTGAGGAGGAGATGTCTCCATGGAGACTGTTAAACCAACTAGGGTCCCTGTAAGAAAATGATCTTTGGCCTTGTGATGTGCAGCAGAGAAGGATTTGCAGGATTTGTGCATTGTGCAATCTTTATTTACATTTTTAAGAAAGGTGATCGGTCTGACTTAAAAAAAAATGGCAACCATTGTGTCTGATGAACACCAATATGAAGATTTTATCAAAAATCCTACGTGCTAGACTGTTGCCTGTAGCATCTGTAATAATATCTTCCTGTCAGTCATATGGCCTTCCAAACAGAGGTAGAAACATAGAAACATTGAAACTGTTGGCAGATAAGGACCGCTAGGCCCATCCAGTCTGCCCATAGGCCCTATACATAGTATGTGGCCATTGACCCTATGTGATCAATGGCTTTTCATCACTCCCTCCCCTCTCAAGCTTCCCTTGTGCCTGTCCCAGGCATGCTTAAACCCCTCCACTGTGCTTGCCCCCACTACCTCCTGTGACAGACTATTCCAAGAGTCGACTACTCTGTCTGTGTAAAAAAACATTCTCACATTACCTCTTAATCTACCCCCTTCCAGTTTCATTTTGTGCCCCCTTGTTCTAGTCCTTTTTCTACATTGGAAGTGGTACCCCACCTGCACCTTGTTTATGCCCTTGAGGTCCTTGAGAGTTTTAATCATGTCTCCCAACTCTCTCCTGTCCTCCAGTGAGTACATATTGATGTCCCTTAGTTTCTCCTCATATGTTTTGTGGTGCAAGCCCTGCACCATCTTTGTTGCCCTTCTCTGGATAGTCTCCACCTTATCTATGTCCTTGCACAGGTGTGGCATCCAGAACTGCATGCAGCACTCCAGGTGAGGCCTTACCAATGTTTTATACAATGGCATCAACACCTCCTGCCTCCTGCTCGTGATACCCCTGCCTATGCACCCCAGCATGCCACTGGCCCTCCCTGTCGTCTTTGTGCACTGCTTTGATACCTTAAGATCATCAGAGATGATAACCCCTAGGTCCCTTTTCTCTTTTGTGACAGTCAGCTCCCCCCAACCTATAGCTCTCCCCAAGGATTCCTCTACCCAGGTGCATTATTTTGTACTTCTTTGCATTGAAATTTAGTTGCCATATCTCTGACCATCTTTCAAGCTTCTCCAGGTCCCTCTTCATTTTCTACACCCCTTCTAGAGTACCCACCCTGTTACAGATCTTGGTGTCATCTGCAAACAGGCAGACCTTTCCCTGCAGCCCCTCTGCAATGTCACTAATGAAGACATTGAACAGGACTGGCCCTAATACTGATCCCTGTGGTACCCTGCTGGTCACCCCCTCTCCCCAGATTGTACCCTATTTACCACCACTCTCTGTCTCCTGTCTGTTAACCAATTCCTAACCTTGCCTGTAAAACCAGACTCTGCTCACTTCACTTGAATTTGTGCCCACCGTCCCACCCCACCCCACCTCCTTCCAGTATTAAATACTCCTGCTGCAGGAAGTGACCCGCCCCACCCCCAGCCAGGCACATGGTATCGTTTAAAGCAGCAAGTAGCACTTAATGTTAGCAACCCTAAATTGCTAGTGGTCCAAAGCTATAAGCTTCTCTCTAAGGCAAACAAATTCACAGTAGACAGTCTCTCACTGGAATAACCCACCCCAACCCCCTTGTTCCTCACTGTACTGCACAATCAATCAATATCTTTATTTAGTCAGGCGGAACATCATTTAGCAGGACTCATTTACAAGATGGACCTGGCAGTTTAAACAACAATAACAAGTCACAATACAACAATTTGGAGTAGGCGTAGCAACATTAGCAGCCTATGTACAGTCATTACAAGTGAGAAAGGCGTGGCTTGGCATGGTGGTGTACAAGTACAATAATTTACAAATAGCAAAGTAAGGCTTGACACTGAGAACAGAACAAGGCAGCATAATTTATAGGCATGGTACCAAAGGCAGTCAGCAATATTATATTGGATGAGGTCAAGACCAGCAAAGCATTATGTCACCTAGGAGAAGACCATGAAGCAAGGGCACTGAGGGCCCAGGATGCACCAAGGATAGTGGAGGGAGGACAGGTTGGGGGGGGTGGGAGGTGGCAATTGACATACCTTCAGGACTGATATAGCTGCATTAGTCAGCACGGTAGGTCTAAGGGTAAGGGGGAGGGTATGGGGGTAAAAAGGTGCCATTAGTAGGGGGAGGTGACAGACAGGTAGGAGGTAGAGTCAGAGATTCAGCACCGGAAGCAGTTGCAGGATTCCATAAATGATCATTGGATAAGATTTTTGAAGGCAGCTAAAAGTACATGTGAAATGAGCTGCAGTAAATTTTGAGCAGTATTCCAGAGGACTAGTAAGGCGTGACTAATCACTGTCCGACCAAAGCGCATCTTAACTCTGGGTATGTAAAGGACGATACAAGTCTGGCTTCTCAGCAGATAGCTGCCAGGAATGCAAGAAGGTAGTCAATCTTTAATATATTGAGGCAGCTTGTTAGAGATAGCTCCATAGATCCAAAGCACGGTCTTCTTTTGTCGTCTAAGACTAAGTGAGCCCCAAATATAATGTTATAGACGGTACAGTGGTGTGTTGAGTAGGGGGCACCGGTAATGAACCTGAGTGCCCGGTGGTACAGAGTGTCTAGTTTGGCAGGGCCATACTAGAGCAGTGCCTATACAGAAGGTCTGCAAAGTCGATGAGAGGCAAGAACATTGTTTGTACCAAACTAGTTCTCCCCTCCGGCGTTAATAGATGCCTGATTCTGAAGAAAATCCCAAGCCTCTGTTTAAGCTTTTTGGAGAGTTCCTTTATATGGACTTTGAAGGGAAGATTGAAGTCAATCCACCCCTCCAGATATTTGAAGGAATCTACATAGTTCAGCGATTCGCCAAGCAAGGTGTGGATTTGTGGGTCTGTCCCCACCGTGATAGAGTAGGGGGAGTTTACTACAGGGGAGAAGATCATGGCCTTTGTTTTCTTAGCATTTAACAGAAATTTAGAGTAAAGGAGATTGTTCTGTAAGTGGTTAAATTCTATTTGGAGGTCACTACATGCAAGTTCCAGAGTAGGTCTGGCTACATACAACACAGTGTCATCCGAAAAGGTGTGTATGTCAGACAACTTGACTCCAGCATCTAGTTCGTTTATGTAAATGGCAAACAAGAGAGGATCCAAGATGGACCCTTGCAGTACTCCTCTAGGGATTGTTTTTAGGGGGAGAGACCCTCCCAGCCTTGATCTGTTGGTGTCGATCAGAGAGGTAGTTAGAAAACCACTCTAGGCACAATCAGCACATAACTCTCACTGGCCGACCCAAACTTAAAAGATCAGTCCCAATCCCTATCTCACTATAAAGTTAGCAGTCTCCCCGAAAATGAACTCCAAAGTTAGCTCTTTACACCAGGAGGTGTACCTACTCAAATACTCTTACTCTTGCTGCTTGCCCTGAAACTAAGACAGTCAACCATAACTACCTCCACCTGCCACCAGGACTTTCCTATCATACAATGCAGAAAACCTGTTCAGTGGGTGACCAGCTGTACAGTGCCCCTATCTTCCCACTCCACACAACATCCCTCCTGGACCCCTTCTGTCACCTGGATCTTTGCCCCAGCCATATGTCTTTCTCCTGGACTTAACATTGTGCTTGGTTCACCATACACTAAATGCGACTACCAGGATTCCTGGAGGTCAAATGTAAAGACTACCTTCCCAAAAATACGTAGGAAATTCATCCTAGTCCTGCTGCTGATCTCTGGAAACATTCACCCTAACCCTGTCCCCATTCCAACCCACACTCAGACCCCGATTCCTACGGGGCAGTTAAGGATTCTGTCCTTGAACGTTGGCAGCCTCCTAGCCAAGTTAACGCAGTTTGAGGCTTGGGTGGCACATACTTTGCCTGATGTCATTGCTCTGACAGAGACCTGACTCTCCCCGAGAACAACCGACTCGGTAGTCTCCATCGCTGGATACAACCTTCATAGACAGGACTGCTCCAGAAAAAGAGGTAGTGGCTGCATAACATACACCTGGAACCACCTTCAGTGCCACAGAATTCAACTGACTACTGTCAACAATGACTGCGAATGCCCAGCAATAAAAATCCTACTAGGCAAGGGGAAAAAAGGCCTGATTGTTATGGCAGTCTACATCCCACCAGGGCAGCAGCAAGCTGGGCTAGAAGTCTTTGCTAATCTTTACACCCAGGCTAGCCAACACAAGGAGACTATTGTACTAGCGGATTTTAACTTCATCTGGCTTGTCAGCTCCAGTGCCGCACACAGAAATCTTGTATCCTGTCTCTACCTAATGCAGGCTTCAAGAGCTGCACCAGAGCAAATTACCGCACCGGTACAAGCACTCTGATCGACTGGGTACGGACAACTCACCCAGAAAGGCTAACTGATGTCAAGGTACTTCCAGATACTCTGAGTGACCACTCACCTATCCAATGGAGTGGTCAACAAAATGGGCCAACCCCCCCCACCACCCAAATTGGTGAGGAACAGAGTTGTAAAACATTGCACTATGACCAGCTTCAGGAATCACCTTTCAGGCATCGACTGGAGCTTCCCTGACTTATGCCCTTCTGTTGACGCTGCCCTCCAACCCTTCCTCACTCATTTCAACGCAGCTGTGGACAAGTTCACCCCGTACCTTAAGAAGATGACAAAAGGTTGTAGTATGGACTGGGTCACCCCCTGAGCTTCTCAGTATGATGCAGCAACAGGATCTCCTTTGGCACTGGGCCAGGACAACAGGGATAACTATGGATATCCAAAACTACAAAGCGGCCAGAAACAGGTGCCCTTGGGCAATACGACAGGCCAAGGCATCATTTCACAAGAACCAGCAATCTCACTGCTGGAGTAGTGGGAAAAAGTTCTGGGACTCAATTAAAAACCTCCTCGGATCTAATAACAGGACCCCCAACCCCCACCATGCTCTGCCACAATGACAAAATCATACTTGATGATGCTGGGATGGCCAATATCTTTAATAAGGCTTTCTCTGACTACAGCGCAGTCCTGCCTCGCAGGCCTGCCACACACCCTGATGGAATGCCAGCCTCCAGCCAATTGCCCTCTTCTACCACTGCCAAGCCCAGCCCAAGCTTTTACTTCAGACAGGTGACCGTAAAGGAAACAAGAAAATACCTTGCAAGTGTCCTGGGAAAAACAAGGATGGGGGGTGATGGAATTGATATGAAACTGATTTCCATTGCCTTACAAGAGGTTGTCTTTCCCATCACCCAGCTGTTTAACCTGCCCTCTGCCTGTCCGCTTTCCCCTCTACCTGGAAATCTGCTCTGGTCGCTCCTGTGCACAAAGGAGGTGACTGGGCACTAGTATCCAACTATCGACCTATCTCAATTCTGTCTCTGCTCTCCAAAGCACTGGAGAGAATCATAGCCAACTAACTCACTGATCACCTGCACAAATATAAACTCATCTGCCCCCAACAGCATGGCTTCCACAAGATGCATAGCACTAATGCTTTAATTTATTTATTTATTTAGTTGTTTAACCAGGTATAGCACACTAAGCTGAAAGCTTTTTTACAGGAGCGACCTGGGAGCACAAGGAGGTTAAGTGACTTGCTCAGGGTCACACAGTATGCAGGTGGAAGCTGTGGGATTCAAACCCAGGTCTGGTCTGCTGGATGTCACCAAATTTGCAGCTCAGAGCCTTAGACCACTGCGCTATACTGCCTTCTCTGCCCTAATGCTGCCCTAATTGCCTTCACAGACTACGTGCATGAGGCACTTGACCAGGGCCAACTGGTCAGAGCAATCTTCAAAGACCTAACCAAGGCTTTCGACTTTGTGAATCATCAGCTGCTGCTGCACAGACTAAGCTGCCTTGGACTATCCCCCGACATGGTCAGTTGGTTCTCCAGCTATCTGCCTGGGCACTCTCAGCAGGTGAAAACCAACAGACCCATCTCTGAGACCAGTGAAGTCACAGTGGTTGTTCCGCAGGGGTCCATCCTGGGCCCACTCCTGTTCAGCCTCTTTGTGAACAACCTTCCTGAAGTGTGCCCCTCCTCTAAGGTACTGCTCTATGCAGATGACACGGTGATGTTCTCTTGAGGCTCTTGTCAAGATGCACTCACTAAGGACATGCAGTACAACCTCCTACAGGATTGGCTCAAAGATAGCCTGCTAGTGCTCAACAGCAAAAAAAAACAAGTCAATGCTCTTTGCCAGAAGCCAAAAGAGGAGGTATACCACTCCCTTCTCAATTTTGTGCAACTCCCACTCCACCCTTGAGCAGGTGCCCTCATTCCAGTACCTAGGGATTACAATCGAGTCCCTCTCCTTCAATGAACATATACTAAATATTACCACTGCTGTCAATGGGAAGTTAGGGGCCCTATATAGGATTTGGTTCTACCTCACACCTGAGGCTAGGGTCCAGACAGTAAGAGGGACAGTTTTATCCATCCTGGTCTATGGTAATGTGGAATATGGCACAGCCTCTGAAACCAGCCTGCACAGGGTCCATACTACCCTTAAAAAAGCATGCCGCTGTGTTTTAGGTGCAGATCACCTTATGTACACATGCAACTTTTATATTGGAACACGGTGGCTTCCTCTCATGGACCGAATCAAGTTCCACTCCTTCTTTCTAGGGAAGAAGGCCCTTCTAGGTCTTGTACCTTCCTCCCTACAAGCCTTATTCCGTCTGGTCCCGGCTGAGCTTTCCACAAGAAATGTTACAAGACACGGCCTAGTAGTAACTTTCAGAAGACCTGCCTTGGAGAGGCGAACCTTTGGAGTAAGGGCCCCTGCCTGGGTAAATGAGCTCCCCCAGGCCACTACAAGCCTTACTCACCTTGGCCAGTTCAAATCGGAAATTCAGAAGTCCATCTCCACTCCAGTACAATGTTGCTGTAAAGAACATCCTAGCCATTTCTAGCCCTCCCGATGCTCCCTAACCATAGCGGGTCATAATGTCGTACACTTAATAGCGTACGGCATTATGGCGAATCCCGGACCTGTGCGCTCTCCGAGTTGGACCCGCCTGGAGTTAGAATCTTTAGTGGGGGGTCTGGGGGGTGCAGCTGCCCATATTGGGGTGTGGGGTGGAGCCCCCAGAAAAAAAGATAGCCGAGAATCACGCAATGCGATTCTGCCACACAGCATTCTGCCTTGTGCATATGATGGCTTGACTCCATGTGACCGTGGGTCTCAAGAATCTCCCACTAATCCCCACCTACCCACCCTTGGTCCCCATTCCTCCCACCCCTCACCCACTTAGCCCACCTGACCCTCCATACCTCCACCTCCACACCCGCTTAGCCCCCTGACCCTTAAGCTGTCACCCACCATTGTGCTCTCCCCCTCACCCGTCTAACCTTTAGCCTACTTTCCCTTAATGGGTGTACTTATCGGTGGTCACATTAATTGTTCCCTCTGAGAACCTATCTAAGCTCTATAGCTGCATTCTGGGAATTCTCATACTTTGTACATAATTGGAATCTGCACTTTATTCACCTAATCTGTTATGGGACTGTTTTCCCGTGTATTATGTAATTAAGTGATGGCTTATGCAATGTATTCTGTCTTTCCCCATCATTCTATTTGTAATGCTGTTTAGCCTTTTTAATGATGTGTAACTGACAATGCCTTCCACCTACTTCTATTTTTCTCCACTGTCCATGTACTTGATGTTCCCCCACCCTCTGTTCGACGAGGATCCTTTGTAAATGAGCTTTTAGCTCAAAGGTTATAATTCCGATTTTACAATAAATAAATAAAATAACCCAGTTCACCACCTTGTCGTCCATGCCCAGGCTACCCATCTTGTTGATCAGCCTTCTACGTGGGACGGTGTCGAAGGCTTTGCTGAAATCTAGGTAGGCGACGTCTACCGCCCCTCCCTGATTTACTTCCCTAGTCACACAATCAAAAAAATCTATTAGATTCATTTGAGATGACCTTCCTGCTGTGAATCCATGTTGCTTCAGATCCTGAGCACTGCTGGATTCCAGATGTGCCACTATCCTTTCTTTCAGCAGTGTTTCCATGATCTTTCCCACCACTGAGGTGAGGCTGACCGGCCTGTAGTTCCCCGCCTCCTCCCTACTGCCACTTTTGTGCAGTGGGACATCATGTGCCCTCCTCCAGTCCTCTGGAACCGCACTCATGTTGAGTGACTCTGTGAACAGGGCCGTCAGAAGTACTGCTAGTTCCCTTTGCAGCTCCCTTAATATCCTTGGGTGGATACTGCCTGGCCCCATGGCATCATCCACCTTCAGCTTTGTGAATTCTTCCAGAACTCTGTCCACTGTGAATGTACCGGTGTCCACTCCCCCCCCCCATTGCCTCTGCAACTTAACTGTGGTCCTTGATCCCCTTAGTGAATGCTGAGCAGAAGTACCTGTTCAGTGTTTCTGCCTTGTCCAGATCCCCCTCCTTACACTCTCCCTCCTCCCCTTTGTGCCTCACAATCCCCCCCCGTGTTTTCTTCTTTCACTGATGTAACTATAAAATGCCTTATCCCCTTTGTTTAGAGACCATGCTAAACCCTCTTCTGTCTGCGCCTTCACCCTCCTAACAGCCTTCCCTGCTTCCCTTAGACATTCAAGGTATACCTCCCTGTCCTCCCTTTGACTCCCCTTGTATTTTCCGAAACTCCACCTTTTAGCCCTGACTTTGTCCCCCACCTCTTTAGAGAACCATAGTGGTTTCCTTCTTCTTTTCCCTTTGGCCAATATCCTAACGCATTGTTTTTTCCTCTCCACTATGGCTCCTTGCAGTTTCTCCCATTGTTCCTCCACCCCTTCTATTACCCCTTCCTTCCACAGGACTGCTTGCATACATCTACCCATTTCAGTGAAATCTGCCCTCCTGAAATCTAATACTCTTGTCCTTGTGTGGCTTAATTCAGTCCATGTCCCCATGCTGAACCACATCATGTAGTGGTCACAGGACCCCAGCTGCCCTTCCACCTGTATTTCTTCGACTCTGTTCCCATGGGTCCATATCAGGTCCAGAATTGACCTGTTTCTGGTTGGCTCATGCACCAGCTGCCTGAGTCCAACCCCCTGTAGAGATTCTAGGATGGCTGTGCTTCTGGCTGAGGCAGCCACCCGGGTGGCCCAATCCATGTCTGGCATATTGAAATCCCCCAGTAGCAGGATTTCACCTTTATTTTTTATCATATAAGAAATTTTATTGAGGTTTTCAAGCTTTGACAAAACAGCATTATACAAGTCACACAGGATTTCACCTTTAGCTGCCATGTCGTGTACGTTCTATAAGATAATTTGTCACTCATTAGAGTCATGTTGCATAGGGGGCAGACTAACCACGTTTCTGGCTTTTCCTGACATTAGATCAGGAAAAAGCACTTGATAGTTATTCACCAGTTCCTATTTAAGGTCCTAGAAAAGTATGAGGCACCTCTATTGTTTATGAATTGGATAAACACCCTTTACAAAGAAGCTACTTACTCCCATTTATAAACGACTAACTTGGAAAGTCTTTGACCATATCACTCGTGGTTACACAGGGCTGCCCATTAAGCTCTCTGTTATATTTTTTCGCTATAGACCCTTTACTGTATAAAGTCCATTTAGTCCCTGCTATCACTGGCTTAAGGGTATTGCATTCTAGCAGTGAAAATATTGGCATATGCAGTTTTTTATTTTATTTATCTGTTACCCTTCTAGTGCCCTACTGGCCAATTTTAGTGTTTTTCATCTCCCGATTACCCTACCTTGATCCTGGCCCCGGCACCACGTATACTGTCCCCCCTTCCACACATTCTGCCCAGTCCCCAGCCCCTCTGTTTTCAATCCCTCTCTGCTGTACCTGGATTTAATCCATGTCTCTTCTGCCTTTCTCCACAGCTGATGTGGTCTCGAGGGCTAGCTGTAACTTGCCCCCCTCCAAAGCTGCAAGCCGACCTGACTGGACTCAAGGAGGAAGCAAGTATGCCGCGAGGAGCAAGGCATGCTACGGACTGTTTTAAAAATCTGTGTTTCATCCCTCCGATGCTTCGTGTCGGCTCCCCACCACCCTTTTCAGTCAGCTTCTCTTATAGCTGAGGCCACATGCAGTCAAGAACTACCCTTGGTGGTCAGCTTCTCTTATAGCTGAGGTCATGTGCAGTCAAGAACCTATCAGCCCTCTTTCCCATTTGCTGCTTATCAGCAGTCACCACTAGAGGATGCAGTCTACATCAACTCACCACCTTCTAGTCAGAGGTCCGATATGTGGCTTGCAGGCTAAACAGTAATTTTACTCCTTGCTCCACTTACTTCGTTACCTCCATCCTCCTTCCCAGAGGCACAGCCTTGCCATTCAGTACCACTAGCCTTTCCACCACCCACTTCCCCTACCTCCTCTGTCAACTTAACTACTGACATCTTATTTCTCAGTTTATTGGCAGGTTCTTCTATCCTCCCACCCTCCTTTCACGCCAGACTAGTCGCCCTGAAATTTCATGCCCAGGTCCCCTCTGATGCCCCTATACAGACACTGTCTTCCTCTCACAAGCTCCTATGGGTCTTGCCCAAAAACAAATTCCTGATTACCATGCTACTCCTGCTATATGGGGACATTGAACCCAACCCTGGTCAAACACCCCCTGCCCCTTGTCCAAACCTTGATCCCCATCTCCAACTGCCCCATGGTCACAAACTCGCTCATCTAAATATCTGTAGTATTTTAAACAAACTCAGCCTGCTGCAACCAATTGTTCTCTCCCTAAGAAAAGACATAGTGATTATTTCTGAAACCTGGCTGAAGCCACACAATCAGGATGCAGAATTAGCTATTCCTGGCTACTCTATTATTCGCCGTGACCGTCATGGCACCCGAAGAGGTGGTGGCATTGCCATGTATATAAATTCCTCTCTTCAGTTTACACAGATCCTGCTTCCCAGACCCAAGTACACCATCGATGCTCTATTAATTAAACTCTCTCTTCCCCACACCTACCCCATATTTATCACAGGATCCTACTGCTCCCCCGACTCTGCAACGCCCTACATCTTGGATCACCTGTACTCCCTTACAACACTGGCTACTGGGGGAGAGTTACATATCTTCAGTGATTTCAACCAAAACTGTCTCTCTATTAATAGCTCCAAGCTGAGGTACCAGGTGGCAGCGCTAAACCTGTCTCAACTTATTACCAAACCCACATGCCTAAACCACAAGATACCTAACCACTCTCTCCTGGACTGGTCCCTTACCTCGCACCCCCATTGCATAATCACCTCAGAATTGTTACCGGGCCCCCTAAGCAACCACTACATGATGTATTCAGTTAGAAAAATCCATCTTCCCAAAATTTTTCCTTACTAGATCCCTCAAATTCTTGGACCTTGCATTACTCCTTCATGACCTGTCTATCAGAGACTGGTCCTACATCCCCAGGGCTTCTTCTATCAACTCTGCCTGGGAGTTTTTCAAGGCCAGGCTCACCACTGTCTGGAACTCTCATGCCCCTCTTAAACATGCTCAGGTGAGAGGGGCCCACTTGACAAGGATTTCTGCAGACATTATGACCCTCCTCAAAAACAGAGATGAGGCGTGGAAGGCCTTCAAGGTCTCCAGTTCTTCAATGCACCAACAAAAGTATCATGCCCTTTGTAATGCCTGCATGAGTCAAATCCGTAGGGCAAAGGCTAAACTTTTCAGCGACACCTTTCACACTAACATTAGCCAGCCATCAAATTTTTGGAAGGTAGTTAAATCACTCTTCACCCCTCCCTTGTAACCCCCTCCCCTGCTCTAAACGTAGGTGGGGTTCCACAATTACAGACTCACTTGAAGTGGCTTCCCATTTCAATTCCTTCTTCACTGAATGCACCTCGTCACTATTGGCCTCCCTCAATTTGGACCTGCAATCCCCGTCTGCACCCTCTCGCCCAAATTAGTCCCCTCAGCGGGCACCTCCTTTGGCTTCCATCTGACTTCCCCCACAGAAGTCTACAAAGCCCTTATTGCCCTTAATCCTGCCAAGGGCAAATGTCCCACGGGCCTGGACTCCAAATTGTTATACTTGTCAGCTCCTGCCATTGCCGTCCCCCTGGCCTCACTCTATAACCTCTTGTTCTCACTAGCCTCAATCCCCACTGAGTGGAAGCACATAACCGTCATCTCACTTCCCAAAGGTGGTGACCCTTCTGCCCCAGGGAATTATCACCCGATCCTCCTCCTATCTATCTTGGCCAACATCCAGTAATGCCTAGTCCTCTCACAACTCTCCTCCCATCTCGATTCCTCTTCTTTTTTCACACCTTACCAGTCTGGCTTTAAGAAGTCTCACTCCACTACCACCTCTCTCCTAAGATTCTCCGATTCCATCCTCACTGGTATGGATAGAGGCCATATTACCTCAGCCATTTTTGTCAACCTGGTTAAAGCATTTGACACTGTCTCCCAACCCCTCCTTCTATCCAAGCTCTCTTGCAGGGCTCTCACGCGAGGCCACCAGATGGTTTCATTCCTAGCTGATAGGCAGATCCCAATCCATCAGAACTGGAGATGCCACCTCTGCTTACCTCCCTGTTACCTCTAGCATACCACAAGGCTCAGTCCTTGGCTCTTTTCTGTTTTCCATCTTCCTCAATGACCTGCCCTCTGTCTGCCCTCACACATCCATTCACATGTATGCAGATGATACAGTACTGTAGGCATCTGGCCCCTCGACCTCTGATGTAGCGACCAGACTCCAGCAGGACTTTAATGTAGTTCAGCACTGGTTTCGCAAAAATCTGCTTTTTCTCAATGCCAAGAAAACTGTCTCTATGACCTTCGGCACAAAGCAGAGACTTTCAAGACTGCCCTCCACTCCCTCCTTCCACACCCTGGACAGGACTACTCTTGAGACTTGCACTTCCTGCAGATATCTTGGGGTCTTGCTTGACCAGCACCTAAACTTCTCTGCACATATTGATGCCATCCACAAAAAGCTTCATCCCAAGCTAGGCATGTTGTTCCGTAATCGTGGATGCATCCCACTGCCGGTTCACCGCACAATTGTACAGAAGATGACTCTCCCCATTTTCAACTACAGGGACATAGTCTACAATGCCACCCGTAAGTCCACTCTAGCCAGACTGGACCCTCTGTTCCACTCCTTCTGTTGCTTTGCCCTTGACTGTCCTCCACACACTCATCACTGTGTCCTTTACTAGAACCTTGACCTCCCCTCATTGCAGGACCAGCATCATGCACACTGCGCCAGTCTCACAGCCAAATACTGGACTCAGTCCCCCCTTCATCTTGCCTCTGTACTCTCAGTCCCTACCCTACAGGGCTAAGCACTGAGGAACAATGACTAACGTAAACTGTCCATTCCACTCATGTCAACATCGTCAGTCCAGTCAGCATTCACATATCGCATGCCTAAACTTTGGAACTCTTCCCCCTTGGGCATTCGTCATGCCTCCACCGTGCAACACCTTTACTTACTCCTCAAAAAACAGATAGCGTAGTTGTTAGGTTACCTGACTTTGGGGAACAGGGTCAGGGGTTCAAATCCCGGGAGAAGGCAATGGGAGGAATAGGAAAAAAGCAGTAGGGTGATAGGGTAGAGGCTGTTGGTTGGGGGGGGGGGCTTTAAAAATTGGTTAAAATAATGTGGGGAAAAAATACCAGGGAGAGGAGAGAAAAGAGTGCACAGGAGTGACTCCTAGTGGTCACTGGTATAATTAATGGAAGTAGCACAAGGAGGCTAGTGAGGAGAAGTTAGCATGTTAGGGTGACATCTAAAGGTCAAGGAGTATAACCTGCTAATGGGAAAGTAGGGAGATCAATTTGACAGAGAGGTCATGTGACAGTGATGACAGAGAGGTCACATGACAGTAATGACCTATAAAGTAAGGGACGGCCCAAGAGGGGTGAGCGGTCACATGACAGTGATGAACATAAAATAAGGGATGGCCCGGGGGGGTGAGCGGGGCAGTCAATGTGAATCATCAATGGGCTAACATAGTATGCTCCTGTACCTGCAGTGGAGGGCTCCTTGTCTGTTGAGGGTGACTGTATGGCCAGGGAGTGATTCTGTGAGCTCCAAGCTCTGTGTGCTGCAAGGCCAGGCAGGTGAAAAGACCTGTGGATAGAAGAGATAAAGTGTTATAGGGGAACACCTGCAGTAATACATAAAGGCCAGACAAGGGGCAGGTAGTAGGACCAGAGAATGGAGTAAGGAAGGGTGACAGGCACACTGAGCATGTGCAAAAACTATGCAGGGAGCAAAGATGGCTTCCTGAAACAAAGACTCCAGCAACAGTAAGTGGCTATGAAACTCACTGTGTTAATATAACAGGGTAAATACAGGCAAGAAAGGACAGCAGAGAATGGTACCTAACAGGAGAAGGAGTAGAACTGGGGCAGGGCTATAACCATGTGATTACTGTGAGGACACTTGTATGTTAACAAACACAACCTCCAAATATCATGAAGTGAGCAGGGTAAAACAGCACAGGTAGCAGAGCGAAAGCACTAGGCTCTTAAAGTAACGCTGGAGAAAGTGGTCACAGAACCTAAACACAGGCTCTAAAAGTAACATTTGCACAACGAACAAAAGCACAGTATCTAAAACACAGGCTCTTAAAGTAACACTTGCATAACAATCAAAAGCAGCTAAGCACAGAGAAAACTAAGGTAGCGAAAAACTATCTGTACTAGTTAGCCATACAGGAAATAACAAGCATTCGTCAATGCCGAATGTTGCTTGCTTGTATGTGCTGTTTAGGTATTTGGAAGTCATTGGAGTGCAAATATTTAAAATTCGCGAACTTAAGAGCGTGCGTAGGAACTGCACAATGCACGCTCGTAAAACAGTCATTTTTAGGAATTTTTTAACCAAATTTTCAACATAGCCATTTTAAGACATCTGCTCATGGACAGTGTCACTGTGATTTTCCTAATGTGTCCCATACATTGATTGACACGCAGCGTCAGTGGCTCAGTAGGTAGCACACTCGCCTCTGAGGCCGGGAGATCAGAGGGCTGTGGGTTCAGTTCCCACATCTAGCACTTGGGTTAATATCCCAGTACTGACACTGTAATGCAGCATGAGAGGGGTGCTGCATTTCTGAGGTGCCGTCTTTTGGATGAGACGTTAAACCGAGGTCCCATCTGCCTGGATTGGTGGTAGTTCAGGTGGATGTTAAAGATCCCATGGCACTTATCGAGAAGAGTAGGGGAATTTCCCCGGTGTCCTGGCCAAATTTCCCTCATTCACTAAAAATACCACCAACAGCTTAATCTGGTTCAAGGTTAGTTGGCATTCATCTGTATCCCCCTCCCCCGGGTCGTGCCTGAAAATAGGCAGGATTTGTCTAGTGCACTTACCCGGTCAACAAAAGCTAAATAAATAAATAAATAAAATAAAATTTCACACACCAACTGCACCATTGTGCACTACGTGGGCGGAAACACATTTTGGGCAGGATGTGAAAAATGACAGCTGTACTGCTCATAAGGAGGTTCCTTACGTAACCACCTTATTAACACCTGATGCTGTAACTGCCACTAGTCAAAGCCGTACTCAATACTTATGACAAAGCTTATTACTAAGCTGCTAAGGACGACATAACTCTGGTATTGTTTGCATCCATCCTACCTGTACCAGCTTGTTTGTATCTATGTCTTAATTTACTGTTATACTTATGTGCTGTACTGCTATACTGTGTATTTTGGTTTGTCTTACTGTGACAAGGTACCTTTGTAAATGAGCCTATGGCTCAAAGGTTTTCCAAACTGCTGTTTAAATAAAATAAAATAAAAAAAAATGGCAATGTTGAAAATCTGTAGTGACAATATTGAAAATTCGCGAACTTACAAGCGTCGTGGGAACTCATAACCTTATGACTAAAAAACAGTCATTTTAGGAATTTTCACAAATTTTCAACATAGGCTTTTAAGAGCCCACTTTATGAACACTGGCAGGTTTAGAGTCAATCTGTTTCAAAGGTGATTTCGCACAGTGACTGCGAAATCACCCTTCGGGCCTGAATAACGCCATGACAATGCAAGAATTCATGAGGAGGGGTCCCAAAAACCCCATGTTGAAAATTTGGGGCCAAAATTCCCAAAAATGCCTGAGATATGCAACAAAGTTGAAAAAACCCTATTCATTCCATTATACACCTTACCGACATTTCCTCAGTTCGCTGTCGGCTTTGAAGAGTGCAGACGTGTTCCCAGTCCACCGATGATCATCGCGCTGAGCTCCAGAGGAAGTATGGGGTGAGGGGGGTGTTGGGAGGCAGGGTGCCTAGTGGGTGCCTGTGAGTGGGGGCAGTGAGACTGCGAGGGACCGTTTTTTTATTTACAGTTTTTTTTTTAAATTAAGACGACACGGGATGTTTGCCACGCTGGGGTGGGCTCCCAGCGTGCCAGCTGGAAAGGCTGTTTGGGGGGGCTGGAGCTGACGGGGGATTGGGCACCCCCGTTGGCTATAACAAGATTTGCCATGCTTGGGTGGGCTACCAGCGTGGTACTTGGAAAGGTTTTGGGGCATGCAACCGTGGAGCCACGGATTAGGCACCCGTTAACTATAACATTTTTTGCCATGCTGGGGTGGGCTTCCAGCATGGCACCGAACAACTTTGTGGGGGGCATGGAGCCGACGAGGGATTGGGCACCCCCGTCGGCCATACAGTGTGTAGGGGGAGGGAGCGCATCAGCACGCAATATGCTTGCTTGCGTGCGTGTGTGTGTGTGGGGGGGGAGCTCTCCTCACTGAAGCGGAGCTCTCTCTTTCAACTGTATGCCACTGCATTTTCGACTGCTGTCATATACAGCTGCAGCAGTCATTGGAGAACTGCGGCCACGTCTGCAAACTCACTGACTGAATTGGAAGACAGGGTGCCACACCTCCGAAAACTCGGATGATGGCACTATGTTTCTTGCACATGCATGCAAGCAATATAAAAATGTAATGAGATGCAGTCTGGTTTGTTAAACGAAGGAAAGCCAATGAAATTGTTCTTTTAATATGCTCCTGTGCTCCTGTACCTTGTGCAGTGGAGGGTTTAGTGTCTGCTGAGGGTGATTGTGTGGCCAGGGAGTAATTCTGTGAGCTCCAAGCTCTGTGTGCTGCAAGGCCAGGCAGGAGAAAACACCTTGTGCAGTGAAGAGCTCAGTGTCTGCTGAGGCCGACTGTGTGGCCAGGGAGTGATTCTGTGAGCACCAAGCTCTGTGTGCTGCAAGACTAGGCAGTTGAAAAGACCTTGTGCAGTGGAGGGCTCAGTGTCTGCTGAGGCCAACTGTGTGGCCAGGGAGTGATTCTGTGAGCACCAAGCTCTGTGTGCTGCAAGACCAGGCAGTTGAAAAGACCTTGTGCAGTGGAGGGCTCAGTGTCTGCTGAGGCCGACTGTGTGGCCAGGGAGTGAGTCTGTGAGCACCAAGCTGTGTGTGCTGCAAGGCCAGGCAGTTGAAAACACCTTGTGCAGTGGAGCACTCAGTGTCTGCTGAGGGTGACTGTGTGGTCAGGGAGTGATTATGTGAGCTCCAAGCTCTGTGTGCCGCAAGGCCAGGCAGTTGAAAAGACCTTGTGCAGTGGAGGGCTCAGTGTCTGCTGAGGGCGACTGCGTGGCCAGGGAGTGATTCTGTGAGCTCCTAACTCTGTGTGCTGCAAGGCCAGTACCTTGCTTCGTTTTTCTTAGTTATATGTGTCCCCTAACCCACCCAGGAACTTGAAACTAGATTTTATAGTATCTTTTTCCAGGCAATAAGGGGTAGCCACCTTAACCCAGTCAAAAGAGAGGTGACATATTTAGCACCCTCAGAAGGTGGACTAGAGATGGTGAACTGTTTAGCCTTCTTTGTGGCAATTTTGGTAAAGGCAAAACTGGGGGTATCTATAGCAAATGCCCAGAAGCTAGGCAAGGCTGGGCAAATTGTATTTCTATGGCACCTAATCCCTGAGGCTTTGGGCATCTTACATTAAAACAGGTTAGGTGAAAGCAATACAAAACTCTATGAAAAACATACCAATTAAAACAATAATTAAATCTCAGAATAAATAAAACCACAGGTAGTCAGTGCAGATCAGTCATCACCACCAGAGAATGCCAGGGAAAACAGGTGTGCCTTTAGCCCCTTTTTAAAAACCTCGACCGTCGGGCCCCCCCCCCCAACAGCAGCTGGAAAGGTGTTCCACAAGGTCAGCCCAGCGACACTAAAAGCGCAGTCGCAAGATGTTTAAGCCTAACCCTGGGAACATCAAGGAGGCCCCTGATCGCAGAACAGAGGGAATGGGCTGAGGTGGCAGATGTAAGGAGATCAGCCAGAAGCTGTGGTACTATTTCCCTATGGAGTGGCTGTCTTCCTACATCAGGACCTGGAAAGCAGGGACGAATAAGCTACCAAGTCCTTGGAAGTCTCAGAAATTACCATATTATAGAGTAACTGATAAAACTAAGGCAATGGAAGTTGCCACAGGAATCTGTAGTAACACACCACAAAAAAGTGTTATACATGACAATTTTGAGCAGGAATTTCTTTCCCCAGTTGCAATGTCTCCATTGCCCAATAGATGAACAACAGGCTGTTCTCTGTATCCTACCTAATTCAGTTGCCTAAGTCATTTTGTTTGGGCAGGAGTAGGGGCTTCTGTTTGCTGGTACATTTCTGGCTGTTTCTAGCAGAAAGAGCAGGCATCAAGTTTCAGGGGGTTAACTTTTTTTTAATTGTCCTGTGTTTGCTTACCTGGAATTCAGTTGCTTAGCCATTTTGCTTGGGCAAGAGTAGGGGCTTTAGCAGGCATCAGGTTACAGGGGATTAACATTTTGTTTAACTGCTTTGTGTTTGCTTACCTGGAATTCAGTTGCCTTAGCCATTTTGTTTGAGTAGGAGTATGGGGCTTCTGTCTGCTGCTAAACTTCTAGTTGTTTCAGGGATTTCACTGGGGCTGCAGCTGTTTGTGTGGTTTTGGTTTTCCTGAGTTATAAACTGTTCTATTACAAAAAGCTGATCTTTTTTTTGCATGACCCAGGACTCAGAGGCTAAGGCCTCCCCATCCCAAAACATTTTCCTAGCATTGCATATTATTGTAGCCCCTAGGAAGACTGCTTGTTCTGTGTTTAATGTAAATGAAACTTGTTTGGCATCACAACTAACCACGAGTAGCTGGAGCCCTGTAACTGACTACAGGAGGAGGGGCTGTAGTCCTGTCTAAGTCTGTAGGACTACAACTAGTTTAAACATTGTATTTTTTGTTTTATTTAAAGCCCTCCGTGTTTTAGGAGTGTGTTGACCACACTTTAGGGTCACTTATCAGTTTTATTATTTTAAGCATTGTTTGCAGCTGAGGAGCATCCCATGACCCCGGAAACCACTTTCAGGTCACTTCCAGTATATTATCAATCGCACCTTCTTACAGCACTCCCAGTCTCCACACATGGGTAATCTCCGGCACTCCTCTTAGGCTGATGCACAAAAGAATTTCAGGATCGAAATCCGATCCCTCTCCTCCCCTGCTTCCATCTCCTTCCCTGTAGTTCCCAGACTGCTCAGTTTCTTTTGTGCATCTCTCCAGGCTGGTCACAGATTGTTGGCTGTGTGCCAAGAAAGGTAAGATTTTTCAACAAAAACCCTAGATTATACTTCCAAAAGTCAGCCAGCATGTTTTAATGTTGCTACACAATTAGTTAGCAAATCAACGAGCATCAGGGACTATCAGAGACTGCTGTATTAAAATAAAATAGTAGCCAGAATTGTTTGAGACCCTCTGTCTCACTCCTTCCTTAGTACACCTTATTCTGCTGAGGAAAGGATCGCCTATGAGCCCGGCTTCCCACCAGCTTACCTTGTTCAGCCGGTGAGCAGAAGCTAATATTACAAGATTTCCTTTTGGCGCCTCATAAACAGAATGCTGGATGCGCGCCTCGCGGTTCACCTTGTTCAACCGCGAGGGCGACGTTATATTTACTGATTGTCCGCTTCCTCCCCATAGTCTGCCTACCTGCCGCATTGGTGCGATCACACTCTCCACCAGTCCAAGCGCCTTTTGGCAGCTTCTCTCACTCAGCGTTCTCCTCGCTGCGAGACAAGCCATGCAGCCCTTAGCTTCGCGAGACCCCAGCCGACCTATCACAGCTTCTATTTTCACCCACCTAAGATGGTGGTGCCCTGAGGACCTTTCCCCTTTCCTAAAATGGTGGCGCAAGGCAGGCAATTCTTAAAGGGGCCATGGCGTTTCCATTTTAAAAGGGAAACGCTTCATTTTTTGGTGATTTTAATCTACTTATAAGGGAATACAAGGATGCATAAGGAGGCACAGCAGGGGAAGCACATAAACTGTTTTGAGCCTCATCAACAAGATTTCAGTGCTCCTTAATACATGGGCAGCAGTTCTTCTGGGTACAGTCATATTGCTTGGCCCTTACTTCAGAAGTTGAACCAGGTCTAGGTTCCACGCTTCTGTCTAGTAGCTGCACAGTTTTTTAATAGTTATATTAAGGTGCATAACCACAGTTATATCTCCTCCACTATTCTATTATGTTTTTCAGAGAAGACAAACTGACTTCCAGATGGATTTGCAGAAAATGTCCCCATATTCTTTTAACCTCTGACTTGGTAGACCTAGGGTCCCTATGCATGGTTGATGCAGAACCAAATATTTTCAGTTCAAATTCGGGATCCCCAGAGGAGGACATACTAAAAGATAGCGCTTCCACCTCTTCTCAGAGCATGGTAGTTCAGCTTTTCCAAAAACTGTTGGACATAATGGATGCATTGGGGGCAGACAAATGGCCCCGGTCCCCAGAAAATAACCCTCCCCCAAAACATCAGAGGGGTGCCCCAATTCCTATCCCAGATGATGGGTCAGATTCTCTATACTCGGGGAAAGAAGACCCAAGGAGGAGGAGGCAGAGGAAGACATGGCCACCAGGCTATGCCCTTTCGACTCCATCCCTGAGATCATCAGGGTAGTGTGTGAAACACTCAGAATTAATGAGCCCATACAAGAACCAGAGAACAGATTGGACCCTTAAGTGCGTGATAGAAAATGTTCCACCACCTACTTCCCCTTTTGTCCAGCCTTGGATAACATCCTGGCAAGGGAGTGGGAGGCTCCAGACCCAATAAAGACCAGGGAGAAGGGTACCTTCAAGAAGAGATACCCACTAACACAGAAGAAAGAGAAGGCTTGGTCTACAGCCCAAAAGTCGATTCCGAGGTCTTGGCCCTGAGCAATTAGACGGTCTTACCTTCTGAGTCAGCATCCGCATTAAGAGACCCCATGGACAGAAAAGTGGATGACAAAGTCTGGAAGGTTCACAACATGCTAACCATGAACATGAGAGCTTCCATGGCAGCCACGTACTCCTCCAGAGCTGTTCTCAGATGGCTCGAAGCAGCTCAATTAGACATACCAGAAACCAGCGCCAATGAGGCCAGTATGGATTACGCTATTCAAGCAATAAAGTACGTGGCAGATGCCACTATGGACACATTTAAAATAGTGTCAAGATCAGCAGCATCAGTAAACAGGGCCAGAAGATTAATTTGGCTTAAACTCTGGAACGCTGACCAAGAATCAAAGTCCAGGGTCATGAAGCTTCACTTCTCGTGGGACAAGGTGTTCAGCCCAGGCATAGAAGAATTTACCATAAAGAAGGGAGAAGACAAGGACAACCAAGGGTGGCAGAGCACTCTACCTTCCTTTTGGAACAATAGATTTCATCCCTATTCAAACAGAGGAAAGAAGGGTCCTAGGTACCAAGGCCAAGATAAGTGCGCCTTCAGGTTCAAACCAAATTTCTTCAGCCAAAAACCCCAATATCATTCAAACTGGGACCGCAGTAGCCACTTCAACCCCAAGCAAGGCTACAAACCCAACAGGCAAAACAGAGGCTTTTGACAATGAGAATCCCCTGGACAGGACAATGCGGACACACTTGGGGGAAGGCTACAGCTCTTCTCTGCAACCTGGGCCGAAACAGTCAAGGACCGATGGATCAAAGAAATAGTCAAACAAGGATACGCCATCAAGTTCAACTCCTTGCCAAGGCAAGACAGATACACAGAATCTCATGTTATGAAAGACAAGATGACACCTACACAAGTCAGAGCAATTCTGCAACAACTGCTCAACAGCAAAGCCATAAAGTCAGTTCCAAACCATGAGCGATACTCAGGCATCTACTCAGTATTCTTTCTGGTTCCAAAAAAGACAGGAGATTTACGCCCAATCCTGGATCTCAAATTCGTGAACAAATTTGTAAAGTACCAAAGGTTCAAAATGGAGACCCAACGGTCTACCATTGCAGCAGTCCGCAAGGGGGGCCTACTATCGTCCATAGACCTGATGGACGCATACCTCCACATCCCAATCAGACCATCCCACCAGAGATTTCTCAGGTTCAGCGTCCTGGGGTATCACTTCCAGTATCAATGCCTACCCTTCGGTCTGGCATCAGCACCCCGAGTTTTCACCAAGGTCATGGCACCACTAGCAGCCACACTCTGCATGGAGGGAGTCCATGTAATCTCTTACCTGGGCAACTGGCTAATTTGGGCAAGATCACAGGAGGAGTCCCAAGCAGCAACCCGGAGAGCGCTACAGTTACTCACCCAACATGGATGGATAGTCAACACTTCCAAAAGCACCTGACACCAACCACAACTATAGAACACTTAGGGGCGGTGTTCAACACAGCCACTGGCACAGTCAAACCTTCGGAAACACGCATCATCGTGTTAGTGAACCAATGCAGGCACATGCTACACTGCAAAACGACGACACTGTGGCACCTCATGCAGTTGTTAGGTCTAATGGCGGCTTGCATAGACCTACATGACTGGGCCAGAGCACACATGAGGCAATTACAATGTCTACTTCTCGACAAATGGAATTACAACTTACAAAATTACAATCAAAGGGTGACTATACCTATGCAAGTACAAAGGTCGCTGAGATGGTGGACAAACACACACAATCTAAAACAGGGAGTGAAACTGGAAAAAGGAGTGACCAGAATCCTCGAAACAGACACAAGCCTGCAAGGCTGGGGTGCTGTAATGGACAGGCGATCAGTCCAAGGAAAGTGGACAGAACCAGAAACAAAATTGCTGATCAACATCCTGGAGACTAGAGCAATCCGACTGGTGCTACTGTGCTTCAAACCACAAGTAACAAGGCACCACGTAAAGGTGCACACAGACAGCAGGGTAGCAATGTCCTACATAAACAAGCAAGGAGGAACAAAAAGCAGAGCCATGGCTCCGGAGACAGAATCACTAATGCTGTGGGCAGAGAGACACCTTCTCAGCCTCAGAGCAGTACACCTAGGAGGCGTGCAAAACACCAGGGTGGACTGGCTGAGCAGGCAAGCCCTACAACAGGGAGAGTGGCAACTCAACCCAGCCATATTCAACAAACTACAAAGGAGATGGGGTCCGTTTCATGTAGACTTTATGGCATCTGCAACGAATGCTCAGCTACCAATATATATATATCCAGGTACAAGGACAAGAACGTGATGGAAGTAGACATTCTTTCGACCCCATGGAAATTCCAGATAGCTTATGCATTCTCCCCAATACCCATGATACCTGCAATTCTACAGAAAATCAGGCACATGGGCACCACAGTGATTCTAATTGCCCCGGACTGGCCAAGATGAACATGGTATGCTCTCATCAAAAAGATGTTGATGGACAGACCTATGAAACTCACCCCATACCAGACATTACTCAAACAGGGGCCAATTTGGCATGAGGACCCATGACCACTGAGGCTGATGGCATGGCCACTCAGAGGGTCAGACTACTAAACCTAGGGATGTCGGCCAAGGTAGCAGATACTCTGCTACAGACCAGAAGACACTCGACTACCAAGACATATAACAGACACGTGGAGGCATTTGTTTATTGGTGTAACTCTAAACAACTTCAGGCTTCAAATTGCAATATTATACATGTGTTAGAGTTTCTGCAGGATGGTCTAGACAAGGAGTTGACAGCGGCATCTTTAAGGGTACAAACAGCCGCCATAGGAGCAATACAGGGGAAAACAGATGGATAGCTACCTGGCGCACACCCATTAGTGCAGTCCTTCCTAAAAGCAGCCACCAACATCACTCATTTCCCTAGGCCAGTTACTGCCCCCTGGCAGCTTAACTTAGTACTGGACGCCTTAACTGAGGAACCTTTTGAACCTCTGGATTCAGTCCCCCTACCCTTTCTAACCATGAAAACAGTCTTTCTGGTAGCAATATCTTCAGCTAGGAGAACCAGCGAGATACAGGCCCAATCATGCAGAGAACCTTTTCTCACGTTCTTCCCAGATAGAGTGGTCCTAAGAACCATACCGTTCTTCATCCCTAAGGTGGCGATGGCTTTTCACATGGGTCAAGAAATTACAGTCCCAACCATTTGTCCAACTGAACAGGACCCTAACAGGGACACCCTCATCTGTCTAGACCCAGCTAGAGCCCTTCGCATCTACCTGGACAAGACAGACTCTTTCCAACAGTCAGATAGACTCTTCATCCTCCACCAAGGACAAAAGAAGGGCTTACCAGCCTCCAGGGCTACGGTCACCAGATGGTTGCGAGATACCATCTCCCAGGCTTATAAGGCTAGGGAGGCCGAACCACTACCCATCATCAAGGCCCACTCCACTAGGGCAACAGCCACCTCCTGGGTGGAAAGAAGCTTAGTGTCAGTAAGACAGATCTGCCAGGTGGCTACTTGGTCATCCCCCCACATGTTTACCAGGTACTACCGATTAGATACAGGGTTGACAGGCAATTCCGAATTTGGCTGAAAAGTAATTCAAACAGCCTTGAGTCAGGTTCCTCCTCCCTCCCACGTCAATTCCAATACTGCTGTATAATCACCCATGTGTGGAGACTGGGAGTGCTGTAAGAAGGTGCAATTGATAATGGAAGTTTACTCACCTGGTAAAGGTGATTATAGGAGCACCTTCTTACAGCACTCCATAGCCCACCCAATGAGGAGGAACACGCAGTAGCAAACCATGAATAAAGATTCTGAAGAATGCAATGATACGTTCATTAATGCTGATTTAAAAAAATCTGTTGTGATTACAAGGTTGTACACTATGCAAAGAAACGTAGGCAGTAACAACTTCATTTATGTACATTGTGTGCCAACAAAAATGTAGAGTAAAGGATAAACTGTTTACATAACTTCACAATGTGTGGTATGTTTTTTCTACAGGTGGCACTCCTCAGAGAGACCACCGGGCTTCTTTACTGTTAGTTCATATTTTCAGAAGGTTCGAAAAGCTCGGGAAGATCTTGTACTGAGGAGTCTGGGAACTACAGGGGAGGAGATGGAAGCAGGGGAGGAGAGGGATCGGATTTTGATCCTGAAATTCTTTTGTGCATCAGCCTGAGAGGAGTGCCAGAGATTACCCATGTGTGGAGACTGGGAGTGCTGTAAGAAGGTGCTTCTATAATCACCATTACCAGGTAAGTAAACTTCCATTTACTCACCTTCTGGCGAGAGGCAGTACTGTAGTACATTTTCCTACCATGGCATATTGTTGTAGCCCCTAGGAAGACTTCTCATTCTGTGTTTAATGTAAATGAAACATGTTTGGCATCACAACTAACTGCAAGTAGCTGGAGCCCAGTAACTGACTACAGTAGGAGGGGCTGTAGTCCTGTCTAAATCTGTAGGTCAACAACTCATTTAAAACATTGTATTTTTTGTTTCATTTAAAGCCCTCAGTATCTTAGGAGTGTGCTGACCACTACTTTAGGGTCACTTGTTATTTTTATTATTTTAAACATTGTTTGCAGCTGAGGAGTGTCCTGTAAGTCTTTCTGGAGGCTGAGATGCTGCCCTATTTGCAGGCAACTCTGTATCCTGAGGGAGGAGGTTGCCCATCTTCAGGCCACACTGGACAATAGTAAGGGAACCTTTCCCACCCAGGGAGCACCAGGGCCACCACCACTACCTCAGAGACTGCCAAGAAAGCACAGCAGTTGGACCACAGTGGGCTCAGAGAGGGTAAGGGTGGTGGAACAGAGGCACATACAGTCAGTTGTACCACTCCACAATCCATACACCATTCTGATGGAGCATAGTTCCCCTATGGATGCACCCGCAGAGGAGACTAAGGAGGTTGCGGACAACTATCACAAGGGAGCTCCACAGGAAGGAGACAGAGGACACCACAGGAAATGGAAGCAGCTCCTGGTGGAGGACTCAACTATTAGGGGGATAGAACTGGGTGAAGCAGGGAAAACTGAAGTAAGGTGCCTGCCTGGCACCATGCCTTGGAGGGACAGGAAGCGCATACTCAGGATCACGAGTACAGCTGCACGGGAGACTGAGCTGGATGTCATTGTCCACCTAGGGATGAACGACTTTGCTCAACATGAGATTAGAGCAGTGCAGGAGGAGTTTGTGGAACTGGGGAGGAGTCTAAGGTAAGTAGCACACACAGTATCCTTCTCAGAGGTGCTGCCTGTCTATGGCAAGGGTGAGGCGAGGGTACTTCACACCATGCAATTCAATGAATGGTTGAAAAAATGGTGCAGAGCACAGGGGTTTGGCTTCATTGGGGAGTGGGGTTCCACCTGGGAGGATACCAGCCTATACTGGCAGGATGGTCTGCATCTGTCCAGGAAGGGAAAAAGTCTACTGGGCGATTGGTTTAAATGCTTTATTGGCAAGCTTTTAAACTAGTCAAGGGGGAGGCACTGAAAAGCAGCAGGGGATTCCCAGCCTCCCCCTACAAAACCGGGCACTACATGAGGTAAAGACCAAGATAAAAAGTTCAAAGCCATCAAAAAATGCAGAGCAATGAGTACCAATGCCCGTAGTCTGGGTAACAAGCTTCCTGAATTAGTGGCCTTGAAAGAGGAGGAACATCTGGATATTGTGGCAGTCACAGAAACATGGTACACACAGAACCATGACTGGGACATAAACATACCTGGATACACCATCTACAGGAGGGACAGGGAGGGTAAAAGAGGCGGTGGAGTAGCTCTCTACATAAGGGACGGCATCAAAGCAACAGAACAAAAGGGTAAGCATGGAGGAGAGGAAGCACTGTGGGTCAATTTGGAGACAGGCAATGGCACCACAATCTGCACAGGGGTTGTATACAGACCCCCATCTCAGGGGGAGGAAATGGACAAGGAAATGATAGAAAGTAGCCTTAGAATGGCAAAAAAAGGAGATATATTGCTAATGGGGGATCTGAATATGCCAGATATTAACTGGAGTGCATTTTCAGCAACCACTTCTAAGAGTGGGGTCATTTTAGATGCCATACAGGGGGCATGTCTTAGACAACTAGTATCAGAACCCACTCGAGAGGGAGCAATCTTAGACCTGGTACTTTTAAATGAAGATGGCAAGAGGATCACAGATTTAGAAGTGGGTAGCCATCTGGGAACTAGTGACCATCGAACAGTATGATTCATGAAAAACACAGCAGTAGAGTCAAGCCATACAAAGGCAAACGTACTGTACTTCAGGAGGGCAGACTTTTCCAAAATGGGTGAGTGCCTAAGGAATGCACTAGCAAATGGGCAGGAAGGAGAGGTGGAAGAACAATGGGGAATAATCAAAACTGCCATCACAGAGGCAACAAGCCTTTGTGTGAAACAAATAAACAAAACAAAACAATGTAAGAAACCACTATGGTTCTCAAAGAAGGTGGCAGGGAAGGTTAGGGATAAAAAGAGACCAATCAGGAAGTACAAGGGATCACAGAAGGAGCAGGACAGAGAATTGTATCAGTTAAAGCAAAAGGAAGCAGGAAAGGCAATCAGAACAGCAAAGGCCCAAACCGAGGAAAAGATTGCCAACTCAGTTAAGAAGGGGGATAAAACCTTTTATAGGTACATCAGGGAGCGAAGGAAGACCAAGGGAGAGACATTGAAGCTTAATAAAAAGGAGGGGGGATGGGCAGAGGGTGACTGTGAAAAGGCAGAGATACTAAACAAATACTTTTGCTCAGTATTCACAAATGAAGAGGGGGAGGTACCTAAACCAAACAATAGAAACACGCTGGATACAAGGGTTGATACTAGCCTTTCACAGAAGAAAGGGTTCCGAAGGAACACTTAAAACTGAAGGTGGACCAAGCAATGGGGCCTGATGGGATTCATCCAAGAATTCTAAAAGAACTAAGGGTAGAACTAGTGACACCACTGACTACCCTCTTTAATAAATCATGGGAGGATGGGGTGGTACCTGAAGACTGGAGGAGTGCAGATGTGATTCCACTTCACAAAAGTGGGAGCAAGACAGAAGCAGGAAACTACAGACCTGTTAGTTTAACCTCAGTGGTAGGGAAAATGATGGAATCACTTCTGAAGGAAAGAATTGTTGAGTACCTAGAGGCCAGAGGAGTGCAGGACCCAAGGCAGCATGGATTCACAGCGGGAAGGTCATGTCAGACAAATCTAATAGATTTCTTTGACTGGGTGACCAAAGTAGTAGATCAGGGAGGGGCTGTGGACATGGCCTACCTAGACTTTAGCAAGGCATTTGACACAGTCCCACACAAAAGATTAATATACAAGTTGGCCAGCCTGGGAGTGGGTCCCAAGATGGTAGCCTGGGTAAAAATATGTCTGGAGAACAGGACACAGAGGGTAATAGTAAACGGAGTCCACTCTGAAGAAAGGGGGGTTACTAGTGGGGTATTGCAGGGTTCAGTACTAGGACCGGACGCTTTAATGTCTTTATAAGCGACATTGCAGAGGGACTGGAAGGAAAAGTATGTCTCTTTGCAGACGACACAAAGATCTGCAACAGAGTTGATACACAAGGTGGGGTGGAAAGGATGAGAAGGGACTTGGCAAGGTTGGAGGAATGGTGAAATGTATGGCAGCTTAGATTCAGTGTGAAGAAGTGCAAAATAATGTACCTGGGAAACAAAAACCCAGGGGAAGAGTACACAATGGGGGGTGAGATACTAACAACAACAAAAATGGAAAGGGACCTGGGGGTAGTCATATTAGATGACCTAAAGGTGAGCAAGCAATGTGAGAGGGCAATAAGTAGGGCTGGTGGGATACGGGGATGCATAGGGAGAGACATCACCAGTAGAAAACAGGAAGTTGTTATCCCTCTGTACAGACAGCTGGTGAGACCCCATCTGGAGTACTGCATGCAGTTCTGGAGACCCAGTCTCCGCAAAGACATAGACAGGATGGAGACAGTCCAGAGGAGGGCAACCAAAATAGTGCAGGGTCTGCACCAGAAGACATATCAAGAGAGACTTAAGAATCTTAATATGTATAGCCTCAAGGAGAGGAGGGAGAGGGGGGACATGATAGAAACTTTCAAATACCTCAAGGGAATCAATAAAGTACAAGAGGGTAGCATCTTTCAGAAAAAGAGGTGTGCAAGAACAAGGGGGCACAATTTGAAGCTAGAGGGGGGATGGTCAGAGGTAATGTGAGGAAGTATTTTTTCATGGAGAGGGTTGTGGATGCATAGAACAGCCTTCCTGAGGAGGTTGTGGAGTCAAAAACAGTGGTGGAATTCAAAAATGCATGGGACAGACATAAGGCAATTCTAGGGGGTGGAGGCTGGAAGAAGAAGGCAGTTGGTTAGCTAGGATCTGCAGCTTATCCATTAGGTAGAGAAATGGGCAGATTGGGTGGGACAAGCAGTCCTTATGTACCGTCAAATTCCATGGTTCTATGTGATCCCGGAAACCACTTCCGAGTCATTTTCAGTATATTTACTCACCCTCTGGTGAGCAAGGCAAGCTCGAGTAGGGGCGCACAGCGACGCACACAAAGATGCACTCAAAGACACGCGCAACTGTGCATGTGTCTTGCATGTCTAGCGGGATAGTGGGATTAATAACCTAGACAAATAAAATTAAGGTAAGCTCTGTGGACCCTTGACTGTCTCTGCATTATTAAAGTTGTGGCTAGGTGATAGTGGGGCACTGCCATAATCTAAAGTATCAGGGTTATAGTTAATAAGTATATACAGAGAAAACTCTCCCATCTGCTGTGTTGCTCAGTAAATATAGTAAAATATTAAAACAAACTGTAAATATTGAAGGTGGTATGGGAGTTCTATGTGTGGAATGTTCAATGTATATGTTAGTCCAGACAACAGTTACAGATCCCTTCACATGCAAGAAATGCAGGCACAACCTTGAGCTACAGATAGAGCTTAACATGTTCGCTCTGAGACTCCAGGTCCTTGATCAAAAATAACTAGAAATGGCACAAAAATTAAATATAAATATACATAAGCCCAGTCCTACCTTTAATATTGAAAATCAAACTACATTACAAAATACAGGTGAGAGTAGTTTAGAAAAGAAAGATCCAAAAACATGTCGAAAAAAGTACAAAGGTACTACACACAAAAAAGTAGGAAGAAAAAAAAAACACACAAAAAACAGAACTTGTAGGGAACAGAGATATAGTACCAAAAAAAATGTATAACCTCTAACAATATAACAGTAACAACAAGCATTTGTCAATGCCGAACGTTCGCTTGCAGGTATTTGCAGTGGTATTTGGCACTTGGACATGGCTTAAAAAAATCAGTGATAAAGAAGTAAAATGAGGGAGACAGTTTCACAAGTGGTTCTATTGCCTGAAGCAGGTAGCATAACAGTATTGGTGTAAAATACTTTGCCTGCAGAAGAGCAAGTCTGTAACTCTGTCACCCACTGTTCAGTCACAGAAACAAATTGTAGGAGGGACAGAAACATGCTAAGGCAAAGTCTTGGACATCCCTGAATATACATATATATATCTCCCCTCTCTCCTCCACCCCCCAAACCCCTCTTCTACAGGTGCTTTTCAGGCTTGGCCATACTCTGCCACAGGAAAGCTCACAGTTGAAAGGCACAGGGTAAGTGCATTAGGCGTTTGGGGGAGTGGGCAAGACCTGGAGGATATTGGCTGCACCAGAGAGGAGTATTAAAAATATAAGTAAAAACAAGAACTGAAAGTGATTACCTCCCATGGGTGGGTGTTACACTAACCAAGTTAATTAAAGTTAGCACACATCTCTCTCTCTCTCTTTCTCTCTCAGCACGGACAAAGTCTCCCAAGTTGGAAATGGCTACTAGTAGCAGACAGGTGGTTCCTACCTTGGTCAGCTTGTCTACCAGGATCATGCGGACCATGGTGTGCTTCTTGCAGAACTCCCCAAACAGCAGTGCCTCCCTGCTGCTGTCCCCCACTGCCACTAGCATGGGCTTGAGCTGCGCGAACACGGGATCCTCAGGCATCGCTGCCAGTCCTGAAGCCGCCCTCAGCAAAAGCATCATCGTAGCCATAGACAATGCTTGCCTTGCCGCGCCGCTCAGAGGAGCCCAGTGCTGCATTCTTATTATCAAGAACTCAAAATCCACTGAAAGAATGACTCGACTAGTAATAGTGCCACTACTACTGCTGTCCATTTTAATCTGTGGTTTGTTGCTTGCAGCCGCTCCCTCCTACCTGTTGACTGTTGTACTACCACCTTGATACACCTCTGACTGACAGCTTCATAAAGTTGCCCCTTCTTTACTGCAGTTCAGAGTGGGATGGAGGTGGTATGACCTGACTGATACTGGCATCAGCCAATAACAAAGCATCAACTGCGGGACAGGCTTGACTGCCGCCAATGGCAAGAGGGAGACGGCTCTGCACTTGTCAATGTGTGTGAGTGTCAGTGTCAAGTTTGGGATCTTGGATTTTTTTTTGTTTTTATTCCTTATTTATCCGCCTGCTGCGGCAACTACCGGGAGAGCACCAGGCTCACTCACATGATGGGGGATCCGGCACGGACGTCGCCGATCCGCAGGAGGGTCTCCGCATACCCTATCCAGCCAGACCGGCTCCAGACCCCCCAATGCAATTCCACATCAGTCCTCCCAGCAATGCAGGGCACAGCCATCAGGCTGCACAGTCACACCCAGCCATTTCCACTTTTTCTCCCATTGGGAGCACAGACGTGCAATGACTTCTGCGCATGTGCATGCCGACATCTGCCGCGCTCCCCCCAGTCACACCAGTGCAAGCAGTACCCCTGTGCATCCCCAGTGGTCACCGCAGTGCGATGTGGATTCCCCAGCCCTCCCCAGGACTAGGAGAGCTGTCTCCCGATGCTCAATCCTAGTCCTCCCCTGCTGATCCCCGACGACCCGGGCTCATTCCCGAACCTGGGCCGCCAGCGTAGCACGAGGTGTGGCGTCCAGCGCCTCAACCCTCAGTGCCACTGGGCCAGCAGGATCTTGGATTTTAAATGTTAAAAATATCCATACATAATACATTGGTGGTGGGTGTAATTAGAATTTGATACACATCGGAGAGGTGAGATGCTGCATTAAAACAAAGAGCGAAGCTCTATCGATTTATAAAAGCATCACACCCAGGGAGTACATGGAGCAGAAGCCCACATAACTCAGTTCCACCAATCTTTAAAAAGTTTGCAATACAGTGTCACCACATCTGTCATCTCTTTCTATTGACTACTATAGGAGAGTTCCACCTAAACATTTCCAATTTAACTTCTGATCTCGGTGTGTGTGTGAAAATTTTGATTTACACCCACTCATGTCTCCTTTTTTAATAAGTACCATTGAGCATTTTCAATAAATGTGGGGTTCCCGACTGACAGGGAGCAATTACAACTGCACGGTTATGAGGCAGTTTTACAAACCTCTTATCAGAGCATTAAAATGCTCAGTAGTAATTATAAACACACACCATTCAAGGAATCATGCCCAGTGTCATGCTATGTGCTATTACTCCATGGCCAGAGCCCCCTGGCTCTGTCCCCAGCAACTGTACATTAATTATACTAGTGGGAGGGTGTTTTGTAATCTCCCCCCCCCAAAACGCTCTGTGTTTTTCTTTTACTTACTTACACACACACACACACACACACACACACACACACACACAAACACGAGAAATACTCCGGGCTGAGATACAAAGCTTTTTTTGTGAAGTTAGAGCTACTGCACTTGCTATTAATTGCACTGTCCACCGCCTGGGCAGTTTCGAGAAAATATTTCGAGGTTTTGTTAGACCCTCTTTAAAAAAAAAAGTTCAGTACCCTGTATAGTAAAACCCTTCCAGCAAAGAACTGGACTTCTGTAGTTAGTCAGGGGGTGTTCCTATAAAACAGCTGTTATAAACGGCATATAGCTACTAGAGTTTATTTTAGTGGATAACACGATTTCATGTTTATTTGTTTTTTCCGAAGAGTAATCCTTATAAATTACGAGAAATTACCAAAATGAACGGAAACTCGGAGGATTAAATGCTATCCTTCCTACAGAGTAGATGGATCGCAGAGATTTGAACTTCTCAACCATTTACCTCTAAAATGTGAAACATAGACATCCAAAATGGGTGAACAACATGTGGGACACTTACCTTCAGAATGTGGGTGGGACACATGGGGCACACCGTCAAACAGAGATACAGACTTAGAACACCATGGAAATGAGTGCACTTATTACTTTTATTTTCAATATGCTGCTGTACAACGTTTATTTTCAATGTGCTGTAGATTCATCGATTATTATAAATTTCTGCTTTAACTCATGGACTTGCCACATAAGATATCAATTTTCTTTTATATGTTGGACAACAGCACAGCACCCTTTTCAAGTGGGCTATGATCACCATTTAATTTTAGGGCACCTGGTAATACCTGAATATATAGGTATCGTATGACTATTACATATACTAGTTAAGAGAAAATAAATAAATGCCATGCGATCACCTTCCTAATGTGGAACAATAGAAAGTATGATGCACGTAGTGCTATATCTTCCAGGGTGGGGTGTACCATAGCCTAGGTCTTTATCACAACATCATGAACCACCCTGTCTTCCCTCTGGCGTACACTTGGACCACGCAAATCAAGGAAAAGGGGCAGTGCTTCAGCGATGTCACTCGGCTGACACGAAAGGAGCTGCTGCGATAGTGAAAGCAACCGCAATAATCGCCATTCTCCTTGATTGGCCAGATATTGTTATCATTGCATATAAAAGTAAACCACTTTGCAATAAAAATAAACATAGTCTGAAAGTGTGTGTGTGTAAGTGACGTCACTTGAATGTTTAATAGCAAATGGTTTAAATGAAAAGGAAACCAACTTGTTTGCATGTAATTACTGGTTGTCTACAGAAAGTAACTTATTAAAAAAATATAATCATATCTGAGTTACTAGTTTAATTGAAAATAGACGGCCCTTTTTCCATTCTTCCCCTGGTTTAACAGCTTCTGTCATTAACATTCAAAACTAGTTTATTTTTTTCCGAAATTGAATGTTCCGTATCTTTTCCCACATATTTTCACTGATTAACTGCACAGTTGCTAGTGTTGATCACCTTTAACTGCAAAATTAAGTTATGCTACAACAATGGGGACAATGAGTACTTAGCAGCATTCAACTCCATCTAGCCAACTTTTGCTGTTGCTGGTAGTGCTTATACAACTCCCTGGCTCCTCCGCTCTCATTACTCATTGGCAAAGGGTTGGTGGAACTAGGGTACATTAATTGGCTGGAAGCTGAAGAACGTTCACCCTCAAACAAATTCAAAAATGGCTGGCTGCAGCATTGTCAGGCAAGACAGAAGCCATGACAGAATCGTCGACTTCATGCAAATATAACTGCCCGCAATTACGGCTGCAATTCAATGCAATTGCAACTAATTGCAACTGCATTAAATTGCAGCCAACGATTCCGATGGCCGACGGTAGCTCCGGGGTCTAGCGTAATTAGAGCAGCGGTGGTTTTCTTTGAACTGAAGACCACTGCTGTCACACACAGCTCCCGCATCCATTGGTGCAGGACGGCCGTGCCTGCTCAACGGAGCACTGCATTGCACAGGAAAGTCACACCTCCAAAAAGTCCTATTCTCCCAAGACATTCCTTGCGCATGCGCGCAAGCAAACGTAAAAATAAGGACTAGGGAAGAAGATCAGCCTGAGGGTAATGACAATGAATGGTTTGAAGTCCAGGCCGCTAAAGTAGCTGAAAGAGGCAGAAGGGCGGAAAAATTTGTACTCCCCCTGCTAAATCATTTTGACCCACTAGTATCACCGGAACCACAACAAGGAACTAACACCCCCATTATAAGTTACGAACCAGAAGAACCATTATTAGTGGGGCCAAATAAAAATAAGAAACATCTTACTAGCATTACTCCACATAATAAAGAGATAACATTTACTGGTGATCCTTTAATAGATCTCAGTGAAGAGGGTGAACTGGACACTGCACTTATGTAGGCTGAGGAGTCACAGACTAACAGGGAGGTGGTAGTCCTAGGAGATTCAATCATAAAACATTTAGACTGAATAATTTGTAACCCTGATAAGTTAACAAGAACTGTCTCAAGTTTCAGTGGCGCCAGACTAAGTGATATTACTGGAATGTCAGATTATATATTGAAAGGTACTGGTACCAATCCTCTGGTCATCATACATGCAGGGTCAAATGATTCCTGGCATGCACCAACTCAAAACACTAAACAGGACTTCATAGCAATTATAAATAAATGTATTGAAAAAGGCTGTGAGGTGGTTATTTCAGAACTCCTCCCAATACCAAGAGCGTCAAGACAACATCAAATAAAAATCAGAGACATTAATAACTGGCTACATAAATGGTGGATGAATCAGAGTATAAAATGCATCACACACACTGGGAAGAATTTAATGGGGTACCAAATCTGTATTCTTATGATGGGTTACACCTAAGTAGAAGGGGCACTAGGATGCTAGGGGAACACTTTGAAGCAATTATAAATAAAACTTTAAACTAAAGGACTGGGGGGAGAGGTACTGTGAGACCGTCTCTCTTAAAAACAATCATAATACTACACCAAACATAATAATGCCATCAGATAGACACAATAATAACACAGATAATACAAATAATAATAGTGTTGCACAGGATCATAAGTTAGGCATACGGTTATTGAATGCTAGAAGTCTGCACTCCGAAATAGAAGAGTTACAATATATACTTATGGATAATAATATAATAATTTGTGGCATAACTTAGACCTGGGGCACAGAAAATGATTGAAACATGGAAATTATTGGCTACAATAGGTTTTATAAAAACAGGAGCGATCGTAAGAGAGGTGGAGTAGCCCTATACATAAGGGAGATGTCAAGGCCTTTGAGATTTCTGACACCAGGGAAAATGAGAGTGAATGTATCTTGGTTAAATTTATGCTAAATAACAACAATTTGACTGTGGGCCTGGTTTACCACCCACCTAATCTAACAACTGAACAAAACAATAACCTATTAAAAACACTCGAAACAAGGAACATTACAGGTGACTATGTGCTTATGGGGATTTTAACCTCCATAATATTGCCTATGCCACCTTGAATAGTAAGGTTGCATTAGAAAATAAGTTAATTGACTTATTTATCCAATTACATCTTGAGCAACTGGTTCACTTATCAACCAGGGGGAAAAATACACTCGACCTAATCTTAACAAACTGTGAGGAGAAATTTCATAATATCAAATTACTTCTACCACTCAGTGATTCGGACCACAATATGGTAACTGTTCATTATAAAAAGAAAACTGAATATACAACAGGAAACACAGTAGTAAGAGATTTCCAGAAAGTCGATTACCAGAAAATGAGGATTAATTTAGGAAAATGGAATTGGAAGAAAGACCTTGCTGGTAAAGATCTAGAACACACTTGGAAGTTAATCAAACAACAGCTTGTGTACTGTAAAGATAAATATGTTCCCATAAGGTCTAAGTATAATAAAAATAGACACATTCCCCCATGGTGGAATAACAAAATTAAGAAACAGTTTCGTAAAAAGAAAAAAATATTTTAAAAAATATAGAAAGCAAACACTCCTGTGCTACTAGACAAACTTAAATTATACAATGTGGTAAATCCAATGTCCCAAATACTGCATTCTGATTGGTTGGCTGGCACATTTACCACCGTGATAAATCCTCCAGTGTACCCACTGGAAAAAGTGCCAGCCAACCTTATATCGTGCTAATCTGGTCGCTTTCACTTCAAACGAAACTGCCGCGATTTGTCCTGTCACCTTGATTTGTCCTGTCGCCGCTTCGCTTAAAGACTGTGGTAAATTGTTTACAAAATGACATCCTCTTTTGAAGTGTAGGGACTTCAGTGAGTTAGAAAATAGTTAAAAAAACATTAAAGAAACAACATTTGCCATTGTATAATATAAATTTATCCCTCCAGGGTGTGGGTACACTGGAGGACTTAACACGACTGGTGTGGTTTGGTCACTCGGCTGCACCTCGTGACCAAATCACATCAGCTGTGGTAAATCCTCCAGTGTACCCACACCCTGGAGGGATAAATTGCTTAATTGTATAATAAACAAACATTTGTCAATGCCGAATGTTGATTGCGTTGGTCTGTTGAGCTCGCTCAGTGGCCCTGTCAGTGGGTCAGTCTGTTTGTCCCGGTGCTGCAGGCTGCTCTTTTGTACTGGGCTGCTGCCTGCATTGGCACCTTGTTCTGCTGAGGAAGAAATCTGCAGCTGTCCCAACAGAGCTCCATTGAGGTGGCTCACTCCCCCTCTCTCACTCACTCAGTCTGTTCTGCCGGCACTGCAGGCTGCCCTTTTCTACTGGGCTCTTGCCTGCGTTGCTGCCTTCTTATGCCCATAAAGAAATTTGCAGCAGTTACAATACAGCTCTGTTGACCTCACTCACTCACTCATTCTGATTTTCCTGCCACTGCAGGCTGCCCTTTCATACTGGGCCCCTGCATGCATTGCTGCCTTTTCTGCCCACAAACAAATCTGCAGCAGTCCCAACAGAGCCCCGTTGAGCTCACTGACTCCCCCTCCCTCACTTGGTTGTTCTGTGTCTCCTGGTGCTTCAGGCTGCCCTTTTGTACTGGGCTCCTGCCTGCATTGGCAGCTTTTTCTGGCCAGAAATAAATCTGAAGCAGTCCCGACACAGCTCCACTGAGCTCACTCACTCCCCCTCTGTCACTCTCGCATTCCATTTCTGCCAGCGCTCCAAGTTGGCCTTTTGTACTGGGCTCCTGCCTGCGTTGCCGCATTTTCTGCCCACAAAGAAATTTGCAGCAATCACACTAGAGCTCCGTTGAGCTCGCTCAGTACCGCTCTATCACTAGCCCATTCTGTTTCTCTTGGCGCAGCAGACTGCGCTTTTGTATGGGGCTCCTGGCTGCATTGGCACCTTTGTCTGTCCACAAAGAAATCTGCAGCTGTCCCGACAGAGCTCCATTGAGGTCGCTCAGCCTCTCTCTCTCATTGCTCATTCTGTTTGTCCTGGCACTGCAAGCTGCCCTTTTGTACGGGGCTCCTGCATGCATTGGCACCTTTTTCTGCCCACAAAGAAATCCCAGCAGTCCTGCTAGAGCTCCGTTGAGCTCACTAAGTCCCCTTGTCTCACTCACTCATACTGTTTCTCCCAGCGCTGCAGGCTGGCCTTTTGTACAGGGCCCCTGCCTGTATTGACGCCTTTTTCTTCCCACAAAGAAATCTGCAGCAGTCCTGACAGTGCTTCGGTGAGTTTGTTCACTCCCCTTCCCTCACTCGTCTCTCGTTCTGTTTCTCCCAGTGCTGCAGGCTGCCCTTTTGTAGTGGGCTCTTCTGTTGGAGCCTTTGTCTGCAAACAAACAAATCTGCAGCAGTCCCGACAGAGCTCAGTTCAGCTCGGTCACTCCCCCCTCTCACTCGGTCGATCTTAATCTGTCCCAAACACTGATTTCCCAGAGTGATCGTGCTATTGTCCGGCAGGAGTGCAAAAACATATTTTAGCCAGGATGTGAAAAAAGACAGCTGTAGTGTTCGTAAAGAGTTGTGAAAAAATGCCACTGTTGAAAATGTGGCATGATAGTATTACACATTTGCGATGTTACAAGGGTGCGTGGAAACAGTTCAACGCATACTTGTAACACAGTCATGTTATGGAGTTTCATCATCAAATTTTCAACATAGGGATTTTAGGACCTCTGCTCATGAACAGTGCCACTGTAATTTTCTTAATCTGTCCCAAACACTGACCTCCCACAGTGACCACGTTATTCTGCGCCGGAACTGTAAAAACACATTTCGGTCAGGATGTGAAAAATGACAGCTGTACTGCTTATAAGGAGGTGTGAAAAAATGGCACTGTTGAAAATCTGGTGTGACAATATTACAAAGCTGCGAAAGTTACAAGGGTGTGTGGAAAGTGCGCAACGCACACTTGTAAAACAGTCAGTTGCTGGGCTATCATCACCAAATTTTCAACATAGGCATTTTAGGACCTCTGCTCATGAACAGTATCATTGTCATTTTCTTGATCTGTCCCGGACAGTGATTTCCCACAGCGACCGCTCTATTCTGTGCCGGGCATGCGAAAACACATTTCTGCTAGGATGGGAAAAATGACAGCTACACTGTTCATAAGTAGGTCTGGGGAAATGGCAATATTGAAAATCTGGAGTGAAAATATTGTAAATTTGCGAAGTTACGAGCGTGCGTACAACTGTGCAATGCACGCTCGTAACACAGTCATTTTATGGAGTATCGTTACCAAATTTTCAACATAGGCATTTTAAGACCTCTACTCATGAATAGTATTACTGTCATTTTCTTAATCTGTCCTGAACACTGATTTCCCAAGTGACCATGCTATTCTGCGCCAGAACTTCAAAACACATTTCGGCCAGGATGTGAACAATGACAGCTGTACTGCTCACAAGGAGGTGTGAAAATGCCAGTGTTGAAAATCTGGTGTGAAAATATTGTAAATTAGCGAAGTTACGAGATATGCGGCAACTGCATATGCAGCTAAACAAAACAGTCATTTTTGCATTTTTCCCACCAAATTTGCAACATAGGCTTTTTGAGAGCCCACCTCATGAACACTGGCACTGTCATTTTGTTAATCGGCCCCAAAGGGTGATTCCGCACAGTGACCGCAAAACCATCTTTCAGGGCCGATTAACACCATGACAGTTCAAGAATTCATGAGAAGGGGTCCCAAAAACCCCATGTTGAAAATTTGGTGGAAAAAGTCCCAAAAATGCCTGAGATATGCACTAAAGTTATAAAAACCCTATTTTTTACATTATACAGCTTACCGGCATTTCCTTAGTTCACGGTCGGCTTTGAAGAGTGCAGACGTGTTCCCAGTCCACCGAAGATCATCATGCTGGACTCTGGAGGTAAGTATGGGGTGAGGGGAGGTGTAGGGAGACAGGGTACAGTGAGTGGGTGCGGGTTGTGGGGGGGGGCCTGGAGAGCTCCGAGGAACCGTTTCCTTCTTTACAGGTTGAAAAAAAAAGACATCGGGGACCATTTTCTTGTTTAACAGGTGTCTTTGGCACGCTGGGGTGGGCTCAGCATGCCACCTGTGTGGGTGGGTGGGTGCATTAGCCAAAGGGGATTGGGCACCCCTGTCAGCAAACAAGGACAGGGGAGGAGTAGTAGGAGCCGAGGGGATTGGGCAACCCCCGGCTATGGTAGAAACGGAAGGGGTAGTCATTATGCTGGACGGGATTGGCACCCCATCAGCAGGAACAAAAGAGGTATCATTATGCCGATGGGGACTGGGCACCCGGTCGGCAGGAACAACACCGGTTACAGAATGCTGACGGAGGGCTCTGGCCAGTAAACACGGGAGAGGGGGTTATATTGTTTGTGAACACGCCGGCAACCCACCGCCATGTTCACAAACAATATCAGGGGTTTCACATCCCACCCTGCAATGACGGGTTGCTCCCTCATTGCAGCGGATGGCTGACACTGCAATGACGAGGCGGCCCCTGATTGCAGCGGCTACTTTTTTAGAAGGTTGTGGCACGCTGGCTGAACTATTGTCAGCAGCAGCATGGCACGGCATTGGGGGACGGGGGACAAGCTTTTGCAGACTGTGGGGGCATTGGGCACAACAGTGCCACGCTTCCATAACCTGCTTGTGCAGAAAGCTGACGCAACATGTTTCTTACGCAGGTGCGCAATCAACATAAAAAATAAAAGGCATGATAAAAAGAGCCAACAAAAATCGGGAACTAAATTTAGTAACTAGGGTTAAAGACAACAAAAAACAATTCTACAATTATATTGGTACACTAAAGGAGAAACAACATACTACAGGACCCCTCAAAACTGAAAAAGGAATAATAACTGGTGAAGAAGAGATAGCAGAAACACTAAATAAGTACTTCCTTAGTGTCTATGAGCAAAACGTCCCTCAAATTGACTTAAATGACTTGACTAATAACTGTCAATGAAGCATTAGTAGTACTGAAGTTAATATTATCTACTCACTTAAACCTAAAAGTTCACCAGGACCAGAAGGTATATCCCCTAGACTATTTCAAGAATTGGCCTCAGAAATCACTGGACCGCTCACTGAATTTTATAATAACTCTATCCAGAAAGGTAGAACAGTGACAGATTGGTGGGTAGTGACTGTTACTATGATTCATAAAGGTGGTAAAAGAGGTGAGTCTAGGAATTATAGACCTATAAGCCTAACTTCCGTAATCATCACGATCACGGAAAATTTTCTGCAAAGGCTAGTAAATGAGCAGTTGAATAATATGGGTTCAATGGATCATAGCCAGCACGGTTTTGTTTATGGAAGATCATGCCTGACGATTCAACTTAATTTCTTTGAGCCCATAAGTCAGGCACTAGATAAAGGCATTCCCAGCAATGTAATATACCTAGATTTTTCAAAAGCATTCGACAAGGTATCACATCATATATTAACAAAAGAATTACAGAGGATAGATCTGCCCCCCAATGTTGTAAGTTGGATCAGCTCCTGGTTAAATGACAGATACCAACAGGTTGCAGTTAAGGGAAACTACTGCAAATGGGGTACTGTGACCAGTGGTGTCCCTCAAGGATCAGTATTGGGACCAACACTCTTTAATATTTTAGTAGCAACAATGTCAGGTTTGGATAAGGTATGGTTAGCCAAATATGCAGATGACTGCAAGATTGAGGGACTTGTAACATCTGTAAATGACAGGGAAAAATATACAGAAACAGCTGAACATACTCATAGGCTGGATAAACGCTGTACACATGCAATTTAATATAGATAAATGTAAAGTTATGCACCTCGGAAAGAACAACCCAATTTATAGTTACAACCTAGGAGCTACTATACTGCAGTCAATCTGTGAAGAGAAAGACCTTGGCACAATAATAACAAATGATCTCAACTTTGAGAAGAAAACTTTTTTAAAGGTTAAGAAGTGTCATAAGATAATAGGCTCCATACTGGCTAACATAAAAGCAGAAAGCAGGAGGTTTTAATGCCATTGTATTCTAGCTTGGTACATCCACATCTTTAGTATTGCTCCCAGTTGAATAAACCTCATACCATAAGAGGCTGTAAACTTATAGAAGTAAACAGAGTCCACCGTGAAGAAAAGAGAAACATAGAAACATAGACTTTGATGGCAGATAAGGACCACTTGGCCCACCCAGTCTGCCCATTTCCCTACCTACTGGATAAGCTGCAGATTCTAGTTAACCAACAGCCTACTTCCTGCCACCCCTCACTACAATTGCGTTGTGTCTGTCCCATGCATGTTTGAATTCCCCCACTGTTTTAGCCCCAACAACCTCCCCAGGAAGGCAGTTCCACGCATCCACCACTCTCTCCATGAAAAAACATTTCCTCACATTACCCCTGAGCCGTTCCCCCCTCTATCTTTAAATTGTGTCCCCTTGTTCTTACACATCTCTTTTTCTGAAAGATGCTACCCTCCTGGACTTTGTTGCTTCCCTTGAGGTACTTGAACATTTCTATCATGTCCCCCCTGTCCCTCCTTTCATCAAGAGTATACATATTAAGCTCTCTCAGTCTCTTCATATGATTTCTGATGCAGACCCTGCACCATTTTAGTTGCCTCCTCTGGACTGCTTCCATCCTGTCTATGTCCTTGCGTAGACAGGTCTCCAAACTGCACACAGTACTCCAGATGGGGTCTCACCAACTGTCTGTACAGAGGGATAACCACTTCCTTTTTCTACTTGTGATGCCCTTCCTATGCATCCCAGTATCCCCTGGCTCTCCTTATTGACTTCTCACATTGCTTACCCACCTTTAGATCATCTGATATGACTACCCCCAAGTCCTGCTCCATTTTTGTTGTTTTAGTACCTCCCTGCTATTGTGTACTCTTCTCCTGGGTTTTGTTTCTCAGGTGCATTACTTTGCACTTCTTTGCATTGAATCTAAGTTGCCATATGTCTGACCATTCCTCCAACCTTGCCAAGTCCCTTCTCATCCTTTCTACCCCCCCTGTGTATCAACTCTGTTACAGATTTTTGTATCATCTGCAAAGAGGCATACCTTTACTTCCAGACCCTCTGCAATGTCACCTATAGAGATGTTAAAGAGGACTGGACCCAGTACTGAGTCCTGAGGTACTCCACTAGTGACCCCCCTTTCTTCGGAATGTGTTCCACTCACTATTACCTTCTGTGTCCTGTTGTGCAGCCAGTTTGCAACCCAGGCTACCACCCTGGGACCCACTCCCAGGCTGGCTAACTTGATTATTAATCTTTTGTGCGGGACTGTGACAAATGCCTTGCTAAAGTCTAGGTAGGCCATATTCACAGCCCCTTCCTGGTCTATTACTTTGGTCACCCAGTCAAAGAAATCTATTAGATTCATCTGACATGACCTTCCTGCTCTAAATCCATGCTGCTTTGGGTCCTGTGCCCCGCTGGCCTCTAGGTACTCAACAATTCTTTCTTTCAGAAGTGATTCCATCATTTTCCCTACCACTGAGGTCAAACTTACAGGTCTGTAGTTTCCTGCTTCTGCTTTGCTCCCACTTTTGTGAAGGGGAATCACATCTGCCCTCCTCCAGTCCTCAGGTACCACCCCATCCTCCCATGATTTGTTAAAAAGTGTGGTCAGTGGTGTCACTAGGGTAACTAGAGGGTAACCGCAGGGTAAGAGGGTAACTAGAGGGGTACCGCAGGGTTCAGTACTGGGACCGGTCCTCTTTAACATCTTTATAAGTGACATTGGAGTGCATCTGGAAGGAAAAATATGTCTCTTTGCAGATGACACAAAGATCTGCAACAGGGCTGATACACAGGGTGGGTTGGAAAGGATGAAAAGGGACTTGGCAAGGTTGGAGGAATGGTCAAATGTATGGCAGCTCAGATTCAATGCAAAGAAGTGCAAGGTAATGCACCTGGGAAACAAAAACCCAGGGGAAGAGTACACAATGGGGGGTGATATACTAACAACAGCAAAAATCGAAAGGGACCTGGGAGTAATTATATCAGATGACCTAAAGGTGGGCAAGCAATGTGAGAAGGCAGTAAGGAAGGCTGGAGGATACTAGAATGCATAGGGAGAGGCATCAATAGTAGAAAACAGGAATTTGTTATCCCTCTGTACAGACAGTTGGTGAGACCCCATCTGGAGTACTGTGTGCAGTTCTGGAGACCCCATCTCCACAAAGACATAGACAAAGTGGAGGCTGTTCAGAGGAGGGCACCCAAAATGGTGCATGGTCTTACCAGAAGACATAGGAAGAGAGAGACTAAAGCAGCTTAATATGTGTACCCTTGAGGAAAGGAGGGAAAGGGGGAACATGATAGAAACTTTCAAGTACCTCAAGGGAATTAAAGTCCAAGAGGGTAGCATCTTTCAGAAAAAGACATGTGCAAGAACAAGGGCGCACAATTTGATAATAGAGGGGTGACAGCTCAGAGGTAATGTTAAAAAGTATTTTTTCATGGAGAGGGTTGTGAATGCATGGAATAGCCTTCCCAAGGAAGTTGTGGAGTCAAGAACAGTGGGAGAATTCAAGAATATATGGGACAGACATAAAGCAATTCTAGTTGGGGGTAGGAGGAAGTAAGCTGTTGGTTAACTAGAATTTGCAGCTTATCCATCAGGTAGGGAAATGGGCAGACTAGGTGGGCCAAGCGGTCCTTATCTGCCATCGAATTCTATGTGTCTGTGTAAGGTGTCCAGAGAAAATACACTGAAAAGATAAAACATCTGGAATTGACTGACTACAGTGAAAGACTTAGAATCTTAAAGGTATACTCAGCAGGTTCAGAAAGTAAAATGGTTTGGCCAGCACTGGCTACTCACAGTTCTCGTTAACTCAAACTCGCAATGCAAGCAATGTTTTCACATAGCAGTAACAACTCCTGGAGACCTAGACTGGTGCAAATGGTGTTTTTATTTTTGATTAAAGTGCACAACACCTAGCAACCACAGTTCCTCCTTGGTATAGGTTGTACCCTCTTCTACTCCAACAACAACAGTCCTGATGTGTTACGCGCCCTCTAGTGCTTAGTCATAGGAATGACAAGGTATGCCAGCTATTCCCTTAAATAGGGAACATTTTAAAGTGACAGCGTAGTAGTGAAAAATAGATCAATTTGAAATATAAAAACTATATGAACCCTTATAAATGTAGTTAAAACCAATCTTATATCTATCTTTATATGTTATGTACTATATATTTTTTTAAAAAGCACATGATTATTTTTACTTTTAACAACTTTTCAAAGTCCATCTATTTAATTGTTTAGCCTTCTGCAAGGTAGTCCATGTGAATTCACTGTGGTTCAGCAAAGCATGGTAACCCTGTAAAATGAAAACAAGAAATATATAATATCATGCTCACACAAATTCCTATACTTGTAAACTATGTTAATAACATATAAACAACTAATTACACACAGTATTATAAAAAGGTTGCTTGTCGACATGTAATGTTGCGAAACAACCATCCAAATCCATATTACATATTAAATATTAAAACCTGAAATCATACATCAAGATCAAGTGAGGGGAAGGAAACTGTGGTTATATTGGTAAATACTGGAGACCAGAAGCAAACATTTAACAACATCAATTCAATTTCAATTCTATTTCTTCAAAAAAGGCTTCAGTTCTATTCGGTCATTTAATCCTTGTCTTTCTGAGGCCCCTGTGGCAAAAATGCAGTACTTTTCTCTTTTTTAACAACACATTATCATAATCTTCCCCTCTTGGGCTTTTTATAGGTTTTTCCACACCTATAAAGGTAAAGTGATGTTCATTTTTATTATGTCATTTTCTTATTTGTCTGGCTAATGCATTCTTAAGGTCATTATTCTCAATAGCCTTTAAATGTTCACCTATCCTCACTTTAAACTGTCTTTTTGTTTTTCCTACATAATAACTGCCACATGTACAAGTAGCCATATAGATAACCCCTTCTGTTACCCATGTAATAAAGCCCCTTACTTTTGTTTCCAAATTGTTTTTAGGGTTAATGAAGGTTTTACTATTTTGTACCTTAATGCAGAATTTACAATTCCCACATTTGTGGCAACCATCATTTCTTTTAGGTAGCCACATTCTGGGGTTATCTATTCCGGTTGTACAGAGTGTACAAGTTTATCTGTGATGCTGTTGCCCCTTCTGTGAACCATTCTTAGCTCTACATTATTTAACTCTCTCAGGCTTGGATCCAAACTGACAAGATGCCAATGTTTTTTACATAGAAATAGAGAAACATAGAATTTGACGGCAGATAAGGACCGCTTGGCCCACCTAGTCTGCCCATTTTCCTACCTAACAGATAAGCTGCAGATCCTAGTTAACCAACAGCTTACTTCCTCCTACCCCCCACTAGGACTGCCTTATGTCTGTCCCATGCATTCTTGAATTCCTCCACTGTTCTTGACTCCATGACCTCCTCAGGGAGGCTGTTCCATACATCCACAACCCTCTCCATGAAAAATACTTCCTCCACATTACCTCTGAGCCATCCCCCTCTATCTTCAAATTGTGCCCCCTTGTTCTTGCACATCTCTTTTTCTGAAAGATGCTACCCTCTTGGACTTTGTTGATTCCCTTGAGGTACTTGAAAGTTTCTATCATATCCCCTCTCTCCCTTCTTTCCTCAAGGGTATACATATTAAGCTCCTTTAGTCTTTCTTCAATGTCTTCTGGTACAGACCCTGCACCATTTTAGTTGCCCTCCTCTGGACAGCCTCCACTCTGTCTATGTCTTTGCGGAGATGGGGTCTCCAGAACTGCACACAGTGCTCCAGATGGGGTCTCATCAACTGTCTGTACAGAGGGATAACAACTTCCTGTTTTCTACTATTGATGCCTCTTCCTATGCATCCCAGTATCCCCCCAGCCTTCCTTACTGCCTTCTCACATTGTTTGCCCACCTTTAGGTCATCTGATATAATTAGCCCCAGGTCCCTTTCCATTTTTACTGTTGTCAGTATCTCACCCTCCATTGTGTACTCTTCCCCTGGGTTTATGTTTCCCAGGTGCATTGCCTTGCTCTTCAATGTGCACTTGCACTTGTACTTTTTAATAATGTTACTGACCTCTTTTGACTGTGCACAATAAGTGCTAACAAAATTGATTCTCAGATCACCCTTTTCCTTTTTTGTGCTCTTGTTCATTTCTTCCGATCTCGTCATCCTATCCACTTCCTCCCTGGCCTTTACTATAAGGCTCTCTGAGTAACTTCTCTCCTTCAGTCTGCTTTCTAACTCTTTAGCTCTCATACCATAGGTTTTCTATCACTGCAGTGTCTTTTAACTCTAATGAATTGCCCTTTCAGAATACCTGCAATGGTATGAAATGGATGGCTACTTTTAGCTTGTAACAAAGAGTTACGGTCAGTGGGTTTCCTGAACAAGTCTTATTTTACTCCCCCTTGTCCATCTTTTAGTATTACCAAATCCAAAAAATTGATTTGCTGTTTGCTAAAAGACAATGAAAACCTCAAGTTTGAATTACTATTTTCCAAATATCTTACAAATTCAAACAATTCTTCCTCAGTGCCTGTCCATGCCATCAGTATATCGTCAATAAACCTGCAATATAAATTTATCTTTTGGTAAAATGAGTTAGTCTCCTGTGTTCGAACAGTCTCCTCTTCCCATTTACCCAGATACAGAGTGGCGAAATTGGGTGCTAAACTAGCCCCCATAGCCGTACCTTTCTTTTGCATGTATTGACTATCCAGATAGAAAAAAGTATTATACTTCAGTACAAACTCTGCCAATTTTACCAACATTTCTGTAGGTGGGTCCATATTCTCTCTTTTATTCAAATAATATTCCATAGATGCTAAACCATCATCATGGGGTATATCTGAATATAGGGACTCCACATCAAGGGTAACAAGCAAACTGTCCTTTTGTATTGCCAAATCTTCCAATACCATCAAAATATCCCCCGGATCTTTAATATGCGAGGGGATGTCTTTTGCCAAGTTACTAATGTGATTATCCACATATTTAGAAAGTGGCTCCATTAGTGAATCATTCCCTGATACTATTGGGTAGCCTGGCGGATTAACTAAGCACTTATGTATTTTTGGAAGGCAGTAGAAACAAGCTTTTACAGGTTAACAACTGTTAAAAAGGAAATTGTTTCATCTGGAACACAATTCTTATTTTTAACAAACATAAGGTATGCATCTATTTCCCTTTTAAATTTGACCGTAGGGTCTGACTTGAGTTTCTCATAAAACACATCATTATTCAGTTGTCTACTTATTTCCTGATGGTACATTTCAGTGTCCATTACTACTATCGATCCCCCTTTATCAGTGGGTTTAATGGTTTTATCAACATTTGAGCCCAACTTTTCCAATGCTATTTTTTCCTTTTTATTTAAATTAAAACAATGGCTATCAGCATTATTCAAATTTATATCAATCATTTGTAAGTCTCTCTCACAGCTTTTCAAAAAAACTTGTAATGCTGAACTGAGAGGTGGACAGAAAGTCGATTTGGTAATAATAAAAGATGGACAAGGGGGAGTAAAAACAGACTTGTTCAGGAAACTCACTGACCATAACACCTTGTTACAAGCTAAAAGTAGCCATCCATTTCATACCATTGCAGGTATTCTGAAAGGGCAATTCATTAGAGTTAAAAGAAACTGCAGTGATCATGAAACCTATGGTATGACAGCTAAAGAGTTAGAAAGCAGACTGAAGGAGAGAAGTTACTCAGACAGCCTTATAGTAAAGGCTAGGGAGGAAGTGGATAGGATGACGAGATCGGAAGTAATGAACAAGAGCACAAAAAGGGAAAAGGGTGATCTGAGAATCAATTTTGTTAGCACTTATTGTGCACAGTCAAAAAGAGGTCAGTAACACTATTAAAAAACGTTGGCATCTTGTCAGTTTGGATCCAAGCCTGAGAGAGTTAAATAATGTAGAGCTAAGAATGGTTCACAGAAGGGGCAACAGCATCACAGATAAACTTGTACACTCTGTACAACCAGAATAGATAACCCCAGAATGTGGCTACCTAAAAGAAATGATGGTTGCCACAAATGTGGGAATTGTAAATTCTGCATTAAGGTACAAAATAGTAAAACCTTCATTAACCCTAAAAACAATTTGGAAACAAACGTAAGGGGCTTTATTACATAGATACATAGATACATAGACAGTGTCAGCAGATAAGGGCCTATGACCCACCCAGTCTGCCCATTTGAGCTTGTAAGTTCAGTTTGTTTTCCTAGAAGTCTGTTGCCCCTTACCCCTGACCTCCAGAATTCCTTTATGTCTATCCCATGCATTCTTAAATCCCGTGATTGTTTCAGCCCACACCACTTCCTCTGGCAGGGTGTTCCACTTGTCCACCACCCGTTCTGTGAAGAAATTCTTTCTCATGTTTCCTCTGAACTGCCCTCCTCCAACTTCATCCCATGCCTCTAGTCCTGGAACATCTTTTCGCTTAAAATAGTGTTTTCCTGCACCTGTTCCTCCCTGTAAGATACTTGTATGTCTCTATCATATCCTCTCTTTCCTCCTCTCCTCCAGGGAGTACATGTTCAGTTCCTTCAACCTGTCTTCATAGGACTTGTGATGCAATCCATGCACCATCTTTGTTGCCGTCCTCTGAACCTTCTCTACCCTGTCTATGTCCTTACGTAGGTATGGTCTCCAGAACTGTACACTGTACTCCAGGTGGGGCCTCACTAGTGTCTTGTATAGTGGAATTATGACCTCCCTTTTCCTGCTGGTGATGCCCCTGCCTATACATCCCAACATCCTATTTGATTTACCTGCTGCCTTGTCACACTGTTTCCCTACCTTGGGGTCATCAGAGATGATAACCCCAAGATCCCTTTCCTGCTTGGTGCATGCTATATCCTCACCCCCCAACTGATATATTGTGCCAGGGTTTTTGTGCCCCATAGGCATTATCTTGCATTTCTTTGCATTGAATTTCAACTGCCAAACCCCTGACCATTCTTCAAGTTTCTGCAGGTCGCTTCTCATTCTGTCTACACCCTCTGGTGTGTCTACTCTGTTACAGAGCTTTGTGTCATCAGCGAACAGTGAAATTCTGCCTTCTAGGTCCTGCACCATGTCACTGATGAAGATGTTGAATAGGACCGGTCCCAGCACTGACCCTGTGGTACCCCACTGGTCACTCTTCCCTCTGTGAGTGACAGCCATTTACCACCACCCTCTGTGTCCTGCCACCAGCCAGTTACCTACCCACCACACTACTGTCCTGCCCACACCCATATTCCCCAGTTTGTGTAATAGTCTTCTATGTGGCACAGTGTCAAAGGCCTTGCTGAAGTCCAGATAGGCCATGTCCACTGCCCTCCCTGATCCACCTCCCTAGTCACCCAGTCAAAAATTCAATGAGGTTGATCTGGCATGACCTCCCCTGGTGAAACCATGCTGCCTTGGGTCCTGTAGTCCATTGACAACCAGATGTTCCACTAATCTCTCCTTCAGTAGTGCTTCCATGATCTTCCCCACTACCGAGGTGAGGCTGACTGGTCTGTAGTTCCCTGCTCCTCTTTGTTCCCACTTTTGTATAAAGGGACTACATCTGCTGTCCTCCAGTCTTGGGTACCTCCTGTTTCCAGTGATCGGCTAAACAGGATAGCCAGAGGTTCAGCCACCACCTCTCTTAGTTCTTTAAGGACCCTGGGGTGCACCCATCTGGCCCCATTGCTTTATCAATCCTTATTACTTCCAGTTCTTCAGGACCCTTTCGTAAAGGGACTTGTGTCCATTTCTGCACCATTCTCACCCTTGTACTCCCTTCAGACCCATTACCCTCCTCTTCCTCAGTAAAGACTGAGCAGAAATACCTGTTCAATATGTCAGCTTTACTGTTGTCATCCTCCACGCCGCCCCCATCCTCCCCTTCAGTCTCACTATCCCTCCCTTTGTCTTTCTTTTTCACTTATGTACCTGTAAAAGGTTTTGTCCCTCTACCCACTGATTTTGCAATGTGCTCTTCTGTCTGAGCTTTGGCTTCCTTACTGACCTCCTGCCTCATTTGCTTCTCCTGGTACTTCTCCCTATCCCTTCTGCCTGTGTCTTTTTGTATTGCCTGAATGCAATCTTTTTGGCTTTCTTTCTTTGCTACCTCTTTGGAAAACCATAATGGTTTCCTTTTCCTTTCCTCTTGCTAACCTGCTTAATGCATAATTCTGCTGTTCTTGTAATCCCATTTTAAATACTGCCCACTTTTCCTCAACCCCTGATTCCTGTCCCATTCCCTTAATGCCTCTTTCAAGTATCTCCCCATTTCCCAAAGTCTGCCCCCCTAAAATCCAGGATACGTGTTTTTGTGTGGTTTGGTTCTGTTCTTTCTGTGATTTCAAACCACAATGACTGGTGGTCACTGTTACCCAGGTGCTCCCCCACTGTTACCCCCATCACACTGTCCCTGTTTGTGAGCAGGAGGTCCAGTATTGCCTTCTGCCGACTTGGTTCCATGACCAGTTGCTTGAGGAAGGCACCCTGAAGGGAGTCCAGGATAAATCTGCTCCTAGTTGATGCTGCTGCTGGGATGCTCCAGTCCACGTCTGGAATATTGAAGTCTCCAACCAGTACTACCTCACCCTTATCTGCCATCCTTTGGATGACTAGCATCAGCTCCCTATCTGTTTCTTCCTCCTGGGCTGGTGATCTATAGACCACACCTGTGCAGATGGCTGTCCCCATTTTCCTTTCCAGCTTAACCCACAGTATCTCTCCCCCATTTTGTTCCTCCTGGATCTCTGTGGCCCTTATGTCATTTTTCACATACAGTGCCACTCCTCCTCCCTTCCTGCCTGCTCTGTCTCTTCTGAATATGTTGTAGCCAGGTATGGCCATCTCCCAGTCGTGGTTATCATTACACCAGGTTTCAGTGATGGCCACAATGTCCAGGTCTGACTGTACCATGACAGCCTCCAGATCTTCCATCTTGTTGCTAAGGCTCCTGGCATTTGCACACATGGCTTTCCATGTATTACATGTGTAACAGAAGGGGTTATCTATTTGGCTACTTGTACATGTGGCAGTTATTATGTAGGAAAAACAAAAAGACAGTTTAAAGTGAGGATAGGTGAACATTTAAGGGCTGTTGAGAATAATGACCTTAAGAATGCATTAGCCAGACATATAAGTAAATGTCATAATAAAAATGAACATCATTTTACCTTTATAGGTGTGGAAAAACCTATAAAAAGCCCAAGAGGGGGAGATTATGATAATGTGTTGTTAAAAAGAGAATAGTACTGGATTTTTGCCACAGGGGCCTCAGAAAAACAAGGATTAAATGATCGAATAGAACTGAAGCCTTTTTTGAAGAAATAGAATTGAAATTGAATTGATGTTGTTAAATGTTTGCCTTCTGGTCTCCAATATTTATCAATATAACCACAGTTTCCTTCACCTCACTTGATCTTGATGTATGATTTCAGGTTTTAATATTTAATATGTAATATGGATTTGGATGGTTGTTTCGAAACATTACATGTCAACAAGCAACCTTTTTATAATGCTATGTGTAATTAGTTGTTTATATATTATTAACATAGTTTACAAGTATAGGAATGTGTGTGAGCATGATATTATATATTTCTTGTTTTCATTTTACAGGGTTACCATGCTCTGCTGAACCACAGTGAATTCACGTGGACTACCTTGCGGAAGGCTGAACAATTAAATAGATGGACTTTAAAAAGTTGGTAAAAGTAAAAATAATAATGTGCTTTTTAAAAAAAAATAGTACACAACATATAAAGATAGATAAAAGATTGGTTTTAACTACATTTATAAGGGTTCATATAGTTTTTATATTTCAAATTGATCTATTTTTCACTTCTACACTGTCACTTTAAAATGTTCCCTATTTAAAGGGAATAGCTGGCACACCTTGTCATTCCTATGATTAAGCACTAAAGGGCACGGAACGCGTCAGGATTGTTGTTGTTGGAGTAGAAGAGGGGACGACCTATACCAAGGAGGGACTGTGGTTGCTAGGTGTTGCGCACTTTAATAAAATAAAAACACCATATGCACCAGTCTAGGTCTCCAGGAGTTGTTACTGCTGTCTGCAAACATTGCTTGCATTGCGAGTTTGAGTTAACGAGAACTGTGAGTAGCCAGTGCTGTCCAGACCATTTTACTTCCTGCTTTTACTTGAATTTGTGGCTTAGGCACGGCATTACCAGGTGCTGCCCTGTCATTTGTTTTTGGAATACTCAGCAGGTTACAGACAAATCTTTGGAGACTTATGCTTTACATATAAGGCATTAAAAGATGACTACCTAGGGGCTACTATAGGTTTGATACTGAGCAATGTCAAAGCTAAAACTAGAAATAATGGATACAAAATCACAGGGGAACTGATACGAACATCTAGAAGAAGTAATTTCTTCACACAGAGGATTGTGGGAGTATGGAATAGTCTGCCAGCACAGGTAGTGTCAAGCCCGACTATGGATATCTTTAAGGTTAGACTGGATTTATATATGGGAGACAAAAAATACATATACCACCCGTAATAAGGTGGCGAGTTCTTCAAAGGGCATTCAGCCTACTGAATTCGTACATATTCTATGAACCTATGAACCATCAGGGTGCAACTTCCTGAAGCCACAGGGGAACTGAAGTGAGCACAGTTAAAGGGGTCAATCTACTACAGAAACAAAAATTCAGAAGTGATACATCTTCAGTAGTGTAGTACCGAAGTAGCAGACAGTAAAGGAGAGGAGAGAGGAAAGAAAAAAAAACAGCAGGAGGGCTTATAGAGGATTGAAAATGGGGGTAAATATCAGAGCAGGAAAGGAAAATGCAGGCAGTGGTGCAGTGCAGTGGATGCGGGACTGTAGTCTTTAGGAGAACGTTCTGGGTACTGCAGTGCTGTCCTATGTGCAGGCACCTCTCTGGGTTGAGGGCAGAGGTTGCCAGTCTCCAGGCTGGGTTGGCAGATGTACTGGTAGCCCTTGCCTCCATCCAGAGGCCACATGTCCGCAGATGCTGCCACAGTGGATGCCCAGGCAGAGAGCTGGCTGGACTGTGGTGGGCTCAGGGAGGGTGAGGAAGGGGGGGTCAGAGGCATATCCCCCATCCAGTCCAACTTACAAACTCCTTTGCTATCCTGGAGGAGTGGGCAAGCCACACAAGGGAACCAGAAGTTGAGAAAAGGGAGAATGAGCGGGTCCTCCAGGAGGGAGACCCAGGGGTGGTAGATAGAAAACCCCAGAGGAAGAGGAAGCTACTTCTGGCGGGGGACTCTATAGTCCGGGAAATGGATCTGGGTACAGGTAATGAGGAGGAGAGGAAGGTCAAATGCCTTTCAGGAGGCACAGCTTGGAGGGAGGGGGGTAAATCCAGAAGATTGCCACAGTGGTAGCAAGGAGGAGGGACGTGGAGGTCATGGTCCACCTGGGAACAAATGACCTAGCCATGAAGGAGGTGAGCATAGATCAGGAGGACTTCAGAGGTTTGGGTAGGCACCTTGGAGAGGTAGCAAGCTCCATAACATTCTTGGAGGTGCTGCCAGTCCACAGCAGGGGGGAGGCTCACAATTTCCGTATCAGTAAGTTCAATACTTGGTTGAGGGGCTGATGCAGCGATACTGGTTTTGGCTTCATTGAGGACTGGGGACCCATCTGGAGGAATGGGGATCTGTACAGGGGGATGGCCTTCATCCATCCAGGGAGAGGACTGTGGTCCTCAATGAAAAATTTAAACTTGCCGGGGGGGGGGGCAGTTGGGAGCAGGGAGACTTAGGCAGCCCACCCCCTCAGGTCAGAGTAGCTAGCAGCATGGATCAGGAGGAAATGTTGTGGACAGATATTCCCAAGCTCATTACAAGGGGTAATGCAGAAGAAGGGAGGCAGCAAAAGGAAGAAACCAGGATTGGAAAGGGGGAACAGTAAGGCAAGTGTAGATTTAAAAGAGGGACAGGCTGGGACACATGGACAGATATGACTGGGCTAGTTATAAGAGATAAGGCAGAGGAAAACAGGCAGCAGGACAAAAAAATAGAGTTGGAAGGAGGGGGCCAAAAGGCAATGGCAGAAATGCAGGGTACGCTCTAAATAGGAGAGCTAGGGAGGGTAAAAAGAGGGATGGCCCACTACATCAGAGAAGGTATTAAAGGTGAAGGGTAAACAAGAGGAGGCTGAAGCACTGTGGGTCACACTTGAGTCAGGAAATAGCAAAGCAATTCACACAGGCGTGATCTACAGGCCTCTGACAAAGAGGGAGGAGGTAGATAGGGCAATCGTGGAGGAAATATAGGGGATGGCAGAAAAGGGGGAAGTACTGCTGCTGGGTGATTTTAACATGCCAGACATGGACTTAACCATACAGGCAGCTACCTCAGCCAGGAGCTGAGATATCATAGAATCCTTTCAGGGGCAGGCCTCAGGCAGTTGGTTCAGGAGTCCACCAGGGGCAAGGCGATCTTAGACCTTGTGCTGACCAGTGGAGACAGGATAAGGGAAGCCAGTGTGGATGGGCACCTAGGGTCCAGTGACCACCGTGGTTCAGCATCAGTACAGTGTCACAAGACAGCCACACAAAAACAAGGGTCCTGCATTTCAGGAGGGCAGACTTCACTTGGATGGGGAGGAGGAATCAAAGAAGCCCTGGCAGGAAGGGATCTGGGAGGAGGGGTTGAGGAGCAGTGGCACACCTAAAAGAAGCCATAGTGGAGGTGACAAATCAATGCATTAGGCTGACTAACAAAGAAAAAGAAGGAACAAATCACTATGGTTCAAAAAGGAGGTGGCAGAGAAAGTGAGGGACAAAAAGGGGGCTTTCAGAAAATACAAGGAGACTCAAAAGGATAAGGATATGGCAGTGTACCAAGAGAGACAGTGGGAGGCAGGGACAGCAGATAGGAAAGCGAAGGTGCAAACAGAGGAGAGATTAGCACAGACAGTAAAGAGGGGGGGGATAAGACATTTCATAGATACATTAGCGATAAAAGAAAGGCCAGGGGAAGGATTGTAAGGCTCAAAGGGGAGAAAGGGGTGTGCATAGAGGGTGACCTAGAAAAAGCATAGATACTGAATGAATGCTTCTGTTTGGTATTCACGGTAGAGAGGGAGGGGCAGAGACCATAACTAGGCAGCAGAAACAATGGAGAGAGAGAGAGAGAGAGAGAGGAAAACACCTGTCATTTTACAGCAGAATGGGTCCTGGAGGAACTCATAAAACTGAGGGTGAACAAAGCGATGGGGCCAGATGATATACACCCCAGGATATTAAAGGAATTACAGATGGTGCTAGCAGCACCGCTGGTGGCCCTGTTTAGTGAGTTGCTCGATACAGGAGTGGTTCCAGAGGACAGAAAGGGGGCAAATGTAGTATCTCTCCACAAGAGAGGTAGCAGGGAGGAAGCAGGAAACTATAGGCTGGTCAGTCTCAGCTCAGTAGTGGGTAAGATCATGGAGACACTGATTAAGGAAGGGATTATGGAAAACTTGGAAACCATGGAAGCACAGGATCCAAGGCAGCATGGTTTCACAGCAAGAAGGTCATGTCAAACAAATCTGATTGACTTTTTTTGACTGGGTGATGAAGGAGGTGGATCGGGGGAGCAGTGGATATCGCCTACCTCAATTTCAATAAGGCCTTCAGCACTGTGCCCCACAGAAGACTGTTGAACAAGCTACGGAGCCTGGAGGTGGGCCACAAAGTGGAAAACTGAGTTAGAAACTGGCTGAGAGACAGGAAGTAGAGGGTGGTAGTAAATGGGATCAAATCCGATGAAAAGAGGGTAACCAGTGGGGTGCCTCAGGGATCGGTCCTGTGGGCAGTATTTTTCAATGTCTTCATCAGTGACATTGATGAAGGGCTGGAGGGGAAGGTTTGCCTATTTGCAGATGATACCAAGACCTGCAGCAGAGTAGACACTCCAGATAGGTCGAAAGAATGAGAAGGGGTCTGAGAAAGATGGAAAAATGGTGTGGCAGTTGAAATTTAATGCAAAAAAGTGCAAGATAATGTACCTGTGGTGAAGAAACCCTGTAGAGAGCTACAGAATGTCCGGGGGGAAGGGATTGTTGACAGTGACCAGGGGGAAAAAAAGGCATTTAGGGATAATCATCTCAGATGACCTAAGGGTGGGTAAACAGCATAACAAGGTTGTGGGGACAGCCAATGGGATGTTGGGGTGCACAGGAAGGGGTATTGCTAGCAGAAGAATGGAGGTGGTGATGCCATTGTATAAAATGCTGATGTGGCCTCATCTAAAATATTATGATCAGTTCCAGACAAGGGTGACCAAGATGGTGCAAGGACTGCATCAGAAAACATATGAGAACAGATTAAAGGACCTCAATATGCATACATTTGGAAGAGAGGAGGGAACGGGGGGATATGACAGAGACCGTCAAGTACCCTAAAGGCTTGAACAGAGTGCAGGGGGGTAAAATCTTTCAGTACAAGAGTTGTACAAGAATGAGGGGGCATGATAGGAGATTGGAGGAGGGCAGGATAAGGGGAAATGTAAGGAAGTGTTTTCTTCACAGAGAGGATGGTGGATGCTTGGAATAGCCTGCCCCAGGAAGTGGTGGGTGCTAACACAGTGGGGGGATTCACACATGCATGGGATAGACATAAGGGAACCCATGATGTGGGGAAGAGAGGCAAAAGCCAATAACGAAGTAGGGTCTGTGGCTGCTGATGCAGGCAGGGGAATATGGGCAGAGTAGGTGGGCCTAGTGGTCCCTATCTGCTTCAACTACTGTGTTATAGAATAAAAGAATGCACAGCCAGATGTGGGTCCTGCAATGGCTATGCTGTCATGGCAAGCTGGAGGTGTGCAATTTCATAAGGCTACAGAGGAACGGTATTGCCTGAGGTCCACTTGTGGACAAGTTAAGGAAACCCAGTGACACTTCCTGCTAGACTGCCCTTTCTCTCAGCAGTTCTGGGCTTGCATTAGTAAGGAGTGAGGCAACAATGTTTAGTGTGCATCCACTTATGAGGAAGCAGTGTTGGGTTTATTTGCTAGGAATGGGTAGGTTTTCAGAAAACAGATTAAGGGTAGCTTTTGCCATCCTGAAATACTATCTTTGGCATGAGAGATAAGGTTTCACAGTGAAACAAAAACTTTACTCTCCAAAAGATATAAAAATACAGGGCTGAGTAGCCTGTTTAATGTTAAACCTCAAATTTTGCACTTTAATAACTTTGCAACCAATCAATGGATTTGCACATAATTTTGTATGCACTGTTCTGTCGGGTAGATCTCTTGACGTGGCAAGATTCATTCCAGTTGGATGTGTAGATTCTGAGATCCAGATAGTGTAAGAAGTAAAAAGTCATCACTTTTTGCAATTTTTTCCTCATCACCTTGCACTCAGATGGTGTGAATTTTGGGGTGATTTTTATGGTAGAAAAAACTTGGGTAACAGAACTGCCAGTGTCTGGTGCAAATATATTAACCTGTTGCAAAGTTATTCAGTTTTCAGTTCTTATTATTTCCTATGGGAAGTAAATTTTTCAGGATAGAGCTAAAAAGTTAAACAAAGGATTTACTCTCGTGAAAAATTATTCATTCTTGTGAAATCCATTCCTTTTTCATGAGGAAAAACATCCTTTTTTGTGAGGAAAAAAAATCTTTTTTATGAGCCACCATCTTGTTTTTTTCCCCACCAACTACAACATAAAACTGCTGAGATTTTTAAAAACAAACATCAGAACCTAGCTAAACAGGACCCATTTAGCTAGATTCTGATGTTTGTTTTTGATAATTGTGCCCACAACTGCTTTTCTGGGCACCCAAAATCCCAGGTGCCCAGCTTAGCAAGAGGAGCCCTTGACCCAAGTTCTCTGTATGAGAACAGCGGGACTTTCTTGACTTATGCAGCCACAGCTGGAACTTGTGCTGCAGGCTGCAGTGAGACCTGTGAACCGCCATTTCCCAAGTGCATAGTCCCCCCCCATTGCCCATCTTGTTCAAGTAGTAAGGTTAATGCCCCCCCCATAGTGGCACTATGTGGTCAGTGAGGTATCCACCCGTGTCTGCAAAATCAAGGAAAAGGGTGAGTTGTATAATCCAGATCACAGATGGTAACCTCAGTGTTTTTTCCTTTAGGGTTAATTTTGGGCTGCTTATTTGTGCAGCCACTCATGATTCTACTAACTAAGGGGGAGGTCCCTAGGGGAGGTTCTGGCAGCAGTCTGAGGGGGTGTAGTATGGGTATGCCTGCTGTCCATCAATCTCCAGATGAAGGAAAAGACAGTGAAAGCTAGGGATGGAACAAAGTGTTAAGTAGTGCATGCTCAGCCTGCTCCCTGATAATTTTCTTTTTCTTTCTTTTTTTTTTTTGACTTTGTATCTTTTTATTCCCCCGTGTTACCCTTCCTTGCACATTGACAGAATCAGTGTCAGTCACGTACCTGGATCAGTTGCTTCAATCTGGTGCTTCAATCATCGGGCAGTCACCTCACTCTTGCCTCCCACTCTCCATAGTACAAAGCTGTAGTGCCTGGTGTTAGCACAAACTGTAGAGCAGTGAACAGTTTTACAGCCATGCTTCCTGTCCCTGTTCCTGCCACACTTGAAGCACGTACCAGACCAACTGGGCAAAGCAAGCAGCACCCTTACCACCCATGCTCATTACAAACAGCACTTGATGCCAGGACTTGACTGGGGACTCCCTGGGACTGAAAGCAGCAAGAAATGAAAGTAAGACCATCACCGGGACTGGACCACCCAAGAAGATGAACCAAGATGGGTATCAGGAGCTCAAGGAAGATTGGAGAGCCACCAGAGAAGATACGTATGAAGTTGGGTTCCTGTTCCAGGAATGTCAAAACCAAATACAGATGGGAAGCTTTATTTCCTTAACTCTTTCTCCACCAGAAGAAGAAAAGGATTAGCACAACAAAAAAACAGACAACTAAAACTCAATCCAAGGTATCTCACCACGTAGATGGGGAAAATAATTATGAATGTCTTGGTGAACTGAAGCAATATGCCCACAATGTCCACACTAATCATCTGCCCCTCTTCCTGGTTCTCCTCCCCAGGAGCCACAGAGGAGGACTTTCAGGCATTATTCGCCACATCCTTCAACCCTAGTTTTGCTTTTCTCTGCACTGCTGTGCCCTGATCAGCCCCATTGCTCGGCTCTGCCTTCATGGGCTTGGTTACAAGTTTAGTTATAAACAACACACACCAAAAAATCATGAAACCATACAAAACTCAATCCTACTATCATTTATGTTTATGTATTTCTAGAGAGGCAACATTCAAAAGATTTTTCCAAATTCCTAATGATATGCAGATACAAAGCAAGTGCTCGTTTCAGCTAAGATTAAAACGTTTTCTCCCAGGTTCCTACTTCCTACAGCTCAGATATTTCCCATAGCTTGTGACCGAGTTCCCATACTCTCTTCCATTTCCCTCACTTTGCTGCTGCACTCTCTAGGCTAGCTGTTGACAGCTTTTCCTTGACATTGATAACCCTGTTGACTTCCCTCCCCAGAGTCCTGCTAGCAACCTGGTTTCAACAGCAGTCCGTGGCAGTGGTGGTGACTGTAGCTGCTCTGTCTCTGGTTTGTAGTTTGTACACAAGAGTTCTGCCGAGGTTCAGGGTTCACCACCACCAGGTAGAAAGAGCTCAGAATTGGGGCTCAGTCTCAAACTGGTCCAAGATTTGATTTTGATAAAGCAAACTACATTGGTGACATGCTGGTTCACAGTAAATTTACATTTTTCAATACTCCATCATGTTAACTTTCAGCAGAACCAATAAGGTTCTATTCCTGCAAAAACTGCATCACATGCAAATGCAGGTTACAAGGCAATTAATTTTCCAACCCCTCTCCAGTGGATATAAAAACTAACTGTGGATGTTCAAATTAAAAACATTAAAACCACATGGTTTTAATCATTATATAAACTAGGAACCCACTGTGCAATGCTGTGCACTTGATTGTGTTGGTTTAGTTCATTTCAAACCCTGTACAATCCATTATAGCATCCCCCACACTTTTTCCTATTTTTCTGCTGTTGTCATGTTTTGTTTGTCATGTTATCATTTCCCTTCCTACCCCATCTTCCCCCTGTCCCCCCACTCCCCTTTCTTCCATAGTCCATACCCATGTTTCTTGGTCTGCACATCTCCAGTTAGCACTCCTCCGATCCTTTTCCACATGTCTTTGTCACTTGAACCCACATAACACACTGACACAGAGCTCAATTGTGGGCGTTTTTTTTGTTTTCACTTTTCATAAATGAGTTACCATCTGGCTGTACAGAATCATCCATAATCCTATATGCTGATGATGCGGTGATATATGTTTTGGGCAGATGTACTGACATAGTCCAGCAAAAGTTAGGTAGAGAATATGCAAATTTGGCAAACTGGTTAAGCTAAAATCATTTAGTGATAAATAAAAAGAAAACAAAGGGTATGTTATTTTGTTCTTTAAAAAACATAAGAAGGCAATAGACACATTTTCCCTTGCAGCAATTGATGGTACACCAATTGAAATTGTTACTGAGTTTAGACATTTGGGGGTGACCCTAGACTGTCATCTAAATTTTCAGGTACATATTAATAATGTGACTAAACAACTACATAAAAAGCTAGGAGCTCTGTATGCAGTAAGACCTTTTCTTACTGATGGGGCTAGAAGAACAATAGTAATGGTGTGTCTAATGACTGTATTAGACTATGGTAGTATAATCTGGGAGGTGCTTCTGAGAAAATTAGGCAACAAAGAAACACTGTATAATTCAATATGTCGATCTGCCCTTAGGGAAAATTAAGGGAACATCACTGTAGCCTCTACAGTAGATTAGGGTGGGTACCACTCTCTAATAGACATATATTACAGACAGCCTGTTTTGTTTATAAGTCAATTCATCATATGAATACAAATCCAATATATACATTTTTTACACAACGAACTGTTATGAGATCATTACGTTCTCAAAACTCAATTTGTTTGACATTCTGAATTTGCAAAACCACTAAACTTCAGAAATCTTTTATGTGCCATGCTATAAAAATCTGGACTAATTTGCCAGCTGATCTACAACATGCAACTAGTTCACATCAGTTTAAGATGCATTTAAAACACATTTGTTCCCATAGACTCCATATGGCGTCGGAACCATCCATTGCTAGAGCCAATCCAAAATGGCCACTGGGAACAAATGAGTTAACAAATTTTTATATCAACAGTTTGTATGCACTTGTACTAGAATGTGTTGTTTTTTATTATTTTATTGTATTTTTGTACTTTTGTATTTTTCTACATCGGTCTTGTTTTAATTTATTGTTTGTTATTTTTGTATTTGAGAGTCCTTGACCCTCACCGGGTCAAGCCTATAAAAGGGCCATGTGCCCCAGTTGCTTTTTACCCGGCTATCACATAAATGAAATGAAATGAAAACATAAAATTAGTTATACAGTGGCGTGAAAAAGTATTTGCCCCCTTCCTGATTTTCTCTATTATTGCATATTTGTCACACTGGATGTTTTCAGGTCTTTAGAGAAAATGTAATATTAGATAAAGGGAACCTGAGTGAACAAATAACACTTGTTTTTTTTTTTTAATTTCACTTATTTAATGAAAAAAAGTTAACCAACACCAACTGGCACTGTGTGAAAAGTAATTGCCCCTTTACACTTAATAACTGGTTATGCCACATTTAGCTGCAATGACTGCAACCAAACATACTTATAATTCAATATCAGTCTTTCACATCGCTGTGGAGGAATTTTAACCCACTCTTCCTCGCAGAACTGCTTTAATTCAGTAACATTTGGTAGGTTTTCGAGCATGAACTGCTCGCTTCAGGTCCCTACAGCATCTCTATTGGGTTTAAGTCTGGACTTTGACTAGGCCTCCAAAACTTTAATTTTACTTCTTTTTAGCCATTCTGATGTGGACTTGCTTTTGTGTTTTGGATCATTGTCTTGCTGCATGACCCAACTACGCTTCAGCTTCAGCTGGACGGAAGGATGACTGGACATTCTCCTTAAGAATTTTCTGGTACAGAGCAGAATTCATGGTTCCTTTAATTATGGCAAGTCATCCAGGTCCTTAGGCAGCAAAGCATCCCCACACCATCACATTACCACCACCATGTTTGACTGTTGGTATGGTGTTCTTACTGTGGAATGCTGTGTTTGCTTTACGGAGACATTATGGGATCCATGTTGTCCAAAAGTTCCACTTTGGACTCATCTGTCCATAGAACATTTTTCCAAAAGGCTTGTGGATCATCCAGGTGCTTCTTGGCAAATGAGAGATAAGCATTTATGTTCTTCTTGGTTAGCAGTGGTTTCCATTGCTACTCTCACATGAAGCCCATTTTTGCCCAGTCTCTTTCTGATTGTGGAGTCATGAACACTGACCTTAGCTGAGGCAAGAGTAGCCTGCAGTTCTTTGGATGTTGTTTTAGGATCCTTTGAGACTTCTTGGATGATTTTACACTGCTGCTTGGAGTAATTTTGGCAGGCTGCCCACTCCTGGGAAGGTTCACTACTGTTCCAAGTGTTCTCCATTTGGAGATTATGGCTCTCACTGTGGTTCGATGGAGTCCCAGAGCCTTAGAAATAGCTTTGTAACCCTTTCCAGACTGATAGAGGCAACAAATTTTTTCTGATCTTTTCAGGAACTTCCTTGATCATGGCATAATGTGCTTGTTGAATCTTTGTGCTGGCAACGTGACTCTGATGGTAAGGGCCAAAATAAGTGAGGTTTATATTGAGCAGGGCTGGCTGTAATCAAGCCTGGCTGTGTTCAATCAGCTGACTCTAATTATCCCTTTAATTGGGTTGATTTAACTAGGGGGCAATTACTTTTTCACACAGTACCAGTTGGTGTTGGTTAACTTTTTTCATTAAATAAATGAAATAAGTAAAAAAAAAAAAAGTGTTATTTGTTCACTCAGGTTCCCTTTATCTAATATTATATTTTGTCTAAAGACCTGAAAACATCCATTGTGACAAATATGCAATAATAGAGAAAATCAGGAAGGGGGCCAATACTTTTTCCCGCCACTGTATTATAACACTGATTTTCAGAGTATCCTATATCAGTCAATGTGGTGGCTCTCTCCTGCATGTGCCATGCTGTCATTCAGTTTTTCATGACTGCTTATGATTCCATCACTAATTACTTTATCTTATAATGATTATAGCTTTACTCTTTTTCCTCAGCTATCATGAGTCTGTATGACTGTATTACTACTGTAACAAATTATTATATTTTTAGAAATCAGGATTTTATCTCTTTAAGTCATCCAAACAGCAATATTCCCTGGTGCTTTTTATCCCCATAGCAGCTGTTCTATGAATTCAACCACTTTACTCCCCTTGGTGTCTATGCAGGGTCCACCTGTGCTCCCACAGTAAAAACAGGATACTATTATACTATCTCAAAAACGAAGGAAATAAGTTACAAAAACTTTGTTAATGCTCTATTAAGGGTCAAAGTGACAAAAGTTGCGAAATGAGGAGTTAGGGTTTCCCTAACACCCCACCCTCCAAAACCAGGCAGGAGAGTAGGTGTGGGGTGTGCCCTGGGCTTCTGAAGCCTAATGCTCACCCCATTTTCATAAAGTCTAAACATCTGACCTTATTTACAGATGGAATGGGGTGACCGTTAGGCTTGAGAAGCCCAAGGCACACCTCACACCTACTCTCCTGCCTAGTTTGGGAGGGTGGAGTTTTAGGGAAACCCTTACAGGGCATTACAGCTGAGGTCCACCCAACCTGGAGTTAGAATAATTAGAAAGGGGGGTGTAGGTGGCACAGCCCCCCCCCACAAAAGGAGAGGATGGTGAAATTACCACTTGACGCCATAATGACCGGGCACACTACCACTGGTGTTCTGAAGTGGTGAAGCCTAGGGAAACCCTAATGCTTTATTTCCCAACTTTTGTCACTTTGACACTAACTGGAACATTATCAAAGTTTTTTGCAACTTACATTAAATATGACCAACCACTCTATTTACTCCTTGTGTGACAAAGAATTTTGGACTTCCATAGAAAATGGTTTACCACTGCCTGGAATCATTTTAGTTGGCTTACACGCTGACAGTACCCTGGTCAGACAATAAATAATCTGTGAATTATGGGCAGGTAATAGGTTGCAAGTTTCACTGTTAGTACTAAATGTAATTGCAATTGATTGCATCATATTCATCAGTTTGATTGTATTTTCATTTCTCTCAGTTTGTTTATTCGGTGTCTGTCCTTATCCATCACTTTTTTTATTTTTTTGCACCTGGTTTTGAACTTGTGAAATCTTTAGTGCTGACTGTTATGTACTGTATTTGTAGGTGTGTTTTCTTCTGAATATCTTTTGAATAAAATCCCCCCAATCTTCTCTGGGGGGAAGAAATCCTCCAGGATAAAAATTAATAAAGGAAGCCGGGTGGCAGGGATAAAAGGGGAAGGAATGGGAGCATAAAAGAGAGGTGGAAAGGAGGGAGGGCAAAAAGGAAAAAAGGGGAGCAACAAACAGAGTGGAAACAAAATCTGGAAGGCCACATTTGTGAAGGCTAGAAGTCTAGAAAAGAAGGTTCTGGACCTAAAGTCCATCATAGCAGAGGCTGTCCTGGATATTGTGGCTATTGCTGAGTCATGGTGCCCTGAAAACCATGACTGGGACATGGCCATACCAAGCTACACTCTGTTCAGGAAGGACTGGGTGGGAAGGAAAGGGAGGGTGCTTTATGTGAGAGAAAGCAGAAAAGCAACATAGATACTGGGAATACAGGGGGAGGCAGAGGTACTGTGGGTCACCATGGAGACAGGGAATGAAGCCACTTTTCACATGGGAGTGATCTACAGACCTCCAGCACAGGGGGAGGCATTAGATAAGGTACTGGTGGGGGCCATTGGCAAGATGCCAGAAAGGGAGAGGTGCTGCTGGTGGGGGATTGCAACATGCCAGATGTATATTGGTGCCTCCCAGCTGTGGTTTCAGCTAAAAGCAAGGACATCCTTGACTCCCTGCCGGGGGCATTCCTCTGGAATGTATTCACTGAACCCACTCATGATGGGGCAATACTGGACCTGGTTCTCACTAACAGGGACAGTGTTGCAGATGTCAAAGTGGGAAGCCACTTGGGAACCAGTGATCACCGTACGGTGTGGTTCAGTTTAAGGATAGTTGCAGAATTGAACTACACAAGGGTATGGGTCCTGGACTTCAGGAAGGCAGATTTTAAAATGATGGGTGAATGCCTCAGGGATGACCTAGTGAGGATGATGACCTGGGTGGGGTGGAGGAACAGTGGGAAAAGTAAAAGTGAGCATAGTAAGGGCAACAAACCTCTGCATTAAACAAGTGAGCAAAAGCAAGAGGAAAAAGAAGATTGCTATGGTTCTCAAAAGAGGTGTCTAAAAAGGAAAAGGCTAAAAGGGAAGTACTCAGACTGTATAAAGAGATGCAGAGGGAGGAGGATAGGGAGGTGTATTGGAGAAAACAAAGGGAAGTAGGGAAAGCAGTAAGGAGCAAAAGGTGCAAACTGAAGGGAGAATAGCCCAGGAGGTAACAAAGTGGACAAGACATTTTTTAAGTAGATGTGACGGACATGTGACATGAGTAATCTATTTCATTTCTTTTTTTGTTAATTTCTTTTGTGAATATAATTATGCTTGGGTTGTAAGTTGGGCTGCTGGCAAAGTGGACACACAAAACATGGCTTCCAATGTCATGTGTCCAGGCAGGCCTCATGGGAAATAATTAGCCAACTCAGCTGCAGAAAAATGTTCTCATGGGAATCTGTAGCTACAGACCCTGTAAGGCAGATGGGAGAGTGTCATTTTGAACACCTCAGTCAGCTTAATAGGCAGAGGCCTGTGGCTGCACACCTCCATCATCCTGAGAAGCAAAATCATAAAATTGGACTGAGGATTTTTGAGTGTTTAGAGGCTAGCTGGCCTGGATGATGTTATTCCTCCATATGCCCACCAATCTGAGGAGGGGAGAGGTGGGAATAAACTGCCACTCAACTGGGCAAAACCGCCTCCCACAGACAGAGTGAATAAATCAGTGTGTTGAGGTTCAGCTCACTCTCTTGGGCCCAGTAACATCTGAAAACACAGATCCCTGCAGCTAGAGGTCTGGTAAGAAATACATCTTAGGGAATAGAGTTTTCTTGAGATAGCAGCAGGTAAATAAATAGATTTTAGAGTGAGAATAGCTCAGATTCTTCTATCTGCTGTCTTTTTTTTTTTAATTTAAATTTATTAAATTTTCAAATACGAAACAAAACAACATTTACACAGAATAAAGTAAGCTGAAGGTTCACACTTGGTACAAAGTAAAAAGGAAACATAAAACTAAACCCTATAAACCCCACCCTCCCCACCCCCCACCCTCCCACCTCCCCCAATCAAACCTCCTCCTCCCCACCCAAGTGTGCCATTGATCATATAGCCAGAAAGAAAAAGCCAAACTTGACATATATATTACACAAAGAAAATCACATTCAAAACTTAAAACATGCAGTTACAAAAAGGAACAAAGAAGAGACTGCCATGGGCGTCAAAGGGAGAAGCCAAGAGGTCAACGGTGCAAATAAAGGGCATACAATTTACCCCATCTCTTTTGAAATAGGTCCATACGGTACCGCATACTAGCCAATAACCTTTCAACATTGAGGCAAGCTGATAACTCAGTCAACCACTCCGGGTAGGTCAGGGTCAGTTGGTCAGTCCAGTGTCTAAGGACTAGTCTTTTTAACCGCACCAGACACCAGGGCAATATGGTACCGACGCTCTACACAATCAATAGCACTATAGTCCCCTAATATACATATTTCGGGGGTAAAAAAAGAAGTAAGGCCCAATAGGGGGTCCAGATTATCCTGGATAGCTGACCAGAGCGGAGCAACTTTCAGACAGTCCCAGAAAATTGAAGGGGATTCCCATCCCCCTGCGAACATCTAGTACATAGGGAGGCTGTTAGCCTATTGAGCCGGAAAAGTCTCCTGGGCGTGTAATACATATTATTCAAAATATAATATTGGGTAAGTTTGAGCCTGTCTTGAGTATGGTATCTATGCATGTCCCTCCAAACATGGGCCCAGTTCAAGGTGGCACCGGGGAGTAGAGAAAGCCAGACACAAGAACCCGCAGCAGGCATGGGAAACTTATATTCCAATAAAAAGGAGTATATTGCCGAGATAGAATGTGGTTTAGAGGCCAAGGTGGAAACACGAGACAGAAAAGGTTGGACCGTGGGTTGCCTAAACTGGGTACCAAACTTCTTCGCAATGAGGTGCCTTAATTGAAATACCTTAAAGACACTGCCCCTGGGGATACCAAATTTGACAAGGATTGCAGAGGTCGAGAGTAGGGAGCCTTGATCGTAATACTGGTCCAGGCTAGTGTTATTAATATGAGGGAGCCAACCGGGAACAATCATTGAACTGCCCAATTTAATGTTAGGATTAGAAACAATAGGCTGTCCAAGATCCAATTTGGAAGGAATCCTTAAAAACTGCAAGCACTGGGAGAGGGACCTAAGAGACGTAAGGACTGGTTGATCCGTTATCCAATGCGAGAGAAGTGAGATGGGAGTATAGAACATGGCATACGGATCCAACTTAGATTCCGAAAGAATTGATTTCTCAATTTGAAGCCAAGTCGGAGGAAAGGGATCATGATCGGGTGAAATCCATCTCCCTACTTTAGATAGGTGAGTAGCCCAGTAGTATACTAGAAGGTTGGGAAGCCGAAGACCCCCTTTATCCTTGGGGAGGGACAACTTAAAAAAGGAACGCCTGACCCCTTTCCCGCACCAGAGAAACTCCAAAAAGATCACATGAAACTGTTGCAGGTACGAAAGTGGCAACCAAAGACTCAGAAGGTTAAGCGGGTAGAAAATGCGGGAAGAGCATTCATCTTGATAATATTAATCCTACCCCAAAGAGAAATAGGAGGTTGGACCATCTTAGTAAATCTTGTTGTATTTGGGTTTTAATAGTATCCAGGTTGAGTTTTTGAGCAAAGCCAAGTCTGAGGAAAGTGTATTCCTAAATACTTAATTGACTTTGGGGACCAGCACATACCAAACCTAATAAACTCGTGCTTGAAAGTATAGGCATTTAAAGGAAAGATTTCAGGCTTAGCTATGTTCAATTTATACTGAGAAAGCTGCCAAACTGGTTAATGAGCAGAATAGCTTGTTCAAGGGAAGAAACCGGATGAGAGACATGCAAGAGTATGTCATCCATACACGCTGAAAGGACTAGATCGTCTGGTGCACTCGGCAACCTTTGATAAGCGGAGAAGACTTAAGCTTAATAAGAAGAGGTTCAAGATATAGGTTAAAAAGAAAAGGTGATAAGGGACAGCCCTGTCTAGTTCCAGTGAACAAATGAAATTTCAAGAGAAAACCCGTTACAATATATCCTAGCCGACGAGAATTATACAGAACCTGGATCCATTTAAGAAAGAAAATGAAATCCCATCTAGGACATTGTAGCCCAGAGAAAGGACCAGCTCATGCGGTCAAAAGCTTTCTCCGCGTCCAATGAAACTAGAGCCATAGGGAGATGAGATGATTGGGCTAAGTGCGAGATATGGAAAAGGGTTCTGAGGTGGTCTGAAGAAGACCGAGAATGAACAAAACCAACCTGCTCGGGACTAAGAAGGTGGAGCCATATTTTCTTAACCCGCTCCGCCAAAACCTTGGCGAGGATTTTCATATCATAATTTTGAAGGGGAAATAGGCCGGTAGCTCGCCGGATCTGTAGGGGTTTTGCCCGGTTTGAGAATTAGGACAATAGTAGCTTCAAGAAGTGCAGGATCAGTCATGCTAGCAGAGAAAAGATATTGATAAAGCTGTAGAAGTACTGGAGCTAGTTCTTTAGAAAACATCCTATAAAAATTAGCGGGAAAACCGTCTGGACCAGGGGCTTTATCCAGATCCATGGAAGCAATAGCAGTCTCAATTTCAGAGAGTTCAGAGAGTAAGATGGGGGCAGTCAGGGTACTAATATGTGAGGGCAAAAGTTTCGGAATATCAATATTCTTTAGATATGCCAGTATGACAGAGATAGGAACAGGAGAGGAAGGCGCACTATACAGATTTTTGTAATATTCTTCCGAAAACCTTTGCTATCTCTCTGGGAGTAGTGACTGTGGTGCCCAGAAGGGATTGCATAGCCGGAATCAATCTAGAGTCTCTCCAATGACCAGTCTCAGAGCAAAGCTTACCGCTTTCTAGCCATGCTCCAATATATTTTAAGCTTGAGTCTTAACTAAACAATACTTAAGCCTCTCTTTCAGAAGGTCCGTATGTTATTTTGGCTGCTGTGAGATCCTCAAGGATGATATGGAAGAGGAGGAGCAGGAGCTCTCCAGTTCTCTGATCCTGGCCATAAGCAGAGACACTCGAGAAAGCCTAGACTTTTTCCTTGCTGAGGCAATCTTGATCAACTCCTCTAAGATTGTATTTCAAAGAGCCCCAGATACAATCAAATCTGGGGTAGATCCAAGATTGTTCTCCAGAAAGGACGATATAAGAGACTTAATTTGGCTCACAATTTGAGTGTCCTTAAGAAGCTGGGTATTGAACTTCCAGGCAGTGTCTCTATGATAGTTGGGGCCAAGGGATATATCTGCCCACACAATAGCATGATCGGAAAGAATAATCGGCTCAATACCAGATGAGAGAAAATTCTGGAAAAGAGTTTTGCTAACTAAAATATAATCTATCCTAGACCATGAGCCATGAGGTTGAGAAAAGAAAGAAAGGAGGCGAAGGATGGGTTAGATAGATGCCAGGATCACAAAGGCGAGCATGTGGATAAAATCAATAGCGATCTTTGAGCAGAAGTGGGGGAGGTTTGACTTGGGGTCTTTATCCAACAAATGGGAGGTGGAGATTCCAGTCCCCGCCCAGCACAATCTGGGAGGAAGCATATCACTGATCTTATCAGCTAGGGACATAAAAAAACAGGGTTACCCCTATTGGGCCATACACGGAGCCTAAGACTATAATATCTCCATTAGAGATCCTTTAATCAGAACATACCTCCCTCATGGTCAGCAATGTATTGTTTACTAAAAGGTTAACATATTTTTAACAAGTATCGCCACACCCCTGAGAGGTGGAACTACCGGCAATGAATATCTGTGAAAACCCTGAACGGATCAACCATTTCGACTCCAATTGGGTTAGATGGGTTTCTTGCAACAGTAAGATATCAACCTGAAATAATTCACAGTGCTTAAAACCTGAGACCTCTTGACCTTCCCCTGAGCCCAGGACATTCCACGATGCAATCTTAGAGCCATTAAAGCCATTTCAAATAAAAGGCTAGTACAGAAATAAACAGATATAAACTAAAACCATAGGCACACTTAACCCCCTAGTTCCAGCTACCCATATCTGATCAAAACAAATTTGCCTGAGTAAATATACAACTAAATCTAAAATAATCAGACAGATAGTCAAATGTGCTGGAACTATCACCCCATCAACCCCCAAAACAACACACCCAACTATATACACATCGGCCCCAGACGTAAGCGGATCCAAACCATACAAAGGAACACTGATAAACTGGCAGACAAAACCCCGCCGCAAACCCATATTCCATCAAACTGTGGGGAATTAGGAGGCTGGAAAAAGCCCAGCGTGAAGTGAACCCCAGCAGGAGGACAATCCCCCACCATCCCAGAGGTACAAACAGTAACCCCCAGCTAAGGGACGGGTTAGCGAACCCCCCATCCATCAGCACCCAATGCAGCTGCGAGAAACTGCAGGAAGTTCAGGGGTCCCCCACCATCAATTGTATAAACTCAGAGTCGGAGAGCAGCCGACTACCGACACAAACCCCAGTATCACTGCCAATATGGAATAAATTCGGGTATATGTAAAAAAAATTGGCTCACCATCAGCAGTGAGGAGGAACAAGGAGAAAAGCAGAATAAAACGCAGCACAACCCCCTCGCATCCTCGCAAAACTGGCAGATGTTTCTCAGGGGAACCAATTAACATTAGGACCAGGCCGGTCCGTCCAGTGGTCCGTACACTGTGAAACAGCAACCAACCCAAAGACGTTCCGGGTGAGACACCCCTCGAGGGGGAGGGAAAGCAAAAATGGCCAATACGGCCGAGATCAGCCTCCATTCAGCCGTCTGAAGCCCCCGGATTGCCCAGCGACCACAAGAGCAGCCAGAGAGGTAAGACTGAAGCAGACAGCAGATAGTCATATTACCAGGAAGAGGAAAATAAAGAAAAGGAAGGAGACAAAAATTATAGGCCCCAGAATCTTTCATATCGCCACCCAGACATTTGAATCCAGGACATTAAATCAGCCATTAGCAGCAAACAAGTTAGGTAATTTAGTAGATAAGTCCTTGACCGATTCTAAAGATTAGTAGCTCAAAGGATGTCCATCCACAGTAATCTTCAGGGTAGCGGGTAGAGCATACGAAATGGGATCCCAAGTGGCACCAACCTCTGTACAACAGGGTGAAAGGCAGCTCTTTCCTCCCTAACTTCTTCTCGGCAGATCTTGGGCATCTCAGCTTAGATGTTCCCCAACTGATGGTCTACAACTCCCAAGCTTTATTGTAGACATGTTGCCTCTCGATGTAACTGAGAAACTTCACGATAATAGGTCGTGGAGGAGAGCCAGGTGGAGGCCTAGGCCTAAGGGACCTATGAGCTCGCTCCAAATGATAGTGGGGATTGAGGGGTGAGGGGCCTACTACTTTGGCCAGAAATTTCTGAAGGAAGATCATAAGGTCAGCTCCTTCCTCGAGCTCCAGGAGGCCCAAAATCACCAAATTGTTCCTTCGGCTATGACCTTCCAAATCTACTGTTTTCGCCGGTAACTGTCTGACGTGTTGAGTTAAAGAGATCATCTCAGCCTCCGCAACAAGTTTCCACTGCTCAAGCAAATGAATTCTGGCCTCCGGGTCAGATACCCTTATAGTGAGTGTAGAAAGGTCTCCCCGAATAGATTTTAAGTCTGCTGTAATTGCCTGCAGCACGTCTTTCAACGGGGCAATCTCTTGCAGAAATCTCTCTTCAGAGAGGGGGCCAGCTGCTGAACGCTTGTCTCCGGGTCTGTCAGAGGAGGGACCTGGCTGGCTCCGCGATTTTTTAGGGAGCTTTTCCGGTGAAGCAGGGGGCGTGTGTTTGATTGTGGCCTGCTTCTTATCGACCTCCATCCCGTTGCGACTTTTAAGCTGTACGTTCAAGAAACGGCAAAAAACCGACAAGCGGGGTGGGCTCTTATCAATACTCAAATAATTAGCTACAGCACAAGCCAACAAAGTACTTAAAAATCGCTAAATCGCTGGCGGGGAGGGAGAGCTCTAAACCCCTGCTGCCTCTCAGCTAACAGACATCACGTGACCTCTTCTATCTGTTGTCTGGTGTTAACTCCCATTTATTTACAGACTCAAAAACCCATCTCTTTTATCCCTCACTGACTACCTTGCCACCCTTCCCCACAATGCTGACAAAATCATAGTTGGGGACCTCAATGTGAACTGGCTTTGTCCCTCATCCTCCCCCACTCGGGACTCCTTCACTGCTCTGGATCTAACCCAGTTAGTCTCCCAACCCACTCGTGTGAACCCCAAGAGAGGTACTAGCACCCTCCTCGATATCATCATCACTAACCGCCCCCCTAAAATTCTGGACATCCAAGTCCTCCCTGATTCACTCAGTGACCACTCCCCTGTGCTCTTCCGCTGGTTGACCACCCTACCCCAACCCACTGCGCAGTGCATTCCTTGCCAGCGTTTCAGACCTTATGGCCTAAAAAACGTTAAGCAGTACCTTGAACTGCAAGACTGGTCCCCGATTCTCCATGCACCTGATATAGATACCGCTCTTGCCTTCTTTACCTCCACCTTTAATAAAACCTGCGATCTCTTTGCTCCCATCTCTAGCGTCTGCTCCAAAAGACCTAACCTGCCCTGGATTACCCCTGCTCTCTCACTGTTGCTCAGACACAGGGACGACCTTTGGTACCGTGCCACTGAAACTAGGCGCCCAGCTGACAGACAGGCCTACAATGCTGCGTGGAACAAGTGTACATGGGCAATCAGGAAGGCCAAAGCCGACCACTATCAGGCCACCCTCACTGCCTCCTGGGGGAGCGCCTGTACCTTCTGGGATAAGGTCAAACAACTGAATGGGAACACCCGCTCCCCTCCCGCATCCCAGATTACCACCAACAACACCACCATCACAGACCCCGCCAACATTGCAAACTACTCAACACCACCTTTACAGACCTTAGCCCAATCCTCCCCAGTAACTTCTTTGATCAGCCACCCCGCCATCCTACCCCTGCCCTCCATCGCCCTTGCTTCCACCTTCGTAGGGTTACTACCCAGGAAGCCAGACTGCACCTCACTCGTGCTCTAAAAGGCAACAGTCCCAGTGGCGTCTCCCTGGACCACAAAATTCTCCGGTTGGTCCTGGATCAAGTCCTCACCCCACTCACCTGCCTTCTTAACAAATCCCTCTGCCTGGGACAATTCCCCTCCTCCTGGAAAACTGCAACGGTTACTCCGATCCATAAAGGGGGTGACAGGTCCTTAGCTGGGAACTATCGACCGATCTCCATTCTCCCTCCCCTTTCCAAGGCACTGGAAAAACTAGTTGCTGCACAAATAACTGAATACCTGACCAAATACAACATCCTCTGCCCTGAACAGCACGGCTTCCGCGCAGGACACAGTACTAGCACTGCTCTCATTGAATTCACCTCCTTCCTTCACTCCTCTTTGGATACTGGCTCCCTGGCGGGCTGTGTTCCTTGACCTATCAAGGCCTTTGACACGGTCTCCCACCCCTACTACTGGAAGCCCTCTGTCACACTGGTTTTGCCTCTGGACCACTGGCTTGGTGCTCCAGCTACCTTTCCGCCCGCTCCCAATGAGTCAAAATTGGTGGGACTCTTTCTGACCCACGTTTGATCCTCTCAGGGGTTCCACAGGGCTCCATCCTGGGGCCCCTTTTCTTCTCGCTTTACCTTAACACCCTGCCCAGTGCATGCCCTGGGAAAATACTGCTGTATGCAGATGATACTGTCCTCTTTGCCACTGACCGTAACCCCACATCCCTCCAGGTTTCCCTACAAAGGGCCTTTGCGGCACTGAGGCTTGGCTTAAGAGCATAGATTGGTCATAAATCTTAAAAATCGAAAACCATGTCTTGCCCACCATAAAATAAATCATCCAACTCCCTCTCCGTATCCTTTCCGGCTCGGACTACAACGAACAAGTCCAATCCTATAAGTACATAGGGATCTTATTTGACTCGCACTCTCCTTCCATACCCACATCGGCCTTAGCCTCCTGTAGCAATATCAACTCGGTATCCTGCACGTTAAAACTGTCTCCCCTGATGCCCTCCGACTGCAGTTCACTCTCCATACTCTCCCTGGTGGACTATGGACTGCCTGTCTATGGGGCTGCCAACAGGATGACCCTCAACAAAATTCACCTCCTCCTAAATAAGGCTTGCAGGCTTATCACAGGGCCCCTAAGCTCACTCATACCTGCCAACTCTATGACCTTGCAACTATGCTTGACCTCGATGAGCGCCTACTATACCAACGTGCATCATTTCAAAAAAACCTTACTTGGACTTTTAGCCCTCGGGCTGACCCTCCCTCCTTCCAGCACAGCCCTTGTCAGCACCTGGACCTCCTGCAAGCCACCTCCTGGTTCCTCGTGCTGGGACCTCACTTGGTCAGAGATCATTCTGCCATAGAGCCCTGCATGGTACAACAATCTTCCCGGGACGTCACTGATACCCCCACCATCTCCACTTTCAAAATGCCTCAAAAGCGAGGCTATTCAGCAGCACTGCTGCTCCTGTGCCTAAAGGATGCCCTAACCCCACCCCCTCCTCCTGACAATGCCTCTGGGCCTCCATCCCTCCCTCACTATTCCTAACAACCTCACTACTCAATTGTTTTCCCTCTACCAACTGTATCACTACTGATGGGTAGAGCCACGTTGCACTCCCTATGCTACCTATAACTACTTGCTACCCAGCTACTGCTGTCAATTATACCATTTTTTGCTCTGTATTACACTACCAATGTTTGCTGTAACCAGGTGCCATTAATGCGTGTCTGTTTATACTGATGCTCTTCTTTGTATGTACTCTGCTTTCTATTTTAACTGTATTATCTACCTTTGTTGACGAGGTACCTTTGTAAATGAGCCGTTGGCTCAAAGGTTGTAAACTGATTACATTAATAAATAAATAAAAAAAATTTCATCTTATAATAAACTGTAGTCCTTTTGTATGACTGTACATGAAAACCGCTGTAAATACTTTGATTTTTAGTAAAGAATCATATTATGATAGAACAATAGACTGCCTGTGTATTTTTTTAAGATAATTTTGTTATTTCTGCTGGACTCTGTTTGCAGTCCATCTCTGAGGGGGCACTCTACCCACATTCATTGTGTTGACCTTCCTGATCTTGAGCAAAAGAGGAGGTAAGAAACAGGTTTCCTGGTTTCCCGGTTCCTGTTGATGAAAAACCTGGTGGTGGCGGTGAACCTGAAGTCCCTGGTGAGGGAATTTTGCCACAGTAGAGAAGTGAAAAGAGGAAGACCAGATGCGTGATTGTAAGGTTAAAAAGGAAAGGGTGGAGCTGTGCAGAGGGAGACCAGGAAAAGGCAAACATCCTGAACAAATACTTTTTTCTGTGTTCACAGAGGAAGAAGGGACCACAAAAATGTAACGAAAGCTTTGTAGGGAGGGAAGTGAATACTAGCCCATTTTTGGAGGTAGGAGGCCCGGAGGGACTTCCTAATCTGAAGGTGGACAAAGTAATTGGGTTAGATGGTGTGCATACAAGGGTACTGAAGGAGCGCAGGGAAATACTGGCTGCATCTCTGTCAGTTCTTTTTAACAGCTCACTGGAAACAGTGGTTCCAGAGGACTAGAGGAGAATGGATCTGTACAGATAATTGGTATGACCCCTCCTAGAGTTTTGTGTCCAGTTCTGGAGACCACATTTCCAGATGGACATAGACAGAGTGGAGGTGATCCAGAGGAGGGCAACTAAAATGGTGTAGGGTCTGCATCAAAAGCCCTACAAGGACCTAAATGACCTCAATATGTACACCCCAGAAGAGAGAAGAGAGATTGGGTATATGATAGAGACCTTTCAGTACCTCAGGGGGTAAATAAGGTACAGTAGGGGAGTATATTTCAGAAGAAGATGTGCTTAAGAATAAGGGGACGTGCTATAAAGCTGGGGGTTGGGGGTAGATTCAGGAGAGAAGTGAGAAAGTACTTCTTCACAGAAAGAGTGGTAGATTCCTGGAACAGCCTTCCAGCAGAGATGATGAGGGCAAAAACAGTGGTGGGGTTCAAGAATGCATGGGATAAGCACTAGGGAATCATAGTGGAAAGGAAGGGGGAAGGAGAAAGAGCTATATAATAGGCACAGTCTGATGTAATAGTGTGGGTAGAGAGATATGTGTAGACTGGATGCACCAAGTAGTCCTTATCTGCTGTTAAATTCTGTTTCAATACAGTGACCTGAGATGGGCATAAGGGACTTTGGTTTAATGTCTTATCCAAATGAAGGCATCTGAGCAGTACAGCACCCCCATCGTGCTATAATACAGTGTCAGTTATGGGTATTATCCCAAGTACAGGTGTGAGCTAGAACCCACAACCATCCAGTCTTACAGCCCCAGGAGCAAGCATGCTACCTACTGAGCCACTGACATGTCAACTCTCGAAGAAGGGTTTAATGTGTGACAAAGTGAGACATTCCACCAGTGAGTGGAATGAAAGAGATGGAGGACAAAAGTATGCCCCCGGTTTACGTCAGCCTTGTCTGTGCAGCAGACCCTACCTGCTGTGTTAAATTATTCTTGTGTTTTTCTGTTGATTGCATCACTTCTTGTTACTGTATAGTACTTTTTTGGTTCGGATTCTGATTTTCCTGACTTGCACAGACCAACTTGGCAGAACTGGAAAATCCAACCCAGACACCCCTACTGATCATGAGGGCAATATAGTCAAAGAAGCATGTGAGGTTAGTTAGGAGGCACAGCTGCGCTCATGGGGCATAGAAGGCAGTGTGCACAGCAGAAGGCAGATTGCTGCAGGGGCTGGAGAGCATAGGCAAGAAGCCAGCCCTGTATGTTGACCAGGACCATTAATGATTTAGAGAGACCTGTCATCACTGTTTGTAAGGGGTTGAGAAAGCTGATGAAAGAAAGGAGTGGATGTAGCAAGGGAGATTATTTGACCAATATTTGAATAACAAGGTGACTCCATGTATGCAATGAAAGACCTCCAGGAATGGAAATTTAGGTTAGTATACATGTTGCAATGGTGGGTGAATGGGGGTTAAGAACACAATGGTAGAAAGTGATAAAAAATATTAAAGTGTGGCAAGAGAGATTTTATTCATAGTCCATACACACAGCTTCATGGGGAAAACTGTTAAGAGCATTTTGGAATTAACCCTTGCCACAGACTGAAGTACAAGTCCAGATGTCCAATATGTTCTAATTCTGCCAGCAGCCTAAGGGTTAATCTTGTATCCAGCTGGGTAGAGGCTTTATTCTGGCACAGGACATAAAGTCTAGGTACAGTAGTTGCCTAATGAAGATGACATCAATATGCTGGGAGAGAAGTTTATCAAGTCAGATATCCTAGTGTTTAAAGTGACCAACCTGATCTGAGAAACACCAAGGGTCTGCAAAAACATCTAAATTCAGATATTTTGGATATTTCATTTTTGATCAACAATGAAAAACTAAATTAGTAATCTAATCTGCATCCAATAATCCTCTGGTGGTTGATAGCCCCCCCAATATTCACCCAGAACTTTAACTTTCAAGTCACTGCCCAGCGTCCAGGTAACCAGTTCACAGAATTTAAATCTGCACACCACTCGTAGTCTTCAGTGGTCAGCAATAAAGAAATATATGTACTGTGCATACATTTTAGGACATGTTCTTCAACATTCCAGCACAGTTGTGTTTGTGTGTTATAGGGAACTCGGGCAGACTAGATGGACCGCTGTCCTTTTTCTGTCATTATTGTCCGTGTTTCTACAGTATCTCCTGCACACATCAGTTTCCTTGCAGCTGGCTATGGTCACTGCTGCATCTCTTCTAACATTTTTAATATGAGCTGCTCATCAAAGAACCCTGTAAATCTGAAAGACGGCCGATCCAGTGGTGTAGAGGGCTGAGGTGCTGGATGCCTTACCTCTTACCACACTGGACACCGAGCTTGGATTGCCAGGGGTTGCTCAAGGGGGGCTGGGAGTAGATTGAGCAGCCGATATGCAACTCTCCTCTCCTGGACTGGGAAGGCAAGCTTTCCTGGCTTTTGGCTGCCACCGAGTAGAAGCTCGGTGGTAGTGCCAAGCAAATGGGGAGCTGGCATTAGGCCAGACGGGTGAAGCGGGGTCACCGGTTCCAGAGAACATGTGCAACTCTTCGTGCATGTGCCTCTGTGTCACTGAGGCCCGATGGAGTAAACAGAGTAAATGGGAAATAAACATGTCCCCCGTCACCATAAATGATAACCCTCAGGGACTCTCAGGTCTCGTGCCATACAACTCCTGGTTGTCAGGAATGGCTGGGGGAGCAGAAGACAGGACTGGGGGACCCCAGGACAACGGCTCAATGAAAGCCGCAAGGTGGCAACAATAAGAGTAAAAAGCTCTATGGAAAAATGTGAAAGACTGGTAAGTTGGACTGGCTCAGGCGGGGACCCCCTATGAGTAGAGGGGCTTAGCATCCACTGGGACTTATGGGGCTCTATATGGTTTGTTCTGCTCATTGAACTGGCTTCTTTCCAGTTGAACGAGATCCCTATATATTACTCAGTGTCAGTGGCTCAGTAGGTTATACAGTATGTTTACCTCTGGGGCCAGACGGTCACGACTTCTAGTCCCACACCAGGAACTTGGGTCAATACCCAATACTGATACTGCAGTGCTGCACTATATTGGTGCTGTCCTTTGAGTTAGATGCTAAGCCAAGGTACCTTCTACCCATCTTTGGTGGCTGTCAATGTGAAAGTAAAGATCCCATGGCACTCAGAGTAGGAGATTTTCTAATGGTGTTCTGACCATACACCCCATCAATAAAATAGACCCATGTATTTCACAATCTAGGATGCACCAACAAATGAGCTTTCACAACTCAGTGTGCCATTCTTGGTAAAAAAGAGCAAATAGTACATTATATTTTATATTTATTTGTTTCACCTGGAAAAAACTCCACAGAGTAGTGTTCATTTATAAGGAGGTCCTGGCTGGAGATGCAAATACTAGAGTGACATCAAAATACTATGCCAAGACAGTGTGGCAAAAATGGTATGGGCAAAAAAGGGTGCCAGATGGTCAGTACAAAATTGGGCAGTCCAAAACCACACTAAATTAGATAAACTCCAAAGCCATGTGGCGCTGTTATGCTCAAGCTGTTTTTGACTTTGCATATGTGCTGTCGTGGTTCTGATGGGACACCTGAAATCACAACATAACCAAATACAGTTTGAGGAGTGACAATTGGAGTTTTCATTTTGCAAAGGATCATATAAAAGTTAATACTAACATGTAGACAATAATATACGGCAACATTATAGTAGAAGTTTCTTCTACTATATTTTCTAATTTGAAATTCTGCTCCCTAGGCATGTCTTGTAATACATACAATATGAAGTGATTAAGTACCTATGCATCTGTACTAGATCTGTCTCACCCATTGCTTGTAAACTGTCTACGTATTGTCCTTGTTTTTCTGCTGTAATTTCCATACCATTGTAACTCCCTACCCCCAAGGCGCATCTGGAATGGAGCAGTACTCTGCTCAGCATGCCTTCCTGGTAAATCGCTTCAATAAATAAATAAGAAGAGTATTGAGTAAACAGTGACAAGTGCCATCATGAGACAATCAGACTTCAGGTTCTGCTGTTTCTGACTCATGCAGGTAAGTATGAGAGTGCATAACATATACCAGGAAAGGACCTTGTTGTAATGATGAGACTCACAGTCTTCTGATCAAGCTAAAAATAATATTATAGTTAAACCCCAGTAAGCTATTATTGTCCTAGTGTCCTGCTTATGACTCAATGCTCTAATGCACAGCTGGAAAAATAGTTATGCTATTTCACTCTAGTACAGTGCATGCACAAATGAGATTAATTAAAAATATCTTTTTTTTCCAAGTGTTGCCAAGGGAGTCCATTCTTTATCATCACAAAAATTTTAAATCAGGATAACGCAAACAAATAAGCAAAGGAAAAGAGCTAATTGCAGGGAGGGCCAGCCAGCTGTCTCAGACGTGTGGCTCCCTTTACCCCACATTAATGGAAACCATGTGCAGAAGTGCCTCACAGGAAGAAGAGGGGGAAGTTTACTGAATGTCATGCTGGAGGAGTGTTGGGTGGGCTGTGTTCCTGGAACTAAAGAAATGGTCCTTTTGTCTTTGCATCTATGTGTGTACAAGTCGAACCACCCTACTCCTGAGGCCTGTGGTATAGCAGAGGGAAATTAATTTCTGCACTCCTTTAGTCTTAGATCTGGAGAGACCACTTTTCTGGTGGGGGAGGGGAAGGTAATTGTTTCCTTGCTCATTCAGTCACTGACCAAGGCAGACTACATTTGTCCTTGATTTGTGACATTCATTTTTCCTCCATACTCATTCAGTCCCTGACCTGCGAGGACCTTTATTCTGGGGTTGGGAAAGGTAATTCAGTATTTTTGCTCATTTAGTTCATAACTTGGAAGTACAGTTCTTTGTGGGTTGTGAGGATGATTTAGTCTCCATGCTCATCTAGTCCCTGACTTGCAGGGCCCATCCTTCTCTTGGAGATTAGAGACTAATTCATTCCCTGTGTATATTTATGTTGGTCTAGTATTCAGACACATGTGTATTGTGTAACTTTGAGTTGGACACTCACTGAATGCATGGTGCACACCTTTTGCTACTGTCATAATGACTGGTACACATGATGGGAGAGGAACTCGATTGTTGATAAGCATTTTGCAGAGTTGATGGGATCCGGCCAGGAACATCGTGCCCAAAAACATTGCGGCACAAAACAAAGCCGGGAAATCATCACAGCTGACAATGTCGGCTTGCAAATACAGTATATCGCCACCAGAAACTCACAGGCAGACAGTACGAGGTACTGACCCCTGGTAGCCGGTGGGTCCCCCATCCCATCCACCAGGTTCCATTCCCAGCAACAGGAGCCTCATTAGTAAACTGCAGTAGATCTTTGAGAGAATCTCTATCATCAGGCCACAACTATGAAAATATAGCTGCCAGGCACTAGGACCGCATGGAAACATTTTGAAGGCAGTCCACTAGGGGCCGCCAACAACAGCACCCTATGTCAGCACTCGCATACGTGGTGGCCCCTTCCCTGCTCAGTTTCCCACCAGAGATCATGCTCAGAGGACCTCCCTCTAGGGAACCAGGAAAGAACTTATGGTTCTGCCAGCCAAGTGAGGCTGGAAATGGCAGACAGACTGTCCTGGAGAAAGAGACAGGAGTTATACAGCTCTGGATCCCAGGGGGACATAGGGTGGGATGGCATGGCCTGATGAAAGAGATTCTCTTGAAGATCTACTGTTACAGTAAGTACGTAACTGTTCTCTCTTCTTCTAGGATATCTCTTTTGTCAGGCCACACCTATGGAATGAGTACCAAGCAACACTGATAATAAAACAGTCTGGGTGGCTGCAGCCTACAAGCCTAAAAAAGGAGGTCTTAAAGCACAGCTAGGCCAAAACTTGCCCTTTTTCATGATGCAATGTCCAGACTGTAGTGTTTAGTGAAGGTGTGGCCAGTACTCCATGTGGCAGCTGCACAGATTTCTGCAGTCAACATATTTTTTTAAAACAGGCAGCAGAAGTAGCCATGCTTCTGGTGGACTGACCATGAACAACACCAGAAAGCTCCTTACCATACTTCCTATAACAAAAAGTAATAAAAGTGGTCAACCACTTGGACAGGCACTGTTTAGAAACCATATAAAAACCCCAAACAGAAATCTGCCTCTATCTCCGAAATCAAGCAAAGGGGCAGAAGACACTGCAGAGCTGGACACTGCAGCACAGGAGCTAGCACAACAAAAACTCACCCAAAACAGGGACCAAAACAAAAAAAGCAAACAGGAAATCCAAAACATTTCTGATCATAGGAGACTCCATGATTCGGGGAGTTGATACCTCTCTCCAGCCAGGGGTAATGGTCGGATGTCTCCCAAGTACATCAGCATGGAGAGACACTGACCAAATTGCTAAAATTGTACAGGAAGCAGGAGAAAACATTGATGTCCTGTTGCACAAAGGGACTAATGATCTCGCCAGCCAGGCAGTTGCGGAGACCAAGGAACACCTGACCTGGCCGGGTGACAAACTGTCATCCATTTCGTTCAGCATCTCCTTCTCTGAGATCCTGCCAGTCTGAGAGAGGGGGGCAAGTGGACGGAAGGTCAGAGAAGGGGAGATAGGGGAGCTTAACATGTGAATCAAGGGCTGGTGCCAGGAAAAAGGTCACAAATTTGTAGGTAACTGGCAACAGTTTTGGGAGCGAAAGTTCTTTAAATTCGATGGACTGCATCTGACTAAGGAGGGAGTTATTGCATTGAGGCAGAAGTTTGACGACTTTGCAGGATACTTAAACTAGCAAATGGGGAGAGGGGTGTATCACCTGATACACTGAATGGGAAGAACACTCCTTCCCCCTCAGCTAGTGATCAAACAGGAGTTCAGCATGTTTGTAGTTCATTTGCATCATCAGGTATGGAAAAAGGTCTGGCTTCCCACACGACGCACTGGGGAAACGCCAGACCTCACCCAACAACTAACATACTGAAATCTGGCCAATGGAAAATCATGTGCACAAATGCTCGCAGCCTGGGAAACAAGATCCCAAGCCTGCAGGCAACAATGACAGAGGCTGAATTGGACAAAGTAGCCATTAGCAAGACATGGTTCACCAGTAACCATACTTGGGAGACTACAATACCCGGCTATATACTGTTCAGAGAGACCGAGGTGCAAAAAGGGGAGTGGAGTGGCCCTTTATGTCAATGAAAATATCAAAGCTATAAGCATTCATAATACACATAAGGAGCCAGAAGAACTGTGGGTCTCCCGGGAAACAGAAAATTGGACAGCCATTGAACTGGGGTTGTCTATAGGCCTCCAGACCGGGGGAGGACATAGACACATTACTGTTAGAAGATATACAAAACATGACAGCTAAAGGGGAGGTTCTGATAATGGGAGACTTCAACGTGCCAGATACAGATTAGTCAATGCCAGCAGGAATATCTGCCAGAACTAGACATATAGTGGATTCCCTGCAGGGGGAGGGCCTCAAACAACTGGTACAACAACCCACAAGAGACAGGGCTATCCTAGATCTAGTACTGACTAATGGGGAAAGGATCACAGATCTCTAGGTAGTAGGTCACCTGGGGGCCAGTGACCATCATATGGTATGGTTCAATTTGGCCACTAGAACTAAATCATCCCATTCCAAGACAAAAATATGGGACTTCAGAGGAACTGACTTTGAAAAATGGCCAACAGAGTTAAGCTAGCCCTGGCAAGAAGAAATACAGGAGAGGGGGTACAGGCAAAGTGGGCAGACATTAAGGATGTAATACTTGAAGCAACATTCCACTATGTTAGACAGAAATGCAAGAGCAAAAGAAGAAGGAAATCACTTTAGTTCTCAAAAGCAGTAGCAGAAAAGGTCAGAGCCAAAAGGCTGGCCTTCAGGAAATATAAGGGAACACAGTGGGAGGAAGATAGGGAGGCATACCAAACTTCCCTAAGGGACGCAGGGAAGGCAGTAAGGAAGGCAAAGGCTCAAACCGAGGAAACACTAGCATGAATAGTAAAGGAAGGTGACAAGACTTTCTATAGATACAGTAGTGAAAGGAGAAAGTCCAGAGGGGTTATTGCTAACATCAAAGGGGATAAGGGAGAGTGTACAGAGGACCAAGGAAAGGCATCTATCTTAAATAGATACTCCTGCTCAGTATTTACTGAGGAGAAGGTAGGGCAGGGCCCACAGCTCAGCACCATGAACACAGGGGGGAGGGAGGTGTGCACTAGTCCTTTCGCAAAAGAAAGGGTCCTACAAAAGCTCGCTAAGCTCAGGGTGGATAAGGCAATGGGACCTGATGGCATACATACCAGAGTACTAAAGGAGCTAAGGGTGGAACTAGCAGAGCCATTATCAGAACAGTTTTGTGAGTCTCTGAGCACAGGACAGGTCCCAGAAGACTGGAGAAGGGCTCATGTGATCCTGCTCCACAAGACTGGTAGCAGGGAGGAGGCAGGGAACTACAGACCAGACAGTCATACCTCAGTAGTGGGCAAGATTATGGAGGCACTCCTTAAGGAAAGGATAGTGCAACACCTGAAATCCATAGGAGCACAGGATCCAAGACAGCATGGGTTTACAACAGGAAGTTTCTGTCAAACTAATCTCATAGATTTCTTTGACTGAGTAACCACAGTGGTGGACCAAGGGGGAGCAGTTGATGTCACCTACCTTGACTTCAGCAAAGCTTTCGATACTGTTCCACATAGAAGATTGATTAATAAGCTGGGTAGGCTCGGGTGGGTCAGAAGTTGGTCAACTGGGTGGCAAACTGGTTGGTGGGCAGAAAACAGAGAGTGGTGGCAACTGGTATACAGTCAGAACAGATGAAAGTCACAAGTGTGGTACCTCAGGGATAAGTCCTGGGGCCAGTCCTCTTCAATATCTTCATCAGTGACATTGCAGATGGACTGGAGGGTAAGGTTTGTCTGTTTGCAGATGACACCAAGATCTGCAACAGAGTAGATGATCCAGATGGGGTGGGCAAAATGAGAAGAGATCTGGATAAACTGGCAAAATGGTCGGAAGAGTGGCAAATGGGGTTTACGAAAAGAAATGTAAGATCATGCACATAGGGAAGAGAAACCCTGAAGCCACTTATAGGTTGGGAGGGGAGTTGCTGGCAATCACAAGGGAAGAAAGAGACTTGGGTATCATCATGACAGATGACCTGAAATCATCCAAGCAGACCACTAAAGCAGCAGGTAAGGCTAGAGGGATGTTGGGGTGTATTAGTAGGGGTATCGCAAGTCGTAAGAGGGAGGTAATAATTCCTCTTTACAAGACACTGGTTAGGCCCCATCTGGAGTACTGCGTGCAGTACTGGAGGCCGCACCTGCACAAGGACATTAACAAAATGGAGGCAGTCCAGAGAAGGGAAACTGAAATGGTGCAGGGACTGCATCAGAAAACATATGAGGACAGATTAATGGAGCTCAATATGTATACCCTAGAGCAAAGGAGGGGGAGAGAGGTGATATGATCAAAACATTCAAACATCTTAAGGGCATTAACAAGATGAAAGAGTCTAACATGTTTCAAATATATGAAAAATAGCAAGACAAGAGGACATGGAATGAAATTAGAGGGAGGCCGATTAAGGGGGAATGTGAGGAAGTTCTTTTTCACAGAAAGGGTGAAGGATGCATGGAACGGCCTTCCTCAGGAAGTGGTGGATATGTATACAGTGCAGGGCTTCAAACAGGCATGGGATAGGCATAAGGGAGCAATAAAGATGAGTATGAATAGGCCATTAACAGAGTACAGGCCTATGGCACATTCATAAGGTAGAAAAAATGGGCAGGCTGGATGGGCCTTGCGGTCCTTATCTGATGTCAACTTCTATGTTTCTATGTTTCACATGAGAAGCTGAAATGGTCACCAAGTGCACTTTAATGGAAGAGTATTGCAAACCTGCATCCAACAAGGACAGCAAATACTTCAGAACCTGATTTCCCGGACAGATAAAAGGATCTAGTCGATGAGAAACAGCCCACAAAGTAAACCGCTTCCACTTCATAGAATAAGTGGCCCTGGTGGAAGGTTTCCTGGTGGCCAGCAAAACTTCAGATCACCCACCTTTTGAGACACCCCAAACCTAGCAATGGCTATGTCTTCAGGAGCCATGCATGGAAAAGAAGTGACTTGAGGTCTGGATGGACCAGGGTTCCCTGTTTCTGTGACAGTAGACCCTTGCACAGGGCAGAGGCACTGATAGTTCCACTGCCAATTGCTGCAGTAAGGGGAACCAGATCTGATGAGGCCAAAGGTGACAATGAGTATCAGTGTTGCCCCCTCCATTTGGAGCTTGATTAACACCCTCTGGATTAGAAGGAAGGGAGGAAAGGCATAAAGGAACTTCCACTTCCAAGAGAGGGACAACACATCTCACCAGAAAACTCCAGGCCCTGGAACAAGCAAGCAGAAAAGCGGCAGTTTTGCATTGTGCAGGGACGCAAAAAGGTCCAACTCTGGATGACCCCACTTGTCAAACAGGTCTTGTGCTACTGTTGCCAACAGATCCTACTCATGTATCCTGGACTGTGACCTACTTAGTCTGTCTACCAGGACATTTGGGCACGTGGAACATCAACTGCTGACAGTTCAAGACTGTGTTCCAGAGCCCGATGCCAAACCCTCATTGCGTCCCTGCATAGGGGGTAGGAGTGAGTTCCCCTCTACTGGTGATATAGTGCGTCACGCTGATGTCATCTATTTGCACCAGCATAGGTCCCAGGGATCGATGGGTTGGAAGGTCTGTCTACCATTCAGAACACCGGTCATTTCTAGGATGTGTATGTGGAGAGTGATTTCCACTCGGGTCCATATTCCCTTTGTCTGATGAGAGCCGAAATGTGACCCCCAAGCCCACCCCTGAGGCATCTTTGGTGAGAATCTGATGAGGGGAGGGAGTCAAGAAAAGAACCCCCTTCAACAGATGGCTGGGTTACATCAACCATTGAAGCACCCTTCAGACAGGAGAGGTTACTAAAACCTGTTTTAGATCATCTGTGCATTTGTCTTATTGGACTCTTAATGTCCACTGTGGGATTCTCATATGCAACCTGGCCACTGGCACTGTGGCAATGGCTGTTGCCATCAGGCCCAACAGTCTCAGGAAGGTCCTGGTTGTGACATACCTGTTGCTGTATACCATCTGGGCCTATGCAATCAGGAGTTCGTCTCTGTCCTGGGCAGGAAGACTAAGCCCTAGGCTGTGTCCAAGACTGCCCCTATGTACTGTAGATGCTGACAGTGGGTCAAGATAGATTTCAGAACATTGACTCTAATCTCAAGAGCATTGAACAGTTGCCTGGTGCATGCTACAGTCTGATAAAGTAACTCTGTGGAGTAGGCTTCGAGCAGCTAATCATCCAGTCAGTGGAAAACACAGTCCTTCTCTCTTGAGGGCTGCTGCCACTACTGCTAAACATCTGGTAAAGACCCATGGCGCAGATGATAAGCCAAAGAGCAATACCTAAACTGGTAGTATTCCTCCTAGAAAAGGAACTTGAGGTATTTCCTGTGAGGGGGACAAATCTTGATATGCAAGTAAGCATACTTCATACCCAGAGAACAAATCCAATCACCTACTTGCAGCAGTGGAAGGCGGACTTGTAGTATGACCATTCTGAACTATTTGTAATGGATAAAAAGGTTTAGATCTTTTAGGTCCGAAATGGGCCTCAGATCTGTTGTACACTTTGGGGCCACAAGTATTGGGAACAGAATAGGCAGTATAGCGCAGTGGTTGAAGGCTCTGAACTGCAAACCTAGAGACCTGGGTTTAAGTCCCACAGCTTCCACTTGCATACTGTGTGACCCAGAGCAAGTCACTTTTTCCCCCCCAATTGTTTAACCAGGAGTAGCACACTAAGCTGAAAACTTGTTTATAGGTGTGACCTGGGAGCACAGAGAAGTTAAGTGACTTGCTCAGGGTCACACAGTATGCAAGTGTGAGCTGTGGGATTCAAACCTAGGTCTTCAGATTTGCAGCTCAGAGCCTTAAACCACTGCGCTATACTGCCTCCCTTAACTTAAGTTCCTTGTGCTCCCAGGTCGCACCCATAAACAAGCTTTCAGCTTAGTGTCTCTCTCTCTCTCTCTCTCTCCTGGTAAAAAAAAAAAAAAAAAACTGTTCCTTTCTTCCTGAGGAACAGGTTCTAAGGCCTTTTTCTGGATCAAGGTACGGACTTCCTCTAGCAGTACAGGTTTGTGTTCTTGATGATTGGAAGAGGACACTAAAGGGTGATCTGTATGTAATTCCAGAAGCTCTAGAACATGGCCCTGTTGAATTATCTATAGGACCCAAGCATCTGATGTGACCTTCCACTGGTCCAGGTGGAGAGAAAGTTGACCCCTTCAAGCACCCCTGGAAGCATTGATGGTTGGGGGTTGAGGAAGGAGTCATGCAGATCCGGATCCTGCGGCAGCAGCTGCACCCCCACCTCTAGGAACTTTTGAGTGGGCACCTGGGGTGGGTCCCGGGACAGAAAAAGCTGTTGATCCTCTACTTTTACTCTGCTGTCAGGTCGCTGACTGGTGTCTGTTGTTGGTCGGACGAAAAGACACCCTCTGCCTACTTCTTGGTTGGGCGTGGTAGAGGAAATGCACTGATTTTAGGGTTCTGCCTGAGGCCTGCAGGTTTGAGACGATATCCTGTACATCTGCCCTGTATAATTTAAATCCTCTAAATGGGGCACTGAGAATGGACTGCTGAACATCACTGGCAAATCCTGGCACCCCAAACCAGGAATGCCTTCTAAGACAAACTCCAGAAGTTACTGCCCTGGCAGAAGCATCAGAAATGTCAGAGGTAGAGTACAGAAGATGCTCACCAATGTCTGTCCCTGCTTGAAGAGCCTTTAATTGCTCCTGCTTAGTAGTACCCAGTAGTAGGGCTTGAGCAGCTGCAGCTGCCTTGGCCTTCCTCCAGAGGGTGTTTTGATATTTTACCATATGGGCCTGATAATTTGCAATCCTCAGACTGAAGGTAGCAGAAGCAAAGATAATCTTCCCAAAAACATCTAGCCTCCTGGACTCCCTGTCAACTAAAGTGTTTAGGCACCTTTAATCTATCATGTGCCACATTTATTGCTATGGAATCAGCTTCAGGTTGGCCTGCAAAAAACAAAAAGGCTTACCTGAGGGGGCCTGGTAAATTGTATCTGCTGTCCGAGGTATAGCATGTATCTTATTTGGTCTGTGCCAGGCAGCTAGGGTGGCATCCTTCATGGCAGGCAATAGAGAAGGGATAATGATGGGTGAGGAGTCAGTCAATTCAAGGAACTCCACTACATTTCTTTTGGTGATGTCCTGCTCTTCAGCTTCAAACCCCATGGCAGTCTGGAGTTGCTGCATCATGGAGATGAATGCTGAGTTTTCGAGGGAGGGGGGCTAGGTGTAAACACTGTAAAGTACTCACTCCCTGTATAGGTGGTGGAGCTAAACCTTTCATAAGGACTCTCCATATTCTCTTCCTCCTCCTCTTTCTCTTGCATGATGAGGTCAGGGTTATACTCCTTATCTTTGCTTGATGGGCTCTATAGGCCTCAAAGAGGGAGCAGAAGTCACTGATGCCCTAGAAGTCTATTGGCACATCTACCTGACAGGTGTCCGTGCTGGGCTTGTCTAAGGTGCATCATTGACGCAGTTGCTATTACAGGAGGAGGTGGTAGCAGACACCGCTGCATGTCTGTGAAAGATGAAAGCACAGTCCGAATGTCCATGCTTGCTTGGATTGGAGGCACACTGGATGATGTTAACAGAGTTAAGCTAGCCCTGGCAAAAAGAAACACAGGTGAGGAGGTACAGGCAAAGTGGGCAAGCATTAAGGATACAATACTTGAAGCAACATCCCATTGTGTTAGACAGAAAAGGAAGTGCAAAAGAAGAAGGAAACCACTTTGGTTCTCAAATACAGTAGCAGAAAAGGTCAGAGCCAAAAGGCTGGCCTTCAGAAAATATAAGGGAACAGCAGGATGAAGATAGGGAGGCATACCAAACTGCCCTAAGGGAAGTAGGTAAGGCAGTAAGGCAGGCAAAGTCCCAAACTGAGGAAACACTAGTACGAACAGTAAAAGAAGGTGACAAGACTTTCTATAGATACATTAGTGAAAGGAGAAAGTCCAGAGAGGTGTGCTAAGCTAATGGAGAAAAGGAGCATGTGAGGAGGAGGACCCTGTAAAGGCATCTATCCTAAATAGATACTTTTGCTCAGTATTTACTGAAGAGAAGGTAGGGCAGGGCCCACAGCTCAGCATCATGGACACAGGGGAGGGAGGTGAGCACTCCCTTCACAAAGGGTCCCACCAAGAGCTTGCCTTAAGCTCAGGGTGGATAAGGCAATGGGACCTGATGGCATACATCCCAGGGTACTTAAGGAGCTAAAGGAGGAACTAGCAGAGCCATTAGCAGAATTGTTTAGTGAGTCTCTGAGCACAGGAGAGGTCCCAGAAGACTGGAGAAGGGCTCATGTGATCCCACTCCACAAGAGTGGTAGCAGGGAGGCGGGGGAACTACAGACCGGTCAGTCTTACCTCAGTAGTGGGCAAGATTATGGAGGCACTCCTTAGGAAAGGATAGTGCAACACCTGGAATCCATAGGGGCACAGGATCCAAGACAGCATGGGTTTACAAAAGGAAGGTCCTGTCAAACTAATCTCATAGATTTCTTTGACTGGGTAACCAGAGTGGTGGACCAAGGGAGCAGTTGATGCCCTACCTTGACTTCAGCAAAGCTTTTGACACTGTTCCACATAGAAGATTGATAAATAAGCTAGGTAGGCTCGGGTGGGTCGAAGTTGGTCAACTGGGTGGCAAACTGGTTGACTGGCAGAAAACAGAGAGTGGTGGTAAATGGTATACAGTCAGAAGAGATGCAAGTCACAAGTGGGGTACCTCTGGGATCAGTCCTGGGGCCAGTCCTATTCAACATCTTCATTAGTGACCGCAGATGGACTAGAGGGTAAGGGCTTGTCTGTTTGCAGATGACACCAAGATCTGCAACAGAGTAGATGATCCAGATGGGGTGGGCAGAATGAGAAGAGATCTGGATAAACTAGCAGAATGGTCAGAAGAGTGGCAACTGGGATTTAATGCAAAGAAGTGCAAAATCATGCACATAGGGAAGAGAACCCTGAAGCCACTTATAGGCTGGGAGGAGTTGCTAGCAGTCACAAGGAAGAAAGAGACTTGGGCATCATCATCACTGATGACCTAAAATCATCAAGCAGACCTCTAAAGCAGTAGGTAAGGCTAGGGGGTGTTAGGGTGTATTAGTAGGGGTATCACAAGTCGTAAGAGGAGGTAATAATCCCTCTGTACAAGACATTGGTTAGGCCCCATCTGGAGTACTACGTGCAGTATTGGAGCCACACCTTCACAGGATATTAACCAAATTGAGGCAGTCCAGAGAAGGGCAACCAAATGGTGCAGGGACTGCATCAGAAGACATATGAGGACAGATTGACGGAGCTCAATATTTATACCCTTGAGCAAAGGAGGGAGAGGGTGATATATCGAGACATTTAAACACCTTAAGAGCATAAACAAGGTGAAAGAGTCTAACATGTTTAAATATAAGAAAAATAGCAGGACAAGAGGACACAGAATGAGATTAGAGGAGGCCGATTAAGGGGAATGTGAGGAAATTCTTTTTCACAGAAAAGGGTGGTAGATGCATGGAATGCTTACCACAAGAAGTGGTGGCTATGAATACAGTGCAGGGCTTCAAACAGGCATGGGATAGGCATAAGGGAGCAATACAAATGACTATGAATAGATAGGTCACTGACAGAGCAAAGGCCGATGGCACATTTATAAGGTAGAAAAAGAAATGGGCAGACTGGATGGGCCTTGCGGTCCTTATCTGCCGTCAACTTCTATGTTTCTATGTTTCTATGTTTCTATGTTGATGGGGGACACACTGTCCCCAATGTCAATGGCAATACACCAGCCATATTAGGTCTGGTGGTGCGTACAGCCTGTCCTGACTAGGAAGGTTCAACAGTCTGGGCTGCTGGCAGTATCTCCGGCACTGTGGTCGATGGTGCACAATCAGTCACACTGGAGTGAAGGAGTGACTGGGATTGTTCCAAGGAGATTTTCTCCTTATTACATTCCCTCTCAGGTGCTTATGCTTGTGTTGTCCTGAAGATTTCTCCCGAAACTTAGACGAGTGAGAGCCCAAGCTCTTTCTCCATCCTGGCTACCTGCTGTTTCAGTTGGTGAGTCTCCAAGGCATTCTTTCTACATTGCTGGGTAGCAGTGTTAAATTTAAGACAAATCTGGCAGGCCTTGACATTATGAGCCACACAAAGGTAGCACTCACAGACATCTTGCGAGTCACCTAAGCAAATCTTTTCACCACATTTGCAGTATCTGAAGAGTTAGCAGGCTCTTCAGGCAACATACATGACATCAGGTATCCCTTAGGAAAAGTGATAACAAACTAGGGAGAGAAATTTACTGAAATCGCAGTCAACTACAGCAGCAACATCTCTGTGTAGGGTTCGGTGAGTATGATCAACTGCGGAAAGAGAACTGAGGAGAGAAGGGGCTGCCCGCATATAATGTATATGGGAGTGCCAATGTAGGACATCGTCATGGGCAGCCCCTAGTGCACTACTTGCAAAAGGTTTTCTTGTGGTCCTAGTGCCTGGTGGCTATAGTTTCATAAGTGTGGCTTGATGAAAGAGATATCCTCTAGGACGATCATAAAATTTGATGGCAGATTAGAATCATTTGACCCACTTAGTCTGCCCATTAAACCATGTGACCTATTGTTCAGATGAGGTTTTCACTCACCTCTCCCACCCCTCACTCCCTGTCTACCTGTTATCCCCCTGAGAAAATGTTACACTCTTTACACTTTCCGAGCCATTCTTGGTCCCATTAATGGTTTTGTGCCCAGCACCTCTGCTGGTAGGCAATTCCACAGCTCAACCACTCTCTCAGTAAAGTCAAATTTTCTAGCATCCTCCTGAACCCCCCTTCTTCCAGCTTACATTCATGTCCCCTTGTCTTTTGACCCACCATTCCTGCTAAATAGTTCCTTGCAGTTTACTTTGTTTATTCCTTTCAGGACCTTGAAGGTCTCTATCATGTCTCTCGAGCTGAGGGGGAGGGAAGACAAAAAGGTGGATCCTAGCCTGTTAGGGTAGACAGGGTTAGAGAGGAATTAGGCAAGTTAATGGTGGACAAAGCAATCGGGCCGGTCGGCTTACACATGAGGGTACTCTGGGAACTGAGGGAAGATCTAACTGACCCATTGAGAAGACTTTTTAACTTGTCCCTGGATACAGAGTGGGTGCCAAGGGACTGGAGGAGGGTGGATGTGGTGCCACTGCACAAGAGAGGCAGTAAGGAGATGGTGGGGAATTATCGCCTGGTCAGCCTCACCTCCGTGGTGGGCAAGGTGATGGAGGCACTAATAAAGGAAAGGGTGGTGGACTCTTTGGTGGATAGCGGCCTGTAGGATGAGAAGCAGTATGGATTCACGAATGGAAGATTATGTCAGACAAACCTGAGAGTTCTTTAACTGGGTGATGCAGGTGGTTGACCAGGGAGGGACAGAGGATGTAGCCTATCTGGACTTCACAAGGCCTTTGACACTGGCCCTCATGAAAGCTAGTAAATAAGCTGGAAAGTTTAGGGGTACGATGGAAAATAACTAGATGGGTGGAAAACTAGTTGGTGGACAGAGTGGTGGTAAATGGGTGCACTCCAGGGTGAGGGGGGTGATGAGTGGGATGCCCAAGGAGCCAGTACTGGGACCCCTTCTTTTTAATATCTACATCAGTGATATAGCAGATGGGCTGGAGGGAAGGGTGTGCCTTTTGCAGATGATACGAAAGTCTGTAATAGGTTGGACACCCCGGGGGGGGGGGGTGGAAGCCATGAGCAGGACCTGAAGATTCTGGAGGGGTGGTCTTAACTCAGCAACTGAAATTCAATGCCAAAATGTGTGCCATGATGCACTTGGGGGTGTAAAAATCAGTGAGCAGCTTACACTTTGGGGGGGGGGGTCAAAAAACTGGAGCAGGAGAGGAATCTGGGGATTATGATATCGAGCAACCTAAAGGTAGGTAGCCAATGCAGCAAAGCTGTGGGGAAGGCAAACGGAATGTTGGTATGCACTGGGAGGGGCATAATTAGCAGAAGGAGGGAGGTACCAATGCCTCTTTGCAAAGCCATGGTGAGGCCACACCTGGAGTATGGGGTCCAGTTCTGGAGACCACACCTATGCAAGGACATAGATGGGATAGAGAGGGTTCAGAGAAGGGCAGCCTAGATGGTGCATGGTATGCAGTGGAAGTTATATGAGCAGAGGTATAGGGAACTGGATGTGTACCCATTGGAGACCCAATGGAAAGAGGGAGCTAAAACTAGAGAGCATGGCCTAAAATTGGAGGGAGGAAGATATAGAGGCAATGAGATGGGGTGATTCTTTATGGAGAGGGTGGTGGAGGCCTGGGACAAACTACCAGAGGAGAGGGTGGGGGCTGAAATGGTGGATGGATATAAGAGGGCATGGGACAGACATATGGGATTGGTAAGTTTGGAGAAGGGGATGGCCTGTAGAAAAGGAGATGAGTAGGAGGGAGGAAAGGGCACACTCCATGGGCCATTGGGGTCCTTTCCTGCCATCGGATTTCTATGATTCTCCTTTCTGGCTACCAATGAGTACCTGTTCAGTGCCCTAAGTTGATTCTTATAGGATCTGCGCTGTTGGCCCTGAATCATTTTGGTTACTTTACAATGCTCATTCTTTCCTCAGGTGAAGACTCCAGAACTGGCACTGTACTTAAGACAAGTTCTCACCAGTGATCTAGAGAGAAGTAGTCCACTGCACTATACTGCCAGGAGGCAGTATAGTGCAGTGGACTAAGGCTCTGAGCTGCAAATCTGGTGACATCCAGCAAACCAGACCTGGGTTTGAATCCCACAGCTTCCTCTTGCATACTGTGTGACCCTGATCAAGTCACTTAACCTTCTTGTGCTCCCAGGTCGCTCCTGTAAAAAAGCTTTCAGCTTAGTGTGCTACACCTGGTTAAACCACTAAATAAAAAAAAAAAAAAAAGTAGTGTTACCTCTTTTCTCCTGCTATCAAAACCCCTTTCAATACACCTCCAACATTCTGGTGGCTTTGCTGTAAGCCTTGTTACATTGGTTAGTTTGTTTTAGGGAGTGGCTTATGATGACCCGCAGGTCCCTTTCCTCCTAACTAGTGGCCAACTTACGTTAATATTAAATATTTTATAATAAATCCATTTGTGACTGTGCATGTCTAAAAAGGTACAGATAACTTAGCTTACTGTCCATTCTCTCTTCCACCTCCTGTATTTTTTATCTATGCAAGGCTATGTACTGTATGTAGTTACACAGTTCATTATTTATCTTTTGCTACACTTCCTTCTCTTATATTCACTGCCTCCTCAAATCCGCTACTCCTCCTCCCTTTATTCTCTCACCTCTGCACTTCATAATTACCTCACTCATTCCTACACCTGTTTCTGATCCCCTCCTTGCTTAACTCACCTTTCTCGCCCTTTCTCCTGCCCCCTTGCTCCCTCTCCCCTTACCTCATTGCACTTACCTTGCCCCCTATTGCCTAGTGCTTAAACATGAGTCATGCTTACCTATGTTTCCACCATGGCTGCTGAGACTGCTCCTGTGAACTGCCCCCCCAAAAAAATGTAATTGTACCCTACCTACAGGTATGCCAATGACTCTGTACAAGATTTTCTTGTATGTATGTATGTATTGTATATCTGCATCACCTGTGCTCCTCATGTATTGAAAATGGATGCATTATTTACTATGTACCATATTCCTTTGACCATGTTTTGAATTGTATGTACGTATTTTTATTGCACTTCTATATAGTTGTATGAGTTGTCAATGCTACTGCTGTACATCCCTCTCCCCTTTCCCCCAGGATGTACCGTGAGACAAGCATGAGTTGCTCAGTGCATCTTTCCTGGTGAAACAATTCAATAAATAAATAAATACCCCACTACCCCCAATTCAGTCACACCTAAAAGTAAGTTTTGAAGTTTTGGCTTAGTAGGCCTTTTACGGTCAACAAATTGCAAATTAAAATGCTAAATAAAAATTTAACTTAGCTTCTTTCTTAAGGTATATGATGTCATCAGAACCCCTCATTGGAAGCACAGTCTTGCTGTGCACAGTTTCTAATCTGTTATGCTATATTTATTTCATCTACTGTATATATTCACCGTAAATCTAATTTTTAATGCTAAAATTAGGTTTCCAAGAAGAAGGACTTGACTTATCTGCAAGGCTGGGTAACCTAATGTAGTGTCCCATTTATCCACAAACACAGATTCTGTGTCTGATGGTGGTCCTAATAAAAATGTTCTACCCAATTTAGGTAGCAAAATGTTTCTGTAAATTTGCTAAAATTGATACGCTAAAGGGGGGGGTTGACTTATATGTGAAGTTGACTTATAGACCAGTATATACGGTACTACTGTACCTTCATCTCCTGCATTGTTACTTATGACATTTTTATAAAAACAAGGAGCTGGATTTTCAGCCATTTGTGGCAGGTTTAGACTGTACTTGTGGTTACTTGTGATAAGACTGAGAGACAGATGAAAATTGGATCTATCTCCTAGTCACAAGTGCTGCGAATTGCATATAGAAGATGAGCCATGCATCAGATATTTACTGCATGTGTCATTTTTCAGCCTTAAATTGTGCAAAGCATCTTAAATGCATCAGAATGTTTGAAAATCACAAGCAAACATTCTAGTGCAGTTAAACAGATACAGTTGCGTCAGCGAACTGCTGCATTTTCTGCATCAAGACCATTGAAATCCAAGCCAAGACCTCTGTCTGGAAGAACTGGCTAAACCCCTGGCAGGGCTATTAAATTGCGCAAAATAGTCAAGGGTGGTTTCGAGAGATTGGAGGATAGACACGATGCCACTCCACAAGAGAGGGAAATAGAAATTACAAACCTGTAAGTCTTACCTGCACTGTAGGTGAACTGATAGAGACACTAGTCAAGAAGGACCTAGCGGAGTACCTGTAAAAAGAAGAAGCAGAAGAATCAGCATTTATATAGCACTTTTCATGCACAGTGTATCGCAAAGCACTTTACAAGCAATGCTAGAGTGGTAGTGAAGTGACTGAATGTGTGGTGGCAGACATATTGCACATCATCACCTACACATAGCCTGGATAACTGCATGAACCGGTTTATGGAAATGAGAATGTTGGCCAGGACACCAGGAGTGTTCCCTACTCTTTGTGAAGAGCGCCCAGGGTTCTTTTACTTCCACCTGGACGGGCAGAAGGGACCTCGGTTTAACATCTCATCCGAAAGATGGCACACCCCAGCAGTACAGCACCCCCCAATACTGCACTTGGATGCCAGCGATTTTTGTGCAAGTCCAATCCCGGTGTGGGATGAGAACCCATGACCTTCTGGTCCAGAGGCAGTTGTGCTACCAACTGAGCCATGCTGACACCCAATAAATGAGCTTCAAGATAGTAAGCAGCATAGGTTTGTGACAAGGAGGTCTTGTCAGACTAACCTGATAGTATTCTTCAACTGGATAGCAAGGGCAGAGGATAAGGGACAAGCAGGAGATTAACTGTATTTCAACTTCAGCAAGGCATTTAACTTGGTGCCATACAGAAGGTTATAGAAGAAATTACTAGATCTGGGAGCAGCAAAGGACCTAGTTCAATGGGTGGAAAGTTGGTTGGGGGGAGACAGCAGGGAGTTGTGGTGGTAAACAGGACCAAATTGAAGGAATGGGAGGACACAATTCAAGTACCACAGGGGGTCAGTCTTGGGACCAATCCTTTTCAATATGTTCATCAGCAACACAGGAGAAAGCATACAGGGCAAGATGTGTCTCTTAACAGGTAACAATAAGCTCTGTTGCAGGGTAGACAGAGAGGAGGTGGTAAGGGTTTTGCAGAGGGACCTGCAAAGGTTAGAGAAGTGGTCCAAGGTCTGGCCGCTGAAATCCAGTGCCAAAAAGTACAAGGTGATGCATCTAGGGAACAAGAACCCCAGGAAAGAATATTGAATGAGTGTGCACCGCAGGCAGATCCGGTGCTCTGCAGGGGTACCCAACTGCCCCATAAAACTGAAATAAATACAAAGTTGCAAAGCACTGTAGTTCCGATAAGTTTACTGCTGAAAGATCAGGTGCCCCCTTAGGAAGGCCTCTGGTCGAAGAGCAGGGGTCTGTGTGGCTTTCCAGCTACACACATTGCTACCTGAGCAACTATCTTTCAGCAATAAAATTATTTGAACTACAGAACTACTGGTTTGTGGCTTAATTCAAGCTCTGTTTGTTAATATCTCTGGTGAGTGCTTTGCATCTTTGGATTTATAAGAATATTGGATGGGATCGAGGGATTAAGCTGGGCCCTGCTTCTTCTTGTTTTTTGTTATGTTATTCTTTGCTAAGCAGGCAGGGCCCACTAGGTACAAGTGCCTGTTTTCAGAGGCAACCTGGAAGCACTGGGCTATTAAGTGACTTGCAGAATCACATGTTATGCAAGTAGAGGTTGTGGGAATTAAACCCAGGCCTGCTGGACGTACCAAGCTCATTCACAGTTCATTACTCTAACCTCTAGGACACATTGCCAGCCCAGTACTTCAGAGAACAAAGACCTGGGGGGCGGGGGTCATCATAGTGACTCTCTAAATCAAACTGGCCAGTGTAACAAGACCTGCAGCAAGGCAACCAGAATGTTAGGGGTGTATTGGAAAGAGTTTCAATAGCAGGAGGAAAGTGGTAATACTACCTCTCTACAGATTACTGGGGAGACCCCACCTGGAGTACTGTGCAAAATTCTGGAGTCCTCACCTGAGGAAAGACAGAGACAAGCTGGAGACTGCAGGATAGAGTAACTAAAATGATTCAAGACCAGCAAGGCAGATCCTATGAGGATTGGCCTAGCCCACTGACAATTAATTCTCGGGAGGCTGGGTGTGGGGCATGATAGAGTCCTTCAAGTTCCTAAAAGGAATAAACAAGGTGTGCTATGAGAAACTATTTAGCAGGAATTGTGGGTTAGAAAGAAGGGGACCTGAATGTAAGCTATTGGGGAGAGGGGGATTCAGGACGGATGTGAGAAAGGTTTGCTTTATGGAGAGAGTGGTTGAACCGTCTGACAGCCTACCAGCAGAGGTGGCTGGTGCAAAAATATTCATGGATTCAGGAATGGTTGCAACAGAGTAAGGGGCTTAATAGTTACTCAAGTGGGTAGCAGTAAGACAGAGAGTTAGGGAAGAGGAGGGCAAAAACCTTGTTTGAACAGCAGGTCATGGGGTATAGTAGGGTAAAACTGGGCAGACTGGATGGACTAATGGTCTTTTTCTGTTGACATTATCTTTGTTTCTGTCACTTAGCCTTCATCTGCTCTAGCAGCGCATTTACAAGTGACATCATAATCCTCTGCATGTGACATCATAACTGGTTGCTGTAGAAGCAATTAGGATTGTACAATAGAGGACTGTGATGTCACTTGCAGATAAGCAGCCAAGACAGATAAAGATCAAGTGAGAGAGAGAGATTTTGCTTTAATGCCGGCCTCCTCAGTAGTAAAGAGTGAGGTGAAGGGGAATACAGGACATAGCAGAGTTTGATGTGGAATTCTGTCAAGATGTTATGTTTCTTAAAGTTTTATATGTCATGTCAGAGGCTCTACCAGAGTCGTGTATGATCTGTCCAAGTCTGGAGAATCAGATGAGTTATGTTTGTGAGACATTTTCTGAGCAGATCTAGAGGAAAAGAAGCGTAGACCAAGACAACTCATCACAACTGATCTTAGATCATGTTTAGCCCTGGATTTCTGGAGACTAAACGGCAAAAACTAGCTTACAAAAATGTTCAGTTCTGGAGTTTCTAAAGAATGGAGCATAAATGGAATATTCGGCCAGTCAGCGACTAAAACAACCCAAACAAGGAGATTCCCATTCATAGTGACAACAGTTTTACAGTTTTCGTTGGGTTTCTGCATGAATTGACTACCAGGCAATTTTTTATGACTTATTTAGATTTTATTTATTTTGGTTTCAGCTTTCATACGGTGGCTTTCATCTGTTGCCAGACCATAGCCCAGCAGACAGAAGCTGTTCTAGCCCTTTATCTGATCCCTGCCTCAGCTGCAGCCACAGCAATGACAGGCAGGGAAAATGAACACTTTGGCAGACCACAGTAGCTTAAATATAACTCTCCTTCAAAGGGGAAGGTGGCTTTCTTCTGCCTTGTAGTTGACAGATGATGATAATAATAGTATTCCTTGGAAGCACTTTGCACACACAACCCAAATCCCTAAGGAAAGGCCATTCCTTGTCCTGTAAGGGGAATTATTTTTGTGTACTATGTAGACCAACGATCTTGTGAATCAACCTGTGGAGCAAGTGAAACATGAACTTTCAGAGACTGGTGGACAGATTGAAGGCAAATTTGGCCTCCCTGGCCTTTGCCGAGATCCTCCTTCTGTGGAGTAGGTGGAAGGGAATGTTAGAGTAAGGAGGGATGAGCTAGAGGAATTAAATGGGTGGTTAAATGGATGGTGTCAGGAGACAGGGTACCACTTTTCAGGAGACTGGGATGACTTCTGGGACAGGAGGCTCTTCAAAAGGGATGGCATTCACCTGACAAGAGAATGGACCAGAGCACTTGGGAAAAATCTGACAATTACATTAGACAGTTAAACTGAATGTGGGAGGCAATGAGGCTATGGAACCACGGTAAAGGGAGTGAGGGAGGAGACCCTAGCTAGCGTTCCCCCTATAGTGGGGGACTGGTAGCAGTAAAGTGGTTAAAGATAAGGCTGAAGTTCAAAAAGCAGTAGTGTAAGAGGCAAAGTGGGGAAGGCTCTCAGAGTCTACAAGTAATAGGAAAAATAATAAGGTAAGGAAAATGGGAGTAATGCAGGTGTAGGATTACAAAACAGTAACAGCGGATCCAGAGCTAGTTGAAAGGGGTCTGCCTTAATGCCAGGAATCTGGATATTGAAATCAGTGAGCTCCAGGCATTGGTGGCAGACATTGAGGTGGATATCATAGCCACCACAGAAACTTGGGCCACAGAGAATAGTGACTGGGACTCGTCTGTCCTAGGTTATACAATAGCTAAACAGGATAGTGGGAACGGCAAAGGGGCAGCGGGCAAAGCCCTATATGTCAGGGAGGGATAGAGGCTGTGGAGGATGGACATATCAGGGAAAGCAAAGGAGAAAAGAGTTTGGGCTGGCAGTATAGCCTAGAGCTTAGAGTACTGAGTTGTGAATGAGCTTGGTGCATCCAGCAGACCTGGGTTTGATTCCCACAACTTTTACCTGCATACTGTGTGACCCTGAGCAAGTCACTTAACCTCCATAGTGCTCCTGGGTTGCCTCTGAAAACAGGTATTGTGCCTAGTGAGCCTTACTTAGCTACCAGAGAATAGAAAAGAAAAATAATGCTGCGAGTTCACATCATGGTGCCCTCAGGCAAGAAAATACTGGTGGGTGTGATCTGAAGTTCCCCAGGAGAAGGGGAAAAGAGAGAGAGAGAGACAGGGAGCTCTGGGAAGAACTGGCAATGGAAGTGAAGATGTAAGAAGTGGTAGTGGTAGTGGATATTCTTTACCTGCCGGATATTGACTGAGATATTCCAGTGGTCAGGTACCCCAGAAGTCAGGAACTGAAAGCAAAGAAACTGCACTCTGAACAAATAGCTGTCTGGATGCCAAGAAATGCAAAATATGTTTTATTTATTTCTGAAGTATAGAACATAGAAACATAGAAACATAGAAACATAGAAGTTGACGGCAGATAAGGACCGCAAGGCCCATCCAGTCTGCCCATTTCTTTTTCTACCTTATAAATGTGCCATCGGCCTTTGCTCTGTCAGTGACCTATCTATTCATAGTCATTTGTATTGCTCCCTTATGCCTATCCCATGCCTGTTTGAAGCCCTGCACTGTATTCACAGCCACCACTTCTTGTGGTAAGCTATTCCATGCATCTACCACCCTTTCTGTGAAAAAGAATTTCCTCACATTCCCCCTTAATCGGCCTCCCTCTAATCTCATGCTGTGTCCTCTTGTCCTGCTATTTTCTTATATTTAAACATGTTAGACTCTTTCACCTTGTTTATGCCCTTAAGGTGTTTAAATGTCTCGATCATATCACCCTCTCCCTCCTTTGCTCAGGGTATACATATTGAGCTCCGTTAATCTGTCCTCATATGTCTTCTGATGCAGTCCCTGCACCATTTTAGTTGCCCTTCTCTGTACTGCCTCAATTTGGTTAATGTCCTTGTGAAGGTGTGGCCTCAATACTGCCGCATGATACTCCAGATGGGGCCTAACCAATGTCTTGTACAGAGGATTGTACACACTCCCTCTTACGACTTGTGATACCCTACTAATACACCTAACACCCTAGCCTTACCTACTGCTTTAGAGGTCTGCTTGGATGATTTTAGGTCATCAGTGATGATGATGCCCAAGTCTCTTTCTTCCTTTGTGACTGCTAGCAACTCCCTCCCAGCCTATAAGTGGCTTCAGGGTTTCTCTTCCCTATGTGCATGATTTTGCACTTCTTTGCATTAAATCCCAGTTGCCACTCTTCTGACCATTTTGCTAGTTTATCCAGATCTCTTCTCATTCTGCCCACCCCATCTGGATCATCTACTCTGTTGCAGATCTTGGTGTCATCTGCAAACAGACAAGCACCACCCTCTAGTCCATCTGCGAGGTCACTAATGAAGATGTTGAATAGGACTGGCCCCAGGACTGATCCTGAGGTACCCCACTTGTGACTTGCATCTCTTCTGACTGTATACCATTTACCACCCTCTCTGTTTTCTGCCAGTCAACCAGTTTGCCACCCAGTTGACCAGCTTCTGACCCACCCGAGCCTACCCAGCTTATTTATCAATCTTCTATGTGGAACAGTGTCAAAAGCTTTGCTGAAGTCAAGGTAGGCGACATCAACTGCTCCCCTAGGTCCACCACTTGGTTACCCAGTCAAAGAAGTCTATGAGATTAGTTTGACAGGACCTTCCTTTGTAAACCCATGCTGTCTTGGATTCTGTGCCCCTATGGATTCCAGGTGTTGCACTATCCTTTCCTTAAGGAGTGCCTCCATAATCTTGCCCACTACTGAGGTAGACTGACTGGTCTGTAGTTCCCCGCCTCCTCCCTGCTACCACTCTTGTGGAGCGGGATCACATAAGCCCTTCTCCAGTCTTCTGGGACCTCCTGTGCTCAGAGACTCACTAAACAATTCTGCTAATGGCTCTGCTAGTTCCTCCTTTAGCTCCTTAAGTACCCTGGGATGTATGCCATCAGGTCCCATTGCCTTATCCACCCTGAGCTTAGCAAGCTCTTGTAGGACCCTTTCTTTGTGAAGGGAGTAGTGCTCACCTCCCTCCCCCTGTGTCCGTGATGCTGAGCTGTGGGCCCCTGCCCTACCTTCTCTTCAGTAAATACTGAGCAAAGTATCTATTTAGGATAGATGCCTTTACAGGGTCCTCCTCCTCACATGCTCCCTTTTCTCCATTAAGCTTAGTAATACCCCCTCTGGACTTTCTCCTTTCACTAATGTATCTATAGAAAGTCTTGTCACCTTCTTTTACTGTTCGTGCTAGTGTTTCCTCAGTTTGGGACTTTGCCTGCCTTACTGCCTTACCTGCTTCCCTTAGGGCAGTTTGGTATGCCTCCCTATCTTCATCCCGCTGTGTTCCCTTATATTTCCTGAAGGCCAGCCTTTTGGCTCTGACCTTTTCTGCTACTGTATTTGAGAACCAAAGTGGTTTCCTTCTTCTTTGCACTTCCTTTCTGTCTAACACAATGGGATGTTGCTTCAAGTATTGTATCCTTAATGCTTGCCCACTTTGCCTGTACCTCCTCACCTGTGTTTCTTTTGCCAGGGCTAGCTTAACTCTGTTGGCCATCTTATCAAAGTCAGCTCCTCTGAAGTCCCATATTTTGCCTTGGAATGGGATGATTTAGATGTAGTAGCCAAATTGAACCATACCATGTGATGGTCACTGCCCCCAGGTGACCTCTACCTGGAGATCTGTGATCCCTTCTTTGTTAGTCAGTACTAGATCTAGGATAGCCCTGTCTCTTGTGGGTTGCTGTACCAGTTGTTTGAGGCCCTCCTGCAGGGAATCCACTATGAGTCTAGTTCTGGCAGATGTTCCTGCTGGTATTGACCAATCTATATCTGGCATGTTGAAGTCTCCATTATCAGAACCTCCCTTTAGCTGTCATGTTTGTATATCTTCTAACAGTAATGTGTCTATGTCCTCCTCTGGTCTGGGGCCTGTAGACAACCCCAGTTCTTATGGCTGTCCCATTTCCTGTTTCCAGGGTGACCCACAGTTCTTCTGGCTCCTTATGTGTATTCTGAATTTCTGTAGCTTTGATATTTTCATTAACATACAGGGCCACTCCTCCCCTTTGCACCTCGGGTCTCTTCTTGAACAATACATAGCCAGGTACTGAAGTCTCCATGTGTGGTTACTGGTAAACCACGCCTCACTAATTGCTACTATGTCCAGTTTAGCCTCTGACATTATTGCCTGCAGGTCTGGGATCTTATTTCCCAGGCTGTGAGCATTGTGTACATGATTTTCCATTGGCCAGATTTTGGTGTGTTAGTTGTTGGGTGAAGTTTGGCATTACCCTGTGCATCGTATGGGAGACAAACCTTTTTTCTTACCTGGTGATGCAAATGAATGGCAAACACGCTGAATTCCTGTTTGACCACTAGCTGAGGGGGAGGGTGTTCTTCCCATTCGACGATGGGTGCTGCACCCTCTCCCCATTTGCTAGTTTAAATATTCTGCAAAGACGCCAAACTTCTGCCCCAATGCACTGACTCCTCTTTAGTCAGATGCAGTCCATCAAATTTAAAGAACTTTCGCTCCCAGAACTGTTGCCAGTTCCTACAAATCTGTGTCCTTTTTCCTGGCACCAGTCCTTGAGCCACGTGTTTAGCTCCCCTATCTCCCTTCTCTGACCTTCCGTCCATCTGCTCCCTTCTCCCAGACTGGCAGGATCTCAGAGAAGGAGATGCCAGACGAAATAGATGATAGTTTGTCCCAAGCAGTCAGGTGTTCCTTGGTCTCCACAACTGACCGGCTGGTGAGATCATTAGTCCTATGTGTACTAGGACATCAATGTTTTCTCCTGCTTTAGAACAATTTTAGCAATGCGGTCAGTGTCTCTCCATGCTGATGTACCTGGAGACATCTGACCATCACCCTGGCTGGAGATGGGTATCAACTCCCGAATCATGGAGTCTCCTATGATCAGAAGTTTTTTGGATTTCCTTTGTGCTTGTTTAGTTTTGGTTCCTGATTTGGGTGAGTATTGTTGTGCTAGCTCCTGTGCTGCAGTGTCCTGCTCTGCAGTGTCTTCTGTCTCTTTATTTGATTTCAGAGATAGAGGCAGATACCTGTTTGTAGTGTTTATATGGTTTTGGAGGTAATGTGTTGGAGAGCAGAGAGTGATGGGGCACCTGATTTGCTCCTCCTAACCACCTGCCAACCTCCTGGACCAACTACCCTCTCGTGGTCGAGTTTTTCTGTTGGATGCTGGGGAAATGGCAGGTGGTTCTTATAATGTATTTCCTCTTCAATATGAAATTTGAGGCGCAATCTCTGCCCATGCTGCCCGGAGCTGAGACCGAAGATCTCCAAAGGCCCAGCATGTAGGGAACAGTGTCCTAAATCCTGTAAGACTGTCCTTCTGAAAATTGTTCCACAGTACCTGCAGTTAATGAAATCCATTCCAAATAAGTTGCTGGGTTTGTAACCTAGTCAGAGTAATTAGAAGGAAAAAAAGGAAAAAATGCAAGTAATGGTTTAATTGTGCTTTGTTTAACTTGTTATAACAAGTTAAATTACTAGTGCCCCTGTAAATGAGATCACCTTGTGGAGGCCCCACTGATCCGCCTTCCTGCTCTGCCACAGGAAATGTCACAACTGTGGTACCCTATAAAAGGAGTGTAGCGTGGGTGGTTGGGGATGGGTGGTGGCTGGGCCCTTCCCTGCCTAAAAAGAAGAACCAATGGACGAAAAGAACAAGGAGGTAAGAGCAGAAACAATCAGTCAACAACAAATGCAGTAACCCTGAAAGCTTATCCTAATGTTAGATAAAACTGTAAAACCTGTAAAGCACCACCGTAATAATTTCAGAGAAGATATACCCTGTAAGAAACACTTTGCTCCAGAGAAAATAAAGCAGTAACAGAAGATATACCTTGCAAAAGACAATTTGAATCAGAAGATTACAGCAGTAATCTGTTAGCACACCTGTAGGCACACCTTGTAATAATGCAGAAGAAGGTATACCAGCAACAACAATTTGAATCAGAGAAAAAATAAAGCAATGAAATGTTAGCCACAAACAGTAGCAATCCCTGTAAGTAAAAAATCAAAACACCACCACACAGTAAATCTGCTTAGCCAAACTAAGTCTTAATCCTTCTCCCTTGCTCTGGTAAGTTTCTCTACTCTGCTTTTCAAGCAGTCTTAGAAGGAAAGAGCTCAGGTGAAGCTAGGTGCCTTGGCCAGCAAACCAAGTCTTCTACCTCCAACCTAGCCCCGGTGTTTGGACCAGAATAGTTCTTCATCAGGGTCATGTCTTCACCTGCACCAACACACCTTTTTAAACCCAAGAATTAAAGGAATAGGAGTATATTATAATTCATTTAAGTAATACAGAAATACAAAAAGTTATATACACATACTCCAGTCATATGTATTAGGGAGGCAGTACAATGCAGTGGTTTAAGGCTCTGAGCTGCAAATCTGGAGACCTGGGTTTGAATCCCACAGCCCCTACTTGCATACTGCGTGACCCTGAGCAAGTCACTTAACTTCCCTGTGCTCTCGGGTTGCACTTGTAAACGAGCACTCAGCTTAGTGTGTCTCACCTGGTTAAACAATTGGGAAAAAATTATATATATTCAGTTGTTCAAAACAGTACAAACAGTGGCAATTCCTAAATCTGCTAAGTTGCTAAATCTTTCCCATTAGCTGAATTAAAGCAAGAATGAGGGGAGGAGTAAGGGATCTGCCATTCAGTACAGTACTGTTAACAAAGTGATGAATATAAAAAAGGAAGGGGTAGGAGGGGTATATGAAAAAGGGTAGGCAAAAAGTAATAGAAAATGGTAGATGCAGGAAAAGTGTGAGGGAGAAAGGGAATGTTAAAAAGTAAAACTGCAAATAATAGGGCAGAGCCCAGGCTGTACTACCAAATGGCTTAAAGGACTAGTAGTGGACATCTTAACATATACTGTGTTGCAAAGCAATAAATCATAAAATGCTATACTAGCAATGTTATAATAAAGGAATAATGCACAACAGGGTGTGTGGGGCATTGGACGCACTTGGCCTGTGGCCTTGTGCCCAACCCCCCCCCCAGGCATGGTGTTATCCCAAATGACACACACTCTGGAGTGCATTATTGCTATTATACAATGGCTCGTTGTTACACAGAATAAAGAAAATAATTTTAAAGATGTTTTTGTGTGGAAAAATATTTTTTGTTTACAGAGAAGATGAAACGATCAATCAGAAGCTCCATAAAACAATCAATAAATGCTCATCTACATGAGTTCACAGTGCTGAGACTAGACCTGTGGCGTCGGGCTGGGATAACACCATGTGTCCAGCCCCAAACTGACCAATCACAGTACAATATTCTTTCTTGCCATTGTATAATGGTAATTATTACTGTAATTCAAGAATAGGATATGCCATTTCAAAAACACATGAAGCTCCCTGGTATGGAATGCAAATATCCACAATCCTATTGGCTGCATCTAGATAGAAATACATATGCTGCATGCTGTTTGAATTTTTTGAGCCGTTAGTATGTGAGATTCACTCAGGTGTGGAACTGAGACAGGAAGCTGCAGTTTGGCCTTGTACCTTTGTGTGGGGATTGAGAGGCCTCGGTGAGGAAAGGGTCAGGGCTGATTGACTCTCACGAGAGTCAAGGTAGAGCCCAAATCCCACCCTCCCCAACCCTCCCAACCTGGAATAGTGCACATTTGTAGGGGAGGAGCTACCCCATGATTAGTGGACAGGACGGCCAGGCACAGCCCATTTCATTCTCTGGCCAGAAGTATGAGCCACAAGATGTGGAAACACATAGCTTTTAAACAGGTGAAATCTCACTCTGGGCCTAAACCAAAAATCTCTAACATAGGCTAGAGGAGAATATGGGGAACCACATTGGAGTGGCAAAAGGAGCAGGGTGAGGGCAAATCCAGGGCAGGGTTCCAATGCTTCAGGGCTGGGGCATCTCTGGGAGGGTGGAGGTGTACTGGTTGTGGGTCAGCCATGGTACTGAATATAGCCTGGAAAATGGGGGTGTATGGTATGTGGGCAGACTGCACAGCTAAGGGAGGAGGTAGAATGGCTGAGATGGGCACTATGCTGGGAAAGGCAGAGGGAGCTACAGCAACTAGAGGGAGGACTGTGGGGGGACACTGCACAGTCAAAAGTGGAGCTGCAGGGGGACAAGGAGCAAACTCAATCATAGAAAGGGGAAGATGGGATGAGGACTGGAGGAAAGTTGGGGAGCATGACTGCAAGTGCAGAGGGGTAGGAGAAAGCACCAGAGGAGATACAGGAATCCCAGATAAGGGCATCAATGGGCACAAGAGAATCCGGAGGAATGGCGGGTGATACAGTATAATGGTACAAAGCCTGTGCAGAGGACAAGGGAGGAGGGAGCAAGGGGAGGACTGTCAGCCAGAGGGTTACAGGCAGTGGGCTTAGAACAGAGGAAAAGATTTACCCCACAAGAGGTGCTAAATGGGAGGGAAGATCAGGAAAAAGAAGCTGAAGAACACACAGGGGAAGACACAGAGGCGAGCATGAAGGAAGGTGCAGAACAACTGAAAGGGGGAGGCCCTATCAGGTAAGGTGCTGGAAACATTGGTGGAAGAGGAGGGTGGGAAGGATCTCCAGGAGGGGGGGCAGGGGAGGGACAGGGAGGGAATGCACAGGGAACAGTAGTCAGTTGGAGGAGGGAGACATGGGTAAAGGGGGAGAGGAGCACAGCTGGAGGGAGGGTCGAAGGGAGCAGAGGGAAAGGGGAGAGAAGCAATGCTGCTAGGGAGGACAGGAAGGGCAGAAGGGGGAGATCCAGGAGGTTGGGAGAGATGTGAAGAATAGAGAAGGAGCAGTGAGGGACAGGGGGGGATTGGTCATGGGTGGGGGCGGAGCCATAGGAGGAAGGACAGAGCTACAACTGTGGCAGCCTCTAAGATAGGTACCTTGGTAATAGGGTGGTGGTGGGGATGAGGAATAATAGGGGGGGAATACTAGTGCTGTGGGATTCCATACTAAAAAAGATAAGATGGGGCAGTAAGGGGGAAAGGCATAGTTGTATATGGGTAGAATCCATACCCGGGTTAATGGCGGGCAAGCCGGGGCAATCAATTCTGAAGTGCGCAAGGAGGGGTAGGAGGAAACCGCATCTCGTGGTGCATGTGTGTACAAATGACCTGGTGGGGCAGACAGTGGAAATTGTGAGGGAGAGGTTTGAGGAGCTGGGAAGGTTGTGTGAGGAGCTAGGGGAATCAGTGGCATTCTCAGAGGTGCTTCCAGTGCCCTACATGAGTACAGTGAGGAAAGCGAGGATTAGAGAGTTCAATACATGGCAGGGGGAAATGGTGTCGATCCAAGGGATATGGGTTAGTGGGTGGCTGGGGCAGAATCTGGGACAATATTGATCTATACGCAGGGGACAGGTGTGGAGGGGTTGTGGGATAACAGCTGGACCAGACACCGAACTTCAGGTTCAACACACAATCTCTGTGTGATGTTTATTCAAAATACAGGAGATAACATTCACAATTACATATCCCTTCTTCAATACATCAGTTTGCAGCAACAGACTATGCATGTCCTTCCTCTGCACTTAGCCAGCACCTACTGACTCACTGATCTCTGATCTAACTTATCTGTTGAGATTTAGCCTCTCCTATGCAGGCCTTGTTTGTTTGGATGGTGGGAACTCAAATAAAACATTAAAAAAAAGGCTAAAGACAAAAAACCTCAGTGCAGAAGCACTAAAACAAGGGTTACCCCAAAAGGCACTGACCCCATTTTCCCGGGTCACACCTGGAAATGAGCCCTGGCTTGTGTGCCTTTCCGGTTATCAACTTTAAATAAAATAAAAATAAATAAATATTGTAATTAACTTCTATACAAAATCTTAAAAGTAAAGTGTTCTTCAGCTTTTAACACAGTTAAATATTGAAAATAACAATAATGAACAGTAATGAGGCTTATTCAGTAAAAGTAATGAACCAAAACCTTAACAGATAGCTTTTTAGAATGTTTAGTGTAGTAACAGGCCTCTAGAGATACAGTCAAAATGGTACAAAGACCAAGATTCTATTACACTGGAGAATACCAAGGCATCAGCAATTGGGCACAGTGAGCACAGGCAACACAACTAAAACAGTATCTGTCAGCATCAAGCACAGTGAGAGGATGACAACTTTCCTGATAGTGTTAGAAATAACCACTTGACTGAAGTGAAGGGCATGAGTTTCACATGTTTGAACATGACATATTAACTGGGCAACTGTAGAACAGTAGGAGGGAGTGTAGTAGAGAGACAAGAGGGAGCAAGAGGGGGAAAAAAAAGAGGATATGGGTGTGTGTGTGTGTGTGTTGGGGGGGTTCCCCCAGGCTATGGTGCCATCAATGAGTTGTAGTGTTGATAATTCTGTTACTCCCTTCCATATCCTGCCAGCCAAGCACAGCTAAATGACAAAAGCAGGAGGCATTACTTGAAACAACAGAGCTTCTGGCCTCTCCTACTGCAAATAGTGCTTTGGTTCTGGATCTAAGGGTACATCCTTTCCTTGTCATCATATACAGACCAACTTACCTGTTGATGGTCAGGCAGGAGTGTTGCTATAGCTGACTTCCTGGTTGCATCCAGCATGTGATCTAATATGCTTTTTCATATCTAACATTTATTTCTGAGGAGAAAAGGAAGGGAGAGAGAGGGGAAAAAAGGGGGGAAGGGGGAAAGAAAAAGGGGCAAGGGGGAGGTGGTAGAGAAATGCAGGACACCTAGAGCGAGCTAAGACATATTTAGGATAGCAGCATCTGGAGTTTAGAGTTGAAAGGGATCAGGGAGATGTGGGTATAAATTACTAGTAATCAAGATATTAGAGAACACAACAGTTATTTCATTATGAGGTTGTTAGGAGTGCAGATTGTCATCTTGTCATACACAGTACAACTTTGGAATCTCTAGTATGATGATTAAAAACTCCAAACGCACTCTATAACTTTTTGATTAAACAGGTACTTAGTAAGGGGTGATTTCACTCACAGGTAGATTAGTCATCACTTGAAAATGTTAAACTTACCCAAATCAAGAAAGAAACGCATTAGGTCTGTGGTCATAGAAACATAGAAACATAGAATTTGACGGCAGATAAGGACCGCTTGGCCCACCTAGTCTGCCAATTTTCCTACCTAACAGATAAGCTGCAGACCCTAATTAACCAACAGCTTACTTCCTCCTACCCCCCCCACTAGGACTGCCTTATGTCTGTCCCATGCATTCTTGAATTCCCCCACTGTTCTTGACTCCACGACCTCCTCAGGGAGGCTGTTCCATGCATCCACAACCCTCTCTGTGAAAAAAATACTACCTCACATTACCTCTGAGCCATCCCCCTCTATCTTCAAATTGTGCCCCTTGTTCTTGCACATCTCTTTTTCTGAAAGATGCCACCCTCTTGGACTTTGTTGATTCCCTTGAGGTACTTGAAAGTTTCTATCATGTCCCCTGTCTCCCTCCTTTCCTCAAGGGTATACATATTAAGCTCCTTTAGTCTTTCTTCATATGTCTTCTGTTGCAGACCCTGCACCATTTTGGTTGCCCTCCTCTGGACAGCCTCCACTCTGTCTATGTCTTTGCAGAGATGGGTCTCCAGAACTGCACACAGTACTCCAGATGGGGTCTCACCAACTGTCTGTACAGAGGGATAACAACTTCCTGTTTTCTACTATTGATGCCTCTCCCTATGCATCCCAGTATCCCCAGCCTTCCTTACTGCCTTCTCACATTGCTTGCCCACCTTTAGGTCATCTGATATAATTACCCCCAGGTCCCTTTCCATTTTTACTGTTGTCAGTATCTCACCCCATTGTGTACTCTTGCCTTGGGTTTTTGTTTCCCAGGTGCATTACCTTGCACTTCTTTGCACTGAATCTGAGCTGCCATACATTTGACCTTGCCAAGTTCCTTCTCATCCATTCCACTCCATCTGGTGTATCAACCCTGTTGCAGATCTTTGTGTCATCTGCAAAGAGACATACTTTTCCTTCCAGTTCCTCTGCAATGTCACTTATAAAGACATTAAAAAGGACCGGTCCCAGTACTGAACCCTGCAGTACCCTGCTAGTAACCCTCCTTTCTTCACTGTGGACTCCATTTACTACTACCCCTTTGCGTCCTGTTGTCTAGCCAATTTTTTATCCAGGCTACCACATTGGAACCCACTCCAAGGCTGGCTAACTTGTGTATTAATCTTTTGTGAGGGACTATATCAAATGCCTTGCTAAAATCTAGGTAAGCCATGTCCACTGCCCCAACCTGGTCTACTACTTTGGTCATCCAGTCAAAGAAATCTATTAGATTTGTCTGACACAACCTTCCCATCATGAATCCATGCTGCCTTGGATCCTGTGCCCCACTGGCCTCTAGGTACTCAACAATTCTTTCCTTCAGAAGTGATTCCATCATTTTACATACCACTGAGGTCAAACTAACTGGTCTGTAGTTTCCTGCCTCTGTCCTGCTCCCACTTTTGTGAAGAGGAATCACATCCGCCCTCCTGCAGTCCTCAGGTACCTCCCCATCCTCCCATGAGTTGTTAAAGAGAGTAGTCAGCGGTATCATTAGTTCTACCTTTAGTTCTTTTAGAATTCTTGGGTGAATCCCATCAGGCCCCATTGCTTTGTCCACCTTCAATTTTATTAGTTCTTTCAGAACCCTTTCTACTGTAAATGGACTGGTATCGACCCTAATCTTCAGAGAGTTTCTCTTGTTTGGTTTAAGTACCTCCCCCTCCTCTTCCTTTGTGAATACTGAGCAGAAATATTCGTTCAGTATCCCTGCTTTTTCATTGTCACCCTCTACCCACATTCCCTCCCCTTTCTTAAGCCTCAGTATCCCTCCTTTGGTCTTTCTTCGCTCCCTAATGTACCTATAAAAGGTCTAATCCCCCTTCTTAACAGAGTTGGCTAACCTTTCCTCGGTTTGGGCCTTTGCTATTCTGACTGCCTTCCCAGCCTCTTTCTGCTTTAGCTGATAAAGTTCTCTGTCCTTCTTCTTCTGTGTTTCCTTATATTTCCTGAATGCTATCCTTTTCTCCTTAACCTTCCCTGCCACCTCTTTTGAGAATCATAGCGGTTTTTTCCTTCATTGTGTTTTGTTGATTTGCTTTACACAAAGACTTGTTGCCTCCGTGATGGCTGTTTTGATTACTCTCCATTGTTCCTCCACCCCTCCTTCTTGCCTGTTTGCTAGTGCTTTTCTGAGGCACTCTCTCATTTTCCCAAAGTCAGCCCTCCTAAAGTCCAATACTCTTGCTTTTGTGTGGCTTGATTGCATGACTGTGTTTATCGTGAACCACACTGTTTGGTGGTCGCTTGTTCCCAGATGGCTACCCACTTCTAAATCTGAGATTCTTTCTCCGTCCCCATTTGAGAGTACCAGGTCTAAGATTGCTCCCTCCCGAGTGGGTTGCAATACTAGCTGTCTGAGGCATGCCCCCTGTAGGGCATTAAGAATGACCCTGCTCTTGGATGTGCCTGCAGCAAAGGTGCTCCAGTTAACATCTGGCATATTCAGGTCCCCCATCAACAATATCTCCCCTTTTTCTGCCATTTTAAGGAAGCCTTCTATCATTTCCTTGTCCATTCCCTCCCCCTGAGATGGGGGTCTGTGTACAACCCCCATGCGGATTGTGGTACCATTTCCTGTCTCCAGGGTGACCCAGAGTGTCTCATCTGCTCCCTGTTTACTCTTTAGTTCTGTTGCTTTGATCCCTTCCTTTACATAAAGAGCTACTCCTCCTCCTCTTTTACCCTCCCTGTCCCTCCTGGTCTTGGATGTTTGGTCTGACGCAGTACATACAGTTGTTACTTAGAAAGCAACTTAGAAAATTAAACGTAACTAATCAGAATAGTTACATATTTTAAAGTAAATAATACTAAGGTGAATGAATCTGCAGTTAAATCGGTGGCTTTTCCCTGTGCCATGACCTGGAAGGAAGCTTAAGACCTTAGATGCACTTCCTTTGCACTAGTCTCACAAGAATACTTGTGAGAGTGACAATGTCATTTAAGGGTAATAGTTGGCATGGTCAAACAGCAATATCAAACAAACTGAATATGTATAATTCTTTCTGAAGGGTTTCCCTGTGATTGTTCCTCTGAACCAGGATTAGACAAGCAGCCAGCATTTGGAGAGGGCCCCCTCTCTTGACTTACACTCCTTGTTCTCTTCTTTGGATTTAAGACTCTTCTGGCAGGTAACTTTGTGAAGACCGAGGTGGAAGGGGTTTGACCTTCTGAAAGTTTGATGTTGGCTGCACTTGGGTCTAACAGTTTCAGCACAGGACACATGCACTTCCTGGTTACAGGCTTAAAAGGAAGGTCTGATGTGTTGAGCCTTGAGTCTTGTTAAGTGGAGCAGGACTGATTATCAACAGATGCAGTTTGAGTGGTAGGAGGTTGTAAGTGTGGAGCGTGGCTAGCAGCAGGAGCACGAGCCATACATTTAATTTATGCCCCTTTTGAAAATGGTAGTTGAGAGTTGTATCGTGGTGTGGCTTGATCCAAAAAAAGTAACTGCCAAACATTATCTGGAGAGTCGCACATAGTACATGCTCCCCCATTACATGAAACTGCCAGTGATGCTGGCTATTTCATGAAATAAGACTACCATCTCTTTTGTAATTCCTTTCTGACTTCATTAAACTCCTTGTGTCTGTTAACAGTTTCTGTTGCAAAGTCCTAATACAGATAGATACGTTCCCCTCTCCAAAATAGCTGCCCTTTCTCTCTTGATAATTTTAAAATCTCCTTTGTAGAAAATCTTAGAAAGTTCACTATTACAGGTTGTGGTCTGCCACTGTTTTGAGGGTGGGGGCTAGAGAGTGAGGTGGTCTCTTAAAATCTAGTGGCCATTGCCATTGTTTTTGGAGTAGCTCAACAAAAAACTGCTGCAGAAAGGAGTGCGTGTCCTTTCCTTCTGTTCCCTCTAGTAGTCCTACAATTCTCAAATTATTCCTACGACCCCTATTTTCTAAGTCTTCCACTTTTTCCAGCAGGAAACTGATTTGTTTGATTTGTGTTTTAACCATATCTTCAGTAGAGTATGCTAGATCTTCTACGGAGCTTAATTTATTTCCTGTCATTTCTCCTGTCTCTTGATCTCCACAGTTTCAGCTTCTGTTCTGCCTATTGGTATCTTCATGTCTCTTATGTCTGTCTGGACATTTAACAGCATGCCTTTAATATCTGCTAGATTGCTTTTGTGATTACCTTTTCCATGGGATAATGAGACACTAGGTGCTTTGTTTGGCATACGCCGACTTTCGTTGGCAGGTTTCCCTCCAAGCAGCACCATTGAGTAAACGGGAGTTTTTTCTTCTTTTGTTTTTGAAGATCATAAGAAAAAACTTTAAAATGAAGAAATGTGCCCCGGTTTTGGTATCACCACAAAGCCAACTTTAGATCTAACGAATAAAACACTTTTTAGGCGGAAATTAATATTATGAATGCAGAAAAAGGATGCTTAAAACATAGTGCTAACAGAGTTACCCACTACACCACCATTCTCGTTAGCACCAGCACACGCTCCCTCAACTATAGCCACTAATGAGACAGGTCTATATGATCAGTGTAGCTGCTGCAATAGGGGCTGAATTAATGTGCTTACTGAAGAGTGCTGTCTCCATATAGCGATATAGTGTAGCCCAGAAGGATGGGACTGAAGTGCATAAATCTAATCAGCTGTAGCCCCTGGCGAGACAGGTCTGCATGAATGGTGTAGTTCCTGCAATAGGGGTTAAACTGAAGTGTTTACAGTAGAGTGCTGTCACTATATAATGATACAGTGTAGCTTGAATGAGTGGGACTAGATTGGAGCCCTAGTGTGTTATGTGTGTAAATTCTGTCAGGATCAGAGCCACTGATCCCTACCCGCTAGGCTGAGACCATCAGACTACGACACCAAGCTGCAGGTGGAATTATAGCTCTCTTGACCACTGCTTCCCAGGCATCATGATAAAATAGTCAGGTACAAGGATATGAGATTGTAAGTTGCTATACTTGGCCTGTGTGGCATTCCTGACTTTAAGGTTATGAAAGTCCCCTGTCTCTTCCTATGGGAACATGATTAGTTAAGTGATATGGAGGAGGGTCAGTGTCACTGCCGGGAGCACTGCAGTAGGGGATCCAAGAGGCCACTGGCTGTAGCTGACTGTGGGTGTCCCAGCAGAGTGGCCACTATATAGGGACCATTCGAGGGTTATAGTATTATCTACAAGAGAATGGTGTGGATTGAAGTCAGCCATGGCAGGATGCAGGGTGGCCACTAGCAGGGGCCACATGAGCATTCCCAACACATTAGTCTATCAATTGGGGATGAATAATGGTAAGTGTAGCACTCATGATAGCGTGTGACATCCAGTGGTTCTCTACACCCTGCTGACAGTGGTAAATGTACATATGTATTGTTTGGGTGGTTAGTGGTGTGTGCATGTGCTGTCATATGGCACGTCATATTCATGCTTCTACACTGACTGACCCTGCTGCCCATGGTTGGTGTCAGTGTTACCACTGAATGGCCTTCTGGACCCAGCACTGCACCCTGAGGTAAAGGGTGGGCATGACAGTTCCCATAGGCAGGGACATATGCATATACATATATACGGGTAAGTGTCTCTACCTGCCAGCTTGTATGGCAGGCCAGTAGGGGATGAATATGCCCTATATTTCTTTCTTGACAGCCCGCTATTGTCTGTGGGTCCATGAAATAGGGTTTCAACACCCATACATTAGGAAAACTACACTTATATACATATACAATTCACTAAATGGCTGCTTTCCCTGGTTGCTTGTCCACGAGACTGAGATGGCAGCAAAAATTACTGTTCGGATTAGCTTCTGGTGGGCATGCAGTTTAGCCGGCATCTGTAAAATAAGGCATTTGAGTTTCTCTCCGTATATAGTTTCCACACCGTGGCCTGATAGTTAATAAGTATAACTGCATTTGTATGCTGTATGTGGCATGAATTCCTCAGACACAGCTGTCGTATAGGGACGGGTCATGCATATGTGACCTTTTAGTCCCCTACCAACATGACATTGGCCGAACAGTGCACGTGCAACATGCAATGCATCTGCCCTTCCTGAGCTCCACTGCACGCCTGTGTCTTGATGTAAACACATCTGTAGCTCTGTGCTTTGGCCAAGAAGAAGGGCAGTCCTAAAAGTCTGACTTCTAAATGGGAGGATTCACTATCAAACCTACTTGCTAACTAAAAAGGCACTTCTCTGGCTCCTGCCTTCTGGTGTTACAAACTTACTCAACCCCTCTTGCAGCTCCCAGCACATGCATAGCTCAGTCAACCAACTCTTCTCTGTCCCAAGATGCCGGACTACACAAGGGCAGTGATCGTTTGCATATAGAGCACCACTATGGTTTAATGTGCTGCCCAGTGATATCTCTTCCTTACCAAAATTGGGACCATTTAAAGGCACTCTTCGTCAGCATCTTACAACTAACAGTTCCCGTGATTGTTTCTACTGACATGACACTACCTCAGCAGTACTGACACATCCTTGAGTACCGACTTCTTCCCCTTTCTCTGCGAATGATCACTTTCACCCTAACCGCTCTGCCCTATTTCCTGCCTCCTTACCTGATCCTTCTTTCACCTCACCCTCCACCTTCTTTCCACTGTTTATCTTCACTTACCTGAACTTTGTTCACCCAAATCTACCTATACCTATTTGACAAAGCACCTTGGGCTGCCTCCTTTTATTAGGTTTTTTTTTTTATTTCCTTCCAATTCATAATTTTAATTTTACTTGCAATGTTAATGTCATATTGTCATTTTAAATACTTTCATGTCGAAATTTTATGTAATACCATCCGTTGTATGTCTGTCACCCTTCCCACTAATGTGGAATCTTTGTAAAAGAGCTGTTATGTGCTCAAAAGTATTGTAATCTGAGAATGAATAAATAAATAAATTCTAGGCTGGATGATGATGGTAGGATAGATGGCACCAATGGCATCAGAGCAGTGTCGAGGTCATGGCACAGTGCGTGAGCTTGCTCCCCAAGGCTCCCTACACTATAAGTTAGGGAACTCTAGTCTCTGTCATCCCAGCCTGGATCATAAATAGTAGACATACACATGGATCTGTGATATCACCAGCACATATTTTTCTTCTTTATCCAAGCTACACCATGTCTGACACCATAGTTCCAACCTCTGCCAGATCAACATGTACACATGAGTCTTGCAAGCAGCAGCACAAATTACGGTTCTCTTCGGTATGCATGTTACACTAGCTCTGATATAGTGATTCCCATTTCCATTTTTTTTATTTTATTTATTGAAATGTTTCACCAGGAGGGCACACTGAACAACAATTTGCTCGTCTCACGGTACAACCTGGGGGGAGGGGTAACATAGGGTTGTGAAGGATGATCAGTTACAATAGTATGAGGGTAGTACAAACAATACAACATTGTAAGATGGTGCAACAGTTGGAACACAAAGTATTGTGCAATAAACAGTAGTGGAACATTGGGTAAATTATAATACATGTCCAAAATCATACAAAAGAACATATAAATGTACAAAACAGTAATAATGCGATAGATCCATTTATAGTGCATGAGTGTACCAGGACCAGGCTCGAGGTAGTACGCAAGTGCTGTTGGAGTAAAAAGGATAAGGTAAGGTTATGCACACTGGTGACCCAGAAGGGCAGCTGGAGAAGAGAGGGGGAGAGGCAAGAACTGAATAAGAGGAGGAGGGGTAGCCATTTCTTGATTTCACCCATCAGGATGTTGAGAACCCTGCCAGGGGGGTCACAGTAGGAAGGTAGAAATAGGTAATAAGGTGGGTTAAAGCAGGAGCAGCTGAGGGAAAGTTAATTGTGTAGGGCAGAGGTAAGGGAGTAGTTGGAGGAGGAGTGTTGTATTTCAGGGGTCAGGGAATTCCAGATTTTAGGGAAACGATGGGCAACACCAGTCTGACCGATGAGGGTGGAGCGGCGAGGGACCATCAAGTTGCAGGCGTTGTTTGATCTGAGAGAGAGTGGGTGGGGGGAGGTGGAGTGGAGAGAGAGAGGATGAGAGATAGGAGAGAAGCCCCCGAGCCAGAATTTGGAGGTTAGTTTGGCACAGTGAGAGATGCGTCTGTGAGATAGTGGAAGGAAGGTTAGAGAGTGATAGAGTTCACAGTGGTGGGAGTGGGAAGGGGAGTCAAGAGCAAAGTGGCAGAAGGAGCTAAAGAGTGTCCAACTTGGTCAGGGAAGATTTGGGAGCAGCACCATAGACTACGTCACAGTAGTCAAAGATGGGGAGTATCATCTTCTGGACAATTTCACGCCTCGCAATCAGTGGGATGCAACTATGATTCCTGTACAGAGCACCAAGCTTGGGGTGCAGTTTCTTCAGGATAGCATCGATATGCACAGAGAATTTGAGGTACTGGTCCAGCCAAACCCCCAGATATCTAAATGAGGAGGTGTCCTCCAAGATGGTCCCATTAAGGGTATGAAAGTTGGGTAGGGCCGGAAGCCTACAGAGTCTCTGCCTGACACCAAAGGTCATTGAGACTGTCTTCTTGGCATTTAGAAAAAGCTGGTGAGAAGCAAACCAGAGCTGAACTTGGTTGAAGTCATGCTGTAAGCTGGTTTGCACAGCAGCAGAATTTTTGCTGGAACTGTACAAAACAGTATCATCAGCATTCATGTGGATAGAAGAGGATGAGCAGGCTATGGGAAGATCATTAAGGAAAATGGAGACGAGTAGGGGACCAGGCACTAAGCCCTGAGGGACACTAGTATTGATGGGGAGTGGAGGGAAGAAGGAATCAAGGATTCTCACCAATTGGGTTCTGCCAGTGAGGTAAGATTTAAACCAGTTGTTGGCTGACGGAGCAAGGCCAGCTGAGGAGAGTAAATCAAGAAGCAAGGGATGCGAAACAGTATCGAAAGTTTTGGCTAGGTCGACAAAGATGGCCGAGGTGATCAGGCCATCATCCATCCCTGAAAGGATGGAGTCAGTAAGCCTGAGGAGGGAGGTGGTTGTTGAGTGGTTCTTCTGAAAACCAGATTGGAAGGGGGTGAAGAAGGAGGAATCAGAGAGGAAGGGTGATAGTTGAGAGAGAACTAAATGTTCTTAAAGTTTGGCAAGGGTAGGAAGAAAGAAAATGGGGTGATAGTTGCCAGGAGAGGATGTGTCACAACCCTTGGGGAGAGGAAGGACTACAGCGTGTTTCCAGGATGAGGGTACTTGGGCAGAAATAAAGGACAGTTTAAGGATTAGGGAGATAGGATAAGCAATTGCAGGAGCAGAAAGGTAAAGGAGTTTAGGATCAAGCGCCTCTAGTGAGGAACCTTTAGAGGGGTTGAGGGATAGGAGAGCATTAAGAGCTTCATCAGAGGAGATAGTAGAAAAGAAAAATGGGGATGCCAGATCACTAGCTATACAGCCCTGTACTTACAATTCGCACAGATTATGAAGCTCTATGTATGCAGTATAACCCCCTATCCAACACAGTGCTCTGATGTTTTGCCACAACAGTAGAAGTCATTTAGCTCTGTATTTGTAATGAGAGATAGTTTAGCACAGAGGAGACAGCCACTTAAAGAGGGGCTGAAGCTAGTGGAACTGCCACACCCAGACCACCAGTGTTGGAAGTCCCACTGAAGCACTAGGATGATGTGCTAGGAATTTGGTGCAGCTGAGCAGTCTGTGAGTGTGCTGACTGCAGCTGCTATGTGGGAGCTGCATGGGTGCTGACCTTCTCTTCCACTCGGGCTGGGGTGTGACTGAAGCATGAGAGTGTTCTGAGAGGCACCAATAATGAATAACATTTGTACATGCTGTACAGCATCTATTTAGGAGGGGAAACTTTAACAGAGACTCTGTGTGATGTAGACAGCCAGCTCTGAGTGCTCTGAGTGCTGTATTAATTTATTTTATTACATATAAAATATGTGATGGGAAGGTCAGTATGAGGAAACTACAGTCTTGCTGAACCAAACATAACCCCCCCCCAGGGATAAGTTCAAAGGACAGGAGGTATTTTAAACTGCAGATATCTGGGGTGCAATTACCTTGTCAATTTGCTTTCATCCCAGGAAATAAGATTAGCCATTCATAATTCCCTCAGGGAAAATCTTTTGGCTTGCAATAGTTGTCAGGAAGAACTTGAGAGGAAGGGGTGTCAGAGAGAAGCCAGAATGGACATTGAAGAGAGGTTGATGTCTGGGCCAGGGAGGACCCAGATGAATTTGGAAGGTCCAATATACATTCCCGAGGAACCCTTGAATTACATCAGAGAGGCCTTTGCGGTGTAGATTCCAAGGCCCAGATGGGATTAAAGAGGCAAATACACTTTTGCTTTGAATACAGTGACTTAGATCAAAGAAACTTTTGAGATGTATGTGTAAGAGAGCACAAACTGGTTTTGTCTGGTTAACCTGTGGAGAGAAAAGTCAGTGAGGTCACCTATTATGTTTTTTAAATATTTTATTTGGACATCCTGTATTGTAACATATAACTTTTAATACACCAAAGCAGAGTTTAATGATCTCAGAGAGGAGTCCGGCTCAGGACTGCTTTTATCCAACTAAGCAAACCTTAGAGACACACAAGACAATATTTCTGACTGAGAGAAAAGAGACCATCAAAGCACTGAAGTAAGAACCTTAGACAAGATTAGTCTGAAGTTATTAATTGTATGAACTGCATTTTTACCTGTTTGTTTTAAGGCTGTATGTGTTGGTATATATATATTTGTTCTGTATTTATTGTTCTGTTTTGATATTTTAAAGTAAAGAGATTTTACAATGGAAACTGTCTGGAGTGCCTTGACATTTCTTTTTATTTTAAGTGGAGCTTTAAAAGGTTATAAGTTACACTGGGTATGAGCTTATGGTATACCAAACTGGGAAATAGATAGAGTTCTCTAAAAGTCTTGCATAGAGTTCTAAGGGTTCATTTGAAAGACCTGGTTGGGTGCCCGTAGGCAAAGATATCTGGCCCCCCAAAGACAGAATTATCTGAGCCTGATAATTGGGTACGCTAACAAGAGGTTATCAGTTTGAATCCCTCCAGAGCTTGAGACTAAGGTGACTTGAACCCACAAAACAGACAAGTGGGTTATCTTGTTCTGTTCACTGTACACAAATCATAATCTCAGAGGTTGGCACTTTGGGAGTAGAGGGCTGACTGGCTGAGCGAGTTTGTGACAAATTGGTTGGCAGCAGTGGCATAAAAAGTTTGGTGGTATAAGCTTCATTGTTCAGTGTGTTAGCTTGAAACCATTCAGCTCACTTGGAAAAAAGAAAGGCAGTGTTTTATTTCAAAAAGAAAAAGAACTATATCCCTTGACTTACAGTTAAGTTCCCGCCCATTTTATTTTTTTTTTCTGAAGAGCCAGTCAGAATAGTATTAGTAGTGAGGGAAGAAGAAAATGGCTTCCGACTACAGCAGGCACACTGTAGATTTCTTAAAGCAGTTGTGCAGGGACAGGGGAGTCCCATTTGGGGTGAAAGCCAGTAAGCAGAACCTCATAGAGGCCCTGACAGTAGCAGATACCCAGAGCAGGGAGTCACAGAGCATGACTGAAAGGGACCAGACCTCAAGTGTGGCAGAACTAGTGGCCAGTGAGGGGTCCCGAGCCAATAAGGCGGACAGCAGGGCCACCATCAGTGAAGGGCTACAGCAGCAAGGGAAGGTCACCAGTATCCTGAATCCAGAGGTACTCAAGCTGCAAATTGAGTTGCGGAGGATGGAACTGGAGGCACAGCGACAACAGAGGGAGGTGGACCATGAGACAGAGTGACAACAGAGGGAGACAGACTGTGAGGCAGAGCGAAAACAGAGGGAGGCGGACCGTGAGGAATGTGAGCACCAGCGAGAGGCAGAGGAGAAGAGAGAGCAAGAACACAGAGCTGGAGAGGAGAGGAGAGGAGAGAGGAGTGCCAGTGGCAACACGAACTGAAGAAGCTACCACTCCAACCAGCGGCACCAGGGCAGGTAAGTGGTTTGGGTTTAACTGGGACTGCAGGGCTGGGTTACAAATTGAACTCCAAATTAATAGCTGAGTTTAAGGAAGGGGAAGATATGGACACTTTTTTTAATTCTTTTGAAAAAGTTTGTATTCAGGCTAAAATTCCTAGAGGGTCCTGGAGCTTCGAGCTATCTCCGCTACTTACTGGAAAAGCTCAGGATGCATTGGGTCAAATGGACAATGAAGATAGCAATGATTACAGAAAGCTAAAAACTGCACTGTTAAAAAAGTTTGAATTAACTGCTGAAACATATAGAGCTAAATTCCGTAAGCTCAGGAGAGGCCCCGATATGAGCTATGAGAAGCTAGCCACGAAACAACGTCAGTTTTTAAAATGTCGGTGGGAAGGAATTGAGGCACACACTGTTGATAAAATTGAAAATGCGATTTTATTAGAACAGTTTTATTGGGCATGCCCAGCAGAGTTAAAAACCTGGCTAGAGGACCGAGATCCAAAAACAGTGCAAGAGGCTGCTGAACTCTTGGACCGCTATGCCAAGAGCAGACCTGCTCTGAGAGCGAATGGGGAGAGTGTGGCAGCACAGAAAGGGAAAAGTGCACCTTCAGGGCAGCTAAAACCCTCACTGCCTCCACCGAAACCAGTTAACCCCAAGTTTCAAAGAAAAGATTTCTCTGAAGTAAGAAATGTTTGTTGGTTATGTAAAGAAACTGGGCACATTGCCAGACAGTGTCCAAGAAGGGCAAGCAATAATACACAAAGTAGTACCAGAAAGGAAGTGGGTTGTTTGTGTGTCTCTGGAAGCATGCCAGTGAACATGAGGGAACACATGCACCCAGTCATGGTAAATGGCGTACAGACACAGGGGTTAAGGGACACAGGGGCATCCCTGACATTGGTAAAAGGGAATCTGATACAGCCTGGTCAGCTTATACCCAATAAATATGTGACTGTACAGGACTTTGAGGGTGAAGAGAAAACATTGCCACTGGCCAGTGTTCTCCTGGACTGGGGTGAAACTGGGGGAACTGTGCAACAGGTGGCTGTAGCTAACACATTAGCAGTGGATGTGATCCTGGGTAACAATCTCCAGGGGGGGGTGGTATGTGCAGTTACCTGTAGTCAAGCAGACAAGGAAAACTGTAGTTCCCTGAGCCCCCCAGAAGCCACTGGGGAAGATACTGAGAGGCTGGTTCCCCAGCCTGTGTCTCCAGAGAGGGAGACTGATAAAAAGGGGGTAGAAATTTCCCCAGGAGCAAGTAACCACCCAGCTACAAAGAGTTACTCCAAAGAGGGAGGGGTGATCCCTTGTCAGAGGGTAGGCATTGACAGTGATCCTGAGGGCCCTGACACTAGTGCTAGGGACCCTAGTTTAGCGACTGAATGGGACCTGTCCCATGCCTTGGGAAGGTGTGAGGGGCCCGCAGCTGCTCAGAGAATTGACCCTAGTTTAGAGATGCTGAGGGCTTGGGCAGATTCGGACAGTGCACAGGGAGGTGACGGCAGACACAAGGTTTATTGGGAAAATGGACTTATGTATACACAGGCCGTACAGACAGAGGGAGGGATGCTAGGCAGGCAACTTGTCATTCCCCCGGGATCTCGTAAGCAGTTGCTCAAGGTTGCCCATGATATTCCGTTGTATGTTCATCTGGGAATTGTGTGCACAATGCAGCGATTGGCCCAGAATTTCTACTGGCCTAACTTCACCCAGCAGGTGAAGGAGTAATGCAGGTCTTGTCACCGGTGCCAAGAAATAGGGAAGGCGGGCAAGAAAACCCAAGCTGCCCTGATCCCCTTGCCCATAGTGGAGGAGCCATTCCAGAGTGTGGGAATGGATATTGTGGGGCCTTTAAATACCCCCAGCTCCTCAGGGAAAAGGTTCATCCTGACTGTGGTGGATTATGCCACCAGGTACCCAGAGGCAGTCACCCTTTCCTCACTGAGGACAGACAAAGTGGCAGATGCCTTGCTTGGGATTTTCTCCCGTGTTGGATTTCCACAGGAGGTAATCACCGATCGAGGGGGTTCCTTCATGTCGGACTTAATGAAATGTCTATGGAAGAAGTGTGGGGTGATGCAGAGATGCACGACACCGTATCACCTACAAGCCAATGGGCTTGTGGAATGCTTCAATGGTACCCTAAAGTCAATGCTCCGGGCGTTTGCTGAACAGCATTGGAGGGACTGAGAGAAATACCTTCCCCACCTGTTGTTCGCGTACAGGGAGATGCCCCAAGAGTCAACAGCATTTTCCCCCTTCAAACTCTTGTATGGACGCCGGGTACGTGGGCCCCTAGACTTGATCTGGGAAGACTGGGAAGGCAAGCATGCCACCCAGGGAACACCCATTGTGGATTACGTCCTAAGGTTTAGGGAAAGGCTGAAGGAGCTTATGAGGACAGCCCAGAGCAACCTGGCAGCTGCCCAAAAGAAACAAAAGGTATAGTACAACCGTAGAGCCAGAGCTTGCTCATACATGGTGGGTCAGGAAGTCATGGTCCTTATTCCAGTCCAGAAAGACAAGCTGCAACCTGAGTGGGCAGGACCTTACAAAGTGGTTAGGAAGGTAAATGATGTAAACTACATTGTAGAGTTATCTGACCATAGACAGACAGCAAGGATGTACCATGTCAACATGATGAAGTAATATGCAAATAGGGCTGACGTGGTGTTCGCAGTGTGTAGTCATGGGGAGGGGACGGATGAAGGATACCCCCTTCTGGACTTGCTGGAAGAGAGTAAGCAGGAGTCCTCTGTGGGGGCAGTAAAACTGTCTCCCCAGCTGACCCCAGGCCAGATCCAGAAAGTGAGGGCGGTTTTAGCAGACTTTGACCCCTTGTTTAGTGCCAAGCCTGGACTAACATGCTTAGCAACACACGATGTGGAGACAGGGACACAGACGCCCATACGGTGGACAGCATATCGGGTGTCAGAGGCTGTCCAAAAGGACATTAGGAGGGAAGTGGAGGAGATGCTGGGTTTAGGAGTAATCCAGAGATCTCACAGTCCCTGGGCCTCACCCATAGTCCTTGTACCCAAGCCAGATGGCTCAACTCGTTTCTGTGTAGACTATAATAGACTGAATGCAGTCACGAAGTCAGACGCCTACCCGATGCCCCAGACAGACGAACTCCTGGACAAGTTGAGGGGGCCACCTACCTTACGACCACTGACCTGACAAAGGGGTATTGGCAGGTAGAGTTGACAGACAGAGCTAGAGAGAGGTCAGCCTTCATCACTCTGATAGGCTTATTTGAGTTCAAAGTAATGCCTTTTGGAATGAAGAACGCCCTGGCCACTTTCTAAAGGTTGGTGAACCAGGTGTTAAATGGTACTGAGGAGTATCTGTGGCATACCTGGATGACATTGCCATCTTCAGTACCAGCTGGGAGGAACACCTGTTATGCCTTAGGGAAGTGCTGGGCAGAATACAGAGGGCCGGGCTCACTGTCAAAGCTGAGAAGTGCCAGGTGGCCATGGGAGAAGTGGCATACCTCGGACATATGGTAGGCCGGGCACAGCTCCGTCCTAACCAGATAAAAATAGAGGTAATACAGGCATGGCCCAGACCAGAAACTCAGAAGCAGGTCAGGAGTTTTCTTGGGACAGCAGGGTACTATCGAAAATTTGTACCAAATTACAGTGCCCTGGCTGCTCCCCTATCTGACCTGACAAAGAAACGGATGCCCAAGAAAATTACCTGGGGTCCAGCCTGTGAGGAAGCCTTTACCAACCTGAAGGAGGCACTGTGCAGTGCTCCTGTTTTGACAAGTCCGGACTATGGCAAAACTTTTATAGTTCAGACGGACACCTCAGAAATGGGTATTGGGGCAGTACTAAGCCAGACATCCAGCAAAGGAAGGGACAAACCCATAGCCTACCTGAGCTGAAAGCTGCTTCCCAGGGAACAAGCATACTCCATGGTGGAAAAGGAGTGTCATGCCCTAGTGTGGGCCCTAAAGAAATTGGAGCCATACTTGTATGGGCAGCCTTTTGTGGTGCAGACTGACCACAACCCCCTGGTTTGTTTGACGCAGATGGGGAAAAACAATGGTAGACTGCTCAGATGGAGTCTTGCTTTACAAGGGTATGATTTGAAAATCGTACATAGGGCCAGAGCCAAGAATCAGAACTCAGATGGATTGTCTAGGATCTATGAGGAGTGAACTGATTTGGGAAGCTCATCCTATGTAGGGGATGGATCCCCCAAATTCAGTCTAGGTAGGGAGGAATATGACGTAGATAGCCAGCTCTGAGTACCCTGAGTGCTGTATTAATTTTTTTTATTACATATAAAATATGTGATGGGAAGGTCAGTTTGAGGAAACTACAATCTTGCTGAACTAACATATAACCCCCGGGATAAGTTCAAAGGACAGGAGGTATTTTAAACTGCAGATATCTGGGGTGCAATTACCCTGTCAATTTGCTTTCATCCCAGGAAATAAGATTAGCCATTCATAATTCCCTCAGGGAAAATCCTTTGACTTGCAATAGTTGTCAGGAAGAACTTGAGAGGGAAGGGTGTCAGAGAGAAGCCAGAATGGACATTGAAGAGAGGTTGATGTCTGGGCCAGGGAGAACCCAGACAAATTTGAAAGGTCCAATATACATTCCCAGGGAACCCTTTAATTACATCAGAGAGACCTCTGAGGTGTAGATTCCAAGGCCCAGACGAGACTAAAGAGGCAAATGCATTTTTGCTTTGAATATAGTGACTTAGATCAAAGAAACTTTTGAGATGTAGGTGTAGCAGAGCACAAACCGGTTTTGTCTGGTTAACCTGCGGAGAGGAAAGTCAGTAAGGTCACCTATTATGTTTTTTTAAATATTTAATTTGGACATCCTGTATTGTAACATATAACTTTTAATACACCAAGGTGGAGTTTAATGACCTCAAAGAGGAGACCGGCTCAGGACTGCTTTTATCCAACTGAGCAAGCCTTAGAGACACACAGGACAATATTTCTGACTGAGAGAAGAGAGACCATCAAAGCACTGAAGTAAGAACCTTAGACAAGATTAGTCTGAAGTTATTAATTGTTGGAACTGCATTTTTACCTGTGTGTTATAAGGCTGTACGTGTTGGGATATATATTTGTTCTGTATTTATTGTTCTGTTTTGATATTTTAAAGTAAAGAGATTTTACAACAGAAACTGTCTGGAGTGCCTTGACATTTCTTTTTATTTTAAGTGGAGCTTTTAAAGGTTATAAGTAACACTGTGTATGAGCTTATGGTATACCAAACTGGGAAATTGATAGAGTTCTCTAAAGTCTTGCATAGGGTTCTAAGGGTTCATTTGAAAGACCTGGTTGGATGCCCGTAGGCAAAGATATCTGGCCCCCCGAAGACAGAATTATCTAAGCCTGATAATTGGGTACGCTAACAAGAGGTTATCAGTTTGAATCCCTCCAGAGCTTGAGACTAAGGTTACTTGAACCCACAAAACAGACAAGTGGGTTACCTTGTTCTGTTCACTGAACACAAATCATACGCTCAGAGGTTGGCACTTTGGGAGTAGAGGGCTGACCGGCTGAGTGAGTTTGTGACACTCTGTAGTCCAAATATACTGGGCGAGGGATAGAGGTTCTAGTCTGTCTCACTAAGAGATGATATTCATTCATGCTAAATAGAGTGATGAAGCCTACAAGTCTACACCAGCTAAGCCATTGGAGTAATGCTTTTAAGCCACATGTTTGTAAAAGTAGTAGACATAATGAGGATAATCAATTCAATGTCTGATCCTTTGGCCTAAATGTTGCCTGCCCCCCCCCCCCCTTCAAGTGAGGCAGGGGAGAAACCAAGTCACTAAGAAATTTCAAGAGATGGAATGCTTAGATCACAAGTTGATTCAGTACTATAGTACTTCTAGTCTCTCTGCTCTATGCCACACACTGAGCTGTAGCATTAGTGTGGAGGAATAATAGACTTAAATGTATCCCTCTAATAGGACTGCTGTGTTCTGCCAGTCTCACTTATTCCTGTTCTCCCTTGGACTACTGCCAATTATCTGTTAGATGTCTGGTATGGGAAATGAGAGTGGGGGGGCTACATCGATTAGCATTGACAGCCTCTGATCCTGAACTCACTGCCTTTGAGTAGTAATCCATGTTTTTATGTGGCTCATGCTTCTGAGTGGTCCCTCCCAGTCTGAGGGCATGTGTAGGGCTGCACCCCTGGCCATTGTAGTCTGTAAGGGATGTCTACTAAAATGGCAGTCACAGGAGGGGACAATGCCTGTATATGTACTAAAGCAAGGACACAATGGTGCTGATGCGGTGGGGGCAATACCCTGTTGAACAATGCAAGGACAGACATAGTCAAGTGGAGGGTGCCCTCCATGCCCTGTAACTGCACAGAAAGAATAATGTGAGACCAGCCCAAAAAACAACACTGCTGGCTGACAACAGTGATAGCTGCTCATAGACAGTGAGTATAGTGGAGCTGCAGTAATGCCATTGCCATTCTTCTGAGGAAGTGAAGCTGCTCAGTGTTAGCAGCTAACACTCAAGATGGGTCCGACAACAAGAAAATGGAGTGGAATCACTGCAACCTGATCATAGCCAGCTCTTGGGAAGCAATGTTTGGGCTAAGTTATGTGGCTCTCTGGCCCTAGTTGAACACAGGATCTGGCTTTGTCAGGGGGAGTATGCTTTACCTAGTGATTCTCCCTTGGTGGGAGGTGGGAGGTGGAATGCCCATGGGACTAGAAGTGTGTTAGCTTCCTTCTACTGTAGTTCAGATCTAGCATGGGAGAGTGGAAGCAACCATTCTGTCAACTCTGCCATAGCTAATGAACTTGCTGTTACTTATGAATTAATGTGAGCTTGATACGGGTACTTGGGAGCGGTGTCTTCCATCCACGATGCCAAACTAGCTATTCATGGAACAGGCATTATAGATAGCCATGATAGGATAGGTATTGCCACAGGGTATAGCTTGCTATAAAGAAAAAAAGACAATCAGAATGGTGAGAGCTACTTAATTTTGGTCAATTCAAGCAGCAAAGTGCCAGTGCTAGTTCATGAAAACTGCCTACCTCAGCATGGGAGGCTAGCGATACCAGTGTATAGATAATTTAAGCTAACCAGTCAGTAAGCTGTAGATCAGCAAAGGCAGTTAACAGAACAACATTATTTACTTTCATAATAAAGGAATGGTAGGAGAAATAGTGTGCTAACTAGTAAGCTATATCCTGACAAAGGCAGTCAACAGAACAGCCTCATTTTACAAAGGAATAGTAGGAGGAATAGAGTGCTAGCTAGCAAGATGTGCCTTCACAAAGACAGTTAACAGAACAGCCTGATCTAGTTTCATAACAAAGGAACAGTAAGAGGAATAGAGTGCTAGCTAGCAAGATGCATCTTCACAGACAGTTAACAGAACAGCCTGATCTAGTTTCATTACAAAGGAACAGTAAGAGGAATAGAGTGCTAACTAGCAAGATGTACCTTCACAAAGACAGTTAACAGAACAGCCTGATTTAGTTTCATAACAAAGGAATACTGGGAAAAACTGAATAGTAGCTCACAAACAGCATGATCTAGCTTCACAAAAAAAGAAATAGTCATACGTATAGAATGACAGCTTCCCAAAACAGGCAAAAGTACCTAATGGCTTGAGTAAGGTTCATCTCATAAGGGAGGATTAATTACCTTACATAGTTGAATTCTCACAGCTGTAGAGCAGGAGTTGAGGTGAGTCACAGGATTTAAGAATGTATTGGATAGACACAAGGGAATCTTAGAAGCAAGAGGTGGGTGTAAACTGGAGTCCAAGTAGGGTCCCCAGTGGCACTATAGGTAGGGATTTTAGGGCAGACTGGGTGGGACAAGTGGTCCTTATCTGCCGACAACTTTTATGTTTCTATATTTCTATGAGTGTGTTGCAGTCTACTTTGATGCACTTGAAAAACTGAGGATTCTGGATGGACAGGGAGCAGGGGAGGTCTCCAAAAGTCTGGAAGTCACATGTGCATCATCAGCCTATCAGGTGAACATAACCCACAAGTAAGGATTGTGGAGGGCCATAGAGATATATGCACAATGCTAAGCACTATAGGACTAAATTATAGTTAGAAACATAGATATTGACAGCAGATAAGGACCACTTGGTCCTCCTAATCTGCTTATTTTCTCTACCTACTGTAACACTGCAGACCCTACTTGATCTCTGGCTTTACCCCTCCATTCCCTACTTCTAAGGTTCCCTTATGCCTATCCCATGCATTCTTGAATGCTGTTACCATATTAGCTCCCACCACCTCTGCTGGGAGGCAGTTCCAGGCATCCGCCGCTCTTTCAGTGAAGAAGTACTTCCTCAAATCTCTCCTGAGTCCCCCTTCCAGCTTCATAGCATGTCCCCTTGTTCTTGAGCATCTTTTTTTTCTGAAAAATGCTTCCCTCTTGAACCTTATTTATACCCGTGAGGTATCTGAATGTTTCTTTCATATGTCCCTCTCCCTCATTTCTTCCAGGGTGTACATATTGAGGTATTTCAGTCTCTCTTCAAAGGGCTGGTGGTGCAGACCCTGCACCATTTTAGTTGCCCTCCTCTGGATTGCCTCTACCCTGTCTATGTCTTTCTGGAGATGTGGTCTCCAGAACTGGACACTGTACTCTAGGTGAGGTCTCGCTAGTGATCTCTATAGTGGTAACACCACTTCTCTCTTTCTACTGGTGAGACCCCTTCCTGTGTACCCTAGCATCCTACTAGTTCTCCCCACTGTCTTACCATACTGTCTGACTACCTTTAGGTCATCAGATATGATTACCCCAGGTCCCTTTCCTGTTTGGTGGTGGTTAATACCAGCAACCCCCCATTTTGTACTCTGTCCCTGGGTTTCGGTGCCCCAAGTCCATGATTTTGCACTTCTTTGCACTGAAACTTAACTACTTAGTCCAAACAATTAACTCTTCAAAAAGGGACCATAATCCCCCTCTTCATTTAACCCTATGGGTTGGATGGTATTGAGACTCACCATCTGTCTTCTCCCTTTTTGGAGCAAGCAACAGATACTATTTCCACCTCTTTTTTGGGGTGGAACATGTTCAATGGCTATGAAGGTTAGTTGGTTCGGATCCAAGTTGTGTGTAGTGTTAAAGTGTTCACCTAGGGCACTTCTATTGCTGCCATTTACAATAGCTCTGATGTGCTCCAGCATATGTACTTTAAGAGGACGTACTGTACTGTACAGTACAGACTAAGTGATGCTTTTTGCAGGGGCACCATGCTATATACACAATAAAAGGTGTAGTCCACCAAAATAAATTGCCTAACAGTCATTTTCCTGTTATTGTTATGGTGTCTGTATACTGCACCTTCCTGGGCATAGCTGCACACATTGCAGTGGCCACACTTGTGAAACCCAAGTGGCTCTGAGGGTAGCCAATTCAGATGCGATTGCCTAGTTGCCACAAAGTAGCTATTTGTTAGCATTTTCCTTTGCTTTCAGCTTTGCAAAATGTCATACTGGGTTTATTACTCACTGCTTTTTTCAGGATGTTGTCACCCAACAGTACAGTACAGGCCAGTATCTGTAGACTATAATACCCACCCTCCCTGCAATACTGTTGTATTCTGTAGAAAATGTAACCAGATGTTCTGTGGTATTATTTCTATGTTTAGGTGTCAGCAACTTTCTACTATCACTGCTACGTGCTTTGTACAGGGCTGTGTGAAGAATTTTGTCTTCATATCCCTTAACCAAAAAATCTTCCTGTCATCTATGGGGCTTGTTTCTCAGATGTATCTGTGTTTGAGCAGTTCCTCCTGAATCATATGTATTGGCTATAAGGTATAAATTCAGTTATCCTATCGGGGTGTGAATTGTCTGCTTGTAAGACTGTGCTTGCTGTGATGGGTTTTCTATATTCAAGGCCCCTGGAATTCTGCGGTTCTGCGGTTGCGGAATTTGCTGCAGAATTTGCATCATGCCGCAGAATATATATAGTGCCACAGAATTCATTGTTTTTGGTGAATTTTCATATAAATATACTGTTTTTCCATAGTGTCAGGCATTCTTTCCCACCTCATTTATCCTGAAGCCCCTCCTCTATGTTCAGCATATGATGTCATCGATGACATCACATCATATTTAGCCAATGACAGGACTGCATTCAGCCAGAGAAATGAATAAATCATGCCACAGACATCACAAAATGCTGCCACAGAAGTCAAGGAGCCCTGCCGCAGAAATCAGAAAATTCTGCCGCAGAACACCAGGGGCCCTGTCTATATCCTATAGACCCCAACATCAGCCCTAGCATGGCACTAAGAATGACATCTAAAAAGTAAATGTTATTGCTATTTATTTCGGGAGTAAATGTTAAACTCTCACTAGTGGCATTAAGGTATGCCACAAACTCCTGTATGTCACTCATCACCACATCAGATGCAAAGATGTCATCAATAAAACAATACCATGAGGCCATCTGGTCATGGTATTTGCTGTTCCCAGGATCACAGATATATCTCTTCCCACAGGCCCATAAATAAATTAACAAAATGAGAAAATGAGAGTGGTGAGGGGCACCAAAGCAGGGATGGAGAAAAGCCTGGCTAGGGATATCCGGGGAGGGGAGGATTCCATAGATAGATAAGAGAGAAGAGAAAAGGGAGGACACAGATCAATAGGATTATGATTGAGGGGGGATGGGCTTAGGATGCAGGAGAACAGGCAGAGGTGCTAAATGAGTACTTTGCAAAAGTGAGGGGTCAGTCTCAGTCTGAGACCAAAGGATGGAAAGAGGCTAGGGTACAGGCTGGGCCAGACCCAGAAGGAGTAGGAAGATTGCATGAGGGAGTGGATTGGGAGGGTAAAATCACAGTGGAGAGGGTGAGGGAGGCCCTTCGGAAGCTAAAAACTGATAAGGCACCGGGCCGGATGGACTACATTCGAGGGTTATGAAGGAACTGGCGGAGGATCTGGCAGCTCCACTGGCTGCACTCTTTAACACCTCTCTGCAGATGGGATGGGTGCCACAGGACTGGGGCTTATGTAATGTCGATACATAAGGGGGGGTCTAGGGAGGAGATGGGGAATTATAGGCCTGTCAGTCTGACAGCTGTGGTAGGCAAAGGAATGGAGGGCTTTATCAAGGAGAGGCTTGGGAGGCAGTTGGAAAAGTTAGGACACCAGGATGATAAACAGTATGAATTCGTCCCGGGGAGATCATGTCAGTCCAACCTCATAGAGTTTTATGACTGGGTGACAGGGGCCTTGGATAGACATAGGCCGGTGGATGTCCTATACCTAGATTTCAGCAAGGTGTTTGATTCAGTGCCCCATAATGGACTAATAGCAAAAATGGGGGAGATGGGAGTGGGAAGACAGGAGCTCAACTGGGTTGAAAATTGGCTTTTGGGGCATTTACAGAGGGTAATGGTGAGTGGGATACTCTTCTCCCCCAGGAAGGTGATCAGTGGGGTCCCTCAAGGTTCAGTATTGGGACCACTCTTGTTCAATGCCTACGTCTCGGATATAGAGAGGGGGGTTAGAAATAGGTTGAGTCTCTTTACAGATGATTCAAAATTGAAAGCACTGGTGGATTGTGAAGAAGCAAGGGAGACAGTTCAGGGGGATTTGGATACCCTAGAGGGGTGGTCAAGGAGGTGGGGACTGAAATTTAATGCTGGGAAATGTAAAGTACTTCATTTGGGGGTCAAAAACCCGGGCCATGTATACAGGGGGGGGTCACACTGCAAGCCACATTGGGAGAAAGGGATTTAGGGGTGGTGGTAGACATTAAAATGAATAACTCTGAAAATTGTAGAAGAACTGCAGCCAAAGCAAATAGGATACTAGGCTGCTTAGCCAGGGGAATTATGTCCAGAAGGAGGGAGGTGCTCCTCCCTCTATATAATGCCTTGGTCAGGCTGCAGCTCAAGTACTGTGTACAGTTCTGGAGACCTCATTTGAAGAAGGACATAGCGCTGCTGGAGAGAGTCCAGATGAGAGTGACCAGGATGATTCAGGGCATGGAAGGGAGGCCTTATGATGAGAGACTGGAAGAGCTTGGGCTTTACACACTGAAGGAGAGGAGGGGCAGGGGAGACATGATTGAGGTTTTCAAGTATGTAAAAGGAATAATCAGGAGTGGAACCATGGAGCTGTTTAGACTTAAGAAGGGGGGAACAACCAGGGGACATGAGTGGAAGCTGGAGGGGGGAAATAACACAGGGGAACGTAGGAAGCATTTTTTTACTGAGAGAGTGGTGGAGCCATGGAATGCGCTGCCCGGAGGCTGGTGGAGGAAGGCACAGTGGAGGGCTTCAAGAAGGGGTGGGACAGGTACAAGGGGAAACTGAAACCAAAGAAGATCCTCTCAGGGGCTGGAGGGGTGGTAAGGTGAGCAGCTACTAGGTTGCTGGCTTTCGAGCAGACAAGACAGACCATTTGGCCTATTCTGCTGGCTTTTAGTATGTTAGCATGTTATGTTAATATGTTAGAAAGCTATAGAGGACCCCATTGCTGTTCCTTGTTTTTGTTATAATATGTCCAATTAAAAGCAAAGTAGTTTTTGTTTAGGATAAATTAAAGTGCCTGTAGGATAAAGGTAGTTGGTATGTTATTCCCACTAGAGGGCTGATTCAGAAAGTATGCCACTACTTCTAAGCCCGCCTTATGCTGGATACAAGTATATAGACTTGATACGTTGATAGTTAACTAGTGAAATTCTTGCACCCAAGTAAATGTGCTTGCTTTATTCAAGAGGTGCATTGTATCCCTCATGTAGGCTCAGAGACCCAGAACATATGGATGTAAGATCTATAAATTTAGATAAGTTTTTAAGTGAGCAATCCCACACCAAACACAGTGGGTCTCATTGGAGGGTTCAGCATGTATTTGTGGATTTGGGGGAGGGTGTATAGAGCTGGATCTACAGGAAATTATTTTTTCAAAAAACATGCTTCTTCTCTTGTATGTCAATCATTATGATAAGCTGTATCAACTAAATCACATAGTACCTGAGCAAATTTGGTCATTGGGTCACCCCTCAGACATTCATATTTCTCTTTATCCCTAATCAGCTCGGGTAACCTTGCTGATGTAGTACTTTGTGTCCATCAAGCCAATGTTGCCCCACTTATCTGATGGTTTTATAGCTACATTTTTCATTTCATGTAGCTGATGAAATCCTATTCTTTCTTGCGGGGGCTAGTTATTATATTTACCTTGGTAACATGATCAAGATATTTTTTCTAAGTCAGACATGGCAAGATTCTCAAAGACAATAATGGCATGCTTATTTAACAGAAGGCACGCCCTGTTGGATACATTGCAGGATTGCCTGCTGGTGCAGCTGGTTAAGGAACCCACTAGACAGGCTGCCATTCTCAATTTGGTGTTCACCAACCTGGAGATGGTGAGTGGAATGAGAGTAGGGGAGCCACTGAGGTCCAGCGACCATAACTCCATTTGGTTCAGGCTGGCCCTTGGGACCAGAAAGTCCCTATCAAAAACTGAAGACCTAGATTTTAGAAGAACAGACTTCAACCAGATGATGAAGCTGGTGCGGGACAAACTGATCAGGGTAGACACAATCGGAAGTGTAGAAGAAAGCTATGGGGGCAATCAAGGGGACCATTCTTTAGGCATCAAAGCCATGCACAAGAATTGTTACATAACAAAACAGGTACAAGAGAGCAATATCATTCTTAGAAAGAATCACAGAAGCAATAAGGGCCAAGAAAAGGGCCTTCCCCAGACACAAAGAAAGGCAGCGGGAGGAGAAATGGGCAGAGTAACACATAAAAACTTGGGACGCAAAGAGGACAATCAAGGAGGTGAAGGCAGATATGCAGCTGCGTACTGCAGAGGGGTCAAAGGCTACAAAGGGGGGGGAGTATTAGATGAAGATCTATGTACATTGTTATTACTGTTGTTGCCTCGGTATGTCTAATCTTGTACTATGTATTATTGCTACTGTATTCACTACCACCTGAGCCAGTGTGTTATGGCCCGGGTCGTGCCAGAAAACGGTCCCTGGGATCAGTGCACTTACCTGGTTATCAAAGTCATAAATAAATAAATAAATAAGATGAACAAAAAGCAGCTGTCTTAAATGATTACATCTGCTCTGTTTTCACAAGGGAAGACAGTGGGCCCCTGCCTGGAACTGGCATCAGGGTGGCCATCTGGAGCATTCCTGAAATGAGGTGGCCAGTGTTTACCAGAGAAAAAGTCCAGAAGAGGCTTGAAGTCCTTAAGGTAGATAAAGCACCAGGGTCCAGTTGGGATGCACCCAAGGGTGCTCAAGGAATTGGCTGCAGAACTGTCTGAACCCTTGGTAGGGCTACTCAATAGCTCAGTTAGTACAGGGACAGTTCCAAAAGACTGGAGTGTAATGAACATAGTCCTGCTATACAATGGGGTGACATGGAACAGCTGGGAATCACAGACCTGTCAGCCTTCCCTCCATAGTAGTTAACCTGGTGGAGTCACTGATCAAAGAGGTCCTTATGGACTACCTAGAGAGGTACAGTCTACAGGATAGTAAACAGCATGGGGTTGTGGCAGGGAGATCTTGTCAGACCCTACCTGACAATTTTCTTTGGCTGGGTAACACAGGTAGTATATAAGGGCCATGCTGTGGATTTACTCTGCTTCAATTTCAGCAAGGCTTTCAACTCAGTGCCACACAGAAGATTGCCAAACAAACCAGAGGAACTGGGCATGGCTAGGGACATAGTTAGGTATGTAGGAAACTAGTCGAAAGAGAGACAGCAGAGGGTAGTGGTAACTGGGGTCAAATTGGTAGAGAAGGAGGTCACAAATAGGGTGCTGTAGGGTTCTGTCCTGGGTCCTGTCCTCCTCAATATGTTCATCAGCAGCGTTCGAGAGGGTATCCAGTGACAGTTAGTCTTTCTGCAGATAACAAGAAGCTCTGCGGTAGGGTATACTGATGAAGGGATCAGGGAGATGCAGAGGGATCCAAAAAGGTTAGAGAAGTGGTCTAAGGTTTGGCAATTAAAATTCAATACCAAAAAATATAAAGTTGTGCACCTAGGGAAAAAAACAGGACAGAGTACTGGATGGGAGGTGTTAAACTGAGCATTATGGCAGAGGAAAGGGACCTGGGAGTCATCATTAGTGACTCCCTTAAACAATGAAGTCAGTGTAACAAGGCCTATAGTAAGGCTAATAGGATGCTAGGGTGTATCAGAAGAGGTACTGACAGTAGAAAAAAGGAGGTACAGGAAGTAGTACTACTGTTCCTCAATATACGTCACTGGTGAGGCTGCACCTGGAATACTGTGCTCAGTTCTGAAGTCCTCAGCTAAGGAAGGGCAAGGACAGGCTGGAGACAGTGCAGTGCAGGATGACTAAGATGATTCAGGGCCAACAGGACAGATCTTATGAAGAGAGTCTCAAGGCACTGAACATGTACTGACTGGAGACCAGGTGAAAGGGGGGGATATGATAGAGACCTTCAAGTTCCTGAAGGAATAAACAAGGCAATAAACAATGTGAACTGAGTGGGAACTACTTACCAGGAGAACAGAGTTAAGAACCTGAGGTCACAAGTGAAAACTGGTGGGTGGGGTGGGGGGTAGGTACAAGATGGATATGAGGAAGTTCTATTTTACAGAAAGGGTAGTGGAGTCGTGAAATGGTCAGTCAGCAGAGTTTGTGGGCACCAAGACCGTAAATGGTTCTAAGCATGGATGGGATAGAATGAAGGGTTTGGCGGCTGTTCAAGCTGGTAGCAGTGGGAGGTAAACCGGGAAGGATAAATCCCATATGGCTAATAGGTACTGGGGCAGATGGGGAACTCTGAGCAGACTTGATGGACCTGTATTCTTTTCTGCTGTCATTGTCTATATTGCTATGATTTGAGAAAAGGACCCATTCACCTGGATTTATAACATTCTCAGAATACTTTATTAATTCCTTCTGATATATTGGAAAGGAACAATTGACATGACATTATGGCCAACATTTTATAACCATTCGGTTACTGATCAGATCCCATACAAATGTCTGAATTGTGTTCCTACTCTCATTTTTTTTACCTAACTGTACAAAAACACACCACAAATTCTCTGACTGGGAAAATCTATTTAATGCTGCACAACCCTCTGGTAGTCACAAAAGTGCATTGCTGGTATAGTGTACCAACATTGTGCATTTTGCCCCCTATCATTCAATAATGTGGAGCACTGCTAATCCTGAATGTAAATAATACACAGACTGTAGAATCTGGGCTGCAGCGTGGTTCCTCAGCTGGTTTAAAAATGCTTGTGTTTTAAAGGTTTTAAACAGCTAACAGGCACTGCTAGCAGATTGAAAGGGTGTTTTTGTGCACTTCTCAGGCTCTCTGGCCATGAACAGTTCGGAGGACCACAGCAGCTTAAAAAAATCTTACCTTCAAGGGGGAGGGTGGCTTTTTTCCATCTTGTAATTGAGGACTGATGATAATAATGGGATCCCATGGAAGTACTTAGTACACACAACCCAAATCCTAAGAAAAGGTCATTCCCAGTCCTGCCAGGGGATTATTTTCTCATGGCAATCTTTCCTGTCATAGCCATAGTGCTAAACTATTTTTATTTACTTGTTTCACAATAGTTTACTAGGAAGAAACCCAAGATGGCAATTTCCTGGGCCTGATACATAGTCACAAAGGACCATTGCAAAATTGGTGCTACATTGATTCTGTGACAGTCCATTCTCTATGACTCCTCAAGCTATTCTTGAAAGGTGTTGCAGCCCTTCCCCATGCTGTCATGAACTGAATGATGACCATGTTGGGAAGGGGCAGAGGTCACCATACAAATGACCACAGGGCCATCCACAAAGCATGGTTACTCTCAAGTGAAGGGGTCCTATCATTAGCAATACCCCTTAATTTAGAACTTTTACAAGCAGTTCCAAGAGGTGTCGCTAGAGAGTGCTGCAGAATTTGCAAGTGACAGAGGATGGAATTTAACAAGATACTGATGTAATGTAACCCAATATGGGATAACAAGACTACAGGGGGGGAACAGCTGGATACCAGGGTCTAAACATTTGTCAGGTGGTTGGGCAGGGGGGCTACTGGGCCACAAGAGAACCAGCAAGTCGGTCATCAGATTTCGGCCCACAATCAGACCTTTGGGTTCAGGTTGGGTGAGTGAGATAGACATGCATGGTGGTAGTGCCTGTTTATGGTCTTCTATGCATGGAACAATGGCACAGCACCATCTAATAGGTGCTGTGCCATGCACATAAATCTGTGTTTGTGAAAATGCAGATGTTAGTGAGCATAGCCCCTGTCTACACCCACCAGCATCTTGCAAATTTGCACTGTGACTAACTACAGTTTCAGGGGGATTCCTCTCCCTGATGACTAAGTCAGCCCTTTGTGGATAGCTCACAAAGGGATGTTTCTATTCACGCCCTCATTTTGAGACTCCACTACTAGTGACTATGTATCATGTCCCTCATGTCCCCGAGTGTCTTGGGCAGCAGGATATAGTACACAAATACTGACCAGAGGCAATAAAAATATTGCCCAGTTCTAATGAGCTATTATTACCCAGTTCTAATGAACTGTTGCTTGGTTCTAATGAGCTATTGCCGTGTTCTTTGTTCTGAACATGGGCAAAAGTTCTTGCATGTCATTTAACTGGCTGTGGTCCAATCGGACAGGGATTTTTTTTCTAAGGTTTAATTACAACAGATACATTATCAGGCAATATATGTGTTCTTCAGCAGAGGTGAAAATGGGGGGTGTTACCCAGAGAACCCAGTTTAAGGAGTGAAACTAAACATCTTACTCAGTTCCAGGAGTAAAATGAAGAAAGATGGCTCCTGTGTAAAATGTACCACTTTAAAACCACAAAACTGACTAAAATCAATCAATCAATCTCTATTTTACCAGGCGAAACACCATTGAGATGAATTCATTGCAAGGTAGCCCTGGACATAGTACATAAAAACAGTATAGCACGGTAATAAGGTACATAATTCAGAGGATCTAAAAAAACAGATCAGAATACGATGAAATAGTAATCATCAGCTAGTACATGCTAAACATAACAAAAATATACAAAATATACATTCATAACCTTCCCCGGATATCTTCCGAGCTGATAGCTTGCTAACAAGCCCGTGACAAGGCGTGGCGTACCTACAAATCCACGCTTCTCCCAGGCAACAATATCACCTACCGCATGCTCCGAAACAAATGCACAAAGGCCATCTGCATAGCTAAGGCGGAATACTTTAACAACACCCTAAACTCAAATCTTGGGAGGCCTTCTAAGTTCTGGAAAGTCATCAACTCCCTTTTCTCCCCCCCAACAACAAATCCCCCTCCTCTCCTCCTCTCACAAGGGACCCTACTCTCCGACCCTCTGACAGTAGCCTCCGAGTTCAATTTCTACTTCACTACTTGTGCTAAGACCCTCCTGGACTCCCTTCCTCTAGTAACCACACCCACTCCCCAGACAGCTACCCTCCTACCACCTGGCCAGAACCGTTTCTCTTTCAGACACATCTCCCCCACTGAAACCTTAGATGCCCTTTGCTCCCTGAACCCCTCCAAAGGTAAATCTCCAGACGGCCTCGACAATAAACTCCTCTTCCTATCTGCTCCGGCCATAGCTACCCCCCTCGCTGCCCTGCTAAACCTTTCTTTCACCACTGAGTCTCTCCCCTCTGAGTGGAAACATGCCACTGTCCTACCTCTACCTAAAGGAGGTGACCCTACCTCCGCTGCTAACTACCGCCCCATCTCCCTCCTCCCCACCCTCGCCAAACTCCAGGAACACCTAGTACTATCACAGCTTGCCCACTTTCTCTCTGAAACAAACTTCTTCACTCCATTCCAGTCCGGTTTTAGGAAGAACCACTCCACCACCATCTCTCTACTAAGACTCATGGACTCCAACCTCTCTGGAATGGACAAAGGACATATCACCGCCGCTATTTTTATCGACCTAGCCAAAGCTTTCGATACGGTATCCCACTCCCTCCTACTGTCCTGCCTAGCTGGTGCTGGTCTATCGCCTTCGGCCATAAGTTGGTTCAGAGCCTACCTACAAAATAGAACCCAATCTACAAAAATAACTGATTGCACCTCCCCCCACTCCCCATTACCACCGGTGTCCCCCAGGGCTCAGTCCTCGGCCCCATTCTCTTCTCCATCCTACTAAACGATCTGCCAATGGCTTGCTCCACTACCCCAATACACATGTACACTGATGACACGGTCCTCTTTACTTCCAGCTGCTCCCATGAAGAAGTCACCTCTAATTTCCAGACCGATTTCAACAAAGTACAACCCTGGTTCAACTCCAACCAGCTCTCCCTAAACGCCAAGAAGACAGTCTCTATGTCCTTCGGCACTAGACAGAGACTATCCAGACTTACATCCCCCCTGATCTTCTGTACCCTAAATAACACCACCCTGGAAGACGTGTCCTCCTTTAGGTACCTAGGGGTCTGGCTTAATCATCACCTCTCCTTCTCCACCCATGTGGACGCCATCCTATCAAAACTATGCCCCAAGCTCGGTGCCCTCTATAGAAACTGTGCCAGTCTCCCGCTTCCTGTGAGACACGAAATAGTCCAGAAAATGATTCTTCCTTCCTTCGACTACTGCGATGTCGTCTACAGCTCTGCCTCCAAGTCCACCTTATCCAGACTAGACTGTCTCTTCAATGTCTTCTGCCGCTTCACCCTCGATGCTCCCCCCGCACCCATCACTGTGAGCTTTACCATTCACTGGCCCTCCCATCCCTGAGCAACCGGCACCTATTTCACAGTGCTAAATTTGTTTCTAACTTCTGGCTCAGTTCCCTCCCACCCTACCTCGTTTCCTCCCTATCTTCCCCACCAACCCCCGCTCATGCCCTCAGGTCTACTGACTTCAGGCTATTAGCTATCCCACATCGAAGAACCTCCACAGGCCAATCGGCCTTCTCTTGCCACCTCCCTAAGCTCTGGAATGACCTGCCGGCCCAAATCCGCCATTCTTCTTCCAAACATTCTCTATCCTCCACCCTCTCTAACTTCTTCGCACCCAATTGTACCTGCCCCTGACCCCCCCAATTGACTCCTCCCCCAACCGATCCCCTCCTCCTTACACACCTGACCAGAGGCTGGGCCGTTCGCCCAAAATGACTGGCTTATAAAATGTGCCCTAACAATCCTTCACTTACCTCCCCAGGCTCGTGCTCCCAGTTCGCACTGCCAACCCGGTGCATTTTTTTCTTTATTCTCTAGTTTTAGGCACTTATGTAACCATGTGTAGTTTCAATGTTAATCAAACATGTTATGCCACCCCCCACGTGGAACAAGTATGTAGTGCTTCCGCTTGCTTAAGTCTGTCTAGCTACACTCATCCATGTAACCACTGTTTTGATTTGCTTGACTCTAAATTTCAACCCATTGTCTGTATTATGTATACTCCTCCCATGTAACCACTGTTTTGAACTTGCTTGACTCTAACTTCATCACATTGTTTGTATTATGCATACTCCTCCCATGTACCTACCCCACACCCCCAGGTCGCACCGTGAGACGAGCATTGTTTTGCTCAGTGTGCCTCTCCTGGTGAAACATTTTCAATAAATAAATAAGTAACGTGCAGCAAATGTGTACAGTATATACAAAGGACATATACTGTACAGAAATAAAGTGTAATAATGCAAGATATAATGAGGGAACATGTCCCCAAACTCCTGTCAGTGATGTTCAATCCTACATCCAAGGTAGTGGGTTCCACCAGTAAAATGTTTCTGTTTCTCATACTGTACATCAGTAACATTTACCAACTTATTAATTATCAAATTAAAACAATCATAAGCTTCTTTAAAGGGGCACTGCCAATTCCCTTAGGCCTCAAGGTGTCGATAGTTAAAAGAAAAACATTTTATGATTACTCACATTCTGTAGGATTTGTCGATGTTGCTGTCAGTTTGATTCTGATTCTTCTTTCTTTTTAAAAGTTAAAAAACAGACTGCCCACGATAGTGTTATTACCATACAAAAATGTGTTTGTTTACAGTGTTCACATTGTTAACTTCTAAGGTGATTTGCCAGTTTCTTGCAAAAAAAAAAAAAAAAAAGAACAATGCAGTTGCCATCGGCGGTACTCAGATCTCATAATTTGTCTAAAATATTTCAATTTTAGGACATTTCATTCATGTACTACTTAGGTTAGCTGCTTGAAACCAGCTCCCCTTTGATGCCAACTGTTTTTGTTGCCTTTCCTATCCAACTTAATTAATTAAAATGATGTACATGAAATTAGATCTGCAATTCTGGATATCTCAAGGTGATGAGCTGTTATTTAACATCAGGCATATTAAAAGTTTGCACTCTGTTGTTAAACTAAAACATCTTCCATTTAGTTGTTATTATTGTTTAAACCAACAATCATTTTTTTGCAAGAGATTTTTTCATATGTACATATATTGTGCTGTGTCAGGTTACTGTTTTGTATCTGGATGTCTTTTGGGGTTTATTCATTTAATTTTACTTGGATTATGCATCATGGGCTAGTCTTTAAAGGACCAAATGTTGTTTTAATATAATAAAATAATAAACAACACTTTGAGGTAATTTGGCTTTAAGGGTCTCTGCACTTTTGGAGTCCAATATTACTATTTAGGCATTTGACCTTTAGGCCCTTTATTGGACATGCCCCCACTACGGGGAGCTAGGGAGCTAGGGGCCGTATTTGTGAAGTTAATGAAATTCTCACAGCTGTGGGAAGAACCTGGCACAAGTGGGTTGCTTCTTGCGGATCTGTTGCTTTTCCCAAGGCTACAGTATTTACAAAGGTGAAGCCGGTTTACGACTGGCTCCATGATTTATGGCAGCTTGCGGATGGTGCTGCCATGGAAGTCTCCACAGCTGCTGAAAACTGCTATGGACAATGGGACCCAGCATAACATCTCCGCAGCTGTGGGGGACTGTGGATACTAATCTCTGCAGTTGTGGGGATTTCAGTCCGCAACTGGAGTTGTGGAGTGGGACTTAGTCCCAAAATGCTTTGTGAATCCAGCCCTAGATTTTCATTCCTACTCCTTAGTTAACTGGAGCAATGTTAACACTTTGCCCTAGTTGTGGTAACCACATAATATCCAATTAAAGGGGAATAGTCTGACTAACAACAAGGGAGGGCCAGCTGTTAGAGAAAGATGAAGACAAGGCAGAGTTGTTAAACAAATTATTCTGCTCAGTCTTCACAATAGAAGATATTGGCAAAGGATCTACATTAAGTAAGACGGAGCAGGATAGTGGAGGGGCAGACACAAGCCCCTTCATGAAAGAGAGGATCTTAGAAGAGCTAAGCAAATTTAAGGTGGATAAAGTCATGGGGCCAGATGGTATCCACATCAAAATACTAAAAGAGCGTCAGGAAGAAATAGCTGTACCACTAGCTGAGCTGTTCAATCTACCTCTGGAAAGCAACACAGTACCTCATGACTGGAATAGGGCAACAGTTGTGTCCTTGCACAACACTGGAATCAAGGAAGAGGCAGGAAACTACCACCCAGTCAGTCTGACCTCTATAGTGGAAAAAATTATGGAGACATTACTGAAAGAGAGAATAGTTGACTACCTAAATGAAACTGGAAAACTCAACTCCAAACAGCATGAATGCACAGCAGGGTGCTCATGCCAAACAAACATGACTGATTTCTTCAACTGGGCTACCAGAACAGAGGACCAGGGTGAGGCAGTGGATGTGGTGTACCTAGAATTCAGCAAGGCCTTTGACACCGTTCCCCACAGGAGACTTGCTAACAAACTAGAACACACAGGAGTCGGACAGAAAATAATAAACTGGCTTACAAACTAGCTACAGAATAGGATGCAGGGAGTTTTGGTCAGTGGGGCATTATCAAGGGAGGGAGGTGTGACCAGTGGCATTCTACAGGGATCGGTGCTGGATTCAGTCCTCTTCAGCATATTCATTAGTGATATTGCTGATGAACTGGAGGGGAAAGTTTGCCTGTTCGCAGGTGATGCAAAGCTTTGCAACAGGGTGGATACGCTAGAGGGGACATTAGGTATGGAATCTGACCTAAGAAGACTGGAAGAATGGTCCAAAAATTGGCAGTTAAAATGTAATGCCAAGAAGTCTAAGGTAATGCATCTGGGGAAGTGGAACCCAGGAAAAAAGTACGTACCAGAAGGGTATCAATTAGAGGAGACAAAAGATGGAATGGGATCTGGGCATGATCATTACCAATGACTTAAAGGTAGGAAAACAATGCGAAAAAGCAGTGTAGAAGGCAAGTGGTATCCTCGGATGCATAGGAAGGGGAATTATGAGCAGAAAGCAGGAAGTTATCATGCCCCTCCACAGATCCTTGGTGAGGCCACACCTAGAGTACTGTGTCCAGTTCTAGAAGCCTCACCTAATAAAGGAAATGGACTGTCTGGAGACGGTGCAGAGGAGGGCCACAAAGATGGTGCTGGGGCTGCATCATGAGCCATACGAGATAAGACTCAAAGAGCTAACTTTATTTTCTCTGGAACAGAGAAGAAACAGGGGGAACATGATAGAAACATTTAAGTATGTCAAGGGAATTAACACAACTCAGAAGGAAAATCTCTTCCAGGAAAACAGGGCGGCGCATACAAGATGGCACAACTTATGTCTGGTGGGAGGTGAGTTTAAAAGCAACTCTAGAAAGTACTTTTTTCACTGAGAGAGTGATAGGCCCATGGAACAGCCTGCTACCAGAAGTGGTGGCTTCAAAGGCAGTAAGGGAATTCAAACCCACTTGGGACAGGCAATGTGGGCAACTTAGGGAAAAAATACAATTGAGGGTAGCCACCTTGGGCAGATTAGATGGACCACACAGTCCCTATCTGCTGACATTTTTCTTATGTTCTTACATTTAATCAGCAAGATTGCTAATAAACATTACTGCTACAACCTATATGCCTTGTTTACCGGCCTGTATTAGTTCATCTAACTGGCAGAATATTGTGGCCAATGATACCCCACAATGCAAAATTAATACCAGATACAACAAGCATATCCCCCAAAATGTGATCTACTTAAGAAAACAAATTATTATGCTCTTACTACTCTGCTCTGGAAATACTAAATTAAATCCTGGCCCTACATCTTTAAACCTAACATCTTCTGATTTTGCCATTACTAATGGAATGAAATTTATGGCCATCAACATCCGTAGCATGTTGGGCAAGCTGAATAGTTTAAAAATTTGGGCTGCCCATACTAACCTAGAAGTGATGTTGCTGACCAAACTATGGCTCAACAGTTCTGTAGATTCCAATGTGATCTCCCTCGCTGAACACGATCTATATATATGCAGAATCATTCTATTCATGGTGGACGAATTGTATTTTATGTCAAGAAGAAATTGACATCCTCGGTAACTGACTATCTAAACCAACTGAATCTGAAGGTATTGTAATCACTACAACTATATCAAAAAATGAATCGATCAATGTGATTGGCTGCTATAGCACCCCCCCCCACCCCTTTGCTGGGCTAGATATCCTAAACTATTTATCCAAGTTTGCTGGTGATAACAACAAAGAAACCTTTATCTCGGGGGAAATAAAATTTGACTGGCTATCTCTAAAGTCACGTGACTTAAAGATGCTATGTGATGAATTTGGTTTTACACAACTAGAATCAAGGCCCACTAGACTAAACCCAAGAATTCTCCCAAACTCATCCATAATTGATATTATTCCAACTAACAGACCACAGAAAATTATGGCCACTGCTGTCTTTGATAATGTTCTCAGTGACCATAATGTAGTAGTTTGTGCCAGAGGGGTCAAAAGGTCTTGTACTAAGCCCAAATTCACCTAGTAAACACTCATTTGCTCATTTTACTGAATGAAAATATCTTTACAATTTAGCTGCTATAAACTGGCACAATTTTTATTTACCATGTTCAGTACATCTTGCGAATGACATTTTTATTCAACAAGTATTAAAAGTTATAAACTAGATTGCCCCTGTTACTAAACCTAGAACATAAAAGAGAGGCTCCCCCTGGTTTTCCAGTGAGTTAAAACAAGCCTTGAGGGATAGAACTCTGCACTGGGCTAGAACTAGAACTACAGCACCAAGGTAGCACTGGACTGGTCTACCTTTAGACAAAAGAGAAATCAGTGCACCACATTAATCTGGATGGCCAAGGCAAGCTACTACCTAACACTGCTGGATGAAAATAAGTCTGCTCAGTCAAGATTTTGGAAAGCTAGAAAGGACATGGAAGGAGGGTCTGCCACTTCAATTCTACCTAGCCAATATAATATTGGTAACAAATTAATTACAGACAAACAAATAATATTGGAGAAATTATATTCACACTTTGCTACCACTGGCAAGACCTTCGAAAATTCTTTCCTTGTCAGTATCCCTCTACCCGACCAGAAGTCATGCAATTTGACAACTGCCAGATCAGACCTACAGACGTTCTCCTTTATGCAACTGGAGCAGCTCCTTCAGAACCTGAGTCCCCCCAGAATGCTGCTGCTGATAATATTAAGCCTATGTTCCTAAAAATATGTTATTTTATCCTCACAGCTTCTACCTTTTCAATTTGTCAATAGCAAAGTGTGAAATCCTGCTTCTGTGGAAAATTGCTCCTATTATTCATGGTAGACTCACCAACCAGAAAAAAAACTACAAAACTGGCACCAGCACCCTTCTGGACTGGATCCTTACCAGCCACCCCACCCGGATTTCAAACACCACTGTCCTCCCAGACTCATTCAGTGACCACTCCCCTGCCAGCTGCTTCTGGTCTAACAAATTCAATAAACCTCCCCGGAAAACCGTCACCAGTAGAGTTCTACCCCGGGGCCAAATAATTAATCTCAAATCTCACCTCCTCCAACAGGACTGGTCACCAATCTTCATAGCAACTAACATGAACACTGGCCTGGACCACTTCATCAAAATCTTTAACGAGGCCTGCAACAAATTTGCCCCACTTAAAAGGCGAAAAGTAAAAGCCCTCTGTAACCCCTGGCTCTCAGGAGACCTCCAAAGGCAGCTAAAGGCAAGGGACCACCTCTGGAAGCTCACTAGAACCACTGGGAAGCAAACTGACATCATTAATTACAAACGGCATGGAATGATTGCACCAAATCTATTCAGCAAATGAGATCAGCCTATTTCAAGAACGCTCTTACTAACTCCTGGGGCAACAGAAGAGACTTCTGCAATGACGTAAAAGAAGTCACTGAGAAACAGTCAAAATTCACCCCATCGGTGCTCAGCATAAATGGAAATATTACACTCGACCCGAAAATCATTGTGGACACCTTCAATACTGCCTTTACTGATCTTAGTACTGTACTTCCCCCTGATTTTTTCAAAGAAGTGGACGATTCTATGTCCCCAATTTCTACTGCTTCTACTAGTCACCTACTTTAAAGCAGTCAAGATGTACCAGGTTTGCAATTATGTTACCAAAGCCATTAGCAAGTCCAGAACCAGCAATGATTCACTAGACCTAAAACTTCTATCCCTCACCCTTGAAGAAGTACTTAGGCCATTAACCAGGATTTTTAACCTCTTCCTCAGCCTCAGCCAGTTGCCTGACAAATGGAAATCTGCCAGTGTAACCCTATACACAAAAGTTGTGTCAAAACTGCCCATGAGAGTTTCCGTCCAATCTCCATTCTACCTCTCCTCTCAAAGGAACTGCAACGTATTGTCACAGACCAGCTGAATGACTTCTTAGACAAGCACAACATACTGTGCAGGTAGCAACACGGTTTTAGAAAGAATCATAGCACCTCCATGGCACTACTTGAATTCACCAGTGCCATCCACCACTCATTGGATAATGGGCAGCAAACTGGTTCTATCTTCATTGATTTAACAAAGGCCTTTGATGCCATCCACCATGGCCTCCTGCTTATCCAGCTCCAGAAAGTGGGGCTCTCAACCAACTCTGTAAACTGGTTCAAAAGCTACCTAGACAACCGCCCTCAAAGAGTGAAAGTTGCTGACACGCTGTCAGATGCCAGACCGGTCTGCTCTGGTGTCCCCCAGGTCTCTATTTTGGGCCCCTTCCTCTTTAGCCTGTTCCTGAACTCACTACCAGATTCCTGTCCATAGCAAATCATACTCTACGCAGATGATGCTGTAATCCTAGCCTTCCACCATGATCCAAAACAACTGCAAGAAAACCTCCAGCATGGCTTCACATCAGTCGAAAACTGGTTCTTAAAGCACAAACTGATCCTAAACCAGAAAAAAACCAAGACCATGATCTTCAGCAGCTCTCACAACACAAATAAGCAGTATCACCTCTCCATCAAAACCAAGCAAGGAGTCACTCTTGAACAAGTCCAATCCTTCAAATACCTTGGCATCACCCTTGACTCCCACCTCTCCTATGCTGCCCACATTAATACTGTGTCGAAAGCTGCTAACATCAGGCTGAGCCTACTGTTCCGTCACAGGAAACATCTAACCCCTGAAGCATTATCAGTTGCTGTCCAGAGCTCCATTGTTAGCATCATTGACTACGGACTTATCATTTATGGCTCAGCCACTGTCTCCTCTCTCAAACGTGTTTCTACCTCCCTCAATAAAGCCTGTAGACTCGTCACCAGATTTCACCATCTCACCCATACCTGCGACCTCTACTCTCTAACTGGGTGTCTGCAACTCAACAGCCGAATAAAATATCAAACCTGCATCACAGCAAAGAAAATAATGGTGGGCAGTGCTCCTCCTGGTGTCTGTTTTCTCCTTAAACTCAGTAACAACTGCAACACCAGGAGGTCTAAACCTCAACTCCTGCAAATCCCCCGCTGTCGCACATCCCAAGGCCAATGGTCCTTTGCATATAGGGCACCCAGCTGGCTAAATAGTCTCAGTAGTGACATCTCTGCCTCACCCATGCTGGGTGCATTCAAGTCCAAGCTTCACCTCGCTCTTCTTGCCTCCAGCACCTGTGACTGCCATGACTAATCAGTACTCCCACCAAGCTGCTCTTTGTTTTCTGGCCTGTTGTTTCCCCTCCACCTAGCACTTGCCTCCACCACAGCCCATCTGATGAACTTACCGCTGTCCATCCTTGACAAAGCCCCATAGGCTGCTATACCCCTGCCCCTGTCTCACCCCCCCCACCCTCTCCTTTCCCCACCTCTCATTTCTCCTTTTCCCCTGTTTGTGTACACTTCCCTGTGTTTCATGTAGTAATCCTTGTAATAACATGTTACGACCATCAGTGTTACTGATTGTTCTATACTGTAATTGAAACTGTATGCCTGTTCTCACTGATGTGGAACCTTTGTAAAAGAGCCCCGGCTCAAAGGTACTTTGTAATCCTAGACTCAAATAAATAAATATTCCACTATTTAAGACAGGAGAGAGGGCTTAGTAAGTAATTATTGACCTGTCTCCATTCCCCTGGTCATGGCTAAAATGCACAAAAGATTAGTGAATGAGCAGATCAGAGAATATCTTAATAAATTTAATAATCAGGTTTTCAAGCTCAACACAATATGACTACTGCCCTAAAGTCATCAATGTTTGGTTTATTTCCCTCGATCAAAAAATGCACTGACATAGCACTCTTCCTATACCTTAGTAAAGCTGCTGATATGTGGACCACAATATTCACTTGAGTAAACCCACAAATACTGACATAGCCGCAAATGCATTAGCATGGTTCAGGGCATATCCAGTTGAAAGACAACAGCAGCTAAAGATGGAAAGGTTGTTATTCTCCTGTGCCCGCATTTGCAAAGGAGTGCTGAATGGATCCATATTAGGACCACGTTTAGTCACAATTTACACTAATGATCTAGGTTCTAATATTGTAAATTCAAAGCTACCCTACCCACTGATAACACTGTTCTATACTGTATGTTTCTAGTCCTATACCATTTATGGCTATGAATGTCCTCCACATGGAGTATGATAAACTCCAAATTAATCTGTGTGAATCTGCACCGGCCCGGTGACACTGAGGGTTGAGGCACTGGATGCCACACCTCATGCCATGCTGGCAACCTGGGTTCGGGAAAGAGCAATCAGGGGTTGGCAGGGGAGAGAGAGGATCGAGCATCCAGAGGACTACTCTCCTCTTTCCGGGAGGGGTTCAGGGTTGGCTCAGCTGCCTAGAGGCCTCCAGTGGAGAGCAGAGTTGCTACAGGCAAGCCAGCCACATGTAAGTGGGGACGGGAGCGTGGCAGACATCAGCAGGATAGCCGTGCATGGACGTCATGGCACGTCGTGCTCCTGGGGGGTAACCAGCAAGGAAAAATTCCTATCTAGGATTGTGGAGATGATGGGGGCTCCAGGGGCAGGACACTCATCCCAACGCCAGCCCACCTCATCAGTGATCTCATCCCCCCCCAAGGACCAAAGTAGGCACCCTCTAATCACAGACAGGCCACTAAGAGAGAGTGGGCCCTGCCCGGGGGGGGTGATCCGTGGTGCTAGAGTCTGTCTGGTCACCAGAGGAGGTCACCGAGTCTAGAATTCAGGCAGGGAGCAGAAAGTCCTAGCTGAGTGAACACCTCGGAAGGATGCCCAGCTTAGGTAGTGAATGAAATAAAGTCTACCAAAAAAAATTGGTGTAAATCTAAGCAAAAGTAGAACTGAAAGGAATGGAAAGGAACCAAGGTAGCCAGTCAGAGAGGGGGACTGGCCATTTGAACTTAGAGGTAAACTGAGTTAAAGCAGGCAATAGCAGGCAGTATAGTGCAGTGGTTTAAGGCTCTGAGCTACAAATCTGGTGACATCCAGTAGACTAGACCTGGGTTTGAATCCCACAGCTTCCACTTGCATACTGTGTGACCCTGAGCAAGTCACTTAACTTCCCTGTGCTCTCAGGTCGCACCTGTAAAAAAGCTTTCAGCTTAGTGTGCTACTCCTGGTTAAACAACTAAAAATTAAAAATAAATAATAGTAAGTAGAATAGGGCAGATCCACCTTGATGCAGGAATTTGACCAAAAGTGTAGCTGAGGTAAGAAGGAAGATTATAAAACGTATGTACAGTACAAGGGGTGAAGGTACCTGAGTGAGGTGGGGAGGAGTTATGGGCAGGTACAGACTGGGGAGGTGTAAGCTTGGAGTAGGGAGGAGACGGATGCAGGAGTGGGAGTGTCGTGGACAGTTGGAGGAAGGGCATTTCACAGTTTAGGGCACCGGTATGAGAAGGTGGATTGACCAGCAGTGGAGGACCTCTGGGGAGACCGAGGGATTTATGCCCGAACTTGTGGAGGGAATAGGTGAGGAGGGTTGAGGTAGAGAGAGTAGAGGTCAGGTATGAGTGAATGACTTGAGCCAGAATTTGGCCATAAAGCAAGCAGAATGGATGAGGAGTCTGATTTCAAGGGGAGAGACAGGGCTTTGTAGAGATCACAGTGATGGGGTCATGTGGGACAGGATAGAGTGAAACAACAGAAGGAGTTAAAAAGGGAGTCAGCCTGGCAATGGTGGACTTGGGAGTGGCACTGTACACTATGTCGGCATTGTCAAACGTGGGGAGAATAATTTTCTGTACAATTGTGCGGCGCACTGGTAGCAGAATGCAATCATGGTTTCTGTATAAAGCACCAAGCTTGGGGTGCAGTTTTTTTGTATTAGATAGCATTCCCATGTACAGGAAAGTCCAGGTGCTGGTCTAGCCAGACCACAAGGTACCTAACGGAGATGACATTCTCTAAAGCCATGCCATCCAGGGTGTGGAATATAGTGGGAGGGTGGGGTCTAGAGAGTCTCTGCCTAGTGCCGAAGGTCACAGAGACAGTCTTTTTGGAGTTTAGGAAACATTTGGTTGGCATGGAACCAGTGCTGAACCTTGTCAAAATCCTGCTGGAGTCTTGGTGCCATGTCTGCTTGGGTAGCACCAGAGGTGAAGAGGACGGTGTTGTTTGCATACATGCGGATGGCTGCTGCAGAGCAGACAGTTGGTAGATCATTTAGGAAGATTGAAAATAAGATTGCACAAAATACTGAGCCCTATGGAACTCCAGTGTTGATGGGGAGAGGAGGGGAAAGGGAGTTGCCAATCTTGACAGGTTGCGACCTACCTTCTAGGTAGGAGCAGAACCAGGCAGTGGCATAAATGGATAGTCTGGCAGCATTCACTTTGTATAGGAGGAGGGAGTGTGATACTGTGTCAAAGGCCTTAGCCAGGACAACAAATATTGCTGAACTGATCTGCCCTTGATCCATACTGGTGAGTATGGAGTCAGTAAGCCACAGGAGGGAGGCAGTGGTAGAGTGGGATTTACAGAAGCCAGACTGGAAAGGGGTGAAAAAGGAGGAGTCAAGGAAGGGAGAGAGTTGAGGGAGCATGATGTGCTCCTGTAGTTTAGCTAGGATGGGGAGAAGGGAGAGTGGGCAATAGTTACCAGGGTTGGTGAGGTCACCACCTTTACGTAGAGGGATGACTGTTGAAAGTTTCCAGGCAGATGGGACAGAGACAAGAGAGAATGATAGGTTTAGGAGAGCTGTTAAAAGGGAGGAGATAGCGGGAGCAGAGAGATAAAGGAGTTTGGAATCAAGCCCATTGGAGCTTTTGCCCTTGCAATGGTTCAGGACTAGGAGGGCCTTGAGAGTATCTTTTGGGGAGATGGGTGAGAAGGAGAAAGGGGGGCTATTATAGGGTTGGGGGCAAAGACAAGGGTGGTGGTGGTGGTGGAGAGTGGAAAGGAATGATGAAATTCATGAGGTGAAAAAGGCATTGAAGGTTTCAGTCACATTGAGGGGTCAGTTAGGGTGGAATTACCTACCTTGAAGAGTAGTAAGAGGGTTGGGTAGGAGGTGGGAAGAGGGAATGAACAACTTTCCAGAATTTGGAAGACTGGTTTCAAGGAGGTGGAGAAGTGTTCAACTTTGGCATATCTCGTGACTTTGGTACATGCGTTCCTAAGGTAGTGATATTTGAGTAGGTCTGTGTCAGAGCTTGAAGGCTTATGGGCTTTCCTGACTTGGTCATGACCACACACGCAAGCTAGCAATTCTGCATTGACTCAATGAAGGTGTGATCCTTGAACCCTTTTGTATTTGAGGGGGGCATGCTAGTTCCAGATGTCTACTAATTTGGAAGAGAAGTAGCTGAGGGCAACATCTGTTGAGCTTGGGGTGGTTATAGGTGACCAGTCTGTATGAGCTAGTTCATCTAGTAGGGGAGCCAGGTTTAGGGAGTGGAAAGAGCGTAGCAAATTCCTTTTGGGAGGGGGCTTTAGTGCGGTGGACCTTGCGGACGCAGTAAATCTTGTGATGATCACCCATGGTGTCTGGGAGTTTGCTAGCTTCAATTACACGATGAAGGTGTGAAGTAAGCGCCCAGTCTAGGAGGGTGCAGTTGTGGGTTTTGAGGTTTAGTGTGGGGTCAGTGATTAATTGCATTAGATTAAGGTAATTCATTTCAGAGCATGTTTTTCCATGAGTAAGTGAAACCAGACCAATTTAAAATCGCCAGGGATGTAGATCTCGCCCCAGGAGGCAGTATCTGGACCACTAGTGCAGTGGCTGGACTGCTGCTTGTGACCCAGGTATGAGAAGGAGCCTGGAGCATCGAAGGACAGTGGGGGGAGGATGACTGTGCATCCCAAAAGACACTCATCCTTCGAGGAGGGAGGGTCACTGCCTCCACCACAGTACTGCCACCTAGACAACCAGAGGCGGCAATGCAATGTAGGAAGAGTGGATAGGTGGATGCCAGCCAGGCACGGGGATAAGCACATTGTCATGCATATCAAATCCCCTTGAGCTCCAAATGGGCCAACAACCAGCATGGTCAGGAGGAAAAGAAGCCAGAATAACTCCACTTTGACAGGAAGGTGTCCTGGCACTTTTCAAGCCTGCACAACTGTCTGTTGTTTACCATTACAGAACTAGAATTTTGAGTAGGTAACACTTCGCTTCTCCACCTCTGACCATGTAGGTAACAGTGGGGTTCATGGAGGCCACAGGTCAGGGTAAAGGGGCTAAATGGCTGTCTATGAAAGAAGGGAGACAGAGTGGTGACCAGAAGGACAAAAAGAAAGTTTAAAAAAGTATGAGCCCCTCCCCTGCTGGCCCAGCAGCAGCATGTCATGTTGCTGTACAGGCAGCACCTGGGTTCAGGAATGGACTTGGGGAGCCCTGTCAGGGAGAGGCCATTTATTTATTTATTTGCTTTTGGTAACCGGGTAAGCACACTAGACAGTTGGTGCCTATTTTCAGGTGCGACCCGGGAGAATTACAAGGTATACATGAGAGAAATACATAGTCACAGTACAAACCTGGAGCGGCATGCTCCAACACAGGAGTGAAACAACAAGGGTTATTAAAGCAGTAGTACATAGTATAGGGATAAGCATATATGCGACACCAGTGGGTCAAATATCATAGGGTACATGCAGGCCTACGGGCAGCAAAGGTATAGGACCCCCCCCAGGTTGATAATAGACAATACATAGCTTAACTCCAGGTAAGGTGCCTCACCAAGGTGGCGGGGCAGAAAGAGCCTAGCTGGGGTATCATTGAGGGAGGGAGGGCTGTCAGACTGGGCGTTAAGTGGCACACAGGCAGGGCGCAGCAGGTTTCAGGAAGTTCCAGAGGGAGGTTTTGAAGGTGGAATGAGAGGGGCATGGAGTACCTGCTGTGCGGCAGAGCACTTCACCTGGGAGAACTTTGGTGGGTTCGATCAACACAGAGACACCTATAAGAGGCCCAGGTTGCTTGCTCTCCCAGCAGTCGCTGTAAATGCAGGTGGAGGAAGGACCGAGAGAAAAATGATCAGAAAACACCCAGCTGTCATCAGCATGATGGCTTTGACCTGATACAGGGTATATATCCCTGAATCAGGGTATATCCCTGTAAGGCATGCAGTTGGTCAGGTGCAACAATCTAAATGGATAAAATTATTTAAAAAAATGTGATTTAAAGGGGAACTTTCATAAACTGGGCCCCCATGCCCATCATAGTTTGAAACTCCATGAAAAGCTATTTTAAATTTGATATTGGGTTGCCTGTAGCTGGCAGTAGTCCTGAGATATCGATGACTATGTCTGCCCCCTTTTGATACTACACTGCCACCATTTTTAGAACCTTAAGACGTTAGTGACTATCAAGATGTGCTTGACTACAATGGTGTTAGCCACAGCTTGATCATTAGTGACATCACTAGGTTCTAAAAATTGGTGGCAATGTAATATAAATATAGGGCAGACATAGACATCAATACCTCTGAACTGCTTCTTGCTACAGATAATCCCAATTCCTCATATAAAAGAGCTTTGCATGGGCTTTCAAAATATGATGGACACGGTTCATTAAGATTCCCTTTTAATAACAACTACTGTCAAAAGTCTACACACTGACTCTCAATCTCTTTCCATATTCATGCTCTAACATTGGTCTTCAAAATTATTCATGATCATATCTATCTGCCATAATCTTAGGGGCAGTTAAGTATAGTACTTAGAGCACAGGCTTGGAAATCAGAAGACCCAGGTTCAGATCTAACTACAGCCACTTAAGATGTGACCCTGAGCAGGTCAATTAACCTTTCTCTGTATCAGTCCTCCAAGCTGTAAAATATGAGGTAGTGAAGTCTAATTGTTTGAGTGCCAGCATGGGAACCAGAAGATCACAGGTTCAACCTCTTCAAGAGCCAAAAACATACTGTGTGACCTAGGGACAATCCACTAACCTCCATGTGGTCCAGTCCACCCAGCTGCTAAAATGGGTAAAAACAGGACACCACAGAAAATTAGATACTGCATCCGAGCTGGGCTATCTTGGTGAATATACTGCACCAAAATAAATAAATTCTCCCTCTGTACTCACTAACTCCATCCCTTCGTTCTTCTTCAGTGTCCCTTTGTACTTCATGCGCTATCTCCCCAGCCTCATTTGGTTGCCATTCTCTCAGTTCCTCTGCTCCCCATGTATGAAATAGTGTATGCATATACCTTCACAAAATCACTTGCCGTGTGTCCCTGAGCAAGTCATTTAACGTCTCAGAGAGAAGTCCACCCTGACAGACCTGTACAAGTGAGAATAAGTAAATGGTAGTTTACTCACCTGGTAAAGGTGAATGTGGGGGTATACATCTCTGAAGCATTCCACTTTCCTTACATCATGGGTTGTGTCCACCTGATAGGTTGCTCGATGCACATGTGACTTCAAAAGAAGTCTCACCCCTTTTCCCTGGGTGGCTGCCCCTTCTGGATCAGTTCAATGTCTTCCAAAGCAGTACCTAGTAGGGATCCAATACTTTCTAGCTTGTTAGGCTTTATTACAACTTATATACATATCTAAATCTATATATACTGGTACATACACTACAGAAACATTGTTTTAAATTTTTTATGGACCATAGAGGTCTTTTATTGCCTATTGATACACTCTAAATTTTCTCCGGCCCATACAGCATGCTGGGCAAAAGTGTATGTAATTATCTGAACATGACAATCTATTTGGGTGGGTTGTGGAGTACCTCAGAATTGCATACTCTCACAATCACCTTTACCAGGTGAGTAAACGACCATCCCTACTACTCCTCCTACTAATAATCCTTGTGGGTGATGTTGAGCCAAATCCCAGACCCACCGTACCTTCATCTGACCCAACCCTCCATCATATCAAATGCCAAAAGGGCTAAAAATTTCTCATTTAAACATATGTAGTCTCATACCTAAGATGTCTCAGCTGGAAGCCTGGATTAATCAATACACTCCCAACATCCTGGGCACCTCTGAGACCTGGCTGAAATCATGCATCAAACAACATGAGGTTGCTCTGCCTGGATACAAATGTTTCAGGAAGGATCGACTGGGGGAAAAGGGATGGAGCTGTCCTCATGTATGCCAGGGAGCACTTAGACACTGTTGAAATACCTGTGTCTGAATCTGGACCTTCTGCTGTGGAATAAATCTTCCTTTCCTTCACCCTTGGCACCATAAAAAAACTCATAGTAGGCTGTGTATACATGCCCCCTAAGGTAGCAGTCCCTGGCCTTTCCTCCTTCATAACCTCCCTTGCTAACCTCCCGCGGCATGACCCCATACTTGGAGGTGACTTCAACATTGATTGGCTGCATTCTAACTCTTCCAAACTGACTGCTGTCCTGGCTGACTCAAATCTGGTTTACATGATTGGTGACCCTACTCGTATTAATACAAAGACGGGTAACCATACTTTACTAGACTGCGTGGTCACAAACTGTGCCCTGAAGATAAAATCATTGGAGGTCCCCTTGGATGGTATTAGCGACCACTCGCCGACACTCTATGTATGGTGTAACAACTTCCCTAACCCCCCTCCTAAGATCATCCAGGTTGGACACTAACAACTTTGTGGATACCATCCGAGAAACTGATTGGGATCCAATTAATACCCTGCTGGACATTAACTTGGCACTAGAATATTTCGTGAAAAAAGTCACTAACATTGTTGACCAACACACCCCTTTAAAGAGTTGCCGGGTAAAAGGTATTAAAGCACCATGGCTCACCAAGGAATCAAGGCAGCTCATGTCCACTCACGATAAGGCATGAAGGACTTATAAGGATAGCGGCTACCTACCAACTGGCAAACATACAGGCAACTAAGGAACAGCTGCAAGAACTCAATCCAAAAAGCAAAATGACTCCACTTTATGAGACTCCAGATTGAGCATTTTAGTAATCCAAAAGAATTCTGGTGACAGGTTAACTCCCTTTTAAAGGGTAACACCTCTGAGACCCCAAGTTCCCTTGATGTCCAGGGCATCTCTCTCACTGACACCACCCCCCTCCATCACCTCTGGCTTCAATGAGTTCTTCACCAATCTGGATAGGTACACATCACTATTTTCTAGTTCATCCACTCCCCCTCAACCTGACCCCTGCCATGATTCAACTCTATGGACCGCCCTGCCTTTCATCTAAAGCTTGCAACCTTCGTGGAGATTTGCCGTCTCCTCAAGAACCTAAAGGCTGGCAGCTCACCTGGCCATGACACTCTAGAGCCTAAATTCCTTAACTTGGGAGCTGATGCCCTAGCCCGCCCTGTTCGAGATTTATTTAATCGATCCTTCCTTACTTGCACCATCCCTGAAAAATGGAAAGCAGCAGTAGTCATCCCCGTCCACAAGGGAATCCCAGCTCGACAGTGGAAATTTCCAGCCTATTTCAATACTTTGCCCTCTAGCAAAAGTACAAGAGTGGATAATCTATGACCACCTACAAGATTACCTTGACCTCCACCATCTGCTCTCAACCTCTCAGCATGGGTTTAGGAAAAAACACAGTACACTTACAGCTCTGATTAAAGTCACCTCTGACATATTCTGTGAAATGGACCATGGCGGTGCCACTGGAGCAATTTTCATAGACTTGACCAAGGCTTTTGACTTGGTCAACCATGGCCTTCTATTACACAACTGCAAGTCCTTGGCCTTGATGCCACTGCCCTGACCTGGACCCAAAGTTCCGTTTACAGCAATACCCAAAAAGTAAAATGGGCAGGCTCCCTATCTGACCTGAGGTCCATTACCCATGGTGTTCCCCAGGGCTCCATATTGGGCCCATTACTTTTTTCTCTGTACATTAATGACCTCCCTAATAATTGTGGTGGGGCTTTTGCTCACCTATATGCAGATGATGCTATCATCTTCTGTTCTTCTCCTGATATCGGGTGGCTCAATTCAGCGCTAGCCTCCGATTTCCACACCCTTGAGGACTGGTTTCTTCAGAAGCAGTTTGTTCTTAATACTAAAAAAACAAAGAGCATGTTATTCTCCAACTCATCCGCACCACCCCCCTTCCCTATGGCTGTACTCATGTACTGGAGATGCACTTGAATCGGTCAGGTCCTTCAAATACTTGGGAGTCACCTTAGATCCCTTACCTACCCTGGATGCGCATGTTGCAGCCATCACCAAAACTATAAACCCAAAAAATCGGTGTCCTCTACCGCATCCATCCATTCCTTACATTGACCTCCTACCGCAAGACTGCAGATACAACACTCCTGCCCCTCCTCATGTATGGTGCTCCATTATTACTCTCTGCTACTGCTTCCATACTATCACGCCTATCACAGGCCTACCACAGAGCTGGCAGGTTTGCTCTTGGGGCCAATGCTCGGCACCATCACTGCAATGTCCTAGCTGCCCTGGGATGGCTACCCTATGAATTAAAATTACGCTATGCCACACTAAGCTTTATACATGAGCTTGTCCATCGCTTCACTCCTCCTTGCCTTACTGCTATTGTTCAACGTCGTCTCCCTCGACATGCCCTCAGATCTACCTCCTTGCCCCTTCTCTCAGTGCCAAACTTATGACTCTCCATGGCTAGGAGATAATTTGCATTTTCTACTGTGTCCTACTGGAACTCACTACCTCCTTCTATACTGGCCTGCACCTCTCTCTCTCAGTTTCAAAGTTCACTGTTATCTCACCTAACCACCCAGCCTTGCTCCTGCTTCTGCTGACTCCTAACCCCTGTTCACTCCTTGTGTGAGTCTCCTAGCAAAACTTTCCACACTCACTGTCTCCTGCTCTCCAAGAAAAAAAAAAATACTGTAAATGATGTCTGTATGTAAGGTTTCGTTGACTGTGCTTTACATTGCTTATTTTGCATAACTGAATGTAATTGATGTACTCTCTTACTGTATTACTATTCCTTGTCTAATTTCTTCCATCAATAAATGCACTATCAATGTACTGCACTTCCCAGGTCGCCCCTGAAAAAGGGGACTGTCTTGTCTCAGAGGGCCTACCTGGTTACCAAAATTCAATAAATAAAATAAAAATAAAAATCTCAGAGGCATTCCACTTTCCTTACATCATGGGTTTTGTTTCAAAAAGCAGTACCCCGAGCCCAAGGTAGGTAGATTAGTCATGTTCTAGTGTAGTAGATTTGGCTGCTAATAGCACTGATCAGCCAAAGTTGGCTTTAGAGTCTAGGACACCTCAATTCTGTAGCGTCTTGTAAAAGTGTGTTGGGAAGCTCATGTGGCTGCTGCACATATTTCGACTGTAGCCACGTTTCTCTCTGCCCATGAAGTAGCCACTGCTCTAGTCGAATGTGCCTTAATGTTTGATGGGGGTATTGAGTTATTTGTTTTCTACGCCTCATTAATGACTGTCTTGAGCCAGGTTGCTATGGCTGAGCGTGATGCTGGTTGAACTCTCCTGTGCCCCTGCAGAATGATGAACAGTCTGTCTGTCCTGCACATAATATTTGTCCTTGTGACATATGTGGGTTTTACCCTTTTCATACCTAAAGTCTGTAGCTGTGGTTCCTGTGCTACTTCCTCTGTGGGGATATAAGCTGATACCTCGATGGTTTGACTGGCATGAAAAGCGGATGCAACTTTTGACAAAAATGATGGGACTGTTTTCAGAGATACTCAGTCTTCGTGAACTAGCAAGTAAGGAGCCCTGTATGATAGGGCCTGTAACTAACTTATGCACCTGGCAGAGCAGATCGCTACAAGGAACACAGTCTTTAGGCTTAGCCACTTGGGTGCCATGGATTCTAGAGGTTCAAATTGTGGATCTGTCATCGCTCTGAGTATCAGATTCAGGTCCCAGGGTGCGGTTATCAGTCTGACCTGTGGTCGGATGTTGGTGGCCGCTTTCTGGACTCAAACAATGTCTTGATGTGTTCCTGGTGCCATCCCATCAATGAGACCCCTTGCCGCCCCAATTGCTGCAACTTGGACTTTTAAGCGAGGATACCGATAGACCCTTGTCTAGTCATTCCTGTAGGAACAGTAGTATATCTGCTATCGTAGAGTTTTTGAAGGTTGTCTCTTTACCTATACACCATCTGGAGAATATGTTCCAGTGTCTCTGATAGGCTGAGGTGGTAGAACCTTTCCTTGATCTGGTCATGGTGTCTATGACCATAGAGTGATAACCTGCTTTCAGCAATTCCTTCCTTTCAGGAGCCAAGCTGTTAGCTTGAGGTTGTGAGGGTTTGGGTAAAATACTGGCCCCTGGCTGAGAATGTCATGTCTGACTGGTAGGATTCAGGGGTGATCCAGAGCCATTCCTACTACTGTGGCAAATCAGGCTTTCCTGGGCCAGTACGAGGTGATAAGGATCACCCTCACTCTGGTTAGGTGGATCTTCTTTAGAACCTGTGGAATCAGAGGTAATGGTGGGAATATGTAGGCCACATTGAATGTCCATGTTGATGATAGTGCATCTACACCCATGGACTTGTCCTTGTAACGGGAGTATAATTGAGGGCACTGGTTGTTCTTGCTGGTGGTCATCAAGTCTATTTCTACTGGTCCCCAATGTCTGTTGATGGATTGGTAGATTTGGTGGTGCAACTTCCATTCACCTGGATGGATCTGTTAATGGCTTAACCATTCCACTGTAGTGTTTAGTTTTCCTGCCAGGTGAAATGCAGAGATGCTTGCGAGGTGTTTTTGAGCCCATGGGATGAGTTTCTCAGCCTCCCTTTGCATTACTCTGCTTTTAGATCGCCCCTGCTTGTTGATGTATCACACTGTTACCTGGTTGTCTGATATAATTAGTACATTCTTTCACTTTATTTCTTTGCTGAAGCGAAGTAGTGCCAGGAACACTGCTATTATTGCTAGTACATTTATGGGTAATTTTGTCTCTAGTTATGACCATTTTCCCTGTGTGGACTCGTGTCCTGTTGTTGCCCCCAACCTGTTAGACTGGTGTCTGTGTCTATTTTTACATCCGGCTGTATGTCCAGTGGCATTCCTTTCATTAGGTTTTGTTTGTACAACCACCATAGTGAGACTATGTTGCATGTGGTGGCATTGTGACTGTTTTTTGTGAAATCTAAGTCCTACATTGGTCCCTGCTTGATTAGGAATGATAGCAGGGGTCTCATGACATCTTGCCCATGGAATTAAATATGCAGGATGACATTAGCCCTAGGGCTTGTGAGATCATTTCCAGTGATGGGCACTTGCTCTTCTGTAGTCAGGATAATAGGGCAATCAGATTCGTGAATTATTTTTCTGATGGTTATACTGTCCCCATGACTGTGTCGATTAGTGTGTCCAGATGTTCCAATGATTGGCTGGGTGTTAAGCAAATCTTGTCCCTGTTGATAACCCAGCCATGGCGTTCTAAGCATCTTATTGCTGTATCTGTCTCTCTGGTGGATTGCCAAATTGACCTTGTCCTGATTAGCCAGTCATCTAGGTATGGTATGACCTGGATGCCCTGCTTCCTTAGTTTTGATGCTAGCCTATTGATACTTTTGTAAACACTTGTGGCGCTGAAGCCAGTCTGAATGGGAGTAGCTGGTACTGATAATGTTGTCTGAAGATGTGAAATCTGAGGAATCTGTGGTGTGATGATCTTATGGGAATATGGAGATATGCATCTTTCAGGTCTATGGATGTTAGTATATCCCCTGGCTGTAGGGCCTTCAGGGTGGATTGGAACATCTCCATTTTGAATGGCATGTACTGCACATTGCGGTTTAAGAATTTTAGGTCTAGTACTGGTCTTAAGTCTCCTGTTTTCTTGGGCACTGTGAAGAATATAGAATAGACCCTCTGGCCCCTGTATGGCGGGGGTACAACAGCTATTGCATTGCTCTGGATTAAGTCTGTTAGAACCTTGCGTATTTGTGTTGGTCTTGTTTTGTTTTTGGATGCTGGGGATATGATTAGCCTGCTTTGTCTAGGAATCTCTGAGAATTCTATGGCATTTCACTTTTATATAATTTCTAGTACCCACTTGTCTTATGTGGACTGGCCCATGTTTCAGGAAACTGCATTGAGCGGTTGCCAGCGGGAATGTTTCAGTAATTCTTGTAACAGTGGTAGTCATTGTCTTACATAACCCCTTCTAGCATTGGGGTTTGCCTCCCTTCCCCTGATGGCTCCTCCCCTACCACAGAACCTGTTGTAGTTGTTGGTAGGCGGCTAGGATAGCCTGAAATTATTTCCTCTGTATCCATATTATCCTCGCCTTTTGTTGCAAAAGACAAGGCAATTTTATTTACAGGGCAACCCATCCCAGAGGCTCTGATTATAATAAGAACACAGGAAACAAACATTAATAAATATAATAACAGTGATTCATAAAATACTAAATACATCAATTAAAAAGATACAAAGTAACAGACTGTCACATAAGGGACTAGATCAAGATGGAATCAGAAATCTGCGAAAGCCAGGACAAAGAGGTGGTCCTTCAACCTCCACTTGAACATCTTAATTGAGGGAGCCTCCCAGACTGAAGGTGGAAGCAAGTTCCACAGGGTCAGCCCAGAGATGCTAAATGCATGATCTTCTGAGGGCCTGAGCCGAACCCTGGGAATGTCCAGGAGGCCCCTTAAAGAGGAGCAAAGGGAGTGAGTAGAGGTCGCCAGTGTCATGAGCTCTGCCAGGTAACCATGACCCAATTTGTATAGGGTCTTCAAGGTGAGAAGACCCACCTTGAAAAGGACCCTCCACCTGACCAGCAGCCAGTGCAGAGCCCGCAGGACCAGGGTCACATGACAGGACCTTGAGAGGCCCGTAAGTCTGCAAAGGGTCCCTCCCATGACCCCAAAGTACAGAGAGTTGCAGTAGTCAAGCTTGGAGGTCACAAAGGCATGCACTAGCATCGTCAGGTCCTTGGGCAGAACGAGGGGCTTAATCCAGGCAATGTTCTGCAGATGGTGAAAACCACTGCTGACCACAGATGACACCTGATCTTCAAAAGTCAATCTGTTATCAAGGATCACACCCAGATTTCACACTCTCTGGGAAGCCACCAACAGAGCAGACCCCAAAAAAAGCTCTATATCTTCCCCAGGTGGCAACCCAACACGACCGCAACCAGGCTCGATCACCAGTACCTCCATCTTAGTCAGATTTAGTATCAGCGAGCTGGAAGCCATCCAGTCATTGATTTTAGCCAAACGGTTGTTAAGCACTTCAACAGCTCCTGATGTTCCAATGACAAAAGACAAGTACAGCTGGGTATCATCTAAATAACAGTGAAACTCCACGCTGCACTGTCAAATGAGCTCGCACAAGGGCAGCATGTACACTGCCAAGAGCATCAGTGACAAGATCGAGCCCTGTGGTACTCCACAAGACAGGGGCATTGGGGAGGAGAAGAAATTCCCCATCACCACCACCCTCTGCACCCTATTTGAGAGATAGGACTCAAACTATCTGATGACAGTACTGGCGAGTCCACAAAACTCACAGAGCCGATCCAGAAGCACAGCATGGTCCACAGTGTCAAAAGCTGAAGAGAGATCGAGGAGAACAAGAACTGACCTGTCTCCTCTATCTCTAGCCCTGAGCAAATCATTATGCACCTCACTACAGCTGTTCTGTGCTATGTCTAGCCTGAAAACCTGACTGGAATGGCTCATAGATGTCCAAGGACACCAGGTGATCCTCGAGCTGTTGTGCCACTAACTTCTCAACCACCTTGCCCAAAAAGGGCAGGTTGGAGAAAGGGACAGTAATTCACCAGGACATGGGTGCTGAGGTAAGGTTTCTTTAGGAGGGGCCTCACCAGTGCTTCTTTCAAAGCCACTGGGAGTACCCCCTCTGCCATCAAACACCCAGCAGTCCTGGTGAACACTGGGCCAACAGCTTCGACACATCTCATTAAGGTCCAGTTCACAAAAGGTGTGCTTCAGCTATAAGATCACATTAGTCACTTCAGACACCTCCACTGGCCTAAACTCCTCCCAGACAGGTTGAGTGCCTCTGAATCCCCCAGCCCAACCACTGTGAGGTGCATGTCTCCCTGGCAGGATCCCCAACCAGATGGATGACACTCTGTTGGAGAAAAACAGAGCAAACTCCTCACATAAAATGGATGACAATGCCTTTTTTGGCTGCAGACAGGCAGGGTGAAGCAGCCAGTCTACAGTCTGAAATATCTGAGATGGTCTGTTTTTCTCTGCATCAATTTTCCTGGATAGGAATTCTGCCTTCTTATGAGAAATTGCCCCCTGGTACTCGACATAGTGAGCACGTAGGGCCAACCTCCAGCTGGGTCCTCCACCAGCAACGCTCCAACCTCTGACCTTTGAGCTTCATCACCTTGAGGTCCCCCATCAAACCAGGGGGACCTCAAGTGAGAAGATCAGTGTCATATATGAACTAGTGCGTGAGTATCCAGAGCTTCACAGACCACCCTGCTACAAGTGCCCGCCACCTCTCTGGATCCGTTCACACATGCCGTGTCACCTCAAGATAGGTCAGCTAGCACCAACAGTCCCTCAGGGCACACACCCCTTAAAGGGCAATAGCTGACCATCTCCACGGAGGGGGACTACTGGGGGGGCCCCAAACGTGAATTCCATGGTACAGTGATCAGACCAAGTGACCTGATCAATCTTGAGGTCATCAACCTCAAGACCCAGTTGGAACACCAGATCAAGCGTGTGGCTGTGCTGGTGGGTCACAGAAGAAACACCTTGTGACAGGCCCAGTGAATACATCAACTGGAAGAGGTCATAACTGAAATACGAGGATTTATTGTCAATCCAGGCATTGAAGTCCCCCAAGATTAAACACCTGGGGGACTCCAACACCTGGTCGGCAACAAAGTCCACCACCTCCTGCAGGATATCTCTCCTCATCCCAGGAGGGCAGTAAAGGAAGAGAATCCTGCAACCTGCAACCTGCACCCCCACACACGGTGACACACTCAAAAGATCGGGTGTCACCAACCAGGTGCACCGTGAAGCCCAGGCTGGCTCGAAAAACAATGGCCACACCCCCTCCCCACTGCAATCCTTCCTCAGGCAATGCACCACGGAGTACCCAAAAGGGACAGCAGCCTCAACATTAGGGTTGGCATCGTCACCAAGCTAGGTCTCCGTTATGCAAGCCAGGTCGACAGCAGAAAAGTCCGCAAAAATCGCAGTCTTGTTCCTTATCAACCTGGTGTTGCAAAGCACCGCCTGAAGAGGACTAGAGGATGCTGCCAATCATCTAACTGCCTGCCCACTGGGTTCGGTGGGAACTCTTGGTATGGAGAACAAACATGTCTGGCCTCTCCCTTGGCTCCGTTTACACCCAGGGTGTCTACTGGACCAGACAGCCTCAATGCAGCTCACCATCCCCTCCTCAGTTGCCTTCGGCTCCCTGCAGATTACTTGTCTCCTAGTAGTTCTGACCTCCCTACAGCACCTAGCTGTGGTGGCAGGGACTGGGAGATCAGTAAAGGGGCGAAGGTCTTGGAGCCAAGTGGCAACATAGGTGATTCTAGCTGGGCAACAGCACCAGCACATCTTTGCCTGGCTTGTCTAGTTCCCCCTGGAAAACCGGGATTGCACATGGTTTCACTGTACAGAAGACAGACCAATCACACCACAACCTCCCCCAAGCACTTACTCAAAACAAATCCCAAAAATTAAATTACAACCCACTAAAGCAAACACCCCTCATACACACTAACCATACACACACTATGCAAAATACATTATATAAATACACACACACACACCACACACACCACTAACAACCTCAACCCCTAAAGTGACAACAACCCACCCACAAACCACCAAAGAAATAAAACAAAGCAAGGGGAGAACAACAAGGAGAAAAGAGCTGCAGCACAATAAGATAAACACTCAATGTCCAGGAAATAATAAAATTTAAAGTCCAAGTTCAACCTGCACCACCAGGCAGGTCACTTTAAGCACTGTGGTTCCAACAACACCCTCAGAAGCTCTCACCACCAGGGATAGGGACACTTTGTCTTTCTCACCCCAAAGTTCCATAGGTCTTCACAAACCACAGAATATGAATAGTTTTGGTAGAGTCAAGGTGGCAGAGATCATATATCCAGACAGAAAACAGTCCTCTTTCACTCAGGCCGAATCAACCGAATTAGATTAACACAGGCACTCACCCACAGTCAGTTTGGTAAACAGGACAGCCCTGAAAGCCAGCTCTCACCTGACCTCTCCCCAACCAGCCAAAGATCGAGAAGAACTGGTGGATAGATGGATGTGGAAACTAGCCGGGCACAAATTAAGCAAGAAACCAGAGTGTTCAGGGGGAAACAGTCCTCCTCCCCACAGACAAAGGACATAGACCATTAACTGAGGCCCCAGGATCCAAGCCAACTGTCTGGACTGGCGGGAGACATGATAGGTTATCCTAGCTGGTAGCAGAGCTCCCACCTCCTGCCTGACCAGCTATCCCCTCTGCTCAACCGCCGACCACCCCAAAGGATGCCATAAATCGTCCCCGAGAAAGTCCAACCACCGACAATCACTCCAGCTTTAGAATGGAGTGGGTACGATAATTTTGTCATACTGGGAGGTATGTGGATCTGTTGGGTTTCTCTTTTCCCAACACTTTGCCATCCTCTTTGCCTTTAGAGCACTTCGCTAGTCCCTCTCCAAACAATAAGATACCTTTGAATGGTAATTTTAGTAACATGGACTTTAATTCGTTATCTGCATTCCATAGTTTCATCCATAGGGATCTCCTTGCTCTGTTGAGCAGAGTTGCAGCTTTGGCATTAAGTTTGTGCGAGTCTACCACCATTTCTACTGAATATTTGGTGGACAGGATGACGTTTTCTAGGAATTGTGCCACTGTTAATTTGGGGGTCATGCTTTTCACTGCCTTTTGCAGCCATTCCAGCTGTGCTCTAGTGGCTTAAATTGATGTAGTTGCTGCCCTAGCTCCGAGACCAAAATGTTTGACATTTTTCTTTAAAATGTCTTCCAGTTTCCTGTCTACCAGATCTTTGATCCCAGGTGCCATCTGTATGGGGAGCACTATCTTTTTATTGAGGAAGACAATTTGGGGGTCTATGGTGGGTGGAGTGCACCATAGTGCCAGTTTGTCTGCCTCTAGTGGGTACATTTTGTCCCATGACGTCCACTCCAGAATTCGTGCTAGGTCTGAGGACTCCCATTCTTTATTTACCTCTTTGTCTATTGATTCACATACTAGAAAGATGTCTGCCTTTTTTCTTAAGGGCTGGAGTGATGGCAGTAATTTGGATTGAGAAGGTGGTGCCGGGATCTCAAAGACCACTATGGCCATGATGTTGCAAACCAGTGCTAGTGTTTGGTCAGGAAAACACCATTTTGTGGTCAGAGACTGAGAATCTATTTCCATTTTTCCCTAGTCCTCTGAGTTGTTACCAGAGATTGGTTCTGGTATATGTGATCTTTGTCCTGCTGGGACTTGATTTCCTAGAATAGCATTTATCGTTGTTTGGACCTGATCCCCCGTATTAGGGGGCTGAAGGTGTTGGTAGAGGTGTGGGGCCATGGTAAAGTCATACAGGCAGCACTCACAAGTGAAGGGGGATGCTGAAAAAATGAAAGGTTCATCAATAATATTGAAATCGGCACTCCAGACACAAGATTCAGTGAGAGTAATAGATGTTTTACTGTGCATAAGTATTCAGAATTTACAAATCACAGCATTGTGCAACAAAATATAGAAGAATAAAGAAATCCAGCTCACAATTGAAGTGGAACTAGCCTAACACTTCTGGGTTCTCTACGCCTTCGTCAGGAGGCATGGCTTCTTAAGGTTACAATGGTATTTAAATACTCCAAAAACAGGTGCATATAGTTAAAATGCAATTCAGTAATTAAGGTGCAATCAGACAAAAAGTGCTCACATAAGCCTAATGGTTAAAACACCACTGTAGCAGAACATCACATTGTTGTCTGTGGCTTTCATTAGTGAAGACTGGACCCCACCAGCCCCTTATTAAAGGGCAAAGGAAAAAAACAGTTGCTTGATGTCCAAGTCTGCACTGCCACAGGCAAAAGGGAGAGGCAGAACTCAATGATCCTAGTTCCAAACATATTAACAAAAAATGTTTTATTTACCAACACATCTATTTTTTGTTATTAACTATCTGACTATCTAATTTGACTTTACCATAAATGTTTTGGTGATACAATGACTTGGATATTTAAACGCTTATTTCATCATTTAATTCTCCATTATAAACTAAACAACTTTTTTTTAAATTGAACCACTTGGTTCTAGTGTATGTGATCTTTGTCCTGTTGGGACCTGATTCCCTGGTGTAGGATTTATCATTGTTTGGACCTGATCCCCTGCAGTGGGGGGTTGAAGGTGTTGTTAGAGGTGTAGGTTGTGGTGGGATGGGGGTGCTGTGAGCCTGCTATTTCAGCCAATGTTTCTAGCATGACAGTCATTAGCTGTTGTTGAAACTGCAGTACCTGCTGGTTTTGCAGTATGGTTGAATTAGTGTCTATATTTTGTACTGTTTTTGGGACATTGTCCGATGGTCCAGTCAGTAATGTCGGTTGGTTGCCAGTTCCAGTGGAACCTTTGCCCACATCCTCCTCTTGAGCTGGGGGGGGGTCTTCTGTGCAAGAGGTACATAGTGGTCCTAGTTTGGCTGCAGAAATAGTGAAATTGCAGAGTCTGCAGCTCTTAGTCTTTGCCGTGTTCTGTGGGAGAAGGGAACAGTAGGGGCACATGTTTAGGGATCACTGCAATGATGTATCCCTCTGATATTACTTTAAGTTGATATGTCTAATACTGCTTATCTGTTGTGCCCTTGCAATAAAACTTTTAGCTGTGCCCCATGAGTTGAGATATTGCTTGTAAGCTCATTATGTAATGTGAATAAAAAAAAAGGACATTGCCCCTTTAAGAGACCCATTTCTATAGTGAGTCTGTTTTATAATGGGTATACAGAGAATGCATTGCCCCTTTAAGAAACTTGTAAGATCTATAATATGTGGGTACAGATAAACGAACTGTGCTTCTGAAACAAGCATTGTTTCTTGTTTCTTATTTATTGTATAATGTATTAGCGCGCCTCAATTTTGTGAGTGCTGTATTCGAGCTCCAGCCCTGCTGCGGTCATTTTGCCATTCCTATGATGGCAGCGGGTGCATAAATGCACATGTGCAAGAATAAAAGAGTCTTGCGCATGCGCGACAGCTGTCCTCTGCGCATGCTTCAGCTGCTTTTAATGCCCCGGAGTGGGGCCATGGCGGTATATTTAAACAATCTTACCTTCCTGGAATACACAAAAGATGGGAATGGTGCAAAAATTTGCCATGCTTTGGGGCTGTTGGGATGTACGATGTGCGAACAATTGCTGTCTTTCTCGTAATGGACACATGGCCTATCCAAGCCGTAAAACATACCAGGGAAGCTAGGTAAACATACCATTTGGATGATTAACCTTTGCTATTGCCATCATAATTAAACATTTGCTTTGCTTGGTAAATGGGTCCTGGGGCTACTAGCAGGAGCCCCAGGCATCTCCAGCCACTCCCAGGTTGGGCTAAGATTGTGGGTAGTGAAGGCTAGTTCTGGGACCGCTAGCAGGAGCCCCAGAATGACTGGCAGAACAGGAACTGCCATCATTTATTCACTGTTGTTGATGATATGAACTTGAGCTCACTATCAGGGATCCCAGTTCTCCTTCATTAATATGGGGCATAACTTCCAGGGCGGTAATTATTAACTGGATCCCAACTTTTTACTTAGGTATTGCAAATACTCTGCCCAAACTATGACTGTTGGTCACTGGAATTCTCTGAAAAAACAGGCATATTAATTCAGCTACTTAGTAATTGTATATAGTATTAAAATAGAAGCACTACTACATTTTCTGCTGCACAACCGAGCCCAAACATGTTGTCTTTCTTATTAGCAATAATATCTTTATAGCTGTACATCAGTACACACAGGCTGAAATCCAATATGAAACTCTTACCTTAAGTATTCATTGTTTGCTAAAGTTTACATATCTGTTGCTGGGGAACTGTTGCGATGTGCTGCAACCTGTACAGATGCACATTTAGAACTGATCCAGAAGGGGCAGGCACCCAGGGAAAAGGGGTCGGACTTCTTTTGAAGTCACACGTGCATCAAGCAACCTATCAGGTGGACACAACCCGTGATGAAAGGAAAGGGGAGTGCCCCAGAGATTATCCCCCACAATAAGTAAGCAAGACAGTGCTTCTTAGCTTAGCTGTCCTAAACAAATGAACTCTTAAAAACAAACAGAAGGCACTCTTTATTTTAAATCTCATCTCAAAACATACAGTACTTATTCTCTCTGGCCTAACCACCTCTCCTCTGAGTTTCTCTTTCAAAGTATATTATGGCAACAATTGTCTATTTCATTTATGAGTGGTACTAATTGGACTCTAGAATAATTATTAGGATATTCATTATGCTCTTTTAGTAGCATGTGTTCAGCCATTTTTGTTTTATTCTTCATCATTTCATTTACATATTTTCTTCAGATTACTCTGTAAAGTATTGTAGCCCTTTCCCATGTGATTTAGGAGTTAATAGTTTGATCCACCCTCTTTGGTTGTGCACTGGCTTTACATAGTCTCTGGGTCGTAAATGGGGATGGAGCCATTGCTGGAGGCTTCCAGTGTCAGTCAAGCAGCTACTGAGGGTGGAGTTGCTAGTGCAGGCCCTTCCAGCCTGCACAGTAGGCCCCTGGTGAACTAGAGTCAACTTTCTTTTTCTGAGTCTGAAGCTCAGTCCTAATAGCTCTGGAGTGAAGTGGCAGAATTAATTGACAAAAAAGTTCTTTGGGGCTTTGAGCTGGGCCATCCAGCCAGACGTACCCTAAGTTAGAAATCCATGTTGTGGGAAGACATTTTATTTATTTTTTATTTGGTAACCGGGTAAGTGCACTGATCTGAATGGACCATTTTCAGGCATGACCCGGGTCACAGAGATGGCACAGATAACATTAAACACAGGATACAAGTACATTACAGTATAAGTGAAGCATGCAAGCTGCAACATGGGTTCTTGCACTAACAATGACAAAAATGAAATACATACAAACTGCAGCACAAATTCCAGGGATTACAGTCTCCGAGAAGATGCATGGGTGGTAACAAATATAGTACAGTGAAACTGGCACATAGAGCAGAACAAAAGTGCAAAGGCTGAGTGCAAGTGGAGAGTTAGAGTTTCCACAGAGAAATAAAGTCACCAGGGGGAGGGGGAGGTACACATGGGGGGGGTTACCCTGGCAAGCATCCAAAAGCAGCCAGTACTGTGAACAGCTCAGCGGAGAGACATGCAAGAACATTAGGTACAGAATATGTGTGTGTCTCTCCCAGGGTCTTAGTGAATATAGACAATGTAATCCTTGCAGGCAACAATCTTGGGTGGCATACAGAAATACCCCCTTAAGTGAGTTTTTTTTCCCAGGACAGTGGATCCCTTTCAAGTGGAAGGCTGGCAGGTGTGTGCCAGAGCAAATGCTCATTGGGAAGCTATTTATAAAACTCCAATAAATGCAACTAGCAACTTACAGTAATAAGCTATGTGACTAAATGCTAATAAAGTGCCAGCCTAAACAAACTGTTATGAATTAAGTGAGGCCCACCTTCTGTGGTCCATAAAGAGTCTGAAGTTCTGAGTTGGCTGTGCTGCAACAGTTCCATGCCAGGGAGCAACCAGAAAGCAGTACTGACTGAAAGTAGCAGTACTACCTATCCAGGAAGTGATCATTTTCCATTTTCTGTAGATCTACAGAAAATACGGCTCCTGTCTGTCTGCCTATCTTCTACTACTGCTGTCAACGTGGCAGTAGGCAGAAATGTAAACAAAAAACAAAGGACAACTAAGCAGATTATGAGGTAATAGTACAATACCGTCAGGAAAGAGTACCAGGGACATGCTCAAAAGAGCACAGGGAATAAATTATCGAAAAAGTGCACTTTTTTTTTAACACAGTGCTGCTGCTTTAAACGTCTCACAAAATAAATATAGTATATACAAAAGAAAAAAGAAAAAAAACACTGCATCATGAACATCAGTTCATTTCTGACATCTCTATGATTCCCAGCATCTCTGTGTTTCATGTTACTTTGTTATATAAGCAGAGCTGGGGCACAATGAAGGGAATAGTGCTTACTGGGGGCAACAGTACGAAGGAGGAGAATAGAGTGAGGCTGGGGAGGGTTTGTACACTGAAGGAACAGTAGGTTCCAGGAATTATAGGGAACTTGAGCAGATTGAATGGACCTCTGATCTTTTTCTGCCATTATTGTCTATGTTTCTGTGTTTGTATGTTTCTATACCTGCAAAAAAGATAGTAGTAGACCCATTTAACAATTGCAATAAGGTACATCAGGACATATGTCATTTTGATAACATCACTTCCTGGGTGGTTGAAGGCACTCAGCCTGTGGCCGCATACCTCACAATGCACCTGAGGCATGACATTACCTAAACACAACGTACAACCTGGCGTGCATTATTGCTTAATCATCTCCTCACTGTTCCAAGGCCTATGTGAAATAAGTTTCTTTTTTCTTTTCCTTTACTTTTTTTATACTTGTAAACATGATGAGCATGGCTGCCCATTTTCACATGTGACATGTCAACAATAAACATTAGACATCACACTGAGAAATGCAAAACATAATTTACAGAAGGATTACATATGGGAACAGACTGGAGAACAATACATTACTATGTTACTTAACAAGTTCCAGTCACCACACACCTAATTCCTATAGGACCAATGTCCACATCACAAACCCACCGATACAACTGTCATTAAAGGGAAACATGCATGTACAGTGACTGACATAATTTGAAAGCCCATGAAAAGCTCTTTCAAATAAGAATTGAGCTCACCTATAGCTGGAAGTCCTCTAGAGATATAGCTGTCCGAGTCTGTTCAACATTAATATTGCATTGCAGAAATTTGTAGAACACTGCAGTGTCATTGAGAACACGTTGTGCTTGACCTAGTGCAGTTTGGCACAGCGTGTTCCTCGATGACATCATAGTGTTCTAAAAATGGCTGCAATGTAGTCTTACTATTGAACAGGTCCAGCCATCTGTATCTCTGGACTGCTTCCAACTACAGATGAGCCCAATACCTCAGTTGAAAGAGTTGTTCACAAACTCTCAAAGTGGGATGGCCACTGGGTATGAATATATCCCTTTGACCTGTTCCCTTGTTGACAGCTGCACTCACAAAAGAGTCCAAGGACTGAATGTGCATTGAGTCTTAACATTCAGTTCACTCAATGTTGGGGAAGTTACTTTTAAAAAGTAATAAGTTACAGTTATTAGTTACTTTAAAATATTTCTAACAAGTTACAGATACCTATTACTTACATATAAAAAGTAAGAAATAACTGATAATTATGCATATTACTCTTTATGGTACTTTATATTACTTTTTGTTATATGTCCTTTAATCATAAATGTGAATTTCACTTATGAAAACAAATTCTGTAGAAGTAATTCTGGAATACAATATTAATCTCAGCTGTGGAGCTGTCAACTTTTCTACCTCGTGCTGGTAAAGCATGGAAATGTACGGCTGCGAAAGGATAATGGATCCCACTAAATAGTAACTAAAAAAGTAAATTAACTACCATACATCTTTGATTAAAAGCTACCCATATTCGAAAGCCTCCCCCATTTAAAGGCCACGGCTGTAAAACAAACTTCAAATGAAAGCTGCCCTGAAATAGAAACCATGACTACAAAATGACAGTCTTCACAAGCAAACTCAACAGAAATCAAACTTAAGTATCTTGCCTTAGTGATTCAAACACATCAAAAGACCCCCAAAAGACATATGGTAGATATCAAAGAGAAAGAAAACAGCTATTGCGTATCATGAAAATCAGTTCATTGCTGGCATTGCCGAGATCCCCAACATCTCCCTGTTCCAGGTTGCACCATTGTACCTCCAAAAGGATAAAATAAGTGAGTTTTTTTCAAAATGTCTGCCTCACATATGCCATCCCAAGCATGTGTGGATAGGCATAGGGGAACATTAGCAAACAGGCAGGGACAGGGAAGGATCACAGGAATCCAGATAGGGTCTGTGGAGACAGATTAGGTAGGGAACATTTAGACAGACTGGGCAGGCCAAGTGGTCCTTCTCTGCTGAGAAATTCTGTATTTTTCTGTTTCTGTTACAGTAGTGTAGTCAGTCAGTCACAAATGCACCATAGTTTGCTTCATATATTATGTCAATTTCACGTACACAGGGAAATACCATACCTGTACTACTCAAGCTCATCTTTGGAAATCTAATTCAGCATCAGAGTTTAAATCAGGCTCAGTCAGCAAGCTAGCTCATGTGTTTGTTTATTTATTTTCTGAATTAAAATTACATCAAAAACATATCCAAAACATTATACAGATGTAAGATCAGTAGAGTGAGGAATTTTATTATAGGGGTGCGATAGCACCCCTATACATAAGTTGAATGAGAGGTTCTACATTAAACCCCTAATTTGCACCTTAATAGTTTTGGTGGTGTTGGACAAAATTACTGCAATTTTGCACATGTTGTCTAGGAGACAAGATCTAAATCTGTGGAAAGTTTCATTAAAAACAGTTTGTGCAGTATCTGAGCTCTGCATATGTCACTTTCCTGTAGACATCTTTTTTTTCCCTGTACTTAACATGAGATTTGGGTCTGCTCTCATGTATAGCCTACATGGAAAGGAGTTTTTTTCTGAAACTTCAGGATCAGAAACTTCAGGATGGAAGGGTGCTATGCCAAGACAGTGCCTTTGGAAGGTTTTGTGGGAAAAATATTAAATGGTTCCAGAGTTAAAATGATTTATAGTTTTTTTCTGCTCTGAGCATGCTCAATAGGGTTTTTGGAATACTGTTTTGATATGAGGCAGTAAATAACAAATTGGGAGCTGCATACAAGGCTAGCTACATGTTAAAACCATTTTCTAAACTGGCCATTGCAAGGGAATTCTGTTGCCGACCCTTAATTACTGTGCCCCCCCTTCTTGGTTCTGCCGATAACACCTCCCTACTGAAGTGGGGCGTCACTTACAATAATGTATGCCACTTTGCCTCCTCTTCACCTCGATTTAGGCATCATTGCCTACTTTATGGTGACTTAGTCTGGCTCCCCCCCATGACCTCTAGGCATTACTACCATGGCTCTCTTGTTGACTCTTTCATCAGGCTACAAATCCCAACTATACTGGTAGAGATGTTCCTTCATTTCACCTCCCCTCATGAACTGAGACCAGTTGATAAATCCCTACTCAAAGTCCCCAGATGTCCTACAACAAAAGGTACTGGTGCCTTTGGACATGTGGCTCCTAAATTATGGAACACTCTTCCCCCTGGCAGTCAGACAGTCAGGGACCCACCTTCATTTCAAAACCATGCTCCGTCGCTATCTTATGCAGGCTGATCATTGCATCTGTTTTGATCCTCCCTAACTCCTTCCTGTCAGGCCCCCCATCTACAGTTCCTGTGTCACTACCCCAAGCACTTATCCACAACCCCACTAATCTTTCAGGGTCGGGCAGACTGCATGTCACCTTGCCCTGGCTACTCACTCTACCCTCACTTATAATCTAACATGTACTGTCTGATTACCACCTTGATCTCCTGGTTACTGCTCTATTCTATGTTTGTACCTTTCCTGTAACCTACCTGCTATCTATGCTTGTTAACACTCTCTATGTTGTTTTGCTTTCATCACAGGGTGTTACTCCTACACTGTACCTGTTAATTATGCTTCTGCCCCATGTTACTGTGCTCAAATCTCCATACTTTCCATGCATAAAGACTTATCGTCCCCAAGATGTAATGTTTGTCTCTCATTGCTTGATATGTTCTGATGTATTGTACTCTCCCAGGTCATGCCTAAAATAGTCACTCTGCTGGCTAGCGCACTTACCCGGTAAACAAAAAATAAATAAAAAATAAATAAAATATGACACCAAACACTTCTGTGTCACAAGACCATTTTGATTTTTTAACCACTTGCTTCTCACAGCACAAACATATTTTTTGTGCTGTGAGTGCCGCCATCTTTTTTTCCCCATTAAACTAAAAATCATGAAAAATGCATAAAAATTGTGTCATTAACAAAGACAAAAAAACACCTGTACCTAACTAAACGGGGCCCATTTACCCATAGTCTAATGCCTGCCTTTAAAATAATGGCCAGGAAAAAAAAACACTTTTTCTGGGCACACCAAAGTCCAGGGTGCCCAGCTTAGCAAGAGGACTTGTTCACCTGTGTTCTCTGTATGAAAACAGATAGACTTTCTTGAATGCTGAAGCCTCAGCTGGAAGTTGTGCTGCAGGCTTCAGCTGAAGCAGTGAGCCAGTGATTCCCTGTTCCCTGTCTGTCTGTCTATCTACTGTATCTATCTGTCTGTCTGTCTATCTATCTAAAATGTTTTGTTAAGTGGACCAGGGTGCCCACACCCGGTACTGAAACAGACAACAGCAGAATAAGACCCAATGGTCCATGTACTCTGCCCATGTTGCCTAACTCACTGGAATCATTTTTGGAACCTAATGTTCCCCTAGGTACTAACCCTCCCAGACCCTTCGCTATTTACTTCTCTGGTCCCGTCAGCCCAGGTTACCACTATTCCCTCCATTCTATCCCAGGCCTCTTTGAACCCCCTTAATGTTCTCACTCTTACCACCTCCATAGGCAGAGTGTTCCAGGGCTCCACCACTACCATTTCTGTAAAGAAGTACTTCTTTACATTTCTCCTGAATCTCCCGCCTGCCAACTTCCACTCATGACTGCATGGCCAAGAGTTGGTTCTCAGGCTAAATAATTCCCCGCAGTTCACTTTATTAATTCCTTTGAGGAACCTTAAGGTCTCAATCATATCACCCCTCTCCCTTCTGGTTTACAATAAGTACAAATTTAGTGCCCTGAGATACTCCTCCTAGGATTTACCCTCCTGCCCCTTGATCATTTTGGTCGTTCTGCAGTGCACTGTCTCTAACCTTTCATTGTCTTTTCGGAGGTACAGTAAGGACTCCAGAACTGGACACTGTACTCCAGGTGGGGCCTCACCAGGGCTCTGTAGAGGGGTAGTACTATCTCCTTTCTCCTATTAATCCCTCTCCCAATGCATCCCAGCATCCAGTTAACCTTTCTGTAGGCCTTGTTGCATTGGCTAGCTTGATTAAGGGAGTTAGTGATGGTAACTCCTAGAACTCATTCCTCCTTTGTAATGCTAACTCTCTCCTCTCCCATCCAGTACTGCATCATGGGGTTCTTTTTCCCTAGGTGCATTACCTTGTACTTTTTTGGGTTGAATTTTAACTGCCACACCTTTGACCACCCCTCTAACTTTAGCAAGTTCTTCTGCATATTCCTTGTTCCTACTTCACTGTCCACCCTCCCACATTTATTTTTTATTTATTTTTTTTACTTTATTCTTTTGGTAACCAGGTATGGCCCACTAGGCACAAGTGCCTATTTTCAGGGGCAATCCAGAAGCACTGGGGTGGTTAAGTGACTTGCTCAGAGTCACACAGTATGTAAGAGGAGGTTGTGATAATCAAACCCAGGTCTGCTGGATGTACCAAGCTCACTTATAGCTCATTATTCTAACATCTAAGCTATACTGCCAGCCACAGAATTTCGTGTCACCCGTGAATAGATATAACTTGCCCTGGATTCCTTCACCAATGTCGCTCATGAACATGTTGAAGAGGACCGGACCCAGAACCGATCTCTGGGGAACCCCATTCATCACATCCTTCTCCTCTGATTTAACCCTATTTACCACCACCCTCTGTCACCCTCCTGATAGCCAGTTTGCCCCCTAACTCACTAGAGTTTTAACTGCATCCAGGTCCTCCATTTTCTTAAGCAGTCTCCTGTGTGGTACCAAATCAAAGGCCTTGCTAAAGTCAAATTAAAATCCACCACATGGCCCTTGTCCATCTCCTTTGTTACCCAGTCAAAGAAGACTATCAGGTTGCTCTGACATGATCTTCCTATGATAAAACCGTGTTGTTTATCATCCTGTAGTCCATTGCTCTGCTTTTTTCCCCCTCCTCCCCTGTACTGCTTCTTTTCCCATCTCCGCTTCAGGTCAAATGCCTTCCTGAATGTTTATATTAATGTACCGGGGTGCAACCCCCCAGTACTACTTTTACCCCCTCCCCTCCAGGTCACCCATCTGCTGTTCCCAGTATTTACATGGTGGCCCCTTGTGCTGCCAAACAATAGCCTGATACTGGGGTGCCCAGTTTACAGTGTCATAATGTCACTATCCCCTGAAAAGAAGAAAATCATCCCTCATTTTTTTATCTTCAAAAAAGAAAAAACAGTCCCTTGCAGATCTGAACCCCTACCCCAACCTCCCACTTAGCAACCAGCAGCCCCCCACACGCCATACACACCCTCACTCACCTGAACATGTCCCACAGTGATGATCCACTCTCCAATCAAAGACACATCTTGCTGCTGGAACCGATGACTGTTGATGAGGAACTAAAGCGCTGTAAGTACAGTTTAATGTATTTCAGTGGGGTTTGAACTTTAATTCATAACTTTGTAACTTTTACATATTTTGACCCCAAATTTTTAACATGGCCTTTTTGGGACCCCACATTATGACCAGTTGTGGTGGAATTATGCAAATCTAGCCTGAAAGGTGATTTTGTGGTAATCTGCAAAATCAACGTTCGTGCAGGATTTGAAAAATTTCACCGCCCTTGCTCATGAGGTGGGGTCATAAGAAGACTATGTTGAGAATTTTGAGTCACAATCTGTAAAAATGCAAAGTTTTGAGCATTATGAGCATACGTTGAAAATTTTCTATGCTTGCTCATAACTTTGGTAACTTTCAATATTTTGACCCAAAATTTTTAACATAGCCATTTTCACTTCATGAACATGACAGCTATCTTTTTTCAAATCCTGGCCAAAATGTGTTTTCACACCTGTGGCACGGAATGACTTTTCAGTGGCGTGGAATGATGTTTTGGTGGGGATTTGAAAATGTTCACCTACCAGGTTTGTGAGGTGAGGTAATAAGAAGGCTATGCTGAATATTTGGTGTGCAAATATGGTAAAATGCCCAGGTTATGAGTGAACATTGCAGTATTTCAACTTTCACTCATATCTTTGCTAATTTTCAATATTTTGACTCTAAACTTTCAGCGTTCCCCTCTCCCTTCCCCCCACTTTAAAATCCATTGCCTGCCCACCTCCCTTTTTCCTTATCCCCTTCCTCCCATCCTGTTCCCCTGCCCCTCTCTTCTCTACCACCCCACTCTGTTTCTTTCCCCTCTCTTTCTGCCTGGTCCTAACCCGCTTGCAGGGTTCTCAGCAACCAGGATAGGTATAGACCTTGGCTGTCTGTCTCTCCCTCTTACATCGCCCACCCTCTATCCCTTGCCCATCCACTTCCCCACTTGTCTTATAACTGCTCTCCCTTGGGTATATAATAGCACTTCGAATCTTGTGCTCAGCCTGCTACCTCTAGCACTTCAAATGTGTTATCCGTCCTCTAACTTTTACCCTACTGGATCACCTGCTCTTGGGTCACTGCAATGTATGCTATATCTGAATATGGTTTTGTTTACCCTGGCTGGTTAGTCTGGGTTATTTCAGCTCTGTAATTGTACTAAACTGTTTTGTTTTAGAAATTGTACTTGTATTCCTATGTGTTTGCTTGTTCTCCCAGCTCTCCCCCCCCCCCCCCCCCCCCAAGATGCTTCTGGAAACAAGCTGTTTACAGCTCATGTTGTCTTTTCTGGTGAAACATTTTCCAAATAAATACAAAAATAAATAGCCATTTTCCCACACCACTTCATAAGCATGACAGGTGCCTTTTTTTAAATCCTGGGTGAGACACGTTTTTGTACTTCTGGTACAAAAGGGCTTTTCAGCTAATATACTATAAATGTTACATGTCATGTTTATAAGGGGAGTCATAAAATGATTATCTTAAAAGTTTGGGGGTCAAAACTAAAAAGATAGATAGATAGATAGATAGATAGATAGATAGATAGATAGAGAGATAGACAGGTAGGTAGATAGATAAGAAACTTTGTGTGTAGTGCCGGTCTTGACCTCAGTGGCTATGCCTTGTGATCCCATGCCAGTAAGCTGAGTTTAGGATGAGCTCCGTCACCCAGCCAAATGGGGTGAGGGGGGGGATGGTGCTGTTATGTGACATCGCCCAGCCAGGAAATGAAAGCTGCAGGGTTGTCTGCATGGGCCTGAGTACCATACAGAGAAGACAACTGTCCTTTTGACATAGGGCCCTGCACCTCTGTACCCATGGGTAACAGAGAGCCCAGTTCATTAGCTAACAGATGAGTTCTGTGCTCTATGCATCTGTATTTGCAGCCACATGGAAGCGCAGGAACAGAGGACCCTGCACTTCCACAGCCCTACCAGACAGCCTATGAATTCTTGACATCAGTCACTGCACAGAAGTGCTCCCAAAGGACTTGCGTGAATGAAGATATGATTCCACTATCTCAAAAAGAAAGGAAATTCTTTGCAAAAAAAAACAAACATCAATGCACCAGTTAGGGTTCAAATTAATGCCACAAAAGTAGAAAAATTTGATGCTAGGGTTTCCAACCCTAACTGCCAGCCCCCACCCTCCCAAGCAGCAAAAAGAAAAAACATTAGGAATTTGGGTCTCTGTAATATTGTTGAATTAGTGGTAGGATCTTCCTTGGGTTGTCAACCCTAATGCACACCCCGTTCCCTGAACAAATAACATCAGACTTGATCTACTTTCTTCATACAGGGCCCTGCATCAAGAAAGCTACAGCAGGTTGTGTTGACAACATCTGGTGAGACATGGTCCTCTACCTTTGAAGAGTGTATCACTATGAGGCACTGACTTAGAGCAGTACCTCATGCTTTGGGCTAGAGGCTAGGGGCTGGGGTGAGAGGTGAGGGGGTGAGCATTAGGGTTAACAACCCCCAGGAAGATTCCACTACTGATTTGCCAGGACTCCAGAGATCCAAAACTCTAATGTTTTTCTCCTTTTACTGCTTGGGGGGGATATAGGGATGAAAACCATAACACCAGATTTCCCTACTTTTGTGGCATTAACTTGAACCCTAACTGATGCATTAACTAATTTTTTTTTTGCAAAGAATATAATAAAAATACAAAGAAAAGACATTCAGATGCCAGTGGGTCTGTAATGCTTCATTCTGTTGTACAGTACTAGATACTGACTATTCTACGAACAAACTTTCCTAATAAAAAATTAATATATAAACCTCTTTATCCTGTCTTTGGGGGGGGGGGAGTAGATTAAACCTTTATTTCCAAATGGTTCGTAATATGTCATCAATGTCTTCTATGTCTTGCCATAGTTTCTTGAAGCTTAATGTTTCTTGAAATATGTGCCACCATTTATTTATTTCAAAGTCTGGTAGATTTAGTGGATTCAAATGACTTCATATCAGTCTCTTGGCTGCCACTGTTCCCAATGCAAATATTTATTCCTGAGATTTGTTAAGATTGACTGCACAAGTACTATTAAACAGGAATACATCTAGATTCCTTTCCATTCTGACATTTTGTATAGTTTCCAAATGACTTTATGACCAAGGAGATCAATTTAATTCCAGGTGGCCCTAATGGCAGCTATATTACAAGCTACAAGACTACTCCTTTGTCCCTTAAACCACACTAATGAGGGAAATAATCCCTTAAAATAGTTATAGTCACTCAGACTTCTTTTAGATCCTCACGATTGACTAATCACCTACTATCCCCTTCCTAATCCCTCCCCAGTACAAAATTCCCCCCTCTCCCCCCTCTCCCCACTTTACTCTCCCCCTCCTGTAATGCTGGGTGGGGACGCTGTGGGGGCACCTACGAGTTATCCTCCCCTCCCTACACCACCCCCTTCCCCAAAAGGGGTGGTCAGTGGGGACAAGATACTCATCCGCATATAAAAGCATGAAATAGGTCACTAACTAATAAGAATTCTCAGTTTAACATGTGGACCAATTGTTTTCTTAATTAAATACTAAGTGACATAGGCAGATCCCACCAAGGTTTAATTGTGACACTTTCCCGCAGTAAATGAAGCAAGGTTCCTTCTGCTCAATAACCATGCCAACATTTCTCAAATACTGTTGCACTGATTTGGGCTATTATAGTTGGAGTTAAGTAAGCTCTATCTATTATTTTTCTTGCCATGAACTTGTTATTTGCAGAAAAAAAAGATTATATTGACTTAGCATCTTAAATGAGTCCAGCATTCTTTGTTAAGTGTTATATTAGCTTCAGTTGCCCATTTACTATTTATTTGGATGTTTCTAGCAACACTAAATTGTGATACTGCTTTGTTGTTCTGAGAAAGTGTTTTTTTGTGCATTTTTAAGGGTTAAAGTTTCTTCTTTTGCGCTTGCTTTTAAGTCTACATTGCTATGAATTGCTAGAGATTTTCAAAAAAAGTTAATACTTATTCATCAATGTAATGTACTGTATGTTAAAAATGTATGTTGGTTATTCCCTTAGCTATGTCCTTGAACAGTGGCAATTTTATGAAGTTTCCATCCTTAATTAATTGTATCCATATCTTAGCTCCCATTTTAAATAAAAGGTTTTTTAGCAGGATTGTCAGATTTGGCCCATAATTTAGAATTGGCCAATATTCTGCTATGAAGCCATTGGAATTTTAAAAGTATTTTTTTTTTTATCCATACTTAATCATTTGCCTATTGGAGATAAATAACAACCTCTTTAAATTAGGTTTGGTTTCACCTGCTTGTTCTAATATGTTATGTAGTAACTCATGGCCATAACTATTAAGAAAAGACAGTTCTTATATCAAGGAAAATACATGTCTGTAAAAATAAGTCATTGGATCAGGGCAGCCCATACCTCCATTCTCGCGTGGAAAAATTAATAATTCTCATGCGATTTTTGCTTTCCCTCCTCTCCATAGAAATTTTGAAAATATAGCTCTCAGGCTAGAAAAACCAAGATTCTGAAGGGCCTCCAAAAGTGGTTTGGATTGCATAGACTACAATAAGTATGACATGGCCATCATTTAAAATGTTTCTATTCTGCCCCATAAGGATAAGTACAGTTTCTGCTATTGTTCTAATAGGGTTTTAATTTTTTATTTAGCTTTTCCAGATTTTTTTTTTCTTGTCGGTTTCTAGTTAAAAATGTTCCCAAATATCTATTTTTTTCTTCTTTCTTAAAGATTGTAATTTCCTTGTCATCTTAATTTTCTGTCCCTTCTGACATAAAAACATAGAATCCTAAAACCTGATGGCAGAACGGGGCCACTGGGCCCACACAGTTTGCTCATTTTTATTACTTTCATTTTTGCTGCAGACCCTTCATGATCTATGGCACTGTCTCCCCACACTTTCTTACCCCAGTGATTCCCTTGTGCCGATCCCAGGTATTTTTGAACCCCACCATTGTTTTTGCTCCCACTATCTGCGCTGGAAGGCTGTACCCAGAATCCACCATCCTTTCTGTGAAGAAGTGCTTCCTGTCCTGAATCTACTTCCCTCCAACTTCATAGTATGTCCTCATGTTCTACAGCACCTTTTTCTCTTAAAAATACTATCCACCCATACCTTATTAACCCCTGTGAGCTATTTAAAGGTCTTTTATCATATCCCCACTTTCCCTCCTCTCCTCTAGGGTGTACACATTGAGCTCCTTTAGCCTCTCTTGTAGGGTTTTTGATGCAGACCTTGAACCATTTTGATTGCCCTCTTCTGGACCACCTGCAGTCTTTCCATGTCTTTCCTAAGATGTAGTCTCCAGAACTGGGCACAGTACTCAAGGTGTTAGTAGTGATCTATATAGGGGCAACACCAACTCCCTCTTCCTGCTGGTGATTCCCCTATGCATGCTAGAGAAGTATTCCACTAGGCCTCCCAACTGCTTTCTCACATGGCCTGGCCACCTTTAGGTTGTCCGCGGTGGCCCACACAAGAGCGACACCACGAGAGTGAAACCTGACAAAAGACCATTACAGCGACAGTCGCTGTAAAGATCTGTTTTCAGTGACACCACTTCTCCAGGTGTTCTACCCCCTCCCTGAAGCAACTCTGACCTGGAGTTGGTTATCGTTAAATGCAGGTGGTACGAGGGGCACAGTCCCCCACAAAAAAACACTATCTTTTGGGATGGCACAATACCGGAATTGGCACTGTGCCATCAATGTGTGGGATGTCGGGGATTTCTCTGTCGAGCACAAGTGGTGCTTCCGAGTGTCTGATATGATTACCCCCGGTCACTTTTCTGCTTTGCCACTGTTAGTATCACTCTCCCTATTTTGTACTCCACCCCCGGGTTTCTATGGCCCAAGTGCATTATTTTGCACTTTTTTGCATTAAAACCCAGCTGCCATACTCTTGACCACTCCTCCAGTTTTTTCAGGTCCCCACCCATCCTTTCCAACCACCCCCCCCCGAGTCTCCACTGTGCTGCAGATCTTGGAGTCATCCACAAAGGGGCAGACCTTCTCTTCGAGCTCCTCTGCTATGACACTTGTTAAGACATTAAAGAGGACTGGTCCCAGCACTGATTCCTGAAGTACTCCACTGATCACCTCCCCTTCTTCGGAGCAAACTCCGTTTACCACTACCCTCTGTTTCCTAACTCCTAACCAGTTTCTTACCCAGGTTACCACCTTATTTCCCACCCTCTAGCTACCCAACTTGTTTACCAGTCTCCTATGTGAAATGGCATTGAAAGCCTTGCTGAAATCCAGGTAGGCCATGTCCATCGCTCCTCCTTGGTCTGACTCCCTGGTCACCCAGTGAGTGAAATCTGTCAGATTTTTCTGGCGTTGCCTTCCCTCTGTTAATTCATGCTGCCTCGGATCCTGTAACCCACTGGAGTCAAGATATTCCACAGTCCTTTCCTTTAGTAGTATTAACTTACCCACCACTAAGATCAGTCTGACAGGCCCATAACTGCCCACCTCTTCCTTGCTCCCACTTTTGTGAAGCAGGACTACATCTGCCCTTCTCCAGTCCTCCAGAACAACTCCGGTTTACAGTGATCTGTTAAATGGGTCTCTCAGAAGTACAGCTAGTACCTCCCTGAGCTCTCTCTCCGCACCCTTGGCCTCTGATCCCATAGCTTTGTCCACCCTCAGGTTAGTGAGCGTTCTCCTGATTCTCTCCACAGAAAAAGGACTAGTGTACATTTCCTGCACCTCAAAGCTCCTGGCACAGTTTTGTGATCCCTCCCCTTCCCCTTCCCCTTCTACTGTGGCCACTGAGCAAAAGTATCTGTTCAAGATGTCTGCCTTTCCTTTATCCCCCTCCATAACCCCTCCCTCCTTAACCATACCATCCCTCCCTTTGTCTTCCTTTTTCAATAATATACCTAAAAATATCTTGTCCTCTTTTGATACTGCCTGAGCTATTCTTTCTTCATATTGTGTCTTTGTGCTCTTTACTGCTTTCCCTGCCTCCCTCCCTGTTTTCCCTGAAAAACTTCCCTATCCTCCTCTCTCTGGGTCTCCTTATACCTTCTAAATGCCATTCTTTTACCCTTTACCTTGTCTGTCACCTCTTTTGAGAACCATAGCAGTCTCTTCTTCTGTTTGCTTTGCTTTCCTGCTTGACTCAGAGGTTCGTTGCCTTCACTGTCTTCTTTTAGTTTGGCCCACTGTTCCTCCACCACCCAGGTCATCCCCTCGCCAGGTCATTCCTGAGGCATTCATCCATCTTTATAAAATCACCCCTGTTGAAGTCAAGGACTCTCACCATTGTGTGGTCAGATTCAGCAGCTGTTCATATATTGAACGGCACTGTATGATGATCTCTGCCCCCCCAATGGCTTTCCACCTTGTTGTCTGTAATACTGTCCCTGTTAGTAAGCACCAGGTCCAGTACTGCCCCATCTGGTGTGAGTTCACTGCCTAGCTGCCTGAGGAATGCCCTCTGCAGGGAGTTCATGACGTCCCTGCTTCTAGAGATGGGAGGTTCCAATCTACATCCAGCAGATTGAAGTCCTCCACTAGCAATACCTTCCCATTTTCAACCATTTTGCCAATTGCTTCTAACATTTCTATATTTAAGTCCTCCCCCCTATGAGGGAGGCCTACAGATCACACCTGTCTGAAGAGTGGTTCCTTTCCCCGACTAGAGGGGACACACAACACCTCTGCTCCCCTGAATTCACTGCATTTCTGTTGCTTTTATGCTTTCCTTCACAAAAAAGCACCACATCACCTCTTTTTCTTCCTACCCTGTCTTTTCTGAACATCGTGTAGCCTATTATGACCATGTCCCAGTCATGGTTGTCAGTGTACCATGACTCAGTTAGGGCCACAATGTCCAGGTCAGCCTCTGCCATGATGGCCTCTAGGTCAGGGATCTTATCTCCCAGACATCTAGCATTAGCACGCATTGCCTTTCAGATTTTGTTAGCACTTTGCTTGTCACTTCCCCCTTTTTCTTTTTGCCCCCTTCTCTTCTGACTGCTTCTTTTCCCCGTTCCTTCTTTGCTAACCCGCTGCATTTTTATCAATAAAATTTTTATTGAAATATACAAGAAAAACTAAAGTACATATGAAAGCGTACTCTATGAAAAGAGAAAAGAAAAATCAAAAACTTAGAAATACATAGTTTCGTAATGTAAATAATCATACAGTCAAACATGACTAAATTGCAAGAAAGTTGGCACGCCAACTAACTTATTCTATAAAACATATGAGAGGTAAATAGTTAAATGCTAGTGACAAAATGCAACAGATTAATGATTCAAAAATCTGCTTCTTAAAAGAAAGATAAACTAGTAAATAAATTGTATAGTATAGCACAGTTGGTAAGTTGTTTACTATCATCTGGGTATTAATAATGACATTTTACCCAGTTTTACTATTACCTTATGAGCAGTTGAATATATGTGTGTGCATATTAGGAGTAAAAAGAAGATAGAGGGCAAAAAGGTATTAGAATACTATGATTTTATAGAGGTGAGACGAGAAGATAGAAGGAGAAAAAGAAAAAAAGAAAGAGGGGAGATAGAAAAGCAGAGATAGAAGTTTCATCATACTATTTAAAAGACAAAGAACCTCTGTGCGCAAACACTGAGGCAATGGTTACCCCAAAGGGCATTTGGCTGGGAAGCCAAGTTTCAAGAAAATACAAAATCACACATGCCCACACAATGCAAAGCATCATGGGCTGCATATGCAAATCACCACAAAATGTTATGCTGGTTCAACTTTAAGCAGAATTGCATGGTGCCGAAAGGCCTCTCACACAGTTTGCAATGGGTGTTACCCCTGGGGAATTTTTTGATGACCTCAAACAATTATTGAACCTTGAATGTAGCTTGTGGTATAGTACGGCCATGGATAAACCCGTACGTGTTATGGTGAATGGCATGAGGGAAGTCTTTCTAATATTCTTGAAACAATTAGTTTAGCTATAATGTTATAGTTAGTATCCAAAATTGAAATGGGTCTATAACTATCCAGATTCCATACCTCCTTTCCCTGTTTATGTTTCAGTATTATTCTGGCTTCATTTTATGAAGATGGTAACTTCCGGTGCTATTTAGCAACTACATACAAATGGTATGCAGATCCAACGGTGACACCAACACAGTGACATACCTTGCTGTTGGCAAAACTGACACTTTGCCGACAGCTTGCTGTGTTGGTGCACCCAAAACAGGGGCACACCGTCTCCTGGTCCTGCACCCCTCCCCGTGTCAACTTTGACTGGAGTTGACAATCTATAGTACGGGGGGCACGGGGGAGGCGGGGGCAGAGCCCCCCTATAGAAAAGCAGTATCAGGAAGCATTTGAGATTTATGTCTACCGCAATTTGCGGTTTACATAAATCCCATCACTGTGATGCCGGTCGACAAAAAGTGTTGTCGAACCAGCATCATAGATCCCATATTAATATACAAAATTACAAGCAGATGAAGGCCATTATGGTCTACCCAGTCTACTTGAGTGTGTAGCTCTGCTGTGATATTTCTGTAGAGTTGCCTCTGCCCTCCCCTTCCTCAACCCAGAATTCTCTCTCTCCCTCCTCTTCTACCATCCCCTATCTTCAGTGGGATTTTTCCAATAAGCCTATCCCACCTGCTTTTCAATCCACCCAAAATCTTGGCTGAAACCAACTCTTTTGGAAACTTATTCCATCTCAAGACCACCCTTTCAGTGAAGAAATGCTTCCTTGCATCTTTTTTAAATCCCCCTCCCATGTCATTAAATATGCCCGCCATTCGCCATTTTAAAAAATCTCTTCCCCTGGTGTTACTTGTTGAATGTAAATGATAGAGTAAGGCTATAGTTATAATGGGATGGGTCTTCCATATGTTTCCGATAGTAAACAGCACAAATTATTAAATTTTTTTCAGGGTGGGTGTGGCATGGGAGTAGGAACTTTTTAAAAACTTCAAGACCCCATATCTTGGTTCAGGAATGAAAGAAAATGAAAAGAAAAAATGTGTATCTTGATATTTCTGCCAGATGAACCTTATTACTGAAAAATGTGTATTGTTACTAACAAATACTGCTGCTTCAAAAGTTTCTATCATGTCCCCCCCCCCCATCTCTCCTCCAGTGTGTACATGCTGAGTCTGTGCTGTAGGCCCCAAAACATCTTGGTCGCCCTACGCTGCACACCTTCCAGCAAGTTTATGTCCTTTTTTAGATGAGGGCGCCACTATGCAGCCCAGCATTCTCAAAGTTTTAGCCACTGCTTTGCTGCTCTGCACAAATTGTTTCAAGTCTTTGGTGATGATAACCCCAAGGTCTTTTTCTTCCTGTTTATTGTATTCTAGGATTTAATACCTTTGAGCCAAGGCACTTTTACAAAGGTTCCGCGTCAAATTAGGTACAAGCAATAGGGTTACAATGAGTGGCACAATAAAGTACATTGTGGAATAAAAAGAGACATGAACAGTCAAGTATCAAGGACATTTGTGAAGGACAGATAATAACCAAATGAACACTTTCATCAATAAGCAAACAAATGAGGAGGGGAAGGGTTAGGGAAGTGTGATAGATAGAGCATGAGAGAGAAAGGGAGGGAGGAGCGGACCATGGTTAGAGAAAAGGATCCTCTACCGGGCCTCTGTCAGGTAAAGTGGGCAGGGTGGAGAATTGAAATAGTTAGGATTTAATCAAGGCGGTCACAGAAGTTGGAGGTGGCAAGGTGAGAGAATAGGCTAGATTTAAAAGCACCTAATGAGGTAGAGGAGGTAATAGAGGTGCTAAGGGCATTTAGCCAGTAGGGGGCACGATAGGCAAATGATCGTTGACCCTGGGTAGTCCGGCAACGGGGGACTTGAAGAGGCTGATTTTCTGATCTTCTGGTGGGTCGGACTCTTGTGTTCTGGCATATCAGGTCTTGAATGCAAGGTGGGGTGAGGCCCATGATGGATTTTTTAGCCATAAGGCAGGTAAGGTACTTTAAGCGGTTTGAGAGTTGTAACCATCCAGTTTCAGCATAGAGCTCGCAAGTGTGAGTACATCAATGAGCGCCAGTAAGCAGCCGACATGCCTTGTTAAGGGAGGTTGTAATACGTTTAAGTGCGCTAGTAGAGGAGGACCCATAGACAATTAAGCAGTAGTCAATGATCGAGATGATTGAGGATTGAATAGCTAGCTTCAGTGCTGGTAGGGTGAGGAGCTGTCTGTTCCGGTACAGTATCCCAATCCGCTGATTAATAGTTTGGGCTGTACTATCGATATGGGTTGCAAAAGTTAGGCCTTGATCAAAGGTGATTCCAAGATATTTGAAGGTAGCCACCTGTTCAAGGGTGATTCCCAGGGATGTGTTGATAGTGAGTGGTACTTGCTTTTTCTTGTTTTGAGGGCTTGAGAAGAGCATGGATTTTGTTTTTTTGTGGATTAGGACCAGAACCACGTCGCAACACTGGCAAATACGTGCTGGAGGCTGAGGCGTAAGGGGTTTGGATCTTTATGAGAGGATAGAATCACAGCATCGTCGGCATAGAGGATAATTTGCTCTGGGCAGGATTTGGGAAGGGAGTTTAGAAAAAGGCTGAAGAGGAGAGGGCCTAAGATGGATCCCTGTGGAACTCCTGAGTGGACAGGCTTTGGTTCTGAAAGAACTCCTGCTATTTTTACAACTTGAGAGCGCTGGGCAAGGTAACTTTTTATCCAGGCACCAGAACCCTGGGAGAGCCCAAAAGACTGTAGTTGACTGATGAGTAGACCATGGTGCACTGTGTCAAATGCCTTCATTAGATCAATGTACACAGCTCCAGTTAGGAGTCCTTTGTCCAAGGCCTTGTGGATTGCTCCTGAGAATTCGAGCAGGGCTGTCGATGTGCTATGCCCTTGTCTGAATCCATGTTGCTGGGCACAGAAGATGTTATATTTCTGCAGGTAGTCTGTAAGCTGGTCGGCCACTATACGTTCAAGAGCCTTTGAGAGGGGAGGTAGTATTGAAATAGGTCTATAGTTACCAGGCAGAGACTTGTCACCACTTTTGTGCACAGGAGTGACTATTGCAGCCTTCCATTTACTAGGGAACTTGCTGGAGCAGAGGGAGAGATTGAATATTCTGGTGAGAGGAAGTAGAACTTCATCCAGAGTAAGGGACAGTATTTTAAGGTCAATAGAGTCACTGCTAGCCCGGGATTTAGATATAGCCTTCTTATGTATTTTTGGACTTCATGTGCTTTAACTATTTTGAGATGGAAGGGTGGTATGTTTGGAGAGGCAGAGGGGGATATAGAGATTAGAGGGTCAGTATCAGCGAAGAAGTTAGATGAGAGGACACCGCTAAAGTCTGTGAAGGTCTCATTAAGGGTGTTTGCAATGACCAAGGGGTCAAGGGTGGTAGTGCCATCCACATTCAATATAGTAGGAAAGGACTTGGACTGCTTACCCATGATATTTCTTAAATTGTCCCAGAAGGATTTCCCTTCACCCCAGGAGTTGGAGAGGGAATTCTTGAAATAGGAGTTCTTTACCCGGCTAGTCTCTTTGGTACAGTAGTTTCGGGCCTGTTTATACTTTTGGATGTCAGTCAGAGAGCCAGTGGCTTTTGCGATAGCCCAGAGGTGGTCCCTACCTTTGTGTAGTGCCAATAGCTTAGCAGTGAGTCAGGGATTTGAGAGCGCTTTCACTTTGCGCTTTTTTTTCAGGTGCATAAGAATCACAGGCAGCGTTGAAAGTGTTGATAAAGTGATTAAGGGCTACGTCGACATCTTGAGTATTGTAAATGGGAGACCAGTCTTTCTGCCTAAGATTTTCCTTGAGAGGAGTAAGGTTGCCAAAAGGTAGTACTCTACTAGAGATGGTTCTAGGGGGTGGTTTTCTGAACTTATTTGACCAGGTACATTTTATGGGAGAGTGGTCGCTAAGAGAGTCCGGGAGAACAGCGAAATTATTTATCCGGGCAGGGTGATTGGTAAGGAGTCAATCTATTAGGGTACTATTCCCAGATTTATAGTTTTTCCTAGTAGGTGAATTGACCAGCTGTGTTAAGTTTGCAGCAAGGATAGCATCCTTAGTCGACCCTGTGTCTGGTGCTAGCCAGTTGATATTAAAGTCAGGGAGAAGGGCTCAGCGTCAGGAGGTTGGGATCTGGCAATTCTAGTACAGTCTGAGGCGGACCCCAGATCTTTAGGTGGGATATAGATAGCAGTAACCGTGAGGACTTTGTTGTGGGCGCCAAGGTAGCTTGATAGGAAGGAGTTGTAGCGGTTCAGTGGTGGTATCTAACAGGGAGGCATGTGAGATAGTCCTTATGTAAATTGCACAACCACCACCCTTTTGAAATCCTATCCAGCCTGAGTATCTTGTAGCCTTGAAGAGATATGGCATGGTCAGGGGTTTTAGGTGTCAGCCAAGTTTCAACAATGGCCAGGATATCAGGGTTATGTTGGCTGGCAAAGGTTTGTAGGGAGGCCAGTTTAGGTAGGAGACTACAGATATTTAGGGTGGCAATAGTGAGTCCCCCCTCCATTTTGGCTGGCTTTGTTGTGCTGTGGGAGATAGGGCCAGGATTTGGGTGAACACTTCCTGACATTAAGAGGAGGAGGAGCAGGAGTTTGAGAGTCAATAGCCGTAATTCATAGTAGGTGGAAATACACCTCCGTTGCTTGTGTGATTTGGTCCAGTACAGGCGTCTAGGATCCCAGTGTAAGGCATTGGTCAGAAATAGATGCCGAATCGCCCCCAGGCCAATGTTGTGATTTTTCATATTTAAACAGTCCATTGCCAGATGGCACTGTTTGTGTGAATAGAGGGAGATTGCAATCGTACCTAATGGGGGGTAGCTGGCCAGGAGGACCAGAGTAAAGGGTGGTGAGGGATAGGAAGAGGTTGGAAGATGGCATAGAGTAGGAAGCAAGGAGAGGGCAAGAAGAGACAGAAGAATGTGGTTACAGGGAGGCATAGTAGCTAGGAGAGGAGATAGGGGTGTGAGGATAATGGATGTAGCAGGGGAGGAGAGGGAGGTGAGAAAAAAGTCAGAGAGCTGAAATACACAGTGATGTGTAGCCTGCAGTATCACCCAGAGAAGCTAGCAGTGCTAGGAAATGCAGGGGAGAGGGAGTGGTTTAGCAAGTGGGACAGGATAGGATGTAAGACAGAGGGCGGGTATTTGGAGCAGGGGGCGGCGACGAAGGAGACTATTTAATAAAGGTGGGGGGGGTGGGCGTAAAATTTCAGCACTGAGCAGTGCAAGTCAATGGGCCCCGAGCCCAGCAAAGCCCAAAATCACCCAGACCAATCAGGAGGCAAGGTCTGAAACCAGAGGCCAATCAGTGCTCAGCACAATGCGCGGTCAGCCAATCGCAGCCAATCACTGCTTCCCCAGTCATAGGATGTCCTTACCGGCTTTCAGGGGTCAGGAGGCCTGTGTCTCTATTACTTTTGACCCCCACAACCAGTACTTCTCCCTCTGGTTTCGTGTGTCAAGATCCATAATCTTGCATTTTTTAGTGTTAAACCCAGTTGCCAGGTATTTGACCATCTCTTCAATTTAGCCAGGTCATCCTATAACTTCCTTCTCCCATCCTCTGTGTCCACTCATCCACAGAGTTTAGTATCATCCACAAAGAGATAGATTTTCCCCCAGTCCCTTCCACTATTTCCCCAATGAAGGCATTAAATAACACAGGACCAAGAACAGAGCCCTGTGATACCCCACTGGTGACCGGCCTAGGTTCCAAGATTCTCCCCCCTACCACCACGCACTGACTCCTATTCTGTAACTAGCTCTTAATCCATCCTGTTAGCTTCCACCCAACCTCCAGCACTTCTTGCCTGCTGACCAGCCTTTTGTGTGGAACCAATCTGAATGCTTTGTAAAGGTCTAAATAAATTACATCCACCACCTGTCCCCTGTCCACTGCCGTCATGACCCAGTCAAAGAAGTCAGCCAGATTTGTCTTCCTGATTCAAAACCACTTTGTCTAGGGTCCTGGAACCCATTTGACCCCAAATAGTCCACCAGTCTTTTTTTAAGGATGGACTACATTAGCTTACCCACCGTGGGGGTCAAGCTGATAGGGCAATAGTTCCACGGGTCATCCCTAGGTTATTTCTTGTGGAGTGGCACCACGTGTGCCAGCGCACAGTCCCTAAGTGCCATTCCAGTCTCTAGAGAGGTAGTAAACAGGTCCGCCAAAGGGACAGTCAGAATTTTGGCCATCTCTTTTAACATCCTTGGGTGCACTTTGTCCAGTCCCAGTGCTTTTTCCACCCAGATGGCCCTGAGACCCTATAACACTGTTTCTACCGAGATGGCTGCTTCCAGGCCCCCATCCCCACCCATGAAGCAGCTTCTCTATTGCTCCTAAGTACTGTTCTATCCTTTTGCCTTGTGAAGACCGAGCTGAAGTACTGGTTTAATACCTCAGCTTGCTTTTTTACTACTCTCTGCCCATCTCCCCACTTTCTTCAGTTTCACAATACCCTCCTTCATCTTCCCTTTTTCCGTTACATACTGGTAGAAATCCTGTTCTTCCTTCTTAATTCCCTCAGCCAATTGGAGCTCCCTCCTTGCTTTCGCTGTCCTGACAGTTCCACTTGCCACGTTAGACTTCAACAGGTAAGCTTCCCTATCCTTATCTCTTTGTGTACACTTATATTTATGACAGGCTATTCTTTTCTCCTTGACCTTGGTGCAACTTCGGCTGTGAACCTGCTAGGCCTTTTCTGTCTGGTGTTCTTGCTCCTGATTTTGGTACAGGATTGAGTAGCCTCTGCAATACCAGCCTTTATTGCCTCCCAGTTCTGCTCTTCCCCCATCTCTGACCTAATCTAGAGAGATTTACCTTTAGGATTTCTCCCATCCTTCCAAAACCTGCCCTTTTGAAGTCAACCACCTTGGTGGGAGTCTGACTTTTCTTGTCCTACTCCCAGGATGAACTATACCATCGTGTGGTTACTCCCCACCAGTGGATCCTCTACCTTAATATCCTGGACATGGTCTTCATTGGCTAAAGCCAAGTCCAGAATTGCAACACCACTAGTGGTCTCTCTGATCTCCTGCTCCAAAAAGCCATCCTGGAAGGCATCCAGGACATACATTTCCATAGAGCTGGTAGTTGATAGTGTTTCCCAATCAACTCCTGGAAGGTTGAAGTCACCAGAAAACAACACTTTGCCTTTGCCTGATTGATTTCTAACCTGTTCACTTAGGTTCTTATCTTCCTCTCCTCTCCATGAGGGTGGTCTACAGATCACTCCCATTCTGACCTTTTCCCCTCTTGGTGACTGGAGCTGCATCCAAAGGGCTTCAGGTTTCCCCTCCGCTTCCTGATCCCTTGTTCAGGTTATATCCTCCCTCAAGAACAAAGCCACCACCCCTCCCTTCCCTTCATCCCTAGCCTTCCTGTATAGCTTGTAACCTGGCACCTCAAGATCTCAATCCTTCTGATGGATGCCCACGTCTCAGAGACGGCCATGATGTCCACCTCGCTCTCCACCATCAGCACCTGCAAGTCATCCATTTTGTTTGCTAGGCTTCTGGCATTTAGGGACACAATCTTCCATCTCTCTCAATGTATTTTCCTTGCCCCTTATGCCCTTCCCTGGTACTCTGCTTTTTTATCCCCTTCAATATTTCCCACTGTCATGTTTAACTGCCCTCCTTGCCCCATGACTGGTCTTCTGCTACTCTATCGCCTTTAATAACTCCTGCTGTCTTATTTTCCTGCCCTCCCCAAGTGAATTCTCCCCTTACCCTTCAGCCCCAACCATAGGGAGAGGCCAACGCTCAATGGTCCTCCAACATTAATTGTAACCATGGTACCAGTTCATCTGCAAAAAACATAAAAAACAAGAAAAATGTGCCTGTAAAGCCATCCATACCAGAACATTTACATTTAGGGAAACCCATAATAATCTCTTTCATTTTCTTGTTGAGCAATCTGAGTAGCAACACATTTTAGTTTGGTTAGTTTGCTGTTTAACACAAATTGTTTTAATTCTTCAGTTAAATAATTAATTTTTTTCTGATAAATTCCCTTATAAAACACTATAAATAAATTACTAATTTCTTCATCTTTGAATTTGAAGCAGCATGGTTTCACAAGGGACAGGTCTTGTCAAATGAATCTGACAGATTTCTTTGACTGGATGACCAAAGAGCTAGATCAGGTAGGAGCAGTGGATGTGGCATGTAGATTTCAGTAAGATGCTCAACACTGTTCAACATAGGAGACTAGTAAGCAAGCTGGGTACCTTAGGAGTGGGTTCAAAGGTGGTAAACTGGATAAGAAATTGGTTAGAGGATAGGCAACAGAGGGTGGTGGTAAACGAAGTTCACTCTAAGGAAGGGAGGGTGACCAGTGGGGTGCCTTGGGGGTTAGTGCTGGGACCAGTCCTCTTTAATGTCTTTATAAGTGACATTGCAGAGGAGCTGGAAGGGAAGGTCTGCCTCCTTGCAGATGACACCAATATCTGCACTAGGATGGACACTCCATGAGGAATGGGAAGGATGAGCAGCGACCTGAGAAATCAGAGGAGTGGTCAAGGGTATGGCAGCTGCCTTTCAATGCAAAAAAGTGCAAAACAAGTAGGGCACAGAAACCCAGGGGCACAGTATAAAGTGAGTGGAATGGTATTGATGACCACCAAGCAGGAAACAGATCAAAGGGTAATCATATTGGATGACCTAAAGGTGGCCAGGCAGTGTGATAAGACAGTAGGGAGGGGAAGTGGATTGCTGGGGTGCATAGGGAGGTGTATCACGAGCAGAAATAGGCAGGTGGTGTTATTTTTATAGATCACTGGTAAGACCCCACTTTGAGTACTGTGTCCAGTTCTGGAGACCACATCTCAGGAAGGACATAGACAGAGTGGAGTTGGTCTAGAGGAGAGCAACTAAAATAGTGCAGGGTCTGCATCAAAAGTCCTACAAGGAAAGACTAAAGAACTTCAATATGTACACCCTGAATAAGAGGAGGGAAGGGGGATGTGATAGAGACCTTTAAATACTTCATGGAAGTAAATAATGTACAGGAGGGAGTACTTTTCAGAAGGAAAGGTGCTCAAGAACAAGTGGACATGCTATGGAGCTGGAGGGGGGATAGATTCAGGGAGATGTAAGGAAGTACTTCTTCACAGAAAGAGTGGTGGATTCCTGGAACAGCCTTCCAGCGGAGGTGGGTGAGGCAAAAACAGTGGTGGGGTTCAAGAATGCATGAGATAAGCACAAGAGAAGCAAGGTAGAAAGGAAGGAAGGGAAGGGGAAAGAGCTGTAGATCAGGCATGGTCTGTGGTAATAGTGTAGGTAGGGAGAAGTGGGCAGACTGGATGGGCCAAGTTGTCCTTATCTGCCATCAAATTCTGTGTTTCTATGTTTCTGTCTCCTGCTGGATCCCTTAGTTTAGTTACTAAATTACTTTCTATCTGTTTTTAAGAGCATTAGCAAGCATTTTTGCCTGTTTTATGGGCTGCCTCATACCAGAGATGTTCCCTTGGGAGCTGCTCTCACAGCAACCATCTGTCCACCATCTTGCCATTGGTTAAAAAGGCATAAGAATATAAGAACGTGTCTGCAGAAGGGGACCGTGTGATCCATCCAGTCTGCCCAGATTGCCTACCCCCCCTCTTCTGTTCTTCTTCCAAGATTACCACAGTACTTGTCCCATGCTAGCTTAAAAGCAGTGACTGTTTTGGCCTTCACAACCTCTGGTGGAAAGCTGTTCCTAGGGTCCACCACCCTCTTTGTGAAGTAGAACTTATGAATGTTGGTTTTAAACTTACCCCTGGTTCGTCTCAAACTGTGCCCCTTCATTCGCGTGGTCTCGTTTTTGTGAAAGAGATTTTCTGCTTGTACTTTATTTATGCCCTTTATATATTTGAAAGTTTCTCTCATATCCCCCTTTTCTCCTTTGCTCAAGGGAGTATATTTGCAGTTGCTGTCATCTAGATTCATACAGCTCCTGGTGCAGTTCCTGTACCATTTTAGTGGCTCTCCTCTGTACAGCCTCCAAGTGGCCTATGTCCTTTTTTAGGTGTGGCCTCCAGAATTGTATGCAATACTCGAGATGTGGCCTCACCATGGACCTGTACAGAGGGAGTATGACCTCTCGCTTCCTACTTGTAATGTCCCTGCCAATACATCTGAGGATGCTACTAGCTTTCTGCACCACCTTTTCACATTGTCTACCCACCTTTAAATCATCAGAAATAAGTACTCTGAGGTCCCATTCAAGTTTTGTTTCTGTTAATTTTTCACCATCAAGTGTGTATGTTTTCCTTGGGTTTCCTTTAGAAGAAGAAGAAGAAGAAGAAGAAGAATCAGCATTTATACAGCGCTTTTCATACCTCCAAAGCACTTTACAAGCAATGCTAGACTGGTAGTGAAGTGACTGAATGTGTGGTGGCGGCCATATCGCACATCATCACCCACACACAGCCTGGATAATTGCATGAACCGGTTTATGGGAAGGGGGAATGTTGGCCAGGACACCGGGAATGTTCCCTACTCTTTGCGAAGAGTGCCCTGGGTTCTTTTACTTCCACCTGGACACCCACCAGGACAACACCAGGATGGGTAGAAGGGACCTCGGTTTAATGTCTCATCTGAAGGACGGCACACCCCAACAGTACAGCACCCCCCAATACTGCACTCGGATGCCAGCGATTTTTAGGTGAAAGTTCAATCCCAGTGTGGGATGAGAACCCACGACCTTCTGGTCCAGAGGCGGATGTGCTACCAAAAGAGCCCCGCTGACACCTAGGTGTCACCTTTACCTAGGTGCATGACCTTGCACTTTTTTGGCACTGAATTTCAACTGCCAGTCCCTAGACCATGCTTCTAGGCTCTTTAGATCTGCTTCCATTGCTTCCATTCCTTCAATTGTATCTACCCTGTTGCAAAGCTTTGTGTCATCTGCGAACAGACATACCTTACCCTGCAGGCCATCAGCAATGGCACTGATGAATATATTGAAGAGGACTGGGCCAAGCACAGATCATTGAGGCACACCACTGATCACCCTTCCCTTGCTAGACAGTGTTCTATTGACTATGACCCTCTGTGTTCTATTGTGGAGCCAGTTTTGAACCCACTTGGCTATTCTGTGCCCTAACCTGGAGTGCTTTATAGGATGCGTGTGGACTGGCTGCCTCTGAGGCTAGCAACTTGGCTTACTGACTCCTGTTTAAGTTCAGCCTCATCATCCATAAAAGACAATCTCTTAAGTAGCCCCTCTCTAGCCCCACTTGCTTTTCCATCTTCACAGCTGCATTAAATGACATCTGGATTGGTGATGGCTATTATGCAGACTTGAAGTACCTGGAGAATCATTTTTTGCTGTCACACTGCCAGGTTTCTTTGAATTATTCCACCATTTTTATGTTGTCTTGCGCGCATGTGCAAGAAACATCTTGCCACAGTGCGGGTCTGGGGGGCGCAGCTGCTGTTGGGCGAATGCAGGGCACACATCAGTAGGTGCGTCCCTCATTCCCCAGTCAGCCTGCATGCCACTGCCACACCATGCATACATAATGGGGCAAGCACGTCAAAGCAAAGGTCCGCTGCAGTCGTCACACACAGCGGTCCTTTGGCAGCAGTCTTTCGCTGTCATATGGTGGCCATGGTCGGGCAGCGTGTTGCCCTCTGTCGACATAGGGGTACCCAATCCTCTGTCGCCAACCCACCAGGCTAGTGCCGACGGGAGCCTCACCGTCGGGCATCCCCCCATTAAATGTGGGAATGCCGAGGGGTGCCCAACCCCTTGGCTCGCATCCCCACTTGCATTGCACACCGACGGGGAGTCACCCCCGTCGGCATCACCCCTACTGTTGAATGCCGAGGTGGTGCCCAGTCCTCCTCGGCTCGCGTCCCTCCGACTTTGTTTGCCAGCGGGGTGCCCAATCCCCGCGGCATTACCCCGTGTTGTGTAGTCAACGAGGGTGCCCAGTCCCCGTCGGCTACTGAGCCCCCTAAAACTCATTTTAGATGGCACGCTGGAGCCCACCCCAGCGTACCAAATGCTCTGCAATCGGAAAACTGTCCCACAATGTTTTTTTTTTTACCTAGAAAACAAAACGGCCCCTCGTAGTCTAGATTCCCCACCCACACCCACTTACTGTGCACCTGCCTCCCTCACCCCCTCACCCTATACTTACCTCCGACTGACTCGCACAATCTTCAGTGGACGGGAACACGCCTGCACTCTTCAAAGCCGACCGCTGAACTGAGGAAATGCCAGTAAGCTGTATAATGCAATGAATAGGGTTTTTCAACTTTGTTGCATATCTCAGGCATTTCTTGGAATTTTGGCACCAAATTTTCAACATGGAGTTTTTTGGGGCCTCTCCTCATGAATTCTGTCACTGTCATGGCGTTAATCAGCCTCGGAAGGTGATTTTGCAGTCACTGCACGAAATCACCTTTTGAGACCCATTAACAAAATGACAGTGCCAGTGTTCATGAGGTGGCCTCTCAAAAACCTATGTTCCAAATTTGGTGGAAAAAATCCAAGAAATGCCTGTTTTACAAGCATTGTGTTGCTACGCAGGCTCAGAATCACAAGATTCGCAATATTTTAACGCTGTATTTTCAGCATTGGCATTTTCTGCACCTCCTTGTGAACAGCATTAGCTGTCATTTCCCACATCCTGCCTGAAATGTGTTTCCACACTTCCGAGCACAATTGCGCAGTCGCTGTGGGAAATCAGTGTTTGGGCCAGATTATGAAAATGACAGTGACACAGTTCATGAGCAGAGCTCCTAGAATGCCTATGTTGAAAATTTGGAGCTGATACTCCATAAAATGACTGTGTTATGAGCGTATGCAGATTGCACGATGCTCGTATACCATGCATTTGTTATATTTTCATCTGGACTTTCACCATTGCCATTTTTACACACCTTTTGATGAACAGTACAGCTGTCACTTCACATATCCTGCCCAAAATGTGTTTCCGCACTTCCGGCGCAGAATAGCATGGTTGCTGTGCGAAATCACTTCTTGGGACACTTTCAGGAAATGACAGTGACACTGTACATGAGCAGAGGTGCTAAAACGTATGTTGAAAATGTGCCGAATGCCCACAATCTGTTATTGCTGCAAGCGTGCCTTGCATATTTGCCACGCACCTTGCAACTCCACAACTTTCAGATATTTGTATGCCACATTTTCAGCACTGCCATTTAATTACACCTCCTTATGAACTGTGCAGCTGTCATTTTTCACATCCTGCCCAGCATGTTTTCCCGCACTGCACTACCAAACACCCACAGGGACACCCTAATGCCTCTCACTCTCTGTAGGGTGGGGGTGGGTTGGCATCAGTTCAATACTTGACTGCCACTCCTATTTATTTAGCTTTTGGTAACTGGGTAAGGACACTAGACAAGTAATATGCCTATGTTCAGGAACGACCCAGGAGATTACAACAATGGGGTACAGAGAGGTACAGAAAAACACACAGTTCATCATTACAGTACAACAACATGTGAGAATTCATTGGGAAGTGTCATCAAAGAGAAAACAAGTCATATAAAACAGCAATTCAGTTTAGCACAGATTACATTTTAGTACAACCAGAGTAGGTGGTTGTGCCAATTAATATGAAATAAAACTCAGTCAGTGCACGGGGTACATAACATAGTGCAGGGACAAGCAAGATATGGCAGGAGGTTCCTGCGAGAGCAACCTAGGGTCCAGTGGATGGATGCCACTGCACTAGGGGGGCCTGGGGCAATCACACACCGAGGCAAGTTTCAGGACTCCCCACAAGGAACTGTGGAAGCACTGATGTGAGGGGGCCAAGTGAACATACTCAGGAAAGGAGTTCCAGAGTCTAGGAGCACACACGGCGAAGTCCCTGTCACCCATTTGGGTCTGGGAGGGGGGAACTTTTAGCATCCCCGGGGCCTGGGACCTAAGTTGATATGGGGATAGATCGGCTGGAGGAAGAAGCAGGGCCAGCCCCGGAGGGGTTCCGGTTCTCAGCACTTTGCCCACGAGGCACCCTAGCCCAAAGTCTAGGTACTTGGCTGGGGAGAGCCAGTGGAGCTTTTCGGATAGCTCACAGTGGTGAGTGAGTCAAGGGGTGGCCAGGGAAAGTGACAGACATTGTTGTATGTCATGTGCCACCTCGTGAGGTGTGTTTTAGGGGAGCGGCCAAATAGGTGCATTCCATAACTAAGGGAAGGAAGGAGGACTCCTCTCGCCAGGGCCAGTCGAGCCGCAGGGGTGAGGTTGTATCTGGCCCTGTAGACCTGCCCCAGTTTACTGTTTGCTGCCCTACAGGCATTGAGAATGTGACTTCCCAGATCATGTTGTGGGTCAAGTGTCACCCCAAGGTACTTAACTGAGAGCACTGTTGGGAGGGAAGTACCATCCGGACTGGTTATATCCAGCAGGGTTGGTAGGGCTTTAAGTTTGGCAGCTGAGCCAAAAAGCATAGCCTGAGTCTTTTTCAGGTTCAATACTAGTTTGTGCTTGGTTACCCAGACCAGGACATTGTTGAAGCCCTCAGACAAGTGCTTGTTGAGAGTGACAATGTCCCTGGAATGAGATATAATAACCAGGTTGTCTGCATACAGTGTGGCTTGGCAGTTAGTTGCTGCCTCCGGGAGTTGATTTATGAAGAGGGAGAAGAGGAGGGGGCCCATTACCAAGCCCTGGGGGATGCCAGAGGTAACCAGTAAGGGCTCAGATAGAACTTTGTTGAAACAGGTCCTCTGCATTCTTCCATTCAGGTAGCCCGATAGCCAGGCCATAGCGGGGGGGGGAGAGGCCGAGCGCCCTCAACTGTGTACAAAGCAGATTGTGATCGACAAAGTCGAATGCCTTGGACAGGTCAATAAATATGGCTCCAGAGAGTTTGCCCTGGTCCATGGTGGCCCTGATGCTTGCGGAGACAGAGACCAGGGCTGTGGTGGTACTATGCCCTTTATGGAATCCATGCTGGGCCAGGGACAGGAGTTCATTCACCTGTATGTACTCCGAGAGCTGCTCCACCACTACCTTTTTGAGGAGCTTACTGAGGGAGGACAGGATCGCAATAGGACGATAGTTGTCCGGGATTTGGGGATTTCCTTGTTTCAAGACAGGGACTACCCTTGCCTCCTTCCAGATTTCCGGGATGACTCCCTTTGTAGGCGATGGGTTAAAGATATGAGCTACTGGGGGAACAATATGGGAGGTACCTAGTTTTAGTAGCTTTGGTTCTAGGCTGTCAAGGCCTGGGCTGGAGTACTGGGAGAGGCCTGAGAGAAGCCTCGTCATGTCCTTGACTGACACAGTTCTGAGGTAGAACTTTTGATGAGGAAGGTGATCCTCCTGCCCAGTGGGTAGGGGAGTGGAGGAAGTACCCCCGTCTGGTGGGAAGAGTGCGGAGAAAGCTGATAGGTCTGAAAAATGAGAGTTTAAGGAGTTGGCAATGGTGAGTGGGTTGTTGCAGGATACACCTCCAATTAACATATCGGATACCCCTGGATAAGAGGACCCACAGACTAGGAATTTTATGTTACTCCAGAACCGCCTAGGGTCACTGGCTGAGCTGAGTAGAGCAGACTTGCAGAAGTTGCTTTTTGCAATTCTGATGGCCTTTTTGCATTTGTTTCTTAGGTGCCTATATTGCTGGAATAATGTGAGATCAAGGGAACCTTTGTAGTGGTACCAGCACTTATCTCTGGCCCTCATTAGGGCTAGGAGACTCCCATGCAACCAAGGGGTGGCCAACCCCCTCACCCTCCGAGTGACCTTCGGGGCGTGCTTGTCTTGCAGGGCACCGAAGGTGGCAAGAAAGTGGGTAGCTGCCACTGAAGGGTCAGTGGCTCTAAATACCCCAGCCCAGTCAGTTAGGCTTAGGTCCGTAAGAAACGCCACAGGATCGAACCTGGAGAAGTTTCGGATTTGTAGGATTTTATGTAGAATTTTGGGGGAGGGAATTTTCCAGACACAGAAAACCGGGGAATGGTCAGAGATGGAATCTGATAGTATACCAGCTGAGGAGATCCTATCAGGACAGTTTGAGAGGATCCAGTCCAGCAGGGAGTTGGAAGATCCATTATTCGACCATCTGGTTGGCTCCTGCACAAGTTGAGTCAGGGCAAGACTAGCAAGTAGGGGTTCAAACTGCTTCACATTACCACCGGTCCAGTTAAGGTTAACATCCCCCAGGATAATGAGTTCGTTGTCCCCAATGCAGGGGCCAACGGAGTTCAGGAGGTGGGTCAGCCCTGGGAGACCGCCCTTAGGGGGATTGTATGTGCAAGCTCATGCAATTTCTTTGCATTCAGAAGTACGAGCAGTACATGCAGTAGCTCGCATGGGGAAGAGAGGGATGGCTGATGAATAACTGGGGAGACCTTTAGGTGGTCCCTGTAATAGATCATAATGCCACCCCCCCTCTTATTCCCGAGTCTGTCATGTCGAATGAACTCATACCCTGGAAGTATACAAGCCGAGTCCGGTACTGAGGGTTTGAGCCAGGTCTCAGTCACTCCAAGGACATCTGGTTTGTATAGGGTGACCCATGACACTAGCTCATCTCGATTTGAAAGCAGACTCCTTATGTTGAGATGCGCTATTTTAAGACCCTTGCCCGGTCCCCATATCGGGGAAATGGGAGCTGCCGGGTTTGTTGGGCCAGGGTTCATTTCAATATCTCCGGCCAGAAGTTTTATGAGGAGAAGCCAGGAGAGATATCGTCTCAGAGCAGTCAGACCTGAAGAAGGTATGCGGACTCGGCATCTCTTTACCCTGGTGGCGTGCATTAGACACCTAAGGTCAAGACTCCAGGTGAGGGAATGGGGGATTTTAGAAGACACTGCTAGTGTATTTGAGAACAAGAAGTCTGGTGCTTTATAGTAGGGAGACTTCTCCCAGTAATCTCCTGTAGAGAGCGAGGGCGTGGTGACCACTTGGAGCAGGGCGAGTCCCAGTATGAGTCCAGCTAGCACAAGGAATCTGTAGGAGGAGGGCTGCATGCCCTTTTCCTTCACCATGGTGCACCCTTCTTCGGGAGAGGAGTGGGTGCCTGGGACACATTCGCTCCAGTGGTGTTGGCCAGCTGAGGGGTAGGGGCCCGGGCCTAGTTCACACTAATATTCTATGCCCAGCTAGGTGTTAGGATACAGTAAAGAGCTTGAGGGGAACAGGGGAGAATGTCTAGGTACAATTTATCAGTAAAAGCACTGGTGAAACAAGTAGCAGTCTAAGCACAGTTATAACCTTGAGGTACAGAACAACTGTTGGTGACAGTGAGGAATTAAGACACAGTTAGTGGCTTGACTTGGCAGTTATAGCAAAATAATTATTCAGAGTCAGGAGTGAGTAGTCAATAGGTACCAGGGATAAATGCTAGGTGGCAAGTCAACTGTAAAGTTTATCAGACTGCTTTGGTGGGGTGAGAAAACTCAGAAACTTAGTGAGCAGCTTGAGTTTAGGGCAGACAGCACCACAGAGTAGAATCTGTACCTCCCACCTTAGCTGATAGGCTTAGCCAAGCCCTGGGGGCGGAGCCTCCACGCATTTAATGGGAGGAGGGCAGGGGTGGGTGGGGCCGAAAATCTCCCTTTCAGCGGTAGGTATGCATACGTATACAGTGATGCTTGTGGTTCAAAAGCATCTCCAGACTCCTACACCAGGGCAGGGGCAGTAATGCTTGTGGAATCAGCCGCCAAGGAGGCCCGCCAGAGCAACCGCAGTCGCTGGCACCTCAGCACTCGGCTCAGGAGCTTGCTGGGTTATGGGGGGGGGGACCTTCGGGGAACAGGTCTCCCTTGCCTCCCCTCCAGCGCAGGGTCTCGCAGAATGTCTGGCAGGCACAGGAGGAGTTGGACAAGCACCCCCTATATTGCATGGTGAAAGCGCTTCACAGACTCCTCTGGCCAGTGGGTGTGTGCGCTTTAGGCGCGAAAGTCAAGCAAGGATTCAAAAAAGTTCAGCCCAAGTCCTTTGTTCCAGTGGGATTCAGCAGTCACAAGGTTTAAAAGAGTTCAGCCCGTGGAAATCGTCATGCAGGATCCGTGTTTCAGCAGTCAGCCAGGCAGGGTCAGCCTCCCAAAATCTCCCCTTTGAGGAAGACATTCCTGGCTCAGCGGTAGGTATGCATACGCATACAGTGATGCTTGTGGTTCAAAAGCGTCTCCGGAAAGCATCTCCGGACTCCTACACCGGGGCAGGGGTAGTAATGCTTGTGGAATCAGCCGCCGAGGAGGCCTGCCGGAGCAACCACAGTCGCCGGCACCTCAGCACTCGGCTTAGGAGCTTGCTGGGTTATGGGGGGGAACTTCGGGGAACAAGTCTCCCTCGCCTCCCCTCCCCTTCAGCGCAGGGTCTCGTAGAATGTCTGGCAGGCACATATGATTCTCACCCCGTTATTCCCACATTTTCTTGATCGTCGGAGGTTATACCAGCAGTTTCTATTAATGGAGTTTCTCCCTCTTCTGGGGCTTGACTCCCTGGAATCCCTACTGATAGTGCATGTCCAGATTTGTCAGGCTTTGTGTCTTCCTGTGGCACTTCTAGTAATTCTTGTGTCTGATTTTCCATGGTATCTGTGGTTTTTCAGGTTCCTGTGATTAGCCAAGTGTGTTCTCTTTTTCATACTCCTGCAGACATATGAGTAAGGCTGTCAAGCTCTGCTTGGCTCCTATATCGCCACCTGGCCAGCCCTCAGCAGAAGCAGAGCTTGGCTGCTGGTGGTAAAAGTGTCTCGACAGCAGCAGCAGCACCACCACATGGCTTAACAACTCGCACCATGTGTAATCCAGAGGGAGCCACCATCGGGCATGCCAAACTTGTCTCCCCTTCCAACCACCACCGCAACCACCTCCTCCTTCTTCCTCCCTCCCCTGCTTCCTCCTCCAGAGCCACCGGGGATAGTCATGCAGAAAGCATGCTATCACATGCCATCACACCGACCGAAGTGGCCACCTACAACTAGCAAAAAAAAAAAAAATGCTGCAACATCTCTCTAACTCCTGCACTGCCAATGGCAGCAAGACAACATTCGGCATTGACAAATGCTTGTTTTATTTTAGAAGGTGTCCTTGGGTTTCTGCTTGTAGGCAGATCTCTTGTTGTTCTGTGCTAAGCCTGTTGTCATATCCCTCATGACAGGTGTTTTTTAGTGGAGCATTCCATGAGACATCATCATGTTGCAGATGCTTGGTGCCCCCCACCCACAAGTACTGCAATTAGGATGGTATTTTTAATTTTGCATTGCTGATTTGCAATTGGAAAATATGGCAGTGAAAGGGTTCCAGATGAGCATTCTTTTATGAAATGAAAACCCACCCCACTCCATTTCCAGTCACATTATGGTGAGTTCTTCAGACAGCCATCTATTTTGGGACATTGCATAGGGTTGCCACCTATCTGGTTTTTGACCGGATAATCCAGTTTTTAGGGTCCTTATCCGGTTATCCGGTTTTGGTTACATGCAGTCCAGTTTTGGGGCCATTTTGAGTGCTCATATACTCTTAAAACTGATGTATCAAATCATTCACTGTTTCAGCTGCATTACATGTCCAGGTTACAAAGAAGTTCTGCTGTCACAGTCATTCAGACCTGCCTTTGTTTGTAAAACCAGACTGTCTGAGAGGTGTGAAGTATGGCCATTAAGATCATTAGCAGTAAATTAACCTAGTCTTTTCCACTCTGAATTTTAAGTATGGTCTCTTACTGCTATGACAGGAAACAGTTTTTACACCTTTATGTGCTCTCATGTGTTTCTTTTTGTTTGTTCTATATTATGGTAAGTGTTAAACCCATTTTTGTTAAATTAATAATCTAACTTTTATTGCTTTTATCACTACATTTGCTCTAATTTTTTGTATTACCTGAACATTCCATGATATTAGCTACACTTTGACAGGTCATTCAGATAAACAGCATGGAATGGTGTATCTGAAATTGTGGAATGTCTTAGAAATATGAAAAGAAACAGCAGTAGCTGCTGAGGTAAAGGGGAACACAGTGCATAATTAAGGGCACCACAAGCATCGATAATTCAGTTATCAAAAATTGGTCAAAGAATCAGAATACATGGCTGACATGGAAAGGAAAATGGGAGAGTGTTTAACAGTGGGCTGAGCAATAAGCTGTGGCTGAGCTTGGCACATCCAGCAGACCTGAGTTTGATTCCCACAACCTCCACTTAAATACTGTGTGACCCTGAGTAAGTCACTTAACCTTCCTGTGCTCCTGGGTCACTCCTGTAAAATGGGCTATGTGGCCTATGGGAGGTAACCTGGTTGCCAAAGAATAAAAATAAATAACTGAATAAATAAATCAAACAAATAACAGTATAAAAATAATTTCCTATCACTAGTAATGTCTATTCCAACATTACAAATGGCTTTGGATGAGGAGTGATATACTCTCCAGTCATACAAAAGGGTTGGAGCCAGAGGCGAAGTTTGGGGTGTGGTTTCGGATCCGGTTTTTACCTCATCCAAAGGTGGTAATCCTAACATTGCAATGACCACTTCTGAAATGTCGGACAAATCCTAGAAGCATAGACAATGACAACAAAAAGAAACCAAAGGCCCATCTAGTCTGCCCAGAGTTTCCTATCTGCTCTGGGACCTACTGTCTATACAGGGGTTTTATCCCTCCTCCAAGTCCACCCCCCTGCTTCTTTCCTTACTGCTACTGACCTACGCTACCACCAAACCCTTGACACTGTCCCAGCCAAACGCTCACTCTGTCCCAGCCAGGCTTGAAATCATTTATGGTCTTAATTCCCACCCCCTCCACTGGCAGTCTGTTCCATAAAACAGAACTTCATCACATCCCTCCTTCACCTTCCCCCCATGACCTCAAATTCTTGACTATGAACTTCTGCTAAATAAGTTCCATAAAATTCCCCTTGTTTATTCCCTTCAGGAACTTTAAGGTCTCTATCATATCCCCCCCCCCCCACCACCACCTTATCACTAGCAAGTATGTTTGGTGGTTTGAGAAGATTTTTATAAAATCTGCCATGCTGGCCTTGAATCAGCTTGATCACCCTGTGCTGGACCCTTCCAGCCTGTCCCTGTACTTCCTAGGGTGAAGACTCCACAGCTGACCACAGTATTTTAGATGCAGCCAGCCTCACCAATGACTTGGTGGACTTGGACAGAGGGTCAAGTGGAAGGAAAAAATCTCCGATCCACTGCCTCTTAAGGACGGGGTACAACAAGGGTCTATACTCGGTCCCCTATTGTTCTCACTGTTTGTTAACGATCTGCACAACCATTGTGGGAGCAGTAATGTCATCCAGTATGCTGATGACGCTGTGGTTTACAGAGCCTCTGATAACTTGGATGACCTTGGGCCATCCCTCCAAGTGGACATCCTCATTATGGAGGAGTGGCTCACTTAGAAGAAAATGGTCTTTAATACCAACAAAACAAATGCTATGTTGTTCGGACCCAGATCCCTTGGCCTAGACAGATCACAACTCCTTCAACTCACGTCTAGGGCGGATAACAAACTTGAAGTGGTTGCCTCCACAAAATACCTTGGCCTTACCCTGGACCAAGGTTTCACCTTAAAGCAACATGTTGATTAAGTCACAAAAGTCATCCATGGCAAACTCAGAACACTCTATCGGCTAAAGGATCAGCTGATCCCTGAAGCCAGGACTGCCATTGCCTCGAGTGTCCTACTCCCAACATTCACCTACATAGCCCCAGTACTTCAGGGAGTGGCCAAGCTGGAGCTCAGCAAGTTACAGATTTTGTACAATAAGGTGGTCCGTTTTGCCACTTTATCCCACTCTAGGAGCCACCATTGTGAGTCATTATCACGACTCAGCTGGGTGTTATTCGAAGCCCGCCTTAGGTACCCAGTACTCTGCCTAGCATATAAGCTAATGAGCTCCACGCCTCCCCAAGTCTTGCAGGACTCCTAACAGCTAATCGAAATCTGCGGAACCTACGGACCTCAGGCCAAACTCTCCTAGAGGTCTCTAGGGTGAGGACCAAGGCAGGGTATATGTCCTTTTCTCATGCTGCCCCTTCCCTTTGGAACAACCTTCCTTCGGAGGTTCAGAAAGCTACATCATTAACATGTTTCCATACAAGACTCAAGAATCATATGCTTGCCATGAGTAAATGCTAATGCTATGGTACTTGACACTCCCTCACTACCCGCCGGCCTGTGCACTTACATCACTTACATCACTAGCACCTGAACTGTCAGCACTAACACTTCAGTGGTCCCCTCCTCCCTAGAATTTTCCAAGGAGGGTAATTAGAGACTCAGTTAAATCTATGGCTCCCCTACATTGTGCGCCTGAATAATTTAATGTAACCTGCTATGAAGGACGTTTTACTGCTATATATCCATGTAAGACTGTTGCATGCCATAAACCTAGTATCTGTACTACTGTTTATCATGTTTTTGTCCTGTAACTCTTGGGTCACCCCTGAAAAAGGGACCTCCGGGGCCCAGTGGGCCTACCTGGTCATCAAAATTCAATAAAAAAATGTAGAGGTAGTAGTACTTTCTTTTTCCTGCTGTCATTACCCCATCCAATATCCCCCCACATCCTACTAGCCTTACTATAGGCCTTGTTACACTGGCTTGATTGAGAGAGTCACTAATGATGACTCCAAGGTCTCTTTCCTTGGCTGTAGTTCTTTGTTTAACCCTTCCTATCAGGTTCTCTCTCCTGTTTTTGTTTCCTAGATGCATAACCTTGCATTTTTTGGAGTTGAATTTCAACTGCTTAACCTTAGACTACCTCTCAAGACTTTGTAGCTCCCTCTGCATGTCCCTGATCCCTTTGAGTCTATCTACACTACCACAGAGCATTGTGTAATCTGCAAAGTGACACAGCTTTCCACGGATGCCCTCTTCAGTGTCACTGATGAATATATTGAAGAAAACATGACCAAGGGGGACAGATCCCTGCAGCACCCCACTTGTGACATCCCTATCCTCCAATTTCACTCTGGTTTTTTTTTCAATTGTTTAACCAGGATTGGCACACTAAACTGAAAGCTTGTTTACAGGTGCGACCTGTTTACCACAACCATCTTCTGCTTCTTCTTCACCCAGCATCCTAGCCATCTAACTATGTCCCTAGCCATGCCAAGGTCCTCCAGCTTCTTAAACAATTTCTGTGTGCCACCAAGCTAAAAGCCTTGCTGAAATCAAAGTAGAGTAAATCCACAGTATGGCCCTTATCTACATTCTTTGCTACCCGGTTATAGAAAACAATCAGGTTAACCTGACAAGACCTTCCTGCCACAAGTCCATGCTGTTTACTATTCTGTAGATCATTACTCTCTAGGCAGTGCACAAGGTCCTCTTTGATCAGTGACTCCATCAGTTTACCCACTACAGAGTTAAAGCTAACAGGACTGTAACTTCCAGGTTCCCCCACCCCGTGTAGTGGACTGCATCCATTACCATCGGTCTTTAGAACTACTCCTGTCTAAATTCAGCTACTGAACAGCCCTACTAGGCATTCAGCCAGTTCTGCAGCCAATTCCTTGAGCACCCTTGGGTGCATCACATACAAACCAGCAGCTTTATCTACTGTATCTTTAGGCATTCAAGCCTCTTCTGGACCTTTTCTCTGGTAAATACTGGCTGCTTCATTTCAGGAATGCCTCTGACAGCAGCCTTTGATGCCACTTCCAGGCAGCAGTCCACTGTCTTCCCTTGTGAAGAGAGAGCAGAAGTAATCATTAAGGATAGCTGACTTTGGTTCATCTTCCTCTAGTACCCCCCCCCTACTTTCTAACAATATCCACAGAAACATAAAAACATAGACTCTGTCAACAGATAAAGGCCATACGGACAACCTAGTCTGCCCATTTACCTATGCACTGCTGCAGCCACAAATCCTATTTGATCTGCAGCTCTCCTGCTCTGCACATCTCCAGGGTACCCTTATGTCTATCCCATGCACTCTTGAACCCCTGCATTGTTTTCATACCCACTACTTCTGCTGGAAGGCTGTTCCATGGTTCCACCACCTTGTCAGTGAAAAAGTACTTCATAACATTACCCCTGAACCTTCCATCCTTCAGACTCATATCATGCCCCCTCATTCTTGTGCAGAGTTTTCTCTGAAATATGTTTGTAATCCCCTGTTACCCAGGGTTACAAGAATCCCAGTTGTGACCTAGTGGCAGGCAGGGAAGGCAGCTTGTGAAATTCCAGTTAAATGGATTTCACACTGTCTCACTCTGTTCTCAGTCTCAGCTGAGACTGAGGGATGACATTATTTTAGAACTGGCGCAGCTGCATAAGCCACTTTGGAATGTTGCAGCTAGGGAAGTTAGGATAGAATGTTGGGAGGTTTTGAATTGAGTCTGTAGTAGAGTGTTGAAGAGGGAGGAGGTATGCTGCAGCTGCAGGTCCTCATAGCCCTCAGCTCTGACAAAGAGCTATGTTTTTGTTTGAGGTGTGTATTCTGACCTGAAGAGGAACACAAGAAGAGCCAAGTGAAGTGGTAGAGAATGCTTACAAAGGTTCAGGGCCCCATCCCTGCAGGGATGGGGAAGGATTCAGCCTACTTCTAGGGGCAATCCCCTGGCCTGGCTAAAGGAAGAAGAAGCTGCCTAAATCTAGGTTCGTGCTGAGGCACCAGAAGTTTTGTTAAGATTTCTTTGAAGACAAAAAGCCTGTGGGGCACCTGCAACCAAGGGGTGAGTTTGCTCTGCTAAAGAGCCAATGTGTTTTCACCTGGGACAAGATGAACTTAAGTGACTGCTACTGTGGGGACAGGAAACGACAGCCAAGTACAGTTTTAAAAGTTGTGGGAATTGGACTGCTTAACTCTGTGGGGGTCTAGAGAAATGAACAGAGCCACTCATTAAGTATGTTTCAAGTTCAGCACATGTGGGATGGAAGAAACAGTAGATTAAATGTGACTTACATTTAAAGAGAATCTACACAGTAAAGTGTTTTCAGAGATGAGGTGTTAAAGTCCAGAGGAATGGCTGGGTATGATTTATGGAAGCAAGAGGTGGGAGACCCCCCCATCTAGTGTGACCAGAGTCACCTCTACGAGTTCGCTTTGGGACACCTGTTTGCTTACTCTCAGGTACTTGGCCAGTGCCTGAGGAAAGTAGCCAGATGTGGGATTGTTGAAGAAGATTCCCTGATAGAGCAGAAGTGCTCGTAGGAGGTTTAGGGAGCCACCAACAAATCTCCATGCTATATGGAAAGTGGTCCAAAGGGCTGGCAAGGGAGCCGAGCAATGGAAAGAAGGTAGTCCAAGAGTTGGCAAGGGAGTCGAGCCAGGGAAACCAGAGAAGAGTCAAGTTCGGGCCGAGTGCCCTGTGTGTTTCTAAATCCGAGGGTTTAAGAGTACAGAAGATGTGTGTCTGTTCAGGAGAAATCTGCATTACCAGGAGTGTAGCCCCATGGGGGTCTGTCTATGCTTTATTGTTCATTGGTGTTTGTGAATAAAAGCCACATTTTAGAATCCCAACTTCTGGTATTGGACATCTCAGTTATTGCTTCCTGTGTCCAGATTACTTGAGTGCCCCTGTGCAGAGTAACCAAACCTAGCCAACATGCCGAGTGACATTTTTCTCCCCAAACCCAGGTCCCAGGTAGGGGGTTACATAATGGAGGCACCACACAGCGCTAATAACACAAAAAATACCACCAACCCGACCCCTGGAGACTCCCACCTGGTAGTTGTGGCCAAGCCCGGGTTACACGTTTTCCACCTGTACCCTGTTTATTCCCTAAGATACTTGAACGTCTTTATCATATCTTCCCTCTCCCTTCTTTCCTCCAGTGAATAGATGTTAAGGTCCTTAAGTCTTTCCTTGTATGGCTTCTGGGGCAGTCCATGTACCATCTTTGTTGCCCTTCTCTGGACTGCCTCTATTTTGTCAATGTCCTTCCGGAGATGTGGTCTCCAGAACTGGATACAGTACTCCAGCTGAGGCCTCACCAGTGATCTGTACAGTGGCATCACCACCTCTTTCCTCCTGCTTGTTGTACCACTCCCTATGCACCCCAACATTCTGTTTGCACTCCCCATAACTTCTTCACACTGTTTGGTCACCTTCAGGTCATCAGATATGATAACCCACAGGTCTGTCTCTCCTGACTTGTGGTGGCCAGAATTTCCCCACACACATCCCGTACTCCTCCCTTGGATTCCTTTGACCCAGGTGCATGATCTTGCACTTTTTAGCATTGAAACTCAACTGCCAGACAGTTGCAGATCTTGGTGTCATCTGCGAAGAGGCACACCTTTCCCTCCAGATGCTCTGCAGTGTCGCTAATGAAGACATTGAATAGGACTGACCCAGCACTGACCCCTGTAGCACCCCGCTGGTCACCTCCCTCTCCTCAGATTTCATGTCATTTTCCACCATCCTCTGAGTCCTGTCTATTAGCCAGTTCCCAGCCCAACTTTACTACCATAGGACCCACTCCCAGGCTCCCCAATTTATTTAACAATCTCCTGTGTGGGACAGTGTAGAATGCCTTTCTGAAATCCAGGTAGACTACATCCACCGCCCCCTTCCTGATCTACCACCCTGGTTGCTTAGTCATAGAACTCTATTAGATTCATGTGACAGGACCACCCCACTGAGAATCTATGCTGCCTGGGATCCTGTGCCCCGCTATCCTCCAGAAACTTCACAATCCTCTCCTTAAGTAAGGACTCCATTAGTTTTCCCACTACTGAGTTCAGAATTACAGGCCTGTAACTGCCTGCCTCCTCTCTGCTTCCACCCTAACAATGTCCACTCTCTGCTTCCTGTTTTCATTAATACAGTATATCTGAAGAATTATTTTCCTCACCCTTGACCCCTTCCACAAGATGTAGCTCCATGTTTACTTTTGCCTCTCTGGTCATTCTCTTTGTTTCCCTAATTTTTATTTGGTGCTTTCCCCATTCCTCCTCCCCTACTTTTCCTTGTACCTGGTAAGATCCTTTTTCTTGGCCCTTACTGCTTCTCTGACCCTTTCCAAGAACCATACTGGTCTCTTTTACCTGTTTCATTTTGTAACAATTATCATGCATGACTTTATTGCCTCAGGAATGGTCACCTTGATTGCCCCCATCTTTCCTTTACTCCTATCATGCTGTCCACCCAGGTCAATTTTTCTTGGAGCAAGAAAGACAGATGCATCCCTCACTCCTAAAGGTGCTACAGTTGCATGCAAATTGACTGGAACAAAAACAAAGTAAAATCTATATATATATATATATATATATATATATAGTGCACACACCTGTACCTGGGGAACTAATAATTATTTACTAAAGTTCATGTAGTGCTAGGAGTGCTGACCAGCTACTCCTACATATTTCCTCAGCTAGAGGCTTCCTCAGGGAGATTTACTCAGACCAGCTCCCTCATCCGGTTGAAGTCTATTCTTCTAAAATCTAGGACTTCAGTTTTTGAGAGGGGCATTCTGGTTCTGAGAGTCACTCTGAACCTAATGGAGTTATGGTTACTGGACCCCAGTGTTTACCCTACCCTCACACTACCCACCATCTTCAAGTTGGTAAGTGCCAGATCGAGAAAGGGTGCCTGTCTAGTGGGTTCCTTAACCAGCTGCATCAGCAGGCATTCATGCAATGTTTGAACAGGGCCTGACTTCTGGTGTACACTGTCACTGGAATTGATAGTTGATATCTATCAGGTTCAGGTCACCCACCACCACTCCTTCACCCTTCTTTGCTCCCCTTGTCAGATCTTCCCCAGCTCCTTGTCTTTCTTTTCCTCTTATTCTGGTGGTCTATAGATTACCCTCACCCATATTTTGGTGCCTAGGGGGGTGCTGTGAGGGGAACCCATAGCAACTCTGTTTCTCCTTTGCTTCCCCTGATGTCCATTCTTCACAGCCTCTGTGACTTCCTGACATACAGGGCTACGCCCCCTCCTTGTCTTTCCCTCCGTCCTGTCTAAATATTGTGTAATGTGGGACTGACAAGTACCTATCATTGTTCTCTGTGGTCCAAGTGCCTATGATGGCTATGAGAACCACCTCAGTGTCTGACATGATTCCTAGAGCTCATTGATTTTATTACCCAATTCCAGGCATTAAGGCAGCCCCCCTTCTAACTAGTGCTGTATTCTGTGTTGCTATTTTGGGATCCTACACCTGCATTCCTTCCCATTCTCATTACCTTATTTTTTTTCCTGTTGCTTGCAGACCCTGAGAGCCTTCCACAGTTTGCCTCTTCCACTACTCCTTTTTGAACCTCAACCTTTTACCCAGCTTACTGCTACCAGTCCCCAGTATAGGACAGTACTAGCTAGGTTCCCCTCCCTCACTCCTTTTACCATGGTTCTCCTAGCCTCAGTTTCTGCCGCAGTCAGTTTAACTGTCTAATGTCATTGTCAAACTTCTCCCCCACTGCGCTGGTCCCCTTCCTTATCAGGTAAAAGCCATCACTTCCTGTCCCAGAAGTCCCACTGTCCCCATAAAATGGTGCCCTTTCTCCTGACACCAGCCCTTTAACCACCCATTTAATTTCTCTATCTCTTCTCTCCTTACTCTCTGTTCCTCACCCCCCCCCATTCGACACAGGAAGGACCTCAGAAAAGTCCAGGGAGACTGAATGTGCCCAAGTCACTTAAAATTCCACTTCATTAGCTCCTGAGGGTGGCTTGCTAGATGCTTGGTACCCAAGTGTACCAGTAGCCCCAGCTCCCACCTCCATCTCCACTAGATGCCCCAGAAAGGCACCTACCATCCCCCATCTTACCCCAACCACCACCCTCTCTACTCCCCTAATCACAGAATCCCCAACCACTAAGGCTTTCCTAACTGCCTTCTCCTTACTGTAACCCTTGGGTGCCACTAGGTCATCACTCCTGTTTCCCTGACTGACCCAGATTCCACCTGGTGAAGTCAGGTACCTGAGTCTCTTCAGCGGTGCAAAGCAATTTGCCTTCAGGATGGTGTGGGGTTGGTTGACCTCCTTGCAACTGCCCTCACCACCCTTCCCCTCCTCCTCCCCACCACTCTCCACCTGCCTAGACAAGTGGGCTTCTGGGTGAGTGGGGGTGCGGACTGTGGGTTCTAGCTGAGACAGTGCTAAAGGAGAAATATCTCTTCCCTCGCTGCTACCAGTTAAGCATGGAGCTCTGTGAAGGTCCTGCAGAAGGGGCAGTGATGCCTCCTCCAGAGCGTAATCCTGGAGAAGAGCACCCCACATTCCTTACAACTGATTTGTTCCTCACTAAACCTCATCCCTATACTGTTCATTATGATAACTCTTAGACTTCTGATACTAACCTGTTTTCCCCTACCTCTCTAGTATCCTTATGTTAGAACCAGGCTGGCCTATCCTATTTATGGTCACACAGATAAAGAAGCAATTGTTACAATTACACTTGGCACACTCACTACCATCACAGGCTAACTTAGTATGGGTCACCTATAGGGTGAGGTTATGTGCAATGCAAGAAAATGTAATAGGCACACTTAAAAAACAGGTTAGCTTTATAGGAGTTCCTCCACCAAGGGCCTCCTGGCAGTTCCAAGGACCAGGCTGAAAACCTCGGGTGATCATTCATTCAGGGTGTCCAGCCTGGTCCTCTGGAATTTACTGCCAAGACCTCTGAGGGAGGTCCCTACGGTGGAGGCATTTAGGATGGGTCTAAAGACTCACCTTTTCAGCATAGCTTTTCCAGCTGATGCTTTTTAATTTATGCAAAAAGAAGTCTAATCTTTTTAATCAGTTTTGATTGCTTGTTTTATAATTTGAATGTTTTACCACAATGTGAAATTCTTTTTCTATTGTACAGTGCCCAGAGCCTCTGGGATTGGGTGCCAAACAAGTAATGAATTACTTACTTACTAGGTAGGGTGAGGCTATGGTACAACACAAGCAACCTAAAAAAACACTTAACCACACAGACTAGCTATAAAGGGGTCCCTAGATAGGATGAGGCTATGGTACAGTGCAAGTGAGCTTAACAAGAACACCTAACCACACAGGTTACAGTAGCTATATAGGGGTCACCTAGATAGGGTGAGGCTACAGTAAAGTACAAGCAAATCACCAAATTAGCAACCCGGGCCAGTTATGACTTAATATTACTCTTTTCTCCACACAGGCTATATATGCATTTGATTTATAGGAGTAATTGAAATACTGAATGTATAGTGGACTTACCCTTACTATTTATTTATTTATTTGCTTTTGTTAACCGGGTGAGTACACTAGGCATAGGAATGCCTATTTTCAGGTATGACACAGGAGGATACAAGTCAGATACAAAACAACCAACATTAATGTGACACAGCACATATAGGTCACATAACGCAAAGTTAGCCAGGAGAAAAAACATCACAAACACTTGCAAGACTATATAATAGATGATCAGGCAAAGTAGGTAATAAAACAAAGATACCAAGATCATTCAGAGGAATGAGATAAGTGCAACACAGGTTCAGAGATTAGTACTAGTCGTTGTTATGAACAGTGAGCAGTAAGTGCCAATTTGCAAGTCAGATAAGCATAGTAGTGAAAAAAGAAAAAGAGGGGGGAGGAGGAGGGGAGGAAGTAGAGGAGAAGAGGGTAGGTTAGAGTGTGTACAGGTAAGGTGGGAGTAGAGTGAGGGCAAGCAGAGCAGGGAATGGGTTTATGGTGGCTGGAAACAGGTACAAGGACTTACTGCAAGTAGGTGTTCACGGTGGAGCTTCTTAAAGTCAGTATGTATGGGGGCAAGACAAATAGCTTGAGGGATAGTATTCCAATATTTAAGGGCAGCATGGGAGAAGGCTCATGCACCCATTGTGGTCCTACATCTAGGGATGTGAAGAGGGGTCTGATCAACTGAACGGAGACCATAGGAAGGGGTTTGAGGGTGTAGTAGCAAGGCGAGAGATTGAGGGAGGACAGCTCTTACAGTTCCATCTATTAAAGCGCTTAAGATAGGAGGTAATGGGCAGCAGGACTAGGCCAATTTAGATCAGCATAGAGCTGACAGTGATGTTTGTGCCAAGGAGAGGCAGAAGCATAACGGCAGATGTTATAATAAGTAGTATCCCATGTATGGAGGGAGGTCTTAGTTGCACCTAAGTAGGTGACCGAGCCATAAGCCAAAGATGGGAGCAGAAAGCCTTGTGCCACGGCAAGCCTAGCTGACAGGGTAAGGGCATAGCTAGTGCGGTATGCTCCTCCAATTTTTGCACTGACAGATTTACAAGTTGCAGTGATGTGGAGATCAAAGTCCAAGGATTCATCAAGAAGAATACCCAGGTATTTAAAGGATCTGGTGTTGACTAACAGAGAATTGTCAGCACAGGATATTTTAAAGGAGTTCCGATTTACTTTTAGTTTTGCTGGAGAGCCAAAGAGCATAGATTGAGTTTTACTACCATTAAGGACAAGGTGATTTGCAGTTAGCCAGGACTGAATGTTTAGGAAATCTAAAGATAGTGAGTTATTTATGTCTGATACATTACTGGCACTATGGTACAGAACAAGGTCATCTGCACTAGATAAGTTATTGAATCAGAAAAAACATCTTGGTCTGGTGGCCCCCCCATGCAGAGCGTCGTGCAGACTATCTGAGGATGTCTGCAGACACCTTAAACCAAATGCTCTTGTCCTGCTCTGTCTCACTCACACAATGGGACATGAGCATAACGGAACACATTGGGAGAGTTCTTGAATTTATCCCAAAGAGAGAGCTTCCTGGTAAGCCCTGCCAGCACACCAAAACCAAACTGCAATCAAAAATGTGACGCAGTACTACCTCCAGTTATCAACTAGCTGATGCCCTAGGCCAGACAATTATCACCCCTCTCCCAAACTACACGGCAAGACACAGCTAGGTAGTTGCTTTCCTTTCAATACAAAAATGGTGGTAGCTTTTGGCAGTCACCCATGGCAAAAAGGCTAATGGTTATCCCTTGTTTCTTGTGCCAGGTCATAAGCAACAGAAAACATCTGTCACCTTTTTGTTACAGAGAAACATAGATTTTGACGGCAGATAAGGACCGCTTGGCCCACCCAGTCTGCCCATTTCCCTACCTAATGGATAAGCTGCAGATCCTAGTTAACCAGCAGCCTACTTCTTCCTACCTCCACCCCCTAGAATTGCCTTATGACTGTCCCATGCATGCTTGAATTCCACCACTGTTTTTGACTCCACAACCTCCTCTGGAAGGCCGTTCCATGCATCCACAACCCTCTCTGTGAAAAAATACTTCCTTAAATTACCTCTGAGCCGCCCCCCTTCTATCTTCAAATTGTGCCCTCTTGTTCTTGCACACCTCTTTTTTTGAAAGATGCTACCCTCTTGGACTTTGTGGATTCTCTTGAGGTACTTGAAAGTTTCTATCATGTCCCCCTTCTCCCTCCTTTCCTCGAGGCTATACATATTCAGCTCCTTAAGTCTCTCTTCATATGTCTTCCGGTGCAGACCCTGCACCATTTTAGTTGCCCTCCTCTGGACAGTCTCCATCCTGTCTATGTCTTTGCAGAGATTGGTTTCCAGAACTGCACGCAGTACTCAACTGTCTGTACAGAGGGATAATAACTTCCTGTTTTCTACTGGTGATGCCTCTCCATATGCATCCCAGTATCCCCCAGCCCTCCTTGCTGCCCTCTCACATTGTTTACCCACCTTTAGGTCATCTGATATGACTACCCCCAGGTCCCTTTCCATTTTTGTTGTTGTTAGTATCTCACCCCCCATTGTGTACTCTTCCCCTGGGTTTTTGTTTCCCAGGTGCATTACCTTGCACTTCTTAGCATTGAATCTAAGCTGCCATACATTTGACCATTCCTCTAACCTTGCCAAGTCCCTTCTCATCCTTTCCACCCCACCTTGTGCATCAACACTGTTGCAGATCTTTGTGTCATCTGCAAAGAGACATACTTTTCCTTCCAGTCCCTCTGCAATGTTGCTTATAAAGACATTGAAGAGGACCGGTCCTAATACTGAACCCTGCGGTACCCCACTAGTAACCCCCCTTTCTTCAGAGTGGACTCCATTTACTATTACTCTCTGTGTCCTATTCTCCAGCCAATTCTTTACCCAGGCTGTCATCTTGGGACCCACTCCCAGGCTGGCTAACTTGTATATTAATCTTTTGTGTGGGACTGTGTCAAATGCCTTGCTAAAGTCTAGGTAGGCCATGTCCACAGCCCCTACCTGATCTACTACTTTGGTCACCCAGTCAAAGAAATCTATCAGATTTGTCTGGCATGACCGTCCCAGCTGTGAATCCATGCTGCCTTGGGTCCTGAGCCCCTCTGGCCTCTAGATACTCAACAATTCTTTCCTTCAGAAGTGATTCCATCATTTTCCCTACCACTGAGGTTAAACTAACAGGTCTGTAGTTTCCTGCTTCTGCCTTGCTCCCACTTTTGTGAAGGGGAATCACATCTGCCCTTCTCCAGTCCTCGGGTTCCACCCCATCCTCCCATGATTTGTTAAAGAGGGTAGTCAGTGGTGTCACTAGTTCTACCCTTAGTTCTTTTAGAATTCTGGGATGAATCCCATCAGGCCCCATTGCTTTGTCCACCTTCAGTTTTAAGAGTTCTTTCAGAACCCTTTCTTCTGTAAATGGGCTGGTATCAACTTCTGTATCCAGAGTGTTTCTACTGTTTGTTTTAGGTACTTCCCCCACTTCCTTTGTAAATACTGAGCAAAAATATTTGTTTAGTATCTCTGCCTTTTCACAGTTTGTTCTACTGTTTTATCACTGGGCATATCTGCCTACACTACGGCATCATCCATGTTCCAGTCTGGTTTGGGTTTAAGTCATGGGAGATGATCTGGGGAGAAAAATGCTGCAAAGTCAACAATTTTGGGATGTAGTCCCGTGGCAGAGTTTTGTCCCACCACTGTTTTCTGCTTCAGTGTGACACCAGACCTTCAGAGGAACAGATCCGACCACCCACTGCTTGCATTGAAGCACAGGGCTCAGCAATGATACTGGCAGCCTTGGGCACAACTGTCTGGTGTGTTACTTTCAGCTGTTTCTTGGGCTAGATGTTTACCCACTTGACTAAGCAGAATCTCTCCGGTGGTGATCTGTGATTTGTAACCATCTCCTTCGAGACAGTGGTGTTTCTGATTACTGCTGCTACAACCAACCTTAGCAAGCTATGACTCAGTTTTCAGGAGTTTCTTTTACCATCCTCTCACTTATTTTCATACATTTGTAAACTGACTGCTACTGACCAGTTATCCTCTCGCACTGACCTTTTAGCAACTTGGATTTTAAAGCCCGAGTCATAGCCTTGTAATTTGCAGATTCCAGTAACTCGGGAGTTAGTAGACATGCAGAAACAGTGCACTTGTCTCCCTCTCTCTTATCCAGCTACTACACCTATAATAGGCATTTTAACAAAGGACTCTAACTGGATAATTTAGGTTGGAGAGAGGCTGCAAATTCAAGATTACAATTGAGGTCACCTCTGTGTACAGGCTGCCCTCGATTAAAGGCCATAGTCAAAATAAAGAAAATAACTGCCATTTGAAATCAGAAGCTGCGGTTTTTAATCAAAGACAGGTGGTAGTTACTTAGGAAAAAAGTAATATTGTTAGTTTTGATTTGTCTTTTCTTCAAAGCAGCCTGATACTATTTTCAGTGACTAAAAAAGTAATAGTTATATATTAACTAATTATAAGTAACTAGTTACTTCCCCATACTACATTCACCTAATAGCATTGAGCATTCATTGCAGGGTTGAGGCACATTGGCAGAGCAGTGTATGGGAAAATAGCACATCTGGTACCTATGTGGTACTGTATGCATCACATGCTATATGTAAACAGTGGACTCTGATCTCTAGTTCCACAAAGCTGGCACTTTTCAAGACCAACAAAATTCCCAAAAAAGCACTCAAATAAACAACCCCAACTTATAATCCTGAGTTCGCCATGAAATACATTTTCCCCCAGTACTAACAGCAAATCATCCTTTTTTCCACAGGGTAGTCCTCTAACTGATCAGCACATACTGTATGAACTCTGACATAACTGGCTTCCCTGCACAGAGGTTGAGAGAAGTCTAACTGGAGCACAGTCTCAATTTAGATGGACCGGAAGAATGACAAGAAAAGAACACTAAAAATAGTAAGGAATAAAAATAACTATTTGGGGGCTGCAGACACAATTATATGGCTTTTCCTTTTTGCATTCAGAGACGGAAAGATAACAGGAAAACCTAAGGCAATTGAACAGTAGGCTATTCCTGGCTTTAAATACAGTCTTCCTGTCAGGGTTATCTGCTTAATTGTATTGTTATCTGCTCAACTGTATTGTTTCAAACAATGTCACCTTCAGGAAGACACCCCAAGACATCTGTTTTGCACTTCACCCCCCCCCCCATTATTACTATTGCTCAAGGGAATCTACCCCTTCCAAAAGCTCCAAACCTGGTTCTGTAACCATTTATCAGTATTGTACAGCAATACTCATCCTGCCAATCCCTCACAACACACACACATACACACACACACACACATATACACACTCTACACACACACACATCTGATCTCTAACTGATCAATTACACTGTGTTTTATCCCATAGATGATTGATTATATATATATATATATATATATATATATATATATATATATATATATATTAATTGCAAAACACTTTAATGCATCAGTTAGGGTTGATAGCACAGTGACAAAAGCATGGAAATTCCACATTAGGGTCACCACCCCTACCACCCCACCCCCTCCACCCTCCACGCTCCACACAACAACAGGTGTCAATGTGTGCCATGGGGTCGTCAGACCCAACTGTCACCCAATTCCATGTGTAAGCAAGCTAACATGCTACAGTATAGGAGAATGGGGTGAGAGTTGGGCCTGATGACCCTATGGCATACGTCGATGCCTGTTGTGGGGAGGTAGGGGTGGTAACCCTAACATGGAATTTCCACGCTTTTGTCGCTGTTCTATCAACCCTAATTGATGCAGTCACAAAGTTTTTTGTAATTAATTTCCTTACTTTTTGGAAAAGTGTAATGTAACTAGTAAATGGTACGTGGTGGTGGAGGGCCCAATGCTCCTACCAAACTGCCCATTTGTGTATAATGATATACATCTGTGGAGGCAGCCTTTGCGTCTGGCGCCCCACTTACACACATAACAATGAAGCCAGCGCAGTAGCCCCTATAGGCCTAAAAGGGAACCCTTGCAACACTGATTTGCCAATATCTCAGTAACCATACAACCTGTGAAAAAAATTCCACTGCAGGTGTAATCTATGACTTTGAAACTTCCTTGCATACTTAGTCCAAGGTGGACTAAGCCGTGGATAGCGAAAAATCTGTATCTCATACCGTTTCCGAGATATGGGCATCGAAAGACACTGCTGGTGCCGCAGTGTTATCCTATGAGAAATTTCTCAACTTCAGAACACTGTAACTATGTGCCCATTGAATACTGTGGGACCAAACCACCAAAAGGCACATCTGTGGGACCAGGGCTTGCAACCCTGCAAATTTTAGCCCAAAAGCACAATCCACATTGGCACAATGAAATGACAAAGAAAATAACACATGGGAAAATGTGTTTGTGCAGTGTTTTTGTGATAACTTTAATGTGTTCCTAATACTCCTATCTCTATAATGGGAATGTTGTTGTGCACAGAAAAATGTTGTCGAGGTTCCTTTTTTTTTATTTTGATCATTACAAAGACAACGAAAAATTGTTTTTGCAACAACAAAAGGCAGAATGGTGGAAAAAGTTTGAAAAACATATTTCCAGACCACCTGCCGAAAAACTAATGCCAGGGTCATGTTCCTAAGGACCCAATTAGGTAAACACAACTGTTGGTATTTACCAATGGGCAATATTTTTCAAGTTACAACATTTTTTGTCTCTCGCTAACTGAAAACAAGATGGCAGCAGCACAAAAACAAATTTAGGGAGCATGACAACAAAAATGTGATCACGAAAGTTTTCTATGTTTCTA